>CM070581.1:66895135-68357635 GCA_036346355.1 Rhipidocladum racemiflorum
AATTTAAAATTTGCATACAAATCAAATCGCTAATCATCCTTTAATTTCTATTCAGAATTTGCATGTTATTGAATCATGCTTGGCATGAATTTTTTTTCACTTTAGGCCGAAATTAGTATAAAAATCCTATTTCTAATTTAATGTAATTATTATTCAAAATTTTTGTTACTTTTTATTTTAATTTGTTGATTTTCATTTAGTTATTATTATTTTGAATTTTGGTTATTTATCGTGTTACTTTGGAAGTTGTATGAAAAATTACTATTTTTCTTTATTTTTGTTCTAAATTTTAGATTGTTTGGATTGAACTTGACATGGACTCTCTTTTAATTTGTTAAAATGTATTTAGTTATTATTCTAATTTAATGTTTGGATAGATAGATAGATGTGAGGGCCGTACACATAAAAGTAAATTCATAATTCTGGAATACTACCTTCTTGCCATGTGCACGTCGATATAAGATCCTTAATTAATTTGATCTTAGGCAAAAATCCCAAATGATGATGTAAGTGAATTAGGTGGCAAACAAACTTCTTAATAATTAATGCCCCATGTGATATCTTTTCAAAAAGTAACATGTGGCCCTAGTACACATCATATATCACACTGAGACATCAAGCGGCACATTTATTGGAGTAGCATCTCTTCAAATTTCTCATAGCTAAAAGGGCAAAGAGATCCAATGCAATCCCTATGAGCAAGTACAATAAGTCACGTCAGCAGGTTCTTAGTTTGTACATGTCAGCATTTGTCTACGTGGAAGAGTGAGAAACGATGAGAGAGAAGATAGCTGGCTCTTATTTAGTAGCCAGCTTTGCACGGATGCATAGGTAAATCATTTATGTACAAGAGAGAAGAGATAGTTATTGCACAATATTTAGAGACAACTTTTAGAGAGTTATTGTATAAGCTGGCTTTTAGCTTACTATTAGTCTGCAGTGGGCTTTACTATTGTACTTGCTCTTAGGTGCAAAACTTAAATAGTTGCACGTGGACCATTGGATTAAAAAACGATATTCCATCTTCTAGAATATCGTTTAAGAACACTTTGCCTTTTTTTTTTTTGGCAGTGTAGCAAGTACTGTTCCAAATTTCTGCTTTGGATTTCAGCTTTCCTTTAAAGTTCGAAGGTTTGGGGTCAGTTTGCTCTCGTATGTAAGTAGACGTAGATTGTGCTTTTTAATTAGGATGATTAATTGTATATCTACCTAGATTACAATTGCTTAACTAATTGATGTATCTCTATCTACACAACACATTGAAGGTCGGTGGCGTTGATTACTGCAAGAGGGCAGAGACGATCGAGACCTTGTTTAATCATACGAAAGGTGTCGTGGGTTTTTTGAAGAGCCCAAGGGGAACGGTGATCCGCATCGAGGGGCTTGTGGTGGTTGCTGCTCTTGTCCTGCTACTCCTCGCCACCTTTGGGTCCTGCCGTCGCCGAAGCAGAAGCTGGCTGATCCGGAAGTGTGCCCTGGGCGCATTCACCCTGTCGTCCTCCCTGGTGACGTACACCATTGGCTCCATGCAATCCTCGGCGGTGAAGAGCAGCATGTACCCCATCTGGGCCATGTCCCTCTACATCCTCGCTGCTGGTCCGGACTCTATCACGGCTTATAGCCTCGACGACAACAACCAAACCACGAGACTGGAGTACCAATTCTACCTCAACTGCACATATGTGCTGCTGATTATTGTCACCACCATGTTGGCCAGTGCGAGTCCGTTCTCAGTGAATCGCAATAGAGTCGTTTGTTTTCTGGTCATAATCGCTCTATTCAAGTTTTGGCATAGATTGGTAGCATATCGGCTGGCAAGCGCATCATGGAACTTGAATAAAATGGTTGCTGATTACATGTATGAAGAGCACACCATGACCAACCATGAAGAAACTCCCTGGGATCCAGTTAGCATGAAAGGCTACCGTTACCCTGTTGACTGGCCCCTCTCCAGGTCAATTGCAGAAGGCTTACGTGATCAGGATGATACTAAAGTGATCGACATAGAGAAGATATGGGGTAGCACTGATGAAACAACACTGAGCCCTGAGCTGAAGGATGCATGCCTTTCCTTCTCTCTTTTCCATCTGCTGAGGCGGCGCTTCTTTGGGTTCGCCTGTGGTGAATCTACACAGCAGAAGACGCACGATTTTGTGTTCAAGGGGCTGCTGCTGGCAGTGGCCGCACCAGCAGAGAATGAGGAGCGCACAGTCGACTACGACAGGGTTTTCAAGGTGATCGAGGTTGAGCTAGCCTTTATGTATGATTTCTTCTTCACCAAGTATGCTGCCTTCTATTATGGACCATGGATGGCAACAATTTTGCCCATGGTCTCACCCATCTTATTAGCTGTTGCAGCGTATCTGACAGCAGACCGCCGTCTGGAAAGTACTTGTGCATGGGTCACAGTTGCCGTGAACAACACAGAAGCTGATGTTTTTATCACAGTACTGATACTTGCATGCACTGCTTGCCTGGAATTGCTGCAGCTGTTAGTTTACTGGACGTCCATTTGGGGCAGAGTATCCTTTGTTTGCCAGTATCTCAGAAGGGGAAGCCGCTCCTGCACCTGCGTGATGAGATGTAGAGAGCTTCTTACCAAGATTGGTGTGTGCTGTGCGTCAAGGAAACGCCACTGGCAACACAAGCTTGGGCAGTACTCGTTAATTGATTTAGCCAGCAGGTACAAGCCTAATCGATGCATCACCTTGCCGGTGTGGACAGAGAAAATCTTTGTAAATCTCCCCGAGTTAGCTGCATCCAGTGTCCGCAGGGAAGCCAGGAGGAAGAAACCTGCTGTCGGGTTGCCTGCGGTAGTAAAGGAGGCACTTGTCCGCTCCCTTGTACGCACCGACGGTAAGCTAACGAATGGGGAATCATCGTTAGTGTCCAATGGAGCAGGTGACCTCTTATGGGCTTGTGCGCAGGACATGCGCTACTCAGACACAAGCAGCTCCCAGGATCAGGAGAATCAGGCGCGCCATATCTTGACTTGGCACATTGCGACGTGCTACAGTGAGATGGCAAGACGTCCTCGCCAAGACGAGCCTGCAGAACTCCAGCGCCACGTCCAAGTTGATTTTTGCCCAGACGAGCCTGCAGATCTCGAGCAGCGCCACGTTCAAGTTGATTTTTGCCCAGACCAGGGAGCAGATAATCTCGAGCGCGACGTCCAAGTTGCCACGAAGCTGTCCCAATACTGTGCATACTTGGTGGTCTCTGCACCAAGCCTCCTCCCAGGGCACCACTATGATACATCGTGTGTGTTCGATCAAGTTGCACGGGAAGCAACGCGACGTCTGAAGGGCAAGGGAGACAAGTACCAAGCCATGAAGGATTTACCAGAACGTCCAACGGATGAGACGACAGTCTTCCATAGGGGTGTGAAGCTGGGGAAGCAGCTGGAGGAGATGGGAGATGCTACGCTGCGTTGGAAGGTGCTGGCGGATTTCTGGGCGGAGCTGTTGCTCTACGTCGCGCCGTCGGACAAGGTGAAGGATCACATCGAATGCCTCGCGGAGGGCGGTGAGTTGGTGACCCATCTCTGGGCTTTGCTCTCGCATGCAGGCATCCTCAAGCGGGAGGAGCATCACCGCGTCGTCGGAATTCAAGAATGTACCCCATCTGGGCTGCGCAGGGCGGTGAGTTGGTGACGCATCTCTGGGCTTAATTTGCTCTCTCACGCAGGCATCCTCAAGCGGGAGGACCATCGCGTCGTCGGAGACGTGTAGCACCGCATATATCATTAACATGCTGGAGCCTATATATTTGTGAGTGGCGTGTTATATTTTCCTGTCTGAACTCAAGTTGTTTGTATTTGGTGATCGATCGGGTTTGATCTTGCTGTAATATTTTGTGAGTGTGATGATTAACGGACAACAATATTTGTGATAGAAGTAATTTATTTATGGAAGAAGATATTGTGTGTGCTTGTTTTTTTTATTTGTAACAGGATATCGCATGCATGCAAGATGCATGTTGCAGCGCAGGCATGTGATGAGATGGACGTACACGGCAGGTCCAGGGGGAATCCGCGCAGGTGGTGCGTAGCCTGAGAGTAGCACATGAGGGTCATAGTGTAGGCGCAGTACACGAGGGTCGTAAGTGCAACAATATTGGATACGAAGAGATCTTCATGAATAGATAATGCAGTGTAGCGGCCAGCACGCTGTGCAGGCGAATGAATCATACGTGAACGGTAGGTGAGTCGTAATTATACATATATGAGTTTTGGACTATGTGTGCACATATTGGATCATGCCTAATTGAGCCAAATGAATATATATATATATATATATATATATATATATATATATATATATATATATATATATATATATATTTGATTAGATATAAGAAGTTAGAGTTAAGAGGAGAATAAAAAAGAGGGTTACCTCTGGCTTTGTTGAGACGCGAAATCCCAAGATGACGGTGCGCACGGCGCAAAAGAAAAGAAGAGCGGCTCCTGGCAGCGCAGAGCAACATGCCAGGCAGCTACAATGCCAGATGGTGCTGCTCGTGGCAGGTGCAGCAGAAGAGGAGTCGCTGCACTTAGGGTGAGCCTTCGGTTAATCACGGCAGATCGCAACCGTAGACGCAGCACACGAAGGAGACGACGAGATCTGAGATCGAGCTCGTGATCGTAACTGGCGATGTCCTTGTCGAGGGTGAGGTCACCGACGAAGACCCCGAGGTCGAACCTCTCATTCTGCACATCGTTCAAGCAGAGACAGCCACCATCTCGGCGGCAGAGGCGACGAGGTGAGATGTGGGCTCGGGGATCACTGGGGCGGGCGGCGGTGAGGTCCTCCGATCCAGATCTGCCACCAGTGACGGGGGTTGGAACGGTCCTCGCGATGGGATCGGAATAAGGGGAAATGGGGAATGGCTAATTGGTGTTCGGTTAAATCATTTTAAGAATCTAAAATCCAAATCGTACACCGAACACTGAATTAACCGAAAAATCAATTAATGCAGTTGGAATTTTCGATTTCGGTTTAATACCCATCCCTAGCCGCACTGCAGGGACTTGTGGCCGTGCACGTTGTAACGTCCCAGAAAAGGCCTAAAAGAATATACACATCTTCAATTTATGAGTGAGCCAAAATTTTGAATTTATAATTTTTACACCTTAGTTTGAAAATTAATCTATAAAGAAAACCAATATGGGAGATGAAGTAAAAGAATTAATACCAAGTAAATACTCATCAAATAAATTTGAAATTTTTACTAGAGGATTACTAATATCGTTAAGATCGATGAATAGATTTATAAAAATTTAAAATTCAGTTTAGCCTCTTAAATAAATCATTTGACGAAACTAGAAAATTGTGCAAGTCCTCTTGTAAGAATTTTATAAAATAAAATACTAAATATTTTATCCTGAAAATTTTACAGTAGATAAATAACCTTCTTAGAAATTTATTTTCGTAAAGTTGAGTTGAATTGGCATGTGAAAATAATGCTCCGTCACTGTTGTCAGAAGAAAAGAGCTGAAATTGATCCTTTCCCTCTCTTACAACAGGGACCCACCCGTCGGCTCGAATGGCACTGCTAGCCTTCATTCTCCTCATGGCATGGATGCAGCAAATAGCCTCGCGCAGGGTGGTGAGTTGGTGACCCACCTCTGGGCTTTGCTCCCTCATGCAGGCATCCTCAAGCGGGAGGAGGACCATCGCGTCGTCGGAAACGTGTAGCACCGCCCTGCTGGAGCCAGCCTATATATAGCACCGGGCAACATGTTCGTCCACCGGGCACTCTCTGCTCTCTGTTCTTCTGTGGATGTTCAGTAATTACCATGCCTTGCCTGTTGGATGCACGACGTTTGTGATTGTCGTTTAGTGTGTGGCGTGTTATGTTTTTCAGTTTGGACTAAAGTTCTTTGTATTTAGTGACTGATTGGGTTTGATCTTGTTGTAATATGCGTGCATATAAATACATGTTTCTAGGATCATCGGTTTGTCACAATGTTACATGTCCAACTTTCTTTCCAACACGTACATGCATGTCCAACTTCACAATATTAGGAACTGATTGAAGAAAATCTTGATTGGTTCGTGCATATATACATGTTTCTGGGAAATTTTTTCTCAGTGGAGCATGAACAGAGGTCTCTCTCGTAGTTTGTTTCCTTCTTTTTTTGCGAATCAAGGTCTTTCTTATAGTTAGGAAACAGCTAGTACATGCAAATGCAAATGTACAGAAGGAAATGTTGGTTGATCTTGGCTAATATATGGGATGTCACCACCCAAATCCCGTACATCCTCACTTTCCTAAAACTAAAAGCCTTCCTAATCGATCTTTCCTTAACAACGCGCGATGATCGGAGGCACCTTCCATACAATGGAGCACGCCCCCGAGATCCTCAGCGCCATATTATAAAGGAAGAAATGGGCTCGTGTACGGGCGACGATCTGTTCACGTATTCCTCCCTTCCAAAACCATAATCCCTCTACCGATCCTTACAACGCTGGAGGAACCTCGAATGGCTGTTCAAGGGACAGTGCGACCAACATCATCACCAACCGAGAAATCTTAATGGCTTCATCTTCTAATCCGGGTAATTGCTAATGTTTGATTTCCGCATTATCTAGTGATCATGTTTTAGGCTAAGTTTTTACAGTCATTAGTTCTAACACTTGGTATTAGAGCAACTTAGCCCTAGCATGATCCTCATTAGCCCTGGATTAGTCTCGGTTTAGTCATGTTCATGTTGTTTTTGGTTCGGTTCGGTGTTGTTTTCGTTGGTTAAAAATTTGTTTTAATGATGTTCTTTGGTTGGATAGCACCAAGGAGGGGATAAGAACGAATAGAACCCTAATCCCCTAATCCCATTCGGATTTGCTCCAAAATCCCCAAATCCCGGAACCCTAAATCCCCAAATTTCCCCAAAATCTGAACTCAATCAAGAACTCTAATGACTTTAGAGGTTTTGAAGCTTACCTTAGCCGCCGCCATGCTCGCCGTCGGCTCGTGCGCCCGCGTCTGTGCGCGCTGTCGCCCGGGCTGCACGCGCGTTCGGCTGGAACCTCCCCGCGCGCTCGCCGCGCCCGCCCGTCCGACCACCAGTGCCTCCCCGCGCGCTCGCCGCGCCTGCGCGCGCCCGCCCGAGCTCGCCGCGGGCTCGCCCGCATGGCCGGCGACCATGTGCGTTTTTTGTTTGGGAGGTTGAATGGCTTTAGTGCTAGGTTTTGTCCTGCTTTTTGTTTAAGTTCCAGTGAATCTCGGTCGTCCGTTCGATCCAACGGCTGTGATTCGCATGTGCATTTGGCTGGGCTGTTTTAGGCCGTTTTCGCGCACTAAGACTCTCTCCAACGACGGCCTCTAAAACGGCCTGTTTGGATATTTGGAGGCCTATTCAGGCCTCTAACCTTCCCAAGGGGGTGTGCTATGTGTGCCTCTATCCAAGAGGTCGAAGGGGTTTATCTCTATATAGAGAGGCCATCCTCATGTGTGCTATGTGCAAAGGAGAGACTTGTGTGATGGTTCATATACAGGCAGGGAATTCAGGCCATGGTTGGAAATCGACTCAATATGAAGGCCTAAATTAAATGCTGGTCGTACTATTCAAGACTCATAGAGGCCTGGTTTTACAGGTCATCCTTGGGTTTAGCCTAAGGCCTTCTGGCCCCTACTGTTTGGGCCCTTAATGGTTGATAATTGCTGTTTTTCTTATTTTTGTTACATAATGTTCTATTTAGCAAAAATTACTGTTTAATGATTAATTTCCTGGATGAAACCAACGCAAAATTTAATTAGAGAATTAATTTTGACTTAAAATTATGTATAACCAACATTATTAGTAATTTTAAGTCATTCTTACATATTTAATTCCTATTTTGTTTTCTGCCCAACGGTGATGCAATTTAGGACTTAATTTTGTTGTTAAAATTTCGTTTTGTTTTTGCTCGGCGGTGATGCGAAATGAAATCTTATGATATTTTATAATTTATATGTATTTAATCAGACCAACGTATGATTAATTACATATATGTCATTGTTCCAATTATTGATTAAATTTGTTATTATTTTTCAACGATTAACAATATTGCCTCTCAGATCAATGCATTGAACAGCTCAGCTCAATGGCACTAACTTTCCCTCTTAGAAAGATAAGATCCTCATTACACTAGGGATCTTGGACCTTGACCTAGCATTACGAGACGATGCACCCATCGCACCCGCCCCTAATGTTGAGAATTATGCTAATATCAAGAAACTATATGATGAGAAGGCGGAGCGGTGGGAGAAATCTAACCGCATGTCACTAATGATAAGTGGGGAACCCCTAATTCTGAAAATGCTAAAAAGTACCTCTAAGACTTATGCTAGTACCTTGATCATGCACATGCTCACCTCCCGCTATGATGGTAAGAGCGGAGTGAGGGAACATATTATGAGCATGACAGACATGGCGGCTAGGCTGAAGGGGATGGACATGGCCATTTCTGATGGTTTTCTTGTCAATTTCATTATGAGCTCCTTGCCACGTGAGTATGGACCCTTCAAAATAATTTACAACACTCAGAAGGAGAAGTTGTCCATAGCTGAGCTTACAAGCCACTCTGTTGAAGAGGAAGAGAGGCAAAAGACAGAAAGACTGAAACAATAGGCTCATCTTGTCAGTAATGGCAAGAGGAAGAATCAGGGGGAGTCTGGTGGCTCTAAGGCAAATAAGAAGCATTATCACCCTCCCAAAAATGATGGGAAGGGAAAGGCTGTTGCTCATGGACCTCCAGCACCTTCTGCACCAGCTGTAGGGAACTTCTTTTGCAAGTTCTGCAAGCAGCCTAGGCATGCACAAAGGGACTGTGTGAGATTCAGGCAATGGTTAGCAAACAAGGGTAATGAAATCATTTCTTATGTTGATGAGTCCCTATTTACTGAATTTATATCTAATACTTGTTGGATTGACTCAGGTGCAACTGTGCACATTACCAATTCATTACAGGGATTGTATTCCGTGACGACCATAAGAAGAGGGGACCGAAGTCTCAAGGTCGCTAATGGAACGGAGATTGAAGTCAAAGCAGTTGGAATTCTTCACCTTGCATTAGGAGGCGGCTCCAGTCTTCATCTTTTTGATGTTCTTTATGTTCCTAGTGTTAAGAGGAACTTAATTTCAGTCTTTGTATTGACTAAAACAGGTTATTCATGTGAGTTTGTGGACAACAAGTGCATTATCAAATTAAATAATGATATTATTGGTCTTGCCTTCGAGCAAGACAAATTTTATTTACTCTCCATGGATGAATCTGTGATGAATGTGTGCACTGTTGTAAATAAGAAGACATGTGAGACGTCGTTGAAATTATGACATTGTCGCTTAGGCCATATTTCTAGGGGGAGAATGGAACATCTCATTAGAGAAGAGATACTCCAACCCTTAGATTTTTCAGATGCGAACCACTGTCTAGATTGTATTAAAGGTAAATTCACTAAGAAATTTAAGAAAGGAGCCACTAGGAGTATGGGTCTTTTAGAATTAATTCACACTGACATTTGTGGACTCTTCCCAATGACATCAGTGGATGGTTATGATTCATTTATTACATTCACTGATGATTTCTCTCGCTATGGCTATATTTTCACCATTCGTCATCGTTCTAAATCACTAGATAAATTTAAGATCTATAAAGCTGAAGTCGAAAATCAGCATAATATTAAGATCAAAGTAGTGAGATCATATCGTGGAGGAGAATATTATGAGATACATGCTCCTTATGGGCAAATACCTGGGCCCTTTGCCGGATTCCTTCAGGAAAATGCCATAGTTGCCCAATACTCTATGCCCGGAGAACCTCAGCAGAACGGAGTGGCAGAGCGTCACAACCGTACACTTATGGATATAGTACAGAGCATGCTCAATCATTCCAGTCTGCCTATTAGCTTATGGATGGAGGCACTAAAGACGGCTGCCCACATACTTAATCGGGTTCCTAGCAAGTCTGTACCTAAGACACCTTATGAATTATGGACTAGGAGGAAACCGACAGCCAACTATTTACGTGTATGGGGCTGTCGTGCTGAAGCCTGTTTTGTTTTAGGCATTGAAAATCATCGAGATAGGTCTAAAGGAGTACTGGCCTGAAGAGGGGATAATTCATAGGATGGCTCGCTCACTCGTTTTGCCCTTAGCAGTTTATGATACGCTCTAGACGCAATAATACACATGATCGGAAATCCTAAATTATGTGTTTTTTTTATACTTGTGGAACATTTTTATTCATGTTTTGTTGTTATTCTAAATTATCCTTCATCTTATATCATTACGTGGGACAAATATGATTTATAGATCAGCACATGTATTGGTTAATGATCATCGCAATAATACACATGATCGGAAATCCTAAATTATGTGATTTTTTTATATTTGTGGAACATTTTTATTCATGTTTTGTTGTTATTCTAAATTATCCTTCATCTTATATCATTACGTGGGACAATTATGATTTATAAATCGGCACATGTATTGGTTAATGATCATGCTTCATGGATACGTGGTTATAAAATCAACAATATGGATACATGCTAGAGAATATGGTGTTGGATTGACCTACCATGAGATATTGCGGGATTTGTTATATTCTTAAGTGTCGTCATTTGGTCTTATACATAGTGTATGTGAGATTCCTAGACCTCAACCAAAGACCAAATCGTCAAAAACTAAAGAGTTTCGAAACCGTGCGTTTGAAAATAAAAACGAAAATCGATCGGTTTTGTCGAAAAAACGACCAGCGAGCTGAACCTTTTGGGCAGCCAAATTTTTTAGCCATTTTCATCAATTTTTGTTGAAAATTGAGCATTTTTCACCAATTTTCAACCAGTTTACGTCACCTAAATTTTTTCGAATTTTTTAATTTTTGTGAATGGGACCGAGTACCGATCGGTTTTGGGTTTCGAACCAGCTCGATACGATTGAAAACCGCGGTTTTCGAGCGGTTACCGAGTGGTTTGGTTAACCCTGCTCCCAAGGCTTCATAATTGACATGCCCCTCTATTCATAGGGCGAAGCACCCTGCACGCTGTTTTCATCGAGAAATCTCCATTTGTCGTCCATTGCCAAGTGATGTCATCCTGTATCTGGGTTTGCATAGTGACCCGACAAACGAGCTGCCATAGAAGGATGAATTCATCAAGTTGCGTTTTGGATATTATTCTTCGAATTTTTTTTTAAATAATACTTTTTTTAAACTGAATTGCGTTTTTAATACTCGAAAAATAAAATTTGCAAAAATAATACGTGGTCGCCATACCGTACGGCGAATACCCTATTTTCGCCATATGGTATGGCGAAAATACCATAATTACCCGATTAAAGCCGATTAACCGTCGGTTGTTTGGTTAAGGCTATTTTCGCCAAACCGTATGGCGAAAATAGTATTTTCGCCAAACCGTATGGCGAAAATAGTATTTTCGCCAAACCGTATGGCGAAAATACCCTATTTTCGCCAAACCGTATGGCGAAAATAGGGTCTTCGCCGTACCGTACGGCGAAAACAGCCTTGATTCCCGTGTAGCAGATTAACTGCGGATTTAGGGTATTTTCGCCACACGGTTCGGCGAAAATAGGGTATTCGCCACATGGTTCGGCGAAAATGGGGTATTCGCCGTACGGTAGGGCGACCACGTATTATTTTTGCAAAATTTATTTTTCGAATATTAAAAACGCAATTCAGTTTAAAAAAAGTATTATTTAAAAAAAAAATTCTTAGGCCCTGTTTGGAAGCAAAGTTTTTCAATACCATGGTATTAAAAAGCCATGGCTTAGAGATTGTTTCTGCATAAATACTATGGTTTCATCTACCACCATTGAAACCATGGTTTTTCTTGAAACTACAAACTGTTTGGCTACAAAGTCTTTTGCATGGTATTTTCAAAGTATTGACACCTCTCACTCTCTACACCAACACCAAAAGCCCAAAACTCCACTTTGAGTGGAGTTTTCAATACTCCAAAAATACCATGGTATTGGCAATACCATGGTATTCAAAACAGAGTTTTTTGGGTTGCTTTCAAACACCATATTGCCAAAAATACCATGGTATTCTCCAAAACCATGGTTTTGCCTAGAAACTATGAAAATACTTTGTTGCCAAACAGGCCCTTATTCTTCTCACCAAAGAGCCATCTGTTACTGTGAAGCTCCTCCTATACCGTTTTGCTCTTTCTCCGCACAAGCGAAAAGCATATAGCTATAGGAGGCATCGGAGAGGTCCCTCCACCTAGTTGGAGGTCCAAATTAACTTTTGACTTTGCACTGTTTCCCAATACGATGTCCGTTCTTGCGCTGAAAAGGTCCAAACTAATTTGTCAATGTCATCGCATGGCAGTTTTGTCCCGATTCATGGCCTGTCTTGCTCCTTAATTCCATTCATATACCACAACCAGCATACTCGAAGCGCCCGGCCAAATTAGTTAAAATCTTTGAGCCCCAATCCTTTTCAATCATGTTCCTCTCCAAATGAATTTTCTTTGCAGCTTATCAAGCTTTTTTGTTTGCATGCTTTTTGTTTTCACCGTAAATTGAACCCTGGTCTTTAGGCGAGTACTAGGCGTGAACTAGTCGTTTCTTCAGCTTCTTAGTCTGAAGTCGGCGTCTATCTGTTTTTTTCCCTTTTGTTTTGTAGAACCGTACCAGTTTGTAATAATAGAATTTGGAGGTTTCCCCCCTCTGTTTCGGAAAACAAAACATAACGTGAACATCAATTCTTGGTTCAAAACCAGCGTGCCCAATCTTACTTTTTCAGGATGGTCAATGGATGACCCAGACGGCAGAAAGCAAACTGTTATCTTCAGCAACTAGAAGTACATTCTTCAGTTAGAGAGGCAAGAGCAGTACGAATTAGGAACACAATTGGATAGATTTTGGGGAAAAGCTCATTCGGATAAACCCCCTGCATTGATTTATTTAAACAAAAGTGGCTGCTCATGGTCCTGTTACAACAGTTTGGTTAGACTAAATTATCAGAAGGGGAAAATTCAGTGAAATAAAATATTCTTTTTCGAGTGATCGACCATGCTGCAAAGCGGATATAGCTGAGGTGGTTGCTGTCCACTAAAAGTAAATCTGTTCTACAAATAATCTTTTCCTCGTAAAATAAAACATGACCCGTTCCCCATTTCTACTTACTGAGTAGCTATCATGCTTGCCTGCCAGGAAAAAGACTTTTCGGTTGCAAATGCGCATAGGAAATTGCAATCCAATCCACTAGTGATGAGCTTGCTGTTGAACTTTTCTTCACAATAGGCAGCAGAGCAGCAGACAGCAGCACTACTTTCGTCGTTCTTCCTCACAGCAAGCAGGAGCGGGAGCTGGCCGTCTCTTCCTCTCCCCTTCTCCGTTTTTGCTTCGGCTCGTACCCAGATCCAGACCGCACCAACGGTGGTGGTGACGGCAGCCCGGCCGGCCGGCTCCTCCGTGAAGTGACGGCGGCCCGGCGCCCCCAGCGGCAGCAAACCGGCTGGCAACGTACGTATACGACAACATAATTAAGTTGTTTGATATCTTTTCTCTCTTTGCACATGCATGGCTGGCTGGCTAGGGTGATTTGGCCCTAATTTCCCGGCCTGACTGTTGCAGCAACCAAGAGGTGCTTCTATGCTTTTTTTTTTTTTAAGTGACACAATTATTAAAGCATAAATAAAGAGTAGTTATTAAACCGTAGTGCTGTTGCACAATTAAACTGAGAGTACTTTTGCTGTGGGCAGTAGGCACTTGTTCTTATTAGCTCCTGTGGTTTGGAAAGCCCAGAACCGAACAACTAACTGTCCAGGACATCATCTCAGCATGTGGTTTTCTCCCCTGCGAAAAACTCACTGCTCCAATTTAGTATGATGGCCTTAGCCTTGCTGATCCCCGACCAAATGAGCGAGATCAAGAGGAGTATCCTGTTCGCATGACCTGGGATGTGGCTAGTGGCTACCATCAGATCTCCTCATCCAGGCTTGACAGCAGCCCGGTGATTGCGAACATCGCTAGCGATAGCAAATACATCCTACACTGAATGATACAAATTGTTAAAAATTTTGCTGTTTCTTTCCTTTCAAAGATTCAGAAGGCGTAAACTATGATGCCATCGAGATCCCTCCTCCTTTGCCTTGGAACGCTCTTCCTGATGAACTGCCACCAATCAGAAGCATTCGATGCTCCCGTTGCTGGCTGGGGCTTGAAACGAAACATGTGCGTCCAGTCCATTACCTTCCTCCACACTTGTTTTGCAAAAGGGCAAATGATAAGCAAATGGAACGACGTTTCCAGATCCAGTCCGCAAAATGATGTTTCGATTTGGGACTTAGCCATATTTTCCTCAAATTTAACATTCTCAAATTTTGGAATGAAGATTCTTCCTTCTAGGTAAATTAAAAGGAAGACAAAACCATACATATTCCAATGAATCCACAAAAAGATTAATATCCAAATTTTAACCATAATCCATAATTTTAGGTTTTTAATTGCATTTCTTTTAATTTGAGGATGTTACAAAACTCGACATTGGTTGTTTTACCTTGAAGTCTGTATGGAATAAAATTATAGTTTTCATTTATTTTTATTTGAAATCTAAGCAATTTAGGGATTTTATTTGGCGTTCATGCGAAAATTGAATTGCTAATTTTACTATGTTTTTGCAAGAAATTTCAGCTTAAGGTAGACATCGCATACAAATCCAACTACTAATTTCATTTGATTTATATTCCAAATTTCTATTTTCCTTTTAAGTTCATTTGGAAATCAATTTCTAATTTTATTTATTTATTATTCCAAAATTAAGATATTTAATGTTTTAATTTGGAGTTTGTATGGAAATCAAATTATTAATTTTATTATATTTTTAAAAATTTAATGTATTTAATGTTTTCATTTGGAGTTCGTATGGAAATCAAATTATCAATTTTATTATATTTTTTGTTCCTAATTTCAGTTTTAGGTAGAAATTTGTATGCATGTCCAACTACTAATTTTCATTAAATTTCTATGCAGAATTTCAGTTTTACTTTGAAGTTGTATGGAAATCAAATTTGTAATGTTATTTATTTTTATTCTAATTTTTGATTTTAGGTTGGAGATCGTGTAGAAATCTAACTACTAATTTTCATAGAATATTTATTCCGAATTTTGATTTATTTTTATTTAACTTTAATTTGGTTTTATTCTAAATTTTAGTTTAATTTAATTTTTTTTCTAAATTTAAACTATTTTAGTATTTAATTTGGTTTTCACACAGAAATCAAATTGAAAGTTTTATTATATATTTCTTCGAATTTCAGTTCTATGTAGGAATTCATATAAAAATAAAACTACTAATTTTCATTTAACTTTTATTCTGGATTTTAATTTTACTTTGAATTTTGTATGGAAATAAAATTGGTAATTTCCTTTTATTTTTTATTCTAAATTTTAGTTGTTTTCTATTGTACTTTAGATGGACTTTTTATTTTAATCTAAGCCGTTATAACTTGGGTCCATTGAATGCATCGATAGTTTTTTCTCTCTCTCTTTTCTTAATTAGTGTGAGAATTTCTAGACCTTGAGAGTCATATACAAATAAAACTACTAATTGGCATTTAACTTTTATTCTGAATTTTAATTTCACTTTGAAGTTTGTATGGAAATCAAATTGTTAATTTCCTTTTATTTTTTATTTTTTATTTTAGTTATTTTTTATTGTACTTTAGATAAACTCTTTGTTTTAATCTAAACTATTATAACTTGGGTCCGTCGGATAGATGGCTAGATCTTCTCTTTTTTCTCGATTAATATGAGAATTCTAGATATTGAGAACGAACTTAGTGGTTTCTTTTGACTTTTCTTTAATAATATAATAGATAGATTGATTTGATGGTACCTCACAAGGATAGTATACACTCTAATAAGCATATACACTTTATAGCTGTGCAATGACTATATTACTGCCAATCGAAGGTAGTGGCATGCATAGTAGATGTTGATTTTGAAATTTTAGGCCCCGTTTGGTACGGTTCTAGATTCTAGTAGAAATGGAAACGATTCCAGATTCTTGGTAGAAACGTTTTAGGTAGAATCATAATCACTGTCTAGAAACCGTTTGGTACGGTTCCAGATTCTAGTAGAAACTAATAGAAACGGGGTTGAGGGTGATTCAGCCACGGCGTGAAAAAAGAAGAAACGTTCTAAGGAGAATCGTTCCGAGTTTTAGCCCGTTTGGCTGGTTTCTCCCAGATTTTAGTAGAAACAACTCGGTTCCAAGTTGTCAAACGGGGCCTTAATTAGGATGATAAATTGTATGTGTACCTAGATTACAATTAATTGTATCCCTATCGATCTACACATTGAAGGTCGATGGTGGTGGTTACCGCAAGACAGAGAAGCGTTCTGGGATCAATGCCACAGTAATGACGACCTTGTCAAATCATACGAGGGACTATTGGGAGAGCCCAAGGGGAGCAGTGATCCGCATCGAGGTGCTTGTGGTGGTTGCTGCTCTTGTCCTGCTACTCCTCGCCGCCTTTGGGTCCCTCCGTCGCCGAAGCAGAAGCTGGCTGATCCAGAACGGTGTCCTGGGCGCATTTGCCCTGTTCTTCACCCTGGTAACGTACACTCTTGGCTCGATGCAATCTTCGCCGGTGAAGAGCAGCTTGTACCCCATCTGGGCCATGTCACTCTACATCCTCGCTGGTTGTCCCGATTCTATCACAGCTTATAGCCTCGATGACAACAACCAAACCACGAGACTGGCGTACCAATACTACCTCAACTACGCATATGTGCTGCTGGTTATTATTGCCGGTACATCAGAGAGAGATTTTTTGGTCCTTATTGTTTACCTGAACTACATCGCTGTATCCAAGATTTTATATAGAATGGTAGCATGTCGGCTGGCAAGCGCATCATGGAACTTGAATAAAATGGTTGCTGATTACATGAATGAGGAGCACACCATGACCAACCATGAAGAAACTTCCTGGGATCCAGTTAGCATGAAAGGCTACCGTTACCCTGTTGACTGGCCCCTCTCCAGGTCAATTTCAGAAGAAATACGTAAGGAACATACTAAAGTGATCGACATAGAGAAGATTTGGGGTTGCGCTGATGGAACAGCACTGAGCCCTGAGCTGAAGGATGCATGCCTTTCCTTCTCTCTTTTCCATCTGCTAAGGAGGCGCTTCTTTGGGTTCGCCTGTGGTGAATCTACACAACAGAAGACGCACGACTTTGTCTTCAAGGGGCTGCTGCGGGCAGTGAATGAGCAGGGCGTTGCCACAGTCGACTACAACAGGGTTTTCAAGGTGATCGAGGTTGAGCTAGCTTTTATGTATGATTTCTTCTTCACCAAGTATGCTGCAATCTATTATGGACCATGGAAAGCAAAAATTTTGTCCATTCTCTCAGCCATCTTATTTACAGCAGCTGCAGCGTATCTGTATCTGGCAGCAGCCGGCCGTGCCCGTGCGGATCCTGGGCAACATGCCGTGAACATCACAGCAGCTGACGTTTTGATCGCAGTGCTGATAATTGCATTCACTGCGTTGCTTGACCTGGTGCAGCTGTTGCTTTACTGGACGTCCATTTGGGGCATAGTATCCTTTGCTTGCCAGAATCTCAGAAGGGGAAGCTGCCGCAGCACCTGCATGACGAGATGTAAAGAGCTTCTTACCAAGATTGGTGTGTACTGTGCGTCAAGAGAACGCTACTGGTAACACAAGCTTGGGCAGTACTCGTTAATTGATTTAGTCAGCTACAATCCTCATCGATCCTACAAGCCTAATCGATGCGCAGCAAAAATCGATCCCCGCTTCTGGACACCAGATGATCGGCTCTTCGAGATACCTGACCGCGCAACACTTTCCGGCCGGAAACCGGAAGTAAAGGAGGCACTTGTCAACTCCCTTGTACGCACCGATGGTAAACTAACGAATGGGAAATCATCGTTAGTGTCCAATGGAGCAGATCGCCTCTCATGGGCTTGTGCGCAGGAACAGGAGAATCAGGCGCACCTTATCTTGACTTGGCACATTGCGACATCCTACTGTGAGAAGGCAGCATTGAGATGGCAAGATCTCGAGCCTGCAGATCTCGAGCAGCGCCACGTCCAAGTTGATTTTTGCCCAAACGAGTCTGCAGATCTCGAGCGCCACGTCCGAGTTGCCACGGAGCTGTCCCGATACTGTGCATACCTGGTGGTCTCTGCACCAAGGCTTCTCCCAGGGCACCACTATGATACATCGTGTGTGTTCGATCAAGTTGCAGGGGAAGCAATGCTATGTCTGCCGGACAAGGGAGACATGTACGAGGCCATGAAGGATTTAGCTTTACCAGACACGCAGCATGGGACGATCTTCCAGAGGGGTGTGATGCTGGGGAGGCCGGAGGCAGCTGGAGGAGATGGAAGATGCTACGCTGTGTTGGAAGGTGCTGGCTGATTTCTGGGCGGAGCTGATGCTCTACGTGGCGCCGTCGGACAAGGTGAAGGATCACATCGAATGCCTCGCGCAGGGTGGTGAGTTGGTGACCCATCTCTGGGCTTTGCTCTCTCATGCAGGCATCCTCAAGCGGGAGGAGCACCACCGCGTCGACGGAGACGTGTAGCACCGCATATATCATCACCCTGCTGGAGCTAGACTATAAATAGCACCGGGCAACATGGTCGTCCACCGTGCACTCTCTGCTCTCTGTTCTTCTGTGGCTGTTCAGTAATTACCATGCCTTGCCTGTTGGATGCACGACGTAATTTGTGATTGTTGTTTAGTGTGTGGCGTGAAATGTTTTTCAGTTTGAACTCAAGTAATTTTTTGTATTTGGTGACTGACTGGGTTTGATCTTGTTGTAATATGCGTGGCATATAAATACATGTTTCTGGGATTGTCGGTTTGTCACCATGTTACATGCCCAACTTTCTTTTCAACACGTACATGCATGCCCAACTTCAGAATGTTAGGAACTGATTGCAGAAAATCTTAATTGGTTCGTGCATATATACATGCTTCTGGGATATTTTTTCTCTGTGGAGCATGCACAGAGGTCTCTCTCGTACTTTTTTTTCATGGGCGCACAGAGGTCTCTCTCGTAGTTTTTTTTTCCTTCTTTTTTTGCTAATCAAGGTCTTTCTCATAGTTAGGAAACAGCTAGTACATGCAAATGCAAATGTCTCGGAAGGAAAATTTATCCTTTCAAGACATCACCATGATGAATGAGTCGTTTAGCACTGAGGAGCGTGAGTCCGGATATCTTGGATTTTGATCATGCAAAAGATTTGGGCCTCCTAACATCTGTGATTCTGTGCGTGAAAATAACAGTTATGGATGGTGATCCAATGGATCAGATTAACTAGAGTTTACTTATATTTCATCTGGTAGTATGTTAGTAGAAATACCCTTAACAAATCAACGATTAGATGTGATTTCTACATACATTATATACTACCAGTATAATGCACCGTAAAATTTCTCACTCTTGGATGTAGCTTTGGGTCAGTTGTTCAGTTCTAGTGGACGTCATGGTTTCAAATATAAGTGATTAAATTTAAAAATAAAATTTGAAAAAAAAATTGGTGAAAATCGAGAGAAATTTGGTGAAAATAAGCTCACAAAATTGGCACTGAGAAACATTCAATTGGCCGGTCAAAATCGAGAGAAAATCGGTAAATTTTTATTATTTTTTTAAAAAAGTTTGGATTTTAAAATCATGTGATTTCTAGTGATTTTCGACGAAAACCGCTACCGGGCTAGGGATGATTTCTGAGGTAATTTCGGTAAATGTGACGGACATCGTTGCCGCAGTCTACTTCCTTCTGCCGCGTTACCGCTGCTATAAATCCAGACCCTTTAGCTTTCAAGGCATGCTCTGTTTATGCCATCATCTTGAAACTTCAACACCAAAGCATCCAGCCTTCTACGGTATGGTTTATATGCTTTAAGCGTTTCCCTTCTCTTCAGTTGCCAACGAAATGTTCCATGTCCTTTTTGCAACCCTGCTGTCAAAGATTACTTGGTAGTGTTCTCGAAAGAAAAAGATTACTTGGTTGAGCTGAGCTCATTCTCAACTTTTTCACGTTTGCTTGTCTAGGGACATTAGGACTGAGATTTCACATATCTCTATTTAAGGATTCTACCAGTATCCTCAATCGTCGACTCACTCACTAATCCTAGCATGAACCATGTTACTGCAGGGGAACGTGTTCGTGGTTCAAGATTTGCTGGACGAGCAAGTGAATTCTTGCAACTAAATGGATCGAGAGTGAGTGCGACAAAGGCAGCCGAGGATTTTGTTTCCTGGTTGCACACAGAAGGGGTATCGTCACCCAGGTGGAAGTTTTTTCTTGTCCTGTGGATTCTCCTACGTGCAATTCAGGTCATATTTGGCTGGAGGAGGCGCTGCTCTAGCAATGCATATATCAACTACGAATTTTTCTTTAAAATAATACTTTTTTGAAAATGTATTGCAGTATTAATACGCAGAAAACAAAAATTACAAAAATAACACCTATTCGCCAAACGGTATGGCGAAATAGCTATTTTCGCCGAACGGTATGGCGAAATAGCTATTTTCGCCAAAAGGTGTGGCGACAAATGCCTAATTACGCAGTTAACTGCTAGGCGATAAATTTCACGGGAAACGAGGGTATTATCGCCGAACGGTTCGGCGAAAATAGAGTTATAGCCGTACGGTACGGCGAAAATAGAGTTTCCGCCATACGGTACGGCGAAAATAGAGTTTCCGCCCTACGATACGGCGAAAATAGCTATTTCGCCGTACCGTTCGGCGAAAATAGCTATTTCGCCATACCGTTTGGCGAATAGGTGTTATTTTTGCAATTTTTGTTTTCCGCGTATTAATACCGCAATTTATTTTAAAAAAAGTATTATTTAAAAAAAATTCCATCATATACTCTCTCTGGACTCTGGCTGGCTTGCACCATCAACCCCTCTCTTGTGATCTACACTCTTGCTCTCATATATATATAGGAGGATCTAAGCGTTTTTTTTGGTTCTCTTGATTTTTGTTTTTTGAAAAAATACGCTAGGTAGGAACCGTCAACGAAATAGCATAACAACGGGCTTTTTGAAAAAAATTGAATAATACATGTTCTGAAAAATATTAGATTTCAAGTTAACCAAAAATTTATAGTAATAAAGTTGTGCACATTTTCTTTTGGTAAATCTATTTTTCTCGGGAAAAACGGAGAAAGGATCTTCTTTTGCCGAGTTTAACACTCTACATGTTCACCCGGTAATAATACATGTTTCGATAAATATTATAGATCGAGCTGCAAAAAAAACTGTAGAGATACAGTTGTACACATATTTCATTTTCCAGAAAATAATAGAGATCGAGCTATAAAAAAATATAGAGATAGAGTTGTACACATATTTGTTTGGACGAATTTGGTTAATACTCTATTATTACTGGTCAACCCTTCTTTGTTGAGTTTAACACTCTATGTGTTAACGGGGTAATAATAGATGTTTCAAAAAATATTAGAGAAGTCAACCTTCTTTTGTTGAGTTTAACACTCTACGCGTCCACCGAGTAATAATACAAGTACCGAAAAATATTAGAGATCGAGTTGCAAAAAAAAAAGTCTAGAGATAGAACTGTACACATATTTCTGTTGACGAAAATATTTTTTCTGAGAAAAACAGAGAAAGGACCTGGATATAAGGGACGGGGACCTGTTTGTTAATTATTTGGACCTAAGCACTACTCCAAAAAATTAGATAAGGGCTTGTTCGAGATTTGTATTTAATGGGAGTTTTTTTTCGTAAAATAACAAAGGAGGGACCTAAACGCAAATCGAAAGAACACATAGTCTATTTTGAAAAAATGATTTTTACTCACACAGGTTTGAGGTAAAAAAATAAAAAAAAATATCGAAGGCTTTTTTGTAATTTTACAGAGATCTATCCGTAATTTGGAGGAAACCGAGGGTTTTTTTTGCAAAAAAATTGGGAAGGTGACGTGGTGCTCTCCTTGGGTTCCAATTCTTTCTCATATAATAGAGTTACTAGGCAGAATGTGCGGCGCACAGCTCATCATGTAAAATTTACTCTGTTTTTTTCCTACAAAAAGACTACAGGAGGATCTAAACATATTTTTTTCGGAGCGATCTGAACACTCTATACGTTCACCGGTGCATAATACATTTTTCGAAAAATATTATACATCGAGTTGCAAAAAAAATTATAGAGATACAACTGTATACATATATTTATTATTCCGGAAAATATCAGAAATCGAATTACAAAAAAATAGAGAGATAGAGTTGCACACATATTTGTCTTAACGAATTAGATTAACACTTTATTATTACCCGGTCAACCTTCTTTTGTCGAGTTTAACACTCCATGTGTTAACTTGGTAATAATACACGTTCCGAAAAATATTAGAGATGCCAACCTCCTTTTGCCGACTTTAACAATCTATGCGTTCTCCGAGAAATAATACATATTTTGAAAAATATTAGAGATCAAGTTGGGAAAAAATATAGAGATTAAAGATTGACTTGGGAAAAAAGACTAAAGATAGAGCTGAACACATATACCTGTCGATGAAAATATTTTTTTCGGGAAAAATGGAGAAAGGACCTGGACACATATTTCTTTTGACAAATTTGGTTAACATTCTATTATTATCCGGTTAACCTCCTTTTGTCGAGTTTAATACTCTGTGTTAACCGGGTAATAATACATGTTCTGGAAAATATTTGAGATGACGACCTTCTTTTGTCTAGTTTAACACTCTATGCGTCTACCGAGTAATACTACATGTTTCAAAAAATATTAGAGATCGAGTTGGGGAAAATAGTCTAGAGATTAGAGATCGAGTTGAAAAAAAAAGTCCAGAGATAGAGCTGTACACATATCTCTGTTGACGAAAATATTTTTTCTGAGAAAATCAGAGAAATGACCTGGACGTAAGGGACGATGACCTATTTATTATTTTTTTAGACCCGATCGCTATCCTAAAAAATTAGAAAAGGGCTCGTTCGAGATTTGTATTTAACGGGAGGTTTTTTTGTAAAGTAATGAACCCGGGATCTAAATGCAATTTAGAAACGTTTTTTTATACTCACAAAAAATCGCAAAGGATCTCTTTGTAATTTGCAGGGACCTATTCATAATTTAGAGAAAAGGGAGGGACTTTTTTGCAAAATGGCATAGGGGGTGAGTTGGATGGCCTGAGCTCTCTCCAATTCCTTCCCACATAATAGAGTTAATATTATTATTATATGGGTTAGCTAGCAGGTCTCTCTATGGTTGGGTGCTCTCCATACGAGGGATTCGGGAAAAGCTAAGTCTGTGTGGTGTCCTGTTCTCAAGTGCTAGATTGAACTTGGTTGGTTCGGTTCGTTGCCGAATGCTTGTCTGATTTTGGTTCTCTCGGTTCAGTGAGTAGCGGTACTCAGTTTGGGTTGATTGTGTAGCAAGTCCTTCAAGGCTTGCTTGGTGAAGCAATCTCCCATGGCTAGGAAGTGATTCTGGTTCCTAAGCATCTTTTGCTGCTTCTCAGGACCTCTTGGTGAATTGCCTCATTCAGTGGTCTATGGCTTTGTATCTTCGAAACAATCGTCGGTGAGTCTACAACATTATAGTGGTGATATTGTTTCTAGGATATCATCTTCGATGAGCCTAGCCGATATGCACTGACTATGAGTCGATACTTTGTAGGCCCCCGGATCGGCTATCCGGAGTCCTCTGTGTATTTCTGTACTAGTCTCAGATCAGTAGCTAGTACACACAGTCAAAAGTGATGAATCAACAACCATATCACGAATACAAATAACTAAATAAGAATAATACCAAATAAAAGCAAAGACCTTAGGGTCAAGGTTTACCATTACTGATCTGCGAGCAGTGAGAACAACTTGAACAACTGCAGCGGAAGACGAAAACACCAAGCGACCCATCCAAATGCCCACAGGCAATCGAGTGGGGAGCGCGCCCTAGTCGTTGGAGTTCTTTGACAGCTTCTTTCACTTCTGAGATAGGATTAGAATGTAGCACGTGAGTACATAAAGTACTCAGCAAGTCTGGGAAATATGCACAATGTAGGCTATCCAAGGATGGCTTAATATGGTTCTTTTGCATAAAGCCAAGTTTCATCAAATCATACTTGTTAATAATTTTCACAAAGCATATTTGAGCAATTCTTTTTAATAATTGAATTATGTAATATTGTAGTGAAGGTTCTAACCACCACTCACTAATATACGGGCTCTATCCGCCACATCTCAACAAGATCAAGGTTCAATCCATTCACATGGCTCTAACTGCCACAGTTCACAAAATCAGGTTCTTTCCACCTACCTGGCTTTAGCCGCCAGAAGCACACCCGAGAGTTCTAACCGCTCCCGGATCCCAAAACAAAACATTGTTTAGTTTGAAATCAAAAACCAAAGTCTACCAATATGAAAGCATTCAACAAGCTTTGCCTTTGACCATAGGCACGGCTATTCGAATAGTTTTAACTCTGCAGAGGTGTACAACTTTACCCACAAGACATGATATTCCCTTGATGCCAAGCTATTAGCACACTTCCTTGGGTGTGCCGGCAGGGATATCATGACAAGGCTTTTACAATGTATACGCCTAACCCGACTCACCCGCTGAGGTTTCACCGCTGTTAGGGTTCTATCCGCCCAGTACAGAAGCCCCCTCTTGCGCCGTGTGAGAAAAACAACATTGCCTCTATCCGGCACTCACATCCACCGAGTGGCGAGTCTAAGCTAGGTTTCTACAAATTAGTTGGCCAGGTCATACCATTGTAGACATGTGGTAGTACGGTTATGCTTAAAATGGCAATCATAAGCGTCGGTCCTTAATTGACTTGGGGCGGTACTTGCACAAAAGAACCAAGGCTCAATCCGCTCCCACCCGACATTCCATGCCGCCCAAGTCGAAATCATTTTCCTTTTCTTTTTATTTTGTAAACCGACGGCAATACTCCTTGCCTATAACTTTCAACACAAAGTTTTCAAGAGATAAATGAAATTTCCCACCCATAGGTGTACATTGACCGATTGCGAGTCTAAGCATTTCTACCGAACTATTCTATTCCACCAATAGTTTATTTTATAAAAATACAAATCTTAGTGTGTGATGACAATCCTTATAATCAATTCTGTAATCTCCAATAATCATTAAATTGCCCTAATGGTACAATCATATGAATAATCCGATTCAATATCGTATCCATCAGGTATTGAGTATATCATGGTAATATCCTAACTCTCAAAATCATATGACACCCCAATCAGGTATGTCTATTTCCCTTGAACTATGACTAGTATTATTGATTTATCCATCACTCATAGGGCGATCAATCTTATCACCCATCAAAAATATTTCACAAAGTCATTTATTAAACCACCGGGAATACTTCATAGTATCATCTCTAATCATCTAGGATACAATCCACCGATAATACCTCATAATATCATAGGTTAAATCCTTCACATTATCACCTCTAAATCATCTACTTTTGTCCACCAAGAATACATATTATTATCATTTACTAAACCACCAAATATTATTCCATTTAATCCATCGAGTATGTTAGATAATATCATTTACTAATTCACCAAGCATCATTCTCAACATCATCTAACTACCCTTCACATTGACATCTCTAGATCACATAGTATACTGATTAAAATCTCCCGAATATGCTTCTCCAATTACGCGGTTCGATCCCCAAGTATAATCCTCAATATTATTGATTTAATCTATCGACTATAATTCTTAATATCATATATCTTCTCATTTCCCCCAATCCATACTAATTATGTTGTGAACTATACTACTATCACAATCCAACTCCTCAACATTTTAACTATCACCATGCCAACTCCATAACATTTAAATGATCACCACCATAGATCAATTTCATAATAACAACCCCCACATTATCACTAATATTCATTCGTCTCCAAATTATAATTCCCCCGATTTGTTCTATTCAAACTAACTTCCAAATAGTCATTTTCCTAATCAAAAAGTAGTTTATCAAAAGATATTTATTATGGTGGATCACTGTCCTAGGGCGACCAAGGATTATGGACAACAACATCAAGGCGGTATAGGCAACCGGTATAACTAGCAGCCTAACGTTTAACATCATTATTTTATGTAAATAGCAATGCAATTGGTAAAACATTTATAAATTGTAGGATCAATATGCGTCAAGGAGACTTGCCTTCACCCGCGGGAAGGTCGTCGAACGAGGAAAGTCCGGCGGCGGGGTCGGCGGTCGCGTCGGGGTCCTCGGCTACGCGCAAAACGAGGCAATAAATAAATAAAAGAAAATAAATAAAATCTAAAAATTATAAAAGTTATACTGGCAGGAAGATATTGAATTTAGATGAATTTAGAAATTTGAATGGAGTCAAACGGAGTTCGGATGAGAAAGTTATGGGCTTCCGAAGTTTGAATTTTGAATAAATTGGAAAACCGGGAATATTCTCGGAATATTCCTTCTCTGGTTGACTGGTCAAACGTTGACTTGGACTGGGACTTTGACTTGGTCTTGTGTCTCTATGGCCAATGGGCCCTAGGTGTCATTGGGAGGTGGCTTCATCTTCAAGCTTTTGCTATGGCTAGAAAACAGAGGAGCAAAGCTCCTTCATGGAGCCGGCTAGGGGGAGCATGGCGGCGGCCCGGAAGGCGGCAGTGGTCGGCCAGGCCAGCGAAAGCGGCGGCCTTGCTGGCAAGCCTTGGCTGGCTGCAAGACGGCAGGCCATGGCTGAGGCAGCGGGCACTGAGGAAGGCATGGGTCGTGGCGGAGCGCCAGGGGCGGCGGCAAGACGGGCTCGTGGCGGGCGGCCGAGGGTGTAAGATCGAGGAGACGCCTAGAGGGGGGGTGAATAGGCGATTCTAAAAAATTCTACCAAATAATCGAGGGTAACCTAAAAACACCCCAAGTCTAAAGTTCACGAAGAAATGCGGAAGTATTTAATTATGAACTTTAACAATAGAATCCTAAAAACAATAATCTCACTAGAACTATCTAAATTAAGTCTCTAAACAACAATTGCTACAACGATCAAATAAAACAAGCAAAGCAATTCTAGATGCTATCAAGCAAGAGATAAAAAGACAATAATGAAAATGCTTGAATGTAAAGAGACAAGTGACACCCGACTTTTTACCGTGGTGTTCGGAGACTTGCCGATCTCCCCTAGTCCACGTTGAGGTGAATCCAATCAAACCATTGGACCGGCTCCACTCCGGAGCACTTTCCTCATATCCACTAATGGTAGCTTTTTACCTCACGAGGTAGGCGAAGCTCCAACCTTTACAAACTTTGTCGGTGCGTCTCACACACCTTGAGAGCTCCCGACACGACGCTTCTACGCCGTCTAGAAAGCGGCAACCTTCAAGAGTAACAAGTCGAACCTTCGGCTTGAACTTCACTTTGAGCAACAAACGTGCTTCCGGTGATCAACCTAAGTACAACTCATGCACTTGGTCCTCCTCAAGTGCAAAGCATGCACAATGAGGCTCAATCCACTCCTAATTGCAACTCATGCGAATTAGGGTTCACTTCTTAGCTCAAAAATCAAATTAGAGTGTATCACTCATGCAAGGAACTCACAATAGCTCAAGAAGACTCAAAGGAGCAAGCATACAAAAAAAAGCACCCCAAGGGGTCTTTATATAGTCCCCATGCAAAAACTAGCCGTTGGGATAAAACTGCTGAAAAATCAGTAACTCCGGCACTACCGGCCTCATAGACCCGATAGTGCCGGCCTCAAGTTAATCTGATCGGCTAACGGCTAGTTGGCCAAGACTACCAGAGAACAAAATCCGGTAGTGCCGCTATGGGCGGCAAGATCTGACCCCTCTGGCGATCAAGGCCCCTCCGGGCGTGATCACTTGGGACACCCAGAGCCCAAAAACATCACTCTCTGGAAAAAAGCAACCGGAGGTCTAGAGCTGGTAGTGCCGCTTAGGGCGGCACTACCGCCTGCCTCCATCCGTCTTCGCCGACACTCGAGCCTGGCGTAGGTGTGGGGCCCGGTAGCACCGGCAGGGGCGGCCCCTCCGCCCATATTCCCGGTAGTGCCGGCCGACAGGAGAAAATCCAAATCCGAATTTAAAACATTTTCTCAAACTTTGTCAACGATTCTTTGAGCCAAAATATGATCACCTCAGGATCATATAAACTTGCAAAAGCATGTTTGCACAAATTCGAATTATGCTCAAAGAATTTTACAATTAAACCCAATACACTTTGCAAGAGTACAACTCGCAAAGATCTAAAGATATGTATTTGCAAAAACGCCTTCAGCAAATGAAACTCGAAGTCTATGAGATTTATTCTCTTAGCCATGTGATGGTCAAGCCACGACCAAAACCGCTTGCAAACAACCACGGTGCAAGTCACATGCTTTAGAATCTCGGACCCATAGACTTCTTGTTTATTTGCACAATGCAATTGCAAATGAACAGTTGAAGCAACAAAGTAAAGGCTATATTCCGATTTGCAACACACGCAAATAAATAGCCTCAATTCATTTTCCAAATGCATGAGCTCATTTATCTTTTAATCGCGTGTTCTTCTAGCTCCATGCAAAAACACATAATCACAAAATTGCTTGAGCTCCCTTTTTGCAAACCACGCAAACTTAGCTCCAAGCAATACGAGTCAAATCCAATTTGAAGATTTTGATTTGAAAAGCAAAACCTCATGAACTCCAATATTTGCAACACATGCAAAATATGGGTTACATGCAAAAATCAACATGCTTATCCTATTCGCACAAATGCGAATCAAAGCAATGCACTAAGATCCAAACACGATCATCACCCGTTTGCAACACATGCCAAAAGGTTGATTTCATGTAAAATCCAAATGCGAGCAATATGAGCTTGAGTGAGCAAGGGATTGAGATCACAAACTCGTGATGAAGTTCAAACTAAACGTTCAACCCCTCTTAATAGTACGGCGTTAAAATGCTAGACACAAAGCTAAAAGTATTCTTAGCCTATCTAGTTATACCTTGCGCCGCACGTGAGCAATCCCCTTTGGGGCTTTAAGATTTTCAATCTTTTCGCTTTCCAGGATCATCTCCTAGCTTTCTTGAAGTCTTTTATGATCTTCAATCTTTTGTCTCTTCAAGATCATCACTTGGCTCCATCTCTTTTCTTTTATTCTTGATGAGCCTTCTCTTTTCTTCATCTGCTTGGACTTAACCTAACTCAATCACAATCTTAAAACGATAGTTAGTCCAAGACACACGGTTGTCTCAATCATTTTTTCAATTCCATTAACACACGATGGAAGCTTTCACGATTGATTGAACACAACCTATAATCAATTTAATGAATTTAACTTTGTCTTAAGTGGAATGTTGCAACATATGCTACATTGTACTCAAGACCTATTCATTTGTTCTGGATTAATCAATAAAACATTCATCAACTCATGATTGAATGCTTTCTTAATGATTAATAGAACAAGTGAACTCAATTTAAAATTTTCATTTAAATTGAAGTGAGTTCCAAAATATTGATCATTTAAATGGAATGAACGATAGATCAATACTAAGGAACATCAAGTTAAGATATGAACTCCCCCTAGATGTGTGCATGCACTTGACAAATATGAATTTGGAAAGACATGATGCACATTTGTGGTTAAGGCAATGGAGAATTCTTATTTTAACTTGAATTCAAGAGATGCGAAATAAAATAAAGATGAATGCTCATGCATACCTTGGTTTTCCATTTTCCATCCAATTATGCAACTATTGAAAATATGCTCAATAAACAAGTTAGTCTTCAAGAGAAATAGGTTTGTCATTAAACAAGGATTAATCATAAGTGTAAAACTAATCACCAAAACCTTAATAGAACTTTCAGAGGGGCGGCGCGAGGCGGAAGGCTGGGCGAGGCGGCCAAGCGGCTAGCCGAACGGCATGGGGGCAAGACGAGGCTCCCCAAAATGCCAAAAACTTGAAATTTCGCAATGAATTTAATAGATGACCAAGCAAATTGAATGTAGGATTCACTAAAGAACATCTAGAGGACCACAAAGGAGCAAGGGATTGAATCGATTCTCACCCAAACGAAAGAAATCGACGAAGAACGAAGTGAGGGCCGAAACGAGTAAACCCCGAAATTCGTCGCCCACGGTTAGTGAATCCTAAAATCGATTAAGGAGTTAGAAGCTAGGCTCCCACACGAACACAATGAAACAATCGGAATTGGCTTTGGCTCACCGAGGAAGAAGATATGAGGATGAACGCGAAAACGGCGACGTCGCGTCGGTCTTCTCGATCTTCCGGGCAAATGAGTTAGAGGGACACTGGGAGGGTTATACCACCGGAAAGAGCACTCCAACACGGAGATTTGAGAAGTGGAATGGTGCGAAACGGATTAGAAACGGTCGAGTTATGAGCATTAATGTGATTTTCGGTTTTCTGGAAACTGCGCACATTCCGGCGCGAGTTAGAGCGGGAGACCACCGGGGATGGAAAGGTATCGTCGCTACGGACTCAACGGATCCGGCCGTAATGGATTTGGATCATTATTGAGGAAGTTACATGAATTGGAAGGAGGAGAAATGAGTATGGAGGCTTGCTGTTCTAATTACCAAGCATAAACTCAATCGTGCAAGCCAGAGGTAGGAGATGGAGTACTGTAGCGAGGCCACGTGGCAGCTCGGGATTGGCCGGCTAATACGCGAACGATCCGCCCTAGAGAAAAATTAGGAAAAATGGTCTAAAAATTTCGGAAAAATTTTTAGAGCCATTTTAGAATATTTAGGACCCAATAAAATTAGTTCCGCTGAATTTGGATGATTTTTGTGGAATTGAATATTCGGGCGCGGATCGCGGGCATTAAACAAAAGCCGCGCGAGATAAAATAGGAACGAAGGTCCAAAAATCCAAGGAATGATTCCTAAAATCATTTTGGAATATTTGGAACACAATGGAAGTGGTTTTGGGATTTTTGAAGCATTTTTGGACTCGGGTGAAATTTCAGGTACCGGCGGGAACTGGAAAAATCAATTTTTCGATCGGAGGGGAATTAATTCCCGATTTTGGAGGGGAACGGATGCCAGGTTAATATAAACACCAAAGAAACTCCAAGTTTTGAATTTAATTTATTTAAATTAGGTTTTTCTCCAAAAAGCGAAAACTAGGGTGTTACATACTTTGTGAGTATACTCAACCTTCTATCATTTGTTCTATATTGATTATGTGCAAAAGGGCTAGACAATTGATTGTCTTGGGCACCTTGCATGTGGATGGCTATTATTTGATGAGGATTAGGATAGAGAGACAATTTGTGACAACTCTCTTTCAGTATTTTCATGATCTGCACTATACTTGATTAGCTCAATTGCTTAACTTTAGTTAGTGCAAGACACACGCATACAAGACGCCACAAGACACACACACACACACACACACACACACACATATATATATATATATATATATATATATATATATATATATATATATATATATATATATATATATATTGAAATATGTGTAATAGCCCCAAATTTTTGAGTGAAATTTAAAAGTCAAGCATCCAAGTTGATTTGGCTTACATTTGATTTTTCAGGATTATTTGAAATTTCTGGGATTTCGCATTTAGGAAAAATATTTCTAATAAACCTAATGAGGTTTTGAATTTCAAAGCTTTGGTTTTGAATCATCATAAATTCTAGATCATTTTTTAAATCCTAATTATTCCCTAAAACACATCCAAAGAGTTTCATGAACTTTTAAATAAATTTGATGCCTCAGGAAAAAAATTTCAAAAACAGCAAACATTAAACAGATCATAAGTTCTATTTGATTTTTAGACAATTTTATGGAGCTGATATGAAATTGAAGATTTTATGAGATCATCTTCCGTACTTTAGCACCATTTGAAAACATTTTCATAAAATTGTAACTTATTTAGATAGCGCAATCAAAATTTGGAAGTTTTGACTGTAAAATGAAGTCTAAAACAAAAATCAGAAAATACAATGTGAAAAGCGCCTTTTTGGGAAAAAAATCATTTTCTTCCCATTTTTGCTCTCTATCTCACCGACAAGTGGGCCTAGGACCGCCTATCAGCCCCTCCTCCTTTTCTCTGGGCCTGGGTCCGGCCGCCCCATTAGCCCCACTTGCCAGCCCCCGCGGCGCACAGAGCGCAGACCCCAACTCTGTCGTGGCAGCCCCTCGCTCCGCTTTTCCATGTCGTGGCAACACTGACCGTCGCTGCCCTGCTGGAACTTGCGCAGGGAACCGTCAACTCGCCGCCTGCCGGCCGCACCTCCAATCCTGCCAGTAGCCCTGGCCACCCCTGCACGTCGCTCCTCGCCGAAAGCCGAGCTTCGCCGTTGACCTTTCCTTATGTCCGCCGCATCGTCCACGGACCGAGCTCGCCATTCCCCTTTTCTCGTGCCTATGAAGGTTGGCCGAGCTCTCGCAAGCCACCCCGCACCCGCCATAGTCCTCCTCACGCTCGTAATCGACGGCATTGCCCTCGGACAAACGCCATTGCCGCCAAGAGCCAGAGGACAGGGCAAGCGCCATTGCCGCCTAGAGCGAGAGGACAGGACAAGCGCCAATGCCGCCAAGAGCCAGAGGACAGGGCAAGCGCCATTGCCGCCAAGACAAAAAACGCTGCCAAACATTCCACGCGCGACAGGATCAAAGCCGGCCAGCAACGTACGGTACGTATGCTACATAAGTTATTTCATCTCTCTCTCTTTTTGCACACATGACTGGCTAGGGTGATTTGAATCAGATTCCCTTACTGTTGCAACCAAAGTAAAGATGAGCTAGCTCCATGTACCTCATTCCTGCTTGCAGTTGGTCTACGTGAGCCATTTGCAGCAAGCATACATCATCTCTCTATCAGTCGGCGAGCGCTCTCGGGCTCTGAGGGAGGGATTCTCAGCTCACCCTAGCAAATGGGTGGTGGACATACGGTATGTCTCTCTTGCAGCCATGCATGATGAAGGAAAATGTCCTGCATACCTTTTCTTGTGTGCGTGTGTTCCATAACGGAGTGCGTATCACAATCGGTTCTAGTTTAGAATTGATTGTGATGATCATATTATCACAATCGCATGAAAATCGACTGTGATAGACTCCTTATTACTGTCTAAAGACTTTGTATCGTCATTAAAATCGACTATAATGACAAAATAGAACCGACTGTGATGTATATTCCTTTAACAGTGACTCTTTCTTTTAATTTGTTAATTTTCAATTATTATTATTATTATCTCGAATTTTGGTTATTTATGATGTTATTTTGGAAGTTGTATGGAAATTACTATTTTTTTCTTTATGTTTATTCCAAATTTTAGATTGTTTGGATTGAACTTGACATGGACTCTCTTTTAGTTTGTTAAATTTTATTTAATTACTATTCCAATTTTATTTATTTATGGATGCTATTTTAGAAGTCATATAGAAATCAAATTGCTAAGTTTTCTTTATTTCTTATTTTGAATTTTAGCTAATTTGGATTGTACTTTACATGGACTCTCTTTTAATTTGTTATTTTTGTTTCATTATTATTACAAATTTTAGTTATTATGAATGTTACTTTGAAAGTCATATGGAAATCAAATTGCAATTTTTTTTATTTTTTTTGTTCTGGATTTTAGTTAATTTTGATTGTACTTAGTATGGACTTTTATTTTTAATCTAAACTGTTATAACTCAAGTTTACCATATGAATAGCTAAATCTTTCTGATTAATGTGTGGGCTTCCTTAGTGTGTCTAATTAGTATAGGTATATTGACATAGATAGATAGATAGATAGATAGATAGATAGATAGATAGATAGATAGATAGATAGATAGATGTGACAGCTCTACACATAAAAATAAATTCATGGTTCTGGAATACTACCTTCTTGCCCTGCCCTGTGCACGTCGATATAAGATCCTCAATTAATTTGATCTTAGGCAAAATCCCACATGATGATGTAAGTGAATTATGTGGCAAACAAACTTATTAATAATTAATGCCCCATGTGATCCCTCCACATGATGATGTTCGATGCCCTTCTTTTTTTTTAAAAAAAAATCTTGCATATTTCTCTTTCTGGTAGTTTTTAATCACACGTTTTTTTTTTTCATTTTGTAAGCAAATTCTAGCATATTTTTTATTTTCTTTGAGAGCTTTTAAGTTGATCTTGGGAACTAGCACCGGACACATACCCGGGTATTCGGAATTGTTCTCAACCGTTGGCGCAAGAACACGAGCGGTCGTCGTTCCTTAACTACTGCAACGCATACCCCTTAATTAGTGGGTGTGGGTGGTACTAAGGTTCTGAGACGGACGGCGTGTATTATGCTCAAATGGGTTGACCTCAATCCCGGTATGGTTTTTGGAAAGTGATCGGAACTTTCTTGGTTGCGTAAGTGTGTGCGATGAAAATCAATGGTTCATATTTGTTTTGGTGAGGACCATTTGATTTACATCCGTGCACAGGACTAGTTGAGGACAGTGAACATACACTTAAATAAAGTATGGGTGTCACTTCTAGTCTAACGCGCAAGTAAAGGTCCGATCCACACTTCCGGTTGCCCACACCTTCCTTTGACATCCGACGTACTCGAGTTGGTTTCCTCGTAACTGTCGTGGGATTGTCGAGGGACAGGCAAACCCACTTCGGCCCAATAAACTTACCCCCAGACCCTCCGGTAGACTAAGCATGGCCCATTTCTCCATTCGAAGCAAACTGACAGAATCGAAACACTACCCCATCCGAACAGACGGAGCGGAGCAAAGGTACGGGAGAGGTCGCGGAGGAGAGTACCTTCGCCGTCTATGAGGATACAGCCGACAGAATGATCAAGCCGGCCTGATACTCAGCTAAAGCCTGCAAAAGTAGGTCACGCGGGATCAGATCAACACCGAACCCAGAGGCATTGGAAGCTCTATTTATACACTCGGAAAGAATATGAAATAAATGGATATGGGGGAAAAAGACAAATAAAAAACTCCACATCATGGAAACCAAACCATAAGGGAAGGACAAGTGGCGGACGACAAAAAATAGACTGTCGAAATTCTGTCAGAGTCGGTCGGAAAAAGACCAACTAGACATGCATTCAGAGATAGTTTTCGCCCAATTCCCTTCATATATAAGGGAGAGGATGAGGAAAAAGAGTCAGTTAGTTCGACACCTCCACATCTAAAAGACGAGAGTAAAACCTGGTGGTTCAACGCCACCACAGTAACGGAAATACGACCGAGTCCTTTCCAAGCGTAGAGATATCCTCTCCGTGTTTATCTTATCCCATAGAATCGGGCCCATGATATACGGATTACCAAAATGCTTGCGTGACCACATATGGTATGATCTTTGAGTTTCATGTACATGCTTATATCCTATATTTAGATATTCGATATTTTTTATTGTACTTTAGATGGACTCTTTGTTTTAATCTAAGCCATTATAACTTGGGTCCACTAAATGGATCGATAGATCTTTTCTCTTTGTTCTCGATTAATGTGAGAATTTCTAGACCTTGAGGGTTGTATACAAATAAGACTACTAATTGGCATTTAACTTTTATTCTGAATTTTAATTTCACTTTGAAGTTTTTATGGAAATCAAATTGCAATTTTTTTATTTTTTATTGTGAATTTTTGTAGCATGTAGTAACACGAAGGTTTGGGGTCAGTTTGCTCGTATGTAAGTAGATGCAGATTTTGCTTTTTAATTAGGATGATTAATTGTATATCTACACCTAGATTATAACTAATCAACTAATTAATGTATCCCTACCTACACATTGAAGGTCGGTGCTGGTGATTACTGCAAGACAGAGAAGCCTTCTGGGATCAATGCTACAGTACTGACGACCATGCCAAATTATACGGGAGACTTTTGGAAGAGCCCAAGGGGAACAGTGGTCCGCATCGAGGTTCTTGTGGTGGTTGCTGCTCTTGTCCTGCTACTCCTCGCCGCCTTTGGTTCCCTCCGTCGCCGAAGCAGAAGCTGGCTGATCCAGAAGGGTGTCCTGGGCGCATTCGCCCTGTCGTCCTCCCTGGTAACATACACTGTTGGCTCGATGCAATCTTCGGCGGTGAAGAGCAGCATGTACCCCTTCTGGGCCTTGTCCCTCTGCATCCTCGCTAGTTGTCCCGACTCTATCACAGCTTATAGCCTCGATGACAACAACCAAATCACGAGACTGCTGTACCAATTCTTACTCAACTTTGCATATGTGGCGCTGGTATTTGCTGTCAGTACCACTCACTTTTCAGACGGTAGCTATATAGTCTTTGGTTATCTGTTCATCATCGCTCTAGTCAAGTTTCACAATAGAACAGCAGCATGTTTGCTGGCAAGCGAATCATGGAACTTGAATAAAATGGTTGCTGATTACATGTATGAGGAGCACACCATGACCAATCATGAAGAAACACCCTGGGATCCAGTTAGCATGAAAGGCTACCGTTACCCCGTTGACTGGCCCCTCTTGGGGTCAATTGCAGAAGAAATACGTAAGGAAGATACTGAAGTGATCGACATAGAGAAGATATGGGGCAGCAGTGATAGAACAGCAGTACTGAGCCCTGAGCTGAAGGATGCATGCCTTTCCTTCTCTCTTTTCCATCTGCTGAGGAGGCGCTTCTTTGGGTTCGCCTGTGCTGAATCTACACAACAGAAGACGCACGACTTTGTCTTCAAGGGGCTTCTGTTAGCCGCACCAGCAGAGAATGAGGAGCGCACAGTCGACTACAACAGGGTTTTCAAGGTGATCGAGGTTGAGCTAGCTTTTATGTATGATTTCTTCTTCACCAAGTATGCTGTCCTCTATTATGGACCATGCATGGCAACAATTGTAACCATGTTCTCAGCTATCTTAATAGCTGTTACAGCGTATCTGGCAACTGACCGCCGTGTGGTACGTACTTCCAACCGTACTGAGGATGATGGGCTCGTTGCCGTGAACACCACAGCAGCTGATGTTGTTATAACAGTGGTGATACTTGCATGCACTGCTTGCCTTCAATTGCTGCAGCTGTTACTCTCCTGGACGTCCATATGGGGCAGAGTATCCTTCGTTTGCCAGTATGTCAGAAGGGGAAGCTGCTGCTGCACCTGCATGATGAGATTTAAAGAGATTCTTACCAAGATTGGTGTGTACTGTGCGTCAAGCAAACACTACTGGCAACACAAGCTTGGGCAGTACTCGTTACTTGATTCAGTCAACTATACTATTCCTAGTGCACGCACCTTCCATGAATCGGCACCAACAATGTTCGAGACGATCGCGTCAAGTGCCGTTCCTCCTGAGCTCCTCCACAAACCTGGCTACTCATCCCTTCTCCGCAGGGAAGCCGCGAAGAAACCTGCTGTCGGGTTGCCCGCGGAAGTAAAGGAGGCACTTGTCCGCTCCCTTGTGCGTACCGATGGTAAACTAACGAATGGGAAATCATCGCTATTGTCCAATGGAGCAGGTGACCTCTCATGGGCTTGTGAGCAGGACATGCGCTCCTCAGGCACAAGCAGCTCCCAGAAACTGGAGAATCAGGCGCACCATATCTTGACTTGGCACATTGCGACATCCTACTGTGAGATGGCAAGACGTCCTCGCCCAAACGAGCCTGCAGATCTCGAGCGCCACGTCCAAGTTGCCGTCGAAATACTGTGCATACTTGGTGGTCTCTGCACCAAGGCTTCTCCCAGGGCACCACTATGATACACGGTGTGTGTTCGATCAAGTTGCAGAGGAAGCAACGGGATATCTGCGGGGCAAGGAAGACAAGTACCAAGCCATGCAGGATTTAGCTTTACCTGCAGAACCAACGGATGAGACGACAATCTTCCAGAGGGGGGTGATGCTGGGGAAGCAGCTGGAGGCGATGGAAGATGCTACGCTGCGTTGGAAGGTGCTGGCGGATTTCTGGGCGGAGCTGATGCTGTACGTGGCGCCGTCGGACAAGGTGAAGGATCACATCGAGAGCCTCGCGCAGGGTGGTGAGTTGGTGACCCATCTCTGGGCTTTGCTCTCTCATGCAGGCATCCTCAAGCGGGAGGACCATCACCGCGTCGTCGGAGACGTGTAGCACCGCCCTGCTGGAGCCAGACTATATGTAGCCACCGGGCACTCTCTGCTCTCTGTTCTTCTGTGGCTGTGTATGTTGTCTCTACTTGGCCTCATACTGCAATCAATAAGTGGCCTGTGCTGGCTGTTCAGTAATTACCATGCCTTGTCTGTTGGATGCACGACGTTTGTGATTGTTGTTTAGTGTGTGGTGTGTAATGTCTTTCAGTTTGAACTCAAGTTCTTTGTATTTGGTGACTGATTGGGTTTCATCTTGTTGTAATATGCGTGCATATAAATACATGTTTCTGTGAATGTCGGTTTGTCACAATGTTACCTGTCCAACTTTCTTTTCAACACGTACAGAATGTTAGGAACTGATTGCAGAAAACCTTGATTGGTTCGTGCATATATACATGTTTTTGGGAAATTTTTTCTCAGTGGAGCATGAACAGAGGTCTCTCTCGTAGTTTTTTTTTTCCTTCTTTTTTTGCGAATCAAGGTCTTTCTCATAGTTAGGAAACAGCTAGTACATGCAAATGCAAATGTACGGAAGGAAAATGTATCCTTAATTTCACGACATCACCATGTTGAATGAGTCGTTTAGCACTGAGGAGCGTGAGAGTGGATATCTTGGATTTTGATCATGCAAAAGATTTGGGCCTCCTAACATCTGTGATTCTGTGCGTGAAAATAACAGTTATAAATGGAGAGTGCTTACATACTTGCTATTTACATACTGTCAAATTGCTTTTACTAAATTCTGCTTTCAATCTACTATTCAGTATTTACAAATCAAAATGGCTTTATGCAAAATAACCGCAGTAGCCTTTCCTTGTCACAGCCTGCATGTATCATAGGTTTTGCAAAAGTCTTGCGAGTACGTAATGTACTCACCCTTGCCTTACTGTTGTTTTTAGGTGGAGAAACAGAATACCCCGATGCCATTTACATTGACGCAGGTTACGGGGGTAATGACAATGAGTTTTTTTTCTAGGATTTAACCTTGTCAGTTGCCTGTGGGATAGATGGACAAGGCATACTGATAAGTATCTGTATTTTCCGTTGTTTCTGATTAAGCCATCATGGCCTTTTGTATGAACCAAGTTATATTAATAAAGTTGAGAACTTGTGTATGGATGTGTTATCAACATTGTAAATGTTTGTACCAGCCACTGATCATGGGACTGATACAGTATGCACATGGAACCCATTATTGGTATTTAATACCAAAAATGGGGGCCCTACAGAATTCTCCTTGATCACTGAGTACTTTACGTCATCGGAGAGACATAGACATATTGTACTAATAGCCTTTTGCTCTATCACCTTTCAATCTTCAGCGGACATCTTTTCCGGTTTATCCCCTTCAAGAGCAGTGATTAACTCTTATTGGGCAAGGACATCCTTCACCACACATTTTCATACACTGAAATTTCCTCCAACGTCAAATTTCTCTACTTGATTCCACATCATCGACATCGATCTTGATTTTGTGTCACCTAACTCTTTACAGACATTCTCACAAAGCTAATTAATTCGGCCTTAGCTCCGATACCACTTGTTACACTTTGATGTCCCTTTTTATGTTCAACAGCCTCCGAATCGGATTATTGTTTTGTGAGATATGCATGGTCTCAACAACATTTACAAATAATAACAGGTACATTTTTTTATCATTTTATTTGTGTCGGTTCTAGCCAAAAACCGACACTAATAAGACTATTTGTGTCGGTTTTTGGCTAGAACCGACACAAATAATATTACTTGGGATAATCCCCGATTATTAGTGTTGAATTGAAAACCGACACAGATGTGTGTTTCGAACCGACACAAATGTAGGTTTTTAAAGTAGTGATTTGTTAAGCAAAGAGCTATGCAAAGAACTTGCACCTTCCGTGTTCGCTCGCCAAATGATTTTGTAATTGTGATCCACTACCGAGCCATGGAACTGTACATGTATGTTGTTTTCATTGAGAATTCTCTATTTGTCGTTCATCGCCAAGTGATGCCATCATGTATCTGGGTTTGCACAGTGATGGCCAGTCGAACGGGCCTCCATACAGGGGCGGAACTAGAGACAAAATCATCGGGGTTCACCACTTCATTATATATGTGATAACGATTTATTATTCGTACCATTTGCTTGTTATTTAGCTCCCGGTGTCACAAGATTTAGATCAAGAGGGTTCACATATACTATATATATAGACTAACATACAATATATTTTTTTAAATATAGACTAACATACACTAATTTTTTTTTTACCCGGTATCCTGTGACACCGGGTGACTCAATGCAGTTCCGCCCCTGCCTCCATAGAAGAATGAATTCGTCAAATTGCGTTTCGGATGTTATTCTTCTCACCGGAAGAGCCATGTTGTTATTGTGAAGCTCCTCCTGTACAGTTTGCTCTTTCTCTGCACGAGCGAAAAGCATTGAGGAGATCCCCCTCCCACCCAAGTGGAGGTCCAAAATTTTGTCTTTGCGCCGTTTCCCACTATGATGTATGTGCTTGCGCTGAAAAGGCCCTTATCACTGTCATCACATGGCAGCTTCGTCCCGATCCATGGACTGTCCTCGTATTTCCATTAATACCACAACCAGCGTACTCTTAGCGCTCGGCCAAATTTGTTTAAATCTTTGAGCTCTAATCCACCTAGGACTTTCGGCCTGCACACCTTGGTTCAGTTTACTAAATAGTGTCCTCCTTTGCAATTTTGTTGGCCTCTCCAAATGAATTTTCTTCGCAGCCTATCAAGCTTTTTGATAGCCCATTTAGACAGTGGGAAGACTGTCAATCGATAAGTTGCTAGAGACATGAGTACCTAGGCCCTGTTTGTTTTATCTTAGGTTTTTTGGCTTTTGGCTTAAAGCTAGTTTTTTGGCTTAATGAGCTTTTAAGCTGTCTGCTTTTAAGTCAAGACATGTTGTTTGGTATCCTGGTTTATTAATGGGTTAGATGATACAACTTATAGATGAAAAGTCTAAAATACCCTAAATTAGATGGTGGATGAATTCTCAATTTATATATGATGGCATTTGATGGGTAATTTTGGAGACTTTTAGTGGCAAAGGGTTATTTCACTCAAAAAAAAAGAAAAGAAAAAAGAAACCCAAAAAAACAGACAACGCGTAGTCTGGCTGCCCTCGATAGCAATTTCCCTTTCTATCTCGCCAGTCTGGCTGCAACGCGGTCTGGAAATTCATCGCAAAAAACAGAATCCGGAAAAGTCTGTCTGCGTAATGGTGGTTTGCACGATCTTGTTTTGTCTCAATTGGATGGATGTAAACGCCTGTAGTATCTAGATAGTAGTAACTAGTCATTTCTTCAGCTTCTTAGTCTGGACTCTGAAGTCGGCGTCTATCTTTTTCTTTCTTTTCTTTTTTCCTTTTGTTATGTAGAACAGTACCAGTTTCTACTAAATTACAAGTGAAAAATTCTGTGAAAGAAAATATTCTTTTTTGAGTGGTCGACCATGCTGCAAAGCTGATATAGCTGAGATGGTTGCTGTCCACTCCAGTGCCCACTAAAAGTAAATCTGTTCTACAAATAATCTTTTCCTCGTAAAATAAAACATGGCTCGTTCCCCATTTATACGTACTGAGTAGCTATCATGCTTGCCTGCCAGAAAAAAGACTTTTCGGTTGCAAATGCGCATAGGAAATTGCAATCTAATAGTGATGAGGTTGCTGTTGAACTTGTGTATTACCCTACACAATTGTAGCAAGTAGCAACACTTTCTCCGGTTGGTAGTAACTGTGAAATCATGTGCTGAAAAATTGGCTTAGAATTGAATTTGCAAATGTATTGTTTCATATAATTACTTGATATGCTTGTGATAACATGGTAGTTGTTTTGTTCAATGCAATACGCTCGTGTGAGTGGTTGCATGGACTGATCTTAAGTCAAGTCGTGGACTTGTGCTCGAATACGGTTTTGTGTTTGTTCATGTGCAGGTGTTGCTTGAGGTTGAACGTGGTCGATGATGGGGATCAGAACTAGGTTCAGATGATCGAGGATGTCATGCGGGGCGTTCGAACTAGAGAACAGTGCACGTGAGGGAGAGTGAGTCATGCGGTAGCGGCAGGTGTGCCGTGCGTGTGCATGCGAGAATTTTGAGTTGTATGTATTTATTGGGCCATGTGTTATTGAGTTAGATATATATGCATATAGGTAGTTAATTAGAGAAGGAAATTAGAAAATATTGGTTGTATAGAAATTGGTCTTTGGTGACCTTATATGAGCTGATTCCTTTACAGCTGCGGAATCGGACGCGTGAAGCTGTCGGCAAGCGAGTTCATCACGGACTCGGATGTGCTATAAAAAAAGGGCTGCCGTGCGCTCTGGCCAGACAGGAAAGGCAGCCGCAAAAAGGAGCAATAGAGACAAGCCGGAGCTTCGGTGGAACAAGAGACAGACGGAGAAAAAGAGGAGAGGTGGCGACGTGCTATTTTGCTGAAGATCAGAAGAACAGGGTGACAAGCAATCCCACTGATCGCAAGCGACAGAGCCAGAGATCCAATCACGATACTCCTTTTCGAAGCTACAATACCGCACAGTAACACTACAGTACCAACTGTTATTTGCTACAATATTTTATTATTCTTCCTCACGTTGGTTTCATGCATGCCTTTAATTTTAGATAGATTCGATTGAGTTGATTCTTGTTGGGTTAGTTTCTAAATTGAATATAGTTTCTACGGTAAAAATTTCACATCATTCTAACGGTTGGATCTCCGGGAATTCACGATTTAGTGAACGTCTACCAATCTGTTTTTGCGCTAAAACCGAAGTAATCTTTTATATTTTATTTAGGGGTGTTTTGATAATCACTAAAAATTTTGTTTTAGCTTCCACGCAATCGTTCACCCCCCTCTGATTGCTATATTAGTATATATCGATTCTACAGTAACAACATTTGCTGGTACAAAAAAGAGGCCTGACTCATGAACACAAAAAATCCTTTGTCCCTTGTTGAAAAGCACTAAATATGTCAATATTAATTGTCACTGTGTTAATTGAAAAGATTTTTTACCATCCTGGAAGGTACCAATTTATCCATTGAGCTAGCACTAAGAGGTACTAAAAGTTTGAAATGTGGAGCTACCAACAGTTTAAGAGTAATTTGGTGGATATCTCAAGGATGGTAAAAACTCTTGTTAATTTAACACCAACACCTTATATAATAGCAATTGCACATATGTTCGTGTCATGGCTGAATCAAGGTTCTCTGCATTGGAGGTTTCTCCTCTGCTTCAAGAGACAAGAAGGAAAGCGACGGTTATGTAGTGCAAATGGCGCACATCTTGGCCTCCTATACTTATAGTATAAAATGTGTAGTAGAAATCACATCTAACCGTTGATTTGTTAAAGTTTCTACTACTCTACTACTAGATGTAGTATAAATAAATTCTAGTTAATCTAATCCATTAGATCGAAAAGAATGAACGATTTATATTCAATTTAGTGTACCGTAAAAGAGCTCTGAATCGAAGCATGCAACTAAAGTCGACGCTCAATCCATGGAATAGCTCGCCGCATCTGAGCTGCCGGCCGTTGGCTATCAACCAGTGGGGCTTGCTGCCAGTAAGAATATGCAAGGCGAAACATGCCCTCCTTTTCTTTTTCCCGCTGAAGCCTCGTTGTTCGTCGATCGATCGAAAGCCAAGACAGGACCAGAACCAACCTGCCAGTGACACGCTCCCTTAATTCCTTGCTTTGCTTGTTATTCCGAATAGTAGAACGCATAACTATTCCGAATAGTCAACTGTAAGTCTCGATAAACTTTCGGAATTGTAGAACGCATAGCTATTCCGAATAATCTCAATAAATTTTAATTTCATGTCATGCTTTGAATGATGGAGTAGAAATGCTTGTACTGTGCGTAGAATAGACCCAAGTCCTCTACGCAGTGCCGGTCTGCGAATTTTTTTTTTAAATAATACTTTTTTTAAATCAAATTGCGTTTTTAATATACGGAATAAAAAATTTGCAAAAATAATGTGCCGTCGCCAAACGGTATGGCGAACACCCTATTTTCGGGCCGAATCGTTTCAGCGAATACCCTATTTTCGCCACACGGTTCGGCGAAAATAGGCTAATTGCGCTATTAATTGTCCAGAAACATGGGTTAGGCTATTTTCGCCGTACGTTGTGGCGAATACGTTGTGGCGAAAATAGGGTATTCGCCACACCGTTCGGTGAAAATAGGTAGTCGCCATACTATACGGCGAAAATATATAGTTCGCCAAGCCGTATGGCGAAAATAGGTAGTCGCTAGCCAGACGTGCTTAAAATGTATAAAATATGGAATAAAATAATTATACCACATGCATATAGTGTTGGATGTTCCATTTATGCAAAAATATGTAGGTATCGTACCATATTATGAAAAAATATTTCATCTACGCCTTTGTTCACTGCAAAAATATACTGCAGCCTGTAAAATGTCACGTTCGAATGTATTTTTTGGCACGAATACCGCAGATTTGCTCTTTAATATATGGACTACCATATTATGGGAAAATTTTTCATCTACGCCTTTGTCCACTACAAAAATATACCGCCACAATAACCCTAAGTACTATTGTCAACAATAACTTTTAAGCCTTTTCGGCAGCCTGTAAAATGTCTCGTTCGAATGTATTTTTCGGCACGAATACCGCAGATTTGCTCTTTGATATATGGACTACCATATTATGGGAAAATTTTTCATCTACGCCGTTGTCCACTACAAAAATATACCGCCACAATAACCCTAAGTACTATTGTCAACAATAACTTTTAAGCCTTTTCGGCAGCCTGTAAAATGTCTCGTTCGAATGTATTTTTAGACACGAATACCGCAGATTTGGTCTTTGATATATGGACTACCATATTATGGGAAAATTTTTCATCTACGCCGTTGTCCACTACAAAAATATACATACAATAACCCTAAGTACTATTGTCAACAATAACTTTTAAGCCTTTTAGACTGTAAAATGTCTCGTTCGAATGTATTTTTCGCACGAATACCAGATTTGGTCTTTGATATATGGACTACCATATTATGGGAAAATTTTTCATCTACGCCCGTTGTCCACTACAAAAATATACCGCCACAATAACCCTAAGTACTATTGTCAACAATAACTTTTAAGCCTTTCTAGACTGTAAAATGTCTCGCTCGAATGTATTTTTCGCACGAATACATGAGATTTGCTCTTTGATATATGGACTACCATATTATGGGAAAATTTTTCATCTACGCCGTTGTTTACGCTGATAGAATTAAATGGTAAGACATAATATGAGAAAGGACAATAACAAAAGCATGTAGATGCACAAAGAATCTTAGTACGCAAACTCAACCTTAGTACGGCAGATACAGCGGATATTAAACAGTGACGGCATTGCTAGGAGAAGTGCCAATAACATCGATTGTAATGGTGGAACAAGTGATCGCTCCGCCTATGTTCGTAGAGTGGGAATGATGCCATACATTTTCTACATATTACATCACATGTCAATCTTGTGCGATTTGTTCTCGGGACACCGCTCAATCTCTCTTATGAAAGAGCTCCATGGCCGTGCAGTGATGCTCCCCGCCGCCGAATGGGTAGCCTATGCCATACGTCTCCGGGTGTAAGAAGTAACTTGTTTGTGTGCATTCAGGAGTCCCGCCCTCCCATATGGGCATGCCTTCCCGATTTCCGGCGCCCCTATGTTAATACCACCGGGTTGCGGATGGCCTTTGTAATGCGTCAAGGATTTGTTGCGTCACTGCGGACCTCGGCCATTTGCTTCCCCTTATCGACTACCATTCGAGAGGGCGAACCCTCTTGCCCTTCAGGAGACTTGCCGAGACGCCTCCTCTGTTTTGGCTCGCACTCCACGATATGGTCCAGGAGGTGTGTGCTGGGCTTCTTGTTGTACAACCTAAAACGCGTGCCCTGCGATCAATGCAAGATGCCCGTTGTGGTGGTTGGAGAATACCGTTTGCGTACTCGGGTCCGGCTTTTCGGGAGGTAGTAGCACCACGGCGAGGGTTGCTCTTCCCAGCTTATCAAATACGGGAAGTTTGAGATGTGGGTGGTACGTCTCCGGTCCACCTGATTGAAGTACTGACACCATGCATCCTCGGACAAAGGGCAATCGGTAGAATCTTCTATCCGCTAGATCCTCGTCGCGGTATCAACCACCGCCTGGAGGCCGTGGTCGCACGCGATTCTGGATTTGCGTTGGCCCTCGAGGAGGATTTTCTTGCCTTGACTTGAGCCATTTTGCAAACTTCTTTTGAAGTCCTGTATGCGATGAATTGATTTAGAATGGGTACATTGTAGCTGAAACATGAGGCACGCGGAAATCGACCGATTGGTTCGTCCCTTGCCCACCGCCCTTAACTCCTGGTCGATCTAGGTAGGGGACATATCCCGCGGCCTCTCCCACCGTGTGAAGTTCTCTGGCGAAGTGGGGTAGGCGTCGTGGCGATTGTAGAGAAATTAAGTAATCACGTCGTTCGGCCCGTCGATCCATTGGAAAAAGCAACAACGGCCGTCGTCCTAAAAAACAAATAACGATGCATGAAATGGCATCATACCGTAATTAGGGTATGGACAACATTTGGTTTACCCCGAAGCCGCTGCTTGATAAGAGTGAGCGCGGGAGGCGTATCTCCGTCACGTGGCTAGCGTAACCTTCGCCATCGAGTTGCGATCACATTTCGAGCGTGGCAACTCCGCAGAATCAAGGCGCCAACGCTACTCTCATCCGGTATTGGGGGTTAGCCTTCGCTTGTCAAGAGGCGACGGTAGAGAACGACATCGTGGCCTCTTGTGTGTGTGGGAAAACAGACTAAAGTTTATGGTGCTTCGGTGTGTGATGCACATATCCCTCCCTCGGTGGGTTTATAAAGAGGCTGGCGAAGGGCAACCAAAGGAGAGTCTCGCGGACTTCAGAGTATTTCAAATCCGCGAGCATCGGATGCTTCGCAGCTCATGATGACACGCAGCGTGGCTATGCCCACGACTTTAAGCAGGAATCTCTGCCATAGCCGGCCTTTGGCAAGCATTATGCGACTAAAATGACAAAGGTGGAAAAGTTGATATGACAAAAGTGAAAAAGCAATAATGACACGCGGTTGATATGACTAAAGATGACAGTAAATATATAATAGACCACGTATATGAGGAAGTACACAAAATAGATAGTAAAGCATAATAGGACAAAGTACCCAAAAATAACGCACATCCTAAGCCTGATCACCCCGGTGGTGGACCACGACCACAGCCCTCGACCCCTAGCTCTCCTTCGGCGGGCCTTAGAAGGAGTGCATCGTCGAGAGGTCGTGGGCGGCACCGCGATGGTCCCGCCTGGCCGTAGTCCGAAGGCTGTGCCGAACCGGCGGGACACGCAGCGGGAGGCAACGGTCTGGCAGGAGGCTGCGTGATTCGCGTGGCCGGAGGAGGCGGCGTGTCTTCTGCGTGGGCCGGAGGCTGCGTGGAACGGGGCCCTCGCGAAGAATCGATCGCCGGTAGTCGTGACGTGCCTCGATGGGTGTCAGTAGAGGCATGTCCTACGAGGCCTACAAGATCTGAACATTAACATTTAATTATAGTGAGAAGTTTAGATTCAAACGGGATCAATCGAATGTTTATCGGCTTATCGGGTGTGGGGACCATGGTAGGCCCGCGTGGTGGCGTCGCCAGCTGGATCCTCGGTACCGTGCCTGGAGCCGAGGCACTGGGTGTGGAAGTTGGACCCTGGTCAGAAGCGGTGGTCGAGAAGGTGGTGTCCAGGAGCTGAGACCGGGTGGCGGCCTAGACGAGGTGCCCGAAACAGTCGGGACTGGGGCCTGCCAAACAGCACCAAGCTCCACGATCCGTCGGGAGTGCAGCTCGACATGCCGCATGGCCTCGATAGGCCGCTTGTTTGTGAAAGTGGTCCCCGCTGCAGCCTAGACAGAAAGTCAGCGGCATGCTGCTGCAAGCCCCTCGCCTCGTCCACCTATCACGTAGAAACAAACATTAAACATAACGACATAGCATTGAAAATCCAATTGCATTAATGAGTAAAAATACAACGAGACTTACCATCTGGTGCAGTGCGATCTGCGTGGCTCGAGTACAAGTCTGCGATGCCAAGAAAGAAACACTGGGCAGGCTGCTCCTCGAGAGAGACGAGCACGGGTCGAGGGCACGACCAGGACAAGTACTCTGGTAGGAGGAGGGTCGAGGGCGCGACCTCCTCGACAACGTCCTCCAGCGCCCCCTCCCACAGGCGCAAGCCACGGCGCCATCCTCTGCAGCAAGGTCACCATGGCTTTCTTGGGTCCCTGGGTGGAGAACTCCGCACAAAAGACCTCATTACTACAAATATGTCGTAAGCACTTAGCATTCTGTAGTGGCGAGTAACTCACGAGTGCACTTTCGGCCGCACGTTCCCAAAGGAACAGGGACCACCTGGCGTAGTCCAAATCGCACGAGGACTCGGTGCGGCGCGTAGTCCTCTGAAGAGCGTCGAAGACGCAGCTTCCTCCTCGTCTTCGATAAGGCCGGTCCCTGTCCTGAGCATGGGCCAGGCCCCCGCCAGCTCTCTTCTCCTACACGCCGTCATTTGTAGGGGTCCTGCACGACATTCCGTCCCTCGGTGGTCGAAGGCCTCGTGAAGGCGAGGTACGCCGACGCATTCGACACCGCCACCGTGGGCTGCAATAGAGTAGAAATAATCAGAAGCGGATGGCATTGAAATTACAATTGCATTAATGAGTAAGAACATGTACCCGCCGCCTGGTCCAGAGCGAGCCCATCGCCGGTCGGTCCGGCGCATTACACCGTGCACATGTCGGCGGTAGTAGCCGGTGGTCGACCAGTGGGTCGACTCCACTGAGAAGCGCCGAATGACCAAAGCTGAAGAAGAAGCGGCATCCCGGCCGATTGGAGTTCCTCGCCTTTCTTCACGCACGCAGCGTCGCAAAGGGCGCAGATGCGTGGAAGCAAGAACCGCCGAACCCCAGGATACCGCCGGTACATCGCCAGGCTCGAGTCCGCAATAGCCCGCGGCGTAGGCTATCCAACGCCGCCCACGGTGTCGCCGTGACTGACGTGAACATCACCCACCGAACAACCAAAGCAGATAGGCCTCGAGGTGCCTAGCAACCTGGTAGTCCGTGGGCTCGGCCGCCATCCGCCGCACTCGCAACAATTGAAAGAGTGTGATATCACGTTAATGCTATGCAAAGCTGGAGTAACATAGTAATATGTACAATCACTAACCTCGAACTGTGCCAACCACCTCCTCGATGGCCCGTGCTTCGCGTGCCACCGCAGATCTCTCGGGTCTATCTCCGCGACCCGTGAAGCGCAGATAAGTCCGCTGTCCCACCCAACAGAGCCACCGAGGGGCCGATCGCCGCCCCGGCGATCGGCAATCCAGTTGAGCATGGCGACGCCCCGCAGGCACACCGTCATCTCCCCGACAGCAGGTGAAAAGTGTGCGTCTCCGGCCTCCGTGATCGACCAAACACGCTTAACAAATGAGTGGTCGTGACGGAAACGCCGCGACTGGCTGGCGGTCGTCACCCTGTGCCTGGGGGTCGTGCTCGACGGGGTCGTCAACTGAACCCTCCACCATGCGGACTAGCGGAAGCAGCCCGACACGTGCAAGCCTAACGAAGAACCACAGAGTTGAATGAATTGAATGTAATGAACACTAATTATGCGAACAATGGAACATGTACATGTACTGCAACTAACCTGGTGTGGAAGCGGCGTCAACGCACCATGCCTTGTTAGGCACACGAATCCGCTAAAGAAGGGCAACTTGTCATTCCTCTGTCGTGTGGACGTGCGCACGTGCCGCTGCGATCCAAGACAGGGTCCAGGAGTGAGTCGACCTGCTCCATCCCTGCACATAGAAATGTTTCAACATAAATCATACTACACAACTTACGGCAAGCACGGTATATGTGAATAAAAGTACACAACGTATAATAATAAAAGACATCGTGGGTTGAACATAAATAAAGGTACACAACATGTGACAAACACAACATATCTGAATAAAAGACACAACATATATGAATAAAAGACAACCAATCACGCTAATATTACAATACATATATGTATAAAAGACATAAGGGGTGAACATAAATAAAAGTACACAACATGTGAGAGACACAACATATATCAATAAAAGACACCCAATCGCGTCAATATTACAATAAAAGACATCCAACGTGCATATAATAACATATTTCGATACATAGCCACCACCACTTTCAGAACCTACACCCTACGTGCACTGGTTTGCCTTGTGGCCATACTCGCCGCACTCGTAACACCTCCTAAGAGGGCCACCCACTTCAGATTCATCCATGTCATTGCGAATGCGCCTAGTCTATGGATCGATCAGATCGCCTTGCGCACACCTCCGCAAGGTTGGATCCGGCAAATAGATGCCCTCATCTCTGTTAATCGCGGTGAAATCACCGTGTGCACGAAAACCACGAAACTCACCCGACCAGATATGGACAACATGATCCTTCAAGTAGAAAGGGGACATGTCTTTGCGGCGTGTTCATCCCAATTTGCCCTGGCGGCCATCACGTGTGAGCAAGGAATATGGAGAAGTCTTGGCTTATTGCAGCTGCATTCACACCATCCGGATGCCCCTTGGCCTAGATTAACCTCGTGTGTAATAACCGGCTAGTGTCCGTTCCCAATCCCCTTTTGCACCGAAGAGTCACCTCGAGCGGTATTCGGTGACCCGTAGCTACGCGCCATATCTTCTTTGAGCTTTCATGGTTCGCTCCTCCATGTAGGTCATCATCCGCGAACAATACGGCGTTTGCAATGTGGAGGCATGAAGTACCGCTTCCGATGCCTTTTGGTAGTAGCTAACGATGCCGTGCAACATGCCTTCAAGGATGGCCACAAGCGGAAGCGGACGGAGGCCTCGGATGACCCAATTGTAAACCTCGGCTATGTTCGTTGTCATCACGCCAAACCTGTTCAATGCAAAAGCAGTTTAGAACAACAGGCCAAATTGTTTAGCGCTGTTTTGATATTTTAATGTACCATACTAACCTGGCGCCTCCGGTGTCATGGAGCAATGCCCACTTCTCTAGAGGCTCAGCCTTTATCCAGTGCGAGAAACACTTAATGTTCCTTGACGCTCGTCTCCTCATATTAGAGGATCGAAGCTCCCCAAGGGTGTTAGCCTTTGGGTGGACATTCGCTCGGCGTAGGTGGTTGCTTCTTCATCTCTTCGATATGCGACCGGTGTGCTTATCCAACTTCGGCAAATAGTGCGTTGAACTTACGTGCCTGATTCCGCTTGCATAACCTCTAAAGCAGATTCATCAGTTTCTTGCTTTTGAACCGCCTCAAGAAATTGGCACCCAAATGTCTCATGCACCAATTGCTCGCAGTGTCAGCCACGAAAATGGTTCATCTCGGTCCTCCTGTAGAGTCTTGATTGCCGAGAGGATACCTTTGTGACGATCATGAATGATGCACATGCTGGGCCGATCACCAACTACCCCCACCTTCAGATGTCTGAAAAACCACAACCAGCTATCCCGATTCTCACCCTCAACAAAAGCAAAGGCCAATGGAAGTATGTGGTTGTTCGCATCAATTGCAATGGCTATTAGAATCTGCCCCTTGTATTTTCCAGTCAAAAATGTGCCATCAACACAAAGCAATGGACGACAGTACATGAATGACGCAATGCAAGGCCCCAATGAAAAGAAAGCACGCATTTAAATGTACAGATCCCATTTGCACCGCTTCGCTTTCTTTGAAAGCGGTGTAGGTGCTGTGGATTGGTTTGCTTCAAGATTTCAAGCACACGAGGTAGGTTGCAATACGATGCCTCGTATGTGCCAAACCTCTTCTCTAATGCTTTCGCCGCAGACGCCAGGCCATGGAGTAGCTTATCGATACTTAAATGTTCGTGAACATTGCTTTCTGAATATACGAACACTCGATATCCCGCTTCTCAATGATTTCATTAAACATCACGCTAGCTATTACAGCCGCATTCAAGTTACGGTGTTTGACAAGAACATTTTCTAGTCTGCATGTGTGCTCCTCCACTCTTGATGCAATCCAATATGTCTCACACTTCGGCTTGTATGCATGTACTTTAAATTCACAACCATCGATTACGCACTTCACTGTGTACTTATCTGGGCTAGACAGGACAACCCGAAACTCTCTTTGCAAAGGAGTAGTGCCCACAAGCTCACCGCCAACTTCAATTCAGAATTGTTCGGGAACATTTGATTCAACCGAATGGCACGATACCATACTCACAATGCGAAGTCATGGCCCCACAAAGCTTCCATACCCGCTTTGTTACGCTGTTCCATTCATCGGGGATGGGTACCTCCATTGGCGAGTCCTACCATGCATTTCATCATCTTCCTCCCGGTCATCATCTTCGCCGATGGTATCGATCGGTCCAACATTTCGGCTTCCTCTTACGTCGCCATGCGGTCCACCCAATCCAATTGATCCACAAGTTGATCGATATCCTCCCTTCATCGGCCCGACCTTCTGCGCTTCTTTGCATCCATGTGATCATCCCCGCCGCTGCCTCAACCGACACCGCTGGCTGAACTTGTTCACCAGAGTCGATGTGTCGCTCTCGCCACACCGTAGTACTCACCTCTTCCCTAGGGCAAGCTTGCACCAAAGATCACACAATTGAGGCTAGATCCCTTGCACCATCTTAACCATTTCTGCCACAACTGTGTTCGATCTACTGTCTTCAACTCTCACACAGCCGGGTCACCCTTGCTATGCGTGTATACGATTTGGATGCTAACAGAATAAACACTTGGATCTAGGGAAAAAAATTGGGTCAACCAAAGTTTTATATCACGAATGCTAACAAAGATTTGGGGACAAGTGCTCGCCATGGTGACCGCAGCGACCTAAATCCACTCCATTCTGCCCATTTTTTACTTCACCATCGCCATAATATACCCTGAATTTCACTGGTTCCGACATCACTGCGACGACATAGACATTGACATAATTAATTTTTCCTTCCCTACCGCGCTAATTAACTACGCGCTTATCGATACTATATTCGTATAATATTATAGCGCATGTCTAATATGTCTATTTGCTAAATGTTGAAAAAAATCGACCGGTTACCCGATTAAGCGCCGATTGGCGTGATCGAAGACCTAAAGATTCCATTTTTTAAGTTTACGGTGATAGAGCGTGGCCGACCGATCGATAAAACGGGATTAATCACTTTTTCAATAATTGACCGATTTGTTCGGGCTTAATCCTAGAGTCGACCAATTAGCTACCGATTAATGGTTTCTTCAACATTGCTAATAACTAAATTTCATTACTGTACATTTCAAAACATTTAAATATGCAAACTAATATCACCACTGTAAATTAAATAACTAAAACTGCTACTCTAAACTAAAGAACTACGATTGCTACTCTAAATTGCACTGATCTATATCGCTACTGTAAATTGCACTGATCTATATCGCTACTCTAGATTACATTGCTCTATATCGCTACCCTAGATTACATTGCTCTATATCGCTACCCTAGATTGCACTACTCTAAATTAAAAAACACGAAATTAAACGAAATCGCGATGCGAGGTTACCTCCTTCTCTTCTTCTTCTTCTCCTCCTCCTCTTCTTCTTCTCTTCTTCTTCTCCTCCTCCTCCTCTTCTTCTCCTCTTCTTCCTCTCTCTCCCTCTCTCCTTCCCTTTCTCTCCTTCTCCTTCGGCCGGCGCTGCTCTCCTTTCTTCTCCGGCCGGCGACGAATGACAACAGATCGATCGATCGATCGATCTGGTGAGATAATTTTTACCGAGCAATTTTCGCCACACCGTCTGGCGACAACCTATTTTCAGCTGACGGTTTGGCTTAAATCGAGTCTTCGCCACACCGTTCGCTTAAATCGGGTGTTCGCCACACCGTGTGTGGCGATAATACCCTTGATTCCGTCAAGGCAGTTTAATAGCGCAATTAACCTATTTTCGCCGAACCGTGTGGCGAAAATAGGGTGTTCGCCGCACGGTTCGGCGAAAATAGGGTATTCGCCGTACGGTTTGGCGACGGCATATTATTTTTGCAAATTTTTTATTCCGTATATTAAAAACGCAATTTGATTTAAAAAAAGTATTATTTAAAAAAAAAGGTGACGCCGACAACTGTCACAGTCGGAAAAGTCGCTAGTGGTCAAATGTCTGTGTTAGATCAAAGTCTCGCGACTCTCGCTCCATACACCGGACCGGGCGGTGAAATCTTCCGAGCAATCTCCACCAGTGGCGGATCTAGGATTTTAAGTTAGGGTATGCCAACCTAATACTGTAATATACAATTCGGTAAAATTCAATGAACAATTCGGTAAATAACTACAAATATTATCGAGAAATTCAGTATACAATTATAAAATAAAATAATTAGAAACATGATAATATAAGTATAAATTACAATATAAATAGTTCGAACATTCTAAATATGAAATATGCATAAAAGAAGTTTACACACCTACAATAGTTCAAAGAATACAATACTACTTCTTGTCCTTCTTGTCTTGCCTCTGCCTTCTAATAGCCATCAAACTCTTGATTATATCATTTTCATCAACATAGAAGAAAATATCTTGCTCAATAAACGTGACTAGATAATCATCCAAAAAACTATCACCCATCTTATTTCTCTACTTATTTTTGACTAAACTCATTGCAGAAAATACCCTCTCAACACCCCTAAACAAATTATAAAAATTGCTTGGTTTCAAAGAAACAGATTGACACATGTTAACTAAAACAATAATTTCTGAAGATCCAACCGTTGGATTGATGTGAAATTTTAACTGTAGAAACTAGATTCAACTGTGAAACTAACACAACAAGAATCAACTCAATCGGATATACGGATCTAAAGTTATGACCTTCACAAGTTGAATAAATAAGATAATAACGAAAATTGATTGTATAGACTATATTGGACCGAATCTGCAGGGTATGCCGTGCCCCACCCGGCATACCCTGTAGATACGCCCCTGATCTCCACCGAACAATTTTGAATTTTAGCCTTTTGGATAAGGGTTTCCAGGCTTCAATAATGTACGTATATGCAAAACGGGGCTGACAAAATTAAGACTATCTCCAGCAATTTTCCTTCATTCCCTTCCCTTCTCATATTCATTCCCTTTATTTTTTACCATCTCCAACAGCATCCCCTCGAAGGATTTTGTGAAGGGATTGGAGAGAGAATCCCTTCATAGAGAGATTTTCTCTCCAAATCCCGTCCGAAGAGAATCGTGAAGGGAATCCATTGGAGCACTTGGGATATGTTCGTGAAGAGATTTAGAGGCTTAAAGGAATCCACTGGAGATAGTCTAATAACACTCGGTGTTTCCACCAAAGTACAACTAGACCCAAGTCCGCTACGCACGGGGTGACGCCAACAACTGTCACAGTCGGAAGAGTCACTTGTCATCGATGTCTGCATTAGAAAAAGTCTCGGTCCTACGATCCCACCATACATGAAATCTTCCGACTTCCCGCCCGGTTGACTGTCGCCGTCTAAAACCCAAAGCAACACGGGCCAACGAAATCTCATGAAGTCTCACTCAGTCACTCTAGCTGTCTTGTAGCGTGCAAGAGAGGTAAGATGGGTTTAATACATTAAAAAGTATATACTACTGTATTATTGACAAGCTGGGTTCAAAATATTCAAAGGGTGTAGTTTATCTTGCTGAGTTGAAGGGGCGTCTAACTCGTAGTAGTTATAGTCCAACTCGGTTCCGAACTGGTCCTGCTCCTGGTACTGCTCGAAGGTCGGATCTACCGCGGAGAAACGAAATCAATAAATAAACGAATAAAAGAAAAGCAAGAAGAAAGAAAAACGGAAAAACCCGAAAAGAGGGGCAGGAGAAGGGGTTAAGAGGGTATTTTGTTCATTTTAAAGATTTTAGAGACTTTATTTGGCGGAGTGCAGGTTATTTTTGGACTCACTGGCTCGAACTAATCAATAAATTGTATTTTTGGATTTTTGGTATTTTTTAAATTAATTAAATCTGGAAAAAAAGGAAAGGAAAAAAAAAAGCGGACCGGAACATATGGATATTAAAAAAAGAAAAAAAAATAACAAGCTGTCTGGACCGCTTAAATTTTTTTAAAAAAATATAAACAAATTTCCTATAGCTAAAAGGGGGGAGTGATCCAATGCGGTATCTATTAGGTGCATCTTTTTTGCACTGTAGCAAATACTGTTCCAAGTTTCTACTCCGGATTTCAGCTTTTCTTTGAAGTTTGTATGGAAATCAAATTACTATTTTTATTCCAAATTTAAGATATTTAATGCTATTATTTGGAGTTCGTATGGAAATCAAATTGCTAGTTTTATTATATTTTTTCTCCAAATTTCAGTTTTAGGTAGAAATTGTATACAAATCCAACTACTATTTTTCATTTAATTTCTATGCCAAATTTCAATTTTACTTTGAAGTTGTATGGACATCAAATTTATAATTTCAAATATTTTTTATTTTGAATTTTAGTTTTATGTTGGAGTAACACGAAGGTTTGGGGTCAGTTTGCTCTCGTATGTAAGTAGACGTAGATTGTGCTTTTTAACTAGGATGATTAATTGTATATCTACCTAGATTACAATTGCTTAACTAATTAATGTATCCCTATCGCGCGATCTACACATTGAAGGTCGGTGGTGGTGATTACTGCAAGAGCGCAGAGACGATCGAGACCTTGTTTAATCATACGAATGGTGTCCTGGGTTTTTTGAAGAGTCCAAGGGGAACGGTGATCCGCATCGAGGGGCTTGTGTTGGTTGCTGCTCTTGTCCCTCCGTCGCCGAAGCAGAAGCTGGCTGATCGACCGGAACGGTGTCCTAGGCGCATTCGCCGTGTCCTCCTCACCGTGGTAACATACACTCTTGGCTCGATGCAATCTTCGCCGGTGAAGAGCAGCATGTACCCCATCTGGGCCATCTCCCTCTTCATCCTCGCTGGTTGTCCCGACTCTATCACAGCTTATAGCCTCCATGACAACAACCAAATCCCGAGACTATTACAAATTAAACTTTCATTGTTTTGGAAGAAATGATTTACAAAACCTCACAATAAGGTGGGCAAAACTCAAAGAAGTATAACCAAAATTCTTTTCCAAAGACTTGGGAAGAGGCATATCTCTACCCCTATATTTATAGCAACCTTGGGGCAATCTCAACCCTTGATACTTTCTTGGCCCTCCTAACCCGAAACCCAGTTGTTAATGGGTTTTATCCATTAAGCTAACTTGACCGTTACTCTATCCTCTAAACCGCGATCCAACGGCTCTCCTTGATCCAAGTAGCTCCAAGTTAGCAACTCCGTCTCCAGTCATCCTCCGGCGATCCCTGACCTCTGGACCTCCGGCGCATCTTGCCTAGTCCCAGTCATCCTTCGTCTCAACCTCGTACCGACATCCTGCAACCATCAAAAATAAAGGAACACATCACGTAACAATATCCAAAATGATATACAACAATCATCTAATTTTTCAAATCTCAAATCAAACTCAAACCCAAGCACATCTAGCTCAAATAAAGTCAATTACTCATCACAAAATATGAATAGACCTTCACATAGTCTTTCAATCTCCCCCTTGATGAGTATATTGACAAATCCAGGTTACGATTCGAAAAATAATGATTCAACAAGTAAAAAACCAGGTTTTGTGCCTAGTGGTCCAAAAAAATATTTGACATAAACACGGTCCACGTATAACTTTGAGCAAACGATACTCACTAATAATGTTTTAGACGCTCAAAAAATACCTTTGTCAAACTTAGATGTAGTACACATGTATATATCCTTTTCAAATAAGTTAAGATGGAATAGAATTCATCTTGACAAAATTGGCGAGCTATCAAATCCCATTTCGCTGGAACCACTAGTTTGGTTGATCAGTTCTAGGAAGTTTCCTAGCTTGATCCTGCTTAAATGCATCTGCTTTTCAGGTTGATGTGAGCAAAAGTCTTCTTTTAGAATACAAATAAATATGGCTTTCTCCTAAAATCATTTGTAAAATCAAAACCTACGAATGTGAGACAGTACAGCAAAAATTAAAAGATGTGAACTTACTATCGGTCAGCATGGTTTAACACTTACAGAGATCCTATGAAAAGTCACCCGAATTTTTAGTGTTATTGGTCTCACAAGTTAGAGGTGGGCATTGGGCCGGGCTTTTTTGGGCCGGCCCGAAGCACGATGGTATGGCACGGTGCAAAGCACGGCACGCAAGATTCGGGCGGGCCGGCCAAGACGCTATAACGGGCGGGCGGGCCAGGAACCAGGCACGACGGGCAGACGGCCAAGACGACGATTTAAGTAGGGCGTCTTGCGCATTTAACGAACGCACGAAATCACGGATTAAGGCTTAAAAGTTGGTAGATATTGTTGATTCAGGGCAGCTTAAAGCATAGCATTTAGGTTTGACATTTTGTTGATGTTAGTAGTCTATTGTGTAATTAAAATAGGTAGTTTAGTAGTAGTGATTTGTTTTATTTCTTTGTTCGTCACAATAGTAAAATGGGTCGGGCTTGGCGCACATAAGCACGAAGCGCTAAATGGGTGGGCTTGGGCTCGCCAAAAGTGAGTCGGGCCAAGACGGCCAAGACGGTACGATGGGCGTCGTGGCACGCACGGTTTCGACAGCACGATGGGCGGCCAGACGCGACGACGACGACGCCCACCTCTAGTCACAAGCATGGATTCAAATTTCGGCGAGATTTCCAAAATGTCGGCTAAGATTTCGGATTTCGGACCCCCCTCCCCCAAGATTCTAAATCTCGGCAGGATAAAAAAACTTTTAAAAAAAATCAAAATGCTACAGTACCCATGCAAAATTCGCGAGATCTCGGTGATTTTGGACGAAATTTCAATGTTTTTTTACCGGATTTTAATTTCTTTTGGCCAGGTTTGATTGCATTTAGGGTCAACATCATCCACAAAAAAATTTAACATGATTTTGACATTTTTTTGGTCAAAACAATTTGACCAAAATCTCGGAAATTTTGGCCAAAATCTCGATGATTTCAGCTGAAATTTCGGATTTCCCAGTAAAAAAAAACGGATTTCAAATTTGAATTTTGGATTTTGTCCTAATTTTATTTGCAATTCCGAAATCTCACCAAAATTTCAGATTTCGGCCACCTCGAGATTTATACCAAAACAAAATTTGAATCCTTGCTCACAAGTCACAAGCAATGTTTCAATTACCGTTTTCTTGATAATCGCGATAAAATCGAATTCAAAAAATAGGCAAAAATCAAGCTAAAAAGTGATCGAAAATCGTCAAAAATTGAATAGTTTGAAAAATCATCTTTTTAGAAAAAATTCAAAAATCGTGATATTTGGTCGATATTCGCGATATTTTCCTCGAAAATAAGCCGACCATACGAACTTCCTCTCCAGTCTTTTTTTGAGCGATTTTCGCTCGATATACCTCGATAATTGCTCAATATGGCTCGTTAATCGCGATATTTGCGTCGCATAAATATTTTTTGAATTTTCAAAATTTTTTTTTTGGTTGAATTTACTGGTTTACCAATCGGTATTTTATATCGTACCGGCTTGAAAAGAACCATTATCGTGAAAATCGATCGATTTTTATCGATATTTTGAACCCTGCTCACAAACAGTCTAATTCTCTAGAAGCATTTTTCCTAATACAAATGAAAACCAAAAGGTCCGCAATTTAATGCAGTAGACAGAAGCAATAACACCAGCTAGTACAGGGCAGTGCATAACGTCGTTTTCACCGGTTTTTCATGTGGTCCGTGGTCGTCGATGCCAGGACTTGCTTATGTATTGTCCGCTCATATCTCCACGGTTGTCAGCTAAACGAAACAACTCACAGTAACTTTCCTTCCAATCTATTTTAAACTTTATAGTAGCCGGTTTTGAACGTAAACATAAAAAGATTAATTATGTTCCGGTGAACGCATAGGGTGTTAAACTCGGTATTTATAGTTTTTTTAACTCAAAATCTAATATTTTCCAGAATGATCTCTAAAATTTTCCAAAACATGTATTATTACCCGGTAAACGCATAGGGTGTTAAACTCGGCATATATCATTTTTTTTGCAACTAGATCTCGGTCATTTTTCAAAACATGTATTATCACCCGGTGAATGCATATGGTGTTAAACTCAGCATCTATAATTTTTTTGTCAACTCAAAATCTAATATTTTTCGGAACATGTATTATTCTTTTTTTTTTTTGCAGAAAGGCCCGTTGTTACGCAAATTCGTCGACGATTCCTACCTAGCGCATTTTTTAAAAATACCCAAGAGAACAAACAAACCGCTTAGATCTTCTTACTTGTTTTTAGAAAAAAAAAATTAGATCAAATTTTGCACGGCACGGCAACGCGCGCAGTCCTACCTAGTATCTCCATGGTTGTCAGCTAAATGAAACAACTCACAGTGACTTTCCTTCTAATCTATTTTAAACTTTATAGTAGTCAGTTTTGCACGAAAATATAAAAAGATTAGTTATATATAAGAAAGAAGAGATAGTTATCGTACAGCATCTTGAGTCAACCTTTAGGGATAACTATTATACAAACTGGCTTTAGTACGTGCTTACTCTAGATGACATGGATAAAAGATAAAGTAAATAATGGGCTTTATTATTGTATTTGCTCCATAAGCAAGTACAATAAGATCACCTCAGTTTACTATTAGCATGTACATGTCAATTTTGTCCTATGTGGAAGAGTGAGAAAAAGAAGAGAGAGAAGAGAGCTGACTCTTATTTAGTAGCCAGTTTTACACGGAAACATATGTATATTACTTATGTACAAGAGAGAAGAAATAGTTATTGCACAACATCTAGAGACAATTTTTAGATATAATTATTGTACAAGCCGACTTTTTGCTTACTCTATATAATATAGATGAGAGATGGAGTAAGTAGTGCACTTTGCTATTATACTTGCTATAAGGGCATGTACAATAAGACCACCTTAGCTAGCTCTTAACCTGTACACATTAGTTTTTGTTTGTGTGGAAGAGTGAGAAAAGAGGAAGAGAAGAGAACTGGGTCTTATTTAGTAGCCAGTTTTGCACGGAAGCATAGGTAGATTATTTATGTGCAGAGAGAGAAAACGAGAGAGGACGCGTAATGCCAGAGAAGCCCCACCGGAGGTATGGGCGAAAGAAAAGTGGCCACGAAGCACTCAGTAGTCGTCTAGTTGTAACTATTATTTTTCTTGTTAGTGGTACTCATTTCAGTTTTAAGTTGTAATAAAGAGTGTGGCCTATCTTATTTTTCGCAATAACATCTGGCTTGTGAATTGTTCTCTCTCTCTCTCTCTAATCTCCCTCTCCCACCCTCATTTTGCAATAAAAAAAAGTTGTTATCGACTATAATACTTAGGGTTATTACACTAGTAGAATTTAGATGCAAATAAAGGTGTAAATAAAATATTTTTTCAGCATATGGTAGTCCATATATCAAAAAGCAAATCTGGTACATTCTTCCTAAAAATTACATTTAAACATGATATTTTACGGGCTGCCGAAAAGGCTTAAGCGTTTCATTATTGTCGACTATAACACTTATGGTTATTGCACTAGTATAATTTAGAAGCAGCATGTTTTGAGAATAAAATGCCATCTCACCCTTTATTTTTATTTTTTTATATTTAACCTACTATTGGATGAATCATTGGCTTTACTGTACACAAAGGAGAATGGGCGAGAAACAATTATCTGGGGAGCAAGATTACCTGAACAAGCGGCCATGGAGATTTTCAAAGCAAGCAGGGGATGGAGGCCTGGAGTTGCAAGGATCTCTGGTGGATGAGTAACACTGCAGGACTGAAAAAATGGAGAAGTTTCTGCACGCGGTCTGGAAATTGATCGCAGAAAACAGACTGTCAAAGTCTTGTCTGTCTACTGGTTTGCATGGTACTTGTTTTGTCTCAACTGGATGGATGTTAACGCCTGTAGGAGAGTTGGCGTGAACTACTCGTGTCTTCAGCTTCGTAGTCTGAAGTCGTCGTCCGTTTCTTCAGCTTCTTAGTCTGAGGTCGTCGTCTATCTCTCTCTTTCTTTTCCTTTCTTACTTTTTCAGTATAGTCGTTAGATGACCCCGATGGCACAAAGCGAACTGTTATCTTCAGCAACTAGAAGTACATTCTTAAGTTAGCGAGGCAAGAGCAGTACGAATTAGGAACACATTTGGATAGATTTTGGGGAAAAGCTCATTCGGATAAAACAGTTTGGTTAGACTAAATTAGAAGGGAAAACTTATCTGAAAGAAAATATTCTTTTTTGAGTGATCGACCATGCTGCAAAGCAGATAAAGCTGAGATGGTTGCTGTGCACTAAAAGTATATCTGTTCTACAAATAATCTTTTCCTCGTAAAATAAAATATGATTCGTTCACCATTTCTACTGAGTAGCTATCATGCTTGCTAGAAAAAAAGACTTTTCTGTTGCATAGGAAATTGCAATCTAATAGCGATGAGGTTGCTGTTGAACTTGTGTATTACACAACACTATTGCAGCAAGTAACAATACTTTGTCCGGTTGGTGCAAACACCATTTGTTGGTACAGAAAAGAGGCTTGACACCATGAGCACAAAAGTTCTTTTTTTCCCTTGTTGAAAAGCGCTAAATTCATACAAGTAAATATTAGTTGTCACTGTGTTAATTTAAAAGAGTATTTACTATCATTGGAAGGTGTGGAGCTATCTATTGAGCTAGCACTAAGAAGTACCAAAAATTTAAAAGGTGAAGCTTCCAACAGTTTAAAAGTAATGTGAGACCCCGGATCAGCTATCCAGAATCTCCTGTGTATTTCCATACTAGTCCCAGATCAGTAGCTAGTACACACAGTCACAGTGATACATCATTGCCGAACATAACGAAACTTGTAATGTAAATATTCAAGTATGGGCCACAAGGCCACTTATTACAATACTCGGTCTAACGACCGGACACTCAAAACAGCGGAAGCAAAAAGAAAGCAACGAGCGAACGCCACAACGCCACAGGCGACGACTAGGAACGCAACTAATCCTCCTGGCAATCCTCCTCGAAGAACTCCTCTTCTTCCTCAGCATCTTGATAAATCTCTGATGATTACAATGTTGGTGTAGCACGTGAGTACAAAAGTACTCAGCAAGTCGGGAAAATTATGATCATGAGGGGCTTTCCAAAGGAAGCTTAATAGGGTTTATTTGCATAAAGCCACATTTGATTAAATCATACTTAAGTAATAAATTTCACAAAGCATATTTTACAACTCTTTTTAATAATTGAATTATTTATTATTGTAGTGAGGTTCCATCCACCATCACTAACATAAAGGCTCTATCCGCCAACAGTTTAAAGGATCAAAGTTAATCATGTGACTCCATCCGTCAAAGGTAAACAGGTTCTATCCACCTGGTTGGCTCTTTCCGCCAAACAACATTCGAGAGTTCTAACCACTCCCGAACCCCAAAACAAAACACTGTTCGGTTTTAAAAACAAAATCAAAGTCTACCAATATGAAAGCATTTCTTGCTTTGCCTTTGACCGTAGGCACGGCTATTCGAATAGTTTATACTCTGCAGAGGTGTACAACTTTACCCACAAGACAAGATAGACCCTTGTTGCCATGCAATTAACACACTTCCTTAGGTGTGCCGGCAGGGATATCTTGACAAGGCCGTTACAATGTATCTACCTAGCTAGACCCAATTACGAGGTTTCACCGCATTAGGGTTCCCTCCACCGATCTGAAGCCTCTTGCGCCGTGTGAGCAAAACAACATCCACAACAATGCCTCCGTCCGGCTCTCACACAACAACCTGAGTGGCGAGTCTAAACTAGGCTTCTACAAATTAGTGAGCCAGGTCGTACCATTATAGACATGTGGTAGTGCGGTTATGCTTAAAATGGCAATCATAAGCGTCGGTCCTTATATGACTTGGGCGGTACTAGCACCAAAGGATCAAGGCTTGATCTCGCTTCCACCCGACATTCCAGGGCCGCCCAAGTCAGAATCATTTTACTTTTCTTTTATTTTAGAAAACAGGACCAAAATCATAATAATAACCTTCAAGTCACATTTAAAAACATTCTTTTGAATAATCCCACCCATGGGTTGTTTTTGTCGGAAAAGGTCCTAAGCAATTCTACCGTACTACATAGCAACGGGTACCATATAAACATAGGCATGGTATAAACAAGGTTCTAGGGTTACAATGGATATGATTAACAATGTCATGGAGGAATTAACAAATTCGGATTAACTATCACTTATATTTGACATATTTCATTAAACATAGCCATGCAACTTTATAAACAATTTTAAATCATTTACGCAAACATAGGAGCAAAGTGCATCAAGGAGACTTGCCTTGATTCTTGGCGGCGGTGTCGAACTCGGAAGGCTCGACGGCGAAATCGTGATCCGGCGGGATAAATCGACTACACGCATAAACGAGGCAACAAATAAATAACAGAAAATAAATAAAATCCAAAAATTATAAAATTAGTACTGGCAGAAAGGTCTTGATTTTAGATGAATTTAGAAATTTGAATGAGGTCAAACGGAGTTCGGATGAGGAAGTTATGAGCTTCCGAAGTTTGAATTTCGAATAAATCGAAAACCGAGAATATTCCCGGAATATTCCTCTCGGGTTTGACTGGGTCAAAGTTTGACCGCGGACTTTGACTTTGACTGGGCTGGTTAGGAGTGAGTCTATGACAGTGGGGTCCACCTGTCATTGGGAGGGAGGAGGCTTCCTCATGAAGCTTGGCCTTTAGCCATCCATGGAGGAGAGAGAAATAGAGAAAGAGGGAGGGAGAGAGAGGGACGGGGAGGGGGCCGGCGGTGAGGGGGTCGCCGGCGGCGGCGGCGAGGGGTCGCCCGGCATGTGGCAGGCCGGCTGGCAAGGCGATGGCATGATGGGCATGTACAAGGCCCGGCGGTGGCGGCGGCATACAGCGGGCGTGGCGGCGGCCACAAGCCGGCTGGCGGCGGCTGGGCCCCACGCGCATGGGCAAGGCCCCAAGCACAGGAGCTCCAAGAACAGAGACTACCCAAAAAAAAAAGAACGCACTATTTTCTAAAAACTCGATTTTTCTCTCATTTTTGCATGGATTTGATCCAAACAAAAAGCTAGGACCTCTAGATAACATCCTTAGGGACCTAGAACCGGAAGGAATTGAACCTAAACTCACCGGAATCGGAGAAATTGACGACGAACGGTGGTTCGACCGAAAGCTCCAAAACGCGAAATTCGTCGCCCACGATCGATGAAACCTAAAATCAATGGAAGGATTAGAATCTAGACTTCCTCACGGAGTCAACAAAAGAATCGGAATAGAAATTGAACCACCGAGGAGGGAGATATGAGCAAGAACACGAAGAACGCGAAGAACACGAGAGTTCGTCGGTTTTTCTTGATCTTGCGGCCGATTGGATTTGAGAGGCTAAAGAAGGGTTACACCAACGGAAAGAGGACTCTTATACGGAGAGATGAGAGGTGGAATCACGCGGAACGGACTAGAAACGGCCGCGCAATCTCCAAAAGAGTGGATTTCGGGTTTCTAGCAACCGTTCAAAAACCGACGCGAATTCGGGTGCAACAACCCCATGGATAGGAAGAGGAATCCGTTGTGATCCCAGCGGATCCTGGCCGCTCAGCAGTGGAGTTGTATTGGAGGAGCAACAAGGAATTAAAGATAGCTCCCACCATTGTTGCTTGCATGAAGCTTCATCCCCATGCATGGCTAGAGGTTGAAGATGACACTATTCATGTGCCACGTGGCAGCTCCTCATTGGCCCTCTTTTACGCAAATGTTCCACCCTAGGGAAAAATAAGGAAAAATGGCCTAAAAATTCCGGAAAAATTCCTAGAGCCATTTTAGAATATTTGGAACTCAATGGAAGTGGTTTGGTTGAATTTGGATGATTTTTGTGGAATTGAATATACGGGCGCGGATCGTAGGCATTAAACAAAAGCCGCGCGAGATAAAATAGGAACGGAAGTCCAAAAATCCGAGGAATGATTCCTAAAATCATTTCGGAATATTTGGAACATTTTAGAAGTGGTTTGGAGATTTTTGGAACACTTTTGGACTCGGGTGAATTTTGAATGCAGTGATCGAAAATCCGATTTTTCGCCGGGAGGAATTAATTCCCGATTTCGAAGGGAATGGATGCCAGGTTAAGATAAACACCAAAGAAACTCCAACTTTTGAATTTACTTTATTTTAATTAGGTTTTTCTCCAGAAAGCCAAAACGAGGATGTTACAATCCTACCCCCCTTAGAGAGAATCTCGTCCCCGAGATTCGGGACGGAGAAAGAAAGAGGTGCAGGAACTGCTTGAAGATCTTCTTCACGCTCCCAAGTAGCTTCCTTCTCAGAATGGTTGCTCCATTGAACCTTGCAGAACTTGATCACTCGGCTTCGTGTCCGCCGCTCGGCTTCATCCAAAACCTTGATGGGATACTCCGGGTAAGACAAGTCCTCTTTCAGTTCCATGTCTTCCAACGGCATCTGCTGCTCGGGCACTCGGAGACATTTCTTTAACTGAGACACATGAAAGACATCATGTACCCCTGACAGCTGTGGCGGCAACTCCAACTTATAAGCCACTTCGCCTTTTCGGGCAATCACCTTGAATGGTCCGATATAGCGGGGTGCTAATTTTCCACTGACGCGGAATCGTTTCATTCCTTTCATCGGGGATACCTTCAAATACACATGGTCTCCAGGTACAAAGCTTAATTCCCTTCGACGATTGTCCGCATAACTTTTCTGTCTGGACTGAGCTGTCTTCAGATTTGCCCGGATCTGTCTGACTTGCTCTTCGGCTTCTTTCAGAATATCTGGTCCAATGATTTGCCCTGCTTCGGTCTCTTTCCAATATAAGGGTGTTCTGCACTTTCTTCCATACAAAGCTTCAAAAGGTGCCATCTTCAAACTGGCTTGATAGCTGTTGTTATAGGAAAACTCTGCATAGGGCAAATTCTGATCCCACGAGCCTTTATATGTTAGAGCACAAGCTCTCAACATATCCTCTAAAATTTGATTGACCCTTTCGGTCTGGCCATCCGTCTGGGGATGATACGCAGTACTGAAATTAAGATTCGTGCCCAATACCTCATGCAATTCTTTGCCCGAATCTCGAGGTGAACTGGGAACCTCGATCAGACACAATCTTCTTTGGCACACCGTGTAAACACACAATCTTAGCCATATACAACTCGGCAAGCTTATCTCCAGAATAGGTTGTCCTTACCGGGATAAAGTGGGCCACTTTGGTCAATCGATCCACAATAACCCAGATGGAATCATAACCGGACTTGGTTTTGGGTAAGCCAGTTATAAAATCCATTCCAATTTCTTCCCATTTCCATATGGGCACTTGCAGCAGTGCAATAGACCGGCTGGTCTCTGATGCTCCGCTTTTACTAACTGGCACACGTCACACCGTGCTACGAAGTCTGCAACTTCTTTCTTCATATTGGACCACCAGTACTTGTCCTTCAAATCTGCATACATCTTGGTGCCTCCTGGGTGAATGGAGTAAACTGAATCGTGAGCCTCTTTCAAGATCACATTCTTGATTTCTTCTTGGTTAGGGACCACTATTCTTTTCCCGAACCAAACAGTTCCCTGGTCATCTTCTGAAAATCCGGGGTGCTTTCCTTTCTTTAGGCCTTCCTTCAGGTTGGCAATACCTTTATCGTCCTTCTGAGCTTCTCGGATCTGATCCTCAAGGGTTGATTTGACCTCCAAAGAATAAATGCACCCTTCATTTACTAATTCCAGGTTAAGGCGCCGAAATTCATCGTGAAGTACTGGTTGGTTTTGATGCACCCTCATATTGTTGCAGTGAGTTTTCCTGCTCAAAGCATCCGCAACTACGTTCGCTTTTCCAGGGTGATAATGAATTCCCAGATTATAATCTTTCACCAACTCCAACCATCTTCTCTGCCTCAGGTTAAGATCAGGCTGAGTGAAGATATACTTCAGACTTTTATGATCCGTATAGATTTCACATCTATTGCCGATCAAGTAATGTCTCCATATCTTGAGCGCGTGCACAACTGCGGCTAACTCCAAGTCATGAACAGGATAGTTTTCTTCATGAGGTCGCAGTTGTCTTGAAGCATAGGCTATTACCTTTCCTTCTTGCATCATAACACATCCAAGTCCTTGCTTCGAAGCATCACAATACACTTCAAAGCCCTTATGGATGTCCGGTAAAATAAGCACTGGGGCTGAGGTTAATCTCTTTTTCAACTCCTGAAAGCTTTGCTCACAGGCTTTAGTCCATTCAAACTTCTTTTCCTTTTTCAGAAGCTGAGTAAGAGGTCTGGCTATCTTCGAGAAACCTTCAATGAATCTCCGATAATAACCAGCTAATCCAAGAAAACTTCGGATCTCCGGGACTGACTTGGGTTGTGTCCAATCCAAGACATCTCTCACTTTCGCCGGATCTACTGCGACTCCTGCAGCAGAAATGACATGACCCAGGAAAGACACTTCCTTCAGCCAGAAGTCACATTTGCTAAACTTAGCATACAGCTGATGCTCTCTTAGCGTTTCCAAGACTATCCGCAGATGGTCTTCATGCTCTTTTCTGCTCTTGGAATAGATAAGAATGTAAATCGATGAAGACTACGATTTAACTTGTCTAAATATTCCATAAACACCTTATTCATCGATTCATGAAATAAGAAGGAGCATTGGTTAACCCAAAAGACATGATTTGTGAACTCATCTGATCCATATCGGGTGGTGAAGGCTGTTTTGAATATCCTCTTTTCTTATCTTGGTGATGATATCCCGATCTCAAATCTATTTTGGAGAAGACTTGAGCTCCCTTCAATCGGTCAAACAGATCATCTATCCGAGGCAGCGGATACTTGTTCTTGATCGTAACCTCATTCAACGACACGTAGTCGATGCACATTCTCAGACTACCATCCTTCTTGGACACAAAGATCACAAAGCGATCCCCAAGGTGACGAACTGGAGTGCGATGAATCCTTTTTCTTGCAGTTTTCAATCGCTTCTTCATCTCGACCAACTCGTTAGAAGGCAGTCGGTACGGTCTCTTCGAGATTGGAGCGGTACCAGGTACTAGCTCAATCACAAATTCCACATCTCGATCTGGTGGCATACCAGGCAACTCATCCGGGAACACATCCGGGTACTCATTGACGATCGGTACCTTCTCCAACGAAGTACCTTTCAAGCGGTTTAGGGTGCTACCCCCCTTAGAGGCAAGATTAGATAAGAACTTCACTCTAATCCCCTCAGGGCTGGTAAGAGAGATAGCTCTACTAGCACAGTCTATCTGACCCTTGTACTTGGTTAACCAATCCATTCCAAGGATTACTTCTATACCCTTAGTATCCAACGATTATTAAGTTCGCTAGGAACTTTACCCCTTGTATTACTATATCCATTTTCGATTGCATGAAGTTGTTCTTAATTCTTTTCCAGGGATTGCACTAACAAAGGGTTTCTTAATCGTAAGGTGTCGATTATGCTTTTTAACCAAGTACTCGAAATAAATGAATGAGTTGCACGAGAATCAAACAGAATCAAGGCAGTGCGAGTTCACAACGAACGCACCGTAGACCACGTCTGGCGCATCTGAGCCTCTTCCGCGGTGATGTGGTTCACACGCCCTCTTCCTGCGATCCTTGGCGTGCGCGAGTCCGAGGGGTTCCTCTTCCTTGAGCCGGCGCAGGGGCGCTGGTGGCGTCGATCGAGGTTGAACCTCACCGGGGTGACGGCCGACGCTTCGGGGCGGTTGTTGGCGTAGTGCCCCATCTCCTGCAGATTAAAGCCTTGCACTCCTGCCATTCTGTCCCACTCTTACGAGCTTGAGCTCGGCATTGCCGGCGAGGGCTTGTCCTGGGGCGCGGGGTAGACAATGGGTCCTGGGGCCAGCTCTGGCGGCACCGCTAGGCTAGCTGCTTCTTTGAAAAGTGCGGGGCACAGGCTAGCGGCACCGTGGCTGAGTCTGAAACATCATTTTTCTCTTGCGCGACTCAAAAAGCTGACGCTGAGCATCCTCTTGAATCAGCGCCTTGTTGATCATGTGCTGGAACGACGGCTAGTCGCTTGAAACCAGCTGTACCTTCAAGTTGGGGTCAAGGCCCTCCATGAATCGCCAAATCTTGGCCTCGTCAGTCGCGACATCTGTGATCGCGTCTGGGACGGTGAGTGAAGCGGTTAAGGTACTCAGAGGCAGACAAGTTTCCTTCTTGAAGCTTGTGAAACTCACGACGCTTCATTTCCATAATCCCCTTGGGATATGTGTAGCCTGAAGGCTTCCACAAACTCATTCCATGGGATGTTCTGCGGTCGGCATGGGCGGCACAAGAGTTCTCCCACCGATTGGCTGCGATTCCTTTGAGTGGTGAGATGCGTCGCACACTCGATGTCATCGACCGAGCCAAGTGCGCTTTACGCTCAACTTCCTTGAGCGGTCATCCGCATCCAGCGGATCTGCGGATCCAACAAAAGTCGGGGTCGAGTCCTCATGAACTCCCCAAATTTAGATTGGGGCGGTTGAGCTTGTTTGTCTTTGCCGCGGCTTGAGGTTGGTTCAGGACGTTCTGAGCTAACGTCTGAAGAATCTGAAGCTGCATCGCCATCATTTGCTCCATGCTTGGCGGCTGAGCTGGGGGTGGGGGCGGCGGCGGATCATGCTTTGGCGGCAGGTGTTGCACTTGCTCTTGTCCTTGCGGCTGCGGTGGCTCCACATACTCTGCTTTCTCTTGAAAGTGCACCGGTCCACGGGCTCGTCCACGGCCTCTACCACGGCCTGCGGGCCTTCCACGACCACGACCACGACCACGACCAACGTTCTCCATCTGCATAAGGCGGTCAAGCACAAGGAAAGAGGGAGAAGCATAGGTAAGCAACGGGGAACTAAACCACATCCTCAACACAAGGGCACAACCACAAGAGCACACAACCGAAGGAAAAACCAACTGAACTTCAATTAAAATCAAATAGTTTTGGAGGTGGCTGTATCACAAATGCCTAGAGGCACGATACAATCCAGCAATCACTTATTCAACGCTCTAACGCGACAAATTTAAGATCCTGCAGACTAGACTGAAACTATCTAAGAACTGGCGTCGCTGGCGAAGACGCGCGGGGACGGGTCCTCCTCTTCCTCCTCCTCCTCGCTCCTGCTGCGGGAAGGTGAAGCGGCTGCCGAAGATCCTGCTCCTTCAGCGGCAGCCAAAGCAATCAGAGTAAACTCTGGCGGCGAAGGGAGACGAACGGACTTGCGCGCAGTAGTCCGAAGCCTCAGGCCTTGATGACGCTTAGCTGGCGGCGCGTCCTCTGGGATGTCGCGGGCCGGCGGTTCCTCCCGAACCGGGGCTGGTGGCGGCGGCACCACGGGCTGTGCCTCCTGCACAGGAGCTGGCGATGGAGGTGATGGGAGGCTCCTCCTCTCCTCCTCAAACCGAGAGATCCTCTCTCTCGCTGCCGTCAAGTCCCGACGCAGACCCAGCAGCTCGTCAGACATCCGGACGTAGGCCTCATCCTGCGCCTGGACGAGTGACCCCAAGTGCACCACGGTCGGGTCCCTCTCCTGGGCCAAACTCCTAAATCGGTGTACACCCGCCCAACTCGGAGGCGGGAACAATGACGTCTGAAGAGTTCTCCAGCATGTCGCGGTAGCTCTGCCCCAACATGAGGATAGCCTTTCTGGCCGCGTCCTGAAGCGCGTACGCCAGAATCGGTCTCTCGGCCGTGAAGTAGAACGGCCGGTCCTCAACGCGAAGGCGGCTCCTCGCGAAGACTAGCAAGCGGACCTGCCACATGTCCTGGACAAGACCAGGCATTGGCGGTAGCGATACTCGGCGATGGGGAAAGCCCGGCTCTGGAGCATCGATGTGATTCCTCGCAAAAGCCTCCAGCCTCGCCGGCAAAGGTGGTGAAAACCGACATCTACAGATTTTGAAAGAAGACAGAATTAGTAACCAAAATTTTAAATAAAAGAGAGGATGAGCACAAGATACTAAGATAGAAGAGATAGAAGCAAAGAAACTTAAACTTTTGCAATTACATTTTTATGAAATATAGGTCCTTAAGGCTTTGCCATGCTAACTAGGTCACGTCCTACGATCGTCTGTGCTCGATACCACCATTGTGAGACTCGGATCAGCTATCCAGAATCTCCTGTGTATTTCCGTACTAGTCCCAGATCAGTAGCTAGTACACACAGTCACAGTGATACATCATTGCCGAACATAACGAAACTTGTAATGTAAATATTCAAGTATGGGCCACAAGGCCACTTATTACAATACTCGGTCTAACGACCGGACACTCAAAACAGCGGAAGCAAAAAGAAAGCAACGAGCGAACGCCACAACGCCACAGGCGACGACTAGGAACGCAACTAATCCTCCTGGCAATCCTCCTCGAAGAACTCCTCTTCTTCCTCAGCATCTTGATAAATCTCTGATGATTACAATGTTGGTGTAGCACGTGAGTACAAAAGTACTCAGCAAGTCGGGAAATTATGATCATGAGGGGCTTTCCAAAGGAAGCTTAATAGGGTTTATTTGCATAAAGCCACATTTGATTAAATCATACTTAAGTAATAAATTTCACAAAGCATATTTTACAACTCTTTTTAATAATTGAATTATTTATTATTGTAGTGAGGTTCCATCCACCATCACTAACATAAAGGCTCTATCCGCCAACAATTTTAAAGGATCAAAGTTAATCATGTGACTCCATCCGTCAAAGGTAAACAGGTTCTATCCACCTGGTTGGCTCTTTCCGCCAAACAACATTCGAGAGTTCTAACCACTCCCGAACCCCAAAACAAAACACTGTTCGGTTTTAAAAACAAAATCAAAGTCTACCAATATGAAAGCATTTCTTGCTTTGCCTTTGACCGTAGGCACGGCTATTCGAATAGTTTATACTCTGCAGAGGTGTACAACTTTACCCACAAGACAAGATAGACCCTTGTTGCCATGCAATTAACACACTTCCTTAGGTGTGCGGCAGGATATCTTGACAAGGCCGTTACAATGTATCTACCTAGCTAGACCCACCTGGCCGAGGTTTCACCGCTGTTAGGGTTCCCTCCACCCAAGATCTGAAGCCCTCTTGCGCCGTGTGAGCAAAACAACATCCACAACAATGCCTCCGTCCGGCTCTCACACAACAACCGAGTGGCGAGTCTAAACTAGGCTTCTACAAATTAGTGAGCCAGGTCGTACCATTATAGACATGTGGTAGTACGGTTATGCTTAAAATGGCAATCATAAGCGTCGGTCCTTATATGACTTGGGGCGGTACTAGCACCAAAGGATCAAGGCTTGATCCGCTTCCACCCGACATTCCAGCCGCCAAGTCGTAATCATTTTACTTTTCTTTTATTTTAGAAAACAGGACCAAAATCATAATAATAACCTTCAAGTCACATTTAAAAACATTCTTTTTGAATAATCCCACCCATGGGTTGTTTTTGTCGGAAAAGGTCCTAAGCAATTCTACCGTACTACATAGCAACAGGTACCATATAAACATAGGCATGGTATAAACAAGGTTCTAGGGTTACAATGGATATGATTAACAATGTCATGGAGGAATTAACAAATTCGGATTAACTATCACTTATATTTGACATATTTCATTAAACATAGCCATGCAACTTTATAAACAATTTTAAATCATTTCACAAACATAGGAGCAAAGTGCATCAAGGAGACTTGCCTTCAGTTGCGGCGGCGGTGTCGAACTCGGAAGGCTCGACGGCGAAATCGGCGGTCGCGGCGGGATCGTCGACTACACGCAAAACGAGGCAACAAATAAATAACAGAAAATAAATAAAATCCAAAAATTATAAAATTAGTACTGGCAGAAAGGTCTTGATTTTAGATGAATTTAGAAATTTGAATGAGGTCAAACGGAGTTCGGATGAGGAAGTTATGAGCTTCCGAAGTTTGAATTTCGAATAAATCGAAAACCGAGAATATTCCCGGAATATTCCTCTCGGGTTTGACTGGGTCAAAGTTTGACCGCGGACTTTGACTTTGACTGGGCTGGTTAGGAGTGAGTCTATGACAGTGGGGTCCACCTGTCATTGGGAGGGAGGAGGCTTCCTCATGAAGCTTGGCCTTTAGCCATCCATGGAGGAGAGAGAAATAGAGAAAAAGGAAGGGAGAGAGAGAGGGAAGGGGGTGGCCGGCGGTGAGCGGCGGCGGCGAGGGGGTCGCTGGCGGGCTGGCCGGTGGCCGGGCGTGGAGCGGCGTGCGGCCAAGTAGCCGGCCAGCAAGGCGAAGGCGGCGGGCGGGCAAGGGCGGGCGCGGGCGGCAGCGGCCGGCCGCCGTGGCTGGCGGCAGCGGCCTCACGCAGCGCATGGGCAAGGCCCCAAGCACAGGAGCTCCAAGAACAGAGGCTACCCAAAAAAAAAGAACGCACTATTTTCTAAAAACTCGATTTTTCTCTCATTTTTGCATGGATTTGATCCAAACAAAAAGCTAGGACCTCTAGATAACATCCTTAGGGACCTAGAACCGGAAGGAATTGAACCTAAACTCACCGGAATCGGAGAAATTGACGACGAACGGTGGTTCGACCGAAAGCTCCAAAACGCGAAATTGCCGCCCACGATCGATGAAACCTAAAATCAATGGAAGGATTAGAATCTAGACTTCCTCACGGAGTCAACAAAAGAATCGGAATAGAAATTGAACCACCGAGGAGGGAGATATGAGCAAGAACACGAAGAACGCGAAGAACACGAGAGTTCGTCGGTTTTTCTTGATCTTGCGGCCGATTGGATTTGAGAGGCTAAAGAAGGGTTACACCAACGGAAAGAGGACTCTTATACGGAGAGATGAGAGGTGGAATCACGCGGAACGGACTAGAAACGGCCGCGCAATCTCCAAAAGAGTGGATTTCGGGTTTCTAGCAACCGTTCAAAAACCGACGCGAATTCGGGTGCAACAACCCCATGGATAGGAAGAGGAATCCGTTGTGATCCCAACGGATCCGGCCGCTCGCGAATTGGAGTTGTATTGGAGGAGCAACAAGGAATTAAAGATAGCTCCCACCATTGTTGCTTGCATGAAGCTTCATCCCCCATGCATGGCTAGAGGTTGAAGATGACACTATTCATGTGCCACGTGGCAGCTCCTCATTGGCCCTCTTTTACGCAAATGTTCCACCCTAGGGAAAAATAAGGAAAAATGGCCTAAAAATTCCGGAAAAATTCCTAGAGCCATTTTAGAATATTTGGAACTCAATGGAAGTGGTTTGGTTGAATTTGGATGATTTTTGTGGAATTGAATATACGGCGCATGATCGGCATTAAACAAAAGCCGCGAGATAAAATAGGAACGGAAGTCCAAAAATCCGAGGAATGATTCCTAAAATCATTTCGGAATATTTGGAACATTTTAGAAGTGGTTTGGAGATTTTTGGAACACTTTTGGACTCGGGTGAATTTTGAATGCCGTGATCTGGAAAATCCGATTTTTCGCCGAGGAGGAATTAATTCCCGATTTCGAAGGGGAATGGATGCCAGGTTAATATAAACACCAAAGAAACTCCAACTTTTGAATTTACTTTATTTTAATTAGGTTTTTCTCCAGAAAGCCAAAACGAGGATGTTACAAGTAATTTGATAGTAGCTCTCAAAGATGGATAAAACAGTTTAAAAGTAATTTGACAGTACTTATAAATCACAAACCTAGCAAATCTGATACACATACGATTAAAAAAGAGAGAGAGAACAGCAAACCTCCTCCTCGGAAAAACAAACAAACAAAGGCCGCACATCAACAAAACAGCTGAGTGCCTAACAGCAAAAAGCAGTAGGGATGTGATCGGATCGGATACGGTCGAATATCGTCCTATTCATATCCGTATCTGTATTTTTTATCCAATACAGAATCGAATACGAATAGTGTCGAATACAGAATCGAATACGAATTATACAGGATAATATCGGTTACGAATACAGATCGAATACGGATCGGAATCAACATGGATACGAATAATATTAGTCGGATATTTTAAAATCCAATTTCAGTTTTTTTTTCCAAAATCGGTCCAAATTTAAATTCAAAATTACAAAATAAATATATTTGTATGTCTTTGTTTTGCCTTTTTATCCCTAGCTTGTCATACATGTGACTCTGTGAGTAACAATGTACCCCATTGCAATAATTGAACCAAATGATTTGCAGCTGGCATATGCTGCTGGATCCTAAGTAGCCCTCCTGAAACGCCACTTGCCAATTTCTGTACCACCTTTACCCAAATATCTCCAAATTAGCATCTAGCACACATGAACACATTATATCTTGTCATCCAATGCACCCAGTCCTACAAGCGATGAAACATGTTAAATTGTTAATGTGTTATTCAAACGTGTTATTCGGATAATATCCGTATGTCATATTCGGATATTATCCAACAAAACTCGGATATTCCGTATCCATCGGATAATCAGTGTTCCATATCCGTATCCGTATCCATGTAAATTATCTGTATCCATATCCTTATCCGAGAAATCAACTGGATATCTGTGAAACTATCCAAATCAATTCGGTCGGTCGGAAAATATCCGTACCAATTCCATCCTTAAAAAGCAGCACTATCTTCGTTCTTCCTCAGACTCACAAAGAAACAATGGTGACGGCAGCGGCTCCTCCGCAAGGACGGCGTCTTGGCTACCGCGGCCCTGCGACAGAAACCTACCGGGCAACGTACGTATACGACAACATAACTTGTTTGATATCTTCACGATAGGCAGCAGACATTACTACAGAACACGCAATAGGTGTCGGTCTATCTGCGTCGGTTTTTTTCGAACCGACACAGATAAAGATTTTATGTCGGTTCTAAAACTCAAAATGACTAGAAGCTTAGTTGTGTCTGTTTGTAATTGAAATCGACACAAATAATTACTTATTAGTGTCGGTTTGTAATTGGAACCGACACAAATAGTATTTGTGTCGGGTTGTAAATGGAACCGGTACATATATAAAATTATTAGTATCGGTTGTAATTACAAACCGACAAAAATATTTTTCCAATTATTAGTGTCGGTTCGTAAATGGAACCGACACAAATAATTCATTATTTGTGTCGCTTGTAACTATAACCGACATAAATAAGTAATATTTGTGCCGGTTCCATTTACGAACCGACACTAATACTCCTCTATATATTCTGCTGGTCGCAGCTCCTGCTCCATTCCCGATCAATTCTTCCTCCCCAAGAGCTAACTCTTCCTTCTTGCCTTCTTGCTCCATTGATTTCATTTGCTGCATTTGGAGTGTTTGTACTTCCTCTAGTTGTTCCAAGGTGAGTAATTTATTCTCCTCTCTTGATTTGTGGTGATCTAGATGCAATTTAATGTTTAGAATTTGTACAATTAAGGTTAATTTATATGTAGAACAAATTATGGTTTAGATTTAGTTTGTTTTAATTGATGTAGCATTTTGTCGATGATGAATTTATTACCTAGCTCCATTAGATGAAGTTTTGCTTAATTTTATATAATATAGATTAAAATTATGTCTATCTATTATTGTTAGCTAATTAATTATTATCAAACATATATTAAATTTTAATAAGCATTGATTTGTAGTGATCTAGTTGAAATTTAATGTTTACATCTGATTCAATTAAGATTAATTTATATGGGCTCAAATTATGGTTTAGATTGATTTTGTTTTTATTGATCTAGCATTTTGTAGATGTTGAATTTATTACCTAGCTCCATTAGATGAAGTTTTGCTTAGTTATATATAATATAGATTAAAATTATGTCCATCTATTATTGTTAGCTAATTAATTATTATCAAACATATATTAAATTTTAATAAGAATTGATTTGTAGTGATCTAGTTGAAATTTAATGTTTACGTCTAATTCAATTAAGATTAATTTATATGAGCTCAAATTATGGTTTAGATTGATTTTGTTTTTATTGATCTAGCATTTTGTAGATGTTGAATTTATTACCTAGCTCCATTAAATGAAGTTTTTCTTAGCTTTATATAATATAGATTAAAATCATGTCCATTACTATTGTTAGCTAATTAATTATTATCAAACATATATTAAATTTTAATAAGCCATTTGTAGTGATCCAGTTGAAATTTAATGCTTACATCTAGTTCAATTAAGGTTAATTTATATGTGGTTCAAATTAAAGGTTTCTTCCTCTCCCCTAATTTCCCTAAGCATACTGTTGCAGCGACCAAGATAAGATCTCATTCCTGCTTGCAGTTGGTCTACGTGAGCCATTAATTTGCAGCACGCATACATCTTCGATCTCCTCTATCAAGCGGCGAGTTTTCAGGGAGGGGAGGGACTGCAGCGATCGAGCTTGTTTTCTCCAGCTCACCCTAGCTAGCAAATGGATGGACATACGGTATATATGTCTCTCTTCCAGTCATGCATGCATGATGAAGCTAGGAAAAATGTTCTACTGACCTTTTCTTCTCTCAGTGTGTGACTGTGTGTTATCGAGATTTGTATACAAGTCCAACTACTAATTTTCATTAATTTTCTATGCAGAATTTCAGTTTTACTTTGAAGTTGTATGGAAATCAAATTTCTAATGTTATTTATTTTTATTCTAAGTTTTGATTTTAGGTTGGAGTTCGTGTACAAATCTAACTACTAATTTTCATTGAATATGTATTCCAAATTTTGATTTATTTTTATTTTTATTCTCAATTTATTTTTATTTAACTCTAATTTGGTTTTATTCCGAATTTTAGTTTATTTTTATTTTTATTCTGAATTTAAACTATTTAAGTATTTTAATTTATTTTTATTTTTATTCTGAATTTAAACTATTTAAGTATTTTAATTTATTTTTATTTTTATTCTGAATTTAAGCTATTTAAGTATTTAATTTAGTTTCCATACAGAAATCAAATTGATAGTTTTATTATATATTTCTTTGAATTTCAGTTCTAGGCAGGAATTCATATAAAAATAAAACTACTAATTCTCATTTAACTTTTATTTTGAATTTTAATTTTACTTTGAATTTTGTATGGAAATAAAATTGGTAATTTCCCTTTATTTTTTATTATAAATTTTAGTTGTTTTCTATTGTACTTTAGATGAACATTTTATTTTAATCTAAGCCGTTATAACTTGGTTCCATTGAAAGGATCGATAGGTTTTTCTCTCTTTTTTCTCAATTAGTGTGAGAATTTCTAGACCTTGAGAGTTATATACAAATAAAACTACTAATTGGCATTTAACTTTTATTCTGAATTTTAATTTCACTTTGAAGTTTGTATGGAAATTAAATTGCTAATTTCCTTTTATTTTTTATTTTGAATTTTAGTTATTTTTTACTGTACTTTAGATAGACTCTTTGTTTTAATCTAAGTTATTAGAACTTGTGTTCGTCGATGGATGGCTAAATCTTTTCTCTTTTTTCTTGATTAATGTGAGAATTTTTAGATATTGAGAACGAACACAGTGGTTTCTTTCGAATTTTCTTTAATAATATAATAGATAGATGAATTTAACGGTACTTCACAGGGACGGTAAACACTCTAATAAGCATATACTCCCTCCGGTTTGGTAATACCTGTCGTTTTGGACATAGTGATAGTCAAACTTCCGAAACTTTGATTAATAATATATTTTTAAATATTTAAATTGGATACATAAAAATTATATGTGTAGACTTGTCTCAGGAAGTACTTTCATAATATTATAATTTTATTGGGTTTTATAAATATATTATAATAAAAATTAGCGGTCAAAGTTGTGTTTTGAAGACCGTGTCGATGTCCAAAACGATAGATATTACCAGACCGGAGGGAGTACACTTTATAGCTGTGCAATGATTATAGTACCGCCAATCGAAGGTAGTACTCCCTCCGTTGGAATTTAGAGGGCCTAATAGGTTTCGTTAGGACAAGACTTTGACCAAAGATTACTTCATTAATATACCATTTATGCAATACAAAATCATAATTATATATAAGTACTTTTGAATACAAATCTACTAATATCAATTTTGTGTCATAAAAATTATATGCTAATAGAGTAATTGTTGGTCAAAGCCTTGTCCTAATGAAACCTAATACGCCTTATAAAAATAAACGGAGGGAGTAGCATGTATAGTAGATGTTGATTTTGAAATTTTAATTAGGATGATAAATTGTATGTGTACCTAGATTACAATTAATTAACTGTATCCCTATCGATCTACACATTGAAGGTTGGTGGTGGTGATTACCGCAAGACAGAAAAGCGTGCTGGGATCAATGCCACGGTAATGACGACCATGTCAAACCATACGAAAGGTGTCCTGGGCTTTTTGAAGAGCAAAAGGGGAACAGTGGTCCGCATCGAGGTGCTTGTGGTGGTTGCTGCTCTTGTCCTTCTACTCCTCGCCACCTTCGGGTCCCGCCGTCGCCGAAGCAGAAGTTGGCTGATGCAGAAGGGTGTCCTGGGCGCATTCGCCCTGTCCTCCTCCCTGATAACGTACACCCTTGGCTACATGCAATCTTCGGCGGTGAAGAGCAGCATGTACCCCTTCTGGGCCATGTCCCTCTTCATCCTCGCTGGTAGTCCCGACTCGATCACAGCTTATAGCCTCGATGACAACGACCAAACCACGAGACTGGTGTGCCAATGTATCCTCAACTACGCATATGTGCTGCTGCTTATTATTGCCGGTACCACTCCCTCCTCAGACAGCTTTTTGGTCCTTGCTTATCTGCTCACCATCGCTTTCTGGAAGTTTTACCATAGAATGGTAGCATGTCGGCTGGCAAGCGCATCATGGAACTTGAGTAAAATGGTTGCTGATTACATGTATGAGGAGCACACCATGACCAACCAACCCTGGGATCCAGTTAGCATGAAAGGCTACCGTTACCCGGTTGACTGGCCCCTCTCCAGGTCAATTTCAGAAGAAATACGTAAGGAACATACTAAAGTGATCGACATAGAGAAGATATGGGGTAGCAGTGATAGAACAGTAGTGAGCCCTGAGCTCAAGGATGCATGCCTTTCCTTCTCTCTTTTCCATCTGCTGAGGAGGCGCTTCTTTGGGTTCGCCTGTGCTGAATCTACACAACAGAAGACGCACGACTTTGTCTTCAAGGGGCTGCTGCTGGCAGTGGCCGCACCAGCAGAGAATGAGGAGCGCACAGTCGACTACGACAGGGTTTTCAAGGTGATCGAGGTTGAGCTAGCTTTTATGTATGATTTCTTCTTCACCAAGTATGCTGCCCTCTATTATGCACCATGGAAAGCAAAAATTTTGTCCATTCTCTCAGCCATCTTACTAACAGCAGCTGCAGCGTATCTGTATCTGGTAGCAGCCGGCCGTGTGTATATGGTACCCAAGAACGCCACAGCAGCTGATGTTTTTACTGCAGCGCTGATAATTGCATTCACTGCGTTGCTTGAACTGGTGCAGCTGTTGCTCTACTGGACGTCCATTTGGGGCAGAGTATCGTTTGCTTGCCAGAATCTCAGAAGGGGAAGCTGCCTGAGCACCTGCGTGATGAGATGTAAACAGCTTCTTACCAAGATTGGTGTGTACTGTGCGTCAAGAGAACGCTACTGGCAACACAAGCTTGGGCAGTACTCGTTAATTGATTTAGTCAGCTACAATCCTCATCGATCCTACAAGCCTAATCGATGCATCACCTGGGCAGCAAAATTCTATCCCCGGCTCTGGATACCGGATGGTCGGCTCTTCGAGATACCTCACCGCGCAACACTTTCCGGCCGGAAACATGCTGTCGGGTTGCCCGCGGTAGTGAAGGAGGCACTTGTCGACTCCCTTGTACGTACTGATGGTAAACTAACGAATGGGGAATCATCGTTAGTGTCCAATGGAGCAGGTGACCTCTCATGGGCTTGTGCGCAGGACATGCGCTCCTCAGGCACAAGCAGCTCCCAGGATCAGGAGAATCAGGCGCACCTTAGACTGGCAAGTGGGCCCTCAATTAAATGCGACACTGACTGATTCTTTGACCCTCTGCCGACTTCCTAGTGGACCCCTCGTCACGTGGACCCCCTGTGCAACCATTTGTTTCTCTCCCTCTCTTCTCTCTCTGCCGGTGGACCCGGGCCCGCTCGCCAGCTTCTTCTTCTCCCTTTGCCTCTCCTTTCCCCTCACTCTGTCCTCTCTCCCGTAGGGGTGAAAACGGAACGGAAAGTTTCTGACCGTTCCGAAGAAAAACAGAAACGGAAGCCCTTTTTCGGAAACGGAAACGGAAAATACCGGTACGGAAACGGAAACGGAAACGGAAACGGAAGAGCCAATTCCGGCGGAAACGGAAACGGAAACGGAAATTCCGTATAAGTTGAACCGGAAACTAAAAACGGAAACGGGCCGGAAGGAGAAATGGGCTTAGCCTAAAAATGAAAAAGGAGAGTTTATATTTATTTTCGAATGAAAATAATTTCATAAATACAAATAGTTTTATATAAAATATTAAATAGAGTTCAAAAATTCCGAAAAAAATTCTCAAAAATACTTTGGAACATTTTGAACCTAGAAAAATTATTTTCGGCATTATTTTTTTTATAAATAAATTAATTTTATAAATCTAAAAATAGCAAAATGGTATTTATAAACTCCAAAAAATCCAAGATAAATTTTAGAAAATCATAAATGAACATCGAACAATAATATACAAATTTTAGGGTGTTAAACCTTTGTAGTTGGTGGAGCAAAATGATATATATGATAATTATATAGATGAGGGCATGATGGTCTGATATGAGAGACAAATAACGTGCTTTCAACTAACAAATTTGAGAAAAATTTTCTAGCGATACCAGTGAACATAACACTATTCTTGTGTCCACCTTGGAGGTGGAATGGGCTACATTGTTCTTGTGGTCATGTATATTGTGATTCTCTACTATGTTCTTGGTGGAATTTTTCGCTTTCGTTTTCGTATCCGTTCCGTTCCGTTCTACATTCGTTTTCGTCACTATCCGTTTCCGAGGTTTCCGATTTCGTTTCCGGTAAAAAATATGGAAACTAAACGGAACATCCCTACTCTCCCGAAGCACTGGCCATCAAAAAATCTCCCCGAAATTAACTACCTCCGGTTTTTGTTGGTCCTGGCCGTAATTCGCATCACCCGAGGTCGCCAGACTCGCCTCTGCCAGGCCGCCCATACATCGCTGGGAGAGCTCGAGAAGAATCGAAACTAGCCGCCGTCCCCCCCCCCCCCCCCCCAGTTCAGACCCTGTTTCTCCATCCCTTTCCTCTATTTAAGGAGCAAAACAGGTGCGCTTTACTCATACCAACTCAGTACAGACACCCATTCTTCCTCTACACACCGTTTTCGCCCGAATCAGCCTCTTCTTCCCCGACTCCGGCAACTCACCGCCGAGACCAAAACTCCAAATACTCTTTTGACGCGAGCTTATTTCCCAATTCCACTTAGCCGAAGCTCCCTCACCTAGTCACGACCAAAACCCCTCCACCAATTTTATCAACCGACCACCGTAGCGCCACCGCACCGTTACTCCATCTCCTCCGACTCCGACGAACGGTGAGAACCTCCCTACACCCTCTCTCTCTTCTCTCTCTCTCTCTCGGTTAAACCGTGCACTAGCATCCTTAGAGCGCACTGATTCTTTTGCGCGTATCGATCAAACCTAACTAGGCCTCTAGTGGCTTTGCGCCGGTCATCACGATGGTCCGTCGCCGGCGGCCATCACGGGCACCTTTTCGCTTAGCACCCATCCAAACCGAAGGTTCCATTACGCGCGCAAGATCTTGGTGGATCTCCCCGTGACATCCATTCACCGCCCCCGGCCCTAATTCGCCGCCGGCGGGCTCGTCGGACCTAGCCTCTGTTTTCTGTCACTGGCCGGAGGACCCCATTGGCAGTCACCTTGCGCGCCAGCATTCTGCTAATCTGTTGGACCCACCGGTCGGGCGCCCCTCACTCGCCGCGTGAGTCACTGCCGCCGGGACCCGCATGTCAGCCGCGCGGTTCTCTCACACCTGCGCGCGTGTCTCGCTTACGATTGGGCCCCGCTGTCAGTGTCAGCGGCCCGGATTTGAATCCTCGCGCGCGCAAATCTTCGAAAGTATGCTTTCTAGTAAAGAAAGTGTATTTCCGATTTTTCCTGATTTAATGAAACCGAGCCACTTCCAACATGCATAACTTTTGAAATATAAATCCAAATCCAGAGTGACAACTTCTTAAATTTATGTTAAATCATGAACTTTCATATTCTGCAAAAAAAAACATTTAAAGTTGGTTTAACAATTTAATACAGAATTCAAATTTGAACTCTAGGTTTAAATTATGCTCTTTGCACATTTTGTGTAAATTTTATTCAAACTTAGTGAAATAAATTTTGCTAGAATCATTGTCTGTTATGCTTTCATAATATGCAAAGAAATTTGATAAATTTTCACTAATTTTTAAATAAGTAAGTTTTAAATGTAAGAAATAATCAAATACCCATAACTTGTTTAATATATGTTCAAAAATTATGAAACCACTTCTGTTTGACTCATTAGGTAGTAGAGAACATGATTTTGAAATAATACTTAGGGTGCACCATGCTGTTTTTAATTGCTCCTATCTGTGTTGCTTATGTACTGATTTAAATTCAATTATACAATCTTGGCCTCTTGAATTTGAATCTAAATATAATTAAATTCCTAATCTTAGCTTCTTGAATACGCAAAATAAAATAAAATAATACATAAGGAATAAGTGTTGTGCACTATAGAACTCTAGTTATAAATAACTACTATCACATGGAATCACGAAACCCACACCTATACTTGTTTTATGTATTGATTTTATTTGATTTTATATTTGACTTCTTTTTGCCACTATTGAAAGTGTTATTTGCTATTCAATATCTTTTCCGTTGTATGGCAAGTAGATACCAACGTCGCAGAACCCGTCGTCGACGATCTCAAAGTTGATCTAAATCAAGAAGAGCAAGGCAAACACCCCTCTTTGACCATTTTGAACCCAGTTTTCATAGCTATTTAAAATGTGATTAAGAATATTCTTGCATGCTTTATAGTATACACAGTTTCAACATAGATGAATATCACAATCATACATAGCGGAATAATAAATAAAACTCCAACTATTAATATAACCTGTTGAGTAAACCTTATGGTCAACTTACAAAAGTACGCCTCGCAGGGCAAAGACTCAAATAATAATAAAACTACAGCGAAAAAAATAAAGACTCGTGATGGCTAATCAATATTCCACATGCAATTGATTGGGCTCGCACCCTAACTTGACAGCTCCTCTTTCTTTTAATTTAGACACAGACTCTTTCTTTTAATTTAGACCGTCATAATCTGGGCCACTACAATTAAAGTTGTAGATCTTTTTTTTTATTAATGTGAGAATTTGTAGTCTTGAGAGCGAAAGTGGTAGCTTTTTTTGTCTTTACTTTAATATTACAGAAAAACTAAAAAACGGTATACCGTTGCAACGGTATACCTCTGAAACTCATGAAACTTATGATTTTTTGCATTGAAACTCATGAAACTTAGCACTAAAAACTGATAAAATATGAAACTGATGAAACTAAACACTGAAACTCATGAAACCAGCACTGAAACTGATAAGTTTCATAAGTTTCATGGCTATACCGTTGCAACGGTATACCGTTCCCTAGTCACTCTCTTAATATTATAATAGAAGATAGATAGATTTGACGGTACCGTATGGTACCTTCCAAGACAGTAAAAACCCTAATAAACAATATACAGTTTATAGCTGTGCAGGGATTATAGTACTGCCAATCGGAGCTAGTAGCATGTAGTAACACGAAGGTTTGTGAGAAGTTTGCTCGCATCGTATGTAAGTAGACGTAGATTTGGCTTTTTAATTAGGATGATTAATTTTATATGTACCTAGATTACAATTAATTAACTAATTAATGTATCCCTATCGATCTACACATTGAAGGTCTGTGGTACGTGGTGATTACAGCAAGACAGAGAAGCATGCAGGGATCAATGACACAGTCAAATGATACGGGGGGCTTTTTGAAGAGCACAAGGGGAACAGTGATCCGCATCGAGGCGCTTGTGGTGGTTGCTGCTCTTGTCCTGCTACTCCTCGCCGCCTTTGGCTCCCGCCGTCGCCGAAGCAGCAGCTGGCTGATCCAGAAGGGTGTCCTGGGCGCATTCGCCCTGTTCTTCACCCTGGTAACGTACACCCTTGGCTCGATGCAATCTTCGGAGGTGAAGAGCAGCATGTACCCCATCTGGGCCATGTCCCTCTACATCCTCGCTGGTTGTCCCGATTCTATCACAGCTTATAGCCTCGATGACAACAACCAAACCACGAGACTGAAGTACCAATTCTACCTCAACTACGCATATGTGCTGCTGGTAATTGCTGCCGGTACACCAGGGAACTATTGGTTTGTCCTTATTGTTTATCTGCACTACATCGCTGTATCCAAGATTTTCTATAGAATGGTAGCATATCGGCTGGCAAGCAGATCATGGAATTTGAATAAAATGGTTGCTGATTACATGTATGAGGAGCACACCATGACCAACCATGAAGAAACACCCTGGGATCCAGTTAGCATGAAAGGTTATTGTTACCCGGTTGACTGGCCCCTCTCCAGGTCAATTGCAGAAGAAATACGTAAGGATGATCCTGAAGTGATCGACATAGAGAAGATATGGGGTTGCGCTGATGAAACAGCACTGAGCCCCGAGCTGAAGGATGCATGCCTTTCCTTATCTCTTTTCCATCTGCTGAGGCGGCGCTTCTTTGGGTTCGCCTGTGCTGAATCTGCACTACTGAAGACGCACGACTTTGTGTTCAAGGGGCTGCTGCTGGCAGTGGCCGCACCAGCAGAGAATGAGGAGCGCACAGTCGACTACGACAGGGTTTTCAAGGTGATCGAGGTTGAGCTAGCTTTTATGTATGATTTCTTCTTCACCAAGTATGCTGCCCTCTATTATGCACCATGGAAAGCAAAAATTTTGTCCATTCTCTCAGCCATCTTACTAACAGCAGCTGCAGCGTATCTGTATCTGGTAGCAGCCGGCCGTGTGTATATGGTACCCAAGAACGCCACAGCAGCTGATGTTTTTACTGCAGCGCTGATAATTGCATTCACTGCGTTGCTTGAACTGGTGCAGCTGTTGCTCTACTGGACGTCCATTTGGGGCAGAGTATCGTTTGCTTGCCAGAATCTCAGAAGGGAAGCTGCCTGAGCACCTGCGTGATGAGATGTAAACAGCTTCTTACCAAGATTGGTGTGTACTGTGCGTCAAGAGAACGCTACTGGCAACACAAGCTTGGGCAGTACTCGTTAATTGATTTAGTCAGCTACAATCCTCATCGATCCTACAAGCCTAATCGATGCATCACCTGGGCAGCAAAATTCTATCCCCGGCTCTGGATACCGGATGGTCGGCTCTTCGAGATACCTCACCGCGCAACACTTTCCGGCCGGAAACATGCTGTCGGGTTGCCCGCGGTAGTGAAGGAGGCACTTGTCGACTCCCTTGTACGTACTGATGGTAAACTAACGAATGGGGAATCATCGTTAGTGTCCAATGGAGCAGGTGACCTCTCATGGGCTTGTGCGCAGGACATGCGCTCCTCAGGCACAAGCAGCTCCCAGGATCAGGAGAATCAGGCGCACCTTATCTTGACTTGGCACATTGCGACATGCTACTGTGAGATGGCAAGATTGAGATATCCTCGCCCAAGCGAGCCTGCAGATCTCCAGCGCCACGTCCAAGTTGCCACGAAGCTGTCCCAATACTGTGCATACTTGGTGGTCTCTGCACCAAGGCTTCTCCCAGGGCACCACTATGATACATTGTGTGTGTTCCATGAATTTGCAGAGGAAGCAGCGCAATATCTGCTGTTCAAGGGAGACATGTACGAGGCCATGAGGAATTTACCAGAAAGTCCAACGGATGAGACGATCTTCCACAGGGGTGTGGTGCTGGGGAAGCAGCTGGAGGAGATGGAAGATGTGACGCTGTGTTGGAAGGTGCTGGCGGATTTCTGGGCGGAGCTGTTGCTCTACGTCGCGCCGTCGGACAATGTGAAGGATCATATCGAAAGCCTCGCGCAGGGTGGTGAGTTGGTGACGCATCTCTGGGCTCTGCTCTCTCACGCAGGCATCCTCAAGCGGGAGGACCATCACCGCAACGTCGGAAACATGTAGCACCCTGCTGGAGCCAACCTATATATAGCACCGGCAACATGGTCGTCCATCATGCTCTGTTCTTCTATAGCTGTGTATCTTCTCTCTACCTGCCCTCATGCTATCAACAATAAGTGGCCTGTGCTGGCTGTTCAGTAATTACCATGCCTTGTCCGTGTGTGGCGTGTTATGTTTTCCTGTCTGAACCCAAGTTGTTTGTATGTGGTGATCGATTGGGTTTGATCTTGCTGTAATATTTGTGAGTGTGTGATGATTAATGGACAATAATATTTATGATGGAAGTAATTTATTTGTGGAAGAAGATATTGTGTTTGTTTGTTTGTTTTTATTTGTAACAAAACATCTCATGCATGCAAGATGCATGTTGCAGGCAGGCATGTGAGACGGACCAGGAGAATCCGCGCAGGTGGTGCGTAGCCTGAGAGCAGCACGCGAGGATCGCAATGCAGGCACAATACACGAGAGGTCGTAAGTGCAGTGAGACTGGATACGAAAAGGTCTTCGTGAATAGACAATGCAGTGTAGCGGTCAGCGGGCTGTGCAGACGAGTGAGTCATACGCGAGCGGGTGAGTCGTAAGTATGCGTATGTGAGTTTTTGGACTATGTGTGCATATATCATGCTTAATTGAGTCAGATGAATATATATGTATGTATTTGATTAGAGATAAGAAGTTGAGTTAAGAGGAGAATAAATAAGAGGTTTACCTCTGGATTTGTTGAGACGCAAATAAAAGAAATCCCAAGACAAGGCAGAAAGGTTGCGCGGCGCAAAAGAAAAGAAGAGCGGCTCCTGGCAGCGCAGAGTAACATGCGAGGCAGCTACAATGCGCGAGAAAAAAAAAACTGTGTCAAATTGGACGCTGGGAGAGGTTGTGCTGATCGCGGCAGGTGCAGCGGGAGAGGAGCGCTGCATTTAGGTGGGCATTTGTTAATTTAGTGTGTTTATGGGTATTTAGCGCCAACGATCCTTCAACAACCAAACCGAACAAATTCAAAACCAAACCAAATGAACAAAAAAAATCAGTTCAATTAATTCGGTTAAGTTCAGTTAATTCGGTTTTTTGATTAACATTATTCGCGCACACACATCATATCCGCACCACATCACATCCGCATCCAGGTAGATGGCCTGCTCGAGACGGGAATATTGCAGCGAGCTTAGAAAGGTAACAGTACAATAGCCAGGGACATGCAAAACAGAAAGCTAAATAGCTCAATGGCAACATGAAAGAAATCTCGCAGCTTTACAGCCTTAGTAAGCGCTACTAATTCTCAAGCTATAGACATTCTTGGAGCAGAAAGCAGCACCTCAAGCGCCACTGTGACTTGGCACATTGCGACAAGCTACTGTGAGATGGCAAGATTGAGATGTCCTCGCCCAAACGAGGGAACAGATCTCAAGCTCCACGTCCAAGTCTCCTCCTCCCGGGGCAACGGGTTGATCTAAATCCTGAAGCTCTAATACCAATGGTTAGAATTTATCCCAGGAATATGATGCCTAGCGACAATCTTCAGCTTCGTTCAGAAAAACATCTCGTCTGGAATAACGCTCTGGCCGAAAACGTCCGTCTGAACAAAACGACGTTCTGGCCGAAAACTACGAACAGAACTGAAAACAATCTGAACTACAGAGCAATCTCCTTCTTTACGTGGAAAACTTCACTTACTTTTTCTTACTTTGTTGCTTTCTCTATTGTATTTGAGTCTATTGTTACAATGCTACATCAACTCTGCTTGTAAAGCAGCACCTCATGAACCCGATTCGGCAATGGACTTATTATTCTCAGACACAAAACTTCTAAATTGGACTCCCTTTCGATTACAAGATTAGTTCCAACATGTGTCCTGATTCATGTAACTTACTTGCAACGCAAGTCTCTTTGTACTATATATTGTGGTGAATACAACGAGCAGGGGTGTGGCCCAATTATACCAAACCTATAGGCGCCACATGCACAGATTTGCAGAGATTTAGTAGAATCCATTGTTGCAGAGATTTGCAGATATTTAGACCCCATTTGGCAAATAGAAATCGGACCGTTTCTACTAGATTCTTGAAGAAATCCAACCAAACGGGTTAAAAATCGGAACGATTCTCCTAGAATCTGAAACCATTTCCATTTCCATTCTCCACCCGATTCACAAAATTCTACCTAAAACGTTTTTACCAAAAATCTAAAAACATTTCCATTTCTACTAGAATCTGGAATCCATTGTACCAAACAGGGCCTTGGTAGAATCCATTGTTGCAGACGCCACATGCACATGATTTGCTGAGATTTCTGGCCTACATGGCCCATACTACCGTTTATTGGGCCGGGTCTTAGTTTTTTTTTCCTCTCTTTTCATCACTTGGTTGGTCTCTCCCTATCAGATGATGGAGGCCGGCCCATGTACAACAACTGATCTCGTCTTCTAGCTTGCAGTCTGCGAAGAACTAGTACGTAGCTGCCTGACCACCTCACTCACCTAGCTGCTGGCTGCTTGCAGTTCCGAAGAAAGAAACACTAGTTGTAGTAGTAGTCTTATAGATAATGCAGATGGCAACAGGTAGGCATACATGTCGCAAGCTTACACGAATTCATGAATTAATTAATATACTCCCAGTGCAACCGGGGGATGGCTGCATACACAATCAGTGGTTCGAAGCAATCCTTGGAATGGGAACACACAAATGTCACAACTCACAAGTAAATTAAAAGTTCATGATTTAACTGAATGCATCACACAAACAAAGCCAAACGCAGAAATTAGATGTAACAAGATACATGGGAGCGCTGCGCACTTGTCAAAACCAAGGAGCGGGCAGCGGCAGCAGCAGAGGAGATTAATGCACGGCAACGAACTTGGTAGCAACAGTGGCTGGGCTCACACATGACGATCGCCATCGATAAGCTCCACCACAACAGTGTCATGCAGCTGATTGTCATGGTTGACGATGCCGGTGTCGACATCGACAAGCTCCACCACAACAGTGTCATGCTGATTGTCCCGGCTGACGATGCCGGCGTGTAACAGCAGAGCCCACAGGTGGGTGATGAACTCGCCTCCCTGCGCGAGCTGCTCGACGTGGTCGTTGGCGTTATCCGACGGCGCGACGTAGAGCATCATCTCGGCCCAGAAATCAGCCATCACCTTCCAACGCAGCGTAGCATTTTGTATCGCCTCGAGCTCCTTCCCCAGTTTCACACCACTGTTGAAGATGTTCTCTGTTGAAACAGGCAGATTTTTCATGGCTTCATACTTGTGTCCCGCGTCCTTGAGGACATTGTCTTTCGCGTCCTTGAGGTCATCGGCAGCTTCACGCGCGGCAGCATGGAAGAGACAAATTGTATCATACTCGTTCCCCGGAAGCAGTTGCGGTGCAGAGACAATCAAGTAAGCACAATATCTGGACAGTTCTGTTGCAACGCCAATGTTGTCATCCGACCGGCAACAGGAGCGTGACGCCGTCATTGCCATTTCGCAGTAACATGTTGCAATGTGCCAGATCAAGATGACGGGCGTCTGAGTGTCCTTTTCTCGGTCTCGTGGGGAATGTGCGGAGTAGCAAAAGCCTGGCGAGCACGCCCATGAAAGGCGGCTGCAGCCGTTGTGCTCCAGCGACGAAGTTCCGTTGGTCAGTCGGCCGTCGGTGCGCTTCAGAGCGAGGACAACTGACCGCTTCACCTTTGCAGTCAACTTCACAGGATCCAACGCTTTCATGGAAACAGGTGGCACTCGAAAAAGAAACATCTGCAGCCCTACAAGCTTGGAAATCCTTTGACAGAAATTTACAGTTCGTGCAATGCACACATGAGGATCGCCACGGCCGATTGACTGGAGCAAGGAATACTGCCCAAGCTGATGTCGCCAGGAGTGTCCTTTCATCCTGCTGAACAAGGTTATCGTGGTGAGAAATGCTTTCATTCTCATCAAGCAGCTTGTTGGCTTGCGTCCCAATCTCGATTCTCGTTGACGGACATACTGGCAAGCAAAGTGGACTCTGCCCCAGTTGGACGTCCAATAAACCACCAACTCCAGCACCTCTAGCAAAGCTAGGGCTGCCAGTATCATTACCGTGATAGTAGCGTCTGCAAATGTAGCTTTGGCGACAAGCACACGGGAGCCATTTCCGCCGCCAGCCGGAACAATCCCCATTGCACGCATGACTGTGAGTACCATCACAGCGAGCATGCTGGCGACTGATGCGAGGGCCCAGAAAGTCATACCCTTTGAACCGAAACTAGCGTACTTGGTGAAGTAGACGTCGTACATGAAAGCCAGCTCAGTTTCAATCACCTTGAAAGCCCTCTCGTATCCCATCTGGCCGCGCAGAAGGCCTTCGAAGACAAGATCGTGGGTCTTCTGCTGTTTGGATTCACCACAGCTGTACCCAAACAAGCGCCTTGTCAATAAGAGAAACAACGCGTAGGAGAGGCAGACATCCCTGCAATCACGACCAATAGGCCCGTCGTCGCCGCCCTCCCGCCATATCTGCTCTATGGTGATCACCTCAAAATCATCTACTGATGATGCATAGCGGGGGGCTTTCAATACCGCGTGGTCCTTGGGCTTCATCCTGACCAAGTAGCGGTAGCCACTCAAGCTGACAGGATCGTAATAAGGCGCCAGCCCACCGCCGCCGCTTGTTTCGTGCTCCGAGTCCATGTAATCGGCAATATCTCTGGTCATAGTCCGCAGGGAAGCCACCGTCATGGATGCCACTGTCCTCTGATAAACCTTGACTAGAGTGGTGATAAGCATCGCACTGATCACGATGAAGCCAACGCCATCGGCGACGCTGTACAGGATCAGCGCCACATATACCACGTAGGAAATGTACCGAGGAACTCGCCTGAAGAACTGTTTGTGGTCGTCGACGCTGTAAGCCGTGATGGAGTTGCTGCAACCGAAGATGGTGAGGAAGCAGACAGCCCAGATGGGGTACACTTCAACCTTCAGCTCGGCCGACTGCATTAAGCCGACGGTGTACGTCGCCAAGGAGAAGGACATCAAGTACGCAACCATTAGGCCTTTCTGGATGGACCAGTGTGTGCACCACCGGCGCCACGACCCGAAGATGCCAAGGAAGCACAAGACAGCAGCAGTCAGCGCCGCCAGTGCCTCGATGCGGATCTCAGACACACGCCCTGTCTCCAGCACCTGGTTCAGGCGGTGAAACAGGGAGCTCGCGCCTGCCATCTTGTTTACCTGCTGCTTCACATTAATTAAATAATTCCAAGTCAGTATATATGCATGGTCGCGCGCCCAGTTTTAATCCAAATAACGAGCCAATTAAGCCCCAACAAATTCAATTCACGAAACAAGACATAACCGCAGACAAATATTTGTCCTTAATTACTTAGCTGTACAGTTAATTAGTTGATCGACCGGTCCCTAGCTAGCTAGTTCCCGACCATGCACCAGGTTAATCCGAGCCCTTCTCTCGGCTCCGCTTGGGTTCATTTTCTTGCATTATACCACTATGACATGTAGGATCTCATAATTCTTTGTTTAAACACATTTTTTTCTATAAGTATTACCAATGCTACCCGACCTTCTGCAGATTTTACATGGCTAGATACTACTATGCATATGTTTATATCTAACCATAGAGCTGCACTTATTATACAGTTTTAATGTTTTTAATCTTTTCCAAGGTAGATTTGAGATCGGGATATCATCAGCTGAAGATAAGAAAGGAAGATATTCCGAAAACAGCCTTCACCACCCGATATGGACTGTACGAGTTCACAGTCATGTCTTTTGGGTTAACCAATGCTCCTTCTTATTTCATGAATCTGATGAATAAGGTGTTTATGGAGTATTTAGACAAGTTCGTCGTAGTATTCATCGACGACATTCTTGTCTATTCCAAGAGCAGAAAAGAGCATGAAGACCATCTGCGAATAGTCTTGGAAACGTTAAGAGAGCATCAACTGTATGCCAAGTTTAGCAAGTGTGACTTCTGGTTGAAGGAAGTGTCTTTCCTGGGTCATATCATTTCTGCTGCAGGAGTAGCAGTAGATCCAGCGAAAGTGAGAGATGTTTTGGATTGGACACAACCCAAGTCAGTCCCGGAGATCCGGAGTTTTCTTGGATTAGCTGGTTATTATCGAAGATTCATTGAAGGTTTTTCGAAGATAGCCAGACCTCTTACTCAGCTTCTGAAAAAGGAAAAGAAGTTTGAATGGACTAAAGCCTGTGAGCAAAGTTTTCAGGAGTTGAAAAAGAGATTAACCTCAGCCCCAGTGCTTACTTTGCCAGACATCCATAAGGACTTTGAAGTGTATTGTGATGCTTCGAAGCAAGGACTTGGATGTGTTATGATGCAAGAAGGAAAGGTAATAGCCTATGCTTCAAGACAACTGCGACCTCATGAAGAAAACTATCCTATTCATGACTTGGAGTTAGCCGCAGTTGTGCATGCACTCAAGATATGGAGGCATTACTTGATCGGCAATAGATGTGAAATCTATACGGATCATAAAAGTGCAAGTATATCTTCACTCGGCTGATCTTAACTCGAGGCAGAGAAGATGGTTGGAGTTGGTGAAAGATTATAATCTGGGAATTCATTATCACCCTGGAAAAGCGAACGTTGTTGCGGATGCTTTGAGCAGGAAAGCTCACTGCAACAATACGAGAGTGCAACCAAGCCAACCGGCGCTTCACGATGAATTTCGGCGCCTTAACCTGGAATTGGTTAATGAAGGATGTATTTATAATTTGGAGGTCAAATCAACCTTGGAAGATCAAATCAGGGAGGCTCAGAAGGACGATAAAGGTATTGCCAACCTGAAGGAAGGTCTAAAGAAAGGAAAGCACCCCGGATTTTCAGAAGATGACCAGGGAACTGTTTGGTTCGGGAAAAGAATAGTGGTCCCTAACCAAGAAGAAATCAAGAATGTGATCTTGAAAGAGGCTCACGATTCAGTTTACTCCATTCACCCAGGAGGCACCAAGATGTATGCAGATTTGAAAGACAAGTATTGGTGGTCTAATATGAAGAAAGAAGTTGCAGACTTTGTGGCACGTTGTGATGTGTGCCAGTTGGTTAAAGCGGAGCATCAGAGACCCGCTGGTCTATTGCAGCCTTTGCAAGTGCCTGTATGGAAATGGGAAGAAATTGGAATGGATTTTATAACTGGATTACCCAAAACTAAATCCGGTTATGATTCCATTTGGGTTATTGTGGATCGATTGACCAAAGTGGCCCACTTTATCCCGGTAAAGACAACCTATTCTGGAGATAAGCTTGCTGAGTTGTATATGGCCAAGATTGTGTGTTTACACGGTGTGCCAAAGAAGATCGTGTCTGATCGCGGTTCTCAATTCACCTCGAGGTTTTGGCAGCAATTGCATGAGGTATTGGGCACGAATCTTAATTTTAGTACTGCTTATCATCCCCAGACGGATGGCCAGACCGAAAGGGTCAATCAAATCTTAGAGGATATATTGAGAGCTTGTGCTCTAACATATAAAGGTTCGTGGGATCAGAATTTGCCCTATGCAGAGTTTTCCTATAACAACAATTATCAAGCCAGTCTGAAGATGGCACCTTTTGAAGCTTTGTATGGAAGAAAATGCAGGACACCATTATATTGGAAAGAAACCGAAGGAGGGCAAATCATTGGACCGGATATTCTGAAGGAGGCCGAAGAGCAAGTTAGACAGATCCGGGCAAATCTGAAGACAGCTCAGTCCAGGCAGAAAAGTTATGCGGACAATCGTCGAAGGGAATTAAGCTTTGTGCCTGGAGACCATGTGTACTTAAAGGTATCCCCGATGAAAGGAATGAAACGATTCCGCGTCAGTGGAAAATTAGCACCCCGCTATGTCGGACCGTTCCAGGTGATTGCCCGAAAAGGCGAAGTTGCTTATAAGTTGGAATTACCGCCACAGCTGTCAGGGGTACATGATGTCTTTCATGTGTCTCAGTTGAAGAAATGTCTCCGAGTGCCGGAACATCAGTTGCCGTTGGAAGACATAGAACTCAAAGAAGACTTGTCTTACCCGGAGTATCCCATCAAAATTCAATCTAGAAATTATACCCTCATACGCCTGCTTGCTATTGCTCCCGTGCACTGTCGTGCCGCTCCTGCGCGTTGCCGCTCGTCGCTTCAGCTGATACAGCACAGCCCGCTGCCACACCTGGCACTGCTGTGCCCTCTGCACCCAGCCGCTGCCCGACGCACTGTCTGCTTCTCCACGCGCTCTGGTCTCATGCACTCACTAGACGCAAAACTTCGTACGCTTCGCCGACGCTTCGCCAACTCCTGGTAATGCGCCGTTCCTCCTGGCTTAAGCGAACTCCCACAGAGAAGCCCTCATGTTCTTGCTTTCCGGGACGACGTGCCGCCGCCAGCCAAAACAATCAACAGCAAACCCTCACATCAATTGCGCCGCCCGGCCGATCTCTTTGTATTGCGCCGTCGCTCCCTTTTTTTTCTACCAGAAACCCTCTCTGCTCTCTGCCTTTATATCTCTACTATTCTAAAGCATCAGTTAGTGGCAGTGGTGAGTTCTTCCCACGTCATTAATTGTCGCTTAATTGCCTTCCTTAATTGCCCTGCTTAATTGCCCTACGCAAGAAACGAAACGTTGCTTTAATTAGCCAGCTTTCGCAAGAAACGAAGCGTTAAAGATAGATGTTTGATCTTGTGAAATAATTTTTTTTATTTTTTAATCTTTATTTTTCGTTATTAATTTTGTTTTTCGTAGCAACGCACGGGCATATAACTATATACGTATATACTTGGGCCTTGGGCCAGAGCAAAAGATAACGTGTTTGTTTTGATCTCCTGCATGCAAATAGAACGTGCTGCTGCATGCCACTTCTAGTCAAGCCAAAGACAGAACATCCAATGCAAATATTCGATCGTGAAAAACTCTTCTACATACTTTGATCAATTCCTTTCAAAAGCTTTTGTAATGTTGCTTGGCAAATCACTCAACACAAAAAATATAAATCAACATTCACCAAGTATATATGCTGCCCTCTACTATGGATCATGGATGACACAAAATTTGTACATGCTCGTAGCCATCTTATCAGCTGCTGCAGCGTATCTGGTAGCAGCCGGCCGTGTGGAAATCACTTCCAACCCTACTCAGGAAAGCACAAAAGGAGCTGATGTTGTTATCGCAGCGCTGATACTTGCATGCATTGCTTACCTTGAATTGCTTCAGCTGTTAGTCTACTGGACGTCCATTTGGGGCAGAGTATCCTTTGTTTGCCAGTATGTCAGGAGGGGAAGCCGCATGATGAGATTTAAAGAGCTTCTTATCAAGATTGGTGTGTACTGTGCGTCAAGCAAACGTTACTGGCAACACAAGCTTGGGCAGTACTCGCTACTTGATTCAGCCAGCTACAATCCTAATCGACTCATCACCATCGCGGAATGGTTAAGAAAAATCTCCTCCATTAATCCTCGGCTTTCCGTCAAACCTGGCCTCGCTCCCAGGCTCCACAGGGAAGCCAGGAAGAAACCTGCTGTCGGGTTGCCCGCGGAAGTAAAGGAGGCACTTGTCCGCTCCCTTGTACGTTCCGATGGTAAGCTAACGAATGGGGAATCATCGTTAGTGTCCAATGGAGCACGTCACCTCTCGTGGGCTTGTGCGCAGGAAACAAGCAGCTCCCAGGATCAGGAGAATCAGGCGCACCTTATCTTGACTTGGCACATTGCGACATCCTACTGTGAGATGGCAAGATTGAGATGGCAAGATCCCGAGCGAACAGATCTCGTCCAAGTTGATCTTTGCCCAAACGAGCCTGCAGATCTCGAGCGCCACGTCCAAGTTGATCTTTGCCCAAACGAGCCTGCAGATCTCCAGCGCCACGTCCAAGTTGCCACGAAGCTGTCCCAATACTGTGCATACTTGGTGGTCTCTGCACCAAGGTTTCTCCCCGGGCACCCCTATGATACATCGTGTGTGTTCGATGAAGTTGCAGAGGAAGCAGCGCAATATCTGCAGGACAAGGGAGACAAGTACGACGCCATGAACAAGTTAACTTTACCTGCAGAACCAACGGATGAGACGACAATCTTCCATAGGGGTGTGAAGCTGGGGAAGCAGCTGGAGGAGTTGGAAGATGTGACGCTGTGTTGGAAGGTGCTGGCGGATTTCTGGGCGGAGCTGTTGCTCTACGTCGCGCCGTCGGACGACGTGGCGTGTCACATCGAGAGCCTCGCGCAGGGCGGTGAGTTGGTGACCCACCTCTGGGCTTTGCTCTCTCATGCAGGCATCCTCAAGCGGGAGGACCATCACCGCGTCGACGGAAGCGTGTAGCACCGCATATATCATCACCCTGCTGGAGCCAGCCTATATATAGCACCGGGCAACATGGTCGTCCACCGTGCACTCTGTGCTCTTCTTCTTCTGTGCCTGCGTATCTTCTCTCCACTTGGCCTCGTACTGCGATCAATAAGTGGCCTGTGCTGGCTGTTCAGCAATTACCATGCTGCCTTGTGATTTTTGCTTACTGTGTTTCAGTTTGAACTCAAGTTGTTTGTATTTGGTGATCGATTGGTTTTGATCTCGTTGTAACATGCGTGTGCTGGCTGTTCAGCAATTACCATGCCTAGCTTGTCTGTTGGATGCACGACATTTGTGATTATTGTTTAGTACTGTGTGGTGTGTTATGTTTTCAAGTTTGAGCTCAAGTTGTTTGTATTTGGTGATCGATTGGTTTTGATCTCGTAATATGCGTGCATATATATACGTGTTTCGGGGATTGTCAGTTTGTCACAATATATGATACATGTCCAGCTTTTTTTTCAACACGGACATGCATGTCCAACTTCACAATATTAGGAGCTGATTGCTGAAAATCTTGATTGGGTCGTACATATATACATGCTTCTGGAAATATATTAGGCCACAAATGGATACATTAGGCCTAATTGGGTCATATGGATACGAATACATATATTTGATTACAGATAAGAAATTAGAGTTAAGCTGAGTATAAAAGAGATTGCCGCTGGAGATCTACTGAGCCGCACGAAATAAAAGAAGAAAACATGCGATGCTCCTGGCACACGAAGGAGACGACGAGATCTGAGATCGAGCTTGTGATCGTACCTGGCGATGTCTTTATCGAGGGCGAGGTCACCGACGAAGACCCCGAGGTCGAACCTCTTGTTCTGCCCGTCGTGCGCCTCAGCGGCAGGGACAGCCACCATCTCGGCGACAGAGGCGACGAGGTGAGATGTGGGCTCGGGGATTGCTGGGCGGGCGGTGGTGAGGTCCTTCGATCCAGATCTGCCACCAATGGCGGTGGGTGTTGGGGGTCGGATCGGTCCTCGCGATGGGATCGGGAATCAGGGGGGAATGGGGAATTTGCGGATGGCGTACGTGGTGTTGATGGGATCGCGAATAAACGGAAACGGGGAATAGCTCGTCGTTGTTCGGTTAAATCGGTTTTTAGAATCTAAAACCAAATCGTACATCAAAAACTGAATTAACCAAAAAATCAGTTAATGCAGTTCGATTTTTCGGCTTCGATTCAAAAATGCTCATCCCTAACAAAATCGGTGAGTATAGATTCCAATCTACTAATTCTTTTTTACTTTCTACTTTGCATGTTTAATCTAGTTTTCTTTTGTTATCTTAGATTAATTATTCTAGATTGAATCTTTAAGTTTGATCAATATTTTATAAATTTCTAGAATTAATAAAAAACAGAAGAATTAGATTTAGATTTAGATGTTAATTTGCACCGATTCATCATATCTTGGTGTGCCTTGACCCTTCGTGTGTGTAGACACACATGTTTCTGGGATTGTTATTTTGTCACAATGTTACATGTCCAACCTTTTTTCAACACGTACACGCATGTCCAACTTCACAGGGGGAACAATATTAGGAACCGATTGCAGAAAATCAGTCACTCTAGCAGTTAACTAAAAAAAATGTTCACTCTAGCGATTAGGATTTCCTAAAAAAACTGTTGATGGGATCGTGAATAAGAGCATCTTCAAGAGAGATATAAATAAATGTTCACTCTAGCAATTAGGCCTTAAAATACTCTAGCAATTAGGTCTTAAAATCTAACTACCGTCTAATTAGATAGAGCCGAATCACAGAGTTGTTAAATATAGCTACTCGCTCAGGGATCCTAAAACAATTTGCTAAATTTTAACAATTTAGGGTCTTTGCTGGAGTTGATCTTTCCCCTAAAAGCCTTATAATTGAAGTTATGGCTATATTTAGGGCCCCTTTTGAATATGCTCTAAGAGAAAATGGGGAATGGCTCATCGGTGTTCCGTTAAATCGGTTTTTACAATCTAAAAACCATATCGTACATTGAAACTGAATTAACAAAAAAATCAGTTAATGCAGTTTGATTTTTCGGCTTTGATTTAAAAATACCCATAGCCGCACTGCAGGGACTTATGGCCGTGCGTGTTCAGGTGCAGCTGCATTAAAAATAAAAGGTAGCGTGAGGTGGTAGCAGTGCAGCCAGGCAAGAAGCCAAGGACTCAAGTCACAGCACAGCATGAGACAGAGCAAGCAAACACTAAGGGGGTGTTTGGCAGAGCTCCAGCTCCACTAAATTCGTGGAGTTGTTGGAGCTAGGAATACCTAGCTCCACCAGATTCGTGGAGCTAGAGCTATGGGTATATTAAGAGTGTTTAGGTGGATCATCTTGTTTACATTTTCGAATAAAATTATAAACTTAAGTCATTTTATTTCAATCTACAAGTTTCAGCTCCAAGGTGGAGCTGGGATCTGGAGCTCTGCCAAACAGGGCCTAAGAAGAGGAGAGAGAAAAGAAGAAGAAAATAGAGAGAAAAAGAGGAAATTTTTTATAGATTATTTGATATTTGTGTTTTTATGTAAAGGCAATTATGTATATTTTAAGAAAAAAATCGGTGAGTATGGATTCCAATCTACTAATTCTTATTTACGTACAATTACTTTCTGAGAATTTGCATATTTAATCTAGTTTTATTTTGTGATCTTAGATTAATTATTTCAGATTGAATCTTTAAGTTTGATCAGTATTTTATAATTTTTTAGAATTAATAAAAAACAGAAAAAATTATGTTTAGATGTTAATTTGCACCAATTCACCATATCTTGGTGTGCCTTACACACACACACACGTTTGTGGGATTGTCATTTTGTCACAATGTTACATGTCCAACTTTTTTTCAACACGTACACGCATGTCCAACTTCACAAGGGAACAATATTAGGAACTGATTGCAGAAAATCTTGATTGGTTCGTGCATGTTTCTGGGAAATTTTTTCTCGGTGAGCATGCACAGAGGTCTTTCTCGTAGTTTTTCTTCGTCCTTTTTTTGCGAATCAAGGTCTTTCACATAGGTAGGAAATAGCTAGTACATGCAAATGCAAATGTACGGAAGGAAAATGTATCTTTTCACGACATCACCATGTTGAATAGAGTCGTTTAACACTGAGCAGTGTGAGACTGGTTATCTTGGATTTTGATCATGCAAAAATTTGGGCCTATTGCCGATGATGGGGGCAACCAAGAGGGTGCTCTGGTGCCGAATGACGTGACACGGGTGGGTGTTGTTCCTCCTCACTACCATTGTGGTTCTTGGATGCTCCTCTTTCCTCCTCCTTGTTTTAGCCCTGTGCAGATGGATGGAGTATACACTCCAGGCCCTGATGAGTGGCGGCCCTGATGAATGGAAAAATTGATGATTTGTCCAGATTTTTCTATACCATTGATGATTTATTCCGTTATATCCTATTGACATGGGGGACCCTATAACTATATGTCAGTGAGATATGTGGGGCAAATCATGAAAGACCCTGTGGAGGTCTATACATGTATGTGTGTGATGAATAATTGACTGTATTTGAGCTTGTGATGCTCAAGTTTGAGTTCGATTTGAGTTTATTCTGGTCTTGAGCAATTTGAGTTGCTATGAGTTGTCCACAACCAGAGGTCGGAGTCTTGAGAGGTTGGGTTTTGACAGGTCCAAGCCTTAAGTGGTCGAGGCTAGCTTGACTAGTCATGGCCTTAAGTGGTCGAGGCACCCTTAAGTGATTTTGAGGTAAGGTAGGATCATTAACTATGTGATTTTTTAGCTGATTATTGTTCGCATATCATCTTGAGCAATGTTATGTGATGTATTTCCCTTGTCTGTTATGGTTATAGGACTTCGGAGCTAGGTTATCGTGAGATGGAGGAGATCAGGACTAGGTTGAGAGAGCTGAGGTCCAGACGGTTAAAGTGACATTGGAAGATGACTGAGGCTGGAGAGCGGCTGCAAACCGAAAGGACAAGTGGATGGATGACAAGCTAATTTGAGCTCTGCTTGAGCGAAGGAGGATCGTTGGATAATGAGTTCACGAGAGAAGTAGTGGTTAAGTTAGTGTGTGTGGATAAAACTCGATATATTATTAGGTTGCGGGTTAACCCATGTATAAGTGAGGGAGTGAAACTCAACCCTTGATAAGGTTTTTTAAGGGTCAAGTGGTCATCTTAGGGTTAAGATTGCTCACAGTGTGCTATAAATAGAGGTATGCAGGGATACCTCCAGTTGAGGGGGTTTTGGAGGGAAGTCTTAGAGAAAGATTTTTGGTTTTCTTACTCATTTTGAGTTATACCTATCTGGTAGTGAGGTTTTGTAAACTTTTGTGGGGGCTCCGGTCCTAGAATAGTGATTCGAGTCATTACTGTTGCGTCGGACTAGGAATGAGCGCAACCCGTAAGATTCCTAATCACTTTTCTAAAACCGTACACGGATTGAGGCCAATCAGTCGACACGACACTCATTGCTCGAGGTCATATGTCATCTGGTTGATTCCAATCCGAGCTTCCCGCAAATATGTGATTATGTGCTAGTTTCCTGGATCAGTAGCCTAGCACCACATATATTTTCCACAAAGATACATCCTCTCACATACATAACGGTAATGAGTACAATAGTACTGGTTTGGTTACAAACGAATAAAGTATAAGCTTACAATCCAGTCGATTGGCTGTAACAGCAGAATAAAAGGGTAAAACCATAGCAACAGCTGCGGAGTGCCTTCCCATACCCAAAGGCATCCACACCGATTGCAGAGAAAGACCTAGGTAACCCGCTTCAAAAGTTGTCGAGCTTCGATTTGAAGAATTCATCGGGAGCGTCTTCATCGCTTTTGGCGCCATCTTCTATGCAGATTATCAATTTAGAGCAAACGGTGAGTACACGTATGTACTCGCAAGACTTTAGTGTATGGAAGTAATAATAGTTATGCAGGGTTACGACAAAGGATAAGGTTTCTACACTAAGTCTATTTATGATCATAAAGCAAATTTCATTTGCAATAGATTAATAATTTCAAAACAACGCACATTTTAAAGAGCAATTGCAAAGAAAGTATTTGCAGCGTAAATATTCATTTATTTAACAAATCATAATTCATTCATCCATTAATCCATTTCACCAAATTACCAATCCAGCTTCTAGCCATTTTCCCACTACAATCCTCAAATCAATTCTATATCACTATCCACCAAACCATTCCCTATTTGCTAGCCACTACCATTGCCCACCTGCTTTTCCCAACACGATTTTAAAACCAGCCAGATAATCTATACTTGACAATATTTTTCAAGCTGCTCTTGACCGTGAGCAGGCTAATCGATTAGATTTATTCTCTGTAGAGATTGTGCACTTTACCCACATGACACATTCTAGCAATCATATCAGTCATGTCACGCGATACTCAGAGTACCCATTTTGCTAGACTGTATGAAACCGTTCCATTTGCTAGTGTCTCGTCTCACATCAGCCTCGGCGATGTGCATTCCATTGCTATGGCGAACTGCGACCTGAATCCCGTACTACCACTCAGATGAATCGCATTTCTAGTAACTATGGTTTATGCAATAAAATGTCCATCCAGCCCTTGTGCTCTTACTGCTCTTCATAGCTGTGGGGTTTGTAAACTGTTCTGCATAATTCTTATCTTTCTCCGATGTGTGCTCTATTTATTTACTGTTACTGCAAGTTCGTGCTCAGTTAATTCATTTTATCTGAACCTGTGTTGTGGAAAATATATCTGCCGCATCAGCACGTGCTAACCGGCTGTTTCCGGGTTGTAATTTTTGCTGAGAGATTGATCAACTGCTGCCTACATCTGGTGCGTTTGTGTGTAGTTAAAATATTGAAAGCTAAACTAAACTAGTAGCCATCATCAGAATGACAGAATCTAGACAAGAACAATGCCATGAGTACCATAAGTCCATAACAAAATGGTTGGAGGCAGTGAGCCAAGCAGACTTCCTCATAAGATTCCTATAATTCCTGATACAGGTATAAATGTGACAGTTTCAGTTCAGTACCGAACTGTCTTTGGTATAGGACTCTTGTGTCCTCATGTACTCTATGTAATGGCCCTCAGCCTACAACAGCAATAGTGTTCTTCGCTGTAATACTGACAACTCCAAAGGCACCTAACAAAATGCCATCTTTACCAACCGCAGCAAGTTGGAGAGAGTAGTCTGTGTTATGAATATAACTTGTATTGAATATGAGGGCCAAAGGCCACAATATATAGAGTACATGAGGGAAAGGAATAGGAATAGGACTCTATCTATAACAGGACTCTATCTCTAATATAGAGACTAGAATAACAGGACTCTATCTCTAACACCCCCCCACAAATGCAAGGCGTATGCAATAGCATTGCATTTGGAAGGAATGAACTAAAAAAAAAGGAAAATCCAAAGTCATAGTCTTGAAGTAGCCGTCGTAGCATGTAACTCCTGAAGAATCGAGCTGACGAAGATAGCCAACGAAGAACCGAGTCGGTGAAGAAAAGTCGACGAAGAAGCCAAAACGACAAAGAAAAGTCGAATGTATGGCAGAGTCGACGAAGAGGAGCCGACGGGACGAGTCGACGAAGAAGAACCGACGGGATGAGTCGACAAAGAAGAACCGACGAGGCCGACAAAACGAAGCCGAGCCGAGGTAGTCGATGGAGAAAAGTCGACGAAGAAGCCAAATCGACGAAGAAAAGTCGAATGTATGGCAGAGTCGACGGAGAAGAGCCGACGGGACGAAGTCGACAAAGAAGAACCGACGAGGCCGACAAAACGGGCCGAGCCGAGGTAGTCGATGGAGAAAAGTCGACGAAGAAGCCAAATCGACGAAGAAAAGTTGAATGTATGGCAGAGTCGACGGAGAAGAGCCGACAGGACGAGTCGACGAAGAAGAACCGACGAGACCGACAAAACGAAGCCGAGCCGAGGTATAAGAGTTGACAGAATAAGTCGAGCCGATAAAAGGAGTCGAGCGACGATAGAAGACAATCAAGATACTAAAGACTTGGATGGACGCAACGGAAGACTAAAGGAAAAATTAGGAATAATAGCCGCAACGAAAGCTAAAAATAAAATACTCAAAGGACCGGAGCTAGCAAAAAGAGCCACGCCGACAAAGCCGATTGAAAAAGAGCCAAGCAACGACGGTGTCGGCACGGAGGAGACCGAAAACGCGCGGGCCGAGAAGGCGGCGACGAAGCCGAGCGATGGTCGCCGCAACGGAGGGGTGGTGACGCGTCAACGCGTCGAAGGCAGCGGTTACGGCGTGAGGCGATGTGGGCAGACAGTGTTAAGCGGAAGGAGCCGAGCCGGAGTCGGCGCCGCAAAATGATTCCTGTTAATTTTTGTCACAGACGTGAAACTTCAACCAAACTTGAGCCTTGAATTAACAATCCAATCTCACGGACGTGAACTTCTCTAGGCTTGAGTCTTCACGTGAATGTCCGGAGATCGAGCCAAGCAAAGGCCTTGTTCATCGCGCGCAGGCGCCGCATGTGGTCGATCACCTGGGACTCGTGAAGCCCTCGTCGAACTTGCCGGAGAACTGCATCGGGCGGGCGCGGATGGCTGCCGGACGGTGAGTCAGGCTCGGCCGCCACGGCAGAGGCAGGGGATGCCCCGCCGAGGTCCACGGAGGCCACCACGGGCTCGCGAAGATCAGCGCGGTCCTTGCGGCGACGACTTGCGTGTTGTAGATCTCGCCGGATTCGAGCAGCGGATGCTGCGAGATAACCACAAGAGCATCCATCATTGGAGATGGTGGTGTTGGTGACGCCCGGACAGCAGCGTCGGAGGCGAGCCAAAGAACGGATCCAATCCGGCGAGATCTAGCAGTGCAGTGCCGCCCCGGGAGTCTCCTCCTCCCGGGGAGTCTCCTCCTCCCGGGGCAGCAGATTAGATCTAAAACAGCGGAAGGATGAAGCTAGGGTTTGAACCTAAGCTCTGATACCATGTTATGAATATAACTTGTATTGAATATGAGGGCCAAAGGCCACAATATATAGAGTACATGAGGGAAAGGAATAGGAATAGGACTCTATCTATAACAGGACTCTATCTCTAATATAGAGACTAGAATAACAGGACTCTATCTCTAACAAACTCTGAAGACTCTGAACTAGAAACGCCTTAGCCTTCCCTGGTCAGCTGTATCCTTTGCCCTTGTAGGCTGCTGTACTTCACCTGTTCTCCGCAGGATTGAATTGGAGGCAGTTAGAACAGAAAAAACTGCCTACGCATCAGATCAGAGCTGAATCTGATCAGGCTGTATGTACTACATCTTTAGAACGTGTTCTTGAATGGCAATTCTGGAGAGATGTGACGCCATTACGCCAAGACATTTGTCCGGGCTAACTGCAGAAAGTGGCAGATGATTTCATTTTGAAGTTGTAAAGTTGAAAAGTCAGTTTGGATCACTGGTATGCCACAGCAGCCATAACTAATGTGGACTTAGCCCAGTAGAGTTGTGAAGTTGAAAAGTCATTTGTAAAGTTGTAGAGTCTTTCATGACCCTTCAATTATGCAACTTTACAACTTTATCTCAGTAAAGTTGCATATTTATGGGCCAAATCATGACCCTTCAATCATGCAACTTTACAGCTTTATCCCAGTAACGTCCACATTAATTATGGTTGCTGTAGTACGTAGTGTACTACTGTATTGCTGTATGGGTTAGCTAGCCTTTCGTTATCATTGAGACTAAGGGCCGTTGAGCTACAACTGCAAGCTGGGATGATAAAAGAATGGATGCTTTTTTCTACGGCCACAACAATAGCTATTGACAATGGTGAAAAGGCGATGTTCTGAATCTCTGCATGGATCCACGGTAGGGCGCCTTCACAGCTGGTGCCAGATCTCTATAAGCACTCTAGGCGTAAGAACAGATCCGTGAAGAATGCTCTGCAACGCGACATTCGACACGGTCTCAACGGCCACCTATTATCCGAATATGTGAAACTATGGTTGGAAATTCAGCAAATTAGCCTACAGCCCGACTTCGAAGATCAAATCATATGAAAACAGACTTCAAACGGTGATTACACGACGGCCTCGGCTTACCGCATGCAGTTTGAAGGGAGCATCAACAAGTCTTATAGCTCAACAATCTGGTCAGCTTGGGCTCCGTTGCGCTACAAAATTTTCTTCTGGCTCGTGCAACAAAATCGATTGTGGACAGCGCAAAGACTGCAAATCAGAGGATGGCCAAACCAATATTTCTGTCAAATGTGCTATCGGAATCTGGAAACAAATTATCATCTTTTTGTAGATTGCCCCCAGTTTCGGCGGATTTGGGCGGGCATCGTCCAGTGGATACGCTTACCCTCACTATCGCCACAACATTGGTAGCCTACTTCCAATTTAGAACATGGACCATACAGCAGATAGACAGCCAATCCAAGTGTCGAAAGGGGGTAAAAAGTTTGATTATCCTCACTTGTTGGAGGTGGTGGAAAGAGCGTAATGACAGAATCTTTCGAAACGTTTGGAGATCCAACGATGAAGTTCTTCAGGACATCAAGGACGACTTTCGACTCTGGTCTTTCGCGGGCCCTCGAGGACTTACAAATGTTTTTTCTTTGGGGTTGACCTGAATTGCCCTGTTTTCTGTTTTTCCTCCTCTTCCCTTTCTTTTTGTCTTTTCCTCTTCTCCTCCCTGCTGTACTTTGCCTAGTGCATTCTCTTGCACTCTGTATTCTGCCTACCTTTATTTAATACAGCTCGTCTGTTTTCAAAAAAAAAAAAAAACTTGTGTCTTACTTAAGTGAAGGAGAATTATTGGATCAAAAGTTTATGGGTAGAGTAGTGGTTAAATTAGTATATGTGAATAAAACATGTTATATTGTTGAATTACGGGTTAACCCACGTATGGTTAAGTGAGTCAATCTTAGCTTTTGATGGTGTTCCTTATGAATGAAGAAAGTTATCCAATGGTGGATATTGCTCCAATTAGACTATAAATAGAGGGGTAGATGGATGCCTCTACCTCAAAGAAGTTTCTGAGAAGCTTGTGAGAAGTATTTTTTTTTATTTTCTTGTCCACATGAGCTTTACACACTTGGTAATGTGGCTTTATAAACCTTCCTCTCTAATCAATATGAGATCTAACTTCTTCCATGTTCTAAAATTTATTTCATTTCTTGTATTTTTGCTTGGTTCATTCTTGCTAGTATTTGTTGTTGCCAAAGATGAACGATTGATGAGTGAATCTTCTAAAGATCATATTTCAATCATCTAGGCAAGTGTACTCTTGATTTTCTCTCATGAACCAGTTGTTGGCTTATAAATGAAGGATTCTTGCTTATTTTACGTGTGTTTCTTTGGTTTTCTTGCTTGCTATGACTTATAGGGGGTCATCTAAGATTATCTTGATCATCAAATCTCCACAAGCAAGCTTAGAGTGAAATCTTTGTGTTTGACCCAGTTTTAGTGCAACCTTCATTGAACTGGAAAAAAGTTAGAACTTTGACAACAATTCTTGCGATTGAAGGTTAGAATAAATTCTTGACATCCATAGGAAGGTGGATACAAAGTTTCATGGGTTGTGAATCAGCCGATTAAAAATTACATCGATTCTTGATTTTGAGATCATGCTAATTTTACTGCTCAATCGAGCATTGTTCACACGACCAATTGTTGTTTATTATTCATCCGATTAGTTGCAGTTTTTTATTGTTCATCCAACTAGTTGATGTTTTATTGTTGTCCGACCAGTTGCAGTTTTTACTGTTCATTCGACCAGTTGTTGATTTTTATTGTTCATATGACTAGTGCATTTTGTGGGAAAATTTTATTTGGCTCCTATTCACCCTCCTCTGGTCTTCGTTTTCGGTCCTAAAATTGGTATCAGAATTCAGTTTTGCTCTTTCTAGATCTTGAGCGGTTTCTGGAGCCACGGCAACGGACAAATACTCCACCAAGCCTCTAATATTTTCTGAGGTAGGCTATCTCTTTTGAAAATCTCAGATGGACTGATATATCACTGTCTAGGGTTTCATCATATGGCAGAAAGTGAATCTCCCGTATGATGTTTCTGTCGATGAAAAATATCAATGCCACAAATAAAGCTGATGTTGAAGCGAATGCTAAGACTAAAAACATCCTCATACATGGATATAGCTGCAGTGAGTACGATAAGATTTCTCATCTCCGATATGCTATCACCAATTTAAATAACCCTCAACGTTTATCATAAGGGTACCACTCAAACTATCATATTTATAACTTTATACCTTTATCAGGATCTGAACATAAACTATCATATTTATACCTTTTTTTTTATCAGAAATGATAGGAATCTTAGGAGAAAGTCTGTTTGGCTCATGGCATTGTTTTATGGGCCAAATCATGGTACAGTAGTGCTAGCTCTCCAACTAATTTGGTTGGTACCGAGGCGTGCTTGGATGGGGGTACTAATTACTCCTCGGGTCACAGAGTTATCTTTTGGGTATCATGTGGTCTCTAAAATCTAATTTTTATTATATTATATGTGTAAAACCAATTAAAATTATACCAATATTATGAAAGTACTTTTTAGATAAATCTACATATGTTTTTAGTTATCTAATTTAAATATTTAAAAATATATTGATAGTCAAAATTTTAAAAGCTTGACCGTATCTACGTTCAAAACAACAACTATTTCTAACCGAAGGGTGTCGTGAACTACTGTCTATATATATGTCGGTATGTTACTTTTTCTCAGAGGAGAAGAGTGAGAATGGACGATCACCATCAACTTGTATTTATATATTATGAAATATATACTTTTCCTAAAATTAGATGGACCCCGCAACGTACGTATACTGCATAAGTTATTTCCTATCTTTTTCTCTTGTTGCGCATAAAGATGAGCTAGCGCCGTGTGCCCGTGTACCTCATTCCTGCTTGCAGTTGGTCTACGTGAGCCATTTGCAGCTCCCAGTGAGGGTGAGGAAAGGGAGTGCATGCAGCGCTCGAGCTTCTTTTCTCAGCTCATCAGCTGCAAATGGGTGGACAGACGGTATGTCTCTCTTGCAGCCATGCATGCATGAAGCTAGGAAAAATGTTCTTCTACGTACCTTTTCTTCTCTGTATGTGTGTGTTCGATAATGGAGTAGCTGCAGGAAATTAACAATATAATAATGGCATTGATCGGTCTATAGATCTACAACGCTGTTCTAGTACTGGATTAGTATGTCCTTGGCGTGATTAATGGGTGACCACTCTGTGTGAAACGAGTAGCTGATAGCTGGTTGCATAACTTCGTGTATGGCAGAGCTCGTCTTTGGTTTCAAAAGCAGCTAGCTGGTGGCAACATATATAGCTTGATGTTGAAACCTGACCACGTATTTAGGGCATGTACAATGGTACATGTCAGCTGTCTATAAGGGTATGCCACATCAGATTTTGGATGATGTGGAGGAGAGAGAGGGAAGAGAGAGAAATATGTTGTCTACTATTTAACAGACGGCCTTATAGACAGCTTTATAGTGTGTATACCATTGTACAGACAGTCTATTAGTCATATGAGAGATCATTACAGACAGCTATATAGACAGTCCATTGTATAAGTTATTTTTAGTACTGTCTATAGATGACATGGATGTATATTATAGACAACTACCGTCTATACCACTGTACATGCCCTTAGTCATCGCTTGTTGTTCGGAGAATTTAGTTGCCACGTTTAACTTTTCAAGACTAGTTCCATAGTTATGACGTTGTAATTTGTATGTAAATCAAATTGCTAATTTTTTTAATTCCGAATTTTTGTTGATTTGGTTTGTACTCGATGTGAACTCTTTTTTAAAAAAATATGAGCTGCTATAACTCGGGTCTACAATATAGATAGCTAGATCGTTTTAGTTAACATGGGAGTTTCCTCATAGAACCTAATTAGTATATGTTTATAAATTTTAATACTTTTGGAATTTAAAGTTCGCATACAAATCAAATCTCTAATCATTCTATAATTTGTATTCCAAATCTGCATGTTATTGGATTATACTTGGCATGAATTTTCCAGTTTAGGCCGAAATTAGTATACAAATCATATTTCTAATTTAATTGAGTTATTATTCAAATTTTATTTTTTAGGGATTTACTGTGGAATTTGTACGGGAATCAAAACGCTAATTTCTTGTATTTTTATTTTGAATTTTAGTTAATTTGGGTTGAACATGACATTGACTCTTTCTTTTAATTTGTTAATTTTTGTTTAATTATTATTATTCCAAATTTTGGTTAGTTATGATGTTACTTTGGAAGTTGTATTGAAATTACTATTTTTTTTCTTTATTTTTAATTCCAAATTTTAGATTGTTTGGATTGAACTTGACATGGACTCTCTTTTAATTTGTTAAATTTTATTTAATTATTATTCCTATTTTATTTATTTATGGATGTTATTTTGGAAGTCATATGGAAATCAAATTGCTAATTTTTCTTTATTCCTTATTCTGAATTTCAGCTAATTTGGATTGTAATTTACATGGACTCTCTTTTAATTTGTTAATTTTATTTCATTATTATTACAAATTTTGATTATTATGAATGATACTTTGAAAGTCATATGGAAATCAATTTGCGAACTTTTTAATTTTTTTATTCCGGATTTTAGTTAATTTTGATTGTACTTGATATGGAATCTTATTTTTAATCTAAGCCGTTATAACTTGAGTCTACTATATGGATGGCTAGATCTTTCTGATTAATGTGTGAGCTTTCTTAGAGTGTCTAATTAGTATAGATATAAAGGTATAGATAGATAGATAGATAGATAGATAGATGTGACAGCTCTACACATAAAAATAAATTCATAATTCTGGAATACTACCTTCTTGCCCTGTGCACGTCGATATAAGATCCTTAACTAATTTGATCTTAGGCAAAATCCCACATGATGATGTATGTAAACTCTGTGATAAACAGAATTCTTAATAATTAACGCCCCATATGATCCCCCCACATGATGATGTTAGATGCCCCCCATCACTTTATTTCCTACATTATATCAGCAGACCAACCAAATCGATGGATACATGTTTTTTTCATTTTGTAAGAAAATTCTAGTATATTTTTATTTTCTATGAGAGCTTTTAAGTTCTAATTTTTAGCTAAACATATTAAGCGGACGCACCAAATGAGGGCTTTATGTTTTTTTTTTTTTTTGGGGTGGGAACTTGTAGCATGTTTCCTTCACTGCTATAGAGAAGCACATTAGTGGCGGTTCTAAACTGACATTAGTGGCGGTTTTTGAACCGCCACAGATTAAGCGCCACTAATATTCGGCGATTATCAGTGGCGGTTTTAGAACCGCCACAAATATTATTATCGATGACGGTTTGCTTAGGGTCAAAACCGCCAGCGATATTGCCATTATCGATGGCGGTTTGTGGTAAAACCGCCATCGGTATTGTTTTTCGATGGCGGTTTGTGGGTAAAACCGTGAATCGTTATTGACTTATCGGTGGCGGTTTTAAAAGTAAAACCGCATCAGTATTATTATCGATGGCGGTTTGTGGATAAAACCGCCAGCGATAATCCCCGGCCCAATCGATAAAAATATGTATTTTTGGCTAGCCTCAGGAATTGCTAGCCATGCCCTCTGAAACAAGATACAGAAAGAACTATATAGCTATCGTCTGTCCATCCATTTCACCATTACACAGGAATTACAAAAGAACCACAAGATGATACATGCCGAAGGACAAAAACCAAACACTTAAATAATCGCTTGTGGAATCAAACGTTGCAAGCTACACATATCCAAACCGCCACATGTTACCCTTTTACTGACAACAGCAAGGCGTGAGGTACCTTTTGCTCTATATTATCCATTGACTCCTTGAGCACATCGATCTTCTTACATAATCTTAATAGGCTACATCCACCACCAACTACAACACCTTCCTCAATAGTTGCCTAAAATATCCAAAGTTATTGTTAGGAAATAGAGCTTGTAGTTTACAAAACCATACAAAATCACATATGAAGAACGACATGAATCTTTGAAATGCATTATTTTAATAGTCCATTCTAACAAAATATGGCTAGCAATGATCATGACAATATATCATGGACAGATATACAAGTCACACAACAATATATATACTCAAAACTGTGCACCCTTCTCATATTTGTTGCAATTAAATTGAAAATAAATGGAACTATAATGTAGGAAGAGAACAATTTGTTGGTTGGCAAATCTGAAGCTGGAAGATATGTATTACCTTCTTTAGCCTCAACACTTTTCCTTATTAAGGGTAGCTATAGTCCTATCAAGTTTTGTGAGGATATCATTGTTAATGCTCTTGTGGTCCTTACCAAGAGAGTCATCTAGACCGCTATGAACTTGATCGATTATTGTGCTAACAAATTTCATCCCTAATACCATACAGAGATCTTGTCTTGTACTTGCATGCTCAAGAACCTTCACGACCTATTTCTCTGCAATGTCCAGAAAAGCATCTTATCATATTCATGAAACCAAAAACACAACAATCACCAACCACTAAACATTGTGATCCAAATTCATCGAGAGAGATTTCAAGCATTTTCGACAAGTATTGCCAAATGAATTTTCATCAACAATGAACCAATGACATCAAACACATCTATTATTTTCATATCTTGAAGTAGGATCTATAAGAGATAAAATAATTGTAAGTTCCATCTATAGTCAGAATTTGAGAAACACAATAACATCAATGCAAAAATGCTGCAGCTAAAAGGTTTTGCTCCAATAACCATTTGGACATCTTGAAACTAGAAGTACCATATTACCCGGTCTGCAGCCGCTTGTAAGGTCAGATGATCCCCCCATTCCCCAGACCTGCAGGGAGATACATATGAAGCTATGAAGCCATTGACACTACATTTTACTTTATAAGCATTTTTGTATGATATAAACTTTCAAGTTATTAATATTGGGCAATAAAACAACAAAGCAGGACAAACTTTATGATTTTTTTAATATAAACTTTATGATTTTTTTAGTATTGCAATAAAACAACAAATAAAAATAATTGTACTAATATGACATTGCACAAGAGAAAGTAATAACAGTACCTTGTGAAAGCCATTTTGCTGATCATATGCCTCAACAGTTCCATAGTTATAACTACATTGAGTCAAAACATGTCAAAATTACAATAACCAAGTGATTATAGTTTGAGAATATGATAATTCATAAGTAACTTTACCACATATTAAGTCTTGACCACAATCTAATGTGGCGCCCAACAAGCACTTCACTGTATCTTTCATCTGTTAATAGAGAACATATTAATTCACCAATTAAGTAACTAAAAAAAGAAATCTGGCCAAAAGCACATGCAAACATAGGCCAACATTGTGAGAACAGGTTAACAAAAATGTGCAAACAGGAATTGCTAGCCATGGCCACCCACATAATGCATGCTCTCATATCCATTTTGGACTGACTTTGAAGTGAACTATAAGTGGCAACCCATTCAACACATTACAAATGATAAACCAACATTGATGGTCATCTTCGGGAATTCAAAGATGAGCACCATCATCACTACATCCTAACCACATTTACTGAGAGGGAGGCACACGATGGCGCTGATGCGAGGAGTTCGTGATGCGATGATGCAGTGAAGGAGGAGTTCACGATGAGACGAGAGAATAATTATATCACAAAAACCAATCAGCATTACAACATTAGGTGTAATAGATCGATAATTATATCACAAGCAAAACTATTATATCACACACATTGTAATAGATCGATAATAAATAAGATTAGTCATATTGACCAAGAGAGTATCTTCTCGTTTCTAAAGTTTGTCATGCTCTCGTTTACAATTTACAAGTCCACATCCAAGACCTAGTATCTTCTCACACAATCTTAAGCCTACGAGCCTTTAGGGATTCTTTGGAGGCGAACGACGTTTAACAATGACATGGAGCAATTGATCATTGTTGTCTTCATCATAAAACTCGCCCTTTTTGTTGATGACTTCCTTCATGAGGAAGTAAGCGAGCTGTCCCTGAATGGCTTGGATGTCAAGAGGATGTAGTTCTGTCGTAGGCAATTTGAGGCGCTACAAGTACGAAAAATAAATCTAAGAGTATATATAGAAATTGAGTGGTGCGAATAAATGTGTAATGTTAGCATGACAAACCTCTACGTCATTGTCTATTATTGTAGAAGATAAGATTTGGCGCATGTATTGGCACACGAAGTACCCACATAAATTTGTGCCTTGCATTTGCTTGTGACACTACAAAAATTGAATAAACTAAAATGTCATGGAAGGAGTTATTTACTATGAAATGCGATATAAGAATATTTCTTGCGTGCGTCTGGAAATTTAGTTCGGACTGAAAGGGATTTACGGAATGGGCGGTATCTCAAGCTCTTTGTACAATATCTTTTGAACGCCGCATTCATTACACTTAGCGACTCTTCGTAGTCTTTTTATCTTTGTCCATCGAATCCATGACCCGACAACTTGCTCTTTTACGGGGTCACTACTACAAGAATCGATGGAACCTACATATACATGTATGATGCTATAGTCATTAGCCTTAGGATAAGAGAAATGAGCGAATTCAACAAGTGATTTAACTAGCCAATGAGAAACTTACTTAAAATTGTATGGAACAAGTATGAATTCCTTGTCTTGTAGTTTTAGCATACGCCTGTATATGTATTCCTCAACCTCATTTGGTGCTCTTAAGATTTCGATCCGGCACACCGTTCTGGGTCGAGGAATCCCACTTTGGGCCCTTGGTTCTTCTCAATTCAATAGTCTCGTATCTAGATAAGGAAAAAGTTAGACAACACATTTATCGGTATTACGTGAATGTAAACCATGATTTATATAGTAGACACTTACGATTGTCCAAAGATCGCATAAAAATACACGTCGAGGGCGTCGTGATAGAACAAGTTGTGCAAGTTATCGAATTCTATCATGAAGTAGCCAACCCCTCATGGTGAAAATGTTCCTCTCAGTAAATGGCGTTGATCATCTTCGGAGTAAATGTTGATTGGATCGCATCATGTACTCAGTCATGTAGTCATTGCATCATGAGTGTTAGGCTCTTCAACTTCGATTCGGTGACTAATGGCTTTCCAAGCTCGTATTTCACCTTTCGTGATTATCTTGTACTTGAGATTTCGCTTTGCCCTTTCCTTTTCCTCCGATGACATCATACTGCTTCTCAGCTCGCTTTGATCTAAGCGATATGGCTTGTCTAACGGGCCATTTCTTGGATCAGTGTTGTACCTTCGTCTTTTGAAGTGGTCACACTAAGCTTTTGATGTTGAGGCGCTGGTGACGAATGGGCTCCTAGAGCGAGGCTCCTTTATAGTGGGCGCACTAGCCATTTGGCGCTTTCGGTGTTGGTGATGAATGGGCGAGTTGTACTGCGAGGAGAGGTGGCGGTTGTACTGCAGGAGAGAAGGCGGTTCATGATCCAAGGCGATGTCACGCTTACGCCATGGATGAAAGTGTGAGCGGTACTTCCTAGAGTTGTGACCTCATCATTGCAAGGCATTTCGGTCCAACCTCGGCAAAGCTGTGGAAGCACCGTGTCCACTGGACCTTTGCATAACACGGAGCTATCGGAGAGTTGTGCAAAACATCCCCTTGTAGGTATGGATAAGCTATCCTGTAGCGACTGTAAAAATATGTTCATGACAGGCACATTGAAATTTAGCGTGGTGTGGGGTCTTGTATGTCGTCCACAGGATAATGCGTGTTATCGGTTGTACCAATGGTGTGGACGCGCAGCGCTCTGGCGATTCGTAGGGCTGGCGAGAACGATGTTGTGTCCTTGCGGCGGCTCATGGCTTCTTGTACTTTTTGTTGAACTTGTTGTTCTATGGTGCTTTGTAATTCTTGAAGCATCTTTTGCTTCATCTCCTCCATAGCCCGTTCATACGCTCTTCTTTCGCTCTCTTGCGACTCTGTCTGAGTCTCCGTGCTCGGGAAACCAATCTTCCAGGAACCTTGACCCCTACGCCTCGTGTCCGACCAGGATGCTCTTTATTTCCCAAGGCTGCTGTTAGTTCGTCCTTCTCCCTATCTGCGTGAAAATTTCCTTGGGTGGACTCGGCGTGCAGCTCCTGAATTCGTTGGGAGATTGCTTCATCATCGTTGCTTTTGAATGATAAGCCCCCACTAGGCATGACAGATGCCCTTGCTAGCACATAGTGCTTAACTCGGTCCGGTAGGCCGGCCAAGGGACTTGTGCCAGTTGATCGGATTGCATCCAATTCTTGCCTCTCCCAGTGAGGAATCTTACCCGCGTACCCACTCGTGCCTAGTCTGTGGGGGTGAGTGTTCATCCTTGCGATCTGGCGGTGGTCCTCACTGGATTTTATTGCTGCTTCGTCTTGCTTCATCGCAATAAATTCATCCCAATATGGCTCTACTTTAGGATAATCTCTGATGGATGACCGATTTTTCATCACATATTGCGTATTCTGATTGGACTTGAAGTTCCTCCATCGACATCCATTGACATCAATGCATTATGACCTTACGAGCTCTTCAGCTCCTTCAGGGAATTCGAAAGTTTCTTTCAGCTCTGTCCATAGATCCATTTTGATGGCGTCGGGCACTTTGTGCCAATCCAAATAGGTGATTGGCACTTTATCCCTTGCGATGTACCCGCATGTTGACCTATATTTTCTTCTTTGTTTTTGCCGGTTTAGCAGGGACTCCGACTTATCTGAGACCTCTGAGATGGTATGCCGGCCTTCAGGCTTCTTAGTTTTCCTCGGCCTCGGCGTCTTGCAACGGGAGCATCGGCATCTCCGATGGCGAAGGAGGCTTCGGCACCTTCGAAGGTTGGATGGTCCAGCAGGTATCTACTCGGGCTTGAGTTCGGGGGCGGGTTGGAAGCATCCTCCAACCAGGCTGGGCCTCGAGCTCCATAAGAACTACATTTCGAAAGTAAACATAGTCATTTGAAGATAATGTGAACAAGAGGTCTTATTGTGTAGAGAGATCAACCGATGTGATAAATAATGTTGAGAAATCCTAACCAGCAGGTAAAACTACTCTGGCGGCTATAGAAGGCAACTAAGACCGGACTAGGTAGGTTTACACGCTATGCGTTGCGTCGGTAAAAATATGTAGTTAAAAGCAAAGCGGCTAAGACCAGAATAGGTACATCCTTAAGAACAGCAATTTGATTAAAAGAGAAGAAGTCTTGTATTAATTAGAAGGTCTTATGGCCAAGTTCTTAAGCAATGAGGTAAGAAACAAGAATCTTGGTGTCCGAAAGCACCAAGAACTCCTCGAGGTCTCTGGCGCCTCGAGTCGCACCTATTGCTACTGAAGAACATGAACACCATAAGATGCAAATAAGAGAACAATAAAAACCCTAGTGTCCGAGCAGTGGGTTGATTATAGTCCCACGGGAGAGAATATAAGAGAACAATAAGAAGATTTGATTTTAGTATTTCTCTCAGATGTCGGGTTGCTTAATCAAAAGATTAGCCTTCCTCGCCACAAAGGCAACTAGATCATAGACTTAGTTGTGACAGTACTTCTAGCAAAATTTGAAATTAGTTCTCAGTTTTGTCAACACAGTTTACCTCCTGTTATTGAGTTGCTTAGGACATACACAATCAAACTATATCATGCACAGCTTTAACAGAAAGATCAAAGCCTATTCACAAATCGACAAAAGTAACGAACTAGATAAGTAATGGATGAACTGAACTAAGTAATCAACACAACAACGATAAAGGAATTTGACAAAATACTAATAACAAGTTAACTAATTTCAGACTTTACTTATACTGTCACAACCTCGTCTCATTTAAGCCGACTCCTCACAGAGAATTACCCACAGTACCAACAATTCATCCAGAGCATACGAGTTAAGCAAATGTTCCAAAATTGGCATATTATTCTAGTCACCACGCAACAAGCAAAGAAAAATGAGACCATTTTCTTGCACAATGTGCTTTCAATAACAAAGTGATGACCATATGTAGTGTTTTTAAAGAAGTGGTCCATTATGGTTTTGTTTTTAAAGAAGAGAGAAGATGTCAGATTAATTTGAAGCATGAGCATATAAATAGTAAGCACAAGTATTACTCACTATTTCAGGATTTTACACATCAAGCAGATTGAGCATATAAATATGTACATGAGTCCCTTAAATACATCTTATCAATCCCTATTTAGCCGTCGGGATCGAAGTACAATTCATCATAATGAATGGTATCAACAATATGAACTGCATGGAGTTTCCTTATGAAAGGGACTGTATGGAGTATTATCAAAGTAGAGGGCTACCTCATATGGTTATATGGTTGACAAAGAAACCATTGTAATTGTGCGAGATCATTGACCAAAGTATGAAACAGCTAATCAATTTGCCGCTTAGTGTCTATTCGGTGCAATGTAATAAGTGTGCATGCAATGGATCTCATTCAACGACTCTTAACATAGTTTCCTTACTTTGGCTGCATATAGTGTGTATGATTTGCTTGCATATAGTACTAACAAGGAATGGAAAGTCGGTATTTTCATCTAAAGTCTTTGCAATGTTTTCATAAGCAGAATTCAAGGTTTAGAGAGAACTACAGGTTAATTTGAACTCTGTAGCATCCAAACTATAGCGACAAGGGTGGACCAATGGAGACAAATGTTATTGTAGCGCAACACAAATCTCAGAATTGAATATACAAGATAATTAATGTAAGACCATATTAGTGCTGAATAGTGACTAGTGAGCATATTAGTTTCAACCAGTAAGGTTCACTAAAGAGCCAACAGCTAATCAATCATAATTTTTCATTTGATCTGTCAGCACGAAGAGCATATGGAACAACGAGGTAACCAATCACTATTAATTTAACATACATACATACTACTCCAATCCAGTATTATACGGTCTGCCATTTTCATTAATCTAATATATACTACTCCATTCCAGTCGGACGGGGGCTCACCTTCAATGGCGGGGACGAAGTGGCGGGCTGGAGAGCGAGGAAGGGGGGGGGGGCCCGCGGGGGGGGGGCACGGCTCCAGGAGACCTTGTGCTGGGCGGGGACGGCGCTCCACTGGAACGGCGGCGGAGTCGAGGGGCACTGGGAGGAGACGGGGCAGGAGCAGGAGGGCGCGGGGGTGGCCGACGGGGCCGGACGAAGCGAGGCAGGCTGGATCGAACGGTGGCGGCGTCGAGGGCACCAGAGGAGGCGGGTCACCGGGCGCGGGAGGGAGGCGGCGGGAGTCACCGGGCGAGGAGGGAGGCGGCGGAGTCACCGGCGAGGAGGAGGCGGCGGGGTCGCCGGCGCGGGAGGGAGGCGGTAGGGTTCAAAGCTCACGGTGAGGCCCGACCACTTTGCCGTGGTTTATATAGGGGACATATCGGTGGCGGTTGTTAATTAAAACCGCCACAGATAAATTTATCGATGGCGGTTGTAATTAAAAACCGCCACAGATAAAATATCGATGGCGGTTGTAATTAAAAACCGCCACAGATAAATATCGATGGCGGTTGTAATTAAAAACCGCCACTAATACTATTTTCAGATTTCCTTCAATTATAAAGCCATGAATTCTTGTATTAGTGAACCTATCATATATATTAACTACTAATTATTCATAACTAATTTATCTATGCTATATAAATTTATATTCTTATGAAATTTGAACCCCTTATTAATATAAATTAATATAAAGCATATTTTTAAGATTTCCTTCTATTAATATAAAGCCATGAATTAATGTATTAGTGAACCTATCATATATATTAACTACTAATTATTCATAACTAATTTATCTAGGATATATAAATTTATATTCTTATGAAATTTGAATCCCTGATTAATATAAATTAATATAAAGCATATTTTTAAGATTTCCTTCTATTAATATAAAGCCATGAATTAATGTATTAGTGAACCTATCATATATATTAACTACTAATTATTCATAACTAATTTATCTATGCTATATAAATTTATATTCTTATGAAATTTGAATCCCTGATTAATATAAATTAATATAAAGCATATTTTTCAGATTTCCTTCTATTAATATAAAGCCATGAATTAATATAAAGCATATTTTTCAGATTTCCTTCTATTAATATAAAGCCATGAATTAATATAAAGCATATTTTTTAACAAAAAAATGACATTACTCCACATAAATGCATATTTATGACATTACATTTCCATTACCCAACATAAATACTAACATTTTGCCATTACTCGTAGCTAATTATTTTCTTTCACAATTTGGCCTTCTTCATGATCATCACGATGATAGGTGGCTTCTGAGTGGTTGCTTCAGTCGAGCCCGATGTCGCCATCTACGAAAGGAGGCAACTCATCAAAGCTGGTTGTACTCTTCCTCATCCACGACATTCTCAACTCAAGCGATCCTTTGTTTTCCTTGAAGAACTACATGACGCTTCTTATCTGCCGGTCGATTACATAGAAGACTGTGCAACTTGCTTCGCAAGTACAGAATGGTTAAATCTCTATATCCGACTTGCTCGATGTCCACGATGAGTGAAGCCATATTTGTCCACCTTGACACCCTTTGGGAGTTGGACCCAACGACACGAAACATCGGGATCTTGAAAATGCACGATGGTCGAGCTCCCAAATCTCCTCTATAAACCCATAGAAGCTGCTCTTCTTCTTGCTGTATTGTCGTAGGCATCTATCACGGACACCACTTGTTTTGGTAAGTACTTTTGCTATCCTGAGCTCTCGTGTAAAATGTATATCCATTTATGTCGTATCCTTGCCATGTCACGATTGTACTGATGGCCCTTTTGCCAACCACCTCAACGTAACACTGGTTTCTTCACGGACATGTGCTCCTTGAACCAATGATTGAACACACGATTGTGCTCTTTTGTTATCCAAACCTCTGATCGTCCACGATTTTCCCTATGTAGCTTTTCCTTGTGCATGTCCATAAGCGGGGATACCTCATTGATGCTGCAAGGCTGTGAAATGAGCTTGTTCGAACAAAAATGATCGTAAGAATTTGTGGATTTCTTTCCGATTACTCCTTTGCCGCCTAGCCTCCTCATGGCGTGATACAGGCACTCCTACCGGTTCAACCTCGTCCATGTAATCGACGCAGAACTCAATAACCTCCTCAGTTGCATAACCTTCTACAATGGAACCTTCCGGTCGCGATCGATTACGTACATATTTCTTCAGAACACCCATGTACCTTTGAACGGATACATCGATGCAGAATATCGGCCCACAAATATTTATCTCATTCACAAGGTGAACAATGAGATGAACCATGATATCGAAAAATGATGGAGGAAAATACATCTCTAGCTGACACAGAGTGTTGACCACATCAGCCTGCAGTTCATAAAGTCCAACGGGATCGATGACCTTATGTGAAATCGCGTTAAAGAAGAAACACAACCTCATGATTGCCTCTCGAACCTTGTCAGGCAAAATACCTCTAATTGCAATAGGGAGCATTTGTGTCATCATCACATGACAATCATGAGACTTCATACCGATTAACTTCAAATCTTTCATCGATACGGTTTCTTGATGTTTGCGAATGCTTAGGACGGAACTTTCACACTACGGAAGCACTTGCAGAGGTCTGTTTTCTCTTTCTTGGACAGAGTATGGCAAGCTGGGGGAAGGTAAAGTCGGCCTTTCTTGAGGATGTAGCTCGGCTCTGATCTTCATATCTTCCAGGTCCCTTCGTGCCTTCAGTCCATCCTTTGTTTTGCTAGGAATATTCAGTAAAAGACCAAGCACTTATTTGTCACATACATTCTTTTCTACATGCATGACGTCGATGCAATGTCGAACTTCTAAGTCCTTCCAATAGGGCAAATCCCAAAATAAGGATCTCTTCTTCCACGTGGTTTTCTCAAGACGGGACCTCGAGGTATCCCCTTTCCAAGTACAACATTAATATCCTTAACCATATCATATACCTCTTCCCGATAAGAGGCCTTGGAGCTGAACCGTCCTCCTTTGTACCGTCAAATTGTTTTTTCATATTACAGTACGGATGATTCTTCGAAAGGAAAGACGGTGACGCATGTAGACTGCTTTCCTCTCGAGTTGTTAAGCCACACGCTACTAGTTTCATCCAGGCATTGGGGGCAAGCTTTAGCTCCTTTTATAGTACGGGGACAGGTTACCTAGGGTCAGTAAATCATTGATGGTGCGAGAACAACATTGTGCGTAGAGTGAAGTACTCCCGCTTGTACTCATCCCATACCTGTACACCTTCATTCCACAAGAGCACAAGATCTTCCACCAATGGTTGTAGGTATACATCAATATCGTTTCCAGTTGTCTCGGCCCTTGGATAAGCGGCGACATCATAATGTATTTTCGCTTCATACACGACCAAGGAGGAAGGTTGTAGATACTGAGAGTCACGGGCCAAGTGCTATGAATCTGCTCATGTTACCGAAAGGATTCATTCCATCCGTACTCAACCCAAACCTTATGTTCCTTGGCTCATTTCGAAGTTCTCCCTAAAGAGCCTATCGATGGTTCTCCATTGGGCGAGAATCGGCAGGTGCCTCGACTTTCCATCCCTCTTTCGCTCTTCTGAGTGCCATCGCATCAGCTTGGCATGCTTTTTATTTGCAAATAAACGCTTTAGACGAGGTATTACTGGCAAATACCACACCACTTTGGCGGGAGCTCCATTCTTCACTTCTATGCCTTCGTTTTCCTCGCCCTTACGCTTGTATCGCGATGCTTTGCACACCGGACATACATGCGTGTCTGCATAGTCTTTGCGATAGAGTATACAGTCGTTTGGACACGCGTGTATTCTTTCTACCTCCAATCCCAAGGGACATACAACCTTCTTGGCAAAATACGTGGTCTTAGGCAACAGGTTGCCCTCTGGAAGCATGTCCGCTAAGAGACGTAGCAACTCCGTGAAACTCTTGTCGGACCAACCATTGCTTGCCTTCAATTTGATGGTGAAAGCACGGTGTGCAACTTTGTGTATTCATCCTTGAAACCCGGTAAAAAAGGTATCTCCTAGTCCTATATCAAACCATTTAACTGATAAAACTCTATCTCACATCGTAGTTTCATACGCATCGCGCAACATTTGAGCAGTTATTGTCATCGTCAACGACCAACCTATCCTCATCGGTTCCATACCCGATGTCAGCTGCCATATTGGCGGCTGAGTCGTCGTCGACATTATCACATTGAAGTATGATCTCCTCTTCACCGTGCCTTGTCCAACAGGTATAGCTAGGTACAAAGCCCCTCCGAATCAGGTGCAAGTGGATTTGGTCTTTGTCCGAAAACATCTTCTCATTCTTGCAATCAATGCATGGACAATGTATGTACTCCGTCTTCTTTTGCAATCTGTTCTCCTCGGCTGCTCGTAGAAAAGCAGATACGCCGTCGATGTATTCTCGGCTGCAACAGTTCGCATTGTACATCCATCTCCGGTCCATCTACAATTAATTAATGTAACAATTAATAATATGCAATAATCTTAATTACATAAATCATTAATCCATTATTTGTTACTATCCAATAACCTTAATTAAATAAATTTAATATATGCTCAATCATAATTTATCATCCAAAAAAGGTAGACAACTTAATCTAATAGAGCTATAGAAGGCAACTAAAGTGATCTAATAGAGCAAGGTAGTAAGAAAATTAATGGTAATTAGAAACAAATCTTAAGTACTATGCATAGCCAAAATTAAATTTATCCTCTCAAAGAGGTACATAATTCATCATCTCAAAATGCAAGGCAACTTCATGATCACCTATATACCATATACATTAAATTTAATGTGTATTAATATCCAACAATCTTAATTAAATAAATTTAATATATGCTTGCCATATTTTGTCATCTAAAAAAGGTAGACAACAAATAATCTAATGGAGCAAGGTAATAAATTCATCATCTAGATATAAATTAATCTAAAAAATGCTAGGTAAATAAAAAAAATTGAATCTAAGCTTTGCCATTCAAGAAAGGAAAATCTTAAATAAACTAGATCTAGCCATTAAATTGCAACTACATCACCACAAATGAAGAGAGGAGAACAAATTACTCACCTTGGAACAACCCTACAAAGTAAAAACTCAAGTTTCTTTGCAAACAAAATCTCAGATCTGAAATTTTGCTTTTCTTCTCGGGGAGGAAGATGACCATGAGCTCCTGTGAGAGTCTTTGTAGCGACTAGTATATATAGGGGTTTTATTTGTGGCGGTTCTAAACAAAAACCGCCACAGATAAGCTGTATTTGTGGCGGTTTTTGTTTAGAATCGCCACAAATAAGCTCATTATAAGTGACGGTTTTGTCCTCCAACCGCCATCGATAATACCTACCTATCGATGGCGGTTTTTGTTCGAACCGCCACAGATAGTGGACTATCGATGGCGGTTTAGGGTTAAAACCGCCACTTATAGTTGTCGCGATATTTGTGGCGGTTATAACCACAAACCGCCACCGATATGACACTATACGTGGCGGTTCGAACAAAACCGTCACGAATGATCCTGTCACCGGTTTGCACTCAAGAACCGCCACTGATACTCCTATTAGTGGCGGTTCCAAACAAACCGCCACTAATAGGGCGTCTCCTATTTGCAGTTTTGTAGTAGTGCTTGTTTTACTCGGAGAGCTTCTAATCACGTATCATTAGCTTGTATATTGTATAATAGTATATTACTAGATGCTCCGCTGGGTTCGTGCACTGCCGTGGGCGGAAGGAAGCGTCTAGACAGGCAGGGATTTTAACAGAGAGGAAATCTTTTTTGGAAAAATCATAAAAAATAAAACAAAAGTATTGATTTTCTTTAAAAATTTAAAAATATTTCTTAAAAAAATAAAAATTTAAAAAACTAATGTAGCAAAAGTTTAAAAGTTAAACCATTGCACAAAAATTCACTTAGCAACTACTGTTGCTCAGCACTGTAGTTTCTACAGTGTCCGAGTTGCGCTGGGCCGATCTCTCCAGGAATATTGATATCTATAAATTGATGATATAATCCTTATAGATAAAAAAGGTTTTTAGGATATGCCACTCCAAATGTTGGTGTTTTAGGAAATGTCACCCGATGTGTTGGTGGCACAGTGACGTGTGGCCCTAGGACACACATCTAGGAGTGCAGTCGGTTCGGTTAATTTTTGACCGACTAGATGTGTTTGGCTCAAAATTGGATAGTTGTAGGATTCAATATTGGTTTTGGATATTTTGTTTTGGATTCATATTCGAATTCGGGATATCAATATCCATCGGTTCGGTAAAATCCGAGATCATTTTCTAACATTTTCGAAAAATTCAAAAATCTGAAAATGCATGAGCGGCACAACCCCAGGTCCCCAACTTGGCAATTCCTTAAGTGATTCAGGCGCGGCGTCACGTGGATTGCCCCTGGCCGCCGTGGTAGGCTACAGAGTTAGGGGATAGGCGGAGGCAGAGGTGGGGAGACGGGGACTACCTAGTCACCACACTCACCGGCCGCGGCATGCTCATCGCCCGTTCGCATCACGCATGGGTGCACCACGTGAGCCCATGGCCGCCGACACCACCGATGCCACCAGGAGAGGGGTAGCTAGAGGGGCGAGGGCGCGAGGTGGAGGGGGAGGCAGAGACAGAGGGAGTAAGCCAAAGGGTAGGTGGAGGGCCAAGGCGGAGGAAGAGGCGGTGAGCGAGCTGGCGGGGGAGCCGAAGGGGGATGTGGAGGGGCCAAGGCTGATGGGGAGCCAGAGGAGGAGGCAGAGGCAAGGCGCGAGCTGGAGGGGGAGGCAAAGGATAAGCCAGAGGATCAAGGGCGTGAGGTGGAGGGGGAGGCCGGCTCAGTTGGGAAGAAGAAAGGGAAAGGAAGAGGAAGAAGAAATAGAAGAAAGGCTGGGCGGCCTCAGCTGAAGAAAGAGGAAAAGGAGAGGGAATGAAGGAAGGAAAGAAGAATAAGGAATAAAAAGAAAGAAAGAAGGTGTCGACGATTGGGGAACTGGCCCCCGCCGAGCTTACTTGTTGAATGTGGGATTAACCGAAGCCCCTTTCTGCCAAAGGTATAGCATCGAAAACGCGGGAGATGGTTTGTTAGAACAGACAGAAACACAAGGATTTTATCCTGGTTCAGGCCTCTCATGATCGAGATAATAGCCCTACATCCAGTCGCCTGGTGCCGTTTTTCTCTATTGAAATAATCGATCCCCCCCATAGGGGCTAGGGGGATTAAATACAAGATACATGCATCATATACATGGTAGGCGAATTAGTTGACACTTTCCTTCTTAGTTGTTTGACCGAATCCACCAAGCATAACCCGAGCTTCCATGCAACTTCCTGAGCACGGTTGCTCGTATTTGCCTAGCGTGCTCGTAGCCGAGCACTCCAGCTTGTGCGACAGGCACGGATGCTCGGAATCGAGTAGCGAGCTCCTAGCGATCGGGTGGGCCGATTGGTCGTCAGACGCTCGTTGGTCGTCCTTGGGGACATCGTCCAAGGGCAAAGATGGTCGGTTAAGAAACTGGATCCTAGGGTACTATGGGAATTATCCAATCCCCGACAGCTAGTCTCCGAGGCTCAAGTGAGATGGGTCATCTCCTTGAGACTGAGAAGTCCAAGGAGGATTGAATTCTTGATGGTGAAGCATTTACCTCAGCATCTGGGCATGAAATGACCAGAAAAAGGATTTGATAGATGAGGAAGGCTCACACTATCACATCCCGAGCAAATCATGCTCGGGGAAAAAGGTAGGCACAAGATGCACCGAGAGGGAAAATAAAACGCGATCGAACCTCGTCCCGAGTATGAATCAGATGCCCATGGAAACTAGGCATGGATCGGATGCCTAGCATAAAGGTAACTAACAGACTGTGAACAAACACATGCTGCCGCATCCCATGCATGGATCAGATGCACATGGGAACTAGGCATGGATCGGATGCCTAGCATAAAGGTAACTAGCAGACTGTGAACAAACACATGCTGCCGCATCCCATGCATGGATCAGATGCACAGGGGAACTAGGCATGGATCGGATGCCTAGCATAAAGGTAACTAGCAGACTGCGAACAAACACAGGCTGCCGCATCTCATGCATGGATCAGATGCACAGGTAAACTAGGCATGGATCAGATGCCTAGGCTACTAGCTGATTGCGAGCGGACTCACATTGCCACATCCCGAGCATGGGTCTAATGCTCAAGGAACTGACAGACGAGCCAGGCTCGAGTTGCCACATCCTGGACATGGACCAGACGTCTAGGGAAATAAACTGGGAGGGCCTGTGCTCGAAAGCAGAGCGTGCTCAGCGCAGAACACCAGCCGTCTCTGAGCGAAACGCGTGCTCGGAGGAAGAGACTCGCGCCCGAGCGCAGTGCCTACTCGGCGCGGAACACGAACAGTCCCCGAGCGGAACGCGTGCTCGGAGGAAGAGACTCACGCCCGAGCGTAGTGCCTGCTCGGCGCGGAACACGAACAGTCTCCGAGCGAAACGCGTGCTCGAAGGAAGAGACTCGCGCCTGAGCGTAGTGCTTGCTCGGCGCGGAACACGAACAGTCCCCGAGCGAAACGCATGCCTGGAGGAAGAGACTCGTGACCGAGCGTAGTGTCTGCTCGGCGCGAAACACGAACACTTTCCGAGCGAAACGCGTGTCCGAAGGAAGAGACTCGCTCCCGAGCGTAGTGCCTGCTCGGCGCGGAACACGAACAGTCCTCGAGCGGAACGCGTGCCCGGAGGAAGAGACTCGCGCCCGAGCGTAGTGCCTACTCGGCGCGGAACGCGAACAGTCCCCGAGCGAAACGCGTGCCCGAAGGAAGAGACTCGCGCCTGAGCGTAGTGCCTGCTCGGCGCGGAACATGAACAGTCCCCGAGCGGAAAGCGTAACACGAACAGTCCCCGAGTGGAACGCGTTCTCGGAGGAAGAGACTCGCGCCCGAGCGTAGTGCCTACTCGGCGCGGAACGCGAACAGTCTCCAAGCAAAACGCGTGCGCGAAGGAAGAGACTCGCGCCCGAGCGTAGTGCGTGCTCGGCGCGGAACACGAACAATCCCCGAGCGAAACGCGTGCCCGGAGGAAGAGACTCGCGCCCGAGCGTAGTGCTCGCCGACGCGAACACGACAGCCTCCGAGCGAAACGCTGCGTGCGAAGGAAAAGACTCGCGCCGAGCGTAGTGCCGCTTTCGGCGCGAACAACGATCCCCGAGCCGAACGCAGCGTGCTCGGAGGAAGAGACTCGCGCCGAGTGTAGTGCTCGCTCGGGCGCGAACGCGAACGATCTCCGAGCGAAACGCGCGCCGAGGAAGAGACTTCGCGCCGAGCCGTAGTGCTCGCCGCCGCGGAACGCGAACAGTCTCCGAGCGAAACGCGCGCCCGGAGGAAGAGACTCGCGCCCGAGCGTAGTGCCTGCTCGGCGCGGAACACGAACAGTCTCCGAGCGATCCCCCCCATAGGGGCTAGGGGATTAAATACAAGATACCTGCATCATATACATGGTAATTACCCCCTACAATCGCGCCACGCTTCCATATTTCCGTTGCACCTTCCCTGGATCTTCGGCGAATTAGTTGACACTTTCCTTCTTGGTGGTTTGACCGAATCCACCGAGCATAACCCGAGCTTCCACGCAACTTCCTGAGCATGGTTGCTCGTATTTGCCTGGCGTGCTCGTAGCCGAGCACTCCAGCTCGTGCGACGGGCATAGATGCTCGGAACCGGGTAGCGAGGTCCTAGCCGATCGGGTGGGCCGATTGGTTGTCAGGCGCTCGTTGGTCGTCCTTAAGGACATCGTCCAAGGGTAAAGATGGTCGGTTAAGAAACTGACTCCTAGGGTACTATGGGAATTATCCAATCCCCGACAGAAGGGTAAAAAAAGGAAAAGGGGAAATAAAAGAAGAAAATAAAATGAAATAAAGGAGGAAAATAAAAGAAAAGAGAAAAAGGGGCAGAGCTGGATTTCTAGTGATGAACCCGATTTCTATTATTAGGAGTGGTTGTCCCTAGCTATAGCTGCCATCTCTTCTTTCTATCCAACTCTTCCAGCGGAAAATTTCAGCTTCTATGAAGTAGGAAATTACTTCAAGAATTTTAGGTTTTGACTAACTGCTATGAGATGTTATCTTATCTGCTTACTAACTGCTAGGAGAAGATGTTATCTTATGTGATCAGCATCTCTATAGTAGTACTACCACATATATCAGCTTCTTGCAAGGTACAAGTCTTTGTACCAAGGAGCATCATGTACTTACGGAAGCACTACAAAGTTTTATATGAGGCATATACTCATGTTCATAACAAGGCAGTAAATATGTACCTGCAGTTACTAAAGGAGGTGGCCATTTCTGGGGATGGACATGGTGGCCACTTGTGAAGACCCTCCCTTTTATGATACAGTGTACCATAAAAGAAAGGTTCTAATGCGCTTCCTGTGCTGGTCCCTGGATCAGTAGCTAGCACACACATATAAATGGAAATCACAACCATACAAAATATTGTCTTTATTATTGCAAAAGCTATAATCTTACAAGTTAGAGAAATATACAGTGAAAGAAATAGATGTCTTGTAGTATGCCCATCCAATCCCTCAGGCAACTGACAAGGTATAAGCTCTAGATAAAATTAATCATCATCATTATCCTGTAACCTGCGTCAAGTACGATTCGTTGAGATGTTCTATCTGTTCACCTAAAAACAACAACGATAGCAAGGGTGAGTACGTTGCGTACTCAGCAAGACTTGAAGTGTTTGCAAAACCTATGATATATGCAAGCTGATTCAATAGGATGGCTATCAGGGTTATTTTTGAGTGGAGCCAAACTGACTTGTAAATACTAAATAATAGATGAAAGCGACAGTTTAAATAAAAGATACTAGATAGATAAATAAAATATCAAGTATGTAAAACATAAAGATAACTAGTAAGAATGACATAAAAATAGTAAACAACTCACAGTCCATCGTGAGTATCAAAACATCCAATCCCAACATATGGAATAACATCTTAAATCAGTTTTCTTGCCAACACATGGCACAATAGCTGAATTCAATCTTGCACATGTCAAGCATTGAATCATCTGTAAGGGTAAACTCACCATTTCCAAATTTTAAGTTTCAATTCATTTTATGAAAATACAAAAAGTTATCTAACTAGTGCAAGTTCACCAAGTGCTCATGAGCGAGAGCGCGGCTAATCGATTAGTTATTAACTCTGCAGAGTTGTACAGCTTTACCCACAAGATATGTTCTCCATTTTTGCAATCGATAGTTAACACACTTTCTTTGGTGTACCGCAGAGAGTTCATAACGAAACCGTTCCATTATTCAAACATAATTTTGCAACAGCCCGGTGACGTTAACCTTTGCTATGGTGGTATAAACACTCACCCAAAACATAATATCTCAAATTTCACATCGACAGTCCATCCCTACCAAAACCGTTTCTCCCCATAGCAAAGCGTACACCGTTACATCGGCAGGTATTATTCCCAACACCTCGGTGAGGGAATCCCTCGAGCAACTTAAATCTAGAAGCCCGTGCTACTACGGCCTTCCAATGTGCAAAACTAGTTCCAAATAACTTAATAGATTAAAGCTGTCCCATACCAGCACTTGTGGATGTACGATTGTTTCTTGGATCATACAACACTATGTTCGGTCCTCAATCTGACCCGGGCGATAAATCTCCCCCTATCTACGTGTAAGTATACCCTCGCACATCCGGCTATTGCCAATATTCGCCCGCGTCCAAATTATAGTTTTATTTCCAGAAAAGAAAACATCAACATTCACAATATTCCAACATGTTCATAAATAGAGTTCATCGTGTTCGACATTTGAATTTAGTATGTCAAATATTTAGGTTTATCACGAACAGTAAACCATCTGTTCGTATCCCAGTCTAAGCATGGCTAAGCATATGCATGTAATAAGCGATTATACCCATCTTTCATCATATATCCAATGTCTAGGGTTATCAAGGTTCACGTGGCAACATTGATTAATGAAATCCCATAATGAAGGTAATATCTACCATAACCGAAAATAACATTTTATGAACATAGAGCATGCATAAAAAATTTGACAAAGGAATTTTTGAACATTTGTGATCAATATGATCAAAGAGGTTTGCCTTGCTATTCGTTGTTTACGACAAAATTGAAGTCGCAACTTGGAGTAGTCGGAGTCGTAACTTGTGTTGTCACCAAGTTTGGAGTCGTTGTCGAGTTCTAAATCAAGCCTGTTGATAATAGCGTTTATGACGTTGGGTTCTACACGCCGTACCACGAGAACATAGCAAATAACAATAAACTCCAGTAAGATAAACTCCAATCGAGGCAAAAGAATATAGATAGAAAAATCAAATAGAAATCCATCACATAAAGCAAGAGTGATTTATGGTTAGGGTTTTTATGATTTTATGTGTATGCGTTCTAATCTGTCTTTTCAGCTATATTTCTTATTAACTGTCTTGTCTATGCCGTTACTCACTTTTTATGAATTGTTTATTCATGTTTTACGAATTCAAGAAACTAAGATTGTTCAGATTAATAGAATTTAAGATATCAATTATGGCACTACTGTTTTAGCGGTAGTACCGACTCTCAGACCACGGTATTATCGTCCTTCGGTATTGTTTTTCAAAAAGGACTAATAGGTGTGGTCTACATGTCTGTAACTCATTTATAAATACCTGTTTAAAATATAAATTAAACCATTAAATCCTAACTAGCTCACATGTCGTAAACTCATAAGAAATCAGAACGTCAGTCGCCATTTAACTTGGCGACATAAATTATAATCGCCATTCATAACAGCGACCCTTGACCTGGCTCCTACAGGGTGCATTTAATTTGGCACCTTTTCAAACGGTGACCAACTTTCTGTCGGAAGTGAGAATTGCGACATACTCACAATCGCCATTTTTAATAGCAACACTATATACTCTGTCGCCATTACGAATTGCGACAGACGTATACTTTTGTAATTTTTTTCAATATATTATTTTCATAATTTTGATTTTTTTCATATATTATTTTAAAGAAATTCGTTAAATTTTTTAGTTTGAGGTTAACATCAAAATAGTCACACCCATAAGCATATACAGTTTATAGCTGTGGAATGATTATAGAACTGCGAATCGGAGGGGTGTATCATGTAGTAACACGACGGTTTGGGGTCAGTTTGCTCGTATCGTGTGTAAGTAGATGTAGATTTAGCTTTTTAATTAGGATGATTAATTGTACATCAACCTACTATATTACAATTAACTAACTAATTAATGTATCCCTATCGATCTACACATTGAAGGTCGGTGGTGGTGATTACCGCAACACAGAGAAGCATGCTGGGATCAATGTGAATGGTGTCGTGGGCTTTTTGAAGAGCCCAAGGGGAACGGTGATCCGCATCGAGGTGTTTGTGGTGCTTGCTGCTCTTGTCCTGCTACTCCTCGCCGCCTTTGGGTCCTGCCGTCGCCGAAGAAGAGGCTGGCTGATCCAGAACGTTGTCCTGGGCGCATTCACCCTGTCCTCCTCCCTGGTAACATACACCATTGGCTCCATGCAATCCTCGGCGGTGAAGAGCAGCATGTACCCCATCTGGGCCATGTCCCTCTACATCCTCGCTGGTAGTCCCGATTTTATCACAGCTTATAGCCTCGATGACAACTACCAAACCACGAGACTGGTGTACAAATTCTTCCTCAACTATGCATATGTGGGGCTGATTATTGCTGCCAATGCCACTCACTTCTCTGCAGTCTTGGGTTTTCTGGTCGGCATCGCTGTACTCAAGTTTGGCCATAGAACAGCAGCATATCAGCTGGCAAGCGCATCATGGAACTTGAATAAAATGGTTGCTGATTACATGTATGAGGAGCACACCATGACCAACCATGAAGAAACACCCTGGGATCCAGTTAGCATGAAAGGCTACCGTTACCCCGTTGACTGGCCCCTCTCCCAGTCAATTGCAGAAGGCTTACGTGATCAGGATGATACTAAAGTGATCGACATAGAGAAGATATGGGGTAGCAGTGATAGAACAGTAGTGAGCCCTGAGCTCAAGGATGCATGCCTTTCCTTCTCTCTTTTCCATCTGCTGAGGAGGCGCTTCTTTGGGTTCGCCTGTGCTGAATCTACACAACAGAAGACGCACGATTTTGTCTTCAAGGGGCTGCTGCTGGCAGTGGCCGCACCAGCAGAGAATGAGGAGCGCACAGTCGACTACGACAGGGTTTTCAAGGTGATCGAGGTTGAGCTAGCTTTTATGTATGATTTCTTCTTCACCAAGTATGCTGCCCTCTATTATGGATCACGGATGGTAACAATTTTGCCCATGGTCTCAGCCATCTTAATAGCTGTTACAGCGTATCTGGTAGCAGACCGCCGTGTGATAAGAACTTTCTGGTATGCTGGGCCCGTGAACACCACAACAGCTGATGTTGCTATCACATTACTGATACTTGCATGCACTGCTTGCCTTGAATTGCTGCAGCTGTTGCTCTACTGGACGTCCATTTGGGGCAGAGTATCCTTTGTTTGCCAGAATCTCAGAAGGGGAAGCCGCTCCCGCACCTGCGCGATGAGATTTAAACAGCTTCTTACCAAGATCGGTGTGTACTGTACATCAAGCAAATGCTACTGGCAACACGAGCTTGGGCAATACTCGTTACTTGATCCAGTCAGCTGCTTTCCTAAACGACGCTCATCCCTCAAGGAATTGGCACAAAAAATCATCTTTTGCTGGCTAACTCCAGATCGTCGGCTCTTACACAAACCTCACCACGCATCCATGGTCTGCAGGGAAGCCGGGAAACCTGATGTCGGGTTCACCGCGGAAGTAAAGAAGGCACTTGTCGACTCCCTTGTACGCACCGATGGTAAACTAACGAATGGGGAATCATCGTTAGAGTCCAATGGAGCAGGTGACCTCTTATGGGCTTGTGCGCGGGACATGCGCTCCTCAGGCACAAGCAGCTCCCAGGATCAGGAGAATCAGGCGCGCCTTATCTTGACTTGGCACATTGCGACATCCTACTGTGAGATGGCAGCATTGAGAAATCCTCGCCCAAACGAGCCTGAAGATCTCGAGCGCGACGTCGAAGTTGCCACGAAGCTGTCCAAATACTGTGCATACTTGGTGGTCTCTGCACCAAGGCTTCTCCCCGGGCACCACTATGATACATCGTGTGAGTTCGATAAAGTTGCAGAGGAGGCAATGCGACATCTGCAGCACGAGGAGGACAGGTACCAGGCCATGAATGGTTTAACTTTACCTGCAGAACCAACGGATGAGACGACGATCTTCCCGAGGGGTGTGATGCTGGGGAAGCAGCTGGAGGAGGAGATGGGAGATTCTACGCGGCGTTGGAAGGTGCTGGCGGATTTCTGGGCGGAGCTGTTGCTGTACGTGTCGCCGTCGGACAAGGTGAAGGATCACATCGAATGCCTCGCGCAGGGCGGTGAGTTGGTGACGCATCTCTGGGCCTTGCTCTCTCATGCAGGCATCCTCAAGCGGGAGGACCATCATCGCGACGTCGGAACTTGGGAAAATAGTGTGTCGGGCCAGAATCCCGTACGACCACCCAGATGAATCGCATTTCTAGTAACTATGGTTTATGCAATAAAATGTCCATCCAGCCCTTGTGCTCTTACCGCTCTTCATAGCTGTGGGGTTTGTAAACTGTTCTGCATAATTCTTATCTTTCTCCGATGTGTGCTCTATTTATTTACTGTTACTGCAAGTTCGTGCTCAGTTAATTCATTTTGTCTGAACCTGTGTTGCGGAAAATGTATCTGCCGCATCAGCGCGTGCTAACCGGCTGTTTCCGGGTCGTAATTTTTGCTGAGAGATTGATCAACTGCTATCTACATCTGGTGCGTTTGTGTGTAGTTAAAATATTGATAGCTAAACTAAACTAGTAGCCATCATCATAATAACAGAATCTAGACAAGAACAATGCCATGAGTACCATAAGTCCATAACAAAATGGTTGGAGTCAGTGAGCCAAGCAGACTTCCTCGTAAGATTCCTACACGAGAAGTGCTTCTATGCTCTTCCAAAAAAGAAACTGCAATAATCTAAAAGCAATTACACTAATTAAAGCAAGGGCAGATTAGTCTCTCGATATTTAGATTAGGGCCCGTGGATGCGTAGCCCAGCCCAAGGGCCTTACCCAATCTCTCCACTTTCCCCACGAACGATCCCTGTCTGTCGTCTCCACTCCAACGCTCGGTGCCTCCGTCGCCCTCCCATTGCCGCAAATCGCCCGCCTCCCATCGCCGCCTCCCGTAGATCCGAAGCCAGCCCGAGGGCCCCAACCCAACTAGCTCCGCATCCCCCTGGATCCCCTTCCATCAGAACCGCTCGCCTCGTCCTCCGCCTCCCATCGCTCGCCTCTCGGACTCGTGCCCTTCCCTCATTACAGCGGCGGCGGAGGTGGCTCCCCGTCCTCCGGGTTCGCCCTAGACTAGGACGGCGGCGGCGACGACGCAACCGGTCTGGCGTTCAAGCGTTCCTGCTACATGGTCGGCTACAAGCGCGGGCACGTCTCGGACCAAGAGCGCAAGAAGGGCGTGCCCTAGACGGAGGAGGAGCACAGGTAAGCCCCAATCAACCCTCAAAGTCTTGAATCTTGATAGAATTGAAGCAATTAATGGAAAGCTGCTAGTAAGAAGGTTTCTTTCTAACTTATGAAAAGCCTTGATCCAATTTGCATTCTGTATCAAATACTCACATCGTTCCTTTTTGCATTCCTCTGTTATAGTACTTTCCGGATTAATACCATGCAAGTCTATGACTACATGTGCTATTTACAGTATAAAAATTATACGGCAGAGAATCAAAATTTCTGAGTTCACGTATGTCACACACACACGAACAATTTAACGATTCAAAGAATTGTAGAAGTTATTCTGAGATGACAATGCAGGGAGGGCCTTATGGATGAACTCTCACTTCCTTGAAGAATAAGAACAGCCTGTGTTGTCCGTTGTGCATACACGTAGGGAGAAAAGTAGTAGTTTGTAGTAGTTTGGCCTTCAATAGATTGTCCCTATGCCATTAGTTGCATTCTAGCTCGACTGGCCTTCAGTAGATTGCCCCTATGTCATTTAGTTGCATCTAGCACCAGTCTGTTGATAAGCGATAACTAGTCTGTAACCTTTTGCTTTCCTGTTCTCCCCAAGCCCATATATATGTATAATAGATTTACTGCAGTTGTGCTGAGTTGTCGCTGTTTGTATTATTATTTCAACATCTTCAGTATTCCCTTCTATTTATGTGATAAAACATATTTTTGGTAACCATTTGGTGCAAAGATGCTATTATTCTAGTGGTTCATTTGAGGCGAGATCTTATGGAATGTCGTCAACAGACAGATTAGTCTGACTACATGTGCTATTTACAGTTCCAAGAATTGACATTAAGTGATAGAGCAAACTATCTGAAATATGCTAATTACTGTAGGCTTCATCCTTACTGGTCTCTCTTTGAACAATGCTGTGTGATGCTAGATACTATAACATGCCGAATTAGCATAGTACTTGAGCTACAAGCCTCCTGGTTGTTGCAACATGCTGTAGTATCTTTGTAGCCTGTTGGAAACCACTGCATTCTGTGCGTGGAGTTTGGTTTGTAGATGATTTTGTTGATGTGCATAACCATGTTTTGACATCTCCAGACGAAACTCCTTTTCTTCGATCTCATAGGAAAATGAAGGATCATCGGAAATCTGAAATAATATTAATGGAATCGATGGGCATTCGAAAGCATGTCATAATGAATGTTATGGAGTGCAAGCATGGGGGATATGATACGGTTAGATTTGTTAAGAAGGACATATATTATTTCTCATCCAGGTCTTGACCCTTATATTGCTGGTAAACCTCCATGTCTTAGTTTCTATAGCCTAGCAATAATTATTGAACTATTTTCATGGTTTGTGATCTAAACAATATATACCTTGATGTAGATTATTTGCTTCATAGTTCTGACCTTCACGGCAAGGCCCGCATATACTCTCAGTAACCAAAACCAAGACGCGGTTTGGTGTCCTGACATTAGCTCGACATCATTGCAACTTTTTTTTTTGTGTGTGCTAAAAATGGAAAACTCGTTTTTTTTTTAATTCAAAGATGTCGAAGCTCATTATTCTTCTGTTCTGGTTGCAGGGTGTGGTAAAATGCAGAAAAAGGAAATTGGGAATGCCCAACTCAAACTATCATCAATGTCATCTCCAGTTATTAGCAAGCTTCATTGTACAAGGATTCCATGTTCATATTTTTCAGTCTGATACTTATTTGTTCCCATGCTAGCTTCGCCTGAGGGAGTCACTAGAGTATGAGGCGAGTCCTGGGCTGCTTGTGCTTTTCGATTCATTAGCTCATTACACATCCTAACACATGGTGTTTGATCGAATGGCGTTATAGCTTTGAGGAGGCGAGTATAAGGCGAGTCCTGAGCTGCTTGTGTCGCCGGACTGGAAGTCTGCACTGTCGCTATACGATAGCGGTAGCCTGAACCGTGAGCACCCTCGACGAGTGTGCGTCCTGGACTGTGGCTGCTGCATGCATGCGGGAGCAAGCTACGTGTACAGATTTACGACAGCAATCAGCGCGTGCGCGCGCATGCGACGCAGCCATGTCCTCAATCTTGCCGCGGTTCTCGCCCGGAAAAAGGGTTATGTGTTGGAGCTATCCAACGCTATTCAGTTTAGTTGAGGTATATTTTCTTCCTGTTTGATCTTGATCGATGGCGTATTGTCGATGTAAATATCGTAGAATCGATTTCCACACCATTTTCGACTTTTAGGGCTTGTTTGGAAGCCCAATTCCCGGCTGGGAATCCGGCCCATTCCCGGGGCTGTAATCCACTGGGCTTGTTCTCCCCGGGCCGACTGAATTCGCGTTTGGAGCCCAACTCCTGTGGAAATTTTCAGCCTTTTCCCGGCCGTTTCCCCGTGGAAGCATTCCTCTCCTCCTGGGGTCGGGTTAGGGTTCCCCCTCGCGAGCTCGCGAGTCGCCTCCGCCCCGTGAACTCGCCTCCGCCTGTGTCGCCCCACGACCTCGCCTCCGCCCGTGTCGCCCGCCTCCGCCCGGCGACCTCGCCTCCGCCTGTGTCGCCCCGCGACCTCGTCTCCACCCGTGTCGCTCGCCTCCGCCCGCGACCTCGCCTCCGCTTTGTGTCGCCCGCGACCTCGCCACGCCCGTGCCGCCGCTTTGCAAGAGATCCAGGTGAGAGTCCGAATTGATACACCTCGGGTATCCATTCTTTGGCAGATGCAGGTGGCTTCAACATCTTCGAGCTTGATGGTGCGGGTGCGGGTTTGAGAGTCCGAATTAGTCTTGGCCTTTTCCATTTGTAACCACTTGTTATGTTCGATTTGCTATCCATCTTCGAGATTGATGGCCAACGAGCTCATGTAAATTTCAGACCCATAACTCATATTCTTTCTTGCAGATCTTGGTGGACGCCCGCGACTGGAGGGGACGGTGGAGCTAGGGCTTGAGATCTCCTTTCTACCAGGTTTGAATCATACCGTTCCTCATCCGTAATGTCCGGCCGTAACTTGAATGCTAGTAAAATGCTTTGTCAATGTATGGATCTTGTATGAACTTGAATGTCAGATATCTTGTGTTTTGGCTTCAGATAATCTTGAATGCTGTATGAATCCTGTATGAACTTGAATGCTGTATGAATGCTGTATGAACTTGAAATCCTGAAGTAGAAAATGCCCTGTCATTGTGAGGAACCTTCCTTTTACAGTACAAAGCACCGTAAAAGACAGGCTCTACTGTGCTTCCTGTGCTAGTCCCTGGATCAGTAGCTAGCACGCACATACAAATGGAAATCACAACCATACAAAATATCATTATCTCTACGATAGCTATTTTACAGGATAGCCTTACAATTTAGAATAATATTGCAGCGGAAAGAAACAGAAGTCTTGTAGTGTGCCCATTCAATCCCTCAGGCAACTGACAAGGTATAAACTCTAGATAAAATCATCGTCATTACCCCGCAACCTGCGTCAAAGCACGATCCTTCGAGATATTCTATTTGTCCACCTAAAAACAACAACGATAGCAAGGGTGAGTACATTGCGTACTCAGCAAGACTTGAAGTGTTTGCAAAACCTATGATATATGCAAGCTGATACAAAGTGGGTCTCTACGGTTGATTGCAGAAAGCGAAGTTTAAAGTAAATACTGAATAGTAATTCAAAAGCATAAGTCATAAAACATTTGGTAAATAAGTAAAGTAATGAGCATCATTATCAACATATCTCAACAGATCATAATCATATCCACTATCCATCCAAAGGCCAACACATGGCACAAACCACCAATATCGACCTAGACACAAAGACCGCTATATTTGCCCACACAGGGCACAACAGCTGAGTCCAACATTGCCAACAAATGTCAAATGTTGGCTCATCTGCGGGGTAAATTCTATTCCAAATTTTATCTTCACATTTTAGCAAAAATTATTAAAACACCTTCTAACTAGTGCAAGTTCACCAAGTGCTCATAACCGAGAGCGCGGCTAATCGATTAGTTTTAACTCTGCAGAGTGGTACAACTTTACCCACAAAGAATGACTTCCCTTTTTGCAAGGCCTTTTTACACACTTCCTTTGGTGTGTCGCCAGGGAAAAATCATATATAACCTTTACATTACTAAATCCTGACTTTGCACTAGCCCGGTAACGTCTAACCCTTACTAATGGCGGCAGAAGAACATCGTAGCATGGATCATTTCTCCCCATTAGTAAGGCGTATACCATTGCATTGGTATGTGTCTAACCCACACCCTCGTGTGGACACCCCTACGAGCAATCCCGCAGGAACAGCTCGTGCTACTCCGGCCTTTCCCCGTGCAAAGCCAGTCCTTAGTGACTTAATTAGTTATAGCCGTCCCATACCAGCATTGTGGTTGTACGGGTAATCTTGGATCATACAACACTGAGTTCGGTCCTTAATCCGACCCGGGCGACAATCTTCACCTAACTACGTGTGAGCACACCCTCACACAACCGGCTATTGCCAATAAGTCACCCGCGTCCAAATCATAGTTTTATTTTTTATTTTTATTAAACTACCAGTACCCTTTACTGTCATATTCAACCTTTTTAAGTTTTTCAAGAACTAAACATCTCATCTAAGCATGGCTAAGCATGAATAATTATTAAGCGCGTATACCCATTTCACATATTCATGTGACAATCCATGTGCTAGAGTTATCAAAGGTTCACATGGCAATATTGATTAAGGATATCCACAATTGAGGGTCATAGCTACCATTAACCACAAATTAACATTTTAATAACATAATGCATGCATATAAAACATTGATGAAAGCATTTGAAAATCTGGGATCAACATGTTCAAAGGGTGCTTGCCTTGCTATTTGTTGTTTTACAACGAAGTCAAAGTCGTAGCTCGTGTTGTCGATGAAGTCGGAGTTGTTGTCGAGTATACGCTCAATTCGTTAATGATAGCGTCGGCTACGTCAAGCTCTACTCGTCACACCGCGATACATAGCAAATAATAATAAACTCCAATAAGGTAAATTCCAACGAGGCAAAAAGAATACAGATAGAAAAACCAGATAGAAATCCAAATAATAAATCATCACCTAACAAGCATGATTTCCGAGTTTAGGTTATAAGATTTCAAGTATACGCGTTAATCTATCTTCTCTCCTATATCTCTTACTAATGATCTAGTCTACACCCTTACTCACTTTTTATGAATTGTATATTCTTGTTTTACGAATTCAAGAAGCTAAGATTGTTTAAATTGACAGAATTAAGACATTAGCTAACGCGCTTATCGTATTACGGTAGTACCGGCTCTCGGATTGCGGTACTACTGACTCATAGTAGTACTGCTCTCGAGCTTCGGTAGTACCGACCTTAGGTATTAAAAAGGGTGCTAACTAAATTACAGCTACCGGCTAAACTTACAGGGCTTTAGAAGGTTCTTACGACACGGGTTCTTTAGCTAAGGGTCATTCTACGCTTAACTATTCATAATCAAGCACTACCGACAAACATAACACTTAGGGCTTTTGCGCTAATAGGATTCAGATGCAAAGCAAGAAGTAAATTAAATATTCTTCCAGATTATGATAGTCTACATACTAGGGAGTGTTTCTAGGCCATTTCTCTTAATATTAACATTTAGACGAGATATTCTACGGGCTACCAAAAAGGCTTAAGTGTTATTAAAAATCTACGCGATAACTATCCAATTTTCGTTTTACATTTGCGGCTACACTTTAAAGAGTTCTTTAACCATTTTTCACGGACCAGCTGGGGGTATCACTAAGAGTGTTTTAAAGCAGGTTCCGCGACTTTCTACTTCTATCCAAGACATTTTTCAACTAAAGGAGCATTACGGCTTATGCAAATTAAATCATACATTGCATGCATGTGAACTATTTTCGCAAAACTAGCTAGTATTGGACTGGAAGTATTTAAATACAGATTCCGCAAGAGTTAACACTAATACTTATTTCTATATTTTAACTCATATTCCAATCATTTATTCATTAAGGCAAGATTACATACAAACATGAATTTAACTTAAGAAAACATGGAATATGGTTGTGATAGTCTAATCTGGTCCTAGGGATCATTTTCACTATATTTGGAATCTGCACAATTTGTTTATCACCATTTAAGCTGCTAATGCATTGAGAAGCAACATAATGCAAACTTAGCACAACTAATCTCAAATCTAAACATTTTTACATACATGCATTGCATAAGATCTAAGGAACCTAACAAGGTTTGTTTCATCAATTTTGGAGTTCATTTACTCTAATTCTACACATGGCATATTTCAAACCTAGTATTTAAATTTGGATCTACAATTTAAACAGAAGACAAATATTCAATAATTTCGCATAAAAAGGTTGTCTACTGTTTAATCAACACTAGGAATTCGGTTGCACTTAAATTGAACCATAATTGTACAAGTTATGCATCTTCAAACATCTAGTGCATTGAAATCGGACTTAACTAAAAACAGATCTTAAAACGAGTTAGAACTTAAATATTTTTACATATTTGGGTTCCTAGGATCATAAGTATTCTAGCGGAATTGGTTTCACTCTAATCGGAGTTCATTTGCAAAATTTTAATATTTAGCATCTTTAGACTTTATTCTTTGAATTCAAATTTAAATTTTGAACAGAGATTAAACATTCAATATTTTTGCACTAGACACTAGAGATCAAAATATGAATTTAGAAATTTATTTCATGTTATTTGGGCATTTCTAACAAAAGATATGAATGATTGAACCCAAAAGGGCAAAATAAGTAAAATAAAATAATAAAGGCTTCATTGGCTGGCATGGGAATCGACCCCAGGACCTGCCGAACCAGATGCTAGCGCTATGCCAATGAGCTACTACGGTGTTGCTTGAAGCAATGCGGCATACTAATCCATGTGAGGTAACAGGCAAGCGGTTACAGAGAACATGAGGACAAGATTGAAACAGTTTAGGCTGATATGGGATTCGCTCCCAGGTCGTGTGGCTTACGGCTAGGGGTCGTCTCCACTGGACTACGATGGTTCTTGCGACCCGAACAAATACCCGCATTTTAGCTCATTCACTTGCTTTACCTTCTTGCCTGGAGTTCGGCTGAAATTTGCCGTAGCCGCTACAGTGGCCTTCGGGCGGTGATGGCTGCTGCGGCGATTTTGAGCACAGTAGCTATGAGGAAAGAGTAGGGAGAGCAGCTCAGGGGATTGAGGATAGTATTTAGCACAAGGGTGTAAGGGAATTGATCTGAAGCTTGCCTGAGAGGGTCCAGAATCAGAACGGCAGTAGATCAATGGTTTCGGTTGGTCTCCTCTCTCTGAACTTCCATCTTGAAGGCAGCGAGCAGCCGGCTGGAGCTAAAGGAAAGCAAGTGATCTTGAGGTTGAATGGCGCTACCATCCAGAAGGGAGAGGAATGGTTAGATTACAAAAGGACTTCATGGCTACACGGAATGAAACGCTAGCTCACCGAGTGATGGTTCAGAGCGTAGCTCCCTGACCGGCAAGGGCAGAACAGGGAAAGACTTGAGCAAGTGGCCTTCTGGGAGCAACAAGATGCTAAGGAGCAGCGTGGCGAGTGTTATTGGCAGTGAAACGTTTCGGCCGGAGCAAGCAACAGTGTAGTTGTGAGTTTAATCGAGAAAAGAAACCAGTGGCCTCGGGTCTTCGGCGGCGAGTGAAAAGAGAGGGGAATGGCCGGCATGGGCGATGGCGACAGGGCGCATCGGCCATTAAGGGAGCAGGTGGTACAGTGTTTGACCAATCCCTGGGTAGTAATGTGACCAACGGGCAAAGGGAGGCGGCGAGGCGATCCCCAGCCGCTGCGCGGGGAGACAGAGAAGAGAGGGGAAGATGGAGGCTGGCAGGTGGCCCCAGGGCCCACGGGCAGAGAGAGACAAATGAGGGGGAGGAAGGGGAGAGCGTAGACACGGGGCGGCTGGGCCCGCTGGCAGAGCGAGAAGGAAGAGGCTGGGGCGGCTTTGCTGGCCTGTTTGGGGGGCCGGCCGGGTGATGGGGTCCACCCGTAGATGAGTAAGGGCGAGAGAGGGAATCCCCTTTTCTAATTTTCCTTGAACAGCCGTAAGGGAGCAATCGAATGACCGGTCAAATTTACTTAAGTAAAAAGTTTTATTACTGTTTTACTTTTACTTTTTACCTTTTTACTAATTTACTAATTGATCTTCTTTTTGAAACTAATTCCAAAATAAGGTGTAAAACTTATAAATTTTAATCTTTGGCTCAAACAAGACTTTGAAATGCACATTTCCTGCTAGGCCCATGTTCGGGATGTTACAGTCATACTTCTCATTACTTTCATCGTGAAGTAGAAAATGCCCTGTCATACTGTCATACTTCTCATTACTTTCATCCTGAAGTAGAAAATGCTGTTTGGTTTGTAGTTTGATGAGATGTTTTAGTAATGCTAAATCTATAGATGAGATGTTTTAGTAGTTTGATGAGATGTTTTAGTTGTTTGATGAGATGTTTTATTAATGCTGTTTGGTTTGTAGTTTGTAGTTTGATGAGATAGATGAGATAGATGAGATGTTTTAGTAATGCTAAATCTATAGATGAGATAGATGAGATGTTTTAGTAGTTTGATGAGATGTTTTAGTAATGCTAAATCTATAGATGAGATAGATGAGATGAGATAGATGTTTGATACAGCATATCCTTCACGAGTAATTAATATAGCAAAATCTCCTAAATCACAATGAGTTGTTTGGCTATTTGCTCATAGACTCTTATATTTGTATGTATTAGCAAATGGGCACTAGAAAGGAGCTCATTAGGAAATTTATGCTACTAATATGATCTGATATGTTGGTGTATTATGTGTTTCATATGATGCAAAAATAAATGTTTCTGTGTTTCACAAGATGCATCAGTGAGATAACATCACTATCTTGTTTTTTAGGCGATGTTTTAGTTATTTTGGATTTCGAAATGATCAATCGTTGTTTGAAGCTGAAGTGGCTTGAGAGGTACTCAATTAATTCTTTCTATCTGCTGTTGCATTCGTTCATTCATCGATGCCTAAATTACTTCCAGACATATGTCATTTCACTAGTCCGTGCTGGGTACTAGTTCTTTAAAAATTACTTGTGTAAGTCTTATTCACTAGTCCATGCTGGGAACACGTTAGCATTTTCAGATGTTAGCATTATTGTGTGGATTATTAGATATTCAGATGTTAGCATTATTGGTAACTTTGCCAAGCTGCTTTGACAACTTGAATCACTGTGTGCTTGTGCTAGTTATACTCATTTCGTCTGACAACTTGATAAGATTGGTGACCTATTACTGTAGTACATGTTCTATTGAATCACTGTGTACACTGTTTATCATACTAAATCTTATTTTGATAACAATATCATACTAAATCTTTCAGATTATCATACTAAATCTTATCATACTAAATCTTATCTTCTCATTATCATACTATTCTGCTTGTGTCGTTCAGATTATCTTACTAAATCTTATCTTGCTAACAATATCATGTATCCTTCAGATTATCATACTAAATCTTTCCCCCTTAGTCAATCCTCATGTAAGCTACATGTTCTGTTTGTTGCTGTTTTTGGTTCTGTTTTAACAATGTACTAATTCATAATATGTTATATTTGTATGTATTAGCAAATGGGCACTAGAAAGGAGCTCATTAGGAAATTTATGCTTGAGGAAGAAGAGGACGACGATGAGTTATTTTTTGTGTTGGTTCCTACATTACTTTCATGCTTTTATGATGAAAAAAGACCAGTCCACACATCATCACTTACCGGCGCTAAAAAAGTTAAAGAGATCTTAGAAGGCCATGAGAGTTGGTGTAGGGTTGAGTTTCGTATGGAGCCGGAGATATTCAGGGCTACATCAAATTTTCTTAGAGTTGAGGGTTTGTTACATGACACAAGAGGAGTTACTATTGAGGAGCAGCTAGGGATGTTTATGTACATGATCTCTCACAATGCTAGCAACCAAAAGCTTCAAAAAGCGTTCCAACATAGTGGTGAAACAGTTCATAGGAAAATAAAGGAAGTCTTTGAGATAATTCCTGCTCTAACTCATAGATTTGTCAAGCTCCCAAGTTCAAATCAAACTCACCTGAAGATTATATCGGATCCACGGTTTTGGCCTTACTTTCAGGTAAATTCATACACAATAGACACCTAACTTTTTTCAAGATTTTCCTATATTTATGTACAGAATTGCATTGGTGCTATTGATGGCACTCATATTCCCATCACAATTGCTGAAGAGAAAGCAGCCCCTTATAGAAATAGGAAAGGAACATTGTCACAAAACGTGATGCTAGCTTGTGACTTTGACTTGATCTTCACATTTATTTCATGTGGATGGGAAGGGTCAGCATCAGATGCAGGCGTCCTTCGTTCTGCTCTTAGCAAGGGGTTTCGTGTTCCAGAGGGTAAATTTTATCTTGTGGATGGTGGAGTGCATAAACACGCCTTCTTTTCTTGCCCCATATCGAGGAGTGCAATACCATATTAGTGAATTTAGGAGGCGTCGCTCAGCTCGAAGATATGATTATGCAGACTACAAAGAATTGTTCAACCATCGCCACGCTCTCCTTCGCAATCACATTGAAAGGGCAATTGGTGTTTTGAAGAAGCGATTCCCAATCCTGAAAGTTGGCACATTTCATCCAATTAAAACTCAGATTAAGATCCCAGCTGCAGCTGTTGCATTTCACAACATCATTAGAGGTCAGAATGGTCAAGATGGGTGGTTGGATCACCAACCTGCCTATATTCAATCAGATGGTTTTGTTGATGTACCAGAGGGTGACAATAATTACCAAAATGACATTGAGTCAAACGATGGAACTACCCTTAGAGATCAAATTGCAATGCAAATGTGGGATGATCAAATTGCAATGCAAATATGGAAAAAAGAAATTTGTCACAGTTCAACTTTTGTGTGCCTTGATGTTTAACTACTATATATGCACATGGAGTTTTTATTATTCTTAAAAAGTATCATGAGTTATCATCTTAAACTTTAGTATCATCACCTTTTAAACTTTTGATATTTCTTTATATTAACTCAATGCATATTTTGAGAGACCTTTTATTGTCATTGAGAGGTATCAAAATATTAACCATGCTGATTCGTTCCATTTGGATGGCTGCAGGAGGTCCGCACATGGCTACAGAAGGCCTTGTCGAAGGCAAAAGCGCATATCTTGCTCAAAATACAACTCTTTTCATGAATTGCTAACGGTGTGTTGTAACATGGAATTTTGATGCTGAAAAATTCCATGTTGATGCTGATGCTGAGAGCCAAGAAGGATACTATCTGCTTGTATGAATGCTGTGCTTGTTGATGCATGTATGACTGATTTTCTATGTCGATCTATGTCGATGCTATGCTTGTCTAGAGCCAAGAAGGATACTATCTGCATGTATGAATGCTTCTCTCTTATGAGTGCTTGTTTTGAATTTTCTATGTCAAGGATGCTTATCTCTTATGAATGCTTAACTCTTGTTATGAATGCTGTGCTTGTTGAGAGCCAAGGATGCTTGATTTTCTATGTCTGATTTTTTTGATTTTACACATGTATGAATGTTTGTATGATATTATCTGCATGTGTAGAATTTATCACTTTTTTCATTATTTTTAAATGATCTTTTATTCATATTTGTATTTGTATTTTTTAAAGATTTTTCTAGTTTTTTTTAGATTTTTCTATATATTTTTGAACTTCCTTGAGTGTTAGGGATTTTTATCCCTACGGCTTCCAAATGGTGGGTGGGAATATTTTCCTTGAGGGAAAATTATCCCTAGGGGTTGGAGAGGATTTCATGTGCCATTAAAATCCCTCTAGGAGGAAATATTCCCTAGATTTAATTTCCCTAGCATCCAAACAAAGCCTTAAAGGGAAATCACATCCATCTCTCGGACCCCATCAGACGTCAGGCACGTTGCATACAGCATACATAAAGAAGAGATGCAGAGAAGATGCAATGGAATAAAGAGGGAGAGGCAATAATTAATTAGCTCATCTTTGGTTGATTAGGGATAGTTTACGTAGGACCAAGAATAGCGACCAAGAGGAGAGGGTGAATACGAGCCAACAAAAACATTTTTTTTTTCAAAATCTTTTCTCAAGGAGAATTCTAAGACACATTATTTTGGTAGATATTAAAAGCTGCGTAAGGTGAATTTCAGAGCACCCATGACATGAAACATTGACATCGTGTTAGCAGTATTTCAGATCGTCGGCTCTTACACAAACATTGACAAACCACGGCTAGTAAAAGCTAACGCGACATTGTCAATCATTTATATAAGACTGCATAACGAAAACAGAAACCAGGGTAATTTGCAGGCATGGAATTCGAGATTTATTGTGGGGGCAATTGGTTCGAACAAATGTCAATACAATTTTTATGCAACATACACATATGGACCCATAATTTTCTAACAATGAAGGGGACCTAACAAAAAAATACTACAAGCACGGAGAGGGACTTTCGCTGTAATTTAGCAATAACTAGAAGGAAAGCTACAAGCACCTGAACAACGTGGTAAAATATGAAATTAACACGTAAAAGAATGCTGCCGCTTGGGAGCTGTTCGCGCTAAAAACGTGAAGGTTTTCAGCCTCAAACACACAAGACAAACACCGGGTTTGCAGAGCGTGCCAATCAATTTGACCTGAAATTGACAAGGTAGTTTGTAATTTGATCAAAGCCGATAAACAAGGATCTATCGGCTTTTCGCTAGTCGGCAAGAACCGATTAGGAGGTAACTAAATCAACTGGTCACAGTTGATCCGGATACAAGGTAAAATCGGCTTCGAGAAGGCGATGCGCAACAAAACGAAGCGAATCAAACCTGGGTGAAATCGGCTAAAATCAACAATCGGCGATCTTGTGACTATGTTGATTTAAATGCGACTTGCAGAGAGATCTATGAAACTAAAGCAATGTAAAAGAAAAGGCTTGTAAAAGTAGATGTGTGTTGTTGGAATTGATTGATTTCTTTGCTTGACGCCCTCCTTCTTTTATAACACGCCTGACCGATCCGAATTGTACATAGATACGGTGCATTTATCCGTATCGGCCTCTTATCTGATTTCCTCCCCCTTTTAGAAACGGTTTCCTTCTCCGAGTCGTTTACCGATTCCTTATTTATATGAATACTTCTTTCCCGATTCAGACCGATTTCAATGCACGCTGAATTTTGGTGCAAACATATGCCCCCCATTTTTGAAAGGTAGCTTGCTATCTTTCAAAAATCCTTCGCTTTTCTCCGTGATCGGCTTAACGTTTAAGATTTTCCTCGGTAACTCCCCCATTAATGGCGCCGTAATGCTCTCGGTGCGTTTTTAATGCAGCAACTGTTCCCGCCTTTTCACCTTTTTCACCGAGGTATAAATATGAGGCTCCCCCTTGCGGTCATTTTCACCCTGGCGTGCTTTCGTTCATCCTGAAATCGGCTTTCCTCCGCTTCAACCCCTTCTTCTCATAGCATCGGCTGAAATGGATGCATCTCAGGTACTTGTTCCGATCCCAGATAGCGATCATCAGTACTTCCTAGGTCCAATAGGAACCATAGAAACCGATACTGTCATTGGGGATGAGATCCCTAGACTCCCTTTATCGGCTCCTGGTTACAACATCAATGAGTGGTCCAAAAGTTTTAGGGCTTGGCCGACAGCTCTCAAGGGCTGGAGGTCCTGGTATATTAGAGTATCGGCCCAAAAGAAGGCGGAGTGGGAGGGTATGGGTATTGCTGAGTGTATCCCCATGTCCTTAGCTGCTCCAGAGCCCAATGAATCTTTAGTAGCCGCTGCCTGCTATTTTTGGTCGGACTCTTTTAACGCCTTCTTTTTCCCAACCGGTCCCATCGGCCCAACCCTTCTAGACATGGCTGAATTATGTTGTCTTAGGCCTGATGGAGACCAAATATCGGCTTTTAGTGGAAAACCTCAGTACAAATTGACCAGAAAAAAGGGAGAAGGTTGGTCCAGATATATCAAAAATAACAACAAAGTAACCGGCCCTGTATCGGATGAAGAACACGTAGCTTTCATCAACTTATGGTTAGACCGATTCCTCTTCTGTGGCGCTTCCCTAGGACCAACCCAGGTCTATCAATTTATGTCGGAGCAACTAGTTATGGGTCATCGGCTAGCTTTAGGGAAGTCCTTGTTGGGCGCCGTATACCATATGATGCATATCATCCGGAGTCGGCTTTTCACTGGCAATAATTCCTATGTCGTAGGTAATGTTGGCGGCCCTCTTTGGTTTATCCAGATTTGGCTTTACTGCGTTTTTGGCTGCCTCATTATCCCGGACCCTTCGGAAGAATCAGCTTTCCCAACGGAAGACTTTCCTGAGGGCGCCATCCCTGTATTTCAACCTAGCCGATCCCCAGGCGAAAAGTTCATCATGTGTTCGTCTGATGAACAAAAAATCTCTCCTGCCGGCTTCCATAAGTACTTGTCCTTTTTCCTGAATCTTAACCAAGCCTCTTTTAACCGTAGAGATTTCTTTTCGTATAGCCAATTAGCCGATCTCCCGTGGCCTTCTTTTCTTCGTTTAAATTCTGATAGCTCTCTAATGCCCCAGTCTACTCTTGATCTGCTTCCCCTGCTGATTTCCCCTTGCATCCTTCACGTCGGCTTAAGTACTCGAAATAGAACATTTCAGCCGACCTATGAGTTCTATCATCCTTCAGTTTATGCACGCCAGCTGGGTTTCGGACAAACCATTCCTTGCTTTCCTTTGCTTAGGATGATTAAGCCACGAAACAAAGTTACTAACATCACTGCGGCGGAGCTTATTATCGAGCTAGCCGATGAGCTCCATGTGGTAGACTTGCCATTCCTCGTGTTAAACACACGTCGATCGGGCCAATTTACCACATGGTGGGTTTCCATAGCTGAGGCACTCTTGCGGAGGCGTACTATTCCCAAGGTCCTGTCCTCTTTTCTTCCTGGCTTTCGAGAGCCGACGGAGACCGTTGCTGGGTCTAGCTCGAGTTCGAGCGATGCTAACTCGTCTTTAGAGGTATTTTCATTTTGATGTTTTATTGGAATAAGATTTTCATCGGCTTAACCATATCTTTTACCCTTTTCAGACTAGCAAAAGATCAACCCGGCGCAAGCGCATCGTGACGATCGCTCAAAGCGGCAAGGTCATCGACCCTCTTGCGGTTCATCTTCCGCACGCGTTGGGGGTCAATAGCCCATCACTGTCTGATCTTGCCGTCCAGCGCACCAAAAGTACGTCTAGTTCCATTTTCCATCAAATGAAGTTTCATGCTTGCTGTCGGCTAAACCCTATGTTCGTCTTTTTAGAGAAGAAGAGCCGTAGAGTCGTCATTAAGCGATCCCCAAAACCTGCAGGCCGTGATGCAGCATCATCCCCAACCGGATCGGCTACTGCGGTTAGCTTCGACCCTTATTCTTGATTTATCTTTGTCTTTCTTGATCTTACCGTGAAAATATTTTTCAGGAAACCCCCTCCGTCCAATTGCTAGAAGCTGATGCAGAGAAGACCAGACGAGGCGTGCTCGTCTTGCCGCTTTGGCTCTGCTTCCGCCATCCGCCGTCACCTCCAAAACTCGCCGCCCGGCTCCGTCGATGGACTTAGCCGATCTTTTAGGCTTTTCCTTGGACGAGCTTGACGACCCGGAGATTGTGGCCACTGATGATTACCCGGCCGATATCCAACGTATAATAGCGGCCTCTGCTCCAGCATCGGCTGCTTTGTGCATTGCGGCGGGGTATGCGAGAGCGACTCAATCGCCTCCTAGATGAAGTGTTGCAACCTAAGCGGCTCTCTGGCCAACACTCAACCTTTGAGAAATGCGATGGCAGCCATGCAGACCGATCTTCCTCCAGACTACGGACGCATTGCTAGAGGTATGTCACTTGGACGCCGGCCGGTCGGATGTGGAGTTGGCCAAAATAAGGGTTGATCAGAGGAAGGCCCAGCAAGCCGATCAACAGCTCTTGGATAAGCTTATAGCAGATGCCAAACATCGGAAGAGCATATTTGATCGAGGTACTGCTACACTCAAATCGGCCAAAAGCAGAGCTCAAGAGCTGGAATCGACCAAAATTAAACTTGAAGAACAGCTGGCCTTGATCACAAAAGAACTTGCAGACTGCCAGATCGGCATCACAGACTCTTCTTCCTCACTGGCCGCTCAGAGGCGGGAGATTGGCGAGATTTTTGCGCAAGTCAAGACTCAATCGGCCAAAATAGTTCCAGTTCCGGGTGATGCAGTGGCCGATCAACAACTTATAGATGGTGTCCAAGCCACTATTGGCAAAGCGGCAGTGGCCCTATCGGCTTTGGGAGCCCATTTTCCCGGATCGGGACTACACTAGACTTTGATTTACTGATCAGTTGTGGCCAATCTTTGTAATATTGCTTTAAACTTGACGTCGTTTGAACTCTTGCTTGATCGGCTGTGCATCCGATTTTGTAAACTTTAATCTGTGGATGGGTGTTTAAACTGACTCGGTCGGCTGTATGACCGATTTTATATGCATGTGCTTTTGTCATTGATCCTGATGTCTTCCTCCCTGTAGTTAGGACCCGACCCATATGCTTGGGTGATATGCCTTCAGATATTTTCCATTGATCGCTTTAGGTAGGACGAACCCTTCTAAGGATTCCAGTATATATGAATTCCCGTCAACCGGCCGATAGATCTTATAAGGCCCTTCCCATGTTGGAGACCATTTGCCGAATCGATTATCCTTAGACCCAATCGGCAACACGGTTTTCCATACCAAATCGGCTTGATTGAATGATTTTAAAATCACTTTTTTATTGTACGACCTGGCAACCATCTCTTTGTTCCTTTTAAGCCGATCTAACGTGATCAGCCTTAGTTCGACTAAATCATCTAGATTGTCAAGCATCGCTTTGTTTGTATTCATCGGTGATACCTTATCTTGCTCGTGTAGCCTTATTGAGCCGATGTTGATTTCAGCGGGCAAAAGCGGCTTCTTGTCCGTATACCAACTGAAAGGGTGACAATTTAGTTGATCCGTGATGAGATAGCCGATAAGCCCATAAAGCCTCCAATAGCGTTGAATGCCATCTCCTTGGCTCTTCCTCAATTTTTCTTTTTATCAGCTTTATCAATGTCTTGTTTGACGACTCGGCCTGTCCGTTGGCCTGGCGTAGTAAGGGAAGAGTTGAGTAATTTTATCCCAAGACTTCCCGCAAAACCTTTGAAATCGTTGGACATGAACACGGTACCACGATCGGTAGTGATTGTTTGTGGAATCCCAAACCGATGGACGATGTGTTCATTTACAAAGTCGATCGGCTCTTTACTAGTAACCTTCTTGAGTGGTACAGCCTCAACCCATTTTGAGAAATGTCTGTGGCTGCAAGGATGAATTTATGTCCTTTCTTTGGATGACGGAAATATTTGGCCGATTACGTCTATACCCCATCCTCTAAATGGCCATGGCTTGACGATCGGATGCAAAGCCGATGCTGGTGCTGACTGTATGTTACCAAACTTTTGGCACGTTTGGCATCCTTTATAATATTTGAAGCAGTCTTCTAACATCGTCGGCCAAAAATATCCTGTTCGTCTCAGTATCCATTTCATCTTATGGGCCGATTGATGTGATCCACAAATGCCTTCATGGACTTCACCCATTGCCACTTTGGCTTCTTCGGTTCCCAGACATCTTAACAACAAACCTTCCATAGTCCGAAAGTATAATACATCTTCTAGTAGAACATATTTGTCGACGATTGGAGAACGGGCTCCCGCCGAGCTTACTTGTTGAATGTGGGATCAACCGAAACCCCTTTCTGCCAAAGGTGTAGCATCGAAGACGTGGAAGATGGTCTGCATAGGAATGCATAGAACACAAAGATTTTATCCTGGTTCAGCCTCTCATTATCGAGATAATAGCCCTACATCCATCGCTGGTGGCGTCTTTGCTATATAAAATCCTCCCCTCCTCGGGCTAGGGGATTAAATACAAGATACATGTTATATACATGGTAACTACCCCCTAGATTTACGACATGCTTCCATAACCGTAGCGCCCACGATCCGGGGCCCTTGATCTGCGCAATTAATTTGAATTTCCGGTACATCTGCCCTTGATTTCCGGCGGATTGATTGCCATCTTCCTTTCTAGTGGCAAGACCGGGTCCCCCGACCATCCGCCCGGGTAACGGTGTGGCCTTCACGAGCATGATCGCTCGTGATCGTCCGGTATGGTCGTAGGCGAATGGGTAGACACGCATGCTCGGGAGTTATGTTGCCCGGATAGTTTTTCGAGCATCTTCTGCTGGTGCTGTATGGTCGGTAGCTTCAGGATCTTCTGGGGGCACAACGGTCTTTTATCAGATAGTCAATCCCCGACAATATTTGAGTGCTTTGCGCCTGACCTTCTGCTCGGTCGGCTTGGCTGGATCTGACAAATAATCCCTTATCTCTGTTCTCCAGTCGACAGGGTGAACACATAAAATCGGCCAAACGTTTAGCTCGATTGGTCCCTGTCGACTTTCAATCTTGTACCCTGATGCACATTGTGCCAATTGGTTTGCTTTATTATTAGCTTCTCTGGGGATATGTTTTATAGAAAATATGGTGAACATCTCGATGATCTGGAGACATTGATGCAAGTACTGAGTTAGCGCACCGTCGTTGCATCGGTATTCTCCTTTGACTTGCTGTACGATTAACATCGAGTCCCCAAAAGCTTCGACGTCTTTCACCCCGATGCTATCTAATAATTGTAGGCCCCTTAGTAATGCTTCGTATTCTGCCTGGTTATTTGAACATCGGCTATTTAACCGATACATGAAGTCATACTCCTGTTTCCTAGGTGAAACTAGTATCACACCGATGCCTTCGCCTTCTTGGCAAACAGACCCATCAAAATACAGCTGCCAAGGAGTTACACTAGTTGTTCCTACTAATGTTTCACTTCCTGTGATAAAATCGGCCACAGCTTGTCCTTTCACAGATTTAGTCGACTCATAGGTTAACTCGAACTCTGTTAAGGCATATGCCCATTTACCAAGCCGACCCCGCAGGATTGGCGCCGATAATATGTACTTAACTACATCGGTTTTGCATATTATAACGCATTTGGAAGCCAGCATATAATGTCTTAACTTGGTACAAGCAAAATACAATGATAAGCATAATTTTTCTACTAGGGGATACCTGGTTTTACGCATCTACAAGACGTCGGCTTAAGTAAAATATTGCTCGTTCCTTCCTATCGGCTTCTTGTGTTAAAACTACCCCAATCGAATCACCTTCAGCCGATATATATAGTCTAAAAGGTATACCGTGTTTTGGTGCGGTCAATACTGGTGGACTCATCAGATAACCTTTTATGTCGTCGAAGGCTTTTCGATCGGCTCCCCATTTGAACTCTTGGTTATCTTTGATTTTCAGCAGCGGTGTGAAGGCCCGAATACGCCCTGACAAGTTTGAGATAAAACGTCACAAGTAGTTGATTTTCCCAATTAATACCTGCAACTCCTTTTTGCTTGTCGGCGGTTTAGTATCGGCTATGGCTTTTACTTTGGTTTGGTTTACTTCAATTCCTCCTTCATGCACCGTAAACCCAAGAAATTGTCGGTAGATACTCCGAAAGCACATTTGAGAGGGTTCATTTTTAACCCATGTAACCTTGTGCTTTCGAACATCTTTTCCAGATCGGCTAAATGTTGCCAGTCTTCTTTGGACTTTACCACTACGTCGTCAATGTATATTTCCACGATCGCCGATCGGATCATGGAAAATATGGTTCATGGTATGCGATAAGTAGCACCGGCATTTTTAAACCGAAGGTCATAACTTTCCACTCATATAGCCCTAAAGCCGGACATCGAAAGCCGTTTTGGGTATATCGGCCGGCCATGAATATCTGATTGTATCCAGCGTTCCCGTCCAAAAAGCTTATAATTTTATTTCCGGATGCAGCATCGATAAGCATATCGGCTATGGGCATCAGTACTAAATCTTTTGGTGTAGTTTTGTTTAAATCTCTAAAATCGACACATACCCTAAGTTTGCCATTTTTCTTCTTCACAGGGGCGATGTTTGAGACCCACTCGGCGTATTGGCAAGGCCGGATAAACTTTGCCTCCAAAGCAATCGTCCTACTTCTTCCTTTATAGCGTCATACAACGTAGGATTAAACCGCCTAGGTCTTGTTTGAATGGCCGATACCAGGTTTTATAGGTAGTCGATGTTCGACTAGTCAGCCGCTTAAATCGGCATTTCATAATACTCCCATGCAAAGCAATCCTTGTATTTCTTGAGTATTTCGACCAACTTTGCTTTATAAGCGGGTTCTAATTTAGCACTTACAAGCGTTGGTCTTTTATTATCACCTTCATCACCTTCCCCAATGTTGACTTCTTCTAGCAAATCGGCAGAGGTAAATCCTAACCCTTTTCTTTCTTCTTCAAAATCCTCAATGGCTTCTTCGTATTCTTCTTGCCGATAGCTCCTGGCCTTTTCCTGCAGCTTTGCTAGTGTCTTGTGCTCCATCTTCTTACTACTTCGTCTGTCCGATCAAGCGTGTTGGGTTTAACGCTGATCGGCTTGAATCTGACTTCTCAACGCAGATAAAATCGCAATTGTCCAAGGCTTTCCACGATATACATTCGGCTTCTTCGTGTGGCCAATTGGTGTCGTGGCTAGCCATGGCGATATGAGTCGATGTGTCGGCGCACGACTTCTCTTGTATCATCGTTCCACTTTGCACCAATTTTTGGTGCATAGTTGATGGTATACAGCAATTGGCATGGATCGATCCGCCCAAGGAGCCTGTTGTAATTGCCTTTGGCTTCAATAACAAAAAATGCGATCGGCAAAGTTTTATTACCGATCGGCTTCGACACCATTACGCCTTTAGCCTCAGTTGGGTCTCCCGTGAAGTCATTTAGCACCATATTGGTTTTGATCAAGTCTTCATCGGCTTTACCCAATTTTCTGAAAGTACTTAATGGCATGAGATTGACTGTTGCCCCGCCATCGACCAACATACGAGATATCGGTCGGCCATTAATATACCCTTTCGAGATATAATGGTTTGAGATGCCGATGCATGTCTTGTGGTTTTTCGAACACACGTCTGGTGCTCAGAGGCATAATTGGGCGAATACTTCTTCACCGATTCTTCGGTTTTGAACTCGGCAGGTAGAGCGAATACCATGTTTATATCCATCGGTGGCGTATCATCCCGTATCATTGGAGAACCGGATTCGATCGATTGGTCTGAATCACTATCGATCTATTCCTTCTTTCTCCACTCCTTTTTCGAAATTGGTACCGGTCTTAACTTATTGAACATCCGATCCTCTCGCTCTCCTTTTCGGCCTCCCTTTCTTCTTGTGTTTTCAATCATTGAAGCCTTCTGCGTTGTGATTTCTTGAGACCTGGAGGGCACCACCTAGGTTTAGGTTCTATCGGCTTCGTATTTTTCGGCTAAATTGCTCATCTCATTGTCGATTCCATTCTACCCGTGTTAGCCGATAGTTCTGATTTCGGGAGGACTCGCCTTGCTCGATGTTGACAACCTTTCATGGATCGGCCATCGCTTCTCATATCTGGATGATTGTATATCGGTCTAGACAACCTATCTTTTCTGCATCGATTTGGCCGATATCTGAGATGAGTGTTGCATAGGACAAGACACAAGCTGTTGGTAAGGTCATCCCTTTCTCCCAAAGAAACGCCAAAAGGGACATTGTCGATGTTTCTCTTCTTCAGTAGTTGGCCGATATGACATATCTGGCCGCCAACGCTCGTCCCTCTTTTGCCTTAGTCGATGCAGATTCTGGTGGCGTTGAGGGTCACACCTTCGACTTACCCTATCATACTTCCCCAGGAGTTGTGAGAAGGTCGGCTTTGGTTTGAAATTGGCTTTTCTTGGAGCCCTCTCAGCCCGATACCATTTACCGACCTCCAAGTCCCCTCTTGGTTTTACCGTTCTTGAGTTTTGTCCATTCCTATCGGCTTCTATTTGTATAGAACCGATAGTGATCTGCACTGTCTCGTCTCGTGATACAATTCCTTTAGTCGGCTTGTCTTCTTCCGCAGGCCTCTTTTCTTTTCGTGAACATTGAACCATGTTGACTTGAAAAGGGCTCATATCTATCTGCATAGCCGATTCTTCCGCAAATTTTAGCCTGCCATCAGTGATGGCCGATTGAATCTGTTGTCGAAAAATATTGCAGTCGTTAGTATTATGTGAAAACGAATGGTGCCATTTGCAATACCTTCGCTTCTTAATTTCCTCGGTCGATGGTATGACGTGTCCCTCCGGCAATTTTATGAGTTTTTCTTGCAGTAATAAATCAAATATCTTGTCACATTTTGACACGTCATATGAATACTTGATTTCCGCCCTATTTTTCGTCGGTTTGAGCAGAGAGCATACGAGTGGCTTTTTAGAACCCTTGGTCCACTCGGCTATGTTTATTTCTGCTTCGTCCTCGGAGGTGTCGCTTGAATTGTAATTCACCATGTTTACTTTGGCCCTTTCATTACCGTTTGGCTTAAATCTATCTTTAAATCCTTTATTTTCTGCATATCGGCTTTCATGTGCCGATACGCGATGGAGTAAGTGGCCTAAGTCGGGGAACTCTTGGCCTGATAATTTCTCTTTCAATGGAGGGATTAATCCCTGGAACGCTAAATCGGCCAATTGATCATCGGGTAATGTTACACTGTAGCACCTATTCCGTACGCCCCGAAACCTCTTGATATAATCAGAGACCGATTCGCCAGTATTGGCTTAGGACCGAACTAAGATCAGAAATCCTAAGCTCCATAGTTCCCGAAAAGAAGTACTCATGGAATCGGCTTTCTAAATCGTTCCATATATGAACTGAATTAGGTGGTAGATTTGTGAACCAAGTGAATGCAGTGCCAGATAATGATAAAGGGAACAATCTAATTTTTAACCCATCGGACTGTGCAGCCTCCCCACATTGAGCCATGAACCGTCCGATATGCTCAATTGTGGTAACAGAATCATCACCTGAGAATTTAGCAAAGTCTGGTATCCTAAAGTTGTGGGGGTATGGCATTCGGTCTATGTAATCGGGATACGGCTTCCTATAGCCGATTACCCTTCCTCTGGGCTGTAAACCGAACTGTTCTCTCAAAACATTGGCGATTTGTTCTGCCCAATTAACATTGTCGGCTTGTGGTGCAGCCGGACATTGCCAATTTTCATTGTTCGTGCCCTGCCCCCCGAGTGCAAACTCGGGTCTTTGTCCAAATCGCGCCTCAGGAGGTCTTGGCACTGTGTCATAATCATGATTAAAACCTAATACATCGGGTACGGGCGCAAAAGGTTCGACGTACGGCACCACCCTATACGGCGCTTGTTTCATGGTTGCGGTTCCCCGTGACTGCGGAACCTGACCCTTTTCGATCGGCTGATAAGCCGATAATCCGATGCTATTGGAGGGCCCATTTGACTGATTTGATGCGTTTATCTTGGCCCCATCCGTGTGTCCATGGTAGTGTGTGAATCCATCTCTCTGTATGCTTGGTTTCAAAACCGTAGGTTGAGTTGGTACCATAATAGGCGCTTGAGATGACACGTTTACTGTGTTGGTGTTAGGTGTTATGGAATATACTGGGTACGTGGGGATGGTTTGTGGTGGATCTAGCAGGCTTCCAGACGCAGCTAATTCCTGAGCAATTGTTTTCACACTATTTTCTATCATCGGCTTTAATGTGGATACTAGAGCCGATGACTGGTTAATCAATGCGTGATGGACAGATTGCTCGATCATACTTGATAAATCGGCTTGAGCGGGTGCGTATCGGCTTACCGATTCAGATGACGAATCTCCGATAGGATTGATGCTTGGGAGTGCAATCTTTTGAGTAACGCCACGGCGTGTTTTCTGGAAGCACCGTAGCATCATTTCCTCCAGAGCCGCCTTTCGGTCTTCGATTTCTTTCCGTTGCTCAGGGGTTAAATCGGCCATCTGAGGCGCGATTATGGCATCAGTGTTGATATCGGCGGTGACCGCGGGCTTGTCGGTTGACGACATTCTTTTTGTTGGTCCCACCGGGCGTGCCAAAATATGTTCGCGCTAAAAACGTGAAGGAAGGTTTTCAGCCTCAAACACACAAGACAAACACCGGGTTTGCAGAGCGTGCCAATCAATTTGACCTGAAATTGACAAGGTAGTTTGTAATTTGATCAAAGCCGATAAACAAGGATCTATCGGCTTTTCGCTAGTCGGCAAGAACCGATTAGGAGGTAACTAAATCAACTGGTCACAGTTGATCCGGATACAAGGTAAAATCGGCTTCGAGAAGGCGATGCGCAACAAAACGAAGCAAATCAAACCTGGGTGAAATCGGCTAAAATCAACAATCGGCGATGCGCAGCTATGTTGATTTCGTCGACTTGCAGAGAGATCTATGAAACTAAAGCAATGTAAAAGAAAAGGCTTGTAAAAGTAGATGTGTGTTGTTGGAATTGATTGATTTCTTTGCTTGACGCCCTCCTTCTTTTATAACACGCCTGACCGATCCGAATTGTACATAGATACGGTGCATTTATCCGTATCGGCCTCTTATCTGATTTCCTCCCCCTTTTAGAAACGGTTTCCTTCTCCGAGTCGTTTACCGATTCCTTATTTATATGAATACTTCTTTCCCGATTCAGACCGATTTCAATGCACGCTGAATTTTGGTGCAAACAGGAGCCATCGATGATCACGCGCTGGTGCCGCCGCCACCGCTTCTCTAACCTTCCCGCAGTCTCCAAGTTGGGGATGATGGTTCGTGTGCTGGGAGGAAACGAGTCGGCAGAGGAGGAAGAGCCGATTTGTGCCTTTGGTTCGGGCGGACGTCGCGGCGAGGACGGGAGAAGGAGGGGAAGGTGTGCGTGGGAGTAGCGACAAGAGAAGCAAGCCGCAAGCGCGTCGGAGCAACTGAGCAAGCCGCCGGCACCCACAAGCGAATGGAGTAGCGACGAGAGAAGGGGATCGGGAGGAACTGGACTGCCGACGCAGGTAGGGCGGAGGAGGATGCAGCGACATGAAGCGCTAGGAGGCGTGGACGGTGGGCAGAGGAGGATGCAGCGACGGGAGGCGTGGGTGCCGGGCGGATGAGATGCAGTGAATGGAGGCGCGGGGAGGGGTTGACGCCAGCTCCGCGGCGAGCGACACCGGCTCCGGCTCCCCTGCCCAGTTGGAGAGCTCCGCGGGATCGGCGGTCTAGGGTTGCGCGGATTCGAAGGCCGAGCCCGAGGACGCTGTCACGGAGCGGGGAATCCAGAGATGTCTGGTTTGGGCACTGGGAGGCGAGGAGGCAGCGATGGGAGGCGGGCGGGGCAGAAGAGGAGGAGGCGGAGATGGGAGGCGGGCGATTTGCGGTGATGGGAGGGCGACGGAGGCACCGAGCGTTGGAGTAGAGACGACAGATGGGGATCGTTCGTGGGGAAAGTGGAGAGATTGGGTAAGGCCCTCGGGTTGGGCTACGGATCCACGGGCCCTAATCTAAATTGAGCTCTTTTACGGTGGATTAAATTGAATATAAACCGTTCATTCTTTTCGATCTAACGGATCAGATTAACTAGAATTTACTTATACTACACCTGGTAGTAGAGTAGTAGAAACACCCTTAATAAATCAACGGTTAGATGTTATTTCTACTACACATTTTATACTACAAGTATAATCCACCGTAAAATTTCTCTCTAAATATTGAGACTAATCTGCTCTTGTTTTAATTAGTGCAAATGCTTTAGATTCGTGCCGTTTCTTTTTTGGAAGAGCATAGAAGCACTTCTCTTCCTATAATTCCTGATAAAGGTATAAATGTGACAGTTTAAGTTCAGTACCGAACTGTCTTTGATATAGGACTCTTGTATCCTTATGTACTCTATGTAATGGCCCTCAGCCTACAACAGCAATCGTCGTCTTCTTCGCTGTAATACTAACAACTCCAAAGGCACCTAGCAAAATGCCATCTTTACCAACCGCAGCTAGCTGGAGAGAGTAGTCTGAACTCTGAAGACTCTGAACTAGAAACGCCTTGGTCTTCCCTGGTCAGCTGTATCCTCTGCCCTTGTAGGCTGCTGTACTTCACCTGTTCGCCGCAGGATTGAATTGGAGGCAGTTAGAACAGAAAAAACTGCCTACGCATCAGCTCAGAGCTGAATATGATCGGGCTGTATGTACTGCTTACGTGCATTGATGTTTGCGTGGACATCAACTCTCTGCACTGCGTCATTAGAACGTGTTCTTGAATGGCAATTCTGGAGAGATATGACATCAAGACATTTGTCCGGGCTAACTGCAGAAAGTGGCAGATGATTTCAGAGCAAAAACAGCCAATGCAGAATCCCAGGACATCTTTCAGTACATCTCATCGCCAATGTAGGTGTAAATGTCATTGCACAACTATGGAATATATTTGCAAGAAAACCAACAAGGAACATCCATTTATAAAACAGCACCTTAGGCATTAGAGCACTTGTTGAGTTTCCTATGGTCTGCATGACATCTATTGCAGTGCCAACAGCATTTTTGACAGCTTGAATATCTGCCTGCAAAATATAAATTTGTGGATAAAAACATGAAATTCAACTGGAAATGAAGATGGAGAAAAAAAATTCAATGTTTTTTTTTTCGGATTTCGAACCACTGCTCCATCAGAGACAGGAAGGCGCAGAACAGTAGCATTCAGAGCATCCACTGTTCCTGACAAAGAATCAGCATGCTTCTTCTCCAATAAGGACCATTCCTCTAGATATATCATCTGTTGCAGAAGTAGAAAACAGCAAACTTGACAATGAACTTTAGTCATAACTGAATAGTTAGTTACTCATGTAGCCCCAGAGATAAGCAAACAGAAGTGTGCTAGATTTATATTTAAGTATGCATTACGGCCGGTGTAATTATCCTTTATGGGCCAAATCATGACCCTTCAATTATGCTAGTTGGTATTACCCCATAAGTCCACATTAGCATATAAGTGATCCGAACTGCCTTTTCAACTTTACAACTAGGCATAAGAAAGAGCCATGTGCTGATTTTGGACAATCAGGAAATTGTATCCAAATGGTCTATTGTACTACTTACAGTCCTATAACTACCCGAAAGAAATGCATTAGAATTAGAGAGGATTTGAAGAATCGACTAAAGTAAGGTGAAAAAGAGGCAATAGAACAGAGTTCTTACTTGTTCCCTCAGGATAGCCATGAGTTTGCAGTTGCTGTTAAATAACTGTAGCTGTAACTTTCTATGGGCAACAGATTTACGCATCCCTAGGATAGCAATCCACGCACCACACAAGTATTTCTGTCATCAATGAGGCAACAAAGAAGGATCAGCAGCGGCAGTGCAGCAGCAGGTCAATAAAACAAGTGCGACAAACCATGTCTTGGTGGAAGACTCATCGAGTAGGATTGGAGGAATGAAATGCAGAAAGATGCAATGTATATAGCAGTAATGAACATAGCTAATGACACAATTTTGATAAACAAACCATTATTAGCTTCATCGTATCTGTAATTTTGTCATATCCATGTGCAGTTTCAGCACACTGTTCTGAATTCTGAATATATCATGGGTTTTGATAAGTTTCGTCCGGATGTTTTCTCTAGCAACCATCATCCAATTTCCTGGTCTTTGGATTTGCTTTCAGATCAATGCACGCCTCCCCTGAATTCGAGGTGGGTTGATCCTACGAATGTGTGTTTTGATCGTACGGTCCAAAGTTTAGATGTTTTTTAGAACAAAAACATCCGGATGATGCCTATACACTATATCATAAGTCATAACCATAAGTTTTGTCCTAGAACAGATGTGCTCACTCACCTCTGCAGCCCGTGTCTGAGCAGAAAGCGCGGCGTCGGCCTGCGCATTCGCGCGCCGCCACTGCAAATGCCGGCTGTACAGTACCCTCAACAGGTGCTCATCGTCGGCCTTGGAACCTCCAGGAGCCTTCCTCCTCTTGTCACCATCCACGCTGCAATCAGCAGAACCCTTGCTCTGCATCTTCACAGCAAGGCCAGGAACCCCCGGCGAGCTCCTCACCGGGGACGGGCTCGCCGTCCTCCTCGGCGAACTGGCCGATGGCTTGATCAGCGATGGTTTGCTGAACGGGGAAGAAAGCAAACCGTTGAACAGTGACTTCCTCTTCACCGGTGCCGTCCCTGGAGACGACTTGGCGACCCCGGAGGTGCGTGACAAGAATGGAGTGACCTGGTCGGCAAACCGGTCGGAGCGGCTCCCCACGGCGTCCCGCAAGAACCGCGCCGACGAGCTCATGATGCTCTTCGGAGACGGGCGCGCTCCCGAGGCGATGCCCGCGCCGCCGCCGTCCTGCGACCCGGCGGAGGACGCGCTCTCCGTTTCCGATGACAGCGCCTGCAGGTGCTCCGCGCCGTCCACCGACGCGCGCCGCGGTGTCTCCTTGAACGCCACGGACCGCACGCCGGCAAAGACGGCGGGCAGTTCCTTCTTGTTCGAACCACAGTCCAGGCTCTTGGTGAGCGAGCCGCCGTGGAACCTACACAGCGCCGCATTCGCCGATGCCGGCCACTGGACTGCTCTGGACCTCTTCTCAGGCGTGATCGCGGCCACCGCGGCAGGCGGCACTGGCCTGGCCTTGCTGGTGTCCCACGAGTAGGAGGGGCTCTGGAACGCGACCGAGAGGGTCCTTGTCGTGGTGGCCGCGACGCTCCCGCTGGCAGCCGTGGTGTCGGCATTGGGAGGTACTGGACGCGACCGCTCGGTGGCAGAGGCGGGCCACCTCGGGGCCGGGGACGCGGAACGGCGGGAGGAAGTGGTAGTTGACGTGGAGGACGAAGAGGCGGCGGAGCTGGAGGAGATTGAAGCGGGTTTGGAGGAGGAGGAGGGAGTGAGGTAGCGGGAGGCGACGGACTTGGCCTTGGTCTTGGGCTTGTGCGCGGGGGCTGCAGCGTGACCGGCATCGGTGTTGGAGTTACCGGGTTTGGAGGGGGAGAGGACGGCGGAGGCAGAGGGGCGGCGGCGGCGGGACAGGATCGGCTGAACCGCGGTGGCGCCGGCGTAGAGCATTGTGGAAGGCGAAAGAACCGGCCGGGCGGTGGGTGATGGATGGAATGCGCGACAGGAGCCGAGCGAACCTTGCAAGCGAAATCCAATGTGCTCGTCCTGAGCTTACTGCTCATTTGAATATCCTGAGCTTAATACTCATGCTACTCCATTGTACGGACAAGTACTTGTTGGAGCTATCCGACGGCTCCCCTGCCTGCTTTCACAGAGACAATGCCGTCCGTCTGTTGAAGTATAAGTGAACCGTCCGTCTTTTCTCATCGGCTTAAGTTTTTGGATGAATTTATTGGTGCATGCAACTTAATATAGTATCAGAGTCAAGAGATCTTGAGTTTAAGACCCGGTTAGTGCAATTAAAAAAGAGAGTGACTAGGGAACGGTATACCGTTGCAACGGTATAGCCGTGAAACTTATGAAACTTATCATTTTCAGTGCTGGTTTCATGAGTTTCAGTGTTTAGTTTCATCAGTTTCATGTTTTATCAGTTTTTAGTGCTAAGTTTCATGAGTTTCAGTGCAAAAAATCATAAGTTTCATGAGTTTCATAGGTATACCGTTGCAACGGTATACCATTTTTTAGTTTTTCTGATTAAAAAATAATAATTGCAGCCCACTTCTATTCCACGTCTAAGGCCTGAGAGGTCTACACGTAAGGAGGAGTGTTGAAGTATAAGTGAACTGCCCGTCTTTCCTTATCAGCTTAGACTTTTGAATGAACTGGCTGGTGCATGCAACTCAATACATACATGTATAGAGCCCATCTTTCCTCATCAACTGCAACTCAATACGTACATGTACACAATATCCTCCGCAGATGGAGATCCTATGGTGAAAACGCTCAATCTGCACATCATTACACGAACACGTAGCACTGGTAAAAAAAATGTTGAGATTCGAATTAAAATTACTTAGATTATAAGTTCAAAATTAAATTAGTCTATTTTAAATAAAAAAAAGTTAACAATGCTTGGTTAGATAGTGGTTGTTACCTTAAATTTGAAATAATTATTTAAATGATAAATAAAATAATTTTACATTAAAATATATTAAATTAAAAAATCGATAATAGCTCGTTCTATGATACTTATTAATAGATTTGATACGCGTCAAAGAACACCTTACCCAGTACAAGATAATCTACATTAGTAGTAGAATATACAGCTCGACTGAATTAATACCTGGTGAACTGTGTACACAGCGTCTAGATCTATCTACCCACGTACGTACGTACTGTACGAATCATAGATACGATCTGTACGTACGTAGGACAATGTTATCTTTAGGTCATATATATACATTGTACGACACGTATGCATAGTACAATATTAATCTTCGGAGGCAGAGTTGATCTACCCAATTAATTAATATAAATAAGAGTAGTGCTTCTATATTTTTAACATAAGTTATACAAATATTAAAACAAATGAAAAGATAAATAATCACTATATACCTCTTTATTCATACTTTAATATTTATGCAATTTTTTTAAAAAAATATAAAAACACCTCACTATAAATAAATAGATTGTCTTGAATCCAAAAAGCATTAAGCATGTGCAACAGACATATGTGCGTGGTGTGTGGGACAGAGATCTCTGAAGTCCTATAGGGTTGTAGCTTAAGCAGTCGACCGTCCGATTAAGAATCCACGGTTCGAATCGTCCAAAAAACACTGTGCGGATTTTTTACTGTGCAAAAATACTATTTATGACACCATAGTAAAATACTGTTCATCACATTTTTTGACATCCGAGCAGTCCATCACCTCAATCAAACAGTTGTATCTATGAAACTTCTCAAGTTACATCCTCGTAGAGACTGTAGGAAATCCCTGTCTATAATGTGTGAAGCGAGTGTGGTGCATACTGAATGGTAACCCACCTTATAGAGGAAGGAATTGGGGGCCAACCGGCCCCCCCACGTGTCGCCGGCGTTTTTGCTAAAAGCCCCCCGCATTTCTTCGGAATTACGTTCAGGTCCTTGCGCGATTTTATGTGAGAGAAGAATATTTTTCCCAGTTCGCGTTTAGGTCCCTGGTTTCCCGTTTTGCATGGAGGCCCTCCCGTTAAGGGCCAATCGCGAGCGAGCCCTTTCCTAATTATTCAAAATAGCGAACAAGTCCAAAATTATAACAAATAGGTTCTCGCGCTTTACGTTCGGGTCCTTTCTCCGTTTTGTCCCAAAAAAATGTTTTTAGGGTCCGTTTTTTCTCCAGAGCATGCGAAAAATATTTTCGGTAGCCGTTTTTCCACAAAAAAAAATGTAGAACCGTTTCTTTTCTCCGTTTTGGCCGAAAAAAATGTTTTCGTGATCGGTTTTTCCGTTTTGTCCCAAAAATATTTTCGTAGTCCGTTTTTCTCGAGCATGTGAAAAATATTTTTAGTTAGCCGTTTTTCCAAAAAAAAATGTAGAACCGTTTCTTTTCTCCGTTTTTGCCGAAAAAAATGTTTTCGTGATCGGTTTTCCCTCTGTGGCATGGGGGAAATGTTTTCGATAGCTATTTCCCTCCAAAAAAAATTGGGAGACTGTTTCGTTTATCCGTTTTGCCCGAAAAAAATATTTTTCGTCATCCGATTTTTCTTCGGAGCATGAGAAAAATGTTTTCGTTGGCTGTTTTTTCAAAACAAAAATATGGAAAACCGTTCCCTTTCTCCGTTTTGCTCCGAAAAAATGTTTTCGTGATCCGTTTTTCCTTCGGAGCATGGGGAAGCTGTTTTCGGTGGCTATTTCCCCACAAAAAATATGGAAAACCGTTTTCTTTCTTCGTTTTGCCTGAAAAAATTATTTCCGTGAACCGTGTTTTCTCCGGAACATGGAAAAAATGTTTTCGTTGGCCGTTTCCCAAAAAAAAACGTAAATTCGTTTTTCGCCCGTCGTTTTTCCGTTTTTCCCTGCTTTTTATCATTTTTTTATCAAATTTCACACGGCGCGACGTAGCGCGCGAATCTTCCTAGTATGTACATATGCGTCATACTTTCTTTAGAAAAACACGTAGATCCTAATCCACTCCACAATCAATTCCAAATGAAAGTTTGAGCCGTGACATTGTGTGCCGTGCGTATTTTAAATCCAATTTTCTTTTTGGTGGATTTGAATATTCTTACTCCTATGCCCACTACTACAAAATCGGGCATCACAACCGACCTATTAGAAACGGTTTGGTGCGAACCGGTTGTAATGCTCGCACCAGAAGCGGTTTGTGGCAACAGGCCGGAGGGGATCTCTAGAAGCGGTTCGTGGCACGAACCCCTTCTAAAGCCCCACCTTTAGAAGCGGTTCGTGTCACAAACCCCTTCTAAAGATCTTTACAAGCGGTTCGTGTCCCCAACCGCTTCTAAAGCTGGGGCTTTAGAAGGGGTTCGTGACACGAACCCCTTATAAAAACCCCCTTCAGAAGGGGTTCGTGTCACGAACCGCTTGTAGAAGCCCAGTTTTAGAAATAATAAAAGGAATGCGTGCCCTACTCTATCAGAGAGCACGCGTGGGTGGGTTGGCTAGATGGATGAGGCGAGTCACGAAGATGGAGTGCTGGTCGTGGGTTCGAGTCCCGTTCCCACGATATTATTACTGTCTTTTACCGCTTCGTGTCGCACCACCACAAGCGGTTCCTAGAACCGCTTATGATACCCTTCGAGGTATCACAACCGGTTGCTTAGAAGCGGTTGTAAAACCTTACAACCGCTTCTAGAAGCTGGTTCTGTAGTAGTGGCAGTAAAGAAATGTCCTGACCTTAGGTATGCCACGTCACGATCAGATTCACAAAACCGGTTAAAATTCAACATTTTTTGCGCTTTACGACCTTACCAAACCGATTCGATATATAAAATCAGTCGGTAAAATGGTTAAATTCAAAAATTTTGGAAAAATTTAAGTACCGCAAAACCGATCGATTTTATGTCAAAAACTATGTGATAGTGCATCGGGCTTTAGGATGTGATCAAAACCGGCCAAATTTCGGTCAACAACCCCCCCCCCCACGCGCGCGCTCGACTACACAATGTTCACAGGAATTTTGAAGGAAAATTCACATATATCTAGCAAGTAACTTCTTCCACTACTATAGAAAAGTTTATATTAAATCTCTCATCACTGATCCTTCTAGCCATAAACCGTTAGTGATGGTTATGGTACTCATTACTGACGGTTTTTTTGTTAGAACCGTCTGTCGTGTGCTCCTCATTACTGATCCTTCTAGCCAAAAACCGACAGTGATGTCTCACTGACGGTTTTTGGCTAGAACTGTCTATGATGAGCATTTCCTAGAAATAAGTGCAGAGAGTCGTGAGACCCCCGACACACTTAGGGTTTCCTGAGCTATTGTGAATGTGTGTGCGATTGTGAGGCGATCTAGAGCAAGGAGACTATGGATTTGGAAGAGTGATTATAGATCTTTTTATTCTTGGTGATCTAAAGGTTAGTAATTGGTTCCAATTGCATTATATTCAAGATCTAAGTTGGTATAAAAAGAGAATATTTGAATATATTGTTTTAGATCTAGCTTGGTGTTGATCCATTTGTTCTTTATGTTCTAAAGTAGTAATTGGTTTTAATGGTGTTATACTGAAGATGTAGGTAAAGAGAGAATTGAATATCCACTATGTTCTTTTTATGTAACAAGCTAGCTAGCTAGCTTGATAACAGATATCTAAGAATTTGAAGATATATGCACTTTGAGTCTTGGAGCACTGAAGCTAGCTAGCTTGCTTTTTGGGCGTTCATCCTAAACGCACAGTTGAACACATCTTCGATTACTTGCCTTCGATTTATTTTCCCCTTCAGTCATCTCATGAACTAGTGTATAAGTAGTTTTAAATGTAACTTGTAGCTAGATCTATTTGTTGTTTGTGATATAAGAGGTAGCTAGTTTGGTAAAGAGAAAAATGAAGATATATACTTGGTTTAGCTAGCTAGTTAATTTATGCTCCAATTTAAGAATGTGTGCATGTGCATACATTTCTAGTGTACTTTATTATTTAATAATTATTATTATATACGTAGCGTACGTAGATAGATCGAAACTGAATATATGCTGTAAACTGTGCGAGTGGTGAGTACATGAATGACGTCTCTGCTTTTAGAAGAGCTGCAGATGAGGATATGCTTAATAAAAGGGTCTACTTTATGTCTTGTCCATGCATTGACTGCGACAATCTGAGGATGTTTGGTAACTCAGCACAGATCGAAGCGCACTTGATTCTATGGGGTTTTAAAAGGGGGTATACATGTTGGACTAGTCATGATGAAGAGCAGATTATACAGGAAGCAGGCAATACTAACATCACTGACGAAGTCGACGATATGTCGAATGATATCGATTGTGCTCCCCATGAGGATAGATTGAAGGATGACAATTTGGATCAGATGCTGTGTGATGCAGAAGGGAACCATGATGACAGAGAGTATGGTAAATTTCGGGTCTTGATGGACGACTCATATTAACCTTTTGTTCCCATGCTGCAAGTGGAAATACATAAGGTTGTCGTCCGTGCTTGAACTATTGAAATTGAATGCAAGCAACGGTTGATCCGACAAGAGTTTCATGGCACTGTTAGCTCTATTAGCGAACATGCTTTTGGAGGGAAACGAGTTGCCGACAACCGTATACAAAGCCAAAAAGGTTCTTTATCCCTTGGGAATGAAAGTAGAAAGAATACATGCATGTCCGAACGACCATATCCTCTACCGTAAAGAGTACGCAAACTTACATGTATATTCAGTGTGCAACGCATCCCGGTATAAGCGTAAGAATCAAACATATGACGACGGCGAGGGCATCGAGGTGAAGAAAGGACTTCTTGCTAAGGTGGCGTGGTATCTGCCTGTAATTCCCCGTTTGAAGCATTTTTTTGCAAACCGAAGGATGCAAAATTGCTGCGTTGGTACTCAGAGGAGCGTAAGAATGATGGAATGCTATGACACCCTGGTGATTCTTTCCAGTGGAGAAACATCAATAGAAGATTTACAGAATTTGTTGCAGAACTGATGAATATAAGATTTGGATTGAGTACAGATGGAATGAATCATTTTAATAACATGGGCATCCGACATAGCACTTGGCCTATGAATCTCTATATCTACAACCTTCCTCTTTGGTTGCATATGAAGTGGAAGTACATTTTGATGTCCATACCTATCTAAGGGCCGAGACAACCTGAGAATGACATTGATCTAAAAACGCTATAAGTTCCTAGGGTACATATATGTGGATGCGTGCAAACGAGAGAACTTCACTTTACATCACCTGCTGTTCTGCACATAAATGATTATCATGTATTACAGGTATGGGATGCGTGCAAACGAGAGAACTTCACTTTGCATTGCATGTTATTCTACACCATAAATGATTATCCTACCCTTGCTAACCTATCGAGCCATAGTACAAAAGGAGCAAAAGCCTATACTCACTGCTTAGATGATACCGAGAGTGTGTGGCTGAATCACTCGCGCAAAACCGTGTACATGCGTCAACGTAGGTTCCTTGGAGGAATCACCTATACCGCGAGATGAAGAAACAATTCGATGGAAAGAACGAGGACAATTCAGCTCTAAGGTCTTTAAACGGGCGTGCTATTTATGATATAGTTAAGGATTTGGATATTGTGCTTAGAAAGGGACGTAAATCGAGTCTTGTGAGAGGAGCATATGGAAGAAGGGATCAATATTTTAGGACCTACCTTATTGGGAGCACCTAGAAGTTCACCACTGCATCGATATCATGCACATAAAGAAAAACGTATGTGATAGTTTGATTGGCCTCTAAAGGTAGATATTTATTAGGGGTAGGGCTGGAAATTAAGCTCGAGGCTCGGCTCGAAGCGGCAGTGAGCCAAGCCCGAGCCGGCTATTCGGCTCACTTAGCTAACGAGCCGAGCCTGAGCCGGCTCGCAAGCGGCTCGTTAGGCTCGGTACCGCCGGTAGGTTCAGTTTCTGGGGATGAGTCGACATAGCTTGTCCAGTAGGTTCAATTTCTCTATGACAAAGCATGCTATTTGGTTGAGGCTATAGAGCATTAATATTTGAACATCTTCTAATACCACCAATTGCATTGCATCTTCACTTGTCACATACAACAGCATGTCAAAAAAACAAAGTTATGCACACAACTCAACGAACTAATCCTACAACAGCATATTTTGCTAATAACAACATGTTGAACTTCTACGTTTCAGAAGCTAACATTGCACAAATAGCATCACAAACTATGCACCCAACTCAAACTATGCATCACAAACTATGCATCCAACTCTATATCGACTGAAACACATTTCACATACAACAATTCGGCATAATATGACATAACACAGTGTCTACAATCATAGGAATTCATAGTTAATAATAATTTTACAGATCAAGTTTGGAATTCATAGCAAACAAAACATCCTTCCATAGACTATAATCCATAGTTCATGACAGTCAACAAGACAACAACTCAAAATTCAACAACATTCAATAACACTCGACAATTTTCATTTCATGGCAGTTCAACAACTAATTCTCATTCAACAACTCAGTTCACCAAATCACATATTCACAGTGCATGTGCTCACCGAGTTCAACAACTAAACATTCAAGTTGAATAATTCAACAATAATCTCAGTGCTCACCGAGTCAGTTCGTGGTACTGTTGGAGTTGGACCTGTTTGTGTGGACCCAGTGGAGGCGGCGCCGAGAGTAGTAGTTGCAGCTGGAGCCTTAGCCGGCGTCGGCGATGGGTATGCTGCGTGTGCACCTGCGCCAGTACATCTTATCTTCTTCTGCACTCGCTCCATTGGCCGACGACGGGGTGGAGTCGTGGAGAGAGCAGGCGGCCGCTCGGGGGATGGATTGGGGCACCGGGGAGGTCGGTCGTTCAGGGGACTAGGCGCCGGGGTGGAGCAGCGAAGGAGCCGGGGACGGGGGACGGGGGGAGGCGGCGAGGCGGCGGGGCCGAGCCACCGGGGGAGGTGAAGAGGCGGCGAGGCGACGGAGTCCCAGGGGCCAGAGTCAAGGACCGCTGCCTGGACCGCTGGAGCCAGGGAGGGGCCGAGCCGACGGAGTCCCAGAGGCCGAAGTCGGGCTGTTGGGGAGGCGCCGTCGCCGCCGAAGCCCCGAACGAAACCCTAGATCGGGGAGAGGAGAGTAGGAGACTGGAGAATGGAGTCGGTTCGATCTCATTCGGTTCTGGATTGGGCCCTTGGCCTTGCGCCCTTGCCCCTTGGTGGCCGGCTTGCAAGCCACAATGAGCCGGCTCGAGCCGAGCTCAATTTTTAGTTCGATAAAGGCAACGAGCCGAGCCCGGCTCGGCTCGAAAATAGATGAGCTCGGCCGAGGCTCGGTTCGGCTCGATTCCACCCCTAATTAGGGGTATCAAGGGAACATCACACTAATTTTAGAAATACAAAGTACCCCATATATTTATAGACAAAATTATTAAAAGAAATACCTCTTATAAAACTTGGACGGAAGAGTATATCTCATGTACCAACCCTACTACTAGTGCTGGGAGAATGGGCCGGGCCGATTGGGCTGGCACGAGCACGGCCCGAAAAAACAGGCCCAAAGCCCGACCAAGACGTAATAGCAGATGGTCGGCCACTACCGACACTCCGTGCCCGTGCGTGCCTCAAACGGCACGCACGCCGCCTGCCGCTGCCGGCCGATGCGCCGTCGTGTGCTTGGGCCGGCGGCACTAAAAATGGCCCGGTCCATTCTTCTAACACTAGCTAGCTCTTGGACGGCATGTACATATGGTGAATCATACCTATTGTTGATTAGTGGAGTACTAGCAAGTGCTAGAGTATAATAATGAGTGTAGCACTAAACAACTAGCACTAATTATCTGCTTGATGGGACAAAAGGAAGGTAGAACCCCAAAAGAGAAGGAATTTTTTGATCTCAATTGACTGCAGTGTGCTTGGGCAAGACGCCCGATCGAGGCACGACGTGCTTCTGGGCCGGGCCGGGCCTAGGTTTGTGCACATCGGGCCAGCCCGGCACGGCACGTACAAAACAATGGGCCGTGTCGGCCCGATGCATTTAGGCCCGAGGCACGACGGGCTTGGGCCGTGCCGGCACGGCACGGCCCAACTCCCAGCACTACCTACTACCTAGTGAAGAGTATATCTCATGCCTCTATCTCCCGGATTTGCTACATATCTCCAATGTACGTAGATCCAGGGATTTTGTTTGGTTAACATGGGTTTTGTCCCTTCACGGCTTCTCTTCTTCATGTTAAAGTTTCCAAATTAAGTCGCACATGCATGCACAGTGTAAGTACTTGAACCACTAAAATTTGACTTTTTTTTCCTTTCTTTCTTTCTAAAATCAATGAGGTGCTATTTGATCACTCTCATGGCCGAAGCAGAGGGAGCAAAGGCGAGGGCGGCGGCCAGCTAGAGTGGCTGCGCAGTGGTGACGGGACGAGCACAACGCGTTCCCAGGCACTACTGATCCTTAATTCTGCAGCAGCTTGTGAGGATGGGGATCGAGGTCGGTGGTGGCCGGAACGGGGAAAGCTAGCAAAGGTGGCGGCTACGGACAAAGGAAGGATCTCACCGGAGGTGATCGAGGTGAACTTCGGCGATATCCGGCCCGGGATGGCGGCCGAGCACACGATCGAGTACGACTCGACCTTGGGGATCCCTCTTGCGGTGGAGTCTTGCATGGTCCATGGTGGCAAATGCGTGGCTGGCGACGGAGAGGTCCATGGCGTCGCGATGGTCGCTCAACGGCGACTAGCTCAGGCGGTGGTCTAGTATGAGCTTGGGAACGGAGGAGTTCAGGAGGACGAAGCAGCGGATGACTCCGACGACGCAGTTGAGGGAGGTCTGAAACGGCGAGAACAGGTGTGGGGCGACGCGGAGAGTATATGGCGTGGCAGGGCTGATATCCCGGCGAAGAAGACGAAGAAGGAACAGCATGCATGGCGCGGTCGCACGGGAACGAGAAAGAAGATGGTGGTTTCAATTAATTTGGAGAGGGGGCCAATGTGTAAGATGAATTAGGGGATTTTTTTTTTTGTTTGGCATGGCTCGAGATGCATGGGATCGAGCTCACCTCCGGCGGCCCAGCCCGCCATCGCCTGGACTCCCCCCGCCGCCTCCCGCTTGCCCACATCTTTCGCCTGGCCCCGCCTCGCCCTACTAGTCTACTACACCTCCTCGCGGATCCGGTGATCATCAACGGCAAGGTGAGGAAGAAAAAGGTGAGGAGAGGAAGAATGTGAGGAAAAATGTATGCTTCATGACCCGATTCTATGATGTCACTAAAAAAATAGGCATCATTCGGATGTTTTTATCCCAAAAAACATCCAAACTTTGGACCGTACGATCGAAACACACATCCGTAGAATCAACCCACCTCGAATTCAGGGGGGCCGTGCATTGATCTGAAAGCAAATCCAATGACCAGGAATTTGGATGATGGTTGCTAAAGAAAACATCCGGATGAAACTTATCAAAACCCAAAAAATAGAGGGAGTGATAAATAAAGAAATATATACATACGAGTTGGTTGTGGTCGTCTATCCTCCCTCTGCTCTAACATATGGGTCGCAGGGCGTAACACGCTCCCTCATCTCTCACTAATAAAAAGAAAGCTAATCGCATCTCTCTTCTCGCCCTCTGGCCGAGTTATTCCCTACATCTTCCTCCTCGTGGCAACTGAAGTGTACAATTTTATTTTTGTAAACACGTGACATGATTTGATTACTTGATTAAAAAATATATTTTTATTGCAACAAACTTGCACTTAACTAGTAACTAAAGAATCACAAGTTCACAACTAGCCGTAGCAAAGGGCGCCACTCATATATATGAAGAGAGCCGACAGGGAAGAAACTAAAAAATTCTTCTTAGGAATCCAATACGATCACTGGTCTACAACTTCTCCAACATTATGGAGCAACGGTTTGCAAGCAAACCAATCATCATGCACGCACCATTCCTGTGCCGTGCGTCGCGAATTATGGATGTCTCTATAGTTAGCCATGCTTTTTCTGATGTTACAAATTAAACAACGAGCACTGATCTTGTGCAAATCAGCACAAAGATCCATCCACCTTCATGCACTTCAGTTTTGAGACAAAGGAACAATCGATCATACGTACCTTCATTTCATACCCACACGGCCACACGACATAACTACATGCAAAACATGAAGCAGCAGCTTACAATCCAAGCGCAGTGTGCAAGTTATATCGGATCACACAGCATTTGGCAATGACTAGCTAGCATGTGTGCTAGTCCACTGGCGCATACAGCACTTGGTTCCCCTCGCGATACAAGTAGATCTTCATGCAGGTTTCAGGCCTAGATAAGCTCAGTAAGTGGTTGCACAGCTCCTCGCTTACGGTGACCGAAGGGTCGAAAGATATCCTCATCAGCTTGAGCGCCGTCGCCCATTTGGATAGCAGCTGCATCACAAAAGCAATCTCGTGTTCATCACCCCTCAAGTTCCGGAGTTCTGCTTCACGGAGGGAACTCAACAAGATATCCTCGGTTCTCCAGCTCGATGGCTCGTGACAGATGCAACCCGATACGCATGCAGTCTTATCCTGAAATGATAGAAAGAACTACTCAAGGGTACATCATCAGACCAACCTTGCTACAGATCAAGGAAGGAGAGGTGCCAATCTTTACAAACAAGATTTGTCCATATTAACAGGAAGAACAATCAAGAGGCGGGTCACTTGGCAAAATTAGCCCCAAGACTTCAGCAAAATGCTATCAGTTGTCCCTGTTATGGCAGCCCTTTGTAACCAGGAATGCTTAAACTCTTTTACAATCACCTGTTTGCAACGAATCCAGACACTATGGGGCTTTTTACCTTAAAAACTACTGAAGGGTACATATGCTTACTAAGACTTTCTTTTCGAAATACTATCATCTTGAAGAAGGTGAGCATTGTTGGATGGTTGTCGAAACAATAAGACCTGCTGAAAAACTCAAGGTATGTAATCAGTATATTTTACAAGACAACAGGATGATATATATGGTTTTAAGCCAACTAGATGCAGCTATTTAATTTTCTGATGCAAATAACAAGAACAGTGGGTGGGAAATAATTCTGACTAAATGACACCTCAGAGACTCTGCCATCTGCTGCAATTTACAAAGAACCAACACTGAAGAGTCATTACATTTGACACGCCCTTTGCATTCAAGTACTACATCAACAAAGTAAAGTTTTACCTTCAATCCATCATATAATCGCAATGTCAGCTGTCTTATACCAGTACACATCCTGAGCAAATGGCACACACTACCACCAAAGATATGCCCTGTTGATACTAACGTCACGGACAAGATCTTAACATTAGGAAGTGTAGTTATGTCTTCCATTAAGTACTGAAAGCCAGCCAAGAACTGCAAATTCACATGAAAAAAAAAGCTTCATCATTTCAAATGAACTAAATGAGTACGAGATATGCCCTATTCTAAAACACCAGACATTTTTTTTAACTGTCGACGGTGCGGGAACCCACCACCTGAAAAAAAAAACTTACTATCAAATGGCACTAGACATTACCAAGCAAGTACTCCCTCCGGTCACAAATAGTAGTCGTTTTGGGCATCGACACGGTCCCCAAAACTCAACTTTGACCACTAATTTCTATTGTAATATATTTAAAAAATCCAACAAAATTATAATATTATGAAAGTACGTTTCGAGACGAATCTACACATATGATTTTCATCCATCCAATCTAAATATTTAAAAAGATATCAATAACTAAACTTTCAAAGTTTAACAACACGCATCCTAAACCGACTACTATTTGTAACCAGAGGGAGTACTAAGTACCATGTCTATATCTTCATTTGCTATGGATTTTGCCAAGCACAGATCCCTATTCTTCCAAAGCAGTACTGCTGGTACCTATTGCCAAGGTAATGCTATGTTCAAATCGTGCAGTGACTGTTACGGCACTGCCGTAACGGCAGAGGATCCCAAATCATGTTCAAATCCTAGGTGTTTGCTACACAATAGTTAGCTTTAATTGCTACCTTTTTGGTTGCTTGGAGAGTGTCTTGCTGCATTAGAAATTAAGAATACATAGATAAAGAGAGTTTTTGCACTCACACGTTCGCAGAGGAGTACGAGATTAAGGGTGGAGATGCCTGCAAAGCGACGCAGCAGCTGAGCACAAGCCCGATTGTGGCGATAGACATGCCTCTGATGAACAGCAATGGGGGTTGGGCCCAACCATTGGAGGCGCGCCATCTCCCCGAGACGGATTGAGCTTGGATCATACGCGTCCCTCCACTCCAGCGTCTCCAGCCCCGGGGCAGTGATGTCGGCGGCCGTCGGCTCCCTCCCAGGGAAGAGCCGGAACCACATGAACACTCTGAGCATCGGCGCTACGACCGCCAGGCGCTCCACGTCTAGCAGGTTCCTCAGGTCCAGAGATACTAGAGACTCCGAGCGCAGGTCGAGGTTGGCCAACCCGTAGGCGTCGCGGATGGTGAGCTCCTGTAGGAGAGGGCACCGCACCGACGAGACGGCGTCGCCTAGGTCGCACGGGCCGTGGAGCCGGACGCGCTCTAGGCGCAGCGCGGTGAGCCGGGCGAATGCGCCGGTGGGCGGCGGCGCGAGGCCGAGAAACCCCAGGCGCAGCCGGATCTTGGTGGCCTTGTCGAAGCACGGAAACTCAAAGGCTGCGCCTCTTTCTGCGGGCTCCTTCACGTCGTCGTCACTCCCCGGCGCCGTGATCTGGAAGAAGAGTTCCCCCGAGAGGCGACGCGCGGCGAGGCGGAGGCAGGCGGCCGTGGCGCCGGGGGCGAGGTCGCTGGCGTCGACGTGGAGGCGGCGGAGAGCCGGGGCGGCGTGGGCGGCGAGGGCCGCCTGGACGCGGGCGGGATCGGATGGCCGGGGGAAGGAAATCTCCGGGAGGTGAGCCCAGACGCGTCGCCACCGGCGGGAGAGGAGGCTGGTCTGGGCGGCGGCGGCGGTGGAGGGCAGGCGCAGGAGGATGAGGTGGAGGACGTCATCGGGAAGCGAGCTCATCCGGTCCTCGCCATCGTGACCGGATACGGAGGAAGAGGAAAGCTTCGCGCGCTTGTCGCCATGGTCGTCCATGGCATTTTGCACGACAAGCCCTGAAAACTTGATCTCATTTTCGGGGTGTGCTCGTGTGCGTTTCCTCTTAATATATTAAATTGTATAAATTTTTAATTAAATAAAAAATAAATAATTATCATGCATTCTTTATTAGTACTTTAATATTTATATATACTTTTTAAAAAAAGTATACAAGCATGTCTCCTCATTTTTTTCTCGGCGATCTAATCACAGGTTCTTCCTGACCATCCATTCCACCACAAGGCCAAGCCTCTTAATGCTCATTAAGGGTGTGTTTGATTAGTACAATGATGTTGAATGTGATAAGATGGTTATGTATTATTTAGTTTTATTATTTTAGGTGAATAAAATGGTTCAATATTTATAGAGAATATTTTTTAAATTTGTAAACCATCATCACAAATTTTTTTGAATTTTTTTTTGAATTTAACCGATTTACCGACTTGTATTTTATATCGTCCCGACTCGATAAGATCGATTTTCGACGATAAGTGAAACAGTGGACACCAACACCTAGTTCCAATTGGAAGCTCCCCTAAAACAACAATATGACCAAAATCTCTTGGAGGCCCTCACTTGCCGCGACCGTGGCCCACTAGAGTCTTGCCACCGTGGGCGCGCCATGTCATCCTTGCCATCCCGGCCAGGTAGAGGCTCGGGCCGCCCCATCCACGCCATAAACGAGTCTCCACCGCCAGGTAGAGGACTGCCCGTCGCCATCCGCACCACCACAGTCGCCATCCGCGCCACTACGCCAGCCGCTCGCGCCACCACGGCCACCGTCCGCACACCGCGTGTCGTCACCACGGCCGCCAATCCGCTGGCCAGAGTGCCACTCTATTCACGCCACCCACTACCAACCGCACTACCACGGTCACCGCCTGTACCATCCATACCAGTCACGTGTCGTCACCACGGCCGCCATCCGTGCACCGCTCCGCATCACCACGGCCGCTAAACTTACTGGCCTCTTGTTAGCCTCCTCCATTTCTCTGGCAACCTCACCTGAGCCGCCGGTAGGTCATTGAGCCTCTGATAAATGTCGCCTCGCACAGCCGCCTCACCGCCCTCTGTTGATAGAGCTTGAAAGTGCCACCCGGCAGCTCGACCTGCTCATGCCACTGCCACCACCTCCGTGACATCAATGACGACTTCACCAAAGAGGACACCAACCTCGCTGCGCCTCAAAAGACCACTAAGCCCGCACAAGCCTCCGCCCGTTGCTCACTGGTAGGGAGGGTAGTGTCGGTGTTTCGTGCACCGGCAATACGAATTTTTAGTTAGTGGGGGTCGCGCGCTCCCTCTCCTCGAATGGTTGACTTAGAAAGCCAGGGGGTTTATACTGGTTCGGGCTGAATGTCCCTACTCCAGTTCGAGCTGTCGGTGTGTATTGTTTCGCGAGGCGAACGATCGCCCAGTGGGTTACAGATGAGGCAGGGGGTCGATTGATCAATCTCCCTGGTGCTCAATTGGTTTTTTGTTCTATTGCCCGATCCCTCCCCCCGGAGTCATGCCTCTCCTTATATACCCGGAGGTGGCAGGTTACATGGGAGTTTGGAGAGAAAAAGGAAGGGGTATTGTACGCCTTGGAGTCTGGTCTTCTGTCTTGTCGTCCGACCGGGCTCCGCCTACCCCACGCCGGGTTGGTAGTCCCGCAGCAGGGGGTCTTCGGCCGGGCTGACAGGGTGACGCACCGCTCCGTACGCACGTCAGCTCCGGCAGTTAATTGTATTTGCCCTCAGCTTGGCCTCGGGAGGGGGCGCTCTCCTCCGTGATGTGTCAGGATGACGGGACTGGGGCTTGACTTCTTAGCACGTCCTTTGACATCCTCGGGAAGGGACCGCCTACCCTGGTACGGACGTCAGGGGACGTCGCACACGCAGGGCAGTTGGCCTGACGTCAGCGCGGGTCTTGACCATTCGACTGCTGGTGGAGCCGACCGACCGCGCCCTCCGACCTAAGAGGTCGGAGGCAGTCGACCGCTCGGGCCGGTTCCAAACAGGGGCCAGACCCACTCTTTACGGCCCATGGGCCTCTTGCAAGAACTGGGCTTCTAAGGAGGTCAGCCCGTTCGTGGTTCCAGACTGATGGGGGTACCCATGGTATGTGCACTCGTCAGGTAGATTCTGGCCAGATCTGAAAGATGCAAGCACGTCTAAAGCGAGTGCCGCTCGGTCGGGTCTGATGCGAAGCTGGCCCCAACACCGGTCTGTGGAGCTTCACCGCCTCCCCATGGAGCTTCACCACTTACCATGGACCTTCACCGCCTGGCCGTGGACCTTCGCCACCTGCAGCGCCGATGTCCGTGGAGCTCAGCATTCGAGCTTAGCCGCTTCCTCGAATGGCAAATCTGGGATTTGGATTGAGAGGGGAAAAAGGCTGTATTTGCGGGGAAACAGAAGTTGAGAAAGAACAGAAGGCCCCCCGCCGCCGTCGGTCGGCCGGTGGCCACCAACGGCGGCAGCGAGAGAGACGAAGCAGTGGGTGGCTTGCTCGGCGGAGATTTTTGGGGTCGCCTCCTCCCTAAAGCTCAAGCTTTAACATGGCCTCTAGTTCTTCCAGAAAAATGGACATGGTCTCCAATCCATGGGTGTATTTTTGCTACCGTTTTCTCAGACTGATATAGTCGATCGTCGTCATCATCATTATATAACACGAGTGATAACATCAAGACGCCATCAAAGTATTTCTTTTTTTCCTTACAGAAGGCCAACTCTAGAGTTCTCCATTGACATCAGAAGGCCAATTCTTAGCCGGCCTTCCTGCTGACAGCTTCAACCCCGGATTTTTATCATCTACCATAATTAGGTCTCGGCAACACAAGTGCATGTCCAAAGCCTGACTATTCGATCAAGGTTTTGATGTCTGGTTTCATTAACTTGTGCTACAGAAACAGTGTGATCACAGTATGTATGATCATCGATTATGATCAAGTTTGCTCCTATTTCACTATGATTATCGATTTTTTATATATATAATTCCAAATCTCAGCCGCTCTGGGTCACAAAGAAGAGGTGCGGAATGTGGAAGCAGAACAAAACCTGGAGAAACACTACTCGGACGAACCAGAACGAACAAGAAACCAAACTACGACACAAACAAAATTGCCTCTGTATATATTAATGTACATGAATCGAAAGCATCGCAGCATGTATGAACAGCTCCGGATACAGACCCACACGCACAATTTCTCACTCTACTAGTAGCGCTTAATCGTCCCTGTCTTCCGATCAAGAAGATGCCAGGGAGGGAGGAGAGGAGATTGAAGAGGAGCAGCGCTAGCTTTGCCTCGGTCTCTGAATCTGGCGAGGAAGGAATTAAGGCGGCTCAGAAAGCGCAGCAGCAGGATGCCAACCGGCTCCACGCGGCGGCGGCGGCGGTCTTCCTCTTCGTCGTCGTCTTCCTTGCAGCTCGTGGGGGATGGGCGTCCATGTTGCTGAGCATTTCCCACATGACGTGCACGTCGCTGTACTCGCACGTCCGCACCTCCTTATGCAGCTTGCCCAGCCCTGCAAAGTACGCTATCAGCTGATCAGCCTCGGAAAGAAGAAGAAGAAGAAGAAGAAGAAGAAGAAGAAGAAGAAGAAGAAGAAGAAGAAGAAGAAGAAGAAGAAGAAGAAGAAGAAGAAGGCAGCCGCCAAGTGATTGAGAGAATCAGCTTACCGGTGGTTCGCCGGAGGCCGAGGCGGGCGCTGAGTCCGAGCCACAGCCGCTTCACCGGCACCGCCGCGCGACCAAGGCACGACATCCTCCCCGCTCGATCTCCTCAACTCCTGGTACTGTATCGGGGGTGTTCTGCTGATCTCTCCGCTCCTCTGCTCTCACCGGAGAAACCTTTGCGTCTTCTCTGCCTTGACGCGCCAGAGAAGTGAGGACCAAAACCCAGGATCCTAGCTCTCTCTCTCTCTCTCTCTCTCTAGCTTTCTCTGTGGCGCCCTTGAGCTTTGATTTATAGGCCGACGGCGTCCTTTGTCCCGTGGTCTGATGCGGACGCGCCGGAGTTCGACGAGCGCGCACGTGGATGGAGAGCATGGAGCCGCGTCTTCTTCCTCAGAAAATAAATTCAGTATAGGTTGCATATGTAACGCTGATTAATGCCACGTGAATAATCTTGTAATTCAACACGCACGATATTAAGTGAGGAGGTGAGTTCAAACAACCAAATTTACATCGAATTAAGTGAGGAGGTGAGTTCAAAATCCTCACTTAACGTCGTGGCGTTAGATTGCATGATTGTCCACGTAGCATCAATTAGCATCAAATATGAGATATGGGCAGGAAGGATTTGCACACCTCCTGCACCGAATTTATTTCCTCTTCCTCACGCCGCGCTTGCATAGTCACTCAACGGGGCATCCACCACGGCTTCCCGCGTAGGATCCAGCGGCTAGGATTTACTTGCATGGACACAACACGCACTGGCCATGGCAACAGCTTCTTCCTCCTCTCCTCCAGCGATATTTCTTTCGGCGAAATTTCGAAAATTTCGGTACAAAGCGAAATTTCAGAAATTTTGGATTTTATTTTTTATTTAAATTTTATTGTTTTTATCTGAATTTGACCGAAATTTTGCTGAAATTTCGGTTATTTTGGTGGGAGCCAATATTTGTGCCAATCCAAAATAAAAAATCGAACTCTCCTCTCGAGAAACTTTCTTTTCATCGCTATTTTCCTCTCCTAGAGTGTCGATTCTTCTTCTTATCTTTAATTTCTTCTTCATTCTAATCTACGAGTTTTTTTTCTTCTCTTTTTTTTTTGTTTCAGCGGAAATTTGGTTTCCTTTGAAATTGCATATTTGCACTGTTCCAACTCTGAAATGGACTGACACGATCGATGGATGCATACCATGGACAATGTCTGCGAGAATATACAATGCTAGTGTATGTACGAGTAGCTATCTAAACACTCGTATCCCAGTCGTGATGCCAACTTGATTAGAATAAAAAGCATTATACGATGTGGACCTTCTTAATATACAGCACTGACAAATAAAAACAAAGCACAACGCGATGTGGACATTATCACAAAAAAAAATTGGATTTTTCTTAGAATCGACGGCTCTAGTTCTTAGAGCGGTACACTTCTCGCAAATTATCGACACACCATTAAATTATACTAGAGGTGAAAGTGAAACCCCCACAAAAAAGGTTAATTCGAATGACCCATCGAAAATCCAAAACCATAAGATATTTAGGAATAAAAAAAGAAGCGCGAATGGCAGAGGATACGAATATGCTTGCAGCTAAGAAGGAACGGTACCTTATGTGATTTCACTCTAACATAAGAGAGAATTCATCTTGGACCATGATAAAATAACGAGGAAATTCTTTTGGACAGGTAGCGTCACGTTGCATACTGGAAACTGCAAAGTGTGGTGGTCAACGGTTTGCCGACTGTTAAGCATTTAATTGGGGGCCTAGGAATTCTGGAACTAGGCAGGTTTGCACGAGCACTCCACCTATGCAACGGTGTTGTATATCAGGGCCTGTGCAACACCGTGCGGATTGATGCCATGTGTCCCGCTTTCTCAATCTATGGAGCCTAATGTTTCGCCTCCGAATCGGCTGCTTGGGGATTGAGGAAACGGGACATATGGCGTCAATCCGCACGGTATTGCACAGGCCATGATATACAACACCGTTGCATATAATTTATTTCCCTCCGCCTATGCTGGCTATGGTTGGATTGGACGGTTCCGGATAGACCGTGGAATGGAACGCCTACACCTTGTGACCCTACTGATCAGCTACTTTTCTCGGGAATCACCAAAATCAACATTGGCAACGGCAAAAAGGCTACATTTTGGACTTCCCGATGGCTAGAGGGTGTAGCTCCTTCAGAACTTGCGCTTCACCTCTTCAAACACTCCCGGCGCAAGAAAAGATCGGTGGCGAATGCCCTAGTAATTAACAACTAGATTCGTGATATTCGGCATAACCTGACTTCCCTACTTCTTCGAGAATATATACATCTATGGACGAAAATACAGTCAGTAGTTCTACGGCCAAACAAGTGATGATGACATTATATGAAGGCAAACCTCCAATGGCATCTACTCAGCTAGCTCAGCGTACCACATGCAATTCGTACGTAGGTTGCACCTCAAAACTGTTCCATGCCACGATTTGGTCAGCTTGGGCGCCATCGCTCCTTTGGCTAGCCGTACAGAATCGGCTATGGACATCACAACATTTGCAATTTAGGGAGTGACCCAATCAATATTTCTGTCAAATGTGTTGCCGGAGCCTGGAAACCTCCTATCATCTATTCGTAGACTACCCCCAATTACCGAATCACTAGGAACCGGTAACAAACTTAGAACAATGGAATATTGACCGAATCAACGGTCAATTGAGGTTTCAAAAAGGTACCAAAACGTTGATCATTCTAACATGCTGGAATTGGTAGAAAGAACATAATAATAGAGTCTTCCAAATCAATCAAGGATGAGGCAGCACATTGGATTCACACAGGAACAACTGAGCATAAAAAGCTAGTAGAACGTCATCCCTGACAAAACCCCTCCTCCTCCTCCTCCTCCTCCTCCTTCTTCTTCTTCTTCCCTGACGCAGTCTTCTGCGCCTTATAATTATGGTTCTATCTTGCTAATATAAAAACAGCAAAATCTGTCCTTTCAAAAAAAAAAGATGAGAGAGAGATGTGTGCAAATTAATCCGGATAAGCAAGCAACCGGTACTTACCACTAACAGTAGCAGCAGTAGTAGTGAGGGATTTAGATCAGCTCAAGTTCTAAACTATTTAGATAATCATGTATCACCGTTTGAAACTTGCACACATATTAAAGATGAATGGTGATTACTTATCTCTTCGTTTTCTTTAAAATTCATACAAATTGTATTAAAATGGTACGGCATAGAAGCACTACTTGCCCAATTGCTATTCCTGATCTCCTAACACATTTCACTTGCCCATATATAACTATCCCCTGTTATCCACCAGATTAAGTAAGACATTGCCTGTTATGTTTGATGATCTTTCTTGTCTCGCTGCGAGGATGGTGAACCAAAATACCAGCTTAATCTGTCGAAAATGACTCCATGATTGATCGCTATCTACATGACCAAACAAAATAAAGAGGCAAACATGTGCCAAAAGGCTAACATGCACTACTTGACGGTCAGGACGAAGCTTTGAGAGACTGGCAAGTATAACTACTCGACGGTCCAGAATAAAGTTTGAGCAATGTTTCTATGTTTTTCCTCCTAAAACAAGTTGTACAAATCTTGAAGCACAGCGAAGGGGTAAGTAATCCTCATCTACCCTTCATTAATGCTTTAATATTTATTCAACTTTATAAAAAGAAGAGCACAGAAGCACCTCTCGCCAGAGAATGCTCTGTTTTTATAACATTTGCAATGATAAAAAACTGTACTGTATCTTCATAACTCGTCGCCACTCGCCAAGGAGCCAGACAGTCGCCCGTCTTGTCCGAGAGATCGATCCACCGGTGTATATGCACGGTTAATTAGTTGCGATCTACTTGGATATCACCTCTCTCCCTCCGTTTATAGTCACCATTGTGTACATGCCAAAGTTCTTTTGTCAAAGGACTGTACATGTCAACTTTAATTTCGGCTGTTACTGCTCTCTGCCGCTATGTACGTGCATGCACTGCGACGTTAGTTGATTGGCAGTTTGGCACTGGCATCACGATCTACAGTTCGATCCATCTCACAGGGAAAGGATTAAGGAAACCAACAAGAGATTTATGTTTGTTTAGGGATATCATAACATGAGATTAAGCTTTACACGTCGTCCTATGTCGATGCCATATATACCATGTGTGTGTGAAACAGTCATGCCCCACTAATTTGACCTGATCTACATCACTGAATAGAGGTTCCAGAAATTTACGAGTTTTTTTTCTTCTCTTTTTTTTTGTTTCAGCGGAAATTTGGTTTCCTTTGAAATTGCATATTTGCACTGTTCCAACTCTGAAATGGACTGACACGATCGATGGATGCATACCATGGACAATGTCTGCGAGAATATACAATGCTAGTGTATGTACGAGTAGCTATCTAAACACTCGTATCCCAGTCGTGATGCCAACTTGATTAGAATAAAAAGCATTATACGATGTGGACCTTCTTAATATACAGCACTGACAAATAAAAACAAAGCACAACGCGATGTGGACATTATCACAAAAAAAAATTGGATTTTTCTTAGAATCGACGGCTCTAGTTCTTAGAGCGGTACACTTCTCGCAAATTATCGACACACCATTAAATTATAATAGAGGTGAAAGTGAAACCCCCGCAAAAAAAGGTTAATTCGAATGACCCATCGAAAATCCAAAACCATATGATATTTAGGAATCCAAAAAAAAAAGCGCGAATGGCAGAGGATACGAATATGCTTGCAGCTAAGAAGGAACGGTACCTTGTGTGATTTCACTCTAACATAAGAGAGAATTCATCTTGGACCATGATAAAATAACGAGGAAATTCTTTTGGACAGGTAGCGTCACGTTGCATACTGGAAACTGCAAAGTGTGGTGGTCAACGGTTTGCCGACTGTTAAGCATTTAATTGGGGGCCTAGGAATTCTGGAACTAGGCAGGTTTGCACGAGCACTCCACCTATGCAACGGTGTTGTATATCAGGGCCTGTGCAACACCGTGCGGATTGATGCCATGTGTCCCGCTTTCTCAATCTATGGAGCCTAATGTTTCGTCTCCCGAACTGGCTGCTTGGGGATTGAGGAAACGGGACATATGGCGTCAATCCGCACGGTATTGCACAGGCCATGATATACAACACCGTTGCATATAATTTATTTCCCTCCGCCTACGCTGGCTATGGTTGGATTGGACGGTTCCGGATGGACCGTGGAATGGAACGCCTACACCTTGCGACCCTACTGATCAGCTACTTTTCTCGGGAATCACCAAAATCAACATTGGCAACGGCAAAAAGGCTACATTTTGGACTTCCCGATGGCTAGAGGGTGTAGCTCCTTCAGAACTTGCGCTTCACCTCTTCAAACACTCCAGGCGCAAGAAAAGATCGGTGGCGAATGCCCTAGTAATTAACAACTAGATTCGTGATATTCGGCATAACCTGACTTCCCTACTTCTCCGAGAATGTATACATCTATGGACGAAAATACAGTCAGTAGTTCTACGGCCAGAAAAGTGATGATGACATTTTATGAAGGCAAACCTCCAATGGCATCTACTCAACTAGCTCGGCGTACCACATGCAATTCGTAGGTTGCACCTCAAAACTGTTCTATGCCACGATTTGGTCAGCTTGGGCGCCATCGCGCTGCAAAATCTTCCGTTGGCTAGCTGTACAGAATCGGCTATGAACATCACAACATTTGCAATTTAGGGAGTGACCCAATCAATATTTCTGTCAAATGTGTTGCCGGAGCCTGGAAACCTCCTATCATCTATTCGTAGACTACCCCCAATTACCGAATCACTAGGAACCGGTAACAAACTTAGAACAATGGAATATTGACCGAATCAACGGTCAATTGAGGTTTCAAAAAGGTACCAAAACGTTGATCATTCTAACATGCTAGAATCGGTAGAAAGAACGTAATAATAGAGTCTTCCAAATCAATCAAGGATGAGGCATCACATTGGATTCACGCAGGAACTACTGAGCTTAAAAAGCTAGTAGAACGTCATCCCTGACAAAACCTCTTCTTCTTCTTCTTCCCTGACGCAGTCTTCTGCGTCTTATAATTATGGTTCTATTTTGCTAATATAAAAACAGCAACATCTGTCCTTTCAAAAAAAAAAAAAAAGATGAGAGAGAGATGTGTGCAAATTAATCCGGATAAGCAAGCAACCGGTACTTACCACTAACAGTAGCAGCAGTAGTAGTGAGGGATTTAGATCAGCTCAAGTTCTAAACTATTTAGATAATCATGTATCACCGTTTGAAACTTGCACACATATTAAAGATGAATGGTTATTACTTATCTCTTTGTTTGCTTTAAAATTCATGCAAATTGTATTAAAATGGTACGGCATAGAAGCACTACTCGCCCAATTGCTATTCCTGATCTCCTAACACATTTCACTTGCCCATGTATAACTCTCCTCTGCTATCCACAAGATTAAGTAAGACATTGCCTGTTATGTTTGATGATCTTTCTTGTCTCGCTGCGAGGATGGTGGACCAAAATACCAGCTTAATCTGTCGAAAATTACTTCATGATTGATCCACATGACCAAATAAAATAAAGAGGCAAACATGTGCCAAAAGGCTAATATGCACTACCTGACGGTCAGGACGAAGTTTTGAGAGATGGCAAGTATAACTACTTGACGGTCCAGAATAAAGTTTGAGCAATGCTTCTATGCTTTTCTTCCTAATACAAGTTGTATAAATCTTGAAACACAGCGAAGGGGTAAGTAATCCTCATCGACCATTCATTAATGCTTTAATATTTATACAACTTTAAAAAAAGAAGAGCACAGAAGCACCTCTCGCCAGAGAATGCTCTGTTTTTATAACATTTGCAATGATAAAAAACTGTACTGTATCTTTATAACTCGTCGCCAAGGAGCCCAGGCAGTCGTCCATCTTGTCCGAGAGATCGATCCACCGGTGTATATGCACGGTTAATTAGTTGCGATCTACTTGGATATCACCTCTCTCCCTCCGGTTATAGTCACCATTGTGTACATGCCAAGTTCTTTTTTCAGAGGACTGTATGTGTCAACTTTAATTTCGGCTGTTACTGCTCTCTGCCGCTATGTACGTGCATGCACTGCGACGTTGGTTGATTGGCAGTTTGGCACTGACATCACGATCTACAGTTCGATCCATCTCAAAGGGAAAGGATTAAGGAAACCAGCACGAGATTTATGTTTGTTTAGGGATATCATAACATGAGATTAAGCTTTACACGTCGTCCTATGTCGATGCCATATATACCATGTGTGTGTGAAACAGTCATGCCCCACTAATTTGACCTGATCTACATCACTGAATAGAGGTTCCAGAAATGAGCTCTGAATTACAGAGGCGCCCACAGAAACTGAAACTTAGCTGTGTCAATTCATGTTTGTGCATTTAGGTTTGCTTACTTTTGTATAGGAAATGTGCTGAAAGTGTGCTATGAATTATGGTGCATTTACTCATTCAGACGCCTGGTTTCCAATTTTCATCTCTCTCTAAAGAGTTGGCGAGTAGTGCTCCTATACTTTTCCTCTCAGTACAAGTTGCACATATCTCGAAGCAAACGAAGAGGCAAGTAATCATCATCTACCATTCATCTATGTTTTAATACCTATGCGACTTTGAAAAAGAAAAGCGCAAAAGCACGTCTCAAAGTTGGCTCATATCCTTCAATGGGCCAATGGATGATCACACCCTGAACTTTTCACCATAGGATACCAACAAGAATGCTTAGCCACTGATTGTGCCACATTTAGTGCCCATGGAAAGGCACATTAGTTCGGTCTTGGAGGGAGCCTGTTCAGAGATGGACACCTGGATTAAAGTTCGGTATAGAATGCTGATCGATCACTCTGCTTCCCTGCCTAACCAGGTCTGCAACTGTTGGGGTCTCCACTAGATCTGACAAAAAGATAGGCGAGGTCTTTTGGGATCATCCAAATGTTAGTATTGCCCAGAAGATATCACGAGCACAATTGGCACTCCTTTTGTTCTTTTTTGCTTTCTTTACTGACGATCATCGCTCATGCATGCTTAGAACACAAAAAGTGTTTAGGCTGTTGCATTTAAAAACTAACTTTGTTTGTCTAATGTTCAGTGCATTTGTACCCCTTTTATCTAATTTTTAATTGTTAAGAGCATGTTGCCTAGTTGTGCACCCCAACTATCTGCCTTCTCTGCTTAGACTGAAGGAGGAGGAGCAGTAGTCTTTCGTTTTGCACTTTTGCTTGTCTCTATCAGCATTTCTTTCTTCGTAATCCACGATACAACGCCATTAATTCTCGTATCTCCTAGCTCGGTAGATAGCTAGGACGGTAACAACAGTATCACTTGAGAATTAAAGAAATGAAAGGCATATTTTGGGAAAGCAGAGGTGTTGGTGACTTGGCTAAATACAGATACATTTTAGAATTAGTCAAAGAGCAACATCTTGATTTTGTTGCCCTTCTTGAAACAGGTAAGAATGGGTTTTCCACATCTTGTCTAAAACACCTATGTGTTGGACAAAGAATTATATGGCACTGTATGCCTCCACATGGGCGATCTAGGGGATCCTTTTTTGGGGTTTTGTCTTCTTTTGATAATGGTTCTATTGATGAAGAAGATTTCTATGTGAAGTTTCAGTTGAGAAATAAGGATGATGGATTATAATGGTTGTTTATGCTACAAATAAGGCCCAAGTGGCCAATTTATCTCTAATGCCAAAGCTACAAGAATAGTACCATATTGCTAGTTGAGAGAGGAGAATACCAATTTAAAAGGGAGAGCTCCCACCATGCCTTGTAATAAGGCAGATGGAGGGTGAGGAGAACGGCTAAAGTCACACGCACGCGCGTGGGAAAAACAAGTTGTGGTTGTAACAAGAGAGTACACTAAATCTACCCATGTTCTAAGTACTCTAATCTGTATGGAAGGCTGATTTAAAATCTTAATGTATTCTAGTGTCCTAATGAGAGGAAAAGGTATCGGCCTACAGGATACCTAAAATGAATAAATCTACTTGAGCCTAACTGTGAGGTCGCCTTTCACTAGAAAGGGGCATTCTCTAGAAAGCTCATGAGAAGATTAGGGAGCATGACCATTTAACGCTCCGTTGAGGTGAAGTTCTTTGGCAGCCTAGTATCAGTTAAGATTTCGGGTGAAATCTAACCACACAAAGCTGTGAATTCAAGGCTGAGTCCATTCATTAGCTGTGGGAGGATATATCTCGTTATTCTAGGTGAAAGTTCAACCCGTATGGGACTTGCACCGAAACACTGATATATTAAACGAAGATTCAGCACAGTGATGAAACTTTTGATTCTTTGTCTGCTTCGGCATTGGTAGGGGATTGCTAGAAATAAGGCCCAAGTGGCCCATTTATCTCTAATGCCAAAGCTACAAAAAATAATACCATATTGCTAGTTGAGAGAGGAGAATACCAATTTAAAAGGGAGAGCTCCCACCATGCCTTGTAATAAGGCAGATGGAGGGTGAGGAGCACGGCTAAAGTCACACGCACACGCGCGCACGCGTATTTCGCGAATTACCGCGTATTTTTCCCGCGTGACTTTGACTTGCGACGTCGCGGGTCGCCGTGCAGTGGATTAAATCCTGGCACGTTTAAACCCTTTTAAATTTCGGTTTCTAAGAATTGAAACAGCCATGATAATGGCGTTAGTTTCTAATTGAAACAGCCATTTGAATGACCTGCGGTTTACTAGCGTTTAATGGTGTTGTAACGGTCAATTATTGACCGTTACTGGTGCAAGGCTATAAAATATGGAGACGTCCAGACTAAAATAAGTTTTTTTCACTGGCACTCGCGTTCATCCACACTACTAGAAAAATGATTATCAACGATGGGAGATACGGTCGTTAAAAGTCCACATGTGGTCGCTAAAAGTCATTAACGACCACAAAATTGTGGTCGTTAGCCGTCATTAATAGTATTAACGACCACATACAATTTTCCGTCGTTAATTTTTTTAACGACGAGATGGTGTGTCGTCGTTAATTACGTACTATCAACAACCACATTTCTAGTATTAACGACCACTCTTTGGTCGTGGATAGCTAACATTCAGACTACCACTGTTGTAGCATTAACGACCACTCTATAGTATTAACGACCACATTTTTAGTGTATAAGAATAGTCCCAGCTATATATATTTAGTCTTGAACATTCAAAAATAATGAACACTTCTATATGTTTAAGACAACATTTTTTCTGTCGAAACATTGAGGATCCACAACCATGAACAAAAATCCTTTTTATTGCAATCCAAAAGTACAATCAGAGCACACGTTCATATCAATTGTTAGCTCACAAATAGACAAGCTTTGCCTGAAAAACAGTAAGGATCTACTAACAGAACTGGACTAACAATCCAAAAGTAACGAGGATCTACTAACAGTAATGATGTACATCCATATTAGGCAAATAAAAAGAAGAAGAATATATGCCACAAAAACAATAAATTATATTCCTTCACAGCAGCAACTGCCTAGCGAAGTTAGCTCACAGACAGACAAGCTTTGCCTCCTCCAATCACTGAGAATGGTTACAAAACTGGACTGGTTGAGATTCTAGGATGTCAGTCAAGTCACCATATGTCTTCTGAAATCAGCCAAACGGTCATGGCATAGCTTGATGTCGATCAACCTCGCCAGCCCGAAGTTGCCTAACTTGGCACTGAAGGACTCGTCCAGCATGGCATTGCATAGCTTGTCGTTGTGTACAACTGACTGCTCCCACTCCTTGTGGAGGTAGAGCAGTGCAGATTCCAGACTAAGCACTATCTTAACCCTGATGCAAAATCCATCATCACAGTGAGCTTTCATCAGAGTACGCCTATTTCGCTATGTTTTTTTTAAGAAAATAAACAATGGTTACCTCATTGGCCATGTGAGGAGTGTGTCCTTGCTGTATAGATATTGTTCACCAACAGGGAAAAATTGGTGATCCTCCCACCCCTGTTTAATAAAGAACACAATTAATAAGTACTAAAGAAAAAGTAGATAGCCACTAAGTACAGGATATAAAGACCATTCTAATGCTTTTGAAGACCCTACCAATGGAATACAACAATATGGAATACAAGCCATGCTCAAATATTCTTGTTGTCTTATGTATCATCTCCCCTCATGAATCAAATGAAAGGAACCAAAAAAAAATAGGCGCCAAAAATATGTTCTGGTAATAGGCGCTGTTTTCAAAACACTCTCAGTACAATTTACAGGTTATACAGAAAGAAGGACGAGTAAAGCATACCTTATTGCCTAAAGGCATGGGGCTGTACATTCCAACATATGTTATGCCAGCAATCATCATCTGAACGGAAAGGAGATCATTGACCAACTAGTTTCACATTCGTAAAGTAAAAGCTAAGTATGAGCATTTCAAATTTACCTGCTGTTCAATCACATGGATATGCCCTAGAAACTGAGAAAATATTATTATTTTGTCAGGCATTGTCTGTGGTTTTCTAGGAAAATAAAATGTATGGCACTTTAATTGAATTTTGAAGGCCATTCCTTCAAGACAACTAGAATTATTGCTAGTAGGATGTCTCTTCTCCTACTAACAAAGAAAGGGATTACAGACATCATACTATTTCAGACATGCCATGTTTAATGAAGTACTTTACATGAGAAATTTGACATATACCAGGAGAGCTCATACTTCGTAGTTATTAGATGAACTTTTCTGTTGAACATCCAGCAAAGATTTATAGGCATCACTTTAATCGATTCAGAAATCTCCAATTCATTCTGATAGAATGAGATACTGGAGAAGCCCCAGTTATTTCAGATATGCCTAGGCTTGTCGCAAATATCAGTTAAGAAAAGAAGTTTAGTATAAGATAATATCAAGCCAATTCAGGAGAAATCTTGATAATTTGGTGAAGACAAAAGATTATCATTCACTGACATGTCTGACATTAGTTTTAGGTTAAATTGGATTAGAGTCTCACATACATGAGGCTGCAAGAAAAGTTTTACTAAGATGCAGCACTATTTCTGCTTGAAAATAAGGCAGCCAAAAGAGAGGCAGCGGCAGCAAAATCTCGTTCAGCTTGCAGTTCAATCGACAATTTGACTTCATTGCAAGGCCAAGATTTCTTCTCCCAATAAAGCAGAGAAATATGCATGCATGTATACATCTGTAAACTAAAGCAAAAATTTGAGTCTGCACAACCACAACCACACAAAAGGACCCAAAAGACGGCTCAAAACAAAAGGTCCAATCAAAATTACTACAGACAAGGATTAGATTAACTAAAAGTATTCTTTGGTGCTAATTCTAGTTGCATCGTGTATATATTGCCTTGCGAAGTTGACTGGAAAGAACATGAGAGGACAGGATTTTATTTTCTTTTACAGGCAGATCAATTCCTATTGTTTCTTTCATGGGGCATATCAAAGCATAATACTTCATAGAAAGTGACAGGAGGCAAATGATCATTATTCATACATACTAAGGTAAACATCATAATCATAGATTCGATAAGAAAAACCCCAACATGCGATCATCAGATCCAGATCCAAAAATCTGGGAATATCCAGAATACGCATACCCGATCGGATCCTTTTAACTTCTTAATACATCTCAAGCGAATCGAAACAACAGCATACCAAGTTAATTTTGATATATAACCATACACTATATGAAAACACTGATCAAATTTTGTTACTTGTACTGCTCATGAGGTACAGGTCTAGGTCTGTAAACTAAGTTTGCACCAAACGAAATATGTTGTGTGTACTTGCTATACATATTATGCACGAACAACACATGAACTAAGGGATTTTCCACTGGTTTTTGACAAAAAAAAATGTCAGAAGCTCTTTGCTTCAAAACCTAAACCATTTAGAAAGAACATCACAAGCTCTTTGCTTCAAAACCTAAGCATCACATGTTCTCCAATTTTTTCGTTTACACAACCAAAAATAGTAACAACATTAGGGCAGATAGATGGAAAAATGAACCAACCTTAGCGTCACCGTGAAGTGGACATCGGGAGGAAGGGCGCAGGGGAGCTGGGGACATTGGGGAGATGTCGTTCGGGAGGAAGGGCGCACAGGAGGTGATTCTGAGGAAGGAGCTTAGGGGAGGGGCAGTGCGGCGCTAGGGATGGAGATCGAGAGGCACGGGAGGGGATCGGGAGGAAGGGGCTGGCGAAGCGGAGGGGCAATGCAGGGTGCCGGCTCGGGGGACGGAGATCGGGAGGAAGTGTGCCGGCTTGGGGGACAGGGATCGGGAGGAAGGGCGCTGGCTTTGGGGAGGGGATCGGGAGGAAGGGGCAAAGTATAGGGGCAGTGCAGGGCGCCGGCTTGGGGAACGGAGATCGAGAGGAAGGGCATCGGCTCTGGGGAGGGGATCGGGAGGAGGGGGCGAAGGATCGGGGGACAGAGATCGGGAGGAAGGGCGCCGGCTCTGGTGAGGGGATCGGGCGGAAGGGCGTCGGCTTTGGAGAGGGGATTGGTTTTTTTTTATTGGGAAGGATGATGAGCACGGGAAAGGATCGATGAGCCGGGAGTTTGCGTCAAAAAAATTGGTGTCCCACCTTTTTCCTACACTATTCTAACGACGGGGAAAATAGTGGTAGTTATCAACTTATTTGTTTGGAAGGGCTACCCAACAAAATCAATTAACGACCAAAAATTTCTCGTGGTTGTTATTTATTGGTCGTTAATACTCTTAATTCTAGTAGTGCCACTGATCTATGTTGCTTCTTCGTGCTGCGCTCGTTCTTCACCGACCTTCCTCTCGGCGTGCACCGCGAGGCAAGGAGAGCGGGATCTCCGAACCGTTGCCGCAGTGAGAACCTGCACGGGGGCGGCAATAAGATTTTTGGGCAGCGCAACTGCGCGACCGCTCGAGCTTCCTCTGCGTCGACTACTTCCTCTACGGCCAGTCGCTACTGCGCTGCTTCCATTTCGTCATCAAGCCCATCATAAGAATTCTTCCCTCTGTTCATCACTTTTCAGACAATATGTGGTATTTTCTAGATCTACTTTTCAGAAATATGTGGTATCTTTTGTCTAGCTTGTTGTGTTTGATTATTTTGGAATTATATTTCATATTCAAATCTGAAATCAAAATAATACCTAGATTTTCTACAATTTATGGTGCAGCACAAAATCAATTAAAAGAAAAAATTTTGGCGGAATTGGTTCGTACATGCAACAAGGAATCATTACCTATATTGATGTATCTGTATTGGAGGAGAGAGGCTAGGGGAGAGGAGCCTTGGGCTGAAATGCCAACGTGCTGGCAGAGGACGCGGAATGGCGACGGCGTGGCGGCACAGTCGCCGGGATGGCCGCGACGTGCGCCGAAAAGCGTCGACCGGCAGTACTGCTTCAGGGGACCGGTACTGCCGCTGGTCGGTAGTACCGGGCTTAAGCTGGTGGTACTACCACTGGCCTGCTGCAGAGACCTCAAATTTTTCCGCGGCTTTGCTCCAAGGTTTGAAACCGCAATTTGGTTCAGTGGCGGACCCAGGAATTTTTTAGAGCCCGGGCACACTTAAAGAAGGACAACAAGTTCAAAGCTATTTAAATTTTAGTTGCTAACTTTTTATACAATTTAGGATGTTTTTTACAAGACGTTAGTAAAGCTTGTAGATTCAGGCTCTATATTTGTGTTTCTAATTTGAAGATTGTACTTGCCAGGTTGCGTGAATATAAGATTTAGATGTTTGTTACATGGGTTGAGCCCGGGCCCGGGCCCGGGCTAGCCGGGCCTTGGGTCCGCCCCTGATTTGGTCGTTTCCAAGGGGATTCTAGGACTTCCTCGACCAAGCCTCGGCGCTTAGGTTCAACTCTAGGTTTTCATCGCTCGGATTTTTCTTGAGTTTGCTAGCTATGGTTTAGGTTTTAATTTGATTTAAGATTTCTAGCACAACAACCACCAAAACCAAATCACTCCAGAAGAAATAAAATTCAAAATGCAACACAATGCATAATTTGGCATTTTATTTTATTATTTAATTATCAGCATGTTACACGGGCCAACCTTCTAGTTTTGGAGAAAACAACATGCACCACAATATGAGTGTTTTACATTACATGTGCATAAAAATTTACTCGAGCAAACTAACTCTCGAAGCCTTCCTCTTCTGACAATGCTTGTTCCCAGTAACCACGCACTTTGACTCGTGAATCTCACAGCTATGAATGTAACTGTGATAAGGCGGTAAGTGAGATTTCCACATTAGGAACTCGAATCTCTCATGAGGTTGAGGTGTAACACTTCCCAATGTTATCTCTTCCAAGGCAATTTTGGGAGCCTCTTCATGAGCAAGCCCTACTCGACATGGGCCGTAGATTTCACAATATATACTACTTGCAGATATTCTCGGAAGTAAAACAGGTATTCTTTTCACCCCAAAATCACTTGAACTTCTACAAAGTAGCAGCTGATCATTGTTCTCCCTGAGGCTTTCAAGAACCCTGCGCCAATACCGCGCGTCACCACTAGCTCTAAGACACCAAGCTAAGGTATGTGCAAAGATAAAAGGCCCAGGGAACTCCTGACATTTCTCTTGGTCAAAACACTCCTCAAATATCTTCACTACCATGGATGCTAGCTTCGTATGGTCTTTGGGATCCGAGCTTCCGAACACAAGCACCTTGAAGAAGTACCAATACGCTTCTCGAGACAGAAACCTTAGACGGAGAGGTTGCGTCGTTCCAAACTTTGCGACCTTGTCAGATCGACTCACGATTATAATTTTACTGCCCGGTGAAAAGCAGCCGCGAGAAGCGTACAACTTTCTCCATGCATCCTCATCGACATCCCCGGCTAGGTCAATAACAACCAGGAGCTTTTCTTCATTTGAGGAGGAGGTACGTTGATGTTTGATTACTCCTCCATCTCTTAGGGTGCATGGTTTTTCTTCTCTAAAATCATTCTCACTAAAAAAGATAATACGGGAAAAGTGGTTGCGCACCCTTTCGTCAAAGCAAACATGCTCAACAAGTGTACTCTTTCCAATGTTTGCTGCACCGATAATTGGTAGGACGCCCAAATTATCATTTCCCGAAGGTTCTCTATCCAACAAGAAATTGACGACCCGTTCCATCTCCATCTGGCGGCCAAACATGCACTTCTCAATAAACATATACATGCTATATGGTTGGCGACACATAGGGGGGTAGTTCTTTAGAAATATAACGAATTCATTCATACCAGTAACAGTCATCTCTATACGTTCGAGCAGCTGTTCCAACTCATCTTTTCTGTGTCTGCTGCCAGGAAAGAAACGAACGTGCTTGCTAGAATTGAATTTTGACAGGGAAGAATAGCTCACTTCATCGCCATTATGTGCTTGGCGTCTGAACTTGTCGAGCACGTAGTAGCCCCTGTACATCTCTTCTCTCATCACGTAGAGCTGTTGAAGCATGGCATGGCTTGTGAGGTGCCTCCCCTCGGCCTCCTCGACGGCGACGCGTACCCGGAGCAGCATCAGCTGTAGTCTCCGCAGGCTCTCCTCCTTGGACGGCGCCGGCGGCTTGGAGTATTTGTCGATCAAGAAGGAGAGGGATCTGCTGGCGAGTTCGCCTATGGCTGCAGATAAGAACGTCTCCATTGGGAAACCTCTCTCACCAAGAGAAGTGATACGGATTACATATGTGATGCGAAATAGGTTTTGTGTCAACTGTCAAGGTCTCCTTGTTTTGTGTCAAGGTCGCTGCTTTGATTTCTTTGACCAGAAGACTTGGTTACGCAGCTTTGATTATGGAGAGGAAACAGTCTACACACGTAGTAATTGCCCGTAGGTTTAGTTACGCATTGCTATCTCCTTCCAGCCCATCGCTAGCTACTTGCTCTTTTCTTAACCAGTACTCACTCGATTTAAGTTAAGAAGGCGTATTTTTTTAAATAATTTTATATATTTTATATTTTAATGTAAAATTAGTATGATGTTTTCTCTATATCCCTAATAAATATCCATAATTACTTTATATTCTCTGCAAGCATACATTGAATATAACTTAGTGATAATAGTTAGGAGTAATTTAGTTATTTTCAATATCTTTTTGGTCCATATGCCAAAAAGAAATACGTTTTATAAACTTAGACGAAGAATGTACCGTTATTGTAACCATTTGAACATGTAGTAATTTTAATATTTTTTTTTGGAATAATTTACAATTTTCTTCGTGCACCCTCTTCAACGTCACCAACTATCTCAATAACAATGAGAACCTTTTCGTTATTTGAGGCGCTATGTTCATGTTTGATTTGTTAGAGATACGTCTTGAGATAATTATAGAGATGATTATATTTTTTTATATTTATGATTTATTATCTTGCTCTTTAAATAATGTAATTATTATTTATTGGCAAGTAGTGACCTGTTTGTGAAACTCTATAAATGATTTGTGATGATTATTCTAAAGTGTTCCTAGTCGATAAATATATAAAGACGCATATGAAGACTAGCATATGTATTGGTTGGTGACCATATTTCACAGGTTATGAATATAGAGATATCAAATCAACAATATGGACATGTTAGAGAATATGGAGTTAGATCGACCTACCTTGACACACTACGAGAATGTTATAATCTTATTTGTCATCAGTTGGTCTCATATACAATGTGTATGTTATATTCTTAGATTTAAGGCTAATACATGTACTCGAGATGTAAATGAGGTTAAGTGTACTCTTTTCAACTTGTTGAGATGTAAATTAATGAGGATGATATGGTTCGTCGAAGCAAACATGCTCAATAAACGTACTCTTTTCAATTTTTGCTACACTGATAATTGGTAGCACACCCAAATTATCGGTCCCCGGAGGTTCTCCATCCAACAAGAAATTGATGACCCAGCGGCCAAACATGCACTTCTTCATAAACATGTACATGCTATATGACTGGCGACACATAGCAGGGTAGTTCTTCAGAAATATAACAAATTCATTCAGCACGTAGAGCTGTTGAAGCATGGCATGGCTTGAAGTATTTGTCGATCAGGAAGGACAGAGATCTGCTGGCGAGTTCGCCTATGACTGCAGATAAGAACGTCTCCATTGGGAAACCTCTCTCGCCAAGAGAAGAAGTGATGAGAATTATTTATTGATGATGCGAAATACTATTGGTTTTGTGTCGAAGTCGCTGCATTGATTTCTTTGACTGGAAGAGACTAGCGAAAAGGATATGCATGAATGGAGAAAAAAGAGTCTACGTGGTAGTAAAAGACCTGAATGGAGAAAAAGCAGTCTACATGGAGAAAAAACACTCTACTGTCTACACAGTCGCTCTCTCCTTTCTGCCCATCGTAGCAACTACTTTTCTTAACTAGTATCATTATGGCAACCAATTTAACAGCTAGTCATTTTTTATATTTTTTTTGGGATTAACTCACAATTGTCAAATAAATTCTTGCTCGGAATATTCTACAAAGCCTAGGAAATTAAATGTCAAATTTGATTTGTTTCCAATTCACTACTACAGAACCGGTCATCACAAGCGGTTCGTAACCGCTTTCAGAAGCGGTTTTAGAACCGCTGGTAAGCAACCGGGAGTGATACCCTTCGGGGTATCACAAGCGGTTCGGACAACCGCTTGTGGTGAGATACCACAAGCGGTTCGAAAGGCGTCCAGGAAGGCTCGGGGGAGCGCCACGTGGGAGATCTTCACAAGCGGTTTGTGTTATAAACCGCTTGTGAAGACTTCCTCTCCACAAGCGGTTCGTATTACAAACCGCCTGTGGAGGTGCTCTCTCCACAAGCTTATGGAGATATTAACCGCTGGTAGAGAGGCATTGTTGATTTTATATTAAATATATAATATGTTTTTGAGTAGGGTATCAATTTGTATGGAATTTGACATTAAAAATACATAGAAATATTTGGTTTTTGTATACAATTAAATATATATTACTCATACGTACTCATTGAAATAATCACAGATCATTTACAGAAAAAGTCTGAACTTAATAGACTAAAAGATGGATAGGTTTGATGGACAGTACATGAAATAATGAGCACTTTTACAAGTTTGATTTACACATAAGCAACTTTTACAAGTTTGAAAGAATAAAAGGGTGAATCTCGAGCTGATTTAATTCTTGCGTGCATCATTGTTTACGTCCTTGGTCGACGTTGATGTCGATCACCTGTCCTTATAGAAGGACAATCTCTCCAACCCGGTGTGTGGAACTCGCCGTCGAGGATACAACCTCATCAACAATAAAGCCAATGAGTTGTTCTTGAAGTGCTTCAACCCGGTGCGGCGGGATCACATCTTGCACATCGATGTTGGGTGACAAAGAACGAAATTAATAAATCTCTGAGCATGTAATTAAAGTGTAAGTATTAATTGATATGTGCACTCACCTTGTTGTCGCTATGGGCACATCGCCGTGGGTAATATTTTGCATGTAGTGGCACACATAATAGCCACATAAGTTGTTTCCAATGTCTGCTTTTAATACTCGAGTGCTTATTTGGACAAAGGTGAATTCATTCTCGAATTGTCCTTGTTGCTTCTTGCGAAACCTTGCGAATGCCCTGTGACCAGCGTTATTATGAATAGCAATTATCAGACTTGGAATTAGCAAGGTATTTCAATATAATAAGGAAACAATTGTATATATATTTGCTATAAACCTGTTTAGGACATCAATGATATACTGATATTGTTCCACCGGTCCCCTTTTTGAGTCTTGAACAATGATCTTGCTACTATCAAGCTTGATGACCAAAAGGATCCAGTGATACCTAGTCATATATTGCGACATATATATAACTAACTAGCAGTATTATCAATGCCTTGGAAAAGAAAAGTTTATTAATGCGTTATGAGAACACGTAAATATACGTACATGAAGTTGAAGGGCAGAAGTATGTATGGTTTGTAGTGTTGTCCCATGAATGCATCTAGAACGTAATCCTCAAGAGCTTTAGCGCTGTATCGAAATACGATCTCATTGACAATTTCCGGGTCGAGGAAGCCCACGTTGAATATGTTCTGTTTTCTACATCGTTGTATCTCCATTCTACGTAGAAATGTATAAGTTATTAGAGTTGCACTTCTATGGTACAAGGAAGTAAATGGTAAAGTTATGAGCTTGATACTTACAGGCACCAGCAGCTCATGAGAGAAATGTTCATAGAGTGGCTATGGTAGATATTGTATATGTCTTCGAATTCGAGCCATATGGTTTTGTCCCCACGATAGAAATCTTCTTGTCTGACCCGGAGGGGGAACATTTTTCTTTGTTGAGCAGACTCTATCATGTACCATTCATGAAATTGTCGCATCTTGGTTGGCAGGTCCTTTATCTTATTTGGATCAATTAACTCCCGGCCAAGCTTATATTGCCATCGACTTACGCCATTGGGAGAACATCGATCCTAGAGCACCGGCTACGGAAGTGAGTCCTGCCTCCTTCATAAATCTCTCAAGGTTCTCTGATCTTGCCGCACTGATCTTGATCTCTCTTACGCTTTGCCGCCGCCTTTGACCCGTTTACTCTTCCGTAGCCTTTATTATTGTACGTTCATAGTTGGGCGGCACAGGAGTGGCATTGCACGACAGGTCAAGAAGTGTTCCATCACTTTTGGATCAACTTGTACATTTGGGTCAGCTGACTTCTTTGGTGCGAAGTGTGCAGCCACTTCTTCGGTGACGATCGCGTAATTCTCCTCGTCGGTCCTATCATATGCCCTCTTTGGAGGTTCCTTTACCCTTTTTGACCGGCTGGACTGTGCCTTCGTGGGAGCAGGTGGAGTAGTATGGCTCTTGAGCTTCTTCCTCGGAGGAGATGGTGGAGGTGTCGGTTGTCGTTGTGGAGGAGGCGTTTGTTATAGTTGTGGAGGAGGCGTCTGTTGTTGTTGTGGAGGAGGAGTCGGTTGTCGTTGTGGAGGAGGCGACGCTGAAGGAGGCGTCGGTTGTCGAGGAGGCGTGGGTTGTCGTTGTGGAGGAGACGAGCTTCCTACAGCCGGCGGCTCCAGAGATGACGCCTCCACGCCATCTGGAAATATGATCAACCTTTTTCGCCAGAGGATGATATTGTGGAGGGCCTGTCCAAGCTTGGTAACGTCGTCGCCTCCAGCAATATCGAGTACTAGTTCTTCAAATCCGCTCAGCACCTCCTCCACTGCGACCTTCGAGTAACCCATGGGTATTGTGTTGCAGTGGAAGGTCCGGCCCGGTGACACCGGCAATGCCATGCCGTAAGCCACCCTGATGGAGAGGTTGCGCGCATCGATGTGTAGCTCACACTGGCGGCGAACCCTTATGTCATCAACGGGATAATGGGCTTGCAAGTCTTCGTCCCCTTGAGGGGCCTCGGTGAGGGTGAGTATGCAACATACTCAACAAGTCCGGTAAGAAATGCAATATGCAATTTGATTCAAGGGAAGGTATTGGTTAATTTTGCAAAAGCCAATTTTTAAAATTTTATCCTAGAATTTTTAATAGCATTTTTCAAAAGTATTTTCTTTTGATAAATCAGAGTTTAAACTTTTTGGGACACGGCTCCAACCGTGGAAATCAAAACAAGCATGGCATCGACCATGGTTTTATTTTAAGAATACTTTTGAAATCTTTTCCTCGTGGCTACAACCACGAATTTTATCAAATCATAACATTCACGGCTACAACCGTGCTTTTCTTTTGTAAAATCTGATTTTGGAATCAAATAGAGAAAATCTACCTGGCGACAGTGCACTTTGTCCACCCTTGACCGTGGGTACGGCTATTCGAATAGTTTGTTTACTCTGCAGAGCTTGCACGCTTTACCCGCGAGAGGTATTTCACTCTTTTGGCCATTTGCTTCCTTTGGCATATAACCCCAAGTGAAAATCACAAGGCCATTTCCCTAGCTACGTCTTAACTAAGTCACGCTACGAGGTTTCACCGCCAAATGGCTACAACCAAGTTGGAAGCCCCTCTTGCGCTGTAGGGACTATCGTGGCTACAACCACGCCCACTCCACCGTTTGGCATGCCTTAATTAACTTTTCACTAGTTACTCAGCCAGGCCCGTCCCAGACCGGAACTCGCGGTCGCACTGTTGTACATTGTTTGACAATCACAAGGAATCGGTCCTTAGGGTGACTACGGTGGCACATCCTCAAACCCGAGTCTCATGCATACTGCACCCGCCTTGCAACCTTCCACCCTATTCTCATTTTTGAAATTCCAAGTTTCTCTTTTCTTTCGTTTTACCAAACTGGCAGCACCAACTGCCCTTTTTAAAATAACCTTTTTGCTCAATCATTTGGAATTTCAAATAACAAGCTTTCAATTAAACATACGAATAGTATCTAGCATAACAAGGCACTACTAGTAGACTAAACAAGGGTGTTAGGCCATACAATTAATCATTCTAGGGCAACCAAAGGATAGATAGATTAATATGTAGCAAACATACATATTAACAAGGTATATAACTATACTCTATCATAACATATCATTTTATATAAACAACCATAGCATGCAAGTTAGTAAATTTATAAAACATTTCAAAACATGGATCAACATGCTTCAAGGAAACTTATCAGAAATTTGCGGGGAACTTGCGGGAACTTGCGGAAATTTGCGGAAACTTGCAGAAAATTTGTGGAAACTTGCCTTGGTCGGTGATGAGAGGGTTGTCTTCCTGCGGTTCTGCGACGGAGTCGACGTCTAGCGTTTCTATTAAACGAAAAACAACGAATAAACAACCATTCGGAAAATACGAAGAAACAAATAAATTCTTAACCATATGAAAACTTCCGGATAATTAGTTTAGCATTTTATGCGATTTATAAAATTTATTTCAAAATTTTCGGACGTATATTTTAAGAGTTACAAAATTCGTAAATTTATCCTTTTTGCGAATAATTTAACAGTATAAATTTATTTATAAAATTTCATAAAAATTACTGTAAAAAGGTATTAATTTATACTAATTAACAAAATTTATCACAGGCGATTTGGACTTAAAACGAATTTGTAGCGAAAAAGACAAAATTCGCAATTTTCCTGAAAAGTGTACGTAAACTAATTTTCTAGTTTTCCTTGCATTGCACTATTCATCATGTATAAGTGTATTCACTTGATCGGCTATACGTGTATTCACTAGATCGGCTAGACTTCAGAAAAATTGCTACGGCCGACCAGTATAAAAACAAGCGGCGCCTTATACATACCAACGTATACATGTATTCATGTGTACAATCGAGTATATTTTTGTATACATGCAAGCCACTGTCTAATATATACGTATATACACACTAGCATATATAACGCTAATAAGCCTATACATGCATAATACACGTGACAAGATCATCCGATTGATAAAGATAGAGCGCGCGCACGAAGGAAAAGAAAAATAGGGATACCATTCGGCGCAGGGGATGCGAGATCGGAGAGTGCGTCGACGGCGAGGCAACCGGCAACGGCGATGGCGAAGGCGACTACGGCGGCGGCAATAAGGCGGCGCATTTATAACGCGGCGTAACGGCGGCGGCGACGGATTTAAGACGGCGGCGTCAACGGTGGTGATGACGATGACGGCGACAGCGGCGGCGGCAACTTCAAGGATGATGCCGATGGTAGTGGCAGCAACGTCGTGCACGGTGGTGACGGCGACAGTGCCCTACGACGGCAGTGTCAACGGTGGCGGCGACGATGTCAACGGAGACGGTGATGGTGAAAGTGTGCATGGCGTCGACAACAGCGGCGACGACGATGTACATGGTAGTGGCGACGGCGGCAAGAAACCGAGGCGGTGGTTGGTCGATCGGCCGTCGAAATCTGATCGGCGACAACAGCCTTGGTCGGCAGCGTGGGAGGAGGCGGCCAAGCGGCGTTGGCGTATGAACCATCAGCGAGAGAAGGCGAGGCCGGAGGTTGGCGTCAGCGGCGGTTGTTCCAACACTCGCCGGAGCGCTCGTCGCCGGAGATGAAGGAATAGCAACAAGGAAAATACTCACTGGAATGGTGTGGCCAGAACTTCTATTTTTTTTACTCTGTACCGTACTTACCTAGCAAAGCAAAACTGAAGACAGATGACTGGCCACTTGAAGCCATGACGCGAAGGAATTGGTAACGGGTTATAGGGGAGATGAAAGGACGACCGCTGGTAATCAAGGTGGGAAACGGCTTGGAAAAAAAATGGGAGACTTCATGCGCACATGCACTGGAAACGGCTGGGGAAAATCCACGTCATGCATGCATTTTGTTTTTACACTCAAAGCTAATAGTGGCAAGTTACTAGTTCACGTACAGGAAATTGCCGAGTAGAGAAATTTAGAACAGGGAATGGCTAGAAAAACAAAGAGACGTGCAGACCATGGAAATAGCTGGCAATGGAAAAAGTAAGAAGGCTTGGAAAATCAATCGTCCAACAGGCACGTAAGCATATATACACATATACGTTCCAAAACGTGTTCCGAGAAAAAAAAATAGTAGATGGGTTCTAAAAATCTGGAAAATTCCTGTAAAATACTAGGAACTATTTGGAACTTCACAAAGTTGGTTTCGTGATTTTTCGACGTATAGATTTCTCTCAAAAATTCTTTTCGTGAATCAGACACCTGTACCGATTTTTATAAAATCAACGACTTACGTTATATAACATAATTTTCGAAAATATTTGAAGCGAACACTCTCGTCTACCAATTATCTTAATTATAAATAAATTTTTAAATTTTACGCTTATTCGAAAATGCCTTATCTTTATTTAATATGATTAGTTCAATAAACTGGAATTCAAATTAACCGTGAGGATTCTGAATAAATTCCGAAAAATCCAAATAATCCCGAAAACACACTAAATATTTTAGAGGCAAATTTTGGGATGTTACAGTAATCACCATCTACCCTTCATTCATGCTTTAATAGTTGTGCAACTTTTAAAAGAAAGAGCATAGAAGCACCTCTCTTATTTTTTTAATCTAGTTAAGTTTAGTAAACTAATTTTTGAAATGGGATTCTAATTAGACCATCTTTAATCACAACGTTACTCGCTTTAATATTTACTTATAGCTAGGGTCACGTGAATCATCTAACCTAGGGTCTTGTCATTTTATGTCAGGGTTTTTAAGTACTATGAGTGGCTAAACATTTTGTATCTTTATTCCATATTCCTTTTAAAAGCCAAGATTCATAAGGGGACTTTATGTAATATACAGGCGTATATACGTATTCGAGATAAAGACTATTTATCTTACTTATGCTTGCTTAATTTAAAGTGTTAATATAGTTTTAATTATTTAAACTAATCGAGGTTATCAAGTTATACTCATAATACTTTGAATTTGAAGGTTGATTGAAATAGCTAATTATACCACAGGCCATGCATGTCACATTTTTATATTCAAGGTATCATTTTAAATTGTCATCATTGCACAAGAGTATTTCTAAGATATATATATACACACACGTATGTATGTATGTATGTATGTATGTATGTATGCGTAGAGATTATTTAAGTTTGTTTAAATACCCTTTATGGTCTTGATTTAAGACATGTACAGGTTGAACTGATTATGGTTATTCAGTAAAAATGGCTGATATTATTACCATATTTAATTAAAATTTTAATTGAAATATTCATGTTTTTACCCATGGTTCTACCCAATCCACGTGAAACTAGCACCTCCTGTTACTTAACCATGAACGATTAGCAAAAGGGATTAAAGTTTTATATCTTTGATTGGAGCCGCCTGTCAGAGGAACAAATAATAATCAATAGGATTACATGCAATTCATCCCTTCAGTTTGGAGTGGACCACCAGGCAGTCAGAGATCCAACGAGTGAACTGAACCGAACTGACCTCGGCTGCTACAGTAAAACGCGAAGTCGTGCCACCATTGGAGCCCCTGAAGCTTAGCCGGCAGCCAGGGAAAAGTAAGGGAGCTTCGGGCGAGGGTCTGGGAAGCTGGAGGAGGCCGCGAGAAACCCAAAGGAGTACTCGGCTGGTGCTACAGCGGCTTGTAGCGATGGCTCCACGGGTGTTGGGCGGCGGTGGGAGCAGAGCTCCGTCGCGGCGGCTGGTCGGCGAAGGGGAGCAATAATTGAGCTAGGGAATGGGTTCTAGGGATCAAGGGGATGCTCAGGTTCCATCTAATTGCAGTATAGCTCACTAATGGCTCGGATTGGATTTCTCTCCCTTTTTCTCACCTTTGCCGATATTGAGGAGGATGGTGGCCGAATTGAATGCTTGAGCCTGGGAATGGAGGAAGGAGAGGTTAGGGAAGCTCGGCTGCTCATACACGTGAGGTGAGTTGGTGCTCGGCAGAGACTTCAACCGACATGAAGGAAATTTGGCTGGGCGGCGCACTCTCAGTCGCGGCGGCGCGAGAGTGAAGGGGAGCTGACCGTGACGGCTTCGTGGCAGTGCGTGGAGGCGAGCAGCTCGTCGTGGCAGCGTCGAAGCGATGAGAGACATGCACGAGGACGCGAGGATAGGGAGGATGGGCCCACGAGTCAGTGGCGGAGAAACGAGAGGGATGAATTGGTTTTAGCCGAGCGTAGGAATTCAATGGGACCCGCAGGTAGTGGAATTACTGATCTAGGGCTAATTAGGTTTTCAAATTTTTATTGAAATACTAATATTCCATATCATATAGCGGAAGAGATTGGCGAGCAGCCGGCCGTGCCACGTCGCCTGGATTTTTTCCGCCGTCGATCTCTTCCGTCAGTGCCCAGATTGGCGAGCAACCGTCTGCATAACGGCACCAAATCTCCCCAAAGAAACTCTCCACGTGGCCCAGATTGCCTCCACGCACCTCTGCATCGAAGCCTAGCTCGCCCTCGCCTCCTCCGCCGCTCAGCCGATCGCCTCGCGCCGCCGTCGCGCCTCCTTTCCTCGCAATCGCCACGGCCGCCCTCGCCATTGTTTACCACCTCGCCTCCACTCTTTCCCGCACTCGGCCGCCCCGCCCCTCGTTTATCACCTCATCGCCTCCGCTCCAAGCCTCGACCTCGCCGCCGTGGCGATGACGACGGCAGCGCAGATTTCGCAGCTTCGCCACCGGTCGGATCAAGAGAGGGACATCGGCATGCGGGTAGCCTTCCCACTCGGCTCCAACGGCAGCCGCCTCAGCGCTTTGCCCACGCCGCGCCCGCCTCCGCCCCGCCATCGCTTCCGCCACCGCCCGCCACCGCTTCCCCGCCGCCTCCGTCAGTGCCCTCGCCTTCCAACATCGCCTCCCACTTGCCCGCTTCACCTCTCACCCTCCACCTTCCACCGCCGCCTCGCCGCTGCTCGCTCGCCGCTTCCTCATGGCCTTCTCCACCAAGCCGAGCGAAGAGGCGGAGGAGGAAGGCTCGCCGCCCCTCCCACCACCGCCATTAGAGATGGGTGTGAGGTGAGCTCAAAGGAGTGGATCTTGTTGGGGCACCTCTTCTCTTCTCCAGGCTATGGTGACCGCCGAGACCTGCTCGAGATGGAGTCCGAGGCGAGAAGATGCGCCGGCAGAGTCAGTTCAGTGAAGGTAACGCCTTTTTCTCCAATCCCTTGAGATCTAGAGGTTATTGTTGCTTCGTGCTTCTAAAAGTTATATAACAAATGCGAATTTAATCGGCAGGAATGGTAGTGAATGCATGGTTTGATTTCTTTGAACTGATAGGGTGATTTCAAAGACATGGAGAACAAGAAGTATAGGGTTTTCTCTGAGACACTTTCATGGCTCGGACAAGAAGCTGCAATATTTCTCTTCTCGGCAGATTGCATGCCGTTTGCTTGGGAGTAGGGGATATCTATGCCAAAAGGTAGTGCATAGGTCTCAGCTACATGCATGTTATAATTTGGAAAGCACTTGCGCAATGCAATACACAAATGCAGCATTTCGAGCTTGGTGGTTTATTCAACTGACGCTTGTTTTGCTAACATTTATGTGCTCTTTCTGTTTTGCTAATTGAAGTTTGACTGAAACATCTACCTCTAAAATTACAGTGTTGGCTACCAATTGAAGACTGTATGTGCTCAAAACTTGTTCCATGCAATTTATGGAGGGGAATAAGATTCTGGCCTATATGCATCCAAAGGTCTGTCTGAAGATGGTTTTGTAGTATTTGCTGTTGTATCCTTTCCTGGGATTGTGCAAGCATCTCCGTTGTTGCAGGACTTTTTGCGCCAAAACAATACCGGAAAATTACTCTGGCAAGTATTTGGCATCCAAGCTGCACACTTGTGTCTCTTTGGCATCCAGGAGCATGAAGATATCATGTGGGACGCATTTAAGCATTCAGGTCTTCTCAAAACCAGCTTTGAGAAATCAAACATATGAACTTTTGCATGGGAGATTTTTAGGCCTTGGTTTATTTTCTGTGCAGCAGTTTAGATTAGCTTCACCTGCTTTGTCTGTTCAACAGTTCTTTGTTGTTTTGTTTTTGAACAATTCTTTGTAGAGTTGTAGAATTGTTATCAGGCATGCAAGCTTTCTTTCTAAGATAAGCTCTCCAGATACGATTAAATCCTTGTTTAGGATCCAAAGATGCAAGCAGGTTTTCAGACTTTTGATTTGCATTGTGATTGCTGAATTTTTTTGAAGTGGGTTGGAAATAGTGCAGAATTGTGACTGGAGGGATTATATCATTATACATCATAGTATTTGTTGAGAGGAAGTCCTTTAATTTGGAATCTTCTGTCACTATGTCAGTATGTCTTAGTGTTTAGATAAGTGTGTTCCTATTCTAACCCTTTTTCACGTATTGTGAGTTGCATGTTCAAGATAAAATGAGTTGTAATCCCTTTTCGCATCCAGAGTGACTTTTTAGTTTTGTGATTCCATTAATGTATTTGTTGATTTGTTCTTAGTTCTTACCAAATTCCTTGCATTTGTATTGAGCATTTGAGCTGGTCTTTTTAGCTGTTGAATTGCGTTGCGTTGATTGATTATGGTAGAAGTTGATGTTTCACACAAACAAAAACATTGCAGTAGTAATGTCTGAAGTAATTAACTAAAAATGAAATGCTGAGTTGACTGCATTTAATTACTTGTGCTCAAAAGAACATTGCTTAGTTAATCAGTCATTCAATACCTCTATTCATCTTTCTATCTTTTAGCTAAGACGTGTGATTATTTGTGTTTGACACAATTAAATACTGTATTATTGCATTATGATACGATGTTCCTCCAGGAAAGGGAAATGTCTCCTTTACGTATCCAAATAAGAGTACAACTCCCAAGTCTCAAAAATCTTAAATTTGATGGTTTGACCTTGAGTTCGGGCCTCCAGGATGTGGTATGTCTTTTGTTCTTTAAGCATGTATTCTATTACTTGCACTGTTGCACACCCATATTTAATATTCAAGGTGTCAGTTCTGTCTTCTTATTTAAGTTCCACATTATGAATTTTATTTATTAACACCTTAATTCATTATGTTAAGTATTAATAACGTTTCAATCATTTGAAACATTGTTATATTGCTTATGCTGTAAGAAATAAAAATTAATTTCCCTGGTAGAAGTAACATGATGTGGCGACATATCAGGAAATGGTATTGTATTGGCTTTTGCAATGTAGGTTGTGCAAGGTGAACCTTTGAGCTTTGTTTTGCTTGATGTTACCTGGAGTTTCTGTCTTCTGTTAGACAGATTTGTGAAAGATGATATACTACAAGGTGCTTTATAGCCAAAAAATTACGCTGTGCTGATTGATTGGGACTGATGAAGCCATTTGTTGTAGCAGTGAATATGTGACTCAGCTAAAAGATGTAATGTTCTATTCGTATTATTCTGCTAGATTTTCAGATTACATACGTAGAAATATCCTTTAGAAAAAATTAGGTTGCTAGCACTGCAGCAACAAGCACTGAAAATGAAGTGTTTGAGCCTTCTAATTCTATCTCAGCAATTAACATTTTTGATTCCTTTGATATATGTAGACTGTTAGTAATCTAGCATGTCTCCAAAGCACTGAATTTTTAGTTGTGTATTTTACCAATATGCATGGTTTTGGAATTTGTACAGATCTAGCAAGACATTGTCTTGCAAGATGTTACAATCTCACTATTAATTTCCTTTCAAAATGAATTTTCCCCCATCCTGCTCCCTTTCCTCCCAAACTCTACGATTGCTTGTCTTAAATAGTTTGGTTTCTTTACCTACTTTTGGGTTTCAAATGATTACCATCGGTTTGTAGAGGAGCCTTTCATCATTTAGGCATTCTTGACTTATGTTTACCTGGTTTGCCACTGAAAATACCCTTAAGCATTCTCGCTGCATGCAAAAGATTCTGCAGAGCTCCCAAATTGCACAATTTGGATCAGCATTTTTCCATGTGAAGTCTCATTGTCGCTACTTTAATTTATTATTCTTAGAGAATGCATGGCTCCATCATAGCTCATTCAATATGTGTATTCTTTCAATGCTCCTTTGCCAATGTACAGGGTGGAGTCTCAACTCACACCTCAGAAACACTCCAAAGAAGCAACAGCATCCAGGATGTAGTGCCTGATAGTGCTTACAGAGCCGGCTGTGGTCAGTATTTCAATAACAGAGTTATAGTTTATATGCTTACATCTGTGATGATTTCCCCATCTGAAGTCACTAAAATCCTAATGTTGTTTCTGTTCTATTTTTTGTTGCACAGCAAATGTACCATGCGATTCTCCAATTTGCCGCTTTTGAGGAGCTGTGCAGGAAATGCTCTCTTGACTACATGAAAGGAAGTGAAAATCGGATTTTTCCCTCTTACCTATTAAACAAGCAAAAGTGATGCTCCTACATCAATCCATGTAGCTCACGTGGCCATAGTTACTCAATTTAATCAATAATCTTTCAACATTGAGTTAAGTTATTCTTTAGGAATAGCCTAAGCTATTTCAGAGTAATTCCATTGCAAATTTACTCATAGGGATATATTACTTGCCATCATATATTTTTGAAATATACATGTCTCTTCTTATCTTGTGATGTCTGTGTACATTTCAGATTAGACAATGATGCATACATTTATTTAAGCATTTTATTGGCTCTAGAACCAATCTATGCAATATATACATCGATACCGCCCTTGTTATACATATATACCGGTTAACTTTCATAAATATGTTCTTTATTGTTATTGACCATATCCTTTTAATTCCTACCGTTGTTCTGTTTTCCCTAACTAAGGAACAAAAAAAATCATGTATCCTTTTTCCCTACGTCGATAGTTTTCAGTTACTCATTTCTAACATATGTTATACCCAAACTGTTTTACGTTTTGCCTCTCCTAATTCGATCAAATTACTAACGGCGCAGCGTAGCGCGCTTATATTGCTAGTAATAATAATAACTATCCTACAAGGGGTGGCATTCGCGAGCGCTCGGCGATGCCACGTCGGTGTCCTGCGCAGAAAAAATCCCAGCCTTCGTCGTATTTGCATCCCGGTCCTCGTTGCCCACGCGGTCGACCGTCTCTGTTCGATTCCATCCGGCTCACCCCGTGACCAAGCGCCGGCCGATAAAGCGGCGTGGAATTGGAGCTCACGGAGCCCTCGAGGCTACGGCCCGTTCCCCCTGTCTCTTTCCATCCGCTCGCCGCCGCCGCCGCGCCGCTGCCCTCACCTCCTTCCGCACCGCGCCGCATCGTTGCCTTTTCGTAACTACGCGTGTTTTGGGGAGCCACGGCGGCCTGGCCAGATCTGGCCAATCAGCCATCCCCGACGGTCGCTTAGCCTTCTTGAGCTCTCGCCGTCGCCTGCGCAGCTCCGACTCCACCTCCTGCCCCGATCCCCTCAAAATCCTAGCGACTGCGTCGCCCTCTTCTCCGCCATCACTCAGGCTCGGTCGGTGCCGCTCCAGCTCCTACGCCGGTCTCCTCCAAACTCTAGCACCTCGGTCCTCCTCTTCTCCGTCGGGGCCTTCCTCGGCCGGTGGCAGCGGACGAAACGACCGCGTATGCCCAACACGCGCAGCCTTCGCCGATCGGCGTCTCGAAGCGTTGTCGCCATCCGATCTTGCGTCTCCCCCTGCGCAGGATCATTGAGGGCGTCGCCAAGAATCCCTGGCCTTCGTGTGCGTCTTCCTCCCCTCCGTTTCGCCCTATTGTCGCCATCACCGCGCCGCCCCATCGACCGGCCGCGTTGGCATCGCCCTCACCCCCTTCTCCCTTCGCGTCGCCTCCGGCTCCAATGGACACCGCTCTTGATTTTCGGTTGACCGCTCAGGTTTTAATGCGATCTTTGCTCATTGTTTTTCACTTTTTGTTATTTAGATGGCTCCGGTGAGCAGCTCGCGGGAGAAGAACAGCCGGTTGGAGCACATGTCGTCTAGGACCTGAAGCCTATCCCCCTCCCATGGCTACCGCCCATGCCCATGCCACCGAGGTCAGGTTATAGCGTGTTTTTTTATGTGCTCTTCCTGTGAAAGAATTAATAAGAGAGGCCGAGAAGCGTGGCAGATATGGAGGTTGGTGAAATTTACGTGCCTGATTCTTTTATTGAGTGAAAATTCTATTCGTCTAAACAAAATCTGATCTTTTTACGGAACCTGACATTGTTCCAAGACCAACAGCTGCAATGTTTACGGGATGCAATGCTGCATTTTGGCTGCCTGCTTAAGGAAAGAGTTATGTCGGTTCTGTGGAGTGCAGGAGAAGTTTCGGTTCAGTTTGGATTTAATATGAAAAAGATTTGCTTCTACCTGTTCTATAACTCAATCAAATATAAGCTAGAACTTTCCTGTGACAGTATATGGAAGATCCAACTTTCCGCCTCCTCATAGGCCACAAACGAAGTTCCTTTTGATTCAGGTAGGTTTAGCTATACAACGCAGGTTTATGTAGTTGAACGACCTTTTCTTTATTCTGTTTACTTTTGCCTGCTAATTCAGTTTCATTTCATTGCTATTGCTAATTGTATGGTGACAGCATAACTTTTTGTTCACATTGCTTAAATCTTGCTGCTGGACTAATTTTCGTAGTAATGAACTTTTATATGTTGTTCTAATCATTAAAATAGTTCATCTGAGCGTGTGTTTTCTTTTGCTGTCAAGGTTTGTACAAAAGATAGCTTAGTTGTTATGAACATGCTGCTGCCTTTTGGCCAAAGATCAATTTGTTCTGTTTGGAATGAGTTAAAGAATCTAAATATGTTGTTATGAACAGTGTACCACCATATATCAGCAATCCTCTCCCAAATCAGATGCCCCAAACTCCATCTTCTCCAGCCACCGATGCACCTCCCAATGTGGCCAACCAGATGCAAAACAATGGCATCTGCGAGCCAAGGAATCCATTCCTTCAGCCTAACGACACGGTGACAGCAGCATCTCAGGTTACTATCAAGGCATTTCGTTCACCTCTACTTATCTTTCATGATTTCACTCCTGTCAGATTAAGGTATCAATTCTTTGCAGACGCCGGGATTAATTTTTCCTTATGGATCTCAAATGGCGCAACAAAGTGAGATCCAGGAGTTACTGGCTAGCACTGCCATCCCAGCCTCAGGAGCCCGGCCACCGTCTTCCTCTGACTGAACCGGAGCATGATACTACCGTGTTCCAGTAAGATACCTTATTACTATTCATTGGTCAGTACAAAGTTGTGCTCCTCCAGAAGTGAGCTCTCCTTCTTAGTTGACAATTCACATTTAAATGCAGGGCTCAGTGGATGCTCTAAATGGTAGCTCTCCTTCTTTGAGAGTAATGACCATTTTTCTCTATTTTTTTGTTTTCTTCTTTTCAATTTTTTTTTAGTTTACTTGCCTTCTCCGTATGCAGAACATATCTAGAATAGATTAAACGAATTTGTCTCTTACTCAAAGTGTTTTTATAGTTCTAATTGTGTTACTACTTTTGAATAAAAGGGTAGAGCAGTACAGCCGCTGGTTCTTCATTTTAATCTACATCAGGAAATATTTGATTCTTGAAAACAGACTTGTCAGTTGTCACTGTCCATTGCTTATTTGTTTGAAGTTTATGTTTAATAGCATCGTGACCGTTACCATCTTCAGTTTAAGATCGTTTCAGGCATAATTATGGTGATTGGGCTCATATCCTGATGATTTCGACTTAATCAGGCATCAGTGTTTATTTAGTTTCAGTTCGGTTTGAGTTATGGAATTGGCCTTGGAACCTTAGCCCTTATCGCTTGGTTCGTAAGTGGTCATTTGCAGCTAAATGTTGGATTGTCGTTTTACTGAAATCTTCATGAGCTGAGTTGTGCAGTAATCCCTTTTACTCTTGCACCCATGGGTTGGAAGCTGGTTTCAACTACTATCGTGCAATAGGAGAATTCCCTTCTTGCAAAAATCATACTAGAATGTCAAAGCTAGAATTGTTATAGCAATGATAGATCCTATCTTCTCTCTTTTTGGGTTAGAAAATTCAATTAGACTTCCGTCACATCAGGTCATGTTAATTTTTTAGTTACTTTCTTGTTGTATGCAAGAAACCAGCATTGTTGTCGCTGATGACCCAATGGGACCTATGCCTCATGAGGTTGTTGCCCAGTGTTTATTTTTAGTACCGTTTTCGTTAAAACCACTTCCGGCCTTAGTTATTTTCAGGGTTTTTGTTTAGTCAGTGAGTATATACAATAGTTCTATACCGTTTCATGTGCAACCTTCCTTTCCGTATTCTGTTGTCTTAGTCATTTTTGTATTGTTTTGTTTTGTTTTGCAAGCAATGTTGCTGTTGCCACCACTAGGAGATGAACCAGACCATAATAACAATGTCTCCATCTTGTGAGTTAGATGACGAGTCTGTTGTACTACAGTTATATAGATGGAAAAGGTCACAGCCCCACATTAAGCTATCAAAATTTTGAGGCACTTCGAAATTTTTTTGTGTTGTTTTGCAAGCAATGTTGCTGTTGCCACCATTAGGAGGTGAACCAGACCATAATAACAATGTCTCCATCTTGTGAGTTAGATGACGGGCCTGTTGTACTACAGTTATATAGATGGAAAAGGTCACGGCCCCACATTAAGCTATTAGTGAGTGCTTGATTATGAATAAAGTTTTGTCCTTTCCTTTAGCTATTATGTACAAGTGGTAATCTTCATAGGCTGGTACTGAAAGTCTGAAACTATATACCTCATGGTAAACTTATAACTCTTGTTATTTGTTTGTATATTTCAGGGTCTGTTTCAGATGATTTCGTGGAATACATGCTATTACAATTCCCAGCAAACATGACAGGATGGATTTGTCACACGTTGGTTACCTCAAGTCTTCTGAAGGTATCCCATAATTTATTAGTCATGTTGTTACAAATGTAAATAGTATTTTGTGATTGAAACAATATAAATTGATAAACTGAAGAAAATATAATTATCAGGTACTACGGATTGCATTATTGGATAACTACAAAATAACATATATGATAGGAAATGCTCTCTATCAGTTAGTTTTTGATGGTGAATCTGATCAGTACATGCTTTCAGGAGCAAAATTACAGCAAAACTCAACCTAATTTTCATATTGTTTGCAATATATTTTGTGCCAGCTTTGCCCTGTAGCATCGGCAATGACTTCGCCAGCATTATTTGATGCACGATTTTCATTTCAGGAATTTGTCGTAAAACAACTTTTCTGGACATGTCCCATTGGCAAAGAGCTTCTCAAAATTCCCAATCGAAAGGTATTAGACGATTCCGCCTACAATCTTTGATATCCTTTTATTACTATCTTATTGGTGCTATAGTAACCAATACCAAAATGCAGTTTCTTGGGTAATCCAATGCTGTATGTTTACGCCATCAATGTATCTGTTTTTTTTATACTTAACATTTCGTGATCTTGTTTATTACCTCAGACAACCATCTATACATCTTAAGCTATTTCATCATTGTTCCTGCAGGACCCACATTATAGATCAAGTTTGCCTACCCCAAGCGACCTACCTGTTAGCTGGAAGCAAAACACAGGGCCTAATAAGAATTCCAGCTGTATGCTTCTCTTATGCCTGTTTTGAGCTCTACCTTATACATACCTGTGTATTGCCAGCTTACCGTAGCAGACTAATGCTTGTTCCTTATGCTATCCTCGCACCCATGTAATTATCAATCTTAATTAGCTGGTCTTTTTGTGAGCCGTCCAACGAACAACGTATGTATCCATATGCAGCAAATACTGACTCAATATATCACTACTTATATTATCCCTTAATCATATGTATCTCATCGAAGGCATTTGCTATTATCCAAACCTTCAGCGTTCTGTGATTACTAAACATAGAATTACTCCTTTGTATTACCTAGAATTCTATCAGGGATAAATAGAATATACCTTCGTTTACCTAATTACTTCCCTCTGTAACCTAATAATGCTGAAAGTATTATTGCTCAATGATAGAACCAACTGCATTCTTTTACTTTTGGTATGTCAGCTCATGAACAGTATTTACCATACTTGAGGGAAGTCCTTATGCCACAAATGGCGTCCCTACGAATAAACTTTGATGCCAAAATCCAAAATTAGCTATGTAGAGTCTGCGTGCTTACCATAGCATAACCTATTTTCTGTCAATACCTAATCAAACTTTATTAATATAATTGGCTATGTCAACGTCAGCATTCAGCTCTTATCAAAGATTACATTTAGATATCATCGATAGAGCCATTACATCCGAACGAACACATCAAATTTGTTAATCTATACATAATTAACGTTTGCTGGTACATCCATCCCTTCAACCAGACTCCTAATGAATTTTGAATTTCAACCTCCCTGCGTTTATACGATTTAGTTAAAAAGATTAGAATTTTTCTTTACATTTCTAAACTATTTTTCACCTGATTTCGTCTGCTAAAACAATGTTACTAGCGGCGCGGCATGCCCGCGCAAATCTACCTAGTACTATTCATTAGGGGTGCAAACGGAGCGGATACGGACAGATTTTGTTCATCCCGTATTCTATTCCAAATTTTTTCTCGGATACATAATAGGATACGGACAGTGCCGGATTCGAATATGAATACGGATTACTTCGGTCACGAATACGGAGCGAATACAGGTCGTTCCGGATACGGCTAGTCTCGGTCACGAATAGTTAGTCGGATAATGCGTGAAAGCAGAAACCATATATGTCACATATATTAGGATCAATCAACCACACACAAAACTTTACTATAACTTTCAAGACATGTAAGTGTTTCATTTTCAATAATAGTTGCATTCCCTACATAAGAATAATATACAACCAAGTACAATTCCAATCAACATATGCACTTATATGATGTAGCACATCCAACTGCAATCAAGTGTTTTGTAGTGCAATTATAAGAGCTTGCTTTAGAAAGTAGTGCAATTATATTACAACTTGCTCACATTATATCACAGGCTCACAACAGCACTATGTTTCACATTATATTACAACTTGCCTAATCAGATAGCACATAACCAACACGCAACATCTAAAATACAGCTAGCAAGCACTGTAATTCAAATACACACATTATGAACAATATTGCAAGGGTATCGGGTCGGATATTTACCGGGTATTGGGTCGGATATTTACCGGATATCGGATCGGATATTGCTCTTCCCATATCCTAACCCATATTACATGAGATTTTCGGATACGGGTCGGATATTGCTCTTCCCATATCCTAACCCATATTACATCGGATTTTCCGGATACTAATACGGATAACATCGGTACGGATTTTTTTCGAATACGGTATCGGATCGGTCGGGAAATATCCGTTCCGTTTGCACCCCTACTATTCATAGTTTAATGAGATTAATTTAAAAGTTTCCTTGATGACCGGAATCCAAGAATTATTCTGGAAGGACAGAAATCCTTAGATAGAATCAAGTTCAAATTCATTTTCCTACTTGGCTCAATTTAAAGGAAAGGATTCTAATTTTGTTTTGTCCTTTTCGTAATACTAGAATTCAAGAGAAAGAGAAAAGGTGATATGTTAGGTTAAAATCTTAATTCTAATTAAAATTTCCCATGTCCGAAGCTTCTAGTTAACTCTTCCACAATATTCCCTCAGAGCTTATACTAGATTCTATAGTTCTATTGCCATTTCTAATGTTTATGTTGTCTTCAAAATCTAAATAGCCTATCGAATACGTTAATATATTCTCTAACATATAAGTTATATCATTTAGTACTACAAATTTTAAAAGAAATCTAGCTACGCAAATACACGGGCCAACCTACTAATTTTGAAGAAAACAACATGCGTCACAACATGAGTGTTTTGCATTACATGTATAGAAAAATTTACTCGAGCAAACTAACTCGAAGCCTTCCTCTTCTGACAATGCTTGTTCCCAGTAACCACACACTTTGACTCGTGAATCTCACCGCTATGAATGTAGCTGTGATAAGGCGGTAAGTGAGATTTCCACATTATCATCTCGAATTTCTCATGAGGTTGAGGTGTAACACTTCCAGACGCTATCTCTTGCATGGTAATTTTGGGAGCCTCTTCATGAGCAAGCCCTACTCGACCTTGGCCGTAGAATTCACAACATATATTACTTCCAGATATTCTCGGAAGTAAAATAGGTTTTCCTTTCAGCCCAAAATCACTTGAACATCTACAAAGTAGCAGCTGATTCTTCCGATCCTTATTCTCCCTAAGGCATTCAAGAACCCTGCGCCAATACCGCGCGTCACCACCAGCTCTAAGAGAGTAAGCTACGGTGCTTGCATGTAGGAAATGCCCGGTGAAATGCCCAGCAATGACCGCATGACAATTGTTCTCTTGTTCAAAATACTCGTCAAATATCTCCACTGCCATGGATGCTAGCTTTGGTTGGTCTTGAGGATCCGAGCTTCCGAACGCAAGCACCTTGAAGAAGTACCAATACGCCTCTCGAGACAAAAACCTTAGAAGGAGAGGTTGCGTCGTTCCAAACTTTGCGATCTTGTCAGATCGACTCGTGATTACGATTTTACTGTCTGGTGGAAAGCAGCTTCGAGAAGCAGAGTACAACTTTCTCCATGCATCCTCATCGACATCCCCAGCTAGGTCAATAACAACCAGGATCTTTTCTTCGTTTGAGGAGGTGGTACGTTGATGTTTGATTACTCCTCCATCTTGTAGGGTGCATGATTTTTCTTCTCTAAAATCATTCTCACTAAAAAAGATAATACGAGAAAAGTGGTTGCACACCCTTTCATCAAAGCAAACATGCTCAACAAGTGTACTCTTTCCAACGCTTGCTGCACCGATAATTGGTAGGACACCCAAATTGTCGGTCCCCTGAGGTTCTCTATCCAACAAAAAATTGACGACCCGTTCCATCTCCATCTGGCGGCCAAACATGCACTTCTCCATAAACATATACATGCTATATGGTTGGCGACACATAGGGGGGTAGTTCTTCAGAAATATAATGAATTCATTCATACCCGTAACAGTCATCTCTATACTTTGGAGCATCTGTTCCAGCTCATCTTTTCTGTGTCTACTGCCAGGAAAGAAGCGAATACGCTTGCTAGGATTGAATTTTGACAGGGAAGAATAGCTCACTTCATCATCTTTATGGGCTTGGCGTCTGAACTTGTCGAGCACGTAGTAGCCCCTGTACATCTCTTCTCTGAGCACGTAGAGCTGTTGAAGCATGGCATGGCTTGTGAGGTGCCTCCCCTCGGCCTCCTCGACGGCGACGTGTACCCGGAGCAGCATCAGCTGTAGTCTCCGTAGGCTCTCCTCCGTGGACGGCGACGGCGGCTTGGAGTATTTGTCGATCAAGGAGGAGAGGGATCTGCTGGCGAGTTCGCCTATGACTGCAGATAAGAATGCCTCCATTGGGAAACCTCTCACCAGGACAAGAAGCGATAAGAATTATATATTGATGATGCGAAATACTCTTGGTTTCGTGTCAAAATTGTTGCTTTGATTTCTTTGACTGAAAAACTAGCGAAAAGGAGAATGGAGAAGAAACAGTCTACACGGTAGTAAAAGCAGCAAGGTTTAGTCGCTCTCTCCTTTCTGCCCATCGCTAGCAGCTACATTCTGTAACATCCCGAAAAATGGAAATTAATCAAAAAGTGAAATAAAAATAGGAATTATAAATTTATTTTGATTTTTTTTTTTTTTGTATTTCTACGATTCTCGCGAAAATTTTTGCTATTAAGAAAATCAAAAAAATGAATGACTGTATTCAGCCCTAGACTCTGTTTCTATTCTTCGGGCTAAACAGGTTATTTTCGGAGTTTGGAATCCTAGGATCACCCTACCTCTCAGACCTGACATCTTCTATGTCTGGCATGCATGGATGCTTAATCTGAAGAAAACCAGTACGGCCACCATATCTGGAAATCTCCGGCCGCAATGTCAATGGATTTCTTGCTCTCCCTCTGGTATGGAGGCCAAAACATTTCACCTCAGGTTAGTAGATGCATAAATGGGGTAGCTAATGGAAGACTAGCCGTACTTTCACAATGGCTCTCAGCAACCAACACCAGAAAACCAAGCAGGCTTGCATCAACGCCACACGCTCGCACCATAGGAAACGTGAGATGCATATCTAAGGCTGATTTTTGCCAGGAACATATTGAATAAACACAAGCAGCAAATCCACACAGGATTAATATTGTAGCATAACAGGCTGATAGTGAAGGAGTAACATACTAGATGGGGCACACAACCAAAGCAGCTGCAGCAGACCAAAGTTCAGACCCATACATAGGGCAACCAGTCATTGCATACATGATAATACTAGTGGATTACGACAGCTTATCTCCTCTCTCTCTCTCTTCTGATTGAGCAGATGTCACTGCCATTATTTCTTGAGGTGGGGGAAGCACTGGTTGAGGTCATTCTTCGGATGCTTTGCCTCGGCATGCTCTTTGCACTTTGTTTCAGAGGTGGTGCAGATGAAAGTCTGCATGCATACCTTGCACTGCATTGAGACACAAGCATTGTTCAGATGACAATCTAACAATGAAATATCAGGTAGTGTTTTTTGGGTTAAGATAAGAGATACTTTCATAAGAATTTACACATATGCTAGATCAGACATATGTACCAAAGGTGGTGAACTAGCAACAATTAAATTGCACATCAATTATCACTTTGGATTTTTTTTTAAAAAAACTAGCAGGCAACAAAATATTACCAAGATCATTCTGCCAACACTCAGTGCTGATTTCACATGGCGGTACTTACATTTGTCACAACTGACAAGGCTACCAGTATCATCACTAATTAATGTTGACCTCCAAAGGTTAGGCCGTGTTCTGGAAAAGGCTGGGCATTTTTATCAGTTATGCCATAAGTAAACTTCAGATAATTTCATCGCGAATGGCCTGACGATACTTAATGCTCAATTCATTAATTTGTCAAGCCTACGTCAAGTTCATCGCAACCGTGAAATCACCGGGCAATATCTTAAGCTTTCACCTATTCGCATACTCATGCCAGTGACTACTCAATAGGCTAAAATTGCATATCGACTATCGATGCTTGCCAGTAACAGCTTTATAAGTTCAGATAAGTCATGGATAGACGCATACATAGGACTTGCAGCCAACAGATGGCACATGGATTCCAACTAGCAAAACCAGGACCTACTTCCACACTGTGTTTCCTTAACACCACATTACTTCCTAGGCATCAAATGTAGCAACACAGAATTCTGCAGGTCGCAACGTTGTAACCCTACTTGGCAACCTTCGCCTATGTAATAGGAGCATAAACAAGCAGAGTATTAGGGGGAAGAATTATCGACTGCTATCTATATGCGTCTCTACTTCCTCACACGTCCGCACCTAAGCAGCAGGAAGATAATCGGTGGGAATAGCTCATCAGAACCACCGGATCTGTGCGCAAAGTACAGATTTTTTAGCATGAATTTACAATTTAACAGGCTACTAAGACGATGCGCTGCCAATATCGGTGGGAATCAGAAGCGCGCCGTTTTCTTCCTCGCTGTGGGCACAATCAAGTAATTCGCCCTAAATCCCACAGATAGCCATGGACAGCAGCACCCGAAATAAATTCACCAGGAAAGGAAAAAAGAAGAGGGCCGAGGGGCAGATCGGGCGACCGGAGGAGAATAGATCACGCACCTGGATGTTCATGGCCTTCTTGTTGGCCTCCAGCTGACTCCCTGCAGAACACGAAAGAAATCCAAAGAAAATTCGGATCAAGAACCCCAGGTCAGGGAGAAGACGACCACCAAACCAACGACCGACAAGATTCGATTCGAAGAAGGGGCGGTGGGGAGGTTAGGGTTACCGACCCTTGGCGGCCTTGTTCTTCTCCAAGTTCCTCTCCCTGGCCGTCTTGGACTTCTGGCCATTGCCGCCACCCATGCTGAGCTCCCTCCCTCTTTCCCTGGTTCCGCCGCCTCTGCTCCTCGCCCTCTCGCCCTGGCTTATTCTGGCGTCGCGCCGCGTAGTTTGGTGGGAAGGCAAGAGCGGCTCGGCTGGTGCTGCGTTTAATCGAGGAGGAGGCTAGGGTCCGGATTGCGCTGCCTCGTGTGGACCCCGGTGTGTTGGCCGACGCGATCTGGACCGTCCGTTTCAGGAGCACACTCTAGGGTAGGGGTGAAAATGGTACGGGTTAATCCCGACCGATCCGGTACCGAATCCGTTAAAAACCGTATCCGGGAAAAAAATTCCGTATCCGGCCGGATTCGGATCTGATCTCGGATACTTGCTACGATCTGATAGCGGATACGGTGAAGCGGGATATCCGACCGAATAAACTGCGGTATATGGTAGCGGATATTATCCGACCGGATATCCGAATCAACAAAACAAGGGTACTCGTACTCAAGTTAAGACTCAAGAGTCAAGGGCTTCCCATTCGATTCCCGCAAGCCTCGGTCTTTGCCTCCTTTCGATTCCCAACCCGAAAACTAACCCTAGTGCTTGAGCCTCCGCCGCATGAATTGGTGTGTTGGTCATTGGCGGCGGGACTTAGTTGTTTAAGTTATGTATGAATTTGATACCTTGTTATACTTGTGTTGTGTGAGTTGTCAAATTTATGTAATATATATGAATTTATTGCTTGTCAAATGTTTCAACAAGTATGTATCCGTTTGTATTATCCGTTTTCGAAGAATCCGGTATGTATCCGCTCAAACATTACCATATCCAAAACTCAAATATCCATATTCGTATCCGTATTCGGTCTTACCGTATCCGATTCCGAATCCGGAAAAAAAATATGGGTTAGGATATGGGAACAGCAATATCCGACCGTATCCGATCCGTTTTCACCCCTACTCTAGGGTGCCCTTTTTTTAACAGAAAAACTAACCTACGGTATATCGTAGAAACGGTATACCTTTGAAACTCATAAAACTTATGAATTTTTACACTGAAACTCATGAAACTTAGCACTAAAAACTGATGAATCATGAAATTGATGAAACTAAACACTGAAACTCATGAAACTTACAGTGAAACTGATAAGTTTCATAAGTTTCACGGCTATACCGTTGGAACGGTATACCGTTCCCTAGTCATCCTCTTTTTTAATGTACAAGACGCACACTACAGAACATTGTATTCAGGCACCAAATGTATGAGAGCAACTACGTAACCCTATACCGATAAAACTTGGTTTCAACGGTATAACATCCGGACACCAACACGTGCCGCTCGGGCGCTGCGGGATTGATTCTGTTGGGCTAGCAGCACTATGAAACTTGATTAAATATGACTTTTAGAAAAATTTCATAAGACAAAGTTAAAAGTTTTAGAGCACGTTTCGCAAGTTTCATCAGTTTGAGTGTTTAGTTTCACAAGTTTTAGTGTTTAGTTTCACGAGTTTTAGTATTTAGTTTCATGAGTTGCAATGATAAGTTTCATGAGTTTCAGTGCTTAGTTTCATGAATTCCAGCGTTTAGTTTCATGAGTTTCAGTGTAGTTTCGGTGATAAGTTTCATTAGTTTCCGTGATAAGTTTCATGAGTTCCATTATAATGTTTCACGAGTTTCGGTGATAAGTTTCATGAGTTTCGGTGTTAAGTTTCATGAAACACTAGGAAAATTCATGAAACTTATCTTACGGATAAGTTTCATCAGATTTCGGACCTCGTCACCCTCGACGTCGACAGCATCCGGTTTGTCAGCCCTCGATCGCTCGTCGTTGTACAACACAAATGCGAAGCAGGTCGCAGCACTCGAGCGGCAATGGCACCGTGTCATACTAGAAGCCATCCGACAAGATGATGGCAGAATGGGAGAATAACACCGCTCCTGCTCAGTGCTACATCGCTTGAAGGTACTATGGACGAGATTTCTACGGTTGAGAGAGAGATGAAGTGGGCAATATAGACAAAAGATTGTGCGTGGGGTGGTGAAGGAAGAAATCTAGCTGTGATTTGTTGTACCGTTAATTTAGCTGCTAACGGTATACCGTGTCGTAGTTTTTCCGAAATGTATATATATACGTGTGCGCGCTCTCTACATATGCTAAGGGATTAATCGGAGGATTCATTAGGGGTGGACGGAGCGAATAGTTCTCGACTGTACGTTTGAATAAATTCGGATCTTATTCGGAGCATGGAATTAGATATTCGTGCTTATTTTGGATATCGGAGTAAGATTCTAATATTTTTTGTCGGATATGAAAAAAGATTTAGGAGGAAAGTATCCGCTCGATTCTGAGCTATCTAGAATTTTAATCGGATAGTATACGGTAATATTATTTCGGATATCCGGATATTAGCCCAATAGACAAACCCATGAAGCCATAGATTCATAAGTACATGACTATCCTCCAGAGAAAGAAATTGGCCCACTTGCCTTTTTTTCAATACTAAAATTAGTTCTTTTTTATTTTTTAAAAATATAGAAAATCCAAATAAGCCAAGAAAAATAGCAAATAAACTCAGAATAATTCCAAGCAATCTAGGCAAATATGTTTGAACATAAGGAATTTTAAAAAAAAATACTTTTGGGTTTAGTTGTTGCAGTCAAATTTGCTTGTTGAACCCCTAATGAGTTGCATTTTAAACATGTAGCACGATTGATTGATTCTTTTGCGTGCGACACATATGAGCTCTGTTTTTGCGTGTGTTCGACTAAATTTTCTTGATCGAGGCTATCCGCATTTGGCTTGACATACATTCGCTCTATGTTCATGACCGAGACAACCCGCATTTGTATTTGTGTCTGGCATTATCCGTATTCGACTACGATACCAAGAAAAAATGTAGAATATAATACAAAATAAGCGATATTCGTCCGTATCCGCTTCGATTGCACTCCTAGGCGCCCTACGACCTCCGGAGCGCAGTAATGTGATGTCACACTTAACACGTACACGTGTGTAGTCCATATGGTGAGACACGAAAAGTTCGACCCTGGTGAATCAAACTCTGGTGAGCAATGAGTTCGAAGACTCCCGTCGCCAATCCAGCTACGCTCGGTCCATTGCATCGTAAAACCAGCGGATGTAACTTTTTTTTCCCCAATTACAGAGAAAACGCACGTGCGCACACACTTACTGCTACCATCCTTATCGTCTGATTAACAAATACTGTCATCTATCTCGATCACCACATATGACAGTCGCCTTTGCCGTGCTAACTTTGCAAGAAACATCGCTATGTATTGTTGTACGATTATTACCTTGCCCTAATGCAATTATATATATATATATATATATATATATATATATATATATATATATATCACCAGCTCACATATTAATTAATTCCCCTTGGAGGCATTGCTTCGAAGTTCGAACATAACTATTTTTCTACCTCCAGTGGAGGCAGGGGCGGATTCAGGCCCCGGGCAGAGTAAGCCGTAGCCCGGGGCCTGGTACCGAAAGCTTACTAAAATGCTACGAAAAATTATTGAAAAATCATTAAAAATAGATATTTAATTTAAGAACAGCTGGCCCAGTCCGGGGCTTGGGCCTGAGCTAGCTCCGCCCCTAAGTGGAGGCAACTCTTCTTCCTTCGGAGAAGACCAACAGCATCCCCGTATGCGTCGTTATTTCGTAAGCATTTTTTTCGTACAGGGAGTACAAGTTCAAATTTTAAGAGTAAAAACGCACTGCATGTTGTTAAACTTGTCATATCGGTCTACTTAGGTCAATAAACATTGAAACCGCAGCTTTTATGCTCCTAAAGGTCCCTAGAGGTCCCAACGATGATTTGCTAGGCTTGATCTTGAGTGTTGCCTGCAACCGTCTTCTTAGCTAGTAGTTAGCTGGTGCTGGCGAAGTTGCCTTCGTATCTCATTGAATTGCCTCCAGAACCGCCCACAGCCTAGCCAAGAAAGAAACGCCACCAACACTCGAATAGTGACCCAAAATGGGTTAGTTGAACTAGACAATCAAAACTAAAAAACACAAATTTACATGGAGTAAGGCTAGGGCATCGTACTGTGTAATACAAAACACACATGAGGCGAGGCAGTTCTCCTTGCTTTGGCAACCAAGGTTCCAAATTTTGTTTTCGGTTCACATCTTATCACCCACCGAAATTCAAAATTTCGCTGAGATCTTGTTATTTCGGACGAAATTTAAAAATAAAATTCAAATCCGGTATTTTTTTCCACCGAGATTTTCGATCTCGCTGAGATTTATCGATATCTCGGTGATTTTTAGCCGAATGAAAAATTGATCCAAAATACATCAAAAAAATTTTAAATTTTTCGTGGACGGTCCTGACATATCACTAATATTCTCATAAAAATTTTAGATAATGATAAATCATGAGGAATTTTTTAAAATTTTAACAGTGCTACTGTCTTGATAAAAAGCTAACTAACAAATTTCAGCCGAATGGAAAATAATGCAAACCACGTTAGAAACTTTTGAAAAAATTTGTGGATAGTCCAGGCATATCCATAATATTCCTATAAGATTTTCATATGATGATTAAGCTTGAGAATTTTTCAAAAATTCGGACAATGCTACTACTGATGGTTGATCGATAAATTTCAACTGAATGAAAAATTATCCAAACCAAGTTAGAAAATTTTTGTGGATGGTCTTGATGCATCATTCATTTTCTCATAAAATTTTTAGATAATGATCAAGCTTGAGGAATTTTTAAAAATTCTGACAGTGCTACTGTCCTAATAAAATGTTGAATGGCAAATTTCAACCTAATGAAAAATAGTGCAAACCAAGTTAGAAACTTTTAAAAATTCTTGTGGATGATCCTAACACACCCATAATGTTCCCATAAATTTTCATATGATGATCAAGCTTGAGAATTTTTTAAAAATTCGGACGATGCTACTGAAGGTTGACAGCAAAAGAGAAAAAAAAAATTGTGACTATTGTGACCATTGCTTGATTGCGTGCACATCCGGTAAAAATCCGGTCAAATTTTAGTAAAAAAGAAAGAAATTAAGTTACTGTGGTACTTAGATTTTTTTTTCAAATTTTTTCATCCGATCGGGATTTAGAATCTCGTCTCTAACCGAAATTCGAAATCTCAATCAAGATTTACGAAATTTTACCGACATCTTGAGTGTTGCTTGCAACCGTCTTAGCTGGTGCCGCCGAAGTTGCACTTGTATCTCATTGAATTGCCTCCAGAACCGCCCGCAGCCTAGCCAAGAAAGAAACGCCACCAACACTCGAATAGCCCTGACGCCGATGTTGTTTCTAGGGGGGCGATCTAGGGTGCATTTGGTTGCCTGTATCAAGTGGTATATGAATGAGATGATTCAAGGAAAAAGTCATCCATGTGTTTGGTTGCTTGAATTAAACCATCTTATCCTGAATCAAGTGATACAAATTCGAGGAATATTCCCTCTAGATGCTGAACCATTCCGTCCACCTAAAATAATGAAGCCAAATGGTACATGACCATTCCATCTCATTCAACCTCATCCCACGAATCAAACGCACCCTAATGCGCAAGCTTAGAGCACGAACATAACACGGTTTCAAAGTTTCGAAACCAAAATGAACCGGGGTGGCAAGTTTAGAGATTAAAATGTTGCTAAAATAGCCTCAAACTAGTCATAAATAAATTTTAAAATAGAGCGCCCATGCGAAAGTAGACACGTGCCGCCGGGTGAGTCCAAATCCACGCCCGTTTCCGTTTACTTTTCCGTCCTAGAGAATTCGAGCCAGTGGCACAGGCAAAATGTCAACGAACAACGAGTCCAAAGTCCAAAACAAAATTAGCCTAGCCTAGCTAGCTAGCTCTTTTGACTTTGGATTGGATTCCGTTTGGCGTCGACGAGGCAATCGATAATCAATAGCCTCTCTTCGTTTTGACAAAACAAGAGAGAAAGCTAGCACCACGATCATGGCAGGGCAGCAGGCCGCGTGTCCCGAAGAAGAAGAAGAAGAAGAAGAAAGACAGAGCAGCGTATGGAAACGTAATACATGGGGTCGCCCGGTTGGCTGGCAAGATAGAGAAAGCCTGCCAAGTGGCGCCGCCGTCCGTGAAGAAGAAGAAGGCCTGTTCATTTCAATTTCTGGATTATGGATTCTGGATTATGGGAGAAGCTGTTTCTGATTATGCGAGAATTAAGTCGAGCTAGCCATGACTTCTAGGTTTCGGACCGAGTTAGCAAGAATCTGTGAGAAACAGGTTTCAACCAGATTCTGATTCTATTCAGAAGACAGCTTCTGATTCTCGGAGAAGCTGTCCAGAATCTTTCCGTTCGGTAAATAATCCATTTTTTTTAAATAGAAGCTGAAACGAGGACGAAGAACTCGCAGCGGATTGGCTGGAGAATGACGACGCCGCCCAGGGCCTACACCCAACCAAGCCAGTGCGACTGCTTACACCGGATTAGTGTAGTGCGTTACTACTGTTACTGCTAAGAGTAGCTACACGTACTAAACAATTAAGCTTAAGCTGGTAAAGAAATGTGTACAGTGTACGATGAGACGGACCGCCCTTTTTAAAGAGGCCGCTTAATTACCGCTACAGCTACCCAGGAAGATTAGCCGTAGGGAAACCAAATGTACATTACCAGGTTAATTAACATCCAAAAGCAATAGTTTTAAGCAAGATAAGGCATAACGGTCAGAGTTTACAGTAGCGCGGCAAGCACAAATCATAGTCTTTACAACACAAAAGAATCCCCACAGGCAGTTTGAGCGAAGATCGAGACTAAAACCACACGGTGTCGCCATCTACGACTTCTTGAAATTCTCCAGCATCTTGATACTCTAAAATAGGTTAATTAAGCAAGAGTGGGTACTACAACGTACTCAACAAGCCACACAGTGAAACCTAATTACCACATGCAAAGGATAACAAGAGATAGCCATATGTCTCATTTGGTGTATGCAAGTTTTCATATTATTTGACATTTTATTTGAAACACAAACCATAATAATAAGAATAAAGGGGGGTTTCCAAAGTTATATACTTCCATACTTGTTAACCAAAATCTATTTGAGCTCAGGTTCGGGAGTCACCCCATTTTAAGTCAGCTTCATTTATCGGAAGCACGGCGTATTCGAATACCATTTAATTCACTCTGCAGAGGTGTTCAACTTTACCCACAAGATTCCACGATCGTTAATGCCACGCGATTAACATGCAACTTTTATGCATGCGGCCGGATCGAGGTTATCATAGCTTTTCGTTGGACATTTCCCTCTTTAGTCCCTATCCGGTAGAGTTTTGGTCCACAGCAACTCGGGGCCCCCACTGGCCAGAGTGGAGTTCGCGATCCCGCTTGCTGCGGACACCTACCGTTGTGAACCCGAAATGCCACAATATCCTTGGGCACATTACCGTTCCACCCCCATACTCGCGGACCATCTCCCACACCTGGGAAGGTAACCCAACTCCTATAGGTATTTCAAGGGAAAGTACAATGTACCGAGCTACGTTGAGTCAAGCCAACGAAGTTGACCGGTCCAACCTGTGGTTGAACGAGTTCTTAAGTTATTTACTTTGCCCAAGGTTGTAAGTCCTTATCTTGTCACAGACCAAACCGTTACATTCCACAATCCCTGGTACTCAGTGTACCATCATCCGTTCATACCTCGGTATTAGTCCTTGGCCGGGGATCAGACTAACACCCATCCGGTGGTTAGCCCAATACTGTCACCCAGACCGTAACGTTTTCATAAACATTCCAAACCATCGTGCCATCAACATTTCATGTGTTCATTAAAATGGACTAATTAACTATAGTAGAAATATCTAGCCAAATACTGACAATAGTGATTTTCTAGGGTTACAAAGGATTATTAGGGTTCAATATTTTTCAAGGAAGTTCCATGAGCCTTTTTTGGCATTATCTAGCTATCATGTCATTCGAACATACCAGATTTGTGATATTTCAACATATAGTTCAGAAATAATGCGGTAGAAAATAACTTCTAATTTATACTAGGCAATATTTGGTTCAATATGATCAATAGAGTGCGGCTTGCCTTGCGAGGCGGAGGGATTTCCTAGTTCGTAGTCGGTGTAGTCGTACTCTGCTTCACGTGGATCCGGCTCCTGCTCCAGGTACTGCTCCTGCTCCTGTGTCTGCTCCGGAAGTTGGTACTGCTCGGGCGTCGGTTCTAGCGTAAACATTCATCATAAGATAAACAATAAATAATTAATACAAAAAGGAAAGAAGAGAAAAGAAAAGAGGAAACAAAGAGAGAGAAAATAAGCCAGAAATGGGTTGGAGGGGCTTTTTCGGAATTTTGGAAACTTGGTTTGGCGAAACGGAGACCATTTTCGGACTCAGCGTCTTGAAACGGTTCGGAAAAGTATATTTGTGCATTTTTGGTCTTGCGGATATTTTTGGAGTATTTTTGGATATTTAAATGAATTAAAATGAATTTTGGAAATTCAAAACCGAAAAGAAAAAGAAAAAGGGCACTGTTCACTTGGGCCGCACTGAGGCCGAATTTGGCCCGGGCTCGGCGCGTGTCGGAACCCTCCCTTAATGGCGTGGAATACCAAGAGGGATTCCTATGTGCACACAGTACTAGTCCCATGATCAGTGGCTAGTACGCACATTTACAACATTGTCATCACATCCATACAATTGTTCTCAAATACATTGATAGGGTTAAGTTTCATACAATAAGGCCAACGGCCAAATAGAGTGCAGCGGAAGATACAAATACTTGGCAGTATGCCTTGCCCAAATATCCACAGGCAACTGACAAGGTATAAACCCTAGAAAAGCTCGTCGGTACTTTCCCCGTAATGTTCCTTCACCTAAAAACAACAATGATAGCAAGGTTGAGTACATAGAGTACTCCGCAAGACTTTTGCAAACCTAGAATAAATGCAGGCTTGTATCAAGAGGAAAGGCTACTACAGTTATTTTGCATAAAGCCAACTGAATTGTAAATACTGAATAGTAGATTGAAAGCAGTAATTTGGTAAAAGCATTTAGACAGATATAAAATAACAAGTATGTAAGCATATAACTCACGGTTCCTCCATGAGATTCGAATCGCCCAATGCCAACACGTGGCACAATAGTTGAACCATACCTTTTGCCATCACATGACACAACCATCTGAATTATCTGAAACATAAGCTTTCCAACCATCTTTCCAAATCCAAAACATTTTATGAAAATATCAAAATCATCTAACTAGTGCAAGTTCACCAAGTCTCCCATAACCGCGGGCACGGCTTTTCGAAAAGATTTTCACTCTGCAGAGTTGTACAGCTTTACCCACAAGGAATGATCATCTCTTTTTGCAATCGATATTTAACACACTTCCTTTGGTGTGCCGCAAAGAGATCATACATAACCGTTACATTACTTAAACCTAACTTTGCACCAGCCCGGTGCCGACAAACCCTTGCTATGGTAGAAACAACAATCATATGAATCATAAACATTCTCATTGCTCGAGATAAACAACAACCGTTTCTCCCCATAGTAAGGCGTACACCGTTGCATCGGTATGCAATTACCCACAAGTCCATGTGGAAGCCCCTTACAAGCCAGCTCGAAAGGGCTTAAGGCTTGTGCTACTACGGCCTGCCAATGTGCAAAGCTAGTTTCAAGTAACTTAATAGGCTAAGGCTGTCCCAGTCCAGCCCTTATGGTTGTACGGGTATCCCTTGGATCATACAACACTATGTTCGGTCCTTAATCCGACCCGGGCGAAAAACTCCCCCTACACTACGTGCAAATCCAACCCTTACACAACCGGCTATTGCCATAATTCGCCCGTGTCAAACCATAGTTTTATTTTCATTTTTAACAAATATCAGTATCCTTCTTTGTCATATCCAACCTTTTTAAAACTTCAAGACAATACATGTCTCTTCCAAGACATGTCTAAATTTCATTGATTATCACGAACAGTGTAGCCGTCCATTCGTGACCCCATTTCTAGAGCATGGCTAAGCAATGCATGTAATAAGCGTGTATACCCATTTGAACATTATCACGTGTCTAACCATCATCTAGGGTTATCAAGGTTCACATATCAATAATGATTAAGGAAATCCCACAATATAGGTTATATCTACCATATCCCACAACATAGCAGTTTTATGACATATAGCGCATGCATGAAAACATTTGATAAAACATTTTTGAAAAGCTGGGATCAATATGATCAAAGGGGGTGCTTGCCTTGCTTGTTGAATTCAGTAGTGAAGTCGAAGTCGTCTGCAATAGTATCTGGAGCGTCGAAGTCTACACGTCGTTCGTCGAGAAACAAAGCAATAGCAATAACAATGAGAGGCAAAAAGAAATCAGATATAAATAGGGCAAAAGAAGTCAAATAACATCAAATTGGAAATCATATATAAAATAATAGGTGTGTGAGTGTGTGCTGGATTGGCGAGGGTTAGGGTAACTACGCACATATAGGGCACGCAATTGCGATTTACAAAAATCAAAGTTTTATTCTACGAATTCAAGAGGCCAAAATTGTGTATATGATTATATTTATCTTCAAATTCAAGAAGCTAAGATTGTTTGGATTTATAAAATTAAAATAAAGTCAAAATAGCATAGCTAATTGGATCTCAAAGAGGGATTAATCGATACAATCAAGTGATTAACCTAAGGTACGAAAGGTGGTTTATTGTGCTATTGTTACAAGACCTACAATCATGTTATTACAAAAGTATAGGTTCTGGATTTATAGAAATAAAACATTAGTTAAGGTGTTGGTATGAATAATACTTAGTCTTAAGTATGTTTTGCACAAACAGATGTTTTAAACAAGTTGGGTTTAAAGGATAGGGCTAGAGGTTACATTTACATGATTATATGATGATTCTAGTGACATAAACATTTTACCTTAGGGTTTAATAGGTCCAACTATTCAAATACCAGGTTACTATCTTTCATGACAATTAGGCATGTTGTGCTAATAGGATTCAGATGCAGAGCAAGTCATTAATTAAATGTTTTTCCATATTATGGTAGTACAAACATTATAGAATGGTTTTGAGCTATTCCCCTAATTTTTGTATTTAGACGAGGTATTCTACGGGTGGCCGAAAATGCTTAAGTGTTTATAAAATCTACACGATTACGGTTCAGTTTTCGTTTTATATTTGCGACTACACCTTATAAGATCATTTAACCATTCTTCAGGAACTATCAGGGGATACCTCTAAGAGTGTTTTAAAGTTAGTTCCGCGACATTTCACTTTTAACTAAGACGTTTTTAATATGAAAGAGCATTAGGGCCTTATATGGATTTAGTTCAACATTACATAAACACGAATTATTTTTGCATAACCAGGAAGGGTATCACATTTAAAAAGGCCTAGGATTTGGTTTCATCCAAATTCGAATCTATAAGCCTAAGTTATAACTATTTGATTTTCTATGCATAGAGTAGTGATCTATTCATAAGTTCAATTCTGAACAGGGTTCAAGTAAAAGCGTTTGAACATAAATAACTTCTTGGAACCTAAGGAATCTAACAAAACTTATCCTGTTTAGTTTAGAGTTTATTTACATAAAATCTGTGCGTGACATGTTTTACATACATATAGGTATACTTAAGACTTATTTGAGCTTTAATAATTACTATTTAAGGTCCTAATATTGGATTTAGGAGTACTTAGCTTTTGATTTGGAGATGCTAAATAAATTAGGGATACTAATTATGCTAAGTAGATTCAAAAATTCGTAGTTCATATGTTGCTTGACCTCGGTTCACACTATTGAATTGGTCCTTTTTAGTCATCAAGTACAAAGCCAGTACATTAGAGGCTAGAACTTAGGGACCACTACTTAGGCCAATGAAGAACAGAGCTTCGCAGCCACAGTCACCATGTACAGGGGAAGCTTTGGGTGTGTGGACAAATGATCTTCTTGTCTCAAGCTTAATAGAGTTTGCTAAACACTAAACTTAAACCTGCAACTTTCTAGTCTCAGGAATCACGAACCTACGAACTAAACTGCAGTCCAGGTTGTCTACTTCCTAAGCAACTTCTATGTAAAGACTTTAAATGAGCGCTCAAGTATGAAAATCTACTAACTGTTAATCTGATTGATCTAATACCCTAGACACCCAACTTAAGAATTCAGTTGAATGAATGCTTTGATCTGTAAGTGGAGCTAAAATAATCTTTTCTTTTGATTTCCTGAATTTATTAGTGATCATGATATTAAGAGCATAAAGGTTTAGTCAGAACATGCTTAACTAATCTTTTTAACCCCTAAGCTTCAGCCCATCTACTATACACTGCACTATTTCTAGATTACTCTTTTAACTTGCAACACATAATTGTGTTTTCATAGGATGCATATGTACATGAATTCAATCAAATTGGGTCTACGTAACTTTTAATTTCTAGTTTGCACAAACTCAGTTGGCTCTACATACTATGAAGGTAAAGGACTAGCAGAGAGGCTACTGTCACCTTCTTTACCTTGTCATGCATGTTATTTAAGCATTACTCTAATTTACAAATTACTGTTCGGGGGCCTTTAAGGTACAAACATGTATATAGGAAGTTGGACTATTATAGTTAACTTAAGATCTTAGAATTCAGGTCTACAGATTAAGCTAATTAAGCTTATTAAATTAATCTTCTAATTCATGAACTAGGGAATTAGGTGTAACCTACATGACTATATGGCATCTAAACACTTGGAACGACAATACAGAATATTGAAGCTTATAAACCAGCATAAGCCAACGAAGCTTCTATACACTACAATGGTCTTACCCATTACGTGATTAGCATGGCTAAGTGCTAATGCTTACCTTAGACCATCCTTTAATTGGATTCGGTACTGAACAAAGTAGGCACAGGAGGCTCTCTTGGTAGCTTCGGCTAGCAGCAAAATAGCGACAAGCAGCAGGGGAGCAGACCGAATAAACAGTAGAGCTTGGCTTGTATGGGTTCTGTATTCATTGGGACCACTGGACAGCGAATGGAGGAGGCCACCGGACACTGAATACTATGAGCGGATCATACTTCATTTTATCTAAAGATTAGTCAGGTTGGTGCTTCAAGTGGAGGGCTTCACCTAATCATGCCAACTATTTAACTAACATACAGCTCTAGGTTCAGGAAAACCAATGATCCTCAGGATTTCTTGATATTTAGGAGAGTGCGATTCGGAAGAAAATTTCTTTGGTATAATGTTACACAATCCTATACTTTCTTCTTTCCTGGTTTAACTTTTGCTTGACATGAGCATTACTTGAACCCTTTATAGTTAGTTTAGCCCAAGATACTGTCATTTACTTTAGAGGACACTAAATAAATTATATTCTTTTAGGTTAAGCTTCTTATTTTTGATTTGGAGATTAACCAAAATCAATCAAGCATCTTCCATTTTCACTTTTGAAGTTCTGGATTAGTTAATCGGGTAGACTACAAATTTGATGGTGCTACTTGTCCTACATGACATCTTTTATTCAAAACCTTCCTATAAGAGTTCTCATGTATACAGGGTTGAAGATTAGCTTCAGATTTTTGCAATGTTTTCTAGTTACAATGTTCTCGTAATTTGATAACTGCCATGGCTTGGGGTCAGAGATTTGGGACTTCCCATGTTAGATTGAAACCTTAACCAATCTCTCTCTGAATTGAAAATCTTCAGAGAAGGGTCAACCTCAGTGCACTTCTTTCTGTTAAATGTTCACAACCAGTGCCAAATAAAGGGAGCTAAAGATAGGAGATTTTACTTGTGATTGTTGAACTCTCGAGTAATTTTAGCTAACCATGCACTCAACTAATTAGTCCATAGATTAAAAGAGCTACCTGCTAGTTGATGAAGCTTCACTGGACAAAAGGTGTTTCGCCCAGCTACAGTAGCCGCGTAGCTACAGTAACTGCGCCAAGGACAGGAGCTTCAAGCGCTCGATTCAGCAGCAGGGCACCATGGCTACTCTCAGGCATGCACAGCCAACTGTAATAGCATACAAAGAGAACAGATAGATAATGAAGCTTGGCTACACGGGCACTGTGGAGATTGGGACCAACGGTCAAAGGGTAGAGCTAAAAGAAAACACAGAGAAGCTCTTACCGCCATGGCCGGGCTTGGGTGAGCTCTTGTCGGCGGCGAAGTAGGCTCAAGGAGGATGAAGTGATTATTGAAATGGGATCGCGGGACTCCACTGAGGCCACCAAGGACGACCAAAGCTCCGGTGAGTCAGAGTGCGGCACGACGGCCGAGACGACGGCAGCCATGAGTCCACAGGTGAATCGGCGGGGGAGTGCCGGAGCTGGCCGGAATCGGGCAAGGTGGCGGAGGAGCACTGCATTGTGGCTTGAATGCCATAGAGAAGCCTTGTACTGGCTTATGTAGGCATGGAGGTCACGGGCTTGCTCGCGGGCACAGAGCATCTCATTCGGCGACACTGGGAAAAGGACACTGGCGGCACGCGAACTTGGCAGAGAGGGGCGAAGCAAGGATTGGGCAATGGGGTCGGCGATGGAGAGAGGAGTGGAACGACGGCAGGGCGCCCAGGGTCAGAGCTCACCCAATTCTTGATCATCCGTTCGAACCTTTGTAGCAAATCGACATCTGCTCATTCACTTGTCTCTGGTTGGTTCAGTGAGGTGTCATATACGGCTTTGCATTGGTTCAGAAGGATTTGGAGAATCCTTTGGTTGGATTGCAATTGACCTGCTCCATTAGTCCTTAGGATTCTTTAGTTTATCAAACACTCAAGCTGGTTCAGTGCATTGTCAGTTTCCAATACTTGGTTGGTCCAATTGGATTTGCAAATCTTGAGCTGGTAGGACTGGAAACAATGTTTAGGTCATTTCATCAGAGTTCAAACAATGTGCTGCACTAGCTAGTGTTGACAATTGCTTGGCACTGACAGTTGCTTTCTCCTCTAATTTGTGCAGTGAGTGATCTACTCCAAGCGTTGGATTGGGGAGGGGTATATTGAGTCATCTTATTCAGACACCCCTTTGATGCACATCTTGTCTTTCCAAGCACCTCATACTTTTATTTAGTTGGTTTGAGCAATGCATGTTTTGGTTGCATTAGATATTGCTCAATCTAGTAATGGAATGCTTAATGAGGAAATAAGCCTTTTGTAAAAATGGATTTTCTAAGTATCCAAAATGACATTGAAATTTTTATCATATTGTCTCATAATTATATCTATTCCAAAATAAAAGTTTAGAGCCAGAATACTTATATTTATTTTATACAATTCTTTTAATTGAAGAAGGCTCAAATTAATCAAAACTGTTTTTGACTTTTCCTAAACAACAAATCATTTTAAATCCTTTTTTTGAAAATTTATAGAATTGATATAAAGGTAATGTAGGAAATACATTTTGTTTTTAACCTTATGCTAAATCTGTTTTTGATAAACAAGGTTAAGATTCCGTTTGCAAATAAAATAGAAGGTTTTTCTTGTGCAACAAAGTTCAAAGAAGTTCACAAAATACTAAGAATTCAGTTTAAAATAATAAATTAAAATTTTTAATTTATTTTTACTTTCTTTTATTTTGAGGATGTTACAGCGCGCGCGGGAAGAGGCCGTTGGGCCGGCCCGTTTTCCACGGTCAGGCCACCCTGACAGGTGGGTCCGGGCGGTCAGCGGTGAGAGAGAGAGGGGCGACTGGCGGGTGGGCCGTGGGGGCAGGGAGGCTGGCGGGTGGGGCTCGGGTGCGTGCACGTGGGGAGGTGGCTGCGGGTGGGCCACGGCGAGGGGGAGACTGGCGGGTGGGGCTCGGTTGCCGTGGCGGTGGAGGTCGCCTGGCCGGGGAAGCGGCGTTCACGGAGGCCGAGGAAGACGGGGTGCAAACCCTCGTTCTAGGGCACGGGGGCTTGCACGGGCTTGGGGAAAAGAGAGAGGGGCTCACCCCGGTGCTAGGGCACGGCTCGGGGGAGGCTGAGCGGCGGCGGAGCGGGCTGGCGACGGCGTGCGGCCGGAGAGGAGGAAGATGACCGTGGAGCGGGCACGGTAGGGCACGGGAGTGAGGGAGAGAGAGGGGAATCGAGAGGGGAGGCTGTTGCGGTTTCGGTGAGCAATAAATGGAGGCCGGAGGTGACTTATATAGCCGGAGGAGCTCGTGATTTGACGGCGGCCGCATCGTCCCGATTTGGACAGCTCGGGCAGCGGCGGCAGAGCCTGGCGCACGGCGTGGGGCTCGGGGCGGCGCTAGTGCGGCGGGAGGTGGAGTGGCCTAGGGCTAGAGCAGCGGCGAGGTGACAGCGGAGCAGGTAAAGGCTGCCATGGCAGCCCTCTCCTTGGGGAAGAAGCACAGTCTGGCGCACTGCGCTGGGCGCAAGCGGCGGAGCGGCGGCAGCGCGGGCTCAGCGAGTGGGCGGCGATGAAGCGGCGAGCGGCGCGGGCGCGAGGGGAAGGCGTAATCGCCAAGAAAGGAAAGCGCCTGGCGAGGAAAATTTCCAAAAACAGAAAGTGACCGAAATTCAATCAAACAAATCCGAAAAAAATTCAAAAAAAATCATAAAAATCATAAAACGCAAATGGAGCACAATTAAAACTTGTTTTGAGGATTTTAGGGTATTTCATACGAAATGGGCGAAGAAAGAAGACGAGCAAGACAAGACACCTGACCGGCAAGACAAGGTGATGTTGGTGAAGAAATCGTGACTAGAGATTGACAATGCTGCCCAGGGTCTACTCACAGAGTCACACGATCCACAGCTGTTCAAGATAAGAAAATAAAATGCCAAATTATGTATGTTTGCAGAAATAAAATTCAAAATGTAACACAATGCATAATTTGGCATTTTATTTTATTATTGAATTCTCAGGATGTTACACGGGCCAACCTTCTAGTTTTGGAGAAATTAAACAACATGCATCACAATATGAGTGTTTTGCATTACATGTACAGAAAAATCTACTCGAGCAAACTAACTCTCGAAGCCTTCCTCTTCTGACGATGCTTGTTCCCAGTAACCACGCACTTTGACTCGTGAATCTCACAGCTTTGAATGTAGCTGTGATAAGGCGGTAAGTGAGATTTCCATATTACCATCTCGAATCTCTCATGAGGTTGAGGTGTAACACTTCCGAATGTTATCTCTTTCATGGCAATTTTGGGAGCCTCTTCATGAGCAAGCCCTACTCGACCTGGGCCGTGCAATTCACAGTATATACTACTTCCAGATATTCTCGGGATTAAAACAGGTATTCTTTTCACCCCAAAATCACTTGAACATCTACAAAGTAGCAGCTGATCCTTGGGATCCCTATTCTCCCTGACGCATTCAAGAACCCTGCGCCAATACCGCGCGTCATGACTAGCTCTAAGAGAGTAAGCTACGGTGTTTGCATGTATGAAATGCCCAGCAGACCACACATCATATTCGTCATGGTCAAAATACTCGTCAAATATCTCCACTGCCATGGATGCTAGCTTCGGTTGGTCTTGAGGATCCGAGCTCCCGAAGGCAAGCGCCCTGAAGAAGTACCAATATGCTTCTCGAGACAAGAACCTTAGATGGAGAGGTTGCGTTGTTCCAAACTTTGCGATTGTATCAGATCGACTCGTGATTATGATTTTACTGTCAGGTGGAAAGCGGCTTCGAGAGGCAGAGTACAACTTTCTCCATACATCCTCTTCGACTTCCCCAGCTAGGTCAATGACAATCAGGAGCCTTTCTTCATCTGAGGAGGAGGTACGTTGATGTTTAACTACTCCTCCATCTCTTAGGGTGCATGGTTTTTCTTCGCTAAAATCATTCTCACTAAAAAAGATAATACACGAAAAGTGGTTGCGCACCCTTTCGTCGAAGCAAATATGCTCAATAAGTGTACTCTTTCCAACTTTTGCTGCACCGATAATTGGTAGGACACTGAAATTGTCAGTCCCCAGAGGTTCTCTATCCAACAAGATATTGATGACCCGTTCCATCTCCATCTGACGGCCAAACATGCACTTCTCCATAAACATATACATGCTATATGGTTGGCGACACATTGGAGAGTAGTTCTTCAGAAATATAACAAATTCATCCATACCAGTAACAGTCATCTCTACACTTTGGAGCATATCTTCCAACTCATCTTTTCCGTGTCTACAACCAGTATACAAACGAACACGCTTGCTAGGATTGAATTTTGACAGGGAAGAATAGCTCACTTCATCACCTTTATGGGCTTGGCGTCTGAACTTGTCGAGCACGTAGTAGCCGCTGTACATCTCTTCTCTCAGCACGTTGAGCTGTTGAAGCATGGCATGGCTTGTGAGGTGCCTCCCCTCGGCCTCCTCGACGGCGACGCGAACCCGGAGCAGCATCAGCTGTAGTCTCCACAGGCTCTCCTCCATGGACAACGCCGGCGGCTTGCAGTATTTGTCGATCAAGAAGGACAGGGATCTACTGGCGAGTTCGCCTATGACTGCAGATAAGAACGTCTCCATTTGGAAACCTCTCTCACCATGAGAAGTCATAAGAAATATATATTGATGATGCGAAATACTCTTGGTTTTGTGTCGAAGTCGCTGCTTTGATTTCTTCGCCTGGAAGACTAGCGAAAAGGACATGAATGGATAAAAAAGAGTCTACGTGGTAGTAAAAGCACCACGCTCTCTAATGAAGTTGATTTAAACTTCATTAGAAATAAATTTAAACATCATTAGGAATTCTCAACAAAGTCAAATTTAAACGTAGAGAGAGGTGCTTCTATGCTCTTCTTTTTAAATGTTACACAACTATTAAAGCATAAATGAAGTGTAGATGGTGATTACTTACCCCTTCGTTTGCCTTAAGATTTGTACAACTTGTATTATGAGGAAAAGCATAAAAGCACTGCTCAAACTTAGAATATATACAAATTGAAATTCAGAAATAAATTTAGACCCCGTTTGGCAACTTGGAACAAGGTGTTTCTACTAGAATATGGGAGAAACCCAGCCAAACGAGCTAAAACTCGAAACGATTCTCCTTGGAACTTTCTTCTTTTTCAACGCTGTGGCTGAATCACCCTCAACCCCATTTCTACTAGTTTCTACTAGAATATGGAACCGTACCAAACGGTTTGCAGAAAGTGATTCTGATTCTACCTGAAACGTTTCTATCAAGAATCTGGAACCGTTTCCATTTCTACTAGAATCTAGAACCGTACCAAACGAAGCCTTAATCTATAAATATACACACCATGCCACCACGGCCCTCCACCGCCTAAAACAACACCCGAGGCCCCACCAAGCCTGGTCGAGATGCCACCTCGCCGTTGACACGGACGAAGTCTTCACTGGCCTCTTGCCATCCTCCTCCATCTCGTTGCTGATGACGAAGCGGATGGCCTGGGCTGCAAATGCGGCTGGCCACTGGAAACGGCCACCAGCCACGCCAACTCTGGTGCTCGTCGCCACCAACCCGGTGTCTACAGCGGAGCTCACCGCCTCCACACGCCGCATTTCTCGAATGCTGGCGCTTGGATCTGGGGAAGAGAGCTGAAGAAGGCCCTGTCGCCACCGCCCGCCAGACGGCGACCGCCTACGGTGATGACGAGGGAGAAGATTGGGGGGAGGGGGGCTCTCTTGGTTGCTGTCGGCTCATCATCTTCGGAGTCGCCTTGGGGCGGTTTCGAAGGCCCAAGGCTGGATAGGTGATAGAAGCTAATTGGGTTCCCCATACTATTTCTTTTAATCTAAATCGTTATAACATATATCCATCAGATAGATGTCTAGATTTTTCTGTTTAACATAGAAGTTTTTTTGGAGTTCAATACCTAATCTAATAGGGCATGTGGGTTCAATATCATTAAATTTTTTGAGAGATTTTCAATATTATTAACTATCATAAAGGAAACAAAAGTTTTAAAACTTTTTTGTAACTAAAAATTATATGTATCTATCATATATAGCCATCCTCTCTATAAATATATAATAAATAATCTCTTATATGCAAACTGTGCAAGTGCATGTGTTGATGACTAGTTTCATCAAATTCCGATTCTACTTGAGCTAGGAAGAGAGCTGAAGAAGGCCCCGTCGCGGCCGCCTGCCAGCTGGCAACCGCCGTTGCGGCCGCCTACGGCGATGACGAGGGAGAAGATTGGGGGGGAGGGGGGCTCTCTTGGTTGTTGTCAGGTCGTCGCCTTCGGAGTTGCCTTGGGGCGGTTTTGGAGGCCCAAGGCTGGATAGGTGATAGAAGCTGCTAATTGGGTTCCCCGTACTCTTTCTTTTAATCTGAGTCGTTATCATCCAATCTATATTTCCCGGTGCGGTAGCATCTATGTGAACAATCGGAAAAAGAAGCGATGAACAAATAATCAAACTCAGAATAAATAAAGCCAATGAGATCCAAATAGGGCAATCAAGAAATAAAAACAAAACTAAACGAATCCGAGAAACAACGGAGAAAAGGGACTAAAGGAGACCTAATTTGGCCAGTGAAGTCGGCAGTACCGGCGGCAACAGGGTGGCAGTACCGGCGGCAACAGAGCGGTAGTGCCGCACTCACAAGTCCGGCAGTACCGGCACGAGAGGGCGGTAGCGCCGGCCACTGAGGAACGAGGAGGGTGCTTCTCTGTCTCACTGCTAGGTGGACCCAAGCGGTCAGCCGCACAAGCGCACACCTCTCACTGCCGAACCGGTCCCGCATGACAGCAGCAAGGGGTCCAAATCCAGTTTTCGTCGCGGAGATGGAACCACTACGGCATCATGGACCAATACCAACTAACTTTGTGGATTTTGGAACTTCGAAACGCAGATTTGCTCTGAATGCCCAAAATGCACATTTCTGGCGAATCAAATCAAACGACGGATTCGTAATTTGCATATTGAGTCCATTAGCACACTGCGGTCCCACGCAATCGAAAGCTCTTTACGCACTCGTTGCATGACGTTCGAACTCCGAAAACTCGAAAACCCTAATTAATCCCGAATTTCGATTCTGGAACCGAATCTAGTTCAAACTCGATTCTTTCGCGAGAATCGAACTTCGACAGCGTTGGACATATTTGTGGGTCGATTTCTCGACTTCTCCGGAGCTAGGGTTTGGAAAGAAGTCTCCGAAAAATTCGGGAAACGGCTTTTTAAAGCAAATAAATCCAACGAGGAGTAGATCAGGGTTTCCAGAATGAATCAATCGTGCACAAGAATTCTTCTAACCCTAATCTAGATCTAGCAACTCGGCAAAACATCGATTTACTACTCGATCTAGGTTTTCTAGGGCTAAACAAGCGAGAAAAAGAAAGAGGAAGGAAGAAGAGATACTAGGGTTTGAATCAAACCTTAGGGTTTGAGCTCAAACTCGCATCCACCGCTTGATCCACCTCCTAGGGTTCTTGATGAAGCTTGCTAGCGCCTTGCTCTTGCTCTCCTCGCTCCCCACGAGCTCCACACGGCCAGCAATGGAGGAAGGAGGAGGGGAACTCAGGAGAGGAAGAAGAAGAGTGGAAAAGCAAGAGAGAGAGAGAGAGAGAGAGAGAGTGAGAGAGAGCAAATGAGAATGAGGGAGAGAGAAGGGGCTCTCCCCTCTGGATAAATACGGGAGAGGGAGGCCAGGGTAACGTGGAGGAAGGGGATTTGGCCGGTGACCCCCAGCTCACGTCGCACGGCCGGCAGTACCGCCCAGGGCGGCCGGTAGTGCCGCCTGGACGGTAGTACCGCCAGAGCAACTGCGGTACTGCCGCCGGCAGCTGATACTTCGGAATTTTCTTGGCTTTCGCAACGGCGCTTGGCCAAACATTTTGGGGACTTTTGGAATAGGTTCGGAGGGTCCTAATGAGGGTTTAGAAACTTACGGTTAGGTTTTATTCAACACGATTCGAGATTTCACCCGAAATCAATTTCGGGACTGAAACTCTAAGCTAAAGCGACATCGCTCGGGAATTGAGGGTTTTGACTCGAAGAAAAGTTGGGATAGGTTCGAAAAGCACTAAAGAAGGTTTCGAAGCTATGGTTGCAGGTCTAACTTAATCGTTTTAGAGTTTTGACCGAAATCGAATTCCGAAACTTCAAACGGGAAAAAAAACAATTAACGAAACGACAAAAGCACTTCGAAAACAAAGAGCTCCAAATTTTAAGATCCAGAAATCAAATCTAAATACAATTAAACACTCAATTGGCTTAATGAAGCCTAATTATTCTTAATTACAAATTCAGGGTGTTACACCATATCACACACGGTGAAACAGTATGTGATGCGGGTGTCCCTTATCACGGACGGTTCACAGACGGTTCGTGGATAAAACAGTCTGTGATATGTCCGGGACTCATCACAGACGGTTTGTATTTAGAACCGTCAGTAAAGAGGTGTTTAATATAACCTCTTTTGTAGTAGTGTATTGTCATTTCTAATGTTTATGCTGTCTTCAAAATCTAAATAATCTATAAGATACGTTAATATATTCTTAAGCATATAAGTTATATCATTTGATACTACAAATTTTAACAGAAATCTAGCTGCGAAAACAATATGAGTGTTTTGCATTACATGTACAGAAAAATTTACTCGAGCAAACTAACTCTAAGCCTTCCTCTTCTGGCAGGCCTCCCCTCGGCCTCCTCGACGGCGACGCGAACCCGGAGCAGCATCAGCTGTAGTCTCCGCAGGCCCTCCTCCTTGGACGTCGCCGGCGGCTTTAAGTATCTGTCGATCAAGAAGAAGAGGGATCTGCTGGCGAGTTCACCTATGACTGCAGAGAATAATGCCTCCATTGGGAAACCTCTCTCACCAGGAGGAAGTGATAAGAATTATATATTGATGATGCAAAAAACTCTTGGCTTTGATTTCTTTGACTGGAAGACTAGCGAAAAGGACATGAATGGAGAAGAAGCAGTCTACACGGTAGTAAAAGCAGCAAGGTTTAGTCTACACTGTAGCTCTCTCCTTTCTGCCCATCGCCAGCGGCTACTTTTTTGTAACATCCCCAAAAATGAAAATTAATCAAAAAGTAAATTAATTTTGACTAGAAATAATGTATTGTTAGAAGTGTAGGAATTTTCATATGTGTGCAAGTTTTTAACTTTAAAATTTTATAGGATAGCAAACATCATCTAAATTCTATACTAAAAAATTTGCAAAAAAAAGATCTTAGGGCTCATTAAATAGAGCAATTAAGGGATGAATTAATTGTATGACCTTGAGCTGTCCAGAGAAACTGAACTAAGAGCAAGGTTAATAAGAGAGCCAACTACAGGTTTTATCTCAGCCAACCTAACAGCCCACCTATATAATAGTTAGACATACATACACACAAAGCAATTAATACTTGGCCTACATTCATCCTCTCATTCTCTAACCAATTTTCTTGGAGCCCGTGCTGCAGCCGGCTGTAGATCTGCAGCTAGCTTCTCTCCTCTCTGCTCTACTCTCTCCTCCAACTCATCATAAATCTGATGTGGCAATCCTTACAGCCTGCTTACATCACCTTATTATACTTGCTCTAAGGGGGTGTTTGGATAATTCTAACTCCACCAAATCTGTTGAGCTGGAGTTGTGGGGTATATGAGTGTTTAGATGGGTCATCTTCTTTATATTTTAGAATAAAAATATAAATTTAATTCACTTTATTTTAACCTATAAATTTCAGATTTGAGGTTTAGCTGAGATCCAGAGCTCTGCCTAATCGGGCCTAAATCAGTCATCCGTTTAGTTCCATCCACTTAGACTCGTTTCTGAGGACTTCCTTGTGTGAATCGGGAAGGCATATGTATGCTAGTAAGGAGGAAGAAAACCTTGCCTATATGACAAGAAACCATACCAAGTTTTTTTTCTTCTGTGAAGACTAGCGAAAAGGACATGAATGGAGAAGAAACAGTCTAAACGGTAGTAAAAGCAGCAGGGTTTAGTCTACACAGTCGCTCTCTAATGAAGTTGATTTAAACTTCATTACAAATAAATTTAAACTTCATTAGGAATTCTCAACAAAGCCAAATTTAAAATTAGAATATATACAAACTGAAATTCAGGAATAAATTTAATCTATAAATATACATAAATTTTCAAAACTAAAAAAAAAAACTCTAATGATGTTTATTTTTTAGTATAAAACACACACTAAAAATTTCGTACAAATTGCCAATATTTTCAACAACTGTAGTGCAAAAAAGTAATCATATATTAGTCCCTATGTTTTGCAGTATTTGTCCATTTTCTCGTGAAGTGTTATTTTACAATATAGTTCTATTGAGGAAAAAAAAGGTAATTATTGCAATATTTCCACTCTCTATATTTGCTTTAATGATGTAAATAAGTTTAAGTGGCTGCAATACCTAATCTAATAGGGTATGTGGGTTCAATATCATTAAATTTTTTGAGAGATTTTCAATATTATTAACATCATAAAGGGAACAAAAGTTTTTAAACTTTTTTGTGACTAAAAATTATATGTATCTATCATATATAGCCATCCCCTCTATAAATATATAATAAATAATCTCTTATATGCAACTGTGCAAGTGCATGTGTTGATGACTAGTTTCATCAAATTCCGATTCTATTTGATATGGACTATTTCTTTTCTTTTCTTTTTGAAACTAGGGGCAGGAGCTCTACCATTAATTTCAGAAGAAAAGAGAATTACAGCATCCTCCGGAGAGGAGATTGCAATCGACCATCCGTCCACCCCAACCGAGGGGACACCAACAACACAGACACCGACACACGTGTCCTGCTACACCGTGTACCACCACTAGGGGACACAGCCAAGTAGAGCACCTAGCATGCCACCCGACGTAAAACACACACACACCACGCCACCACGACCCTCCATCACCTAAAACAACACCCGAGGCCCCACCAAGACCGCCACCAAGCCTGCTTGAGATGCCACCTCGCCGTTAACACTGACGAAGTCTCCAGTGGCCTCTTGCCATCCTCCTCCATCTCGTTGCTGATGACGAAGAGGACGGCTTGGGCCGCAAATGCGGCTGGCCTCTAGAAACGGCCACCAGCTGCGCCAAATCTGGTGCCCGTCGCCACCAACCCAATGTTTGCAGCGGAGCTCACCGCCTCCACACACCGCATTCCTCGGATGCCGGAGCTTGGATCTAGGGATTTGAGCTAGGAAGAGAGCTGAAGAAGGCCCCATCGCCGCCGCCTACGGCGACGACGATGGAGAACATTGGGGGGAGGGGGGCTCTCTTGGTTGCTGTCGGGTCGTCGCCTCGGGGCGGTCTCGGAGGCCTAAGGCTGGATAGGTGATATAAACTAATTGGGTTCCCCCATACTATTTCTTTTAATCTGAGTCATTATAACTTATATCCATCAGATAGATGTCTAGATTTTTCTAGTTAACATAGAAGTTTCCTTGGAGTGCCTAATTAGTATAGGTATAAAGGTACATATAGATAGATGAGTAAGGAGCATAAGAAAGAAAGGATGAAAGAAAATGCACATGTAGTTATGTACAATAAGTCAATAACACAGTACATTAAGGACAGAACAGTACGCATCACAAATTCACAAAATGAGTGATTTATTTTGCATGTATACATGATACTAACTGCATCAAACTAACTCAAAACCTTCCTCTTCTGACACAGGCTGTTCGTCGTAACCACACACTTTAACTCGCGAATCTCACAGCTATAAATGTATCTATAATAGGGCGGTAAGCGAGATTTCCATACCACCAGCTCAAATCTCCCATGAGGTGTAACATTTCCAGCCATAATCTCCTTCAAGGTAATTCTGGGAGCCTCTTCATGACCGAACTCTACTCGACCTTGGTCGTAGATTTCACAGTACATACTACTTTCAGCTATTCGTTGAAGTAAAATATGTAATCTTTTCACCCCAAAATTACTTGGACCTCTACTAAGTAGCTGATTCTTCTGATCCTTCGCCTCAAAGCACTTAAGTACCGTGCGCCAATACATTGGGTCAGCTCTAAAAAAGTAAGTAATGATGCTTGTTTCTATGAAAGGCCCAAGGAAATTCTGAGATTTCTCTTGGTCAAAATGCTTTTCGAATATCTTCATTGCTATGGATGCTAGCTTCGGTTGGTCTTGAGGATCCGAGCTTCCAAACGCAAGCACCTTGAAGAAGTACCAATGAGCTTCTCGAGACAATAAATTTAGACACAGAGGTTGCGTCGTGCCAAACTTTGCGATCTGGTCAGAACGACTTGTGATTACAATTTTACTGCCTGGTGAAAAGCAACTTCGAGAGGCAGAGTACAACTTTCTCCATGCATCCTCATCGACATCCCCAGCTAGGTCAATGACAACCAGGAGCCTTTCTTCATCTGAGCAGGCACGTTGATGTTTGATTACTCCTCCATCTCTTAGGATCCTTGCTTTTTCCTCACTAAAATCATTCTCACTGAAAAAGATAATACGAGAAAAGTGGTTGCGCACCCTTTCGTCGAAGCAAACATGCTCAACAAGTGTACTCTTTCCAACTTTTGCTGCACCGATAATTGGTAGGACACCCAAATTGTCAGTCCCTAAAGGTTCTCTATCTAACAAGAAATTGAGGACCCGTTCCATCTCCATCTGGCGGCCAAACATGCACTTCTCCATAAACATATACATGCTATACGGTTGGCGACACATAGGAGGGTAGTTCTTCAGAAATATAACAAATTCATTCATACCAGTAACAGTCATCTCTACACTTTGGAGCATCTCTTCCAACTCATCTTTTCCGTGTTTACTGCCAGTGTAGAAACGAACACGCTTGCTAGGGTTGAATTTTGGCAGGAAAGAATAGCTCACTTCATCGCCTTTACGGGCTTGGCGTCTGGACTTGTCGAGCACGTAGTAGCCGCTGTACATCTGTTCTCTCAGCACGTTGAGCTGCTGAAGCATGGCATGGCTTGTGAGGTGCCTCCCCTCGGCCTCCTCGACGGCAACGCGAACCTGGAGCAGCATCAGCTGTAGTCTCCGCAGGCTCTCCTCCTTGGACGACGCCGGCGGCTTTAAGTATCTGTCGATCAAGAAGAAGAGGGATCTGCTGGCGAGCTCGCCTATGATTGCAGAGAAGAATGTCTCCATTGGGAAACCTCTCTCACCAAGAGAAGAAGTGATAAGAATTATTTATTGATGATGCGAAATACTGATCTTGGTTTTGTGTCGAAGTCGCTGCTTTGATTTCTTTGACTGGAAGAGACTAGCGAAAAGGATATGCATTAATGCATGAATGGAGAAAAAAGAGTCTACACGGTAGTAAAAGCAGCAAGGTTTAGTCTACACAGTCGCTCTCTCCTTTCTGTCCATCGCTAGGTAGCAGCTACTTTTCTTAACTAGTATCATTATGGTAACCAATTTACCAGCTATTCATTTTTTATAATTTTTTGGGATTAATTCACAATTGTCAAATAAATTCTTGCTCGGAATATTCTACGAAGCCTAGGAAATTAAATCTTAAATTTGATTTGTTTCCAACTCAATCCAGTCATCAAGTTATAAATTTGATTTTATGAGGCGTGTTTTGATTAGCACTAAGGTTGTAAAAGTGCTATGTTCAATGAAAATCAAATAGACAAAATGATGCAATACCTTTAAATTAAGTGCTTCGAGAAGTCGAATGTGTGTGTGTGTGTATATAACACACTAGTAAGAGCCGCGCGCTTCGCCGCGCCGTGCGAATTTGATCAAAAAATGAGGAAAAGCGGGAAAAAACGAAAAAACGTCGGACGAAAAACGAATTTACGTTTTTTTTGGGGAAACGGCCAACGAAAACATTTTTTCCATGTTCCGGAGAAAACACGGTTCATGGAAATAATTTTTTCAGGCAAAACGAAGAAAGAAAACGGCTTTCCACATTTTTTTGTGGGGAAATAGCCACCGAAAACATCTTCCCCATGCTCCAGAGGAAAAGCGGATCACGAAAACATTTTTTCGGGGCAAAACGGAGAAAGGGAAGGATGTTCCATATTTTTTTTTTGGAAAAACGGGCAACGAAAACATTTTTCGTATGCTCCGGAGAAAAATCGGATGACGAATTTTTTTTTCGGGCAAAACGGATAAAGGAAACAGTCTCCAAATTTTTTTTTTTGGGGAAACAACCACCGAAAACATTTCCTCCATGCCCTGGAGGGAAAACTGATCACGAAAATATTTTTTTCGGGCAAAACGGAGTAAAAAGGATCGCGAAAACATTTTTTCGGGCAAAACGGAGAAAGGAAACGGTTTTACAATTTTTTTTTGTAAAAACGACTGCCGAAAATATTTTTCGCATGCTCTGGAGAAAAAACGGACCCCGAAAACATTTTTTGGGGACAAAACGGAGAAAGGACCCGAATGTAAAGCGCGAGGACCTATTTGTTATAATTTTGGACCTGTTCGCTATTTAGAAAAATTAGTAAATGGCTCGCTCGTGATTGGCTATTAACGGGAGGGCCTCCATGCAAAACGGCAAACCAGAGACCTAAACGCGAACCGGGAAAAATATCTTCCTCTCACACAAAATCACGCGAGGACCTGGACGTAATTTCGAAGAACCGGAGGGGCTTTTGCGCAAAAAAGAAGGGAGACACGTGGGGGGGCCGGTTGGCCCCCATTCTTAGCCCCCATAAGGTGGGCTACCATACACAGGCTATTCTAGAACTGCCTGTAGAATAGCTCGTTGCAAGCGTCAGCCAGTTTTGCTATCCGATCGAGCCCATGCGTGGCATTAGTCAGTGCAACTGAACCCCCTTCAATTAGGGATGGCAATTTTACCCATGGATTAATTTGGATACCCGACCCGATAAGGGTGGGCATGGGTAGAACTTTATACCCATATATGGGTTGTTGGGTTTAGGTGCCCAATAAGGTCATAGGATGAGCATGGGTGTCAATCTGTACCCGTGGGTATCCAATGGGTATCCTATGACATGCGGGCCCCACTTTTTATGACATGTATATTAGAAAATCAAAACCCAAATTCAAATTGCCTCCTAGCCTCCACCGCCGCAATCCCCCGATGCCCCCCAATCTACTCGCCTACTTCCTCCAGCGCAGCCGCGCCCCTCCCTCTCCCTCTCCGCCCTCTGCCTCTATCGGCCGACACTGCCTCCATCTCCCTCGGCGCCATCGCTCTGCCTCCCCCTTCGGCCCCATCCACCTCCCTCGGCGCCATCATCTCCGCCTCCCCCTCTGACCCCATCCGCCACCCCTTCGCCTCCTCGGCCCCCATTGCCCCACCTCGGCATCTTGGCCCTGTTGGCTCCCTCCCATCTAGCTCCCTCCCTCCATCCCCCTGGCCCCATTGCCTCGGCCTCCCCCTCCGGCACCATCCTCCCTCGGTCTCATCCACACGGCAGCCCCGGGCTCCTCCGCGATGGCCACCTCACTTGGTCTCCGGCGTGGCGCGCGGGCGGGAGCGTGTGGCACAAGAGCATCCTGCAGTCGTGGCGCCCCCGCCTCTCTGCCTTCCCCTCCGCGATGGCTATGGCTACGGGTAGCGCGGCGTGATGACGGCCCTCCCCTTCCCCTTCCCCCTCTGACCCTCCGACTATGTGCCCACTACCCATGGGTACCCATTGGGTATCAGGTACCCATCGGGTGTGGGTGTGGGCACGGATCTGTGCCCATAAAATTTAATGGGTTCGGGTGGGCGGCACACTATTCGAGTTCGGGTTCGGACTTAGGTTTGAGATAGTTGTACCCGGAGGTACCCACCCGATTGTCATCCCTACCTTCAATCAGCTATTATGGGTATGGGCCAGATTACATGTAACATCCCACCATTTTCAAAATTAGAAAAAAATAAAAATTTAAGATTTAAAAATAAAATTAAATAGAAATTTTAATTGAAATCAAGAATTTGATTTGAAATTTATTAACATCACTTCTTTTTCCTAAATCTCGATAAAGAATAACTTCAGTTTGAAAATTCTTTTCCAAAAGAACAAATTATTAAAATGAGATTCAAAGATGATCTTAATTTTGAATAAACATCTTTTCTAAATCTCTAAAATCATTTATTGATTTTTCCTTCTTTGAAAAGGGAATTGACAAAAAGATAAGAAGTAAAAGATAAAGAGGAAAAAGATAAAATGGTAAAAGATTAAAATTACCATAGTAAATTCTTGGGTAACCCTAGAGTACTCTAGAAACCATCTTGGCTGGTCAAAAGTAGGTGTGAAATCATTTTGCAAGTTGATAAGATAAATTAATTGTAGAAGCTTATCCTTGACCAAGTACATGTCAGAATTTTGTAGAAATATGTAGAGCTTTACAGCATCCAAGATTTTTACCATGAGATCTCAGTTACTTTACCCTCATCCACAAAAATTTAAAAAAATAAACAATCGATTTTGCTATTTATTCCTATTTAATCTTTTCAATCCTGAAATTCTGCAAAATCTAGTAAAAGAATTACTAGAAAATAAATAATAGGAATTTGGATCTGAAATTTTTATGGTAGTACCCTGACATGGACCTAAAGCCTCAGTAAAAGTTTCAAAAATTTATAATTTGAATTAGTCCTTCAATTAAATATTTTTCCGAAAAAGTTTTTTTGAACAGTTCATAATGTCAGAATTTTATAAAATAAATTACAGATAAGTTCGACCTCAAATTTTTACAGTAGGAAGGAAACTTACTTGGTAGCTCAGTAAAAAGTTTCGAAAATTAACTCGGTGATTTGACCCTCTTAATAAATGCCAATTGACCAGAGGATAGTCCTCTGGTCAATTAAGAACCCACACACGTTAGCATTTCCCTGGAATCCTCCATTCCATTCTCAGGGCAGGCAGAGCACAAACAGCTTCCTTCTACCCATGTGAAGACCACGCTGACCGCCGCCTTGCTCCTCCCCGTTTCAGACACTGGAGAAGCCGCCTTCGTCGCCCATTTAAGCCAGCACCGAGCCTTCTCCTTGCCTTCCTGCGCCCTTAGTTCTCTCCTGCTTTGTTTCTTCCCTGCAATGAGGCCACATGAAGCCGACCAAAGCAACCTTATCCCTTCCCTTGCCTCACCCAGTCGAGAAGAACCCAGGATTTCTAGTTCCACTCCATTGCCGAGCCAAGCACCAAAGGAAGAGAAAGAAAACTAGCAAATCAATTGACTCGATGCATCATAGTCCAAATAAACTTACTAGGGACATCACCATACAATCTGCAATATAATTCCCAACTCGATTTGGTTGCACCTTGCTGCACTGCCACCGCCACGGGAGTCCATCGCCGGCGACCGCTCCTCTGATCATCTCCCCTGCTCCCCTCTGTCTGACTGCTGGTTCTAGTGGATCGGTGCAGCCATCAGCAAGTAAGGCTACCCTGTTCTATGATTAGTGGGCCTGCATTCTTTCCAAGGTATAACCAGAATATTACTTCTCTTATTTCATGACAAGTAGGGCCAGCATGTTATATAGAAATATCACTGGCTAATGGATGTTTATAAGTTTTAGGTAGTATGTTGAAGGGCGTTCTGTGTGTAGTTATTCCAAGTGTATGGGTGCCATTTTGCTATTCAGATCTAGCCACTTACTTGACCAATTAGTTTAAGCATGCAATTAATATCTAATCCCCCATTTTATTAAGTATGGATCGATTTAATCATCTTGACAGGATTATCTCTAGATTTGAATTTTAATTTCAACTTCCTACATGCTTGTACCATGACAGCCCTTGAACAGAAAATTGTAAATTAAAGTAGTAATTTAACAATGTACATAACAAAGTGGAGCCCTCCAATCACATGATTAGTCAACTTTTAGTCATCGGGTAAAAGAACATAAGTTAGACCTTTGAATAATTTCCATTGGTTCAGACATTTAGTTTTAATGAAAATTTACTAAACTCTAAGTTTTGATTGGAACAATCCTCTCGAATAGATTTACCGACATGAAAGTAATATAGGGAACCCTGTATGAGTTGGTGTTTTGAAAATAAAAATAGGAAGTACATAGCCCTACGATAATAATCAAGATTCCGGCATAAGATGTCATACTCAAAAGTAAAATAAACTTTAATTAGATTTAAACTAATTTTGCTCATAACCTTACCTTTCATGTGCCTCTGATCAGAATATAAGTTACGATGAAAGATGTAGGTATTAGTATTAACACTTGTAAAATCTGTATTTAAATACCTCTAGTTCATTATTAGTTAATCTTGCAAGAATAGTTCACATGCATGCAATGTAGGGTTGAATTGGTGTAAGCTGTAATGCTCCTTCAGTTGAAAAACATCACGGATAAAAAAAATGTCATGGAACTAACTCTAAAACATTCTTAAAGACATCCCCAACTAATGCTAGAAAAATGAGTAAAAGAACATGTATAGTATAGTTGCAAACTTAAAATGAAACTTGATCCTATTAGCATTACCTTCGTGATCATTTAGACTATTTCAACAGTTAATAAAATAAATTGTCTATATGCTAAAACCTGTAAAATCAGTTTAGAAACACTCTACAAAGTACATACTACCATGCTCTAGAAAAACATCTTATTTATAACTTTCTTTCCATCTAAATCCAGGCATTTCAAAACCCTTAAGTGTTAAACATTCGCTTCACTTTCCCGCCGATTTCGTATAACGTACACTTTATAATACCACATAAGCTTTTTCAACAGTGAATATGATGTCTCGTCCAAATCCTAAAATCTATGGAATTAGCTTAGTAGTGCTCTCCAAAACAAAGACAATGCTTTGGAGATTATTCTGCTTGAATTCAAAATGATGATGATTTTATCAAGAATTTATGTCTTATCAGCAAAAACACGTAAGAGCAAGTACAATAGTAAAGCCCACTGCAGGCTAATAGTAAGCTAAAAGTCAGCTTGTACAATAACTGTTTCTAAAAGTTGTCTGTAGATGTTGTGCAATAACTATCTCTTCTCTCTTGTACATAAATGATTTACCTATGCATCCGTGCAAAGCTGACTACTAAATAAGAGCCAGCTATCTTCTCTCTCATCTTTTCTCACTCTTCCACATAAACTAAAGCTGACATGTACAAGCTAAGAGCCGGTTGACGTGGTCTCATTGTACTTGCTCTAAGTCTTGCTGAGTACAAAATATACTCAATGATGCTATCATTGTTGTTTTTAGGTGAAGAAATAGCATATCCCGTAACTTCATACTTTGATGTAGGTTATAGGGATAATGATGATGATTTTATCAAGAATTTATGTCTTATCAGTTGCCTGGGAGTTATGTGACATACTACAAGACTGTATCATAAAAGGGAGAGTCTCACAATTTATATAGTTAAACAAAAAAAAACTATGTAAACAAGTGATTATATTATACGTGAGCAAAAACTATAGAGAATATAGGAAAGTGAGTAGAAAAGAAAATGCACATGCTCTGTACAGTAACACTACAATTATCTACTACATTTTGGAGAAAACAACATGCATCACAATATGAGTGTTTTGCATTACATGTGCATAAAAAATATTTACTTGAGCAAACTAACTCAAAGCCTTCCTCTTCTGACAATGCTTGTTCCCAGTAACCACACACTTTGACTCGTGAATCTCACAGCTATAAATGTAGCTGTGATAAGGCGGTACGTGAGATTTCCATAGTAGGACCTCAAATTTTCCATGAGGTGTAACACTTCCAGACAATATCTCTTGCAAGGTAATTTTGGGAGCCTTTTCATGAGCAAGCCCTACTCGACCTTGGCCGTAGATTTCACAATATATATTACTTCCAGATATTCTCGGAAGTAAAACAGGTTTTCTTTTCACCCCAAAATCACTTGAACATCTACAGAGTAGCAGCTGATTCTTCTGATGAACCCCAAAATCCTTCTCCCTGAGGCACTCAAGAACCTTGCGCCAATGCATTGGGTCATAAATAGCTCTAAGAAAGTAAGCCATGGTGTTTGCATGTATGAAATACCCAGTACTGAACGCATGACATTTCTCTGGGTGAAAATTCTCCTCAAATATATCCAATGCTATGGATGCCAGCTTCGGTTGGTCTTGTGGATTCGAGCTCCCGAAGGCAAGCACCCGGAAGAAGTACCAATACGCTTCTCGAGACAAAAACCTTAGACGAAGAGGTTGCGTTGTTCCAAACTTTGCGACCTTGTCAGATCGACTTGTGATTATGATTTTACTGCCCGGTGGAAAGCAGCTTTGAGAAGCAGAGTACAACGTTATCCATGCATCCTCGTCGACATCCCCAGCAAGGTCAATAACAACCAGGAGACTTTCTTCATCTGAGGAGGAGGTTCGTTGATGTTTGATTACTCCTCCATCTCTTAGGGTGCACGGTATTTCTTCATTAAAATCATTCTCACTAAAAATAATAATACGAGAAAAGTGATTGCACACCCTTTCGTCGAAGCAAACATGCTCAACAAGTGTACTCTTTCCAATTTTCGCCGCACCAATAATTGGCAGGACACTCAAATTGTCAGTCCCCAAAGATTCTCTATCCAGCAAGAAATTGACGACCCGTTCCATCTCTATCTGGCGGCCAAACATGCACTTCTCCATAAACATATACATGCTATATGGTTGGCGACACATAGGAGGGTAGTTCTTCAGAAACATAACGAATTCATTCATACCAGTAACAGTCATCTCTACACTTTGGAGCAGCTGTTCCAACTCATCTTTTCCGTGTCTACTGCCAGGAAAGAAACGAATACGCTTGCTAGGATTGAATTTTGGCAGGGAAGAATAGCTCACTTCATCGCCTTTATGGGCTTGGCGTCTGAACTTGTCGAGCACGTAGTAGCCCCTGTACATCTCTTCTCTCAGCATGTTGAGCTGCTGAAGCATGGCATGGCTTGTGAGGTGCCTCCCCTCGGCCTCCTCGACGGCGACGCGAACCCGGAGCAGCATCAGCTGTAGTCTCCGCAGGCTCTCCTCCATGGACACCGCCGTCGGCTTGGAGTATTTGTCGATGAAGAAGGAGAGGGATCTGCTGGCGAGTTCGCCTATGACTGCAGATAAGAACGTCTCCATTGGGAAACACCTCTCACCAGGAGAAGAAGTGATGAGAATTGCATATTGACGATGCGAAATACTCTTGGTTTTGTGTCAAAATCTCTGCATTGATTTCTTTGAGTGGAAGACTAGCGAAAAGGATATGCATGAATGGAGAAGAAGCAGTCTACACGGTAGCAAGAAATCGTGACTAGAGATTGACAATGCTGCCCGGGGCATTTGATCATTTGCCCTGAAGTTGATGGGTGTTTGATTATTTGCCCAAAGTTGATAGGCGTTTGATTATTTGCCCTACCATGTCTCACTGACATGTGGCCCTAGGACCCGCATGTCAATGAGACATCGTAGGGCAAATAATCAAATACTCACCAACTTTGGGTAAATGATCAAATGCCCATCAACTTCAGGGCAAATTATCAAATTTTCCAATGCTGCCCAGCGTCTACTCACAGAGACACGTTTCACAGCTGCTCAAGAGGAAAGATTTCTAATCCACACGTTTACTTGTACTGCCCAGTAATTTACTGTACGCTTAGCTTCTTCTATGCGACCCACTAAACCGAATGACAATGAAAGTTCACCGGAGAAGGGCTATGTCATTCAGCATCCTAGCAGACCAAGAATCGAGTTATAGATCGACATATTGACAATGTGATTGAATGAATAGTTAGCGTCTAATCAAAGACAGAATATTATGCGAGCATCAAAACGATATTAGGGTGGCCGGAGTCCTTGCTTCCACTTAGTAGAAATAATGATATTAGGCATCAAGCAGGGAATGAAGGAAAGCAGGGAATGAATCAAGAGGTGTTGCTGTCAGCTCTCATCAAAATAAGTGGTGAACTGTTATAACCTGCCCTCACCAAAATAAGTGGTGGATATTTTTCTCTTTTTCTTTTGATTAATGCGAGAATTTTTATATATTTTATTTTCTTAAGATTATTATGGGATTTTCTTGCCCTTAAAGCGAAGGAGATGTCTAGCTTGAACATCATCGATTGTTTTTATTTATATAGCTAAAAACAATTAAACTACGTAAGCAAGTGATTATATTATACTTGAGCAGAGAATATAGCAAAGAAAGTATAAAAAGAAGATACACATGTGCTGTACAATAACATGCATCACAGTATGAGTGTTTTGCATTACATGTGCATAAAAATTTACTTGAGCAAGCTAACTCAAAGCCTTCCTCTTCTGCCAATGCTTGTTCCCAGTAACCACACACTTTGACTCATGAATCTGACCGCTACCAATGTAGCTGTAATAAGGTGGTAAGTGAGATTTCCACACTAGGTACTCGAATTTCCCATGAGGTTGAGGTGTGACACTTCCAGACAATATCTCTTGCAAGGTAATTTTGGGAGCCTCTTCATGAGCAAGCCCTACTCGACCTTGGCCGTACATTTCACAATATACACTACTTCCAGATATTGTTGGAAATAAACCAAATGTTCTATTCACCCCAAAATCACTTGAACATCTAAGTAACAGCTGATTATTCGGATCCTTATTCTCCCTAAGGCATTCAAGAACCCTGCGCCAATACCGCGCGTCACCACTAGCTCTAAGGGAGTAAGCCATGCTGTTTGCATATATGAAAGGCCCACCGGACTCCTGATGTTTCTCTTGGTCAAAATACTCATCGAATATCTCCACTGCCATGGATGCTAGCTTCGGTTGGTCTTGAGGATCCGAGCTTCCGAACACAAGCACCTTGAAGAAGTACCAAGACGCTTCTCGAGACAAACAACTTAGACACAGAGGTTGCGTCGTTCCAAACTTTGCGATCTTGTCATATTGACTCGTAATTACGATTTTACTATTTGGTGGAAAGCAGCCGAGAGAAGCATAATACAACTTTCTCCATGCATCCTCTTCGACATCCCCATCTAGGTCAATGACAATCAGGAGCCTTTCTTCGTGTGAGGAGGAGGTACGTTGATGTTTGATTACTCCTCCATCTCTTAGGGTGCATGGTTTTTCTTCCTTAAAATCATTATCACTAAAAAAGATAATACGAGAAAAGTGGTTGCGCACCCTTTCGTCAAAGCAAACATGCTCAACAAGTGTACTCTTTCCAACTTTTACTGCACCGATAATTGGTAGGACACCCAAATTGTCAGTCCCTGGAGGTTCTCTATCCAACAAGAAATTGACGACCCGTTCCATCTCCATCTGGCGGCCAAACATGCACTTCTCAATAAACATATACATGCTATATGGTTGGCGACACATAGGAGGGTAGTTCTTCAGGAATATAACAAATTCATTCATACCAGTAACAGTCATCTCTACACTTTGGAGTATCTGTTCCAGCTCATCTTTTCCGTGTCTGCTGCCAGTGTAGAAACGAACACGCTTGCTAGGATTGAATTTTGACAGGGAAGAATAGCTCACTTCATCACCTTTATGGGCTTGTCGTCTGAACTTGTCGAGCACGTAGTAGCCGCTGTACATATGTTCTCTCATCACGTAGAGCTGTTGAAGCATGGCATGGCTTGTGAGGTGCCTCCCCTCGGCCTCCTCGACGGCGACGCGAACCCGGAGCAGCATCAGCTGTAGTCTCCGCAGGCCCTCCTCCTTGGACGACGCCGGCGGCTTTAAGTATCTGTCGATCAAGAAGAAGAGGGATCTGCTGGCGAGTTCGCCTATGACTGCAGAGAAGAATGCCTCCATTGGGAAACCTCTCTCACCGGGACAAGAAGCGGTAAGAATTATATATTGATGATGCGAAATACTCTTGGTTTCGAGTCAAAATTGTTGTTTTGATTTCTTTGAGTGGAAGACTAGCGTAAAGGACATGAATGGAGAAGAAACAGTCTACACGGTAGTAAAAGCAGCAAGGTTTAGTCTACACGGTAGCTCTCTCCTTTCTGCCCAGGGAGTGTATAGGTATTATCCGAATGTTTTTGTTCTAAAAATCATCCAAACATTGGACCGTACGATCAAAACACACATCCGTAGGATCAACCCACCTCGAATTCAGGGGGGTGTGCATCGATCTGAAAGCAAATCCAATGACCCAGAATTTGGATGATGGTTGCTAAAGAAAACATCCGGATGAAACTTATCAAAACACTTCTGCCCATCGCCAGCGGCTACTTTTTGTAACATCCCCAAAAATGAAAATTAATCAAAAAGTAAATTAATTTTGACTAGAAATAATATATTGTTAGAAGTGTAGGAATTTTCATATGTGTGGAAGCTTTTAACTTGAAAATTTTATCGGATAGCAAACATCATCTAAATTCTATACTAAAAAATTTACAAAAAAAAAAGATCTTAGGGCTCATTAAATAGAGCAATTAAGGGATGAATTAATTGTATGACCTTGAGCTGTCCAGAGAAACTGAACCAAGGGGGGTGTTTTGCAGAGCTGGATATTTCTAACTCCACCAAATATGTGGAGCTGGAGTTGTGGGTATATAGTGTTTAGATGGGTCATCTTGTTTACATTTTAGAATAAAAATATAAACTTAATTCACTTTATTTTAACCTATAAATTTCAGATTTGAGGTGGAGCTAGGATCCAGAGCTCTACCTAACCGGGCCTAAATCACTCCTCTCTATCTCACTTACTAGTGGGCCCAATCTTTACTTAAGAACCCCACACGGTTGCATACTGGCATGTGTTCTGGAGACCACCTCCTTGCACTCTCAATCACTGACCAGTGGGCCCACTTACTGTGCCCGGACCCACATGTAAGGTCTGCACTACCTATCGCAGTAAGCATCTAGAATATTGTCTTGCTGAAATAAAATCTTGGAAATTTCAAATTACTTGTATCTCTCATCCGTTTAGTTCCACCCACTTAGACTCGTTTCTGAGGACTTCCTTGTGTGAATCGGGAAGGCATATGTGTGCTAGTAAGGAGGAAGAAAACTTTGGCTATATAACAAGAAACCATACCAAGTTTTTTTTTGTTCTGTGAAGACTAGCGAAAAGGGCATGAATGGAGAAGAAATAGTCTAAACGGTAGTAAAAGCAGCAGGGTTTAGTCTACACAGGGATCAAATTCCGATTCTACTTGATATGGACTATTTCTTTTCTTTTCTTTTTGAAACTAGGGGCAGGAGCTCTACCATTAATTTCAGAAAAAAAGAGAGAGAGAATTACAGCGTCCTCCGAAGAGGAGATTGCAATCGACCATCTGTCCACCCCAACCGAGAGGACACCAACAACATAGACACCAACACACGTGTCCTGCTACACCGTGTACCACCACTAGGGGAAACAGCCAAGTAGAGCACCCAGCATGCCACCCGACGTAAAACACACACACCACGCCACCACGGCCCTCCACCGCCTAAAACAACACCCGAGGCCCCACCAAGACCGCCACTGTAACACCCCAAAAGTTGGCCTAGCAGAAAATGTGCGTTTCAAAATTTTGTTTGAGCCAAAAATCAAAATTTACAAGTTTTACTCCTTATTTTGGAATTGATTTTGAAAAGAAAAGTAATAATTAATTTTGGTAAAATGGTGAAAAGGAAAGAAAAAAGTAAAAGTGTAAAAGTAAAATAGTAATAAAACTTTTTACTAAAGTAAATTTGACCTGTTTTAACCTTTGCCAAAGTCAAAAAGTGGAATTTGAATAGTAATTGAAAAGAAATGATTTCACTTTTATTGATTTGACAAGCATGTCCCATTTAATTAAAATTTTGCACAACTCTTTTAAATCTGAAAATTTTACCAAATGTCCTTGATAGTAATATCTACCTCTGGTAGAAAGTTTGGAAATTAATAACTACTTTTAGTATTTTTAGAAAAATCAAAAACAGCGAAGGTGGTAATTTGGTTTTTGTACAAGAAGATTGGTTTAAAAAAATTTATTATTGATCAAATTGCTTTGAAATTTTTACTGAAGATCATAAATACCATTTTTTTGTTACTGGATAAATTTATGAAAAATTAATAATGCTTTTTCCCCCTCAAATAAATCTTTTTCCAAAAAGAAAAAAATTGAGCGGTCCCACTTGCAAGAATTTTATAAAATAAAATATTAAATGTTTTGACCTGAAAATTTTACAGTAGGTAAATAACATCCCCATAAACTTATATTAAAATTTTTATCAAATTTCAAGTTGAATTGTCATGTCAAATAAATACACCAACAGTGCTGTCTGGAGTGACTCGACTTGAGGTTGATCTTCCTTGCACCTTCATGTGGGCCTAGCCAGCTTTGGAGACCACCGACCAGGGCATGGGCTCCCTTTCATTTCCCTCTGCCTGCTCATGCCATGCTTTTCTCCGGTCTTCTCTGCGTCATTTTGCTCCCTAGCAACCTCCTGAACTCATTCTCCTCAGCCTTGCAGCTCACATCGCCCAAAACTCTATTGCGGCATTGCTCATCTTCTCCACCTTCGGCCACCCGGGGACAAGTCTTCCTGAGAAAGCCTAGCTACAATCAACCACCAAAGTGAGTTCTCTAGTATCCACTCATACTTGCCTAGCTCTTCTCAAATGTTGATAAAATATTTTTGAAAAGCTGGGATCAATATGATCAAAGGGGGTGCTTGCCTTGCTTGTTGAATTCGGTGGTGAAGTTGGGATTGTCTGCAATAGTATCCGGAACGTCGGAGTCTATACGTCATTCGACGAGACACAAAGCAATGGAAAGTAGCTTCGAGGAGCAGAGTACAACTTTCTCCATGCATCCTCATCGACATCCCCAGCTAGGTCAATGACAACCAGGAGCCTTTCTTCATCTGAAGAGGAGGTATGTTACTGTTTGATTACTCCTCCATCTCCTAGGGTCCTTGGCTTTTCTTCTTTAAAATCATTCTCACTAAAAAAGATAATACGAGAAAAGTGGCTGCACACCCTTTCATCGAAGCAAATATGCTCAATAAGTGCACTCTTTTCAAAGTTTGCTGCACTGGTAATTGGTAGGACACCCAAATTGTCAGTTCTCAGAGCTTCTGTATCCAACAAGAAATTGACGACCCGTTCCATCTCCATCCGGCGGCCACACATGCACTTCTCCATAAACATATAAATGCTAGCTATATGGTTGGCGACACATAGGGGGTAGTTGTTCAGAAATATAATAAATTGTTTTTAGTATATAACTCTGCTTCCTATAAGTAAAATACAATTATATTTATTATTTAACTTTTATATCTATATATGATTAATCTGCACTGTTATAATCTGCCCCCACCAAAATAAGTGGTGGGGATCTTTCTCTCTCTCTCTTTTTGATTAATATTAGAATTTTTATATATTTTATTTTCTTAAGATTATTATGGGATTTTTCTTGTCCTTAAAGCGAACGAGATGCCTTGAATATCATCGATTGTTTTTATTTATATAGATAAAAACAATTAGACTACGTAAGCAAGTGATTATTTTATACTTAAGCAAAGACTATATATAGAGAATATAGGAAAGAGAATAGAAAACAAGATACACATGTGCTGTACAATAACACCACAATATCTACTACATTTTGGAGAAAACAACATGCATCACAATATGAGCGTTTTGCAATATTACACGTACAGAAAATTTTACTTGAGCAAACTAACTCAAAGCCTTCCTCTTCTGACAATGCCTGTTCCCAGCAATCACACACTTCGACTCGTGAATCTCGCAGCTATAAATGTAGCTGTAATAAGGCGGTAAGTGAGATTTCCAGAACACGATCTCGAATTTCCCATGAGGTTGAGGTGTAACACTTCCAGACAATATCTCTTCAGGGGTAATTTTGGGAGCCTCTTCATGAGCATGCACTACTCGACCTTGGCCGTAGATTTCACAATATAAGCTACTTCCATATATTCTCGGAAGTAAACCAAGTATTTTTTTCACCCCAAGATGATTTGAACATCTAAGTAGCAGCTGATTCTTCTGATCCTTGTGGTGCTCATTCTTCCTAAGGCATTCAAGAACTCTGCGCCATTGCCGCGCGTCACCACTAGCTCTAAGAGTGTAAGCTAAGGCGATTGCATGTATGAAAGGCCCAGTGAACTCCTGAGATTTCTCCTGTTCAAAATACTCGTCAAATATCTCCACTGCCATGGATGCTAGCTTCGGTTGGTCTTCGGGATTCGAGCTTCCGAACGCAAGCACCCTGAAGTAGTACCAGTGTGCCTCTCGAGACAAGAACCTTAGACGGAGAGGCTGCGCCGTCCCAAACTTTGCGACCTCTTCAGATTGACTTGCGATTATGATTTTACTGCCTGGTGAAAAGCAGCCTCGAGAAGCAGAGTACAACTTTCTCCATGCATCCTCGTCGACATCCCCAGCTAGGTCAATGACAACCAGGAGCCTTTCTTCATCTGGGCAGGCACGTTGATGTTTGATTACTCCATCTCTTAGGGTGCATGGTTTTTCTTCTTCTCTAAAATCGTTCTCACTAAAAAGGATAATACGAGAAAAGTGGCTGCGCACCCTTTCGTCGAAGCAAACATGCTCAATAAGTGTACTCTTTCCAACTTTTGCTGCACCGATAATTGGTAGGACACCCAAATTGTCAGTCCCCGGAGGTTCTCTATCCAGCAAGAAATTGACGACCAGTTCCATCTCCATCTGGCGGCCAAACATGCACTTCTCCATAAACATATACATGCTATATGGTTGGCGACACATAGGAGGGCAGCTCTTCAGAAATATAACGAATTCATTCATACCAGTAACAGTCATCTCTACACATTGGAGCATCTGTTCCAGCTCATCTTTTCCGTGTCTACTGCCAGTGTAGAAACGAACACGCTTGCCAGAATTGAATTTTGACAGGGAAGAATTTTGCCAGAATTGAATTTTGACAGAAACGAACACGCTCACTTCGTCACCTTTATGTGCTTGGCGTCTGAAGTTGTCGAGCACGTAGTAGCCCCTGTACATCTCTTCTCTCAGCACGTTGAGCTGTAGAAGCATGGGTTGGTTTCTGACGTGCCTCCCCTCGGCCTCCTCGACGGCGACGCGGACCCGGAGCAGCATCAGCTGCAGTCTCCGCAGGCTCTCCTCCTTGGACGGCGCCGGCGGCTTGGAGTATTTGTCGATCAAGAAGGAGAGGGATCTGTTGGCGAGTTCGCCTATGACTGCAGAGAACAATGCATCCATTGGGAAACCTCTCTCACCAAGAGAAGAAGTGATAAGAATTGCATATGTGATGCGAAATACTCTCTTGCTTTTGTGTCTAAGACTAGCGAAATTAAAGGACATGAATGGAGAGGAAACAGTCTACACACGTGTAGTAAATGCCCGAAGGTTGTACTCTGCCCATCGCTAGCTACTTTTTCTTAACCAGTACTCACTCGATTTAAGTTAAGAAGGCGTATTTTTTTAATAATCTTATTTACAAATATAGAATATATTTTATATTCTAATGTAAAATTAGAGTGATGTTTCCTCTATATTTCTAATAAATATCCATAATTATTTTATATTCTCTACAAACATACATTGAATGTAAGTACTTAGCGATAATAATTAGGCGTAATTTAGTTATTTTCAATATCTTTTTGGTCTATGTGCCAAAAAGAAATACGTCTTATAAACTTAGACGAAGAATGTACCATTATTGTAACCATTTGAACATGTGGTAATTTCTATATTTTTTAGGAATAATTTACAATTTTCTCCATGCACCCTCGTCAACATCCCCAACTAGCTTAATAACAACGAAAACCTTTTCGTCATTTGAGGCGTTATGTTGGTGTTTGATTTGTTAGAGATATGCCTTGAGATAATCATAGAGATGCTTATATTTTCTTATATTTATGATTTATTATCTTGCTCTTTAAATATTATTATTGTTATTATTTATTGGCAAGTAGTGACTTATTTGTGAAACTCTATAAATGATTTGTGATGATTATTTCCTAGTTGATAAATATATAATGACATATATGAATAGACTAGCATATGTATTGGTTGATGATCATATTTCACGGGTTATGAATATAGAGATATCAAATCAATAATATGGACACATGTTAGAGAATATGGAGTTAGATCGACCTACCTTAAGACACAGCGAGAATGTTATAATCTTACTTGTCATCAGTTAATACATGTGCTCGAGATGTAAATGAGGTTAAGTGTACTCTTTCCAACTTGTTGAGATGTAAATTAATGAGGTTAATATGGTTCGTCGAAGGAAACATGCTCAACAAGTGTACTCATTTCAACTTTTGCTGTACCGATAATTGGTAGGACACCCAAATTATCAGTCCCAGGAGGTCTCTATACATCCAACAAGAAATTGACGACTCGTTCCATCTCTATCTGGCAGCCAAACATGCACTTCTCCCCAAAACATATGCATGCTATACGGTTTGCGACACATAGCAGGGTAGTTCTTCAGAAATATAACAAATTCTTTCATACCAGTAACTGTCATCTCTACACTTTGGAGCATCTGTTCCAACTCATCTTTTCCGTGTGTACAAACGAACACGCTGGCTAGGATTGAATTTTGACAGGGAAGAATAGCTCACTTCATCTCCTTTATGTGCTTGGCGTCTGAACACGCACGTAGTAGCCCCTGTACATCTCTTCTCTCATCACGTAGAGCTGTTGAAGCATGGCATGGCTTGTGAGGTGCCTCCCCTCGGCCTCCTCGACGGCGACGCGAACCCGGAGCAGCATCAGCTGCAGTTTCCGTGGGCTCTCCTCCATGGACGACGCCGGCGGCTTGCAGTATTTGTCAGTCAAGAAAGAGAGGGATCTGCTGATGACGAGTTCACATATGGCTGCTGAGAAGAACGTCTCCATTGGGAAACCTCTCTCACCAAGAGAAGAAGTGATATAGAATTGCATATTGACGATGCGAAATACTCTTGGTTTTGTCAAAATCGCTGCATTGATTTCTTTGACTGGAAGGCCAGCGAAAAGGCCATGAATGGAGAAGAAACTGTCTACAGTCTCTCTCCTTTCGGCCAATCACTAGCAGCTACTTTTCTTAAGTAGTATCATTATGGCAACCAATTTAACAGCTAGTCATTTTTTATAATTTTTTGGGATTAATTCACAATTGTCAAATAAGTTCTTGCTCGGAATATTCTACAAAGCCTAGGAAATTAAATGTTAAATTTGATTTGTGTCCAACTCAATCCAGTCATCAAGTTATAAATTTGATTTTATGAGGCGTGTTTTGATTAGCACTAACGTTGTAAAAAGTGCTATGCTCAATGAATATCGAAGAGATAAAATGATGCAATACCATTAAATTAAGTGCTTCGAGAAGTCCAATGTTGATTATTCGTGCATGTTAATCCTATATATATATATATATATATATATATATATATATATATATATATATATATATATATATATATATATATATATATATATATATATATATAGGAAGCCTCTTTTCTACTCCCGGGAGTAATTACTCCCTATGCCGTATCTCATAACGTAGGGAGTATTTCGCGCAACGGAGAGTATGTACGTGTAGTATATAAGTATATAAGATCATCTAGGTGGTATTTACATTTTTTCAGAGGTGGTATGTACACATTTTAGACATACTTCTTTTTATATGCGTATATGAAGGTATTTGCAAAATATGCTAAAAACTATGTACTCCCTTGCAATTTTTTCATGTGAATCTCATTAGAATATGTTATAATTAGTATATGAGTGTATTCAAACTGATAAAGGAGTATTTAAAGTGCATTTGGGTGGTATTTCAGAGATGGGAGTAATTACTCCCGGGAGTAATTACTCCCTGTGCCGTATCTCACAACGTAGGGAGTATTTCGCGCAACGGAGAGTATGTATGTGTAGTATATAAGTATATAAGATCATCTAGGTGGTATTTACATTTTTTCAGAGGTGGTATGTACACTTTTTAGACATACTTCTTTTTATATACGTATATGAAGGTATTTGCAAAATATGCTAAAAACTATGTACTCCCTTGCAATTTTTCATGTGGATCTTATTGGAATATCTTATAATTAGTATATGGGTGTATCCAAACTGATAAAGGAGTATTTCAAGTACGTTTGGGTGGTATTTCAGATATGGGAGTAATTACTCCCGGTAGTACGAAGTATTTTTCCTATCTTATAATTAGTATATGAGTGTATTCAAACTGATAAAGGAGTATTTAAAGTGCATTTGGGTGGTATTTCAGAGATGGGAGTAATTACTCCCGGGAGTACGAAGTATTTTTCCTATATATATATATATATATATATATATATATATATATATATATATATATATATATATATAGATATAGATAGATAGATAGATAGATAGATAGATAGAGAGAGAGAGAGAGAGGAAGTACCTTTTCTACTCCCGGGAGTAGTTACTCTATATGTTGTATCTCACAGCGTAGGGAGTATCTCCCGCAACGAAGGGTATGTACGTGTAATATACAAGTATGTAAGATTATTAGGTGGTATTTACAATTTTTCGGATGTGGTATGTACACTTTTAAACATACTCCTTTTTATGTGCGTATATGAAAGTATTTACAAAATACGGTAAAAACTATGTACTCTTGCAATTTTTTCATGTGGATCACATTGGAATATCTTATAATTAGTATATGAGTGTATCCAAAGTGATAAAAGAGTATTTCAAGTTCTATTTCAAATGTGAGAATAACTACTCTCGGAAGTAAAAAGTATTTCGACTGCCAAGTATAGTATAGAATAAATAGTAAATTTGAGAATTCGCAGCCAAGATGAATCATTTGGTCGCAGTATACATGTGTCATAGTAAACACAAGTTTTAAAGTCAGTAATGTTATATCGACTATCATAGTAATATCATAGTAACAGAAAAACTAAGAAACGGTATACCGTAACCTCTGAAACTCATGAAACTTATGAATTTTTACACTGAAACTCATGAAACTTAGCACTAAAAACTGATGAAACATGAAACTGATAAAACTAAATACTGAAACTCATGAAACCAGCACTGAAACTAATAAGTTTCATAAATTTCACGGCTATACCGTTGGAACGGTATACCGTTCCCTAGTCTCCCTCTCATAGTAAACCTATCATGTGTGAAATGTATTTGGAAATAAATATAATTGAATGGTTTAGTTAAGTTGCCTTTTTATCGATATCCGGTCTGTTGTTTCACTCTCTACATATTATCTCTCCTGTCTCCTGTGTCGGTTCAAGAACTCAGGCTTTCATTGTAACTAGTAAGGTGCCCGTGCGTTGCAACGGTATCTATATTTTGAACGGCTGTCCTGCTATTACGATAACATGAAACAAGAAAATATGTTGTGCAAATAATACCTTATACAGTAGGACACTATTGAAGCAGTATTGAAACAAGAAAATATGTTCTGACGCTTCGTTTCTTGCGCCTGGAGTGGTTAATTAATTAAAGAGGTGGGTAATTAAAGAATGGTCTTGTGTGCTGTCTTCCATTCACACCTGGAGTGGTTAATTAAAGAGGTGGGTAATTAAAGAATGACAGAACTGGTAATTTTGATGAAATAACGTGGGAAGAAACTCTCACTTTATATAGTAGAGATCGAAGTCAATATGCTCCGGCGATAGTCCCCTTCACTTGTGGGAATTTTTTTTAAATAATAATTTTTTAAAAATGAATTACGGTATTAATACGCGGAAAACAAAAATTACAAAAATAACACATATTCGCCAAACGGTACGGTGAAATAGCTATTTTCGCTGAACAGCACGGCGAAATAGCTATTTTTGCCAAACAGTGTGGCGACAAATGCCTAATTACGCAGTTAACCACTAGGCGATAAATTCCACGGGAAACAAGGGTATTATCGCTGAACCGTTTGGCGAAAATGGAGTTTTCGTTATACGTTACGGCAAAAATAGAGTTTTCGCCATACGGTACGGCGAAAATAGCTTCTTTCCCCTAAACTCTGATGGCCAACTGCTAACTGTGTAATTAAGCAGTGGTCGCCGCACTGTTTAGCGAAAATAGCTATTTCGCCGTACCATTCGGCGAAAATAGCTATTTTGCCGTACCGTTTGGCGAATAGAAGTTATTTTTGCAATTTTTGTTTTCCGCGTATTAATACTGAAAAGAAGAAAGAAAAGAAAAAGAAAGTTGAGCTACAAAGGTTAAAGAAGCAAATGAAATGAAGAAATTGCCGATGCTATCTCTCTCCTCAAGTTGTTCAGTCGCCATGCGATCAAAGGTGAGTTGCATGAGGGTCCAAATCTACTATCCTCTCCGCAACCTTATAAAAATAAAGGGAGGAGTTGCATGATAAGAATGGTCGGGCAGAAAGACGGCAAACAAAATTTATAAAACAACTCGTAACGTTCTGCATTTAGCAGAACAATTGTCATGACACAAGAAGATTCCACAATGGCAGCACCAAATTTGTTTGCCTGCCTCCAAGACGTATGCAAGAACAATGTAACCTCAAAACATACAGGCATCCCCGAAATACGACGCTGCGCTTGCCTGTAAAATAGGAGAACGGATTTAAAAGGTATTTCTAACCATCTCCATTAAGAAACCGAATGGGCAGCAGCATACACACCGAATAGTGTCAGCCTCCACTTAATTCATCCATAGTTTGAGTGCCCTATCCTTCCCACCGGATGCAACCTTTTCACCATCGGGGCTCCAATCCACGGCGTAGACCTTACAATATTCACATATATCATGCTAATCTCTCTAAACTTGTATGCTTATGAACCCAAGTAGATCAAAGAAACAAAAATACCTCATCTGCATGGCCTGGTAAGTCCTGTTTCAGCTTGCGTGTCCGGATATCCCAAACCTGAAACATGGAGGCAGAATGCATCAGCAGGTAACAGATATTCACTGGAGAAGGGCTATGTCATTCGGTGAAACAACCAAGATTATTAAATAAATAAATAAGAGTATGAGTAAGTGATTAAGATAATAACTAGTAAAATGCCCGTGCGTTGCAACGGATTCCAAGTATATGATGACACCACAAGTTCTAAACTCTTAAAAACAAAAAAAAAACGAGAATTTAAAACTTGAGCTAACACTTATTTGAGATCCGTTACTGAAGAATCACTGAACAAGGGAATACAATGAAATGCAAATAAGGCTAGACAAACAGCAAATAGCTACGGAATTCCTCACCTACTGGGTCTTGAGCCCCTACTATTCTGGCCCAAGAACGGCCTGACAGACTCACCATCACCACCAACTCATTCTTATAATAGTTAAGATTAGCGTATTTTGCTTTTCAAAATTTAAAATTTCGACTAAAACGAATAGAATTAGGGTAAGGATCACAGTCAGACCCGCATGTGAGGTATCGATCACTGAGATACCAGACCCGTCGGGGTCAGATCGGCACCTCTCGCTAGACCTGGTTCATTACTCGGTAATTTACTTACATGTTCGGATTGCGGGTATCTATAGCAGTTTTGCACCAAATTGTAGCCATTCAGTAACTTGGTAAATAGTCCAAGAGGGGAGCTCAGTAACTCAGTAGAGCTGACCCAAAACCATTTTCCCAACCAAACCAGCAGGGATTCCTCCCCCTTGACCAGCACAGTTCCCAGGAGAGCAATCGACACAGGAGGTTCACTCCCCCCAGCAGCAGTTGCAATTCTTTTTAACCGAGAGAGAGCCCAAGGCAGCAGCAAGCAACCGGCAGAACCAGAGAGCAAGCCGAAGGCCTCAGTCCAAACCAAGAACCAAGAACCATCCCACAAAAACCAGCCATTTCCTTCTCCACTTTCATCTCCAAGCCCAAGACCAAGAACCGGAGCAAGGAACAAGAGAGGAGCCCCAAGAACCCAGAGCAGCAAAAGAGGAGTCCCAAGAACTCAGAGCAGCAAAAGAGGAGCCGGCCAAGCAAGGTGCAAGAAGACCCCAGAAGAAGCACCGAACCGATAACCACCTCTTCTTCCTCTACCTCAACCGAACCAGCAAACCTCAAGTAAACCTTAGCAGAAGTATTACTCCTAGGATTGTTTGCAGGTAGGGTCATGGTTTCAGTAGAATGAACCTTTAGGGTTACTTAGCATTATTGCTTGCCGTCCCACCAGAGCCATGCATCATCGGCCGAGTTTTATCGCAAGCGAGAAAATGCGATCTAAAAGTAAAATCTTGCACTCAAGTAAAAGATCCAGTAGAGGAGTAAAGTAGTATAGGGAGGTAGAGTAGAGGGGGGAAGTAGGAAATGGATCGCTTGGCCGAGGTGGCCATGGGGAGGGGCTCAGTGTTGGCCGAGCCGTAGGGAGGAGGAGTGAGAGTAGAGGAGGGGGACCGGGTTGGCCCGGCAGCAACAGCGGCGGTGGCCAGCGACGGCCAAGGCGCCGAGGAGGCATTCCGAGGGAGGAGCCCGAGGGAAGAAGCCAGAGGAGGCTTCGACCGAAGGGAGCCGAAAGGATAGAGTGTCGGCCAGAGAAAAAGAAAGGGGGAGGAAAAAGGAAAAGAGAGAAAAGGAGAAAAGAAAAAGGGAGCAGAAAAGAAAAGAGGAGAAAAAGAACGAAGAGGGAAGAAAAGGGGAAGAGTTAGAAAACTATTTCCTTGAGTGCGACTCACGTAGGTTAAATCACCGTTCCGTAATCGTAGGAAAATTGTACTTGAATTTCTGAAAGATGCGATTAAATAGGAAGTAAGATTATAAAATGTCAATGAGTAATTGAGTATTGATTAAGGGTTGTATTGATTGCTGCTAAAATAATAAAAATAGTGAGCAAGTAGTGGGTTTTAGTTAAAAGGGTATTATCTGTAGAAGGTCGGTCTCCGTAGCGTGTTGGGTTTAATTAATTGCAGTAGTTAATACTTTGATTTGTCAAGGCCTGAATTGAATCCCTCAAGAGACCACCTTCAGACTTCGAATGAGGTCGAGTACTATAATCCAAATTCAAGCAATCTTTCCTTTGATCAATTTTCATTAAATGTCTTTAAAGTGATTTCAGTATCATTATATGTGTCATTCATGCATTGAAAGCTTTATATGTAAATTGGAAAGTTTAAATTGGACCGGATGGATTATGGTTTGGTATGGAATTGAAGAGTTGAGATTTGGTATGAATTGAAGGAATGAGTAGAATGTGGCATATGAATATTAATGTGGTGGACAGAGGGCGCCGATGAGAAGGGTATGTTGGCCGGTGGGGCCCTCTACATAGGCTATAATATAAGGATAAATAACTACACTCGGGCAATGAGCCGTATTTTCAGTATCAACCATAGTGTGGAATCGGCCAGAAAAGGTTGTCCTAGGAAGATATTATGATCTCCACATTGGGTAAGAGTAGATAAATACGCATGTGAAGCTGGATATGCCAAAACTAGGGCTGGAAAACAAGCTCATTTGTGGGGCTCGTTGGCTCGATTCAAAATTGCTCCAATTACACTCGTTTATTTATTAAACATTGAATGAGTCAATTTCGAATGAAATTAGTTTTTGCTACGGCTCGACTTGGCTCGTTAGCTCGATTCTAAAAATACTTTCAAATTATAAATAAAACAATATTAAATCAAACTGTCAATTTCGAGAAAAAAAAGCTCAAAAAAATAAGGATTTGGCTCGAATGCCACCCCTAGCCGGAAGGCCCAGTGAGGGACACAGAAAATCAACTACGGTTGATTCTTTCAGGCTATATATGTATAAAACCTTGGTTGAGTATCAGTGCTACTGCAGTAGCATGATACAACTGTTAGCCGCGAGCCGGCGGGACGGCCTAGGGAAAGAGTCCACGGCTCGGTAATAGGGTTGGAGATCTAATACTGGATTAGTGATAAACATTCTAGGGCCTCTCGTGTGGAGGTCACTATGGGTAAAGTGGTACAAACCTACGCAGGGTCAAAAATCATGAATTCATGCCTGTCTCCTGGACTGGAGGTTATGGAAGCTAAGTCTGCCTCATATACGAGTGCTAGTAGCAATTTCAAGAACTAAAAATTGAAACCCACGTTTTCTTAATAAAAACCCTTTTTTCTTGAAAATGGATTTGAGAAAGTTGGATCTGTGGTAAGTGCTGAGAAAAATTCATAATATGCATTTTGCTATTAATACTTGCTGAGTACTTTTGTACTCATTGTTGCTAAATCTCCCTTTGCTAGATAATTGTACTGATGATCAAATGTCTGATTGAGATGTGGATCCCAATTGGACCGACTACGAGACTTAGGGTGAGGGTCACCTGCAGAACCAAACCTACGAGAAGGACTACCATGAAGGATAGAGTGCTGAGTAGCTGTGTTGCGACTTCTTCAGTCTTTCGTGTAATTAGTATGTATACATACATATATATATGTATATGTATGTATTATATTTTTGTTGTACTTGGATCCTATGTAAGCTATGTCGCGGATATGTAGCCCTGCGTGGTTTGGACTGTATTATATTTCCAATTCAGTCTCTAATTATTGTTCTGTTGCAACACTTTGAACACGGTATAGTGGCTGATAAAGTACCGGGATGCCCGAAATTTTGTTAGCCACTATACCGAGATTCGTGTAATTAACTTAGAATAATGATAGTGGGGTTGTTAATTACCCTGGGCTAATTATGCGAGTCGCCACATTCAGCATCCTAACAGACCAAGAATCCAAGATCAACCAGTAATCACCCATGCAACCAAAAAAGTGTATATCCCTGTTTGCAGAAAGGAACAAATGTACTTGCGAAGACATGCGTAAAAAACTCACTTGGCAGTTCCAACCATATGCATGTTGGACTACCAGTTTTTGGGATTACTAACAGTAACTCCTCAAAGGCAAGTTCTTTACATATTAAATGAACGCCAATGCCGTGGCAAGAAGAAACATGAAAAACATTTCAAGTTATAGATGGATATATTGACAATGTGATTGATGAATAGTTAGCGTCAAATCAAAGACAGAATATTATGCAAGCATCAAAAAGACACACATATAGATACCTTTAGGGTGGAGTCCTTGCTTCCACTCAGTAGAAGCCTACTGTCGGCAGACCAGCTGAAGAGAAATAATGATATTAGGCATCAAGCATGGAATGAAAGAATACTGGGAAGACAGAAAAACTGACCTGATCTGGTAGACATCAGCAACATGCCCTCTGAAAGCTGCAACAAATTTGCCTGTAATACCATTCCATAACTTAACAGATTTGTCAAAGGAGGCACTTGCCAACCACTGCCCATCAGGAGAGAAGTAGACATGGTTTACGAGCTGCACACAGCAAAACAAACAACAAAATCATTTCTAAGCATAGCTTTAACTAAAGAAATTACCATGGCTTACTTGAATACAAATACATACGACCAACTGGTTTTTGTCCTACTTGATCAAACCATCTGATGACTTATGGGCAACTTGCACAAAGTACTAATGATTTGAACACTATTCTGATTTCTAAATGAATTTTGATGGAATCACACCATTAAGTCAATGGCAGTAATTCATTGTCGGTGTCAAGTTACAGGCGGGAAACACAAAAGATTTCTAATCTGTTCTCAATTCTCATTGAGCCAGAACAGAGATCGAGAAATCCAAATACGAGTAGAAATATGCATACTAGTGGAAGAGGATTTTCTGGAGATAATAAGATGAGATACTACACCTTCTGATGACCAGTCATGCGAGATTTGGGCTGTTTACTAATTGTTGGTTCCCAAAGAAACATCGTAAAATCATCAGAACCAGAAACTAGTCTCTCAGGAGCATTACCCCTCATCTTCTTGTATCTCGCAAGAGCAGCCTAAATATGCAAAGTTCTCAGGTGAAAAAAGTCACTCCCAAAGCTTATCTTTATCATAAGAATGATGTCATAATTTGAACAAAACCTAATTAGTCATTTCAGCAAGCAATAAATTAAATAACAAAATATTAGCACTAAGTTATGTCATACAGGAACATACCTCCTTCATTTCCTCGGCAGTTGAATATGTCTTGCCAGTATGGTCATATGCGCCAGTACGAAGAACATATTCTGTGCTCAAGGCAAGCGAATTTACCCAGTGCCCATGACCCTGAATATGTAAATGTTGATAATTAAGTCAAGGAATAAACTGTGGCGTATAAAATGGGATAGCTGATCTGATACTGTGATAACAATTCACAGAACAAGAAGTCAAGTGCAAGCTAAAATCACAATGAAATCGGATGAAAAACATTCCACAAACTCGGTCCCGGATAAACCACACGGTTCACAACTGAAGGATATCTACTTGATATGTGGTAGTCTGATCACAGTTTAATACTCAGCATTAAATGCCAATAAAAAAGCAGAGCTGATAGACCAGAGCACGATCTACTGATAGCATGCCAGTATATAGCCTTTTATAGGCTAAATGCATCCTAGAAGCGCAAATAAAACATGGTCGGTCAGACATGTTGCCCACATAGCATACGGATCCCACACACATAAGCTTATTCTGTTGATGACAAAGATGACTAGAATCTGGTATTCTAGAGTTCTATGCCTGTTTGCTGAATTGTTTTGCTCCAGGCTCAGGAAACTCGTCAGTTTGGCAAGATCAATATATTAGATGTTTTGAGTTGAAATCCTATACCTTGATAAGGCAAGGGAGTCCAATGCCCGGAGATGTCCTAAACTAATGTTTGATATATCCCTCTTTAAACAGTGCTGGCATCCTACTAAACAAGTAAATGTACCCTATGCCCTACTAAAAACTTTCTGGCAAAGCACAAGGCATTTCTACAAGCTGTTCACTTCTCTAGCTTCGTCATATCTCTTTGTATGAAGATGACAAATGTTTATTTTCAATATTTTTACATAGTGACAACAAATTGGGTGAGCGAATGGTTAAACATGTTAGAATGGTTGCATTTGCATTAACTGGGCCAATGGGCCAAAACAGTGTACATGTACAAAGAGGGTAAAATAGCAAATAACACCCTATACAAGTCTAGTTTAACAACCCCCCTCAAACTCAAGGTGGATCCACAACATTGAGTTTGGAGAGATGAAGATCATGATGCGCCTTCGTTTGTGCCTTGGTGAAGAAATCTGCGATCTGAACCTCGGAAGGCACGTACTGAAGGGCAACCACCTGCTGTTGCACTTGCGTCCGGACATAGGAAGCATCAACGCCAATGTGCTTGGTGAGCTCGTGCTTCACCGGATCTCGAGCAATGTTGATAGCGCAGATCGGTTTAACACACCGTCGTAGGGGTAGAGACAGTGACACCAAAATCTGCCAGAGCCATCGTAACCAAGTCACCTCACCACGTCAGAGGCAGTCGTCGCAACTTTCACTTTAGTGCCGAGCAAGAAATCGAGTCGCTTCTTGGTCTTCCGTGGCAATCAAAGAAGAACCAAGAAAGACACAATAAGGTAGAGAGGACTTGAGATCGGAGGAATCGCTAGCCCAGGAAGCATCCGAATAGGCCTGGAGCCGCAAAGGGTCGGAGCAAGAGAAAAAGAGACGGCGATCAATGGTACCACGAAGATACCGCAGACCGAAGGAGATGACTATAGTGTATCCGAGTAGGAGTCTGCATAAATTGACTCGTGATGTGAACAAAGATGGGAGATGTCGTATGCGAGTAATACCAAGGTAAACAAGACTCCCCAACTAGGTGGCTGTGGCGAGTAGGATCCTCAAGAGGTGTCAAGTCGCCAGTGGGACGGCCGAAGGTGAAGCTCCATAGGAGTGGAAACAAGATACGCCAATCGGAGACATGCCCGATCAAGGAGATCTGAATGTACTTCCGGGGAGAGGTAGTAGCCCTCCGGGCGTGGAAGTGACCTCAATCCCAAGGAAATGCCGAAGAGGACCCAAATCGACATCTCGAACTGCCATCGAGACGCGCCTTCACAAAGGCAACATACGAGGATCATCACCGCTGATGAGCATGTCATCCACGAGAGAAGAAGAAGAGTACGACCACGAGAAGTGTGAACGAAGAGGCAGGTCGTGCTCACTAACAACAAAACCTAGCCGTGACAACAGAGGTGAAGCGCCGAACCAAGCACGAGGGGCTTGCTTGAGCCCATAGAGAGAACGACTAAGGCGACACATCGTGGTCATCCGGGCAGAATAGCCAGGAGGCGGGTGCATGTAGACCTCCTCACGAAGCTCACCGTGAAGAAAAGCGTTCTTCACATCAAGCCGGGAGATGGTCCACCGAACGAGCGTAGCTAACGCGGCCACAAGTGTGTGCCTGCGGTGGTCGGTGAGCAGAGCGAAGGTCTCCTCATAGTCACGCCATACTCCTGCTGAAACCACGTGCAACGCACGCGCTCTTATAGCGCTCAATAGAACCATCGGGCGAGTCTTGATCTTGTAGACCCACTTGCATGTGATAGGAGGATGTAAGGTGACAAGGTGCAAGGTCCTAAGTACTGCAGTGCGCTCTAGAGGAAAGAAGCTCCTCACCCATAGCGAATTGCCACTCGGGATGAGTACAAGATCGCGATAGGAAGTAGGCTCAGGAGGAACTGAGGCAGATAACGAGCAGTAGTAGCGACCGGACGAGGAATCGTACTCCGATCACTAAGAGCGCACTGCTGGTGAAGGAGCAGGAGAGGTAGACTCAAGTAGGAGTAGAGGAGAGGATGAAGTGGAGTAGGAGCCGGACCTAAAAGAGAGGAGGCCGGGAGGAGGTGGACGACGAGTGTAGTGGAAACGAACAGGAGGCTAAGCTGGAAAGGGAGGTCGCCGAGGTGACGAGAGAGAGGTGGAGCAGGCCTGAATGAAGGGCGGGAATGGAAGGTGACTGGATGATGGCGAGGATGTAGGTAAAGATAGGGACGGAGGAGAGGGTGGTGGTGGATAGGAGGAAGTATCAGGTAGAGTGAGGAAGGAGAGCGAATTAGAAGTAGAGTGCGGGCTATAGGAAGGATCACGAGTGAAGAAGGATCGAGACTCATCAAAGTGAGGTCTCGGAGACCGAGGATCCGCGAGCCACGTGGTCCCAACAACGATAACCCTTGCGTTCAGCATCATAGCCAAGAAAGATGCACTCAACAGACTAAGCAGTCAGCTTCGTCCGCTCACGAGGCTGAAGAAGCACAAAGACAACACACCCGAACGCACGAAGGTGACTGTACTGAGGAGTCCTGCTAAAGAGATGATCAACAGGGGTGGCACCCCGAAGAGCAGTAGAAGGCTGGAGGTTCACAAGATAGACAAGAAGAGATGACCTCACCTCGTGGCCGGGCGAGGAAGCCAAAGATCATCGCTCGAGCAGTCTCAAGAAGGTGACGATGCTTGCGCTCAGAGACACCATTCTGAGCGTGAGCACCAGTACAAGAGTATTGAGGAAGGGTACCCTGCTCGAGGAGATACTGACAAAGAGAGGTGGATAGGTACTCGCCAGCAGAGTCAGCTCGGAAGACACGAATAGGCAAGTCAAACTGTGTGCGGACCATGGTAGCGAAAGCCTGGTAGGCAGACAACACCTGATGCCTGGAAGTCAGAAAGTAGATCCAAGTAAAACGAGAAAAATCATCAATAAAGATCACATAGTAGCGATGACCCCTTCAAACGGCGAGCCGCCCCAAACATCGGAATGAACCAAGTCAAACTAGCGAAATGAATCACCGTGGTGGATAGGGTAGTCATGTAGTCGCTTCAAGCTTACGACCTCATACAGATAGGAGGTATCACGTAAACCTTCCCAAGAACACCACGACTCACTAACAAAGAAAGACGAGACCCACACATGTGACCTAAACGATGATGCCATCGAGCAAAACCAAGCGGCGAAGCGAGGGTGGCGAGGCAAAGTTGACATCGAGACGGCAATGATCGGCCTGGAGGTGGACGTGACAAGTGGAGGGAAGGCGAAGCTACCAAGCTCCCAAAGACGCCGAGAGTCACGCACTGACTCAGCGCACTCAACCAGGGTCCCCGTGAGACGATCCCCAACGTAACAAGAGTCACTCAAGAATGATACGACAATCAAGGTCAGTCGCTGCTAAATCGGGCCAGACGAGGCGAGGAACATGTGAAGCATGAAGGAACATGAAAACAAGAAGTGTGGAGAGTCCCCGACCAAAGAAGTGAAAGGGAAGTACCATCACCGCCTTGACAGACATGGGGATGGTCGAAGAACTCAGCTGGCCAAGGTAAGTAGAATCGTGTGTCATATGAAAAAGCCCCGCCAAGAATCCAAGGCAATCAGATACTCAAGGAAGACTGGCAGCATGTGACGGTCTGGAGAAGGAGTCGCCCCAGACGGCGCTCCATGCGCCAAGGCGCCGAGTCACATCCTCATATAGCCGCCGAGGGGGCGTCAGGTGGGCGAGAGGTACCGGCCTCCACCACCTCCACCCTTGCGGTTCGAGGCCTCCTCCGTGACCGCTCAATGGTGTGCCTGCCTTCTTGCAGAGTTACAACGAACCACCGCACCAACGATGCTCGCCACAGAATCGAGCCTCCCTCCGGCCGGGAGAGGAGCAGCACCACAGAGTCGCCGCAGAGGAGGTGCAGGTGGCGAGGGCGACAGACGAGGAAGACGAGAGAACGCCACGAAGACGAAGTCTGCCACGGACCAGGCGAGCGCCTCAACTGCAGACGGTCGCGCGGGCGGCCAAGAATGAGCACGAGTCGCCAAACTCCGGTCGGCCGACGGAGGAACTCAAAGAGGCGACAGACTCTTGTGGTCCCGATGAAGCGCCACAATAGCCGCAGTCGAATCAGCGGAGGCTCCATGAGTCAAGCCGACGCCACGCCACTCGCTTCTGGCCGGTAGAAGGCATCGGCGGTGGAATCCAAGCGACGAAGAAGAGCTCGACTCAATGTCCAAGTGTAGAGAGTATCGCCGGTGGCCGAAGCTCGCGCGCTCCTTCATTATCACCGAGAAGAAGGAAGAGCGGCGGATCCATGGCAAGCTCAACCTTCATGTCGCTTAAGATGACAAGAATGAAGACGAGCCTCATCCATCCGCCATACCAAGAGTCTCGCAAATCGGCGACATTATCGATCGGCCCCGCCATATGTTGCTAGAACATGCAGGGACAGAGCACCATCCGCCCACCACAAGCCGAATCTGAACCGAGGCAGTGGGGCGAAGGACGAGCTCCGCAGGTGACCCCATAGACGCCGATCAGGAAGTGAGACGGCATTGTAGACCACTTCCTCGGAAGTTGGTTCCATCAAACATGATGGGCGGAGAGGCATTGGTCCGTAAGAACGAGATGCGCCGCCATTTGGTGCTAGAAGGATGGAGGAAAAGCCCTCGTTGTATTCGCCACCGCCACCGATGTCGCCAAAGAAGAAGTGCCACCGGCCAGAGGCCATCGCCGCCGCGACTGGTCGTTGCTCGATTCGCTGCCAGCCTGGATGCGCGCTGGCGCCGAATCGAGGTCGCGATCGCCGCTAAAGCGGAAATGCGGCCAGCCGGCACACCAGGACGGAGGTCGAGCGGCTTCGAGGCAACGCGGACGGAGGGAGGCGACGTCGAGGCGACGGAGGAAAAGGCGCGTCAAAGCGACGCGACGGGAGGCGATGGCGGCTGGGAAAACAGAGGCTGCCGCCGGAATGCAGAGGAGGAGAGAAGGGAGAGCAGTGGTTGCCGCCGGAGGGATCTCGCGCGACAGCGGAGCGTCATGGTGAGGATGGTCATGGGCGGCGCGGCTACTGATGCTAGAAGCGGAAACTCCTAGCTAGGGTGCATGACCAACCTTGCTCTGATACCATGTTAGAATGGTTGCATTTGCATTAACTGGGCCAATGGGCCAAAACAGTGTACATGTACAAAGAGGGTAAAATAGCAAATAACACCCTATACAAGTCTAGTTTAACAAAACACAGATTCAGCTAGTGCTACTAGTATAAGCCAGTACATCATCTGAACATTTTTAGTATTTATGCATCTACCAAACAATCAAACAAATCTAGAAACGAGTATAAAGCTGTTGTCGCCCACTACGCGTCCAGGCGGCCGGAGGGGGGCGCCATGGCCTGGCACCTCCCCTGGAGGGAGCCAGGCGGCCGCCTGGAAGTCCAGGCGTCGTGGCAGCAGCAACCAGGCGTCCGGCCAGGCAACACGGCAGCCAACTGGGCTGGAGGCCAGTGCTTTTGAGGCGTGGAGCTACGACCGACCGACGACCCTAGATCTCCGCCACGTCGCCTCCAGCATCTGTGTCTCCCCCTCTGCCTACCCATCTAGCTCTCTCCCTCCTCCGCCTCCCCCTCCTCCTCTGCCTCCCTGCTGCTTGATGCTGTTGTAGGCGAAGGAGGGAGAGGGAGAGGCTTGATGTTGTAGGCAGAGCAGGAGGAAGAGGAGTCGGGGACGTTTGATGCTGACCGAGGAGGAAGAGGGGGAGCCGGGGACGCTTGATGCTGGCAGAGGAGGAGGATGCTGGGTGGACCACCGGCGGCCGAGGCCCGAGCGAGGAGGAAGGAGGAGGCGAGGATCTGGTGCCCTGGAGGGAGGAGGCAAGGAGGAAGCCGACCGAGTCCCGACGTGGCTGCTGTGGTTTGAGGAGGAAGCCAGCCTAGGCGAGAGCGAGTGGTGTGAGGATCTTCTGTGCTGCTGTGGTTTTCTTTTATGTGATAGATATAGGGATCTTCTGTGGCTGCTAATTGAGTATATTACTATATTACTATATTTGCTATTGCATTTCGTTTGGTCGCCTAACTGTCGCCTGGGCGCTAGGCGTCCAGGCGCCCCGGAGGCGACTTGCCTCGTCGGGGCGCCATGATAACCATGATCCATATATGTTGTAAAGGCGAGCTTTAAGAATCGAAGGTATAAGGCAACATCATCAACAGCATAAATTAGACTGTCTAAGTAATTAGATAACAGAACAAACATTTAAAGGAACCTCTGGTCAGACTCAATATTGAACTTAATACGCATAGGCAAAGCCAATCAATAAAAAAAGGTGATTTGACGTTGATTAGTCAGGACTTAAGCTGTGTTTGTTTAGGTCAGGCCGGAAGAGAAGTCTTGGAGCCGAAGAAGCTAGCGGCTTTTTCGGAGCTAGAGGTCGGAGCCGAAGAGACTTGATAAAGGGGATGGCAATTTTTTGTAAATAAAATCAAGTTGCAAGGGTACCAAGGAAGTGGGATTTTCAGAAGCTCCAGCCAGCCCGAGAAGCATCGTTTTCCTTGCTTCTCTCGTGTAGTGCAAATTGGTGGAGCTTCCTCTCCACTAGTCGAAAATTATCGCTTGTTTTAGCTTGTGACTTATGAAGGTCTAGAAGCCAAATAAGCCTAAGCAGAAGCCTAAACAAACACAGCCTTAGGCGGTTGACCATACCGTGTTGCTGGCCCTTAATGCAGTAACTCATGTTGGAGAAATGTTAGTTTGAAAGTGACATGTCCAATACTTTTTTGGGAAAAAAACGAAAGAGAGATATTCTATGTTCAGCTATAAATTGTGCATCTCAAATAATTTACATGACGTAAGAGGCCATATAGACAACAGGTTACTGAATAAAGATTAACTTCCTTAAGGGGGCATAAACATTTGCAATAGTTTGTGAGTGTACACTGAATTGGAAATATATTACCAGCAGTGTTTTGACCAACTTTCCCTGAGAAGTTTCCCATACTTTGATTAAACAATCTTCAGAACTGCAGAACAAAAACATTGTTTTCAGAATTGTATCTGTAAAATATAGCCTGGTGTAAAGAAGTTCATAAAGCATAGCATCAAATATCATTCGTGATGACACCAGAACTTATGGTCAATGAGATAAGTGATTAAGCATATAATAGGCAGCTGGAATTTAGCCATATAGGGTGCGTCATCTAAACTTGTAGCTATTAGGAATGAATAAAATAACGAGCGTACGAAGTAAAAGAAAACAGCCGGAAGCCTTTGCCAGATCAAGGCCTACCCACAAAAGAAAAAAATTATTTTCTGATTACCTGAACTTCAACATGTTACCCATTAAGTAATAATAATAAATCTAGGGAATTGTCTGACTGACACAGGGGGAGGGCTGTGGTTTGTGCGAATGCTATCTTAATAGTTCTTGTTCACAATTCTTGAAAGGAAAACAACTAAGAACTGTTATACTGCTAGGCTTCCACCTCATACACAGATAAGAAATGAAAAAAATAAAATTTGTAGGGCTCCAATGACGATTGAGATCTATCATGTTCCGATGAGTCGATGACGAATATAAAATTTGCTTTGATTGGTTTGTGGACTCAATTAATCTGTTAAAGTAGCAGACTAAACAAAAGCAGAATTTTCACATATTGCATATCAGCAAGTCCAATAGTGATTTAACTTCACAATATTACCTTTATCACAACATTAGCACATAGTACAATCCTGAACCACAATGGAATTTTTGAATTGGTAGTATTCCTTTTTTAACATATCCATTAATTTCAAGGTAATAACTGATCAAGTACAAATATTAAAGGACAAAATCGTAATCCTTTTTGAAAAAGAAGAAAAGGGCTACTTATGTAATTGTATTACCCTGTATAAATTAAACCATCTCCACCCCACTTGACACAGGTCACTGAATTAGTGTGACCTGTAAGGGAAATAACACACTTCCTTGTAGTAATGTCCCAAATACGTGCATCGCCATCCTTACTTGCACTTACAAAACGGCGGCAAGGAGCTTGCAAATGAATTGGCTCCCAAGATACAGCAGTAATCCACTTTCTGTGTCCCTATTGTAAAAGGCCACAATAAATGACTACTGGATCAAGAAGAATGAAAGATCCACAAGATCTAACATATGATAAGCATATCTTCTTTCTACCAATATACAAATTCAAGATACCAAGAAAGAGACAAATTTGCAATAGTTCTCTTCAACTAGCATCCATTTTCGAGAATGGTTCATGGAAAACTCACACTAGACAATTGGCACATGATGCAGTGTGTTCTAACGATATGCAAATGAATAGCTAGCATAATTTCTCAATTCCTAGATGTTAACAAATAAACAGTGCATAATCTTACCGTAAGTGGAGTGCCCAATTGCTTGCCTGTTTTTGGGTCCCATAATATAAGTTCACCTGACTTGCTTCCACTAACAAGATATTTCCCATCAGGTGACCATGCAATGCAGAGGACCCAATTTTTGTGTCCTGGAAGATGCAGGGTTATTTTTATAACATTCAAGTACAGACAATATCCAAGAAAAAAGTGCACATATGCAAATGGGACTAGCTAAGAGTCCAAAAGTTATACTTAGAAGCACTGGAAGACATGTCAAAGAAACACAAATTTCACCATAATGTTACAAGAGAAACTACATGCAAAGATGAACTTCCACTGGGTTTGAATGTCTGATATAAGCTAAAAAAAGGTTCATATGATGCATTAATTACAAGAAATAGGTTCTGCCATCCTTTACTAGTTTCAAAGCTTCTAATTCACAGCTTTGGCCAAGAAAATTAAATAAAAGGTTATCAAGCCTAACTTGTCCAGCACACAGTCCATTCTATTACACATATCATTTGCCCTACCACTAGAAAAGGTTAAATGGTTAATTATAAAGGTAATTTACAGGTTTGTTGCGCAAATAAAAAGATTTTTTTTGTTTGAAGAAGCAAATGAAAAGATTAAATTGCAATGTTCTAAATAACGGTAAACGGTGAACAAATGGTCACCCCATCTTTTAGTGTTTATACGGTAAGCGGCCTCGTAAACGGTTTTACTATTTAAAATTCAGAGAAATATATACATATATTTGAACTGACAAAATAGGCATTTAATTCATCTTCTTCCGTGCATATATAATGAAATTACCAGGCTATCAACAATTGTCCACAGCGGTGATATGAAGAAAAAAGATGACATGTTGTGAATGTAATTAAGGAATCATAATTGAATGAATGAGCAACTCAAGTGGCAATGAAAAGCAAAGCTAGTATTCATCTCATATATATCATAATATTCCATGTCATATGGCAATCTTGCAACTTTACCCAAATAAACGGACCGATAAAACAGGCCTGTTAAACATTAATAGCCTTAAACTGAATAAACGGCCCGATAAAACGGGCCAAATGTCTATAAATGTAATGGGCAGAGGACCTTTACCATTTTAACAGCCGTTTACAAGGCATTTATCTACAACACTGTTAAATTGACCCACTTGGTTGTGAAGGAATCTACGTAAAGATGGCTACTGAGTTGCTAACCCCATTTTCCCATCAAAATTCTTCTAAGAAATAGAAAATCATGAATGTTGATACAGACTCAGTAATCATGAGAAATGATAACCATGTCACAACCATAAAAAACCAGCATTACAGAGGTATCAGCAACATGACTAGAAATTGCCAATACGCAAGTATTCTAAGCATTCACCTTTGCATGTGAACAGTGGAGTCTGTGTGTTCAGGTCCCAAAACCGGACAGTGGTGTCACCTGAACCACTAGCCAAACATCTTCCATCAGGGCTGAAAGAAACGGCTAGTACAGCTTCTGTATGGCCTGCAGATGGATAAGATTATGTACAGATCATTCCATGACAGTATAAAAAGCTGAAAGTCAACATAAATGAAGTGGGATATAAGAGAAGGTCTTGACTTTCCAGTATTGAGTTATCAAATTATTGTGTATTAATCAACTAGGATATCATTTACTAAAGCCACACTTGCGCTCATGAGCTGCCCACCCTTCAAGTATCCTCTTACATGTTCTCATGTCCATCATTCAAAAACAGTTCAACAATGAGCTCCTAAACATATGGGGGTATGATCTAACAAGTATCGCCAGACCAAATCAATTTTTAATCATGCAACATACAAGATGCAATTAAAGTTTTGCTTCCAACAAGAGAAGCCGCTGCTATCTTAGTTCCTTGAACTCATGTTAGACCATTAGGTTATACATATCGCATTTATAACAAATACGCATATCACAACCCTCTTGCAGCAAAAATCTAAAAGGTGAGGAAAATAATTATCTCTATAACTGTTTATCACAGCTCTAAATCTAATGTTTGAATTCTAAACATGTTCAAATAAGCAAATCGCAACAAAGGCAAACCTTGAAAAACCAAGGCTACAAAGCACGAGTTCATTATGATATGATGTATTCCTTTTCATGTGAGATAAACAAAATTAGGATACAAAGGCTGCTACAGATAAAATTGTCACAGTACTTACTGTGCTATGAGAACTCTTTAAAAGTAAAACAACAAGTTGTAAGCTTGCAATGTTAGACACATAGTTAACATAAATGCGGTTCGTCCAAGTGGCAGTACGGGATTCGGGTTTGCAGTTCGCTACTTTTTTTCCAATTTCCACTGCGAACACGAACCCCGTACCCTAAACCAGTTTGGTGTCAACAAATCCGTTTGTGATTCGTGGGGCGAATCCGGTAACTATGGTTAGACATGAACCGACAGAAAGCATTAACTAAGGGTAATGTTGCCCTCAAAAAAATGAGCAAGGGTAATGAACGGAATCCAGGATAGGTGTACCAGCGATTGTAGCAGAGCATCGGTTAACTGGCCTGATCCGGAAAACTGCTTGTGGTTGATATACTATGCGCACAGTAACCTCAACATTGGCTTCATTTACGAAAAAAGAACAAGAGAGGTTAGAAAGCAGAAATGGGATGCCACCCTTAGCGTCTATAATCCTGCTTCCCAATAGTGGGGGGGAAAACAAAGGCGTAGATGAACTGCTCAGTGTATCTCACCATTTTTTTGCTGCATGTAAGCGCCAAGCTGAACAGAGAGCTCTTCATCTGCGATGTAGAATGTGTAAGGCATCTTGTCCTCCTGAAGTAAAAGTTTACAGACATTAGCTCGCTTAAGTTTGCACGACAAGGGGGAAGTAGACTATCTAGCTGATAAGAAATCTGCCATGGCACATTCATGTCTTGTCCATTGGCAATGCAGATATTTGACCTTTTGCCTTCAGCTCAAATTGAACTTGTCTTAACAAGTACTATCTTCCTATGCTACATTGTTTACCATGCCCATCAACTTGCCCTTTCCATAAATCTTAAGCATTTAAATTCGTTGGAAATAAAACTACGGAGCAGTGGAGGCGAAATTATTACATTGTGGAGGAGATGATTAACAATCTCCTGGAGCTGAGGCGGGCCGACGTTCTGCGGCAGATAGAGCGGTGCGCCGAGATGCTCCCCTTCGGGACTAACCAGCTGGCACATGACGCTGCCGGTGCTGGTGTCGCCGGGAGGCGCCGGCTCCGCCGCCGCCTGTCGATTTTGGTTGTCCATCTGAAATCGCCAAAGCGCATGTATGAGCGCTGTTAGTCAGATATTAAAAGGAGGAGAGCTTCGCTACTCAGAAGCCTGACAACCTAATCAATTCACCCGGCCGCTTCTTGCTTCTATGGAGGAGGAGGAGGAGGAGGACGGCGCCGCCGGTGAGGTGGGAGGCGGCGTTTTGGGGTTCTGGGGACGCACGACGCGGGCAGAAGAGAGAAACAGCGCTGGGCCTGGGATATGGGCCGAGCCTCATCTTATGTCCCTAGAATCCTACATATGTGTATTTTTCGAATTTTTTTTATTTAATATTTATTTTAAATCTTTTTTCGAAAATAATCAACGGAATTTTTTTTTACGAAAATAGACACCTGTCACCCGGGTATGGGACGATCGCCCCATATTGGGGCGACAGGTACCTGGATGCAAAAAATATTGACAAATTCACTCTTTTATGTGTCTATTTTCACATTTGCGTTTTTTGCATGCATGTCCCTGTCGCCTCAATATGGAGCAATCGCCCTATATTCGGCGACGGGGACATATTTTGGTAATATTTTTTTCCGTCCATTATTTTTGAAAATAAAATAAAATAAATATTAAATAAAAATAAATTCTGTATTTTTCTCTTCATGTGTTGTATTTTGCAAACTAGGGTCTCCTCGATTCGCGGTATTTTAAAAACACAGCAATAGAAAGAAAGAAAGAGGAGTGCGTGCTATGGAATCTTGAATCTATATGACTGAAAACCAGAGGAATTTACGACAAAGGATGCTTAGTTACACTAAAAAAAATATAGGAATCTTTTCAAGAGCTTTGAGCCAATGTTTTGTGTCCGGGAGCCAAGTGCATAAGAAAAATATAGGAATTTTTTTACTGTTCTAGTCGTGTGTTTTTTTTTTCAAATCTAGCCTCTTTATGGGTGTTTTTTCAAAAACAACCTTCTCCCTCTCCACCGCAGAAGGCGCGCCGACACATGTCTCCTGCAATGTTTTCCGTGGTGGGGGGTCAAGGAGACCATTTTTTGAAAATACATTCAGAGGAAGACTATAATTGGAAAACAACAAGCTGCATGGACCAGTGTACCGTTTTGGGTTTAATATAATACTTCTTCCGTCCATGTTTATAAGGAAGCACGAGGCAAAATTTCAGGCAATGCTCTTCGTACTGGTTCCCAGGGATTATTTCTGTCATACCAAATTTGGATCGTTGTAGATGCCAGACACTCCACAGCGTTGGCAGGCAAAGATAACTAGGAAGATCTGCGCGCTCCGCCGCGCCGTGCAAAATTTGATCCAAGTTTTTATTTCTGGAAAAAGGCAGGAATATCCAAGATAATACACGTTTTGAAAAATATTAGAGATCGCTCTGGACAATATTAGATTTCGGGTTTCCAAAGGAATTATAGATGCCGAGTTTAATATCCCATGCGTTCACTGGGTAATATAAGAGATCGAGCTGCAAAAAAAATCATTTCCCTTGTTTTTTCACTGGAAAAGCGAGGAAAAACGGAGAAACGATGGACGAAAAACAAATTTCCATTTTTTTTTTTTGGGAAAACAACCAACGAAAACAGCTTTGTCGGGAAAAGCGAGGAAAAACGGGCTACGAAAACATTTTTCCCTGGAAAAATAAGGAAACACGGAGAAACGACGTACGGAAAACGGATTCCCAATTTTTTTTGGGAAAAGGCCAACGAAAACATTTTTCCCACGCTCCGGAGAAAAAACGGATCACGAAAACATTTTTTCCGGGTAAAACGGAGAAAGAAAACGGTCTTTCATTTTTTTGGGGGGAAAACGGCCAACACAAACATTTTTCCCATGCTCCGAAGAAAAAACGGATAACAAAAACATTTTATCCGGGCAAAACGAAGAAAAAAAACGGTTTTCCATTTTTTTTCTGAAAAAACGGTTAACGAAAATATTTTTCGCATGCTCTAGAGGAAAAACGAACCACGAAAACATTTTTTTCGGGCCAAACAGAGAAAGGACCCGAACGTAAACCGTGGGGACCTGTCTGCTATAATTTTGGACCTGTTCGCTATTTTGAAAAATTAGAAAAGGGCTCGTTCGCGATTCGTATTTAACGGAAGGTTCTCCCTGTAAAACGGCAAATCAGGGACCTAAACGCGAACCGGGAAAAATATTTTACTCTCACATAAAATCGCACAGAGACCTATTCGTAATTTGGAAGAACCGAAAGGGGGATTTTGCAAAAATGATGGCCACCACGTGGCCCATCCGGTTGGACGCCAATCCCTCCCTCCATAATAGATGGTATATTTGTGTCCGAACTCTACCACTGGCACCATGCAAAAAGGTCAAAAACCTGCGCACAAAGTTAACATGGAGGGTAGCATGATCTCTATATTAATATTGGGATATACTGCTTTAGTTTTAAGGTTGACCAAATCTGTTAGTCCGACAAATACAATTCATATTTCCTGATACAAGTCCTGCCTGCATCACAAGGTGAAATAATTGGTCCCAATGAGTTTGAATCGGTTATCCTCTCGTCTGTGAAAATTAGTAATTTGGGTACGTTGTCTATGATTACATGGCCTTGTACTTTAGTTCTTCAAAATCCCCTTATTTTTGAAAGGCAAAAAATTAACTGCTGTAAAAAGGACTGTTTTTACCTCTTTGTCAATGCAACTCCCAAAGGCTGGACGGTGGCTTCTCAAAGGCTTTTTTTCTCTCTCTCTCTAGTTCTGGGTATAACAATTAGTTGAAAGCATCTTTCACAAGCTATAGCCGCAAAATCTTACTAGAATAGACAAAGATGCTTATAACCGACTATGATCATGTTCGTTTGGGCTTTTTTATCAGCTTAAAAGTTAAAAGGCCAAAGTCAAAACAAATAGATGTCTTTTTATCTGGGCGTTTTCAAAAGCCATATGCAGACCTTGTTTGGCATGTGGTTGTAGTTTTTCTGAGAAGAAGATTTCGGTTAGGCTGCATAGTTGAATGGCTGCACGGCTAGGCTGAAGAGTGGCTAGGCTGAAGAGTTTTGATATTTGGCAGTATGACTTTGAGGTGTGAGAAGCGCGAGTCAAGAATAGAGTGAGAGGGGTAGGGTTTTAGATTTTATACGTAGTAGAAGTGGGTACTTTTCTTTAACTTTAATGGCAAAGTCAGAATTTCAACCCACTGAAGACGCAGGAAGCTATCCAGACCAACTTTCGGCTTTTAGCTTCTTCTAGTATAAATAAATTGCTGGCTTTTGGCTTTCGGCTGCGGAGAAGCCTGCTGTTTGGGACAGTTTCCGGCTTTCCAGAGAGAAGAAGCCGAAGCTAAAGCATCCAAAACAGGGCTTAAAAGCCAAAAATTACCGGATAGATACTTTTTTGGCTTATTGAGGGTTGATTTTAGACTAATACCACTGAAGTTGTGTTAAAATTACTCAACTCTGCCAAATATAAAAACCAATTACTTTTAGATTACAGGGAACGTCAATGCCCCTAATTGACGGCTACCTAGACAACTACAATCCAGATTAGAGATTACATAGAACGTCAATGCCCTAGATCTCCAACTACATCAGAATTTTGAAATACATAGATTATGGACTTAGATCAACAATTGCTGTTTGAAGCAGGTGAATTTCGAATTAAAAAAGAACTAACCTATTGCACAAGTAAAAAATTGTTTTCACTGCTGTCAAAATAGCCCTGGAGCCTTGTCTTGAATCCCTCCACATCAAGCCTGGTCCTGCAAAATTGTATCCCCAGAAAATTAGTTGTTCTCAAGTGCGAGAGAGAGAGGAGGGGCATTGTCATGAACCTTGCTTTAACTGACAGTCTTCATAAATCAGGATGTAGCAGAAAGCTTTGTTTATGTTATGTCTTCATAAATCACGAGAACGCCGGGTTCAGATTCTGCGGGCGTGCCAGCCGATTTGATCACGCAATTGGCAAGAGACGTATTCTCCGACACGATGGGTCAGGAGAACGATTGGGGGGACTGTCGATGGGTCAATCCTAATTGGTCTGAAGCAAAGCAGCGTAGATCTGGGGGATTCGATAAATCTGACCAACCCTTGCGAGCCGATCAGATAGGGTAAAAGCCTACTCTTCCCGAAAAAGGCGATGCGCGGCAAGATCAGGACGAGAGTAGAGCTTGGCTAGGTGCAATGCAACAGAGACCAACAACTGGCGATGCACAACTCGTGTTGATCAACGTGTATTACAGGAGGAAAGATTACAAGATTAAAAATGACTACTCCTAACGCTGAAAAGTAAAGTAATTGATTGACTAGTTGTTTGGATGTGTCTGTCGACGTAGCTCGTCGGTCTCCTTTTATAACCCTTAGGTCTGATCGTATTTGCTTCGGTCTCTTCATCCGCTCGTATCGGCCTCGAATTCTTCTTTCCAACTTGGGCGTGATCGTATCTGGTCCAAGCCGTATTAGCTTCGGTCTTTCCTTCTGATCCATGTACTACTATATGATCACAACCTTCTAAATCACCTGTTCGCCGCCCTTTGCCAACCTGGTTCATGCCGGCCATCAGACTCGCGCCAAGATCGCGCCTGTCTCGGTCGCTTAATTTTGGGTGCTAACACGATCCATATTAGATGAGATGAAAAACTGAAGGTAGATGAGTCTCTATAGGTTGGGAGACTAAGGGTGTGTTTGGTTGCCTATACCAAGTGATACATGTATGACATGGTTCAAGAAAAAAAAGGCATACATATATTTGGTTACTTGAATAGAACCATCCCATCCTGGACCAAGTGATACAAAATTGAGGAATATTTCCTCTAGATGCTGAATCATTCCATTCATCCAAAATAATAGAACCAAATGGTACAGGACCATCCCACCCCATTCAACATCATCACATCAATCAAACACACCCTTAGAGGTGAATTCCCTGGGTGGTACTTTAGCCTTATAGAAAAACTGAAGGCAGAATGTTAAGTACGAAACTAAGTAAGGAAAATGATATGGTTGTTTGGAATTTGAGTTCTAAGAGCTGGTTTTATGTGAAATTATTTCATATGTTTATGAAAATCTAGAATGTAAGTTTTTCTCGTAAATTCCTTTAGAAGATTAAGATTCCTCTAAAAGTTAGAGTTTTTATTTGGTTAATGCTAATGAAAAGCATTTTAACTGAATATAGACTCTTGCGAAGGGATGGTAAGGCATAAGAAATGTCAGCTTTGTGGTGTTGATGAGACAATCGATCATTTGTTCATCTCATGTCCATTGGTGAGATTCATCTGGAATGTGGGGAGATGTGTTTTTGGTTTGAGATGTTCACCTGCTAATATTGAACATCTATTTGGTAATTGATTGATCCAATTCAGGGGTAAATCAAAGAAGCTATTGGTGGTGGGAATTTCAGCATTTCTGTGAGCTATATTGAAAGTGTGTAATGCAGCGTGCTTCAGAAATGTCAAGCCTGCTTATCCCACAAAACTAATCTTTGACATAACACAACAGCTCAACATCTGGATTGTTCTGCAGAGAAAGGAGAAAGATAGAGAAGCCATGCTTTGAAGGGGCAAATTGCTGGAACAAGTGGTTACTGAGGTGTTCAAGACGCAAAGGGGATGGAGACCATCATTTTCCTAGGATCACTATTTGAAAAAAGGAAAAGATGGAGAGGAAAAGAAAGATATTATGTGTTGATCGTGGAACTATTTGACAAAGTGATCCATGTTTTGTGTTTCTAAATGACATTGTAACAGGATTAGTTGCTTTCTGCTTTTGAACTGTGCTTTTGCTTTTGGCATGAACCTTACTCTAATCGACTGTCTTTATAAGTCAGGATGCAGCGGAGTTTTGTTTCTGTTCTGTTTTTCGCTTTTGTTTTCTTGTAGTGGATTTCTGGTGACTTTTTATAATAGAAATCGGGAGGGTTGTTGCCCTCTCGCTATTCTAAAGAGGAAAAAAAATACGAGACGAAAAATGTTACGTAGATTGTTAGCGAAAAAAGTCTGAAGAAAAATGTTTGTTTTTTCTGTCATGGAAAAATGTTATGCATGGGCAAGTCACATATCCGTTTTTCCAAGTGATCAACCGAGCTTGACAATGGTGCGGACTTTAATGGAGTAGCAATGCAATTTGAATCGAACAGTGCTGCCTGAATCTTGAGAAATTTTCGTGCGTACAAGGACATGAGGCTTCTCCATCACAAGTTTTAATTTGGGGGCATGTGTCGGCTTAATCGTGGCAGGCAGAATCTTGAGAAATTTTCGTGCCTAGTACGAGTACGTGCGGCTTCTTCACCACAAGTTTTAATTTGGGGGCATGTGTCGGCTTAATCACCGCTCGATACCGGTCTCCTCGGTCATAAATGGTTACTTGGTTAGCGCTCTGGCCATCCATAGGTCTTCGAAATACAGTTTTGATCGTTAATTTTTATTATAATATATTTATAAAACTAAATAAAGCTAGAACAATGCTTGTATAATTTCTCTCTTAATACAAATTGCATAAATCTTAAAGCAAATGATGGGGTAAGTAATTGCCATATACCCTTTTTCATGCTTTAATATTTATGCAACTTTAAAAAAAGAAATGCATAGAAGAACCTCTCATAAATTATGAAGATACTTTTCGAAACAAATATATACATATATATGTATATATGATTTTCATATATCTAATTTGAGCATTTCAACAGACATCGACGGTCGGTTTTAAAAATTTATCCGAAGCAATGTTCAAAATAACTTTACGACTTAATGGAGTAACGTGCTGTACCAAGACCAGTGAGAACTGACGACTCAGGCAAGTACGCTCCAGAGTGACTGATTAGTCCTTGTTAGACGCGGCAGCGGTACACTTTGCTGTCAAAAACTCAATTAGTCTAGTCGTGATACAGATGTAAATTGAAGCCCTGGGAGCTAGGAGCTAGGAGCAACCCGTCAGCTTCGGTAAATTTCTTCGGCCGCGCTTCATCAGGAGCACGCCATTGCTCCGCTCAAGGAAAAAAACAAGAGGAAGAAGAGAAGATCGTGCCCATATAGGTGCTAGTGTGGTACCCAGCAACGCAAGATCTTCAGAGAAAATCGCCTGTTTAAGTTACATCCCAGCGCTCTTCAGTCTTCAGTCTAAGGCTCTGTTTGGAACGGCTTCAGCTTCGACTTCTGTCCTCTGGAAGTCATAAGCTGTTCCAAACAGCTAGCTTTTTCGCAGCCAGAAGCAAAAAGCCAGCAGCCCATTTGTACCGAAAAAAGCTGAAAGCCGAAAGCTGGTATGAGGTAGCTTCTTACGGTTTCAATGGGTTGGGGTTATGACTTTACCACTAGAGTTCAAAGAAAATTACCCCTTCCCACAAGTATAAAACCCCAAACCGCACCACTCTCACCCCCTTTTCCAATCCGCATTTCTTATACCAATATGCTATACTAAAAAGCCAGACTGACAAACACCAATCCTCTTCAGCCCAACTGTTCAGCCGTGCAGCCCTTTAGCCATGCAGCTCAGTTAAAAGCCACTTTTCAGAAAAGCACCAGCTATACCAAACATGACCTAAGTAAGGCCTGGAAGTAAAGCTTCTGGATCAGAGATGTCCAACTCTTGCAAGGTCGTCGTTAGCTCCGGAGAGCTCATTATATAACTGCACTGGTCACCGTCAGTCAGGAATCCGGCACAACCATCGGCCTGGGTAGCTGCTAGTCCAACCGGCGTGACATCTGCGCTCGCTTAATTCGTTCATGCACCAGTGGCGCCTGCTCGCCAAAGTCCAAAAGGCAACGGGTGTGATTGGACACTACCTTCTTCTTCTTTCGATCACATAAACGACTGCTTACTTACATATGCTAAATTCCGCGAGATTTCGGTCCTCTCACGCTATCCGTATCACCCTCACCCCCGATTTCACCGTGCCCCGTGACGCCGTCGTCCGTGGCGCTCATCTTGTCGCCTCGCTGGCAACGTGAGCCCTTCTTTCCCGACCACCCCGCCCATATCGCCCCTGCCTCCCCCGGCACACGCCCTCCCGTGTGACTCCGTTCCCCTTCTCCGCCGCCCGGTTCGGCGATTATTGTCGCCAAACGGTTCGGCGACTACTAGTTGTCGCCATACCGTGCGGCGGTTATTGTCTCGTTTCCCGTAAACGTTGACGGCGAAGAGTTAACCGCAGGATTAACAAGTAGTCGGCAAACGTTATGGCGTCTACTCCTATTTCGCCGTGCCGTTTGGTGATTACCGATATTACGACGATGGAAACATCACTTGTGTGAAACTTCACTTGTGCGTATACATGCCTCTTCCATTGTTTCTTATGTGTGGCATACAGGTCAACCATGCACTAGCTCGTACGTTATATAGGGAGAAAGTACAGACGGGGACCCAACAGAAAAGACAAAATTGCCCTTCATCATATTTATCCTCCGCATATGAACACGTGCCAAAGTGGCAACACACGTGGCACATGTGACAAAAAAAAAAGGCGAACTACACGATTGTTCGTTCACCTACAATCAATCAACAGTATGTCAACGAAATCATAAAAATAAAATATGGAGCACACACAAAATAAGGAGGCAAAGTTCTCTCTTTTATTAGATTGATTTTTCTGTACAAGAGGGTACCTAATATATAGCAAAACCAACTGTAGATGATTCGAATTCGACTATCAATAGATAAAGTCTTTCCATACTTAGACTGAGATTATATCTATATCATAACACTTCACCTTGGACGAATATCGCGTAATGCACATATCTCATTAAAAACTTATTCAAAAAAACCTAATTAAAAAAAGAGAGTGACTAGGGAACGGTATACCGTTGCAACGGTATAGCCGTGAAACTTATGAAACTTATCAGTTTCAGTGCTAGTTTCATGAGTTTCAGTGTTTAGTTTCATTAGTTTCATGTTTTATCAGTTTTTAGTGCTAAGTTTCATGAGTTTCAGTGCAAAAAATCATAAGTTTCATGAGTTTCAGAGGCAACGGTATACCGTTTTTTAGTTTTTCTGTTAAAAAAAATAAAAAAAGAGTACATTACACTCGCACTTCGTATTGCACTAGTCGCCTCATTAAAAACCTTTATGTGAGAAATTTAAAGGGACGCACGAAGAAAGAAAAGAGAACAACTTATAATTTTCAGGATATAAAATATGAGAGAGGTGCTTCTATGTTCTTCCTTCTAGTACAAGTTGTACAAATCTTAAAGCAAACGAATGGGTAAGTAATCACCATCTACCCTTCATTCATGCAACTTTAAAAAGGAAGAGCATAGAAACACCTCTTAAAATATGATCTTCAATATTATGCAAAAAGATCATGGTTTAGGAATTTTACCGCCCCCGCGACTTCATCTACATTGAGAACCACTACTTCGTGGGGAGATCCTTCGCGTGGCAATGTGTCTCCATGAACTAGTTTTCTCCCGGTGGCTGTGTAAGTGCAAAAAAGACAGAGGAGGTAAGTCACGTACAGCAGCAAGCAAGGACAGTGCAGCGCAATAAATTAGAGGTGACAGTGAGCATGCAATAGAAACAAAAAGAAAGAAAGAAAGAAAGAAAAATAAAGGGCAGAGAAGACGTGTCTTCTTGATACTCATACTCGTGATTAGCGAGTGCCGTCGATAATCGGTGTGATAAGATGGTATTGGTGGTCATCTGCGTGTCTCGTCAAGGGACATTAAGGAGTTGTCATCGTTGTTCTTGCTGTGTCTATGCACAAAAGTTTTTGTAGGTGCGTCCAAGTTTCTCGTAGGTAAGTTATAATGCGAGTCTGCGTTTCACCGTTAAGTTGGGTTATCGGTGAAAAGACAATAAGAGCTGGTGAGCTCTAATGCGATTTTGCGTGTCACCGTCAACTTGTGTTACTTGTGAAAAGACAATTGGAGTGGAGATAAAAAGGTCATGATCGCTGGCGAGATACGTCACTGGCGGTATAGCTAGCAAGAAGAAGACAGAACTCATTGGAGATACGTCAATAAATCGGACGACCACTTGCGAAGAGGTGTGTCAAGATTAGAGGGTGAGTATTAGATCTTACAAGACTAAGGGGGTGAATGTTGGAATTAATCTTGTAAACGGAGTAGAGTCAGAGTCTTAGAAGTTTTAGGAAAGTTTGTTTTGGAAAGTGTTTGGAGTCCGAGTCAAACACATGAGTTGTTACCTAGTCTGGTACTTGATGTTCTGTTATAAGCATAGGATTGTAACATGTTAGATGAAGAGCAAAGCGAGAAAGAGCAAGAAGTAGTACAAGAGAAAATTGCTCTAAAGAATTTTAGTGTTTTGTTTCAACATGATCAATGAGGTTTAGTGGTCAGTTAGGCGGTGGTGTAAATCTTCTATTGCATAATATGAACTAGGAAAATAGGCGCGGCGCACGCCGCGCACGTCAACGGGAAACATTTTTTTTTTCGGAGAAAAACGGATCACGGAAACATTTTTTTCGGGAAAAACGAGAAAAAACGGGATACGAAAACATTTTTTCTAAGGAAAATGAAAAGTTTTTTTTCGGAGAAAAAACGGACTACGGAACCATTTTTTCGGGGAAAACGAGAAAAAATGGACTACAAAAACATTTTCTCGTGTAAAAACCGTAATGCACGATGCACGAAATACGTATGGCGCACGATGCGCGCGTGAACGAAAAACGAATTCATGCATTTTTTTCGAAGAAAAACGAACCATGGAAACATTTTTTTCTGGGGAAACCGAAAAAAATGGGATATGAAAGCATTTTTTGCGGGTAGAACGGAAAAGTTTTTTTCGGAGAAAAAACGGACTACGAAAACTCGTCGTACGACGTGTGCGTGAAAGAAAAATTGATTACGCTGCGCGTGTGAATGAAAAATGACTTTGCGTTTTTTGGGTGAAAAAAATAGACTTACACGTAATGTTCCCGAGGAAAAACGGACTACGAAAATATTTTTTCGGGCAAAATGGAGAAAGGACTTGAACGTAAAGTGTGGGGACCTATTTGTTATAATTTTGGACCTGTTCGCTATTTTGAAAAAGTAGAAAAAGGCTCGTTCGCGATTCGTATTTAACGGAAGCCTTTTTCTGTAAAACGGCGAACGAGGGACCTAAACGCGAACCGGTAAAAAAAAATTCGCCTCACAGGAAATCGCAAAGGACCTATTCGTAAATTCACAGGGACCTAACCGTAATTCCGAAAAACCGAAGGGCTTTTTTACAAAAAACAGAGAGAGAAGGGGAGAGGTGACGTGGGCACCCTCTCTGGCCGGGAACTCTCCCAACTATAATGGAGTTGTATACTTTTTTACAAAAAACAGAGAGAGAAGGGGAGAGGTGACGTGGGCACCCTCTCTGGCCGGGAACTCTCCCAACTATAATGGAGTTGTATATATGTGCTGATACTTCATTTGTTTCGGTCTAAATGGTTGATTTAATCTTCTCTTGGTTTAGAGAGATGTAGGCAGCAAAAATTAGCATCATATTATTGTCATTTATGAAGCATGCTATGTTAGATCTTTTTTTCCTATGATTGTAGCTAACGAAGACATTTCCTTCTTCTGCTCTCTGTGTGTGTTTGGGTTTGGGATGCAGATGAAAAATATGTTGTTGGACTATTCCGAACGAAATGATGGAGCTTTCATCGGTGAAATTGCCTAAGGAACCAACAGACATACCAACCAAAACAATTGCGACATCTATGGTTTCTTATGAGGTGATTATTTCAAATTTATTAGATTTGTGTAGGTTTTGCTAAAGCTAAAATGACATCCACCTTGGAGGTTGGAAGGATGGTAGTATGATACCATATAAATCTGATAAATTAGAGTAAATCTATTCTTTTAAGATTTTCTTTGTAGTCTTCCCACATAATGAAAACTTAAGATATTAAGAGGTCAAAGTTGCAGTTTGAAAATAAAGAAGTGCATTCCATATGTCAATGTTTTTTTTTAAAAATAGTTGTTGATTTTCTTTAATCAGAATTTGAACAATAGAGGTCTCCAGATTTGAATCTAAATTCAAATATCTTTACAGCTACTCGTACCTTTCTATCATATTCATATCCAGTATTTGCGTAATGTTCCCTTCAAGTTATCCATACCTTTTTTGTAATTGGTATCTCGGTGAAAGAAGCACGGGTTGTGGCTGTGGTTAGGCTATTCCCAGTGGACGGTGTCGTACTCCAAAATTCAAAACAATCACGTAGCATACATAGTATGATACTATTTGGATGAAACACCCTCGCCAGTGCATAGTATCATGTTGCAGTATCCAATACAGCATGTGTCCATTACATTGCTGCGTAAACCAAGACGCGTCAAAGGAAAAAAAGTGTGGAGAAGACACCATAGCCACCCCAGTGCGGTGTCGTCCGAAAACCAAGGGTGTTGGATACGGAGACGGAGCAGTATCTCCATGATGATATCGCACTGCTCTCTCTCCTCTTTAACTCATATGCCACATCAACAACCTGTCCTATGTGGTAAGCATTAAATGAGGATGACATCATGCACTGGGAATAACCTTATGTATACATGATCAGATCCCAAAGTACTAACGTCAGCATTACACACCAATTGTTCAAATCGAATGAATCTCATATGCTACCATCATTACAATGTATATATTGTCTCTGTTTGCTATCGATGTGTTTTCTACTGTTTTATCGTGGCTGTAATTAATCTTCAAACAAATGCCCATAATAGGCTTTTGGCATTGTTTTAAGCTAGTGTGTACATAGCCTCGATGATATGTGAAGTCTGCTATTATGGCCAGCATAATTCTTGATTGTTTCATTTTTTTTTATCTATTCATATATGTAAGATGTTTTGACATTGTTAAATATATTTTGTCATCTGAGCATTTTATCAAAATTCATCCGACGCAGAATGACCCATAGCTCTGTCCAGTAGATATAGCAATTACAGAAGTCAAAGCATAACCCACAGCTCTGTCCAGTACATGTAGCAATTACAAAAGTCAAAGTCAAATGATCTAAGCCCGTACAGATGACACTGCCCTTCCCTTCAAATAGCTAAGCTAGCCGCATCCATTAATTCACCAAGCACCACAAACTCATCAACACGCGCACAGCGATCGGGAACCAGCTCTCCAATCTTTTGGAGAGCTTTTGCGAGGGGCAGGGAGAAGAAAGCTGCGAGCTTTCTTGGTTTGGCTGGCATGGCGTGGTGGTCGGCGGCGATGTGGTGCGGGGGCTGGCCGGCGGCGCGGGAGGTCGACGGGCTAACATGGCAGGCGGAGCTGCGGTCGCATGCGGCGGGGGAGTTCTCGATGGCGGCGGCGCAGGCGAACGAGGAGATGGAGGACCAGGGGCAGGTGCTGGTGTCTCCGGACGCCACGTTCGTCGGCGTCTACGACGGCCACGGCGGCCCCGACGCCTCCCGGTTCCTCCGCTCCCGCCTCTTCCCCCTCATCCACGGTACGTATGGATCACCCATTGCGCCCCTCGTAATCTCATCACGCGATTAAATTAAAATGTTTCTTGGCGCCAACAAACAGGGTTCGCGTCGGGGCACGGCGGTGCGGTGACCGCCGACGTGATCCGGAAGGCGTTCCTGGCGGCCGACGAGGAGTACCTCGAGACGGTCCGGTGGTCGCTGCCCAAGATGCCCGGCGCGGCTGCCGCGGGCTCCTGCTGCCTCCTGGGCGTCATCACCGGCGACACGCTCTACGTCGCCAACGTCGGCGACTCCCGCGCCGTCCTCGGCAGCCGCACCGCGGGTGGCGGGCCGGCCGTCGCCGAGCGGCTCTCCGCCGAGCACAACGTGGCCTCCGAGGAGGTCCGGAGGGGGCTCGCCGCGCTCCACCCCGACGACGACCAGATCGTGGTGCACGCCCGGGGCGCCTGGAGAGTCAAGGGGATCATTCAGGTGTCGCGGTCCATCGGGGACGTGTACCTGAAGACGACGGAGTTCAAGCAGGACCCGGTGTTCCAGCGTCTGTACTCCCACGCCGTCCAGCTGAAGAGATCAGTCATCAGCGCCGACCCGTCGGTCCATGCTCGCAAGCTCAAGCCGGATGACCAGTTCCTCATCTTCGCCTCCGATGGCCTCTGGGACCACGTCACCGACGCCGCCGCCGTGCAGCTTGTCTCCAAGCACCCAAGAACAGTAAGCTTCTAGAACCTGTTACACCGCTCAGTTGAGAGAAATGCGGCGTAGGTAGCTTACCACACAGCTCCGTTTCAGGGCATAGCGAAGAGGCTGGTGCAGGCCGCGCTGAAGGAGGCGGCAAGGAAGCGGGAGGTGATGCGCGGCGACCTGCGGCGGATCGAGCGAGGGGTGAGGCGGCACTTCCATGACGACATCGCCGTCGTCGTGGTCTACCTCGACATCGACGGCCGCCGCGCGCGGCGGCGCACCAAGGTCGTGGACTCGAGCTACGCCGGCTGCAGCAACACACCGCTCGACGTCTACACCTACAACAAGGACGGATCCGCCGCGGCGCCTCTGCAGACTTACCTCAGCTCCTCCGGCCCCTGAACAATTGCATTACTATATCAGAATATAACATGAGATATATGCACGTAGATATATATATATACAGTGGGAGATATCGACATGTCCTGTTTGTTTATTTCGATGTTGGACAAACTTCACTTCACTTCACTTCAGTTCTTCCTTGTCTTCGTAATGTTTGCGTAGGGCACATAGCTCCTGAATTAGCGCGTTTCTTGCTATATGGACGTCATTTTTTCCAAGTGCCAATGGAATGCCTTGTGTAGATCAAGGCTGGAAATTGCATGCATTAGCATTGCCTGGGCTTGAGCCTTTGGGCCAGGTAATAACCAAATCAGCCCGTTATTAGTGATACGTCCTCGAGCAGTCATGGAGATGGTTGTATTACGTCTATGTTTATGGAATAATATGATTATTTTATTATTTAAATAAATATCATTAGTATGGATCAACAAGTATGTGACTTATTTGTGAAACTCCTTATTCATATTTTGATATTATTCTGAACTATCCCCGACCTTATATAATCATGTGATAATTGTGATTTATAGGCCATCACATGTATTGATTCATGATCATGTTTCATGAATCATGAATATACAGATATCAAATCAATAATGTGGACACATGCTAGAGAACATGGTGCTGAAGTGACTCACCATGACCATGAGACACTGTGGGAATTGTTATATTTTTAAGTGTCATCAGTTTGTGTCATACATAGCAGTGTTAGATCTGAGATCATCATGGTTTCCTACATATGTAATAATAGTATACTTAGGGGTTGCTAAACGCTACTATGTAACTGGGTAATCATAAAGGTAGCTTTCAAGTTTACTATAAAACATGCGGAGGAATCTGAGCGATCAAGATGGAATTTGTCATTCCTATATATAAGGAGAGATATCCCTAGGCCCCTCGATCTGGTTGGATTAAGAAAGTGCATGACCATATCGAATGTGATTGTGAAGTCAATTGCAACTGAGTAATCTACTACACAATGAGTGAAGGATCGATCTATCATAGGATGACACGTTTTCTGCATTGATTTCAATATGGTATCACAAGAAAAGAGATCAGTACATGAGCACTATATAGGTTCGTTCGATATGATCTTTGTGTATATTTGGAAATCGTTATGCCTTGCTAGGGGCCACTGCCGACTTGTGAATCGAAAAGAGTTTTCGGGCCATGACCGAATATGCATGAGTCTACAGGATCACACACTTTACGGGTTGAAATACATTGGATTGAATTAGATCTGTCACTAACAGGACAAGTGTGCTTTGCACCTTGGTTATGCTCCTAACATAGGGTTCCAACGATGGGCTACATAAAAGGAGTATGTGAAGGCTAAGGGGACAACAATTGTACCATTGCACCCATCGAAAAACCTAGCCATCATCACTCAGGCTTTGTCATGCATGCTTGTAACGCCTTATTTCTGTAAATAGTTAATTAAGTTCCTAATCCTATTTTGCCACTTAATTGGTTCTTAATTCGGAGTTGGCAGTGTCGAGGTTGAATCGTTCGATCTGTTCCGAACGGTTATAGCCCGAAACTCTAACCGTGAATCCATTAGAAATTCTTAGTAACCGAAATCCCAAAGCCTTTCTTAGGTGCCGGAGGTGCCATCTGAGCAAAGGAGGCGATGTGCAAGAAGGAAGCAGTTCGCAAGGAGGACGGTTGACGGTTTAGCAGATGAATGAGACTGAAAGAAAGAAACCGCTCCACCCGTGCCAACTTATATATAGGCGCGCGGAGAGGTGATATGGCGGGAAACCCGAAGCGTCGCGGTGGCTCGAAGGCGGGAAGCCCGAAAGGCTGTCGAAGCATGGGCATGTTCTCCAAAGGTCTGGCGCCGGTTACGAGGCGGGGGCGGTTGCATGTTCCGCCTTAATACCCAAAAACGGCTGCGGTCATTTAAAGCTGCGGCGTTGCGTGGGCATTTATGATGGACCCACCCGGGAGACCGAACCGTTTTCCAAGAAAGGTCAAAGTCGCTCCCGGGTGGGCCCGGGGGCTACTGTCGGCGTATTTTACACCAGGGTGCCCACTCCACCTCAGCAAAAGTGATTGCCCAGCGGACAGGTGGCACTGGCGGTCAGCAAGGGTGACCGCCCAGCGGATAGGTGGCGGCCAGGCCACGCCGCTGGCGGTCAGCAAAGGTGATCGCCCAGCGGACAGGTGGCGCCCAGGCCATGCCGCTGGTGCTAAGTTCCCGAGGCCACCTAGCGATCTGTGCCACCACTCTTAGGGTCAAAGGCATTTAATGCGCATCGTGCGCATTAAATGAAGGTAATGAAGGCCACAGTATGACGGCACGTGTTCCCAACGCGTGCATTTATGGTGGGTGACGTCACAGCGAAATCCCCCCTGGCAAGACGTGCGGAGCCGGCAGCCACACGGGTCCTGAGGCCGGGGCAAAGTCGGCTATGTCAGAGCATTTAGTGTGGTGTAAGAACAGTGACAGGCGCATTAAATGATGTATGGCAGTGTAATGAGTATGGTACACAGATGTATACCCCTCCGGCGCCCCAGCCAGCCCAAGTATAAAAGGGAGCCGGGGTGCATGGGAGAGGGGGTTGGTTGGATGATTTTAGCCTCCGCCAAGAACACAAGCAAGAACACCCGGACAGGACTAGGGCTATTACTCTTAGGAGGGCCCGAACCTGGATAAACCTCAGTGTCTCCTTGCAAGCTTCGCCGCCGATCCTTTTCCTCCATCTCTCGAGCGATCTCCACGAAAGCCCCCCGTTCGAACTTCGTATACACCCGGCCTGGAGGTGTCTGTTGGCTTTTACGCCGACAACTCTCTATGTCGCTCTCTTTCCATTCGACTCTCTTTATCATTCTCTCAGTCCCTCTCTCTCTCTCTCTCTCTCCCTCTTCAACTCTCTAGGCTACCCTCTCTCCCTTTGAGAACGAGACATTTTAACCAAAGAATAAATATTTAAGGAAAATATGTACATGAAGATAAGAGGCTCTTGTAACATGCTTAATCGTTTAGTCACTGCCTTGACTGGTCACTAGCCATCACTGTGAACTCCAAGCTCTAGATCATCATGGAAGGATACATCATCCGAACCTTTAGTTATAGGATTGAGAGAGAGCTGAGAGAGATTAAGAGCGATGAGAGAGAGAGATTGAGAAAAAACGGAAGATAGGAGGGAGAGAGAGAGAGAGAGAGAGAGAGAGAGAGAGAGAGAGAGAGAGAGAGAGAGAGAGAGAGAGAGAGAGCATTTCATTTGCTTTTAACTTTGTTTCGCTTGAGAGGCAACCTAGCCTGTCGGCCGGGGCCTGGGGTATCATGTCATCCTTGCACCTCAAGCAACACTTTCCATTCATCTTCCAGTGGTTCTGCGCATGCTTCAAAAGATCAGGTCGGGGTTCTGATGTCTGTACGTAGCAGCATATGCTTGCAGTGTTGCTTACAGATCGAAGCTAACTCAGGTGAGGCCGGGGCCTCCCTTTAGAGAAGCAGCATATGAGTGCGGACTGGATTTTGTTCCAGGCCAATGCCTTTCTTCAGAGCTGCAACTTGGGATTCTTGCCTCGGAGGAAATGAAAGACGGCACTACGTACTCATGGTGCAGACGGAATGCACAAGACAATGCCGTCCTTTTGCCCCGGCACCGAGCAACCAGGAAGGATTGATGCAGCAGCATGCAGAAAAGAACACACAGTGCGATCTTCAGATGCAGAGACAGCAGCAGCGATTAGCTGCCAAAGCATCAGCATCAGACACAAGAACCCCCACATTTCATCCCAAGTCATGAGTACTCGGGACAGCGCTTGTTCAGACATAAATAGTTCGAGAGGTGCTTCTATGCTCTTCCTTTTAAAAATTGCACAGCTATTAAAGCATGAATGAAGAGTAGATGGCGATTAATTACCCCTTCGCTTGCTTCAAAATTTGCGCAATTTGTATTAAGAGGGAAAGCATAGAAGCACGCGTCAATGGCACGTTCCATGCGCAGACAATCTCACTAATCTTATGGACTGAGGCTGAGAGTGACAAGTAACACTGGTTTATTACTCAAGTCTTTTAACCTTGTATTATCACAAGTCAAGCGCGCGATTAGTTAGACTTGCAATTAACCTACCCGCACTAAAGCCAAAGCCAAAGTATGGTTGTTTCCCTGGCCCCTAGGTAAAGATGATACCTCTTTCTTTCCCTTATCACTTTTTTTTAGAACACCACTGTTACCTTTCCTTTTTGCAAACGTAAATTACTCTCATATGGATATAGTTTACCATTAGTTACTGGCTAGCTAGTTTCTACGAGTCATAAAGCTATCATTAATACTAGCTAGTCGATAGTTACAGGAGTGATATCGTTCGTGTCAGGCCATTCCTAGTGGAGGGTTTCATTTCACGGTTTCCAAGATTGCCATATCATCTAAAGAGATTTGTGTAGATGAATGAAACAAGAGTCACAATGCACAGTTTCATTTCACAGCTTCATATGCTAACCATCGCATTTAATTGCAAAGCACAAGATTGGGCGAAGTTGGATGAAATGAAACTCTATAGCCCACAGTGCTAGTTTCAACATGTTTCATGGTCTTGGAAATAGTGCGCGCCCAGTTTCATCCTAATGAAACTCATTTCCTCTCTCTCTTCATAATTATCATGCCATGTCATCTTAATTGCTGATGTGTCACATTATTTAATGGGAATGAAACCCCCACTGTGAATGGCCTCATGCTAATTAATACAATTGCCAGGGCCCGATTAGTTGTGCTTTTGCAGGCCGGCCGCGACATCATGTCGCCAGCCGGAGCCGGCCGTCTTAATCAAGGGGTTAGCTAGGACAGTGCAATTAATCTAAGCTAAGCATGGGTGTGGTCGTTTTCAGCTGGGCCCCTCGTGCCGGTGACACTGTTGCCACCAGTGCTTTGGCCATTGGCAACGATAATTGCTAATTAGCAGCCGCTTCTGATTCGTGGAGTTGGAGCTGTACGTATATTAAGAGTGTTTAGATGGATCATTTTGTTTATATTTTAGAATAAAAATATAAATTTAATTCACTTTATTTTAGCCTATATTTTTCAAATCTAAGATAGAGCTGAGATCTAGAGCTCTGCCAAACAGAACTATGGTACATTGGGGAGTCAGGGTTTCCATGTCGCCTGTACATGCCGACATGGTCGTCCCACTTGTTAAATTCATTTATCAAACTAAACCTCGCAAGTCCATTAATTAGCCACCTTTCAATGTGTCAAATCCATCGTATAGTCACCTTTCAATGTGTCAAATCCAACGGTGTGTATTCAAAATAAATATTGCCATTTGATAAAATGTTCTAAGAGCAAGTACAATATATAAGACCACTATAGTTTACTATAAGCATGTATACAATAATTTTGTCCTATATGGAAGAGTGAAAAAATATGAGAGAGAAGAGAGCCATATCTTATTTAGTAGCCAGCATCGCACAGGAAATAAGATATATTATTTATGTATAAAAGAGAAGAGATAGTTATGCACAGCATCTCGAAATAACCTTTAGAGATAACTATTGTACAAACTAACTTTATTGCTTACTCCAGATGATATAGATGAGAGATGAGGTAAGTAGTAGATTTTACTATTATACGTGGGTCCCTTTCCCTGAATCACACTCTAATGCCTCGACCCTGCCAGTTGTTGATCTTTACATCCCCTTCCACAGTACGATCTTGTATCCAACGTGCACGACAAGTAGTGAACCGTGAAAGCGTAAAGGGGGACCATACTGCAAGTCACCAAGATTCCAGGGACAAACAAGTAAAAAAAACACTAATCACCTGTAGGGTTCACCTTATCGAAATCGGCTCGGAAATCGCCCCCGGCCCAATAATGATTTTCGTCGAAAATTGCCAAAAATCGAAGGGTTTCGAATTCAAACATTTTAAACAAAAAATTAGAAAAAACGATAATCGCGATATTTCCTTGATAATCGCAATGTTTGACTCGATAATCACGATACTTACCTCGAAAATCAGTCGATTAAAGGAACTTCCTCGTCGGTCGATTTTTGAGCGATTTTCGCTTGATATACCTCGATAATCACTCGTATGGTTCGATAATGACGATATTTGCGAATTTTTGAATTTCTTTTGAATTTAATGGTTTGCTGACTGACCGATTTTCGACGATATTCTGAACGCTGATCACCTGACCCCACCCAGGGACAAGGAAGCAAAAAACACTAATCACCCTGTCAAAACCAAACCAAAGAGAGGCACCAGTAATTAAAAACCATAATTAAAAACCGGAAAAGAGAGAGGCACGAGTAAGTGGAAGTTACACGAACAACTGACTCCCATCCTTCGCCTCCGCCTCTCGTTCGTTCCCCACCCCGACCGCCGGCGACCGATCGCCGCTGCCGCCATGAGCTCTGACCGCGCGGAGCTCGCGCGCCTCTGCAGCGGCCGCAACTGGTCCAAGGCCATCCGCCTCCTCGACTCCCTCCTCGCCGGCTCCCCTTCCTCCATCCACGACCTCTGGTACCGTCACCCCCTCCTCCCCGATCCGCCCTGCCCCGTGGGATCTCTGATCTAGTCTAGGGTTGTGACTGGCTGACCCCGAATTCGGCTTCATCCCGCAGCAACCGGGCCTTCTGCTACTCCCAGCTCGAGCTCCACAAGCACGTCGTCAAGGACTGCGACCGCGCGCTGCAGCTCGACCCCTGGCTTCTCCAGGCCTACGTCCTCAAAGGTTTGGACTTTCGGTTCCTTCCTTCCTTCCTCCTCTTGTTCCCTTTCGGTTTGGTTCTGATGGGATTTGCCTCGCCTAGCCTTTGTTTAGGTACGCACTGCCGCTGCTAGATGTATGGGTAATTGGGTACTGTAAGCTCGTCATATTGATTAGCGCGACTTGAAATGCATAGGTCTCACTGTTTCCAAATTAGCGTTTAGATTTCTCATGAACCAAAGAGTACTTTTTTTTACAAGCAATCCCCATTTGCATATTGCTGGAAATAAAAGCTTCCGGTTAATCCCCATCGTGGAAAGAAGCTGTTAAAAGTGACTTGAGGGATTGGAGTGTTTCCAAAGATTTGGCGCCCGCTAGGAGTGCATGGAAGTTAGCGATTCATATACCATAACTATGACTTAAGATTGAAGGTGTAGGGATTTTATTGACTTTGATTGGGTTTTTTTCCTAGTCTACCCCGACTTGTTTGGGACAAAAGGCTTGGTGGTTGTGGTTGTTTTTGCTTTATGATAAAAGATGGAATGTTTATTGTCTGACAACCCATGTGCAATTGTGTACGATAAACTAACTGTGTTTCCACAGTTTGTTCATTTTTATTTCATGCCTAAGTTAAAAAGAGTGCATTTGGACATGTTCATTAAAGTGCTGATCTCATATGTATGTCGAAAACTCAAAACTCTAGTCCTCCTGGACATCCTAATTATCATGTTGGAAGAGACTACAATTCATTGGTGTAGCGTGAGCTAGCATTGCAATGGCATTTTATCTATTTCTAATGCCGAAAGTTTAGCCCTTCTAGGCATGCTAGTTATCATGTTGAAAGTATGAACTAACACCATTTTATCTATTTCTAATAGTCCTTTTTTTTTAACTTGAGAAGGGCACAAGGCCCATGTAAGCAAAGTTGCTGATGAATCTTGGCCATAGACTATCACAAGGGCATCACAGCTGACTTTGAAGCTAGAAGCTAGTCTGTTAGGTTCATGCTAGAAGTTCGCATTTGGGCATATATGCCCTTATAATTCACAGTACATGTAACTGGAGATAGGCTAACTAGCCATAGTGAACTAGATGAGTTTGAATTTTCTTTAGGTGCACTTCATTGTAAAGACACTACTGTTAATAAATGAGTGCGCAGCTGCCAAATAATATTTTTTGTGATTTTCTATTGTTTCTTAGGCATTATCTATTGGTTTATTAAGTTTCCTATACAGTACCTTGGGAACAGCGACCCTAGGAGGGGTTCATAAATTTGATGTTAGTGCTATGCTATTTTTCTTTCTTAAATTTTCTTTTCTCTGTTGTTGTGTCTTCTCCCTTTGTACCTGTTCCACGCTCACTGTCATAACCTCCTAGATACACCAATGATCCAAAACACACCTGAACAAAAACGAAAAGGTCCTCCCATTTGCAGTAGCCAGTAAGACTTCCCTAGATAGTGACTGTATTATATATATATATATATATATACACTCTTGTTTCGAAGCAAATGCCATTCAGTAAGTTTTTATTATCTTTATCCTTTATCTTTTAATCAGGCAAGGCACTGTCCGCATTAGGGAAAAAAGAGGAGGCTTTAGTTGTTTGGGAGCAAGGACATGAAATTGCTGTCCGCGACACAATGGACCTGAAACAATTGCTCGAGTTGGAAGAATTGGTTTCTTCTATTAAAATTTGCGAGTCAATTGAGTTTGAGGACCATGTCATGGATGCATCTGCATGTGATACAAAAATTGTTATCTCAGAAGATCGTGCTGTTGACACTTCGTTCAGTGCAACTACAACGGCTGATACAAAAACTGTTGTATGCGAAGAGAACATTAGGATTTCCAAAGTTTCATCAAATGGTGATAAAATGTTGGCTGACAATAATGAAATGGACCATAATGAAGATTCTAGCTGTCCAGTGAAAGACGCCACAATGACACATCAAACTCCCAAGAAAACACCGAAGCTAGATAAGAAAAACAAAGCAAAAGGTACGAAAGAAATAAATGGCCAAGTTGAAGATGTGGAAGATAGAAGAAGTTCTGGTGAAACTACGGCATTAGATCAATCACTATTTGCTACAAAAATATCGAAATCATCAAAATCCATAAGCTTGGATTTCCGGCTTTCCCGAGGCATTGCACAGGTATCTTCCATTTGTTCAGCACTTTTACCATCCGTCATAGTTTTTAAAGGAACTTGGCTTCGGGTACTAATATATGTAGGACCGTCGCCAAACATTTGAAAGCCTGCTAAGGCTGTGTTCTTCTGAGGTTCGACTTTGCACTGTTCAAAGTAGAATAACCACTTTTTTGCAGATGTAACCTTTTGCGTTCAGAATGATTTTATTTCATTTTCCTCTAAAGACCAAATGTTGAAGACTGACAGCCTACTGTATATGATGTTGAAAGTATTTAGAAAGAGATGTTATATTCATATCTTGACCAGTATCACTTAGTGACTTAACTATATCTTTTCAGGTAAATGAAGGAAGGTATGAGCAAGCAATATCCATTTTTGATCAGGTTTTGGTTTATTATCAAGTTTCTTTGTTCATTGTCTCTAATCAGGAAAGGAGCCTGACAGGTTGCCATTGACCTTTTTAGATACTGCGAGAAACTCCAACATATCCAGAGGCACTGATTGGAAGAGGCACAGCTTATGCGTTTCAAAGAGAATTGGATTCTGCTATTTCTGACTTCACCAAGGTGGACCTTTTAAAATTTAAATTGAGAATTTCTTCTTTTCCTGTTGTGTAAAGTGACCTTACGTCCTTACCTTGCTGGCAGGCTATAAAATCAAACCCATCAGCTGGGGAGGCATGGAAGCGGCGGGGACAAGCTCGAGCTGCTTTAGGAGAGTTCACTGAGGCAAGCTCACTATATTTGTCTAAATTTAAAAACTACTATGGATTGAATTGATAAAAAAAATACAATATGAAGTTAGTAAATAGAGAGAAAAAAACTGTATGGATCATGTAGCAACTCATTATCAAACATCTCGCTATCTTACATTTCACTCATATTCTTTTCAGGCTATTGAGGACTTGACTAAAGCATTGGAATTTGAACCTAATTCTCCTGATATTTTACATGAAAGGGGTTAGTTCTGTACCCATGGTTGAATCTCATATCCCCTAATGCCATTTCTCAAATATCTTTTGATGGAAATGAAAGGACATTCGGGCTTCATGCTCACTTAATGCGATCTTGCACTTTAGTAATAAAGAAGTGTAGCTAGGCTGGCACAGCATGCCATCTACTCTTGTATTCTGATAGCATATACTGGCTAATGATAGGAATTGTGAGCTTCAAATTCAAGGACTACAATTCGGCAGCCGAAGATCTCTCAACATGTGTCAAGGGTAACGAGAAAAACAGTTCTGCACACACTTACTTAGTAAGTAAATGGTTTTCCGTTAAAAGTTTCTTTTAACCCGCTCAAGTTAGTCCTCCACTAAACTCATTCTTTTTTCTAATAATATAATGGAAATACTTTCCTTCGCACCAAATGGTACTCGCTCTGATTCCTTCATAAGTTGTTTTAGCCTTCTCAACACTTTTCAAAATATAAGTCATTCAACAATATTTAGGCACTTTATCTTCGCATATACACAATGTCAATTTGTAATTCCACCAAGTTAAATTCCATTTTAGAAATCTGTTAAGGTTCGAGTCAACAATCTCAAATGGCATAAAATCTTGAGGAAATTTTTGTCATGAATATGCAGTAATGCATTAACTTATCTTGCCTGCTTATGAACTCTTAAGTGGGATATAAGAGATTGTAAATCTTTCAGGCATTTGAATTAGTGACTTGTTTCTTTGTTAGGTATTTACTTCTCTTTTGCTTTTCTACTACTTTTGTAGAATAATAATCTTCTTATTGCTGTAGGGTCTTACTCTTTCAGCACTAGGAGAGTACAAACGTGCTGAAGATGAGCATCTCCTTGGTATAAAATATGATGAGAGTTTCCTTGACAGTTGGGCTCACCTGTCTCAGGTTTATTTCATTATCTTAGAGATCTGTTTACATTTCTATGTCTTTTATCTTCTTGTATAGTTTTACATCTGTACACATACCCCCGTTCGTTATAGTAGTTCATGAAACCATGAAAGTAGGCCACAAAAATACGGAAATTTGTGGGGGTTATGCTGTTTAAGATTGTTACTGGTTCTAACTGCTTCATTGAGTCTAGCAAATTCAGCTGTGTACAATGATTCTACTTAAATGAAAATTACCTGCATATAGTAATTCTACTTACATGAAGATTACTTAAATATCAAATAATTTCTTTTGCACCATGGAACAAAAGAGTTATTCAAGAGTTGAGCAGGGCTCTTAGGTAAATTCCAGTAAATTGTAGTGTTATCAAGAGTCTACTCTAGCAGGTCTCTTGTATTAGAAGAGGGGTCACATATTGTTGTTCATGGTTAGCATAGCTATATAACCTTCTCTTACAAAGCTTACACTAGTGTTCTTGTAGTCTCTACTATATAAAGTGAGAGTTTCTTCCCACGTCACATTAATTGCCCTGCTTAATTGCCCTACGCAAGAAACGAAGCGTTGCTTTAATTAGCCAGCTTTTGCAAGAAACGAAGCGTTAAAGATAGATATTTGATCTTATGAAATAGTATTTTTTTATTTTTTAATCTTTATTTTTCGTAGCAACGCACGGGCATATAACTAGTATATAGTATATCTGAACCACATTCATTCTTTTGGGAGTAACTGATTTATTGCGACTTTGTGGTGTCTGTGCTGTAGCTTTATCTTGATTTGGCTTATCCAGACAAGATGTTGAATAGCCTTGAGAAAGTTCTTCAAATTGATTCAAGGTAAAGTTTGGGTGTTTGTTATTGTTTTGGTTTCTTCTGCCTAATTGGATTATTTATTTTCTTTACTCAATTATTTAATTGGCTTGGTTATTCCTAGGTTTGGAAAGGCATACCATCTGCGTGGAATTCTCTACCATGGAATGGGTAGACATAGGTAATCCTTTTTACCGGTGCTTATTTCTCATGTCGACCCATAGAGATGTGTGCTCAATAAACCAACATTTGGCACTGCTTAAATGAAGAAATGTGTTTTGTTGTTTTACCTCTCGTGTCATATAAATGTATGAGGTAATTCTCATATGCTTCTGTTTCCTGCTTAGATCATACATGTTCCTAGTTGGGTATAATTGTATCGTCATATTTTTTTCATTGTTTCATAATTTATGGAATAAAAATTAGGCATCTTCAGTTTTATTTGCATACTTTGGGATGTTGATGTGATAGTGGATATCCTTCAATGGATGTTCTAAATGTGATTGAAAAGGCTCTATTCTCTTTTTTGTGCCGTACCGTTTGGTGTTTAGTGGATTAGTTACAGGGGCACAATGATTCATTGTGTGTTGGGAGCACAAGTGGGGTATAGGGGGTGTTTGGCAGAGCTCCAGCTCCACCAAATTCTTGGAGTTGGTGGAGCTAGGTATTCCTAGCTCCACTAAATTTGTGGAGCTGGAGCTGTGGGTATATTAAGAATGTTTAGGTAAGTCATCTTGTTTATATTTTAGAATAAAATTGTAAACTTAAGTCACTTTATTTCAGTCTACAAGTTTCAGCTCTGAGGTGGAGCTGGGATCTGGAGCTCTGCCAAACAGGGCCATAGTTACACAGACACCGGCGTCTTTGATTAATCTAATAGGTCTTTTCTTGAATTCTCGACCTCTTACTCTTATACCATGATAGAACTAGAATTGAAAAATGCCTTGGTCAATCTTTTACTTTAGCTTATGTCTAGATTTATTCTGTAGAATTTACTATATGCATGTTTGGTTGCCAACACAAATGCTCTAAGTTTTCTAATATATATCCGAGCTGTTCCTCCCAGATCGATTGTTTTCCATGCTTAGTGCTGATGACTACAATTCTGCTTGTCCTAATACTTATTTCAAACTGGTTGCTTTGCAAGTTCTGCCTTAACCTAATTTTGGTTTTTCAGGAGTGCTATCAAAGAATTATCAATTGCTTTGACATATGAGGGTTCAAGTATAGAGTGCCTATACTTGCGTGCCTCTTGCCATCATGCGATAGGAGAATACAAGACTGCGGTATGTTTCCGTTTCGTTTGTTGAACTAGAAAATGCTAGTTATCTCTACTATTCTAAAGCAGCACTTGGTGGCAGTGGTCCGTTCTTCCCACGTCATTAATTGCCGCTTAATTGCCCTGCTTAATTGCCCTACGCAAGAAACGAAGCGTTGCTTTAATTAGCCAGCTTTCGCAAGAAACGAAGCGTTAAAGATAGATGTTTGATCTTGTGAAATAATTTTTTTAATTTTTTAATCTTTATTTTTCGTTATCAATTTTGTTTTTCGTAGCAACGCACGGACATGTAACTAGTACTTATTATAGGTGACAAGGATTCTGCTAAGCTATCAACACATCATTGGTTGCATCTACATCTTTTGTGTTACCATATGCTACTTTTCTGTTCGAGATTGTCCTCATGTAGTCATGAATTGCAGCAAACTTGAAACTGTTTAGTCCTGTTGTTTACATTTTTTTGTCCTCCTTTTTTTCCTTTGAAGATTAAAGATTATGATGATGTACTCGATTTGGAGCTTGATTCCATGGATAAATTTGTGCTGCAATGTTTGGCCTTCTATCAGGTACACAATTTCTTCATTTTCAATTCTTTTTCTATGGAGCTTGTTCCTTATGTCAGATCCATATATTTCTGTTATCTAAAATCTCAAAGCCATTTAAGAAGATGGAAAAGAATGGATGCTTTATGTGATTCTGTCCCATCACTACAAAGCATCAACTTCCTCCTTTCCTTTTTGAAATCCGCAGGAAGCTGCAAAAGGCACAACTTATCACTAACTTGTCAGCCCTATAATTGCAGGATTAGATATGTAAAAGATACAACATTGGGGTGTGATCTCGGATTGAGTCACAAAAGTTGCAGTGGTTGTTAATTGATCTTACATTTTTACAAACGGACCCAACCTTTTCTTTACAAAGATGATTATTATTTATTTTTTGGTGTAGAGTTGGCTGCTGTTTTCTTGCAACAAGTTGCATTAGGAAGGTGGCTGCGATGTGCGGAGTGGCCCGAGGGATAGTATGATTGAACTGGATGATGCTTTTGATGACACCAATAGGCTGTTTGTTCAAAGAATTCAAGAGTCTAAAGTAAGAGAGGCCTTAAAGGATGTAAGTAGGTAAGGCATTGTGGTCTGATAACATTCCTATCGAGGTGTGGGAATGCTTTGGAGACGATTGTTTGGCTGACTAAATTGTTTAATAGCATTTTTAGATCGAATAAGATGCCTGACAAGTGGTGAAGCACATCAGTATCAATTTTCAAGAATAAAGGGGACATTCAAAGCTGTACTAGCTACAGAAGAATTAAGCTCATGGGCCACGCAGTGAAGCTTTGGGAGCGAGTGATTGGGCATCGTTTAAGAAGAATGGCTAGTGAAGAAAAACTAATTTGTTTTATGCCTGGGAGGTTTACCACGGAGGCGATCTTCTTGACACGGTAGTTGGAGGTATAGGGAGGAAAAGAAGGATTTACACATGGTGTTTATTGGCTTGGAGAAAGCTTATGACAGTGTGCCAACAAAGGTCATCTAGTGGGCGCTTGAAAAACAAAAGGTCCCAACAAAGTATGTTACCTTAATCAAGGATATGTACGATGATGTTGTGACTAGTATCAGAGCATGTGATAGCGACTTGCCTATTAAGATAGGACTACATTAAGGATCAGCATTGAGCCCCTACAATTTTGCCTTGGTGATGGATGAAGCCACACGGGACATACAAGCGGAGGTTCCTTGGTTTATGCTTTATCATGATGATGTGGTGTTATTTGATAAGAGTAGGGTAGGTGTTGATAGGAAACTGGAGTTGTGGAGTAAAACTTTAGAATCGAAGGGCTTTAAACTTAGTAGGACTAAAATGGAGTATATGAGGTGTGTTTCTAGTGGTGCTATGGCAAATGATGGGGATGTTAGCCTGGACGGGAAAGTTGTGCCCAGGAAAGAAACTTTTCGATATTTGGGAACGATGGTATATAGTGACGGCAAGATTGATGAAGATGTGAGCCATAGGATACGAGTAGGGCGGGTGAAATGGCACCAAGCATTTGGTATCCTATGTGATAGAAAAGTCCCACAAAAGTTAAAGGGTACGTTCTGTAGGACGTCAATCAAACCTATGATGTTGTCTGGAGCAGAATGTTAGGCGACAAAAAGACAAAATGTTAATAAGATGAGCGTAGCAGACTAGCAGAGATGCGGATGCTGCGGTGGATCTGTGGTCATATAAGGTGGGATCAAATCCACAATGATGATATATGTGATAGGGTTGGGGTAGCATCAATTGAAGAAAAGCTTGTCCAACGTCGTTTAAGATGATTTGGACATCTCCAACGGAGGCCTCGTGAGGCACGGTGCGTAATGGAATTTTAATTCATCTCAAAAACATGAAGAGGTAGAGGTCGACCGAGACTAACATGGGAAGAAACAGTTTAAAGAGACTAGGGATTGGAATGTATCCAAATAGTTTGCATTGGATAGGAGTACATGGAAGGTAGCGATCCATGTACCAGAACCATGACCTAAGCTCAAAGGTTTAGCGGTTTTATTGACTTTGATTGGGTTTCATTTCTAGCCTACCCCCAACTTGTTAGAGACTAAAAGCTTGGTTGTTGTTGCGTCGGCTCCTGCAGTTTTTATTAAATGCAAAAAAATTCTGTCTTGGGTTTGCTATTTACCGACTTTACTGATTTGGTTTACTCTTCTGTATTTAGGGTCATCTTATCAGTTCTCTGTGTTATTAACCTTGGTTTTCTTACCTGGTACGTCTTGCAGAAGGAAATTGCTCTGTATACTGCTTCAAAGGCCAATTTAGAGTTCTCTCAGTTCAACATTGATGATGATGTTGACCCACTATTCAAGGTTAAAATTTCTCTCGTAAATCTGTTACATTACTTCCTATGATGCATTGACTAAAGTTGCTATATGGACCAATTGACTATAGGAATATTGGTGCAAACGACTTCATCCCAAAAATGTGGCTGAAAAGGTTTATCGCCAACCACCATTACGGATTTCATTGAGAAGTGGGCGTCTTAACAAGCAAGACTTCAAATTAACAAAGCATCAGACAGTTCTTCTCCTAGCCGCAGAGTCAATTGGGAAGAAGATTCAGTATCATTGTCATGGCTTCTTGCCAAATCAACGTCAGGTATCCCTCTAGGAAGTTTTTCAGATTCTATATTGCTTTTTCATCATCCAAATTGCTCATTGCTTAAATGTTCAACTGCCCTGAGATGATGTTGCATTGCAACCTCATTCCTATATTTCTTTGAATTGTTAATGTTGATTACTATTAAGGGGGGAATAATTTTTTACCTATAATTTTCTTTGAATTGAATGTGACATTCTTTAAGTGATTGATGGCAACTGATGAGGCAAAACATCTGATGAATGTAATAGAGGAAGTACTTTGTGATACTTGCCTTTCTTTCTTCTTTGGATATACAAATAGAAGACAGATACAGTGGTGAATGTTCACAACAGACTAACTGAGTGCATCTGTAGAATGAGCTAACTGATTGCTCCATCACTGTGGGTGATTGCGTAGAACATGTGTTGTATCACTGAAGGATAAATAAAGCTTGCTTGTAGGATATATGTTACTTTGTTTTTGTTTTTACTTATATCTTACCTGGATGCTTTAAGGGATAGGGTTAAAATATATTTTATGCTCAAACTATACATAAGAGTTTATTTGTATTTTGAACAAATCATGAAATTCATATGTTGTCTTTAATAGGTTAATGAAATGCTTTTAATTTTGATGATTCTTTTTATGAATGGCAATTTATATTGTGACTGCCGAACAGCTGCCTCTCTAGACATGCTAGCGGAAATTGGGCAATAAAGTAGTTTGGGGCTTGATGATGTTGGCTGACGTTGCACTCAATTGCTACTTGTTTCTTTTCATTTTGTCACAGTTCACATCTTTATGGTTTAGATCAAAGTGCTACACACATTATTCAGTTGTTTCTGTCTGGTCTTATAGTTTCTAAATGTCAATTTCATGCATTTCAAAGTATTCTAAATTCTGATGTTTTTTGCTTTATCAATGCATTATGGTCAATACTCAAAAGAATTCCCTTTACTGAGTACATGGTTTGATATTAGCCTTTTATCCTTTTGTAGTACCGAATGGCTGGGTTGGCTGCTATTGAGATTGCTCAGAAAGTTTCCAAGGCTTGGCGCATTCTGAGAAATCCAAAGAACAGTGCAAAGTTAGTTAGGAGAAGGGATAAGCTGAACATGAGCCAGAACAGGGGTGGATATTGTAGCACCAGTACTTTGTCTGGATCTCCAACATCCAGTCCAAGTGAAGACAGGGTTTCCTCTGGGATTTCTCTTTCCTGGCATGATGTATATAATATTGCTGTTAAGTGGAGACAAATTTCTGAACCTTGTGATCCGGTAGTTTGGGTCAATAAGCTAAGGTGAGCTAAATGCTTGTACAAGGAATAAATTATTCAATCATTTTTTTTGCTCAACTTATTTTCTGCTATACCAGCGAAGAGTTCAATTCTGGATTTGGTTCTCATACTCCAATGCTTCATGGTCAAGCAAAAATTATTCGTTACTACCCATATTACCAAAGGTTTGTAGATGCCTATAACCTTTTATTTTGTTGTTTGGTTGTTTACAGTGAGTCACCAATGGCCTTAGCTTATCTTCTCTTATATCGCAGAATTTTGGAAGCTGCGAAGACCATCATGCTTGACTTGAAGTATGTCAATAATGCAGAGGATCGTACAATTTTTCTTACAGATATTGAGAAGTTGAAAAAGGTAAGGTATGCAGCAGTCTGTTGCGTGCCTATAATCTCATGATTATAATTCATATAAATGTGCCTCTTTCAAGTATAGCTTTAGTCAATGTAAATATGTAAAGCTACATTCGTATTGCTGCATTAACACTATATCTAGCCACATAAGCATAAGTAGTGATCATCAATCATATATGAGATCTCAAGGGCATATTTCCTTTTGGATGAGCTTAATAGGTTGACTAGGAGTTTCTTGATTCTCATAGTATTATGCTTTCTTTTGTCATATTCCGCTTCCCATTCATATGCAGTTTATTATGTTATGTTTTCTAAACTATCAATGCGCTCATGAGAATTAAACCTGCAGATAGAAGTTGCGTCGTCATGCTCGGATTTGTACAATATAGTTGGTGAAACCTACTGGGTCGCTACTAGATGCGACAGTATTGCATTTCAGGGGTAATTAACTCTTTAACTTGGCTGGATACATGTATGTTAGGATTCGTCAATTGCTCATGCCAATCTGCTGTGAAGTTCTTAGAAAGAATATTGCACTATCTTTTTGCTTATTTAATAACACAGCATGAGCTCTTTCAGGAGGCGTCTTGAAGGGACAAGAATTACCACTCAAAACATGTAAGTTGTCCAGACCCTTTTCTTTGCTCTTTGCTATACTTATCCTGTTATGCTGCTTACTTGTGCTGATGGCATTGCAGGGACAAGACAGGATTTGACTTCGCAATACGAACACCTTGCACACCATCTAGATGGGAGGAATACGATGAAGAAATGACTGCAGCCTGGGAGGTACAGTTTAGATTTATTGTACTGTAACTTTGTTGATTATGAATTTATGATTTCTTGAGTTTACCGGGGTAAGTTTTCTTAGGAGAAGAGTTGACAAAGTAACATCCTGCAACTGTATGATACCAAATTCCTTACAAATCTGTTGCAATAACTTATTAAATTGCTGCTATTGGTGCCTTGGTACTTCAAATCAATTGCAACGGAAACAGTTCAAGTTGTAGTGGATGACATGTTTCTAGACTTGTATGATACTTATTGTTTGAGACAGACTAAGAAGTAACTGTTAAGGGTATAGATATTGCCTTACCTTATATAAGTTTTCCTTTGTACCCGTTTATACGTGTCTTATATAGGCTTTCCTTTTGTACCCTCAAGTACATATATATATTCTGTATATATTCTGGCCATTGGCTTCATATTGAACACAAGTGCTATTGATAACAGTAACTATCTGATCTGCAGGCCATTTGCGATGCATATTGTAGTGACACAAACCCCACACGTGACTCTGATACACTTGATGCTGTGAAGGCGGCAATATTGTGCATGACATATTACTGGTACTGATGCAAATCCTTCTTCTTCTTCCTTCTTCTTCGTCGTCGTCTGCCTGTGTGCGTGTGTGCGCGCGGGCGCCCAGATAAAGAATTATGCCAACCAATTTGGGGAACTTGCAGGTACAACTTCATGCCACTTTCAAGAGGCTCAGCTGCAGTTGGCTACGTGGTGCTGCTTGGCTTGTTTCTGGCAGCAAACATGGATGTGACTGCTAGCATTCCACCGGGGGTTCAGGTTGATTGGGAGGCAATTTTATCTCCAGATCCTTACACGTTTGTTGACGCCGTGAAGCCCTGGCTGTACCCATCCATAAAAATAAGCAGGAACTTAAAAGATTACGCAGATGTCAGCGCCGTTTTCAGCACAACAGGATCGGTCGTAGCGGCCTTAGCCTCTGTTGACCCATAAGTAGTGTCTTTGTTTCACCATAGCCTGGAACTGTTAAAACAGCTTGCCTAGATTGTCGAATTGCTGCAGTTTGCGTCAGTTTGCAGTGCCTCAGAGGTGTGTATACAAAGCATATTGTAATGTTGTAACTTGTAAAAGTAAGATTATTCCTTTTTATTACAGCAATGTTCTTGTAATAGGTAGCAATAATCTACGAAACATTTGACCAAATGTGCTCTCGTTGGCTGCCGATGGCATTGTTATGCTATGCATGCGTTGGGCATGAGGAACTCACATCGGATTCCCTGAGATGGTCCTCGCGCCGAGATGAGAGATGCAGGGTTGTTCTTGCTTGAGGTTTCACCAATTCACCATGCGTGCTTCTCTCTCAGCAGGAGATGCATCCATGGCAGTGAGTTTCACATGGAAAACCAAACACCTACACGCTCTCAAGTCGCAGCTGGAACCATGGAGGAGAGCTCGCCGCCGGGAAAGCGGGGCTCTCCTTGCCGTCGGAGAGGGCCGTCTCAGCGCGCTCCCCGACGACATCCTCCGTTCCATACTCCCTAGTAGTAATTCATTTGACTAAGTGGAATGTTCCTTTGACGTTGCCCAGACCAGCCTCCTCTGAGTCCTCTCCCGCCGCCTCTGGGTCGACATCCCCGTGATTTCCTCCCACGGCCCCGTTGATCCCGCCGGCGTCCGCGCAGGCCTAGCCGCCTACGCCGTCCTGCCCCTCCACGGGCATCTACGTTGTCACCCGCGACGCCTCCGCCCATTCCACTGCCGCATGTCTCCGGAGAGCTCGCCTTCGTCAATGAGACGCCGGGGGACAATGAGGGGGATGAGACCGTGTAAAACTCATGTATACGGCAAGTACACAACCACTGAAAATGACAAGCGACACTTTGTCAAACTATCGGTCAAATAACTCAAAAGAGCATAATCAACTAAACATAGAAAACCTTTATGTGCTAGAGAAATTAGGAATGATATTTGCATCTTTGTTCTCTGGTGTGAAGAAATAATAAAAAGCCTCTTAAGGTTTAACTTTTCTGTGGAGAAAGATGGATGCTTTACTGTCCACAATCTAAGCACAATTGAAGATTAACAGGTAGACACTATATTGACAAGGTTCATTGAGGCAAAACATTCCACCTTATCAGCTCGAATTAGCATTTATAGTTCTATGTATTTTATGGTCGACAAACATGAATTGTATATTAAAAGAGTGAGAGAAAATGACTCTAAATACATCCCCTTACAACATAATGTCGATCAGACCGTATATAGTAAATGCGGTCCTTATTGTGCATCGCACAAGTGTGACTGTCTGAGTGTAGTTGACACATCACCCTCATGTCTCAAATCTTTTTCTTCTGTATTTTTCTCTACTAATCTTCACAACATATAGTACATCTGTTGCAATTCTGCTGTAATAAGCAGTAACAACTAACAAAGGAAACGTCAGTAGCCTACTCACTGTGTAAAAAGGTTCAGATGCCATCATGGCATCACCAGTAATCCCCACAAGTGCAGGACCCGTCAACAAAATGGTGGAACCTATTCCGGTCTCTGAACACAATCTTCCTGCCAGTAATCTTCGATATCATTTTCAACACTGCATGGCAGTCAGAGCATGCCCGGAGGTTCTTGACAATCTTGATTGTCGTCCTGGGTGGCGTGCTTATGAGTCCAAATGCAACAGCAAGCTTCTCACTGTGGACCGCAAGTACCTTCTCCTTCATTGTCTCGTCCAGGTCGTGCAGAACTAGGTCAGTCTGTGGAACATGCCCGTGCTTCTTCACAAGGCCATTCATCTTGTCTAACATGGCATATATTTCATCAGAGTGGGGGTGGCCCATATCTCCAGCAACAAACTCATACACCTTGCGCCCGATCTCAATGGCACTGCACCCAGGTTCCTTCTGAATGCCGCTAGCCTTCATCATTGACCGCACCCTAGCCACTTCTTCCCAGTTACCGACGGCTGCATAGATGTTCGATAGGAGGATATACATCCCCGAGTTGGCAAGCCTCTTGGCAACAAGATAGTCAGCAATCCGCTGGCCTAACTCCATGTTCTTGTGAAGCCGGCATGCTGCGAGCAGTGACACCCACATGACGGTGTCGGGCGTGATCGTCGTGCTCTGGACAAGATGGAATGCTTCTTCTATGAGCCCTGCACGACCGAGAAGGTCGACCATGCAACCATAGTGCTCAATCTTGGGCTCAATGCCGTACTGCTGCTCCATTGACTGGAAGAACTCACGGCCCTCATCAACAAGCCCAGAATGACTGCAGGCATTGAGCAACCCAATGAAGGTGATATCAGTTGGCCAGAGACCCTGTGCCCGCAACTGCATGAACATCTCCAGTGCCCTTCCACTATGGCCGTGCATTGCATAACCGTTGATCATAGCGTTCCAAACGACAATATCTTTGTCACTGATGCCAGCAAACACAGAGACAGCATTCTCCAAGCTACCACACTTGCAGTACATGTCAATGAGCGCCGTGCCAACTCTGACATTGAGCTGAACTCGCCGACTACTCTTGACGTAGGAATGAAGCCACTTCCCTGACTCTACCGTACCAAGCTGCGCAACCGCGGATAGCGCCAGCACGACGGTCACCTCATCGGGCTCAACACCCGACCTCAGCATCCGCCGGAACAACCGGAGCGCCTCATTAGGCCTCCCATGCTGCGTGTACCCGTCAATCATAGCGTTCCAGCAGATGAAATCCTTATCGGGCAACCCGTCGAACAGCCTACGAGCGTCGTCCAGTGCCCCCATCTTCGCGTAGCAGGTGAGCATCGCCGTGACGGACACGACGTGCGGGTCCGGCATTTCGTCGAACAGCGCGCGCGCCGCGACGGCGTCCGCCGCTCGCGCGTACATGCCGAGAAGTGCGGTGGCGACGTAGGAGTCGCCGGAGAGGGCCAGCTTGAAGGCGTAGGCGTGCAGTGCGCGTCCAAGGGCGAGGCCGTGGCAGGCGGGGAGCGAGGCGGAGAGGGTGTGCGCGGTGGGAAGGAGGCCCTTAGACAGCATGTCGGAGAGGAGCGCGAGGGCGGCGAGGTGGAGGCCGCGGGAGGAGTGGGCGTGGATGGTGGAGGTGTAGAAGACGGCGGTGGGGTCGGGGGTGAGGCGGAGGAGGGATACCGAGAGGTCGAGGCGGCCGGCGGCGGCGTACGCGCGCTGGAGGCGAAAAGCGACAGCCCGGTCGCGGTCGACGCCGGCGCGGAGCGCCGCGGCGTGGAGCTCGGAGGCGCGGCGATCGGACGCGCAGCCGGTGAGGAGCACCGCGGCTCGTTCAGCGGTGAGGGCGGCGCCGCCAGTGGTGGGGGCAGGGGAGGGGAGCACGGCGGCGGACATGGAGGTGGGCGTGGCGCGGCTCACTGTGCAGCTTATCCTTGCCGCTCTCGCCGCAGGAGGCACGCGATTTTTTAAACACGTGGCCAAACGCGATTTTTTGAGCGCAGCGCAGCCCAACACAGAGATGGCCAAACGGGTCGCTGGCACGACCTATATAAACACAGCCCGCTAAAGCACAGTTAGCTAGCAGGCTGTGCCAGGACGAGACCAGCCCAAATGGTGCCAAAACATTCAAACTTTTCTGGAAAATTAGAAAAATTAGAAAATTAAAAAGTCGCAAAAGTTTGAAAAAGTTGCAGAAAAAATTACGATTTTTCAAAAAAACTTTTTGGATTTTTGTTATCCTCCAACGGCTACAAACATCTAAATTTTTTAAAATCCGAATAAACAAGTCAAAACGGGTCCAAATGGACCATATCGTGCCGGGTCTAAAAAGATGTGTCGTGCTGGCACACCGGGCCGGGCCGAGACTACAGCCCAAACACGACTCGCCCTCTTAGACCGCGCCGGCACAGCCCATTGACAATTGGACCGTGCCCACGGTCCTATGCCGCAGGCTGGCCCGGGTGGCACGGCCATATGCCATCTCTAGCTCAATCCAAAAATAATCTACGAAAGGATTCGGTGTAGTTTTCACGAGGATAAGGCTAAATATTTGGTCATTTGAATTTCAATGGTCAATTTGCTATTTAAATTCAGACTTGAGAGTTCATCAAGTTGTGGGTATCGTCCATAAATCATGTGGAGAATACAAAAACCTCTCTCGTGCTCTGATGAGCTTCATGGTGGTTGTAGCCGGCAGCTGCTGCTGGCTTCTTCCTCTGCTCACCTGCTGCTGTCCCTCTACCCTTGTTCTCAACCAAAACCGTAACTAGATTAGTTAACTTACTGCTTTGCTTGCAACATGTAACTACTGCTTTGATCCAGAGATGATCATGGAAGAGGAGATCCCGGTGGCAAGAGATGATCCTTCCAAGGAGCAAGCAATGGAGTAGTTGGGTGTCATGTTCATCACCCACTTTCACTTCACTAATGTCACAATGCTGGCACTAACAAATGGCAGCTGCTTTGCTGGTCTAAACTTCTCGTATTACTAGTACATCACTCATTGGCCTAACTAACAACAGACACAAAACCTCTTGCTCTCTTGTGCATTATACTTCAGACTGCCACCACCATGAACCCTAGCCAAGCAGATCAATGGAGCTAACCCAACCGATTTATGTGAGCAAAGCAGAGCTGAGTTACAGCACCCACTCGGTTCGAAAGGATAGATTGATACTAGTGATGGATAACAAATTGGAGTACTAATAAAGATTGCTTAGTTTTTGCCCCCCAATCTCCTTCACGGCACAGATCTGTTCTTCGCCCATGGCGGACATCACGGTCAAGATCATGTCCTTGCCTTCTTCACCAAATCCATTCTTGATCTGCGCGTTTCACAAAGTAAAGCGTCTAAGGTAGTTGCAATCGTGGTAAAGGCGAAAGTGCGTGCCAGCGATCGAGTTTTTGAGTTAGAGCGCTGACCTGGGCAAGCAGAGCATCATCATTCATCAGTGGGAAGCCTCAAGTCATCCTTAGTGCTGCCACTCTCAGTCAAAAGGCTGACCTGTGAAATGCCCTCACCAAGTCAGAAACAGGACAGGCCTTGCACACAAGAGGAAGGAAGGAACCAAGGACAGATTGGAAGCAAACATACAAATCCATCTTCGGAAATGTCAATCAGCTGATAGTCAGTGCGATCAACATGGGGCACCTAGATGAGAATTATTATTTTGGAGAAAAAAAATTAAATAAACTGTGCAAAGTAACAATTGAACCAACAAAATGGAGCATGATCTGCAGGTAGCTTACGTCACAGTTGTGGGATGAAGGAACAATATCCTCAAGCTTCTTTCCATTGAAAATGTCAATGCCAACAAAGTGGCACTTTGCATGACCATGATTCCCAGTCTTGGAAGTGGAGACCTCAACCACCTACGACAAAGATTAAACTGAAACGATCCTCAGAACGAGAGTTGTGGAAGACAAGCAACGAATTGTTGGGTCACAAGTCACAATTAGACAATCAGATGTACAAATAAAGCACTAAGTGGGGAAAAAAATGCTATTCTAGCCATCATACCATAGTCCAGTACCAAACACTTGCATAATGAAGCCAAACAATATCAGCACAAAAGGGGGAATGACCTATCATACCAGCGTATGAAAAATCTGCAATTCTGAGCTAAACATCAATTGCATGGACGCAGCTGCATAAACCAGTAAAAGAGATCACTTGCCTCGTAGATACCTGCCACTACTACATGGAGATAGTACTAATCTAACCAGCATTGCAAAACTGAATTTATTAGTGGATTGTAACAAGAACCATGGATATGTCGATTGCTCATTAAACAGTTCATTGCAATATTAAATTCTTGTAATACAGACATACTTATCTCTGCGTTCTCTCAAGAACTTTGCAAGATCCTGCCTCGGTAAGATTTACCAAAACATATACCTAAAGTTTGCACTCTCTTGAGATGTATAGCTAAGAGACCATCTACAGGGCTTGTCAGTAGCTAGCGACCATCACCACTAACTAAAGACACTATTTTGACGGACAGAAGAGAATCATGTAAGCATCCTGACGCACAATGGGGAAATTCCAGTTGCATCAATATCCCAGGAATTGATTCCCACACGCATCGACGCAACACAAAAGAACAAGCAGTCGCTGCAATTTACTGCAGGTAGCTTAACAAGGCCTATCTCAGCAGTCATCTCCTGATTTCTCTTGTTGTGATGTTTTTCAGTTGCCTATCTCTTCACAGGTCTTGCCTTTTCAACTGTCGCGTGATGATCCCATGTTGATTGAAGCTGGCTTTACGCAGTCGCAGCAGAAGGTGCTGCAACCTTGCTTGGAGGTCAACTCCAAACCAGGTCTGCTTGACTTAGCTTTGGCCCCCATCCCGGAGCCAGTCTTAACCGCTGAGCATCACGCCCAATCCAAGAAGAAGGCCGATGGTCCACGCCAACAGCGTCGAAGTAGCCGGATAGCCAGCAAGACGATCCCTAAGATGACGGCAACGGAGAGAGCCCAGTTCCATCTGACCAAAAAGCTGGGGCTACTCTCACAAGGATCCGCCCTATCTGACGAGGCAATGAGGAAGTATCTAGCGGTCTTCAACAAGCCCCTCACGCCTGAAGTCATCGCAGCTATCTCCCAACTGGCTGGACTGTCCACGGGCACAGATCTTGCAGCGGCCACGGGCGTAGACGCCTGGGAGGTCCAGCCAGTTTAAGCAGGACTTCCGAGTAGCAAGCCGGCGGCAAACTAAGGCGATGAGTTTGCCACTCGGTGTGCAGTTGGTGGAGAGCTGCAGGCCCAGGCCGTCAGGACTGCTTCAAACTTCAGCTAGTCTTTTGTTGCTTATCTTTATAGCCTTATCGTGGATGTTCTTTTGTATCGTCACTCTCTCCAGGTTTCCTGGTTGCTGTACTGGGAGAGTGCCCCCCTTAAGCTTGCCTACAAAATCTGGTTGTCCTTGCCCTAACGGGCTTCTCAGCTCGATGTGCTGTCTAACCTCTCTGTCAAGGCTAAGCTGCTCTCTTTTCGACAGCTTGCCGGTTTGTTGTAGCCTCCTCTAGACAGTAATGTTAACGGATTGCAAGGTTCTATGTTGGAACGTGCGTGGTTTAAACATGCCAGCCAAAAGGGCTCTAGTAAAAAATTTGGTGCAGGACACTAGGGTGAATGTTGTTTGCCTACAAGAGACTAAGTTGCAGGTAATGACTCCACAACTAGTTTGTGAAACTTTAGGGGCCAGATTCTGTAATAGTTTTGTGTCCTTACCGGCTGTTGGGACTAAGGGAGGCATTCTCCTAGCTTGTTGTGAAAGATTGTTCAAGCTAACGCCTCTTGGCAGTTCGCCGAATACGGTGTCTGTAAACCTAACCGAACTTTCTGTTGATCAAACCTGGACTTGCACAGGAGTTTATGGTCCTCAATCTGATCCGGAAAAGTTGCTGTTCCTGCAGGAGATCACGCAAGTCCAAAGCTTAGCTTTGCCCCAGTGGCTGATTCTAGGAGACTTTAACATGATCTATCAAGCCTCAGATAAAAATAATGCAAACCTTAACAGAAGGATCATGAGATGTTTCAGAGATACGATCAACATCACTCAACTTAAGGAGTTAAACCTTCTGGGGAGGCAATACACCTGGACGGCAGGAACTGTAAATCCAACTCAATCAAGAATTGACAGAGCCTTTGCTTCCAAGGACTGGGATGTCCTCCATCCGGATGCAACCTTACAAGCCTTGTCCTCCTCAACCTCAGACCACTGCCCGCTGCTGCTCCAGAACCCGGTAAAAAGGATTTCCAAAATCTTTCGTTTCGAGGCGTTCTGGATTAAGCTGCCGGGATTCCGGCAAATAGTCCAAGAGTGCTGGTCTGTGGCCGGCAACCCCCACCCGTTTAGAAACCTATTTGCAAAGCTTGCCAGGACGGCTAAAGCTTTAAGAGTCTGGAGCCGGGGCATAATAGGAGATGTTAGGCTTCAGATGGACATCGCTCATGAAGTCATCCTCCAGTTAGACAAAGCACAGGAAGCTAGGAATCTTATGCTTGACGAAAGAATTCTTCTAAAAGACCTGAAGCGCAGAATTCTTGGCCTAGCTGCGTTAAACAGACTCAGACTCAAGCAAAGGGCTAAGATGCTTCACATCAAAGAAGGTGACGCCAATACCAAATACTTTCACCTAAAAATAAATGGGAGACAACGTAGACGACTTATCCTTCGTCTCGTTACTGATCAAGGTGAGGCCACTGAGGAGCACCACAAGCAGGCTGTTTTCTTTGAACACTTCAACCATCTCTTGGGGGCTAAAAAGGATAGAAACCACACTCTCAACTGGAACCTATTGTCATTACCACAAGTCGACCTATCCGAGTTGGATGGCCCCTTTCAGGAGGTGGAACTTAAAGAAGCTGTCTTTGCCTTGCCGCGCGAGAAGGCACCAGGGCCAGATGGCTTCATTGGGGGCTTTTTCACCACCTGCTGGGATATAATCAAAGGCGACCTAATCAACGCAGTCAAGCACTTCTTTAACCAATGTGGAAGCAACTTCCACCTTTTGAACTCGGCAAATGTTGTGTTACTTCCAAAAAAACAAGCAGCAGTCAGAGTGACGGACTTCAGACCAATCAGCCTCATACACAGTGTGGGAAAAATCATTTCCAAAATTCTCGCCAATAGATTGGCACCGCATCTGCATTCCTTGGTGTCAGCCAATCAAAATGCCTTTGTCAAGCAAAGATCGATTCACGACAGTTTCATCCTGGTCAAGAATCTTCTAACTCTCCTCCATAGGAAAAAGCACCCATCCCTTTTCGTCAAGCTTGATTTGGCCAAGGCATTTGATTCTGTCAGTTGGGAATACCTTTTAGAGGTGTTGCAACATTTTGGCTTTGGCCAGCTTTGGCGCAATTGGATCTCCATCCTGTTAGCTGCCCCTCCACTTCCAGAGTGATCATAAATGGTGCATCTTGCCAACAAGTCAAGCACAGGCGCGGCTTACGGCAGGGGGATCCCCTTTCCCCAATGCTCTTCATTCTAGCGCTAGAGCCGTTGCAGTTGCTGCTGGCTGCGGCCGCACAAGAAGGTCTACTTCAGCCGATCATGAACAGACCTCCAAACCTATGCCTTTCCTTATACGCAGATGATGTGGCTCTCTTCATCAACCCATCGGTGCTAGAGCTAGAAACTTTGTGCAAAATTCTTCAGATCTTCGGGGAAGCTTCAGGGCTCATGACTAATCTGGGCAAGACAAAGATCTTTGCCGTTGCCTGCCAGGAAGATTCTATCCTGGCAACCCTGCAAAGCTTTCCGGGAAATATCAAGAAATTTCCCACTAAGTACTTGGGTCTGCCTCTAAGACCTAGTGCGCTTCGGAAAACAGATTTTCAACCGCTCATTGACAAAGTGGAAGGAAGGTTAGCAGGATGGAAAGGAGCCCTTCTTTCAAGAGTCGGGCAGCTCATCTTGGTTAAAACCGTCCTATCGGCGCTCCCAGGTACTTTCTCACGGTCTTCCCAATTCGATCACGGGCTATCAAGCGGATTGATAAGTCGAGAAGAAACTTTCTTTGGAAGGGTCAGGATTGGTGTAGTCCTGGTCATTGCCTCGGAGGATGGTCAAAGATTTGTCGAACAAAGAGTCTGGGAGGACTCGGAATTCCAAATCTAATGCAGTTTGGAAGAGCCTTAAGACAGCGGTGGATTTGTCTCCAATGGACGAACCATTCCAAGATTTGGGCCGGTACATAAGCTTCCTTGCAACAATACAGACTTAAGCCATTTGTTCAATGCAAGTACCAACATGATGGTAGGTAATGGCAATCTGCTCAAGTTCTGGACCTCAAATTGGTTGCAGGGCAAGGCGCCAAAAGATGTTGCTCCTGATTGTTTCCGACTAGTTTCAAGGCGGAATAACTCTGTGCGTCATGAATTGGCAAACAACAACTGGATGATCCCCGTAAGGAAGATCTCTTCTCTTGAGCAGATAAGACAATTCTTTCAAATTGTGGGCGATTGCTTCAAGGGGTCACGCTGCAACCTTTGATTCCCGACAAAATCTCTTGGAGATGGACTTCTCATGGAATTTACACGGCCAAATCAGCTTATTGCATCCAATTTGCAGGATCTCGTCTTGATCCAGCCTCCAAGTTCATTTGGAATGTGAAAGCAGAAAGCAAATGCAAACTCTTCTCTTGGTTGCTTCTCAAAAATGGAGTGTTAACGGCGGACTCTTTAGCTCATAGGCTGGCGCACAATGAGTTCTGCGTCTTCTGCGGCCGAACCGGAGACGGCCAAACACATCATGACGCACTGTGCATTTGCAAGGTTATTTTGGTTCATCCTCCTTTCTAAATTCGGCCTCCTTCACTTAATCGTTGCAAACTCCATTTTCGCAAACAACGCACCAATTGTGGAATGGTGGCAAAGTTTACAGCTAGTTGCCCCAAAAGAGACTCATCGCGAGCTAAACAAGATAGTCGTCTATAGCTTGTGGAATCTGTGGAAAGAAAGAAATATGCGCATCTTCCAGAACAAGACTTCTTCGGTTCAAATGGCTGTTGAATCGGCTCTTCGAGATATTGCTCTTTACAACGTTGCTTCCTCGCCTAATAGCTGAGAAGTTGGTTTTTTGGGTTGTAAGATAGAGTCGGTTTAAAACTTTGTTTGTTGCCTACTTCCTTTTGCCGGACCTGTGTTGCTTAAGCGTTTTTTGTATCGACTACTCCTTTGTGAGTAACTCTGTTTCTCTCCTTCAATGAATTGGCAGAGCTCCTGCCGCTCTTTCGAAGAAAAAAAAAAGACCTTGCACGGGCGGTTCTTGATGACGATGTATCCGTTCTTGCGGATGGTGCCGGCCTGCTGCGGGTACGTCTTGGAGGCGCCGGCGTCCGCCTTGGACTCGAAGTGGTGTTCCTCCGTGTCCGACATCTCCGGCAACCAAGAATACCCTACCAAGCAGCACAGAAAGACGAGCAACAGCAGGCTGCCCAACTTGATTGGATTTTTCACGAGATCCGAAACGAGAAAAAGGAAGGCTGCTGCTCACCGGAGGTGTGGGAGATGAGATGCTGCGATGACGGAAGGTTCTCGCGCGCGCGATCACTGTGATGCGATGGGATGGACAGGGATAGCCGGACAGGGGGCTGTTGCTCTTGGGCCTACAGGATGAGCCCATAAATGGACCAAATAAGGCCCATCAAAGACCCAATATGGGCCCATGGCATCACATCACCCCAACAGGAATAAAAGATATATGGGATGAGCCACTTTTTTGTTTGTTTAGAGAGATAAAGTTGGATAGGATAAGAGTTGGATAACCTATCCACGCATCCATCCAAGCAAACAATGGGATAGATGAAAAAAGATGGATGAGCAGCGCTTCTACGTTTTTCCTCCTAATACAAGTTGCACAAATCTTGAAGCACACGAAGGGATAAGTAATCATCATCTACCCTTCATTCATGCTTTAATATTTGTGCAACTTTAAAAAGAAGAGCATAGAAGCGCCTCTAGTAGAGCAGTTGTGTGAGGAACACACGCAGGTTCATCCTTCCCTCTCTCCTTCTAAAAACAAAAATGGAAGTTCAATTTTTTTTCCACAAATAAGAAGGAAATGAAAGTTCGCATATGTATCTACATATAGGATAGAGAATGTTAATCATAGCTGTGAGCATTGCAAATAGCAAACATCATCTATACATAAGCATAATCTTTCGATCAATGGCGTGTCTGTGCAGTTGACAGGAAGCGAAGTTCAAGAAAGATCGGCATGCCATTGCCATCAGCAGTTCAGCAGGATGCAAACCTCAGTAGCTTACCGATCTGTGGTCGTCTCTGAATATGCCTCGCGAACTAAGCAAGGATACAAACTTTCTGAAACCTCGCACTTTTATCGTAGCAAGTTAACACATCCATCTATCCCAGGCTCCTGAATCGGGCTATCTGACGCCTTTTACAAACGTTCTTCTTTTCATGAGCTAATTTTAGAGATTATTACAAAAAAAAATGTAGAAGAAGTTTCGACTCGATAAGCAGTCAGGTTGGGAGAGGCCGAATTATACCAATGAAGAGAATCTACACTCCTGATGATTGTAATCACCTCACATCGGTCTTCTCATGGAAATCTTCAACGCAGATCAAATGTCGACCAAGTGTTAAGCGCAGATCAGATGTTTCAAGATGCAGTGGTAGCAATGTTGCCAGGAGGACATCTTGGCCTGCGACATCGCCTCGTCGTCCGTCCCCATCCAATCATACCCACACCGTCAGCTTCCAAGTTTGCAGTGTCACATTTCACCGGTGAACTGGCAGGAGCATCTTCTTCAACGGTAGCTTCCGCGTTTTTTCGGGGTTTCCTACCTCGTGCCCGACCGCCATTCCGCCCCCGCCTACCTGAGCCCATCTCCCAGGATCCACCAGATGCCCTCACTAACCCTTCAAGTAGCTGAAAGTCCTCTGTGATTTCATGCCGGGAGAGTGAGACGAGACCGGGCAAGATATCTTTCTGGAAGTCCCTCTTCTGCCGTCGCCTCCTTTGCTGGCCCCTTCTTGGTTTGGTCAGGAGAAGTGCAGCAGAGACCGTTTCTTCGCCAATTAGAGCCTCGGGTGCCTGTGGCCTGTTCCAGTACTCGTCAATCTTAGTCTCTTCCAGCTTCAGTGTCAAGGACTCGAATGAATCAGACCCGTCATCACTGGAGCAGTTGGCATTACAATCTTGGATTTCTGCTTGCTTGGTAGTGTCACCAATGTTGGATGTAGCAAGATCGGCAAACCACTGCAACATGTGATCATCAACCTTATCTGGATTTACTGGTGTGTCCATCGACATGGCAATGATGTCCTTTGCGGCACTTGCAGAAGTGTCGTCCACATTCAGAAAAATATCAAGTTTATTGTCCTCTTCACATGCTGGTACTTCCAAATCGATCTCGAACGCACGTCTAGAGTTGCTGCCATTCAGTACAGATGTGGTGTGGCATTCATGTGACACTACTGATGATTCTGAATTGTCTTCATTTGGTACCTCATCATTCAGATCGATTAGGTTCCTGATCAAGGGATCACTTTTCTTGAGAACTCCTTCAGCGGCTGGTTTATTTAGCGATGAACTATTGTCGCACAAAGGAGCTAAGAATGTACCACTATCCTGAACTCTAACGTCAACATATTCATTGATCTTATCCCTATGAGCTATGTAACCCCGGGATGTCGAAGCAGAAACTGACAGGTTATGAAAAGGTGGGGTCGACTCCTTCCCGTCTTTATCATCTTCCAAGTCGAGAACAACTACATTTGAATAGCCATACGCCTTTCGCGACTTCTCCAAACCCATATAGTCATCACAGGTAGCTTTCCTTTTGAGCCAGGGGATCCTTGAGACAAATCCCTTGCCTTTACTATGCTCTGAGCTGCCTGTGCATCTAGCATCTTGCACTTCGGAACCATCTTCGGGACCATCCAAAGGTGTCTGATTCAAATTGAAACCCTTGTTTTTGTCACTCTTTCCATTACAATACTGAACATTTTGAGAAGACTGTCTGGCTAAGTGCTCAAACACTGGGAAACTGCTTTGCTCCAAATCACTAGAATTCGCAATCTTATGCTGCCCATGCATTGCAGAAAATGAATCCACTGGGAAACCAAGGTAGAAGCCATTCAAATTCCTAACGTTTTTCAATTCAAGGCCCAATGTCCCCATGCTTTGAGTCATGATACCAGGACTTGTATATGAATCTATAGTTGAAGATGCAAAACGTGGCTCAATTTCTCGTGGAGCAGGAGCATTGTTTCTGCTACTGGGGTTGATATTGCAAGATCCAAATGGAGGACTAGACAGTTGGTCTACACGAGAAACAGATAATGCAGTAATAGGTGGAAGACACGAGCGATCTGAGCGATCAAATACGGGAAAATTATGTACGGGAGTGGCTTCGCGCGGATTCCGCAATAACCATCCAACAGAATTATTCTGATCTGAGCAAATAGTCTGATTACTACTTGTAAATATCTCATCAGCACCTTTGAAGGCTTTCTGCAATTCAGTGTTGTAGAATCTTGGTGCAAAAAAATTCATGTGGCTGGCCTGTTTCCCTGAAGGATTGAAGCAAGAAGTGGAAGAATGCTTAGATCTAATTAAATTAACTATAAGAACAAATAATCATCACCAAGAAGCTAAAACATGTGTGCCAACCATTTAATATTTCACAATCTACAAAGTAACAGCATGTTAGTTTGATAAGATGTTTCTCGGTATGTACTTGTGTAGCATAAGAAGCACCAATAAAGACTACACTAGTGCTGAGGAACAAAATGTTGGAAGACCAACAAACAAATACAAAAAGAAAAAGAAAACGGATAAAAGAACATAATGTAATGTAATCTTCAAGGGTGCACCAGATAGGTGCTATGGAAAGGTTAATATAAACCACTCTACCGTGTTATACACTTTGGACCATCACTAATCAAAGAGAATGTAAAGTCAAATTAGAATACTCAAGACATATATCACATGGTACAAGAAAAAGTAATCAGAAGCATGTGCAGAATTAAACCTCAATAGTTAATATATATGCAGTGCAATGTCCACAACAACAAATCATCGTGCCAGGATTTTTGTTATGTGTACTAATGTTTTTCTTGACATGCAAATATACTAGTGAAACTTATGAGCAAAAACAAATGTACAAGCTCTCACCGGCATTACCTTTATTAGCTATTGGTTTCTCTCCCTGTCTTATTTTGCCATTTATGTCACAGAAGTTTGAACATGTCCCTTCATCAGCATGTCCATCGCTGGGGTTATCTCTACGGGAACCGAAGTAACTCGTGCTTGATCCCACTTCATTGCGCCAAGAGTTGTCTAGGTGATAATGTTTCGGGGCAACAGATCCTCTATATGCTGAATCACATGTTCCACTAAAATACATGCCAGTGATCGGTTCATTAAGATCAGCCACTTGCTTGCCTCTCTGATTGCTTGTAGTCTGCAAATCTGACAGTGAATTATTTCCTCCTAGCCTTCTCAAATCTTCTCCATTTTGTAATATCAACTCAGCATCGTTCCTAAGTTTTGGATTTGATGTTACACCAAGAAAATCTATAGGCTTATTCTTTGATGCATCTTCATCATCCACATAGCAATCCGCTGGAAGCTGAAGGTCAAAATTGCTTCTTTTGCTCTTTTGAGTGACCCCACTTGGGGGAACACCATTAGGAGAGGACTGAACACTGCCTTCCCTAAGGAATTTGTAGGAGTGATCCTTATTATTGAGCTCTATAACAGGAGTCTTCCAGCATGCTGGAACTATTTCTGCCATCTGCATCTGCCAAGCCATTTTTGTCTTGCTGGGTGGGATTTGCGATGAAAATGAATTTGTTTGTGACGCATCTGCTGGCATAATGTAAGAGCATATCGGTTTATCTTGATAATCTTTCATCAAATCTCTTTGTGCCTTGTAAACCCGGTGCAGTTCGTATACCTAAGCAATAACCGTGTCAAAGATGCCGAAGGAAAACAAAACACATATAGAATGCAGAAAAGCCGAAGATTTTGTTCATGTTCTTGAAGCTTTTAGATTTATTATGCGGAAGGAACTTAAGATATTAGATCAGTAATGCCAAGGTGCCAACCTGATGCCTGAATACAGCTTCGTGCTCAAGCATTGTGCGCTTGAGCATTTCTCTATCGTATTCTGAGTAATCGTTTGTTTGGTTTTGCCTGAAGCCATTGCTTAGCTGATCACCCGATGCACTCTCTCTGTAATATGGAGGCCAGCTACCATTTGTATTCACATTAAGATCCCTCATGACATAATAGCCAGGCATGTGGCTTTCCCCTTCTACCTTGGCTCCCATTCTTATTGCAACTTGTTCAACAGAAAAGTCAAACAATGAATCATCCTACAAAACCATATGTCAGTGAAGTTTCAATAAAACATAAAGCCTCAATAAGCAGCAATTGTGATAGACATCTAAGGAGCCTCAAGTTCGGTAAGTAAAAAGCATCAAGCATGTAAGCAGGCAAGAAACAACTTTCCATGTTCTACTCATTGTGAAAATTGCCACATTTTGCTCATTTAAATGCACAACATAAATAGCATAACCCCATAAAGCTGGGAAGTTTTGAATGCGAATAACTGCCCTGTTTTGCTGGTATTAGCAATTATACAGGGCATTGCACAGTTCAGTAATGTAATGTCGATCGCGGACAAACTCTGGAATCATAACAACATCTGAAAATTATGTTGAGCAGAGCGATGTTAAGATCAAGTATGGCAACCTCAACACAAGATTAAGAGTGAGTCCTTAGCAAATAAAAAAACAATGCATTATTAGTAAAAGCTTCCAATCAAGCCCAAAATGTGGCTTTTCACCGAAGAATCCATGATCCACGTGAGATACCGACCAAAAAGTACAATGTCAGTGCAGGTGTGCAATGCGATTCTTCACCAACAGTTTTGAGCTAAATGGACTGCTCAAGCTGCTCAACGGTTCTGACCAGATTAAACGATTTCGCAGGACAGAACCTGTCAATTCGACATTGCATTGAGTGATGAGGAATCGTTTTAGCCTAGCAAGCAAGACGTTGACACTAAATATATCATATTCATAGCACACCAGCACATCGTATCATTATCCATTCCAGGATTAAACAAGCTGGGAGAGGCAACAAAAGGACAGGTCAACATTTTAATACTGTTTGGGATATCAACTCCTCGGAAACAACTCAAACTGAGAAGATATGTCCAACCGAACAGCTCAGACACAAATCAACTAAAACCGGATAAAATTATCATTTTACCACACACCAAATCCAACAGAAAACAACACCAAACCTATCCAAGGTACAGGGAGTAAAAACAAACAAGAAGGAATGAGCAACGCATTAAAGAAAAGGTAATCTTAATCACCTCAGCGATCCTTGGCGCTGCGCTGCAGCGGGCTGAGCCTGACCACCCGCAGCATCCATGGAACGAAGAGCCTGGATGGCATCTCCAAGAAGCCCAACACCCCGGGAAGCGCACCAGCAAGCAGATTTAACGGAAGGGCGGGGTGGAATTCGGCGAGGGGGCGATAGAACTCGCCACGATTTCCACTCCAACTACCGCAGACACCAACAAAGGCGCCACCTTTTCCACTCTAGAACTCCAAGAAACGCATCAGGACGGTGTTTTGCGGCGAGAAAAGAGCCAGAGGAGATGGAATTGGACGATATGAGCAAGCTGCGATGCACTGGAGGGCGGATTAAGGAAAGGAATTGGATCTCATGGCCCAAGCCAAGGAGAGGAGAGGGGAGGAGGGGAAGGAATTGGATCTGGTCTATTGTTCTCGTTCTGTTGTCTGAGAGGCAGAGGGTTGTTGTTTCTTTCCCCTTGTGTTATTTGGTCTTTGTGGGTTTTCTGCTTTCTCTCTCCACATAGAAAGGGAAGGGGCAGCAAATTTGTCAACATCTGGTCTTTTTCTTTCTCTTTCCTCTGGTCTCTCTGCTAGTCTGATTATATATAGTAATATAGTCTGAAAATCTTACATGTTAAATAATAAAAGTTGTACAAATCTAAAAACAAGCGAAATGGTAAGTAAGAGAGGTGCTTCTATGCTCTTTCTTTTTAAAGTTGCACAAATATTAAAGCATGAATGAAGGGTAGATGAGAATTACTTACCCCTTCGTTTGCTTCAAAATTTGTGCAACTTGTATTATGAGAGAAAGCATAGTAACATCTCTCGGTAAGTAATCATCATCTACCTTTCATTTATACTTTAATATTTATGTAACTTTTTTAAAAAAACCATTTCAAAAAAAATGGAAGAATTCAATCCAAAAGAAAATTTTCTATGAGTGTGTTTGATTTGTGAGATTGCTTCAAAGGAATTCCATAGGATAGGAAAACTTCCTATAATTTGTTAAGGAATTCTAGCATGAGAGCTAACCATGCTAGCAATTCCTTTGAGAGTTTCAAATTAATATTTAATCTCAAATTTTCTGTATTTTTCCTACGAGGGAACCAAACACATCTTTTGAACAATTTATATTGGTTGGCTTCACTCGGGATTTAATAAGCCGTGCTATTCCAATCATGCGTTTTTTTATTCTTGCATTTTAGGAATCATATGTATTAAAAAGGCCCTTACTTCTTCTGTGCACAGTACTTATATGAAATTCAATGGCTTGCCACAAAGGACAGTACCAAACCTCCAAATATTACTAAACAATCTGTCCTTCTTCCTCTGCAGTACTTTGTTATCCATTTTTACACGCTTAGCACAATCCCGAGAGTTTATACGCAATCATGGTACAGTTGAATAGATTTCTACCAGTATCTTCATGCTGTGCAATTGATTTGGGAGTTGAAACGTTCTTCTGTTGTTCTACTTGGTCCTTCACACATCACCCTCCCATGCAGGGTTTCAAAAATCGTCGAAAATCGACCGTACCGCTAGGGTTCGACATCAAAAACCGGTCGATAAACCGGTCCGATTGAAAAAAAATTCAAAAATTCAAAAAAAATTACGTGTCAAAAAATGGTCAAAAATCGGTGGAAATCGGTCGATTTTCGTCGAAAATCGCTACCAAAAGTCGACCGCACAAAAAGTTCAACATGGTTATCGATTTTCCGTCGAAATCGTCGATTTTCGACGATTTTTGGATTTTTTTTTCAAAAAAAATCTGGGTTTTAAATTTATGCGATTTTCACGATTTTCGGCTCGATTTTCGCGATGATCAAATTTCACTGTTTATTCGAAAATCGGCAAAACGAAAAGGTGAACCCTGCTCCCATGTATTGTTGCTCCTGGGTTTCGATCTAGGCAATCAGCAGTATATTTTGATGTTACATCTGCTGCTACAATGAGTCCAGGTCAATTATTGTTAGTCCATGATTCCACTGGTTAGATGGAAGAAAGGACCATCACATTTGTTTAATGCTGTCTTTCAATCCCTCCAATATCTTGGTGGAAAAGAAGCTGACATGTAGTATGGTTAACATCCTATTCAATGCATACCTAAACCACAGCTGACTTCTACCTTCAAAAGCAAGAGATTGTCGCTGATTTAGCACGGACAAACAGCAGGTGCAGATGCTGTAACACCATACCTCACAACAAAGTTATCCCTGTTCTCTACTACTATATGAAAAAAAAAATTTACTTATGACTGAATCTGTTTCGGCCACAGATTAAAAACGCTTATCTCTGTATACTAATCAGGGTTCACAAAATCGACGGTTATCGCGCGGTTTTCGCCCTTATCGCCGCGATCCGATATCAAAAACCGATCGGTAAACCGATCCGATTAAAAAAAAAAATCGATAAATTTTACGTGTCAAAAACCGGTGGAAATCGGTCGGTTTTCGTAAAAAATCGTCAATAATCGCTACAAAAAACCGATCGCATAAAAGTTCCACGAAATCGTCGATTTTCCACGAGAAATCGTCGATTTTTGAATCTTTTTTTTAAAAAAAAATGTTTTGAATTCATGCGATTTTTTTCGATTTTCGGCTCGATTTATGCGATTATCCAAAATCACTGTTCATCCGAAAATCGCCAAAACGATATTGTGAACCCTGATACTAATACGTCGTCCACACGTCAAGACGAGCAATATCTCGTTCAGAGCTTGCCCCATTTCCCTGAAGAAAGATGTTTACTCTCCTGTGAAATTTGTCCCAGAATTCAAGCATTCCAAACGCCCTAGATGCTGGATGCTGCAGTAAAAATCCGATGGGTAATTGGGCGCTTGGCTGGGTACTCTCTGCAAACGCTCACTTTTGCCAGGGACAATAAACATGTCAGATGTACATTGCTGCGAGTAAGCTTGGACCTATGGTAACGGGAGAAAAGCAATTTCTTTATTGAATCTTCTTCCATCTTTTGGCTGATCCAATGGTCGCAGCTGGTCAGGATGTGGGGCCTCACCAAACAGAGGGAGGGATTATTCACTGTCATGTCGTGTTGGCTAAGTGCAAAACCCATGAAAGAGATATATCTGTACTCTTATTAGTGGCAATAGACTATTTACTCTAATTCACAATGCAAAGTGAGTAGCGGAAGACGATATAGTATTCATGGGTCGACGATATAGTATTCATGGGTCGATATACTCTTATCGTCGATTATCGTGGAAAATCGACAAACTTGTTGAACTTTCTGCGGTCGATTTTTTGGAGCGATTTTCGTCGATTTGTGACGAAAATCGAGCAATTTTCATCTATTTTTGACCGCTTTGTGACACGTAAGTTTTTTTTGAATTGTACCAGTTTATCGATCGGTATTTGATACTGAACCGCGGCGATACGGACGAAAATCACACGATTTTCGTCGATTTTGTGCAGTTTGATCCTGTTTGGAGCATAGGAGTTTTACAGGAATTTCATAAAAAGCAGCACCAATCCTATGAAATTCCTTTTGGAATTCCTCAGGTTCCAAAGGGGATCTCAGTGTCTCCAGCCACCATGCCTTCCATTGGATCCAGGCACGTGATTTGCAATAGGCCCAAATAATCATGAGGTGCTTCTTGAGATCACAACCATTACTGTACATTACATGCCCAGTTGCCCACCCACTTGTTGCAGGATTTGATCTGAAGCTATGCCTGCATATATTAAGTGTCTGCTTTGCGCCACTACAAATGCTCGATGCACCCGGCCATGCATGCATGCATGTTCAGCAGCAACAGTGAATCATCCTCCAAATCCAATACGAGTGAAATGTAAAGTAATACTCCATTAATTTGACCTAGGATTCCACGAGCAGAGAGAGAGAGAGAGAGAGAGAGAGAGAGAGCTTCTCGACTGTTTAATGGAGGATCTCTCTCCATTAATTAGTGTGAGAATTGTTTATTGCGTTGGTACGGTGCCATCGTACCGCTTACCAGTGTCCGGTTCTGAGCTTGCTTAACCTGCGTCCCGACCGTGGGTCGTTCGGCCGTTATACGCAGGCCCAAGGGCAGACACAACAACCAAGAGGTTCTGGGTCATCTCCCCCCGTATATCATGATTAATCAAACATATGAGTTTAATATGCAACAAGATTATCAGTTATTTTATCAGGTAGTTCAACAAAATTGCAAAAGTATCAAATATTCATTTATGCTTCATAAAACAACACCAGTTATTCATATAAGCAAAGTGAAATTACATTCTTGCATGTCAAACTCTATTGGTGGCTAGCACCGGCTAGTGGGATGGCAACAGGAGGGTGGATCCGTGGAGGGGAGGGCCTAATTTGGGCTATTTTGTCGGACCCAATTGAAGCTGCTAAATTATGCGTTGTAAATATCTAAATAGAGTTATCTGGAATTATCCAAGAATATAATCGAAATATTTCGATCCAACGGATAATGATACACCGAATCCAAAACCGATGTCAAATCCGACAACTATCGAACACGACTATATGAATTCGATTCGAACAAATCTGATCCTATTGCACACCAACATATCCGCAGCGTGCGCGCGCGCACACACACACATATATATATACAGTGGCGGAACTAGAATTTTTTTTGTTGGGGTGCACAGTTAACACGTATAATACTATAGCCTCTTACGACTATTTTATAACATCATAAATCCAACACATATATTTGAAATTTTCTAAAAGCACAATATAAATAGTTTTAAGGTCTTAAAAATTTCAAATCATCAAAATCAGAACAAATTTAACCAATAAATTTAGCAATCAAATAGATGATTTTACACTACTTTTCAAAATTTTGGTGGTCCCGGGGCTGCGGGGCATACCCTCACCCCGGTGCCGCCCATGTGTGTATGTACATACGTACATACATACATATATATATAGAGAGAGAACATGGATTTGATGTGAATGTTTGGAGCTGTCTTGAGGAGAGAGAGAGAACATGGATTTGATGTGAATAGTTTGGAGCTGTCTTGAGAAAATTGCCGTCCAGCCATGCGTCGTTCCTCACAACTCACAAGGTCGTTTTCGCATATGAGAGGGACGTAGATTTCATGCATATCCATCGGTCCACCCCATGCACTCCACACAACCACATACAACAATGCTCTCCAATGAAAAGTACAATGCCTCTCGGATATAAATACAGGTCATAATTAATTACGATCGTAAAGCACTGTATATGGATCTATACAAAAAAAAAACAAAAAAAAAAAACCCAGAAATATATAGTACCGAACATATTAATAGCTTTTACCTACCGATATATTCGACGGTATAGCATCTAATCGTTAATACTGTTGACATCAAACGAATCTAGCGCTCAGACACACTTGTTATTGTCTCTCGATCCCCCACTCGCATTCCCTATTCACAATCTATGTATGGGGATAAGGATGATGCTAAGGCAGTCTCCCATCGGCAGATCCAGAATTTTCAAATGGGTGTATGGAGTAAACAAAAATATTGTTCGATATAAAAGTTTGAGGTTCACAATAACAAATTTAAAATACAAATTGTTCGTATTAGAGCAAATATATCGCAATAAACTATAAAATTTCAAAATAATTAAGAGAAAAAAAATACAAATTAACTCGCGAGACTCCGTAACTTAGAAGTGAGATATTATGGCTTTATCACTAACTTGTAGAACAAATATTGATCATCCATTATACTTAGTTGGTTCTTTCATAAAATTAAGGTCCTGTTTGGCAGAGCTCTAGCTCCACCAGATCCGTGGAGTTGGAGCTATGGGTATATTAAGAGTGTTTAGGTGGGTGATCTTGTTTACATTTTAGAATAAAAATATAAACTTAATTCATTTTATTTTAGCCTACAAGTTTCAGATCTGAGGTGGAGCTAGGATCTGGAACTCTGCCAAACAGAGCCTAATCATTGAAAACTAATTTGCTTTCTATATGTATTGGTTTTGATTTGAAGTAGTAGATGTAGTTGTCTTGTGTGTCTTTCCGGATTGATCCCAGGAAGCTTTTCGATTTACATAATACCTCTTAATTTTCTTAAGCTCTACGTCCACAAAATCAACTAATTAATCCCACTAATTCACCTTTTTATCAATATTTCAAATGCTCAACATTTAACAAGACAATATGTGAAAACCTATATGATATGTCGATAGCCCTGATTGGCTGCTGCAATGGTATAACCCGCAGTATTGTAGCTACTTCATGATCGGCAGCACGGCTGCCGCCTCAGCCCCCATCCTTCCTCCGCTGCTTGCTTCTCGAACTGTATCGCCGGTCGACGCCCCAAGGCTAAGAGAAAGAGAGAGGCAGAGAGCATGAGACAAAAAAATTTGGCTAGGGTTGATTGTGCTTTGCAATGTGCTCTGCTCGGTTGAGAAATAGGGGAGGCAGTTTGGCAGCGCGGCTCATCCCCAGAGATAGAGGCAGTGTGGCTGAAGGAGCAACTGTAGCTCACCTCGTGTCCAAAGAAGAGGCCGAGTAACTTCACGGAAAGGCGCATGGTGGCGCAGCTTGTACTTAGAGGCAGCAACACGAAACTTTACGATGGAAGCGTGGAATGGGCTGAGAGCGCATAGATCTGGCGATCGATGGTCCAACTAGCTCACATCCACTGGCGGCAGCTGGCTAGCTACGAGGCCCAACATCCAAGTCCGATGATAGATGTGGCGGCTTCGACCGTTGTTTTCGTTGCCGATGATAGGATCCAGCGATGCCAACCTCGGATCCGGTCGGATCAAACATGGTGCGACTTGGCAGCCAGAGCTCAAGCAAGGATTCACGCGGTGAGCAACATCGGTCGACTCCACGGCACAGGTGGTAGTCAGGGCCAAAGCAAGAAAGAGGGTGCATCGACAGTGGACAGTGTCGGGCGGCCCTCGATAGCGTGGTAGTACCATTGTAGCCAGCTGAGCTCACGGAGACTAGCCAAAACTTCCTGAAACCTGCTTGAAACCTATTGAAACTTTTGGTTGAAATTTGCCGAAACCTATTGAAACTTTTAGTTGAAATTTGTTGAAACTCATCTGTTGAAACTTGAGTTCCAAAATCTGAAACTCATTGAATCTTTGGTTTTGAATCTTCTAGGGATTTCTTGAAAGCATAAAACTCACTAAAATATGAAACTTTTCAAAACATTCTCTTAAAATTGGAAGAAACTATATGAAACTTGTTGATGGTTCAAATTTTTGTGAACCTTGTTGAAATCTACAAAAAAAAAAAAATCTCACATTGAAACCTTATTGAAACTACTACTTTTTAAACTTGAAACTTTCAGGAGACTCACTTTTCAACCAAGTTTTATATCTTTTAAACCCATTGAAAACACTATAAAAATGCATTAAAACTCTATGAAACATAGTGAAATCGACGAAACAAGGATGAAAAGTTTGCTTGAATTTTTGAAACTTAAAAACCTTTCGAGACTTATTGCACGGTTAAAACCAATAAAACTTTGCTATATTGTTGGTAACACTTTGAACAGAATACCGTTGGCTAGCGGCTCCTGTATATATAAAAAAGATAATAGACGTAGAAGCCGTCAAACAAATACTACCAAGACATCGTTTAGATAGACCGAATCCATATACAATACTCCGATTGACATGGTCGGATTGGTTTGACTTCTAAATCTCTAATCATGGTAGATAGTCTTCGAGTGCTTCCTCCCTACACATATATATACATCGGGAGTGTATAGGTATCATCCGGATGTTTTTGTTTTAGCTAACATCTAAATTTTGGACCGTTGGATACCGCACTCGGATATCACTGGGCCGTTGGATCAAATCATAGGATCGGATGTAATCGATACTCCCGAATCTCAACAATGATCCGATGATCCTAGATTTGGGTGGTTTCAGCAATAAAAACATCTGGATGATGTTTATCAAATCCCATATACATCCGTAGATCGACATTGGTGGTTTAGGGCCTGTTTGGTAACAAGGTTTTTTCATAGTTTCGAGACAAATCATGGTTTTGAAGAAAAACTCTGTTTTAGAAACCAATAGGTGTTTGGTAGCCCTTCAAAAAACTCTGTTTTAAAAACCATGGTTTTCATAAAACCATGGTTTTTTCTCTGTTTTGGAAACTTTGGTCTTGGGCAAATTTTTCTGAGCATTGGTGCCAAAACAGCTCTTGTTCCAAGACTTTGTCAACCAAAAACTTTATAGCCAAACAGTTAGGAGTTCCAAGAAAAACCTTGGTTTCAATGGGGTTTGGTAAAACCATGTTTTTTATGCTAAGACAATTCTCAAACCATGGTTTTGCAAAACCATAGTTTTGCAAAACCTTGTTGCCAAACAGACCCTTAATCTCGATGAAACTAGTGTTGGCGCTTCTTATAACCTATCTCTTCGCCATAGGAAACCAAGACATCGTTTAGATAGACCGAATCCATATACAATACTCCGATTGACATGGTCGGATTGGTTTGACTTCTAAATCTCTAATCATGGTAGATAGTCCCCGAGTGCTTCCTCCCTCTACACACACACAAATATATATATATACACATACACACACATCGGGAGTGTATAGGTATCATCCGGATGTTTTTGTTTTAGCTAACATCTAAATTTTGAACGGTACTACCTCACCCGGATATCACCAGGCCGTTGGATCAAATCATAGGATAGGATGTAATCGATACTCTCGAATCTCAACAATGATCCGATGATCCTAGATTTGGGTGGTTTCAACAATAAAATCATCTGGATAATATTTATCAAATCCCGTATACATCCGTAGATCGACATTGGTGGTTTAATCTCGATGAAACTAGTGTTGGCGCTTCAACTTATCTCTTCGCCGTAGGAAACCAGCCGTTGATTCTTCTTGTCGACCCTGGGCCCTGGCCGCGAATAAAAGGTGTAAAACCTAAACACAGAGCGACCCCATAAATTTAATGCAGAATAGCTAATAATCTTGGAACAGGACTACGTACAGGGGGCGCCATGGAATGGCATGGCAGCAGCGGTTGTACTGGCTGGCTAGACAGGCTTGCATGGTGGCATGGCAGGCATGGGTCCAGTCCAGAGCAAGGGCCGTCGTTCATGGCAGGATCGAGTCGGCCACCACAAGAAGCTCCCAATTCATGGCTGCTGCTGGGGCCTCTTGTCGGCATTCATGGCAGTGTCGTTTGTGCCTCCATCTACAGATATACACACGCACCAACATGTGAGATTACCCTTACGAAGCAAAAAAGAAAAATTTTCTGCTCCCTTCTCAATTGTTTTTTGCTAGCTAGTATAACCCATTTCAAATAAATTTACAAAAATAGCTCTCTTTGTAATCAGAAAAGACGTGGTAGACGACGCGTGTCACCTGTTGTGCCTATGCACAGCGGTAGTTGGCCGGGCCGCTACAGAGCTAGTGAAGCGCGGCAGATCTTGCTGCCCTACCCCGCCGTTGCCTACCGCCGAGCACCCAATCCTGCCGCACCCGTAAAGCTCGGGACGTTACTACCGAGCCGAGGGCGCACGGCAGCAAACCTATCGCGGTAGGCTCGGCACCTGTTTGCTACGGTCGGTCAAGATGCCGCGGTGCACGTGTTCAACAAGCGAAATAAAATTTCTAAGATAAGTCTATTCTTAAGATTTCATAAGTAAGAGGACTAAATTTGTAAAACATATATATGGCCAATTAAGCCAGGACTAGTACTCTTCCTGCGAAACCAACCCCCCCCCCCCCCCCGCTCTCTCTCTCTCTCTCTCTCTCTCAGGCTTGATAGGCCAGGGCCCCCACGCCCTGCTGCCACCGCTCTGCGTGCTCACAACGAAACACGACTGCATTCTGAACTGATGCGACTCCATGGGAACTCCCATGCTGCTCCTTGTCCATGGATTGCCGGAGTTTTAGCTTCGTAGGATCTCGTTCTCACGTGAGGACATCGACGACGGTAGCTTGAGCAACGTTTCGCGATTGCACGACGCATCTCTCGGTGATGAAATGGAGGAATCTTTATTCTTCACCTGCAGATACCCACAAGTACAACAGCCAACCGAGTTTCCCTCCCCCCCCATTTTGCTTCTCATGTTGCTGTCGTCTTCCTTTGATTCCCCTCCCAAACCTGATCAAACTAGGTCCGTGAGCGCGACGTGCCACACCGCGCAAGCCGCTACCCCCGCTGGCACGTGTGCGTTGCCTTTCAGCACGGGCGGATCTAGCATGTAATTAGTGTAAATCATATGTAAATTTAATTGTATTCTATTAAAGATATAAAGATATATGCGCTTATAAGTTATCAGAATTAATTCTAATGACCCTAACGATCTATTTTTCTGGATCTGCCCTTGCCTTCCAGCCCATCCAAAATCTCGGAGGTGGCAGAAATCCAAAATCTCGGTGAGATCTCGGAATTTTAAACAAAATCCGAACAAAATTTTAAAACCAAATCTTAAATCTGAATGAAATTTGAAAACAAAATTTTAAATCTGTATTTTTTTCAACCAAGAAATCTGAGATTTCGGTCAAACTATTTTGACAAAAAAGGGTCACGTCGAGATTTGAGTGGGTAATATAGCATTTTGATTTTTTTTTTTAAAAAAAAATTTCTACCCGGTCGAGATTTATGATCTCAGAGGATCTAAAATCTAAAATCCCGACCAAAATTTCCGAAATCCCGCCGGAATTTGGATCTACGGCGAGGAGCATTCGATCGTTCTTACTTCTAACTAAGGAGCTTGTCCGAAGGAAAAATAATAAAGAGCCACGACAAAGGCCGGCCGGTACAGCCACTGTTCTGATCTTCTGCGACCATGCCATTCGCTACAGTGCATCGTTTTTTATTTTATGCGGCCAATTTCGATTTGACAACTCGGCTCATTTTCTCGTACACTTTGGTTCAGGCTGCTGCTGGCGAGCAATCAAACTCTTGTGCCCGTCCAAACACTCCAGAATCCAAACGCACTGGAATTCAGATGCTGTCCTATCATGCGAGCGTTGAAAAGTCAAAGCTCAGTGTACCTGGCCCCACCCAGAACTAGCCAGGGCAATGGTGCTGGAGTTAGGGGCGGAGCTAGCCTAGACCCAGGCCTCGGGCCGGCCCAAAGGTTATTGAGCTAAATTGTGAATTTATAAATTTTTTTGAGAAATTTACATGGGCTTCTTGGGCCAGGCCTGGGTGACCCGAGGCCTGGCTCCGCCGCTGGCTGGAGTGATTATATGCCCTGTTTCGGGCTTTAAGCCAGCTTCAGCTTTTGAAAAGATAGCAAATTCTCTCAAATAGCTTAACTTTTAAACAATTTTTTTGTATAATTTTGAAGCCATATATAAAAGTTGAAAGTTAAAAGCTGGCAGCTGGGTTAGACCTACTTTTGCGGCTTATCGTTGAGAAAATTTAGCTATTCGTCAAACGGACTTTTATAAAAATAACTACAAGTACTTTTTCGGACCCTTATAGCTTCGTGCTTCGTTATGATTCACTTACTAGTTCAATTCTACCGAAGCAATTGTAAATGGCATGGCGAGAAGTGCTTATATGCTTTTCCTTCTAGTACAAGTTGCACAAATCTTGAAGCAAGCGAATAAGTAATCACCATCTACCCTCCATTCATGCTTTAATAGTTGTGCAGCTTTTAAAAGGAAGAGCATAAAAGCACCTCTCCATGGCATGTTCATCAGTTCCATTCAGTTAAAGTTCTTCGGCTTAGATTTATTTTACTTTTAACGCGTAACAAGGTGGCAGCATCCATTCTTTCCGGGGGAGTCGTACTGGAGAATGGAGATGCACCGAAGGTGGAAAGGAGCAGCCTGAAAAGGCCAAGAACAGGAGAGATTCCCCATGCAAAAGGGGCTAATACTAGCAATCAGGTCCAGTCCAGGCCATGCTATCACCAGCCTCTCTCTGCTTTTCTTTCCCATCCTTTATTAACTGTTTAACTCTTATTATTATTATTATTATTATTCACACGCAGACGCAGTAGAAAACCAACAGTATTATGTAACACTGCTGCTAATACTAGCAAACAGTGGTGAGTGGTGACATGACACAGGTGACATGATCACAGCAGCAAGCAGTAGCATTGCAGCCTTTTTGTGCCCCTTCTTTTGGTTACAATGCTTGCTACTTTGCTAGCTAGCTGCTTTGTTTGCCGGTTAATGGACCAATGGGTTCAGATCTAGGGTAATGGTAGGTAAATTATAAATATAGTCCATTCCCTCTCAACCTTGATATTTACCTACCGTACTTCCAAATCATGATAGGTGGACTTGTCACGCTCCTATACCGCGGCAGGTAACCTACGGTGGTACATATATCGCATCCCGATCCTTTGGTAGTCAAGAAGAGTGCTAGACTCACGATTTTGTTTGAATACAAACCAAACTTTGCAAACAAAACAAAAAAAAAAATCAATTGGTAATGGCTGCCGCGCACCTCATCGATCTCATCTCAAATGTCCCTAGCTTGTACAATCAAGATCCAGCCCACAAAGTAAACAGATAGAATTAGCAAATCAAGGGCACTATCCAATCCAATATAATAATATGTGGTCACCTAAGTTGAGCACATATTTTTCACAGGCTAATTATAAGCAGCTAGCAATGGTCGATCGTTGATCAGCCGGCAAAATCTTTCAGATCGTTGATCAGAGGTCCTCCTTCCTCTCCGACGGAAACCGGCAAATTTTAGGTAGGTTTTAACACCAGGGCGTCGGTCGTCACGCATGGATCGCAGGGACTGTGCGCAGGTCTCAAGACTGAAGACTGGTACGTGTTCTGAAGATTTCAGGCTCGATCACAGTCTCATAGCTGCCTGTCAGATTGCTACTGGCCGCCCGGTACAGTTCCATCCAGTCTTGGATCGATCACAACAGGAGCACATACATCAGACATGCCCGGTGGCATCGTGCCAGTCCAGTGCTACTGCTTACTGTAGCAGCAGCTGCTCCGGCGAGTCTAAGCCTCTTGGCTCTTGCAGGCCATAGCAAAGCATGCATCGAGCGTCAGCGATTCAGGGCGCGTTTCTTGATTGTGGCACCGTATCCTCCTGAGCCTCATCATCTTTGATCGATTCTTTGTTTGATCCTAGCTCGGCGTTTAGTTCGATCTCTCCGTTGGTTTTCGCAGCCTTGTCTGAAACCTGTCGATGCATGCGGTACGGCTCTACTCCATGGGCTTGCAAGCTCCAGCTTCGATTGATCGTTTTGCCGGACGGAAATGCCGTGATTTACTCTCTTTTTCAGAGAGGGAAACGCCATGATTTGCAAGGGTGTGCAGGGACTGGGTCGTAGATGCACCAGCTTTTCTCTCGAGAGAGAGATGAGGAGGCCCGTGTAGATGTAGATGCGCTAGGGCTTGGGAAAATGGAAAGGCCAGTACATGACATGTCCATGGAGTCGGACGGCGCCGGTGAGAACCAACGACGGGCCTTCGTTTCTCCTGCACGATGCATGGGCCTGTCTGTACTTTCTCTTCCTCGGAGAAGAGAACGAAGGGAGGCATGGAAGCCCTCCTTGTCCGGTTTTTTTTAAATAATACCTTTTTAAAATGAAAAAATAACACATATTCGTCAAACGGTACAGCGAAATAGCTGTTTTCGCCGAACGGTACGGCGACAACTCTATTTTCGTCAAACAGTGTGGCGACAAATGCCTAATTACATAGTTAAACGTTGACACGGGAAACGAGGTTATTATCGCCGAACCGTTTGGAGAAAATAGAGTCGTCGCCGAGCGTTTGGCGAAAATAGCGGTGTAGAAAACGGCCCGACACAGATCGATCTATTTGTTCGTCGCGGCAGAGCAAAGCGTGACCAGAGGTAATCGACGCTGGCCGGGAGGAAGAGAGGGAGAGAGGGAGAGAGGAAGGAGAGAGAGAGAGAGAGAGAGAGAGAGAGAGAGAGAGAGAGAGAGAGAGGGAGGGAGAGGAAGGAAGGAAGAAGAAGAAAAAGGTAGCATCGTAACTTTGTCTAATTTAGCGTTCTTCAATTTAGAGTAGCATGTTAGTTGTTTAATTTAGAGTAGCGATTTTAGTTTTTTAATTTAGAGTAGCGATTTAGAGTAGTGACGTTAGTTTGGGTATTACTTGTATATATGTTAGTATATTACATGTTAGTATATTGTTTAATTTAGAGTAATGATTTTAGTTGTTTATATGGTAGTATGTTACATGTTAATATATTGTTTAATTTATAGTAGTGAGTTTATATGTTAGTAGTGATATAACAATATTTAGCATTTTTCAATTTATCATTGTTTAATTTAGAATTGTTGAATCAGTAACCTATAAAATCACTATAATATTATAGCGTTGTTCAATTTACAGTAATGATTTTACATGTTAGTAGCAAATAGTGATGCTACACGTGCGCTATAATATTAGAGTATTGATAGTGGGATAGGTAATTAGCATTGTTCAATTTACGGTAGTGATTTTACATGTAAGTAGTGATGAAAAAAATGTATTTTGCTATGTCGTCGCAATAATGTCTGATCCATTGAAATTTAGGGTATATTATGGCGATAGTGTAATAAAAACTGGGCAGAATTGTGTGGATTTAAGTAGCTTTGCGGTCACCATGGCTGAGCACTTGTCCCCTGATACTGTTAGCACTCGTGATATAAAGCTTTGGTTCCTCCTCTCGAAGAGAAATGGATAAGGGGAAGCAGTCGGTCGAGGTCTGCACTACGCAACAAATCCTTGACGGATTACAAAGATCATCCGGGAACCCGGGTGGTATTAACATAGGGGACGCGGGGAATCAGGAGGGAAGAAATCCACATAAAAAGATAAAAAAAATTATGTTTTATACCCCCGAGACGTTCGGCATAGGCTACCTATTCGACAACAGCTAGGAGCACTTCGCACCTCCATGGAGGTTTTTCATAAGAGAGATTGAGCGGTGTCCGAGAACAAATCGTGAAAGATTCACGGGTGATGTAATATGTAGAAAATATGACGCATCATTCCCACTCTACAAACATAGGCGGAACGATCACTTGTTCCACCATGACAATCAGTGCTATCGTCAGTTCTTCTAACAATGTCATCACTATTGTAATGCCCTTGTAATATAATCTGTTGCTTATTCACCATCTGAATTTTCGTTGTAACTGCCCTACTAAGGTTGAGTTTGCTTACTAAGGTTACTGGCTGCATGTACATGCTTTTCACAATGATCATAATGATTTCAACACTTTAGCTAAAGTTTTCCTCGGCTAAACTATTCATATCATGAGTTGTTGTCGACAATAATACTTAGGGTTATTGCCCTACTAGAATTTAGATACAAAGAAAGATGTAAATAAAATATTTTTTTCAGAATATGGTAGTCCATATATCAAAGAGCAAATCCGCTCTATTATTGCAAAAAAAATTATATTTAAACATGATATTTTATGGCTACCGAAAAGGCTTAAGCGTTATCGTTTGTTGTCGACAATAATACTTAGGGTTATTACCCTAGTAGAATCTAAATGTGCACTTTACTTGATATGTGTATATAAGAATTTTAATGTTTATTTTACTATTTGGGTCATGTTACATGATATGTATCATCTTCTTTTGGAATATCGTTGCAACACATGGGCACCTTACTAGTGTCGTTAAATGATTGAGCATTTGGTTTAGGATGTCAGTTGCACAGACCCAGACTTTACTGCGGTTATGAAAATTGTTGAATACCCAAATTTGTTTGTTTGTTTTGTTGATAGCTGTGTGTTTGAATTGACCGTTCCAGTCTTTCCCACGACCTATTGGTGGTTTGCTCAATTTTGCTTCGTAAGAAGTGTTTGGATTGACTGTTCTGTTCTAGACTTTTACACTCGATAAGTCCTTTCTACTTTTAGTGCACTTGATATTCATGATGCTTAATTACCCTTTTGTATTTTCGGAGATAATTTTCTTATGGATCTTGAGTTAAGGGGAGGCTAGCTAGTTAGAGATAACCCAAATATCCCAATATCCAAACCGATCTGGTTTTATTCGTAGTTTGTTAAGGGCCCAATTCTCCACGACTCGAACTCTTTTGGCTTTACAAAACCAATCTTTTGTACACATAAACTCGAACCATTACAGTGGATTTATTTTCGGCGATTCTTCTCGCAAAGGTTTTCTACATTAAATCCTGTCTACAACTATTTTACCTAGTGTATGACCCTGACAGGATCAAGGAGGGGGCGAGTGGGCAACCTGCAGGGGGCATTGCGCTGCCGTGCACAGGGGGGGAGGGAGACACAGAGACGTCTGGTTGTAAAGGAGAAAGGCAAGAACGTCCTACTACTGGTTAGTGATAAAAGAGAGATGCAAGTGGATGTAAAGAAAGCCAAGAAGAAATCACATGGACATGAGACGACGGTACGTGAAGAAAGCCAAGAAGAAAGCAGAACAAGTTGCCCTAGATTAGAAAACGCACACCCACAACGCTACTGCTCAACTTGAGTGGCGTTGTCGGAGATAAAGGAGCAGATGCCAGCGGCATCTCCTCACATGGCTCTCCTTTCTGTCTCGAAGCAAACAAAACTTTTTTTTTTTTTTACTCCTTAGAGTAAGTACAATAGTAAAACCCACTGCAAGCTAATAGTAAGCTAAAAGCCAGATTATACAATAACTGTCTCTAAAAGTTGTCTCTAGATGTTGTGCAATAACTACCTCTTCTCTCTTGTACATAAATGATTTACCTATGCATCTGTGCAAAGCTGGCTAGTAAATAAGAGCCAGCTATCTTCTCTCTCATCGTTTCTCACTCTTCCACATAGACTAATGCTGACATGTACAGGCTAAGAGCCAGCTGACGTGGCCTTATTGTACTTGCTCTTAGCTCGATTGTTTTTTACTCCTGTACCGCGGCAGATGACCTGCTATGGCACGTGTTGTGTTCTGAACTTCTGATCTTTATGCAGTCGAGAAGAGGATTAGATTTATAATTTTGGTACGGTGAAAACCAAAGTTGCGACAAATCATATCCGAATGATTTCAACACGGTTAAATGGTAAATCCATTGAAGTTCCCGAAAGGAGGGGGAAAAAAACGGAGCTTGTTCGTTGTGAAACGAGCTCCAGTGGAGAGCATTCTGAATTTTTCACCCGTTGCTCTGTCTCCATCTAGCTCTTGGTGCCTTCATGGCTGACAGTTACTTCTGCTTACATCAAATTGATTTGGAGGAGAAATATAATGCAATACATGCACGTCGCAGCTAACAGCAATTGCTAACGAATATTTATCCGGGAAAGGTTTGCTTCTGAAACACTCTATAAACATTGTGCAATGAGCCTGGGTAGAAAGCATTCTGAATTTTATATCTTGCTTTGTCTCCGTCTAATCCTTCACGCATTCCTGACCGATGGTTACTTTAACCTACCTATATAAATATGGACGATAAATATGAAACGAATCGCACCAGCAGCTTAAAGTACTTTGCTAACAAATAGAGATTATGCAACAAAAAAGAAAAAGAAAAGGTTTCTTCAGTAACACTGAATAAGTAACGGTGGAGGATGCAATGCACCCAAGACCCAACCCATGCATGCATAGATCCCAGGAACCAGTAGCGAAGGACAGAAAAAAAACTCTGATATGGCGAAATCATTATTTCTATGTACAAAAGATACATGTGGCAGAACATATGCTAAGAGTACTAAGTATACAAGTGGCATGACAGGTATGGCAGGTGCCATATTCCGCCATAGGTGGTCCTCCGCCAGGAACCTTGCATCCAGAGGACCAGGCTACTAGTTCTTAAATCTTAACCCCACATCCCCAATCCTGCCTGCCCTAGATCCTCTACTTAATCATGCAATGGTTAGAGCAATTACACAGCACAGTGTTCAGAAAGTTGCTTAGTTAACCGATTCAACGGGCAAGATCAACCACGGCAGGCTTGGAATTTCACTCTAGTTTGCAGGAAGAAATTACAGCACCAGCTTTCGCCCAGATCTCATCTCAGTAGCAGAGAGAGCTGTGTGTACCAGGGTTCACAAAACCGACGAAAACCGCTCGAAAATCGCGGTTTTCGACCGTATCGAGCCGGTTCGAAATCCTAAACCGGTCGGTAAACCGATTCAATTAAAAAAATAATTCAAAAAAATCAAAAAATTTGAAAAAATTTATGCGATGTAAACCGATCGAAAACCGGTGAAAACCGAGCGATTTTTCGAAAAAACCGACGAAAATCGCTCCAAAAACCGATGGCCTAAAACGTTCAACTCGCCGATCGGTTTTTCGAGAAAACCGACCGGTTTTTCGAGAAAACCGATGGATTTTCGAGAAAACCGAATGGTTTTCGTTTTTTTAAAATTTGTTTTGAATGTTTTTTGTTCAAATGCTCGGTTTTGAAACTCTTCGGTTTCTAACGATTTTCGAGCGGTTTTTGGCTCGATATTTTCGAATTTCCAATTTCGGTTTTCCATCGGTTTTTTCGGTTTCGGTTTTGTTAACCCTGGTGTGTACACACCCGGACGTCCGATTTTTTTGTTTTTTCCGGACACCGCGTAATATTTTTTTTAACGTATGGAATTTTTTTTTTAACGTACGAAACATTTTTTTTACTGTTTGTCGAAGAAAAATGTTTCACTACGTAGAAAAAAATATTTCATTACGTAGAAAAAATATTTCACATGTGAAAAAATATTTCACATGTGAAAAAAATATTGCGAAGAAATCTGTCGTTCGATCCGCAATACCGATATATATATATATATATATAGCTCTGCCTCTAGATCATTCTTGGCGTAGTGATTGACAGAGCACCGACTGACGCCGTGTCAGTCGCACCCCACTGGTAGGAGCAGTCACTCCAGCTCATACCTCCTCCAGCTCATCCCATTTCTTCTCGTGCCAAGAAACAGCAGCCAGCCATAGCCCGAGGAGATTGAGATCCGGAGATGTGCCACCGGGGGAGAGGAGGGGCGCTGCCGGCGGCGAGCGGCGTCGTGCTGCTGGCGCTGATGGTGGCGTCGCTGCCGTCGGCGGCGGTGGCCGCCAACTACACTGTCGGCGACGAGAAGGGGTGGAACCCCGACGTGGACTACACCGCCTGGGTCAAGAAGCACCGCCCCTTCTACAAGGGCGACTGGCTCCGTAAGCTCAAACTCCTCCTGGCATTCACATCGTATCGTAGTAGTCATTCCGCCATGGAAGAAAGCTGAACGAATCACCTCAACTGTGCGTGTGCGTTTCTTGGATGGGTGTACAAAAATGGATACCCAGTGTTCGAGTACCAGAACGGGCGGTCGGACGTGGTGCAGGTCGGCGAGGTCGGCTACGACAACTGCGACAAGGAGAGCGCCATCAGCAGCTACAGCAAGGGCCACAGCTACGCCTTCCAGCTCAAGGAGGCCAAGGACTACTACTTCATCTGCAGCTACGGCTACTGCTACTCCGGCATGAAGCTCGCCGTCACCGCCAAGAAGGCGCCCGCCTCCCCGCCGGGGTCCAAGTCGTCCTCCTCCTCCTCCTCCTCCTCCGCCGCGTCGGACAAGACCGCCTCCCTCGCCACCCGGGCCACGCCCTACACCACCGCCGCCGCCGCCGTCGCCGCCGTGCTCCTCAGGATGTTTTGATCCAGCTGGGCTCAGATCTTCATGCTCCAGTTCGGCCGTTGCTATATCAATTCCCTCTGCTTCTTCTTCCTTTGGTTAATCGGGTCTTCTTGCCTTTGCTGTACTTCCGTTTTCTTTCGAAATGGTGTTTGATGGTGGTGCTGCTACTGTAATTGAGGTTGCAAAGATTCAAGTGTGGATTAAGAAGAGTTTTTTACTGCTAGAACATTGATGTCGCAGAAAGAACCAGTGGTGATTAATTTCTCGGATGGTCTGTTCTGTTCATCGTGCATGTGATTGGCGAGGCGGCAGATCGTGAGATCGATGCAGAGACAAAGGCAAACCCATGTGGTTACAGTTGAGCACGACTTTTTGTAATACATTTGCTTCTCTGCTACTCCACTGCCTGCCATGGGGATGGGGCTTCGATCACCATGCATGTGGCTTGACGCAACGCAGCGCCTATATCAATTAAGAGGGTGCGTAGGGAGCACCCGGTTGTTTTTTTATCTCTAAGCACTTAAATTTGTAGCCTTTGGATTTAGATTCATTCATGCAATCAATTTACCATCTCTTCCCACCACCCTCCTCTTTATAGGCTCTCAAGTTGAGTGCTCACAAACCAAAAAAACACTCGAGTGTTACTTAGCCATTCTCATCAAGTAATCCGGTGCCTACGGATCAATACATTAATTGGCAGTTGTCACAAGAATTACTTGGAAGCCTCTTTTTTTCTTCAAATTTAGTCCTCTCCTTAATAAATTTACAAAAATGACTTCCTTCCCGACCGTGGAAAGAGCGGCGAGTTTTCCTGTGAGCACCTATACCTCAGCATATTCATCAATTATTAAGCATGTTGATTAGTTACTTAATTAACCATGTTTTATTTATTTAATCAATTCATTAAGTCATTAATGAAGTGACTTTACTTAATTAGATGACTAATTAAGTCACAGCCCATGTACGTTTGCTCGGTACCTACCTATCGAGCAAGGGTTGTTTGGCCAGTTGGCAGGTGACCTGTCGAGCCTGGAGGTGCCGCTACCGCGATGTATGATGATGTCACTGTACAGGATCGTGGCAGATGACTCGCGTCGCCTGTTACGCCTTTTTGTGGATGAGGAGTGGATTATTTTTTTTTTCAAATTTATTTGGAAGGGATTAGATTTAAAAAGATATGTATGAATAAAGCGAAAATTCAATTAATCGAGTTGCTCAATAGATCGTGTCGATGTTTGCGCACAAGTCACTTCAGAAAGCATGAGGAATGTGGAATTGTTTTGAACATAGGAATTTGGACGATTTCGTAAGGGTGTGTTTGGTTGATGGGATAGGATTGAATGAGATGGAATGATTCTGTATCATTTGGTTCTATTATTTTGAGCGAATGAAATGGTTCAGTATCTTTAGAAAATATTCCTCACATCTGTATCACTTGGTCTAAGATGAGATGGTTCTATTCAAATAACCAAACACACGAATGACTTTTTTCTTAAATCATCTTATATATGTACCACTTGATACAAACAACTAAATGCGTCTGAGAGTCAGCTCCTTCCAAATTCTCCATTCTCCAGAAAACCTAAAGAATATTTTAGAGGATGATCATGTGTACCCACCTACCTACCTACCTACCGACCGACACAAGGATTAAGGGACTGCTGCTTGGTACTAACCCTGATTTCTAATTTCTCTCTTAGGTGTGGTAACCATTAATAACGCATTACAAGAGACCTAAACGAAAAAACTAATGCGTTACAAGAGCGATGTGACATGCAAGTGTCACCTCCGATTTGTACATGCTTTACCAACCGATCGACGACAAGATGCGTGCGGTAAAGAAGAGAGGCGATGAGCCGGGGAAACATAGCCGGTTCCTTTTCGTCGTTTGGAGGGGTGGAGTGCCACGATTCCTGTAATTAATTCGGAATAACGACAGTAATATCATTATTACTTTAGAGTAATTACATTGGTATCAGTATATTAGCAGATACAATATTAGGAGCAACCGATACTTTATCGGTTAATATACTGTATTCACAGTGTTGCAACAGAACTATAATTAGAGACTGAAATGGAAACTTATTACAAGCCATTGCCACGCAAGGCTACAAATCCAGTAACACTAAGTTATCATAACACTCAAGTACAAATAAAATACATTACATAAATACTAAGTACCCCAAAGATCGACGATAGCTGGTTTATGACCTACCGCACAACCTAGCCCTGATGGTAGTCTACCTCTTCGTAGTCCTGATCCTATGAGTGATCCTCATCCCACGCCTCATAGATGAGTCCATAAGGTTCAACTTCTAAGCAAAAGGAGAATTAAGCAAGAGTGGGTGCATAAGTACTCATCGAGCATTAATAAAAAATGCATCATATGATTTTTTTTCCCATATCCATATTATATATGCCTTTCTCAAATCTTTGTTTAGAATGTAGGGCTTTATTAGAAAAGTTTTGGTTCTGTGTTTAATTATTAAAGTTTCTATTAGCTCGTATATGAGGCAGACTTAGCTTTTGTAGCCTCCAATCCAGGAGACATGTATGAATTCATTATTTAATCCTGCGTAGGTTTGTACCACTTTACCCATAGTGGTCTCAATAACTGTTGAGATCCCACATGTTTATCATTACTCTTGTATTATATCTCCAACCCTGTCAGCTGGCGAGTCGTGGTATCCTTCACAACGTTTCACACCCACTTGCAACCTACCAGTTGTACCTCGACTTCAATGCACATCGGCACTACACAACTTGTGACGTTTAAATATAGCGCACCGAAACAACAAACCATAATTGAGTTCCAAATTCGTGAACCTTACTGGGTCTTCCGGCCTACCCGATTTCACGTTCTTATTTAACTACTCATACTCAATGTGGAGATCATAACACCTTCATAGGACAACTTTTTCTGGCTGTTTCCACATACTATAGTTGATACAATAAATACGGCTTATTGTTCGAATATAGTTGTTCATCATTATATTCTAGCCTATGTAGAGGGCTCAATCAGCCTACATTCCTCCACATTGGCACCTTCTACACACACATGACATCGGCTCAATTGTTGTACGAGCCATCCCCACACGCATCAATAAATCACTACCTCAGCTGTTCACAATCAATTTATTCATTCCAACAATCCGGGTCAATTTAGAGTTTTCTTTAAAGGGGGGGGTTCCCAATACATCAGTGATAACACGTATAACCAAATAAGTTTAGTTGAAATTATTCCAAATATATAAAAAAATTGCTTGCCTAAATTGGTGTAAAAATAATCATCCTCACTCGGATTCTGCGTGTGACTTCTTATCGGATTTAATTCACTTCCTGAAATTTAGGGAATACTATATTTCAGATGGATATCGATTTAACACTGGTTTTATGGAGTCCAACCTTTTTTTTATTTACATTAGATGTATACATGTATATGGTGTGATTTAATCTGGGTTGAACATTACATTTTGATTAGATTTTCACTTCAATGAATGTATTATTTTTCTGATTTGATTATTATGGTGGCTGCTAATGTCAATCATTCTTTTATTTATTTATCCGATCGCATTCATCCACTTTCTGCTTTTATTTAATTTTTTTTCTGATGTCAGTATTATCTCTTGTTTGTATTATTGCTATTTCTCCTTTTGTTATTATTATTATTAGTTCCTTTTCTTTTTTTCCTTTGCTTTCCTTTATTCCCTCTCTTTTCTTTTCCTTTCCCTTCTTTTTTTTTTCTTTTCCCCACCTAGCCTATCATATCCCCTTCCTCATTCCGTCTATTCAACATGCCGTCTCGGCCCCAATGTTGCTACCACCAGTCGAAGAGAGAGAGAGAGAGAGAGAGAGAGAGAGAGAGAGAGAGGGAGGGAGGGAGGGAGGGAGAGGGACGGGCACGAGATGGTGGAAGGGAAACCAGAGGAGACGCAGTTGGCGCTGGAGGGGAGAGGAGGCAGCTGCACCGTGAGAAGTAGGAGGCGACGGCACGGAGAGAGGGGGCGGCTCGGGGTGAGAATAGGAGAAAGGAGTAGGAGGCAACAACTGAGAAGAATGAGGGGGGAGAGAGAGATGGGGTGTGGTAGCTTAGGGTTTGGTGGTGGTGTGGTTCAGTCAGGCCTAGCGGGCCGTGTGCTGGACTTGACGGGTTGATGAAAAAATAAATAAATAAAAGAGTGAAGAAATAAAATAAAAATATGAAATAAAATAATATATGTATATATGTATTTGAAACCGTGTTGAAATTAAAAGGAGAAGAAAATGGGCCGAGAGAGGGAGCAGTAGAAAAAAACAAATTCAGAATTTATTTTTTCTCTTGTTTTTCTCTTTTATTTTCTCTAAATTAATTCAAACTTTAAATATTAAAACATATGTTCAAATTAACAATTCCAGTATTCAACAGCTAAAATTTGTACACAAAACATTAGGGCAAAAAAAAATCACCGCACACAACAAATATTTAGAAGTCTCTCACCGTAACTATAGCAAATAACCTCCCAAAATTGCAAAAACTAAATATTAAATCTTCAATAAATATAGAGTAACCTAATTCTAAAGTTTCAATTTAAATTGGAACTATTTGACTCTCTTTGCTTTTTTATTGCTATTGCCTTGTGACGAGCGATGTAGACCCCGAGCTCCAGAATCCTCGACTGCTGACTATGACTTCACTACCGAGATCAACGAGCAAGGCAAGCACCCCATTTGATCGTATTGATCCCATTATTTAAAGTTGTCAATTACTTATAGGTGAAATGGGCAAGGCATACCGATAATTATACGTATCTTTCGCTGCTTTTGAGCAAGACTTCATGGCGTCATGTACGAATCAAGTTATGTTAGTAATAGATATGACACCAACCGCTGACTAGGGAACTGGTATAATATGCACGTAAAATCTCCGAGGAGAGTCCTGTGACGGTCACGAAATCATTGACACAGCTTTTAAAGAAGAAATCAACTGCACAGCCCCCTGTTTTATTCTGCAGTTTTATTCGGTGGTTTCGCTTCGTGTTTTGCCGCTGAACCGAACCCCGTGTGCTGTTCAGTCGAGACTCGAGAGCGAGCTAACCATGGCCGGCGCAGCAGCAGCGGCGGAGCCGTACCATGTCTGCAGGCACTTGCGGACGTCGTCGCTGTCGTCGGCGCGGTCGCGGAAGGTCTCCATGTCGTCGTTCCTGTTCCGGATGGTGGACAGGAGCACCTCCCTCTTCCACTCCTCGATGCGCCGGAAATCGCAGTACTTCTCCCCGAACTCGTACATTTTCTGACCATCAGTTCAATTCAGACAGAGAGCGACAATGGCGGGCTGACCTAGATCAGACCGAGAACAAACCTTTATGTATTGCACGCACGCACGCACGCACCAGAGGTTCGATGCCGCCGATGTCGTGGGTGTACTTCTTGGGCACGCCGGCGAGCTCCCTGTCGCGGTAGCGCTCCTCCACGGACCGCAGCATCTCCTCTTCCGGCGGTAGTGTCCTCCTGCCGGACAGCACCTGCGCCACCCATTTCCCCTGCGCCTGGAAGAACCACGGCACTAACACCTTCCTCGGGATGCCGACGAAGGAGAGCGACGGCGCGAGCGACGGCGGGAAGACGTGCTCGAACAGCGGCCCGACGCTGTTGTCGTCGACCGTGACCGCTCCCCCGGTGTCCAGGAACGGGAACGAGTAGGTGTACCCTGTGCAGTAGATGACGGTGTCGGCAACGACGCCCGAACCGTCGGCGAACACCACCAGCCCGTCCTGGCACAGACGGTCCACCTGCGGGTGCAGCTGCAGGTTGCTGTACCTGGCCAGCATCTTGGACATTGCCGGCGTCATGGCCTCCTCCGTGGACTTGGCGGTGAGGTGCACCTCCTTGGCGACGCCGCGGAGGTCCAGCGCGATGTCCTTGCCGCTGTCGCCGCAACCGACCATCACCACCACCTGCAGTGGCACGTGTTAGGCGCGCAGTTGCTGTTAACCCATTAAACACAGGAAGCCATTAACAGCCACAGTACCTCGTCGCGGAATGGGTCCGGAACCCGGTACGAGTGGCTGTGCAGCTGCCTCCGCCTCCATTCCACCATTCCTGACCAAGACCGAGCTCCAAAATTAACACGGAGATTAACATTGATTGGATCACTGTCTGATACAAAACAGAGTTACCTTTGATGCTTGGAAGCCTTGGCTGCGAGTAGTGGCCGGTGGCCACGACGACGGCGTCGAACACCTCCTCCGTGCAGGTCAACCCCGCCTTCTGATCACTGTCGCGCTCCCCGAGGTCTACGGATCTGACCACCCAATTTGGCACGTCGCCTTGACGCGGCGCCGGCGGCGAAGCGATGGCGACGCGCACGACCCTGGTGTTGAGCCTGACGGCGTCCATGAGCCCGAACGCGTCGCAGAAGTCCTTGAGGTAGCAGTACACCTCGCGGTGCCCCGGGAGGCGGCGCGGGTCGCGGCCCTTCCTTGGCACGAACTGGAAGTCGGAGAAGCCCATGGCTTCCCGGGGGCTGATCAGCCGGAGGGAGGCGTACATGCTGCTGTGCACCCTCACCGGCGCCGTCGCGCCGAGCGGGTCGTCGCCGTCGGTTGTCGGGTCGTACAGCCACTGCCCGCCCACGTCAGCGCTCTGCTCCAGCACCGTGACGGCGTGGCCCTCCCTGCGCAGCTCGCGCGCCGCCGCCAGCCCGGCCATTCCGGCCCCAACGACGCATACCTTCCTCGACTTGAGGAGATTGTCGCACAACATATTGGTCGTGACAAGAGACCAGGGACCTCTGGCACACGCAGCCGTCTGGAACTCTTTATACTGCAGCCACACAAGGTGGCCGTCTATCCCCCATTAACTTGATTCGTATGATGCGGCCGGCCGACGCATGCGCGTGAATCACGAGCCTCCGTTTGCGTATCATGCATATTGATAGTGGTGTCCTAGCGTATAATTAAATAACCTACATGCCTTCACTGTTCATGAGGTAATCAATCATGTGTTGTATGTTTGTCTGCTCGTTGGTACAAATTACATTTATATAAAGAGAATGGCTAAGTAACACTCGAGTGTTTTTTTGGTTTGTGAGCACTCAACTTAGGGGTCTATAAAGAGAAGGGTGGTGAAGAGAGATGGCAAATTGATTGCATTAATGGATCTAGATCTAAAGGCTACAAATTTGAGTGCTCACAAACCAAAAAAACACTCAGGTGCTCCCTATGCTATATGTAACATACTAATCAGCGAAATGGACTGCTCAGTTACACGGTCAAACTAACTAGTTAATGTGTTTCATATTTTATATATGAATTTTTTTATTTTAGCTATATCTTTTTATTGATAGCTCCGATTTACAAATATTTTTCACCTGTAGCTATTAATAAAAGATATGGCTAAAATAAAGAAAAAAAATATATTTATGTAGAAAGTAGAAAATATATTTATTAGTTGGGTGGATACATTACTTATTTGGTAGTAACTTCAAATAAAATAGTAAACGTTTGTGTATTAAACAGTAAAATGAGAATTTCAGATTTACTATCGGATTTGCAGTTCTTAATACGGTGGGAAACCAAATAGTAAATGTGTTTACTTATTTGTACATAAATATGTTGTTTCTTTGTTTTAGCCATAACTTTTTATTGGCAGCTCCGATTTGCAAATGGTTTTCAGTAGTAGATTACTGATGACAAGAGGAACATAAAGACATAAGTCTTGCCAATAAATAATAATTTTGCTTACTGATAACAAAAATCACTATATCTATAACTAAAAATTAATATATTTACAACTAAAAATTACTATCATATAGTAGTTAATTAATGTTCATTTCGTAGTAAATCAGCATTGTCATTTCAAGATCGGTCATCCATAAGGAAATCAATCAATATAGTTGGATCAGTTACTAATATCGCCATATCGGGTTATTAATAGACACGTCAAATAATAATAGATGGGTAAGGATAAAATTCAACGTAAATTTAAAACATAAGAAAATAGTAATGAAACAATAAGACCATCTCAGTTTATTATAAATGTATACACATCAACTTTATTTTATGTGAAATAGTGAGAAAAAAAAGGAGAGAAGAGAGCTGGCCTGGCTCTCATGTAGTAGCCAGCATCCCACGGGAAGCAAGATAGAATAGTTATTTACAAGAGAGAAGAGATAGTTATTGCATAGATAACCTTTAGAAATAGTTATTATACAAATTGATTTTAGTGTTTACTTTAAATGATATGAATGAGAGATAAAGTAAGTAATAGACTTTATTATTGTACTTTCTCTTATGAACCATTGAACTTACATACCTTAAGGGTGTGTTTGGTTCATGGGATGAGGTTGAATGGGATAGGATGATCTTGTACCATTTGGTTCTATTATTTTGGGTGAACGAGATGGTTCAGTATCTAGAGGAAATATTCCTCAAATTTGTATCACTTGATCCAGGATGGGATGGTTCCATTCAAGCAACCAAACGTATGGATGATTTTTTTCTTGAACCATCTCATACATATACCACTTTGTACAGGCAACCAAACACATCCTAAAACTTCGGATCTCTCGAGGCATTTAGGGCACTAATTAAGTAATATTCATCGGAGTATGATAAGAGGGCAAAAATTGAATTCTATACAAAACAGTACTAGTAATTTGAATTCTATACAACATTTCAGTGTATTTGCAAAAAACCCACTTGTATTCGCTGTACCATTTGGCGAAAACACGTATTTGCAACACGAAATCGCGAATACACTGTATTTGCATCATGGAATAGAGAAAACGTGTATTTGCAGCAAATACAGGGTGTATTCGCTACCTCATATGGAGAATACAAGCAGAGGGTGTATTCGCTATATGAGGTAGCGAATACACCCTACTTTTCCTTCTTCTTCTTTTTATTTTTCTCTGATTTTTCGATCGGATCCAATTGAACTGCAATAACTTTCGCTATACAACTCCAAATTTATTAAGACAACTTTGTAAATTTGTGTAAAATCATTTGGATTATGAATATGCGAAAGAACTTTAGTTTTGATTATTGTGCAGCAAACAATCGGATTTTGCTCCGTAACCAGTGTGGTTATATTTCTCCCTGTAAAATTCGGACATCGTTTGCTGCAAGGGGTACTGCTCCTTATCTCATGATGAAATTTTTTATTATAATGTACGTGTGATAATCATGAATTGAGTTTTTACAGATTGCAAGGGGTACTAACATTTTTGTTATTTTTGTTCTTTGCATCTAAAATGCAATAGCGCAATAACCCTAAGTATTATACTTTGACTATCGATATATTTTTAAATATTTAAATTGGATACATGAAAATTATATGTGTAGACTTATCTCGAGAAGTACTTTCATAATATTATAATTTTATTGGGTTTTATAAATATATTATAATAAAAATCAGCGGTCAAAGTTGTGTTTTGAAGACCGTGTCGATGTCCAAAATGACAGATATTACCAAACCGGAGGGAGTAAGCAAGAAGATTACTATCGTACTGATTTGTTCTTCTCACATGCTTTTCTTCATGTTTTTTCTTCTTCTTGTTGTTAACGAGGATGGTTTGCATAGTCCAACTTTTAATTATCAATGAACACTTCATCTTGTCATCGTTTACAAAGACAATTGTTTTCTTACACTACTAGAAAACTAGGTTTTACTACCGGCACATCACTACCGATTGGATTTGAACCGGTACTGATAATGACATCAGTACCAGTTCATTAGCTACAGGACTGTAATGAGCTTTCAGTACCGATTGGTAACACGAATCGGTACTGTAATAGGCTTTCAGTACCGGTTGGTAACACGAACCAGTACTCATCAGTACCGGTTCGTGTTACGAATCGGTACTGATGCCTCGTTTTAGGAAAGTTCAAAAGGAATGGATATTCTACGTATATTAGTACGCAATAGTGGATGGATTGGTTACAAGGGTGTGGCTGGAGTCACGACGTTGCGGGTTCGAGTCTCGTTTCTCCTATACATTCTCGATATATTTTGAAACATTTCAGTCTATTTTACACTTAAACATATAGGGACGTAGGGTGATCCTCCTGGTCTTCGCCATCCCCGATGAAGCAGCCATGGATTCCACCTCTTCTCTAGCATTCTACTCTTCTTCATAGGGAAACTCTCTCTCTCTCTCTCTCTCTCTCTCTCTCTCTCTGACCACCTCCTTTAGCCTGCATGTCGCACCGCAGTCTCAGCCCCTCTCTCCTGTCCTGCATATATTTCCTTGGCACCATGATCTTCTCCCTCATCCTCTCTGCAAACCTGCTCGGCTGCGGCTCCTCTCTCTCTCCGTCAGCAACTTGGTCTCGCCGGAGCAGCATCCGATGCATGTCACACCGCGTCCGACGCGAGTCCCGGTGACATTGCGTCTGTCTATTCATCGATGGTCTCTTGGTGCGGCTGCTGCTGCCCTCTGTATTGCTCTCGCCTCCCGCTTGTGCCACGGCTCGGTCACCCTCCTGCCTAATCGGTCCACCATGCTCCATGGGAATCGAATCGATCATGGAGAGCCCAAGGATCCAACAATGCCGGCAGTTCTCGTTCCAAAGAAACTGTCGAAGAAGAACAAGTACAGGCACATAAGATGGAGCTATTCAGCAGCCTAGTGCCTGCAGATCATGTTCCATTGCTTTATTCAATAAGCGGGCAAGCAAAATTCAACTAGGGAGGTACATATGTTCCATTGTTTCTCAAAAGAGATATCGTGTGTTGATGGAGATCTAGCTTCCTGAATCAAATCAAGCACTGTTGAGTTCAGACTTCAGAGAGGGTCAGAGGGAGCAGCAGCAGCAGCAGCAATCATGGCTCCTACGCCGCCTTCTTCTTCCTCCTCCTCCTCCTCCTCCTCCTCCTGCGGCGGCGCCGACGCGAGGGGGAGCCATCCCTGGGAGCGCAAGCCCTTTCGGACGAGGTCGCTGTCGTGGAAGTCGTCTCGGAAGGTCTCGAAGTCGTCGTGATTGCTCATGAACGACGACCACATGAGCTCCTTCTTCCACTCCTCTGTGCGCGGGAAGCCGCAGTGTTTCTCTCCGTACTCGTCGCAGTACTCCAAGTCGAAGATGTCGTGCGCGCGCCGCTTCGGCAAGCCGGCCATCTCCCTGGAGCGGCGGTACTCCTCGGCGGAGCGCAGCATCTCCTCTTCCGACGGCAGCGTCCTCCGACCGGACAGCACCTGCGCCACCCATCTCGCCTGCACCTCGAAGAACAGAGGCACGATGACCTGAAAATTAATGGAGATCGATGAAAGACGCGAGAGATTGATTCGTTTTCGCAATTTCCTTTGCTGGTTGCAGCGAGCTGTGGTGCGGAAATAATCTTCTTGTGCCTTGGAACAGATGCCGACGAAGGAGAGCGACGGCGGGAAGACGTGCTCGAATAGCGGCCCGACGTCGTCGTCGTCGACAGTGACCGTCCCCTCCGTCTCCAGGAACGGGAACGAGTAGCAGTATCCGGTGCAGTAGATGATGGTGTCGGCGACGACCCACGACCCGTCGGCGAACACCACCCGCCCGTCCTCGCATAGGCAATCGATCTGCGAAATGTGAATCAAATAATCACACATCACAGCATGCCATGCTTCTCGGATCGTGCAGGAGCAACGAGCTACACATATACCTGGAGATGCGCGTGGAGGTTGTCGTGCTTGGAGAGCGCCCTGGCCAAGCCGGCGGCGATGGCCTCGGCCTCCATGGACTTGACGCTGAGGTGGACCTCATTGGCGACCTTGCAGAGCTCCAGCGCGATGTCCTTGCCGCTCTCCTGGCACCCAACGATCACCACAACCTGCGGACGCATATAGATGTTCACGCGTCGCTGATCTGAATATATCTAGCAAGTTGATCGATCACACTTGCAGTGTTTGCTCGTCGATCACCTCGTCTTGGAACGGATCCGGGACCCGGTACGAGTGGCAATGCAGCTGCCTCCTGCTCCACTTGTCCGCTCCTAGCTCGATCACAAGCAGGGTACGCATTTAGTTCATCAGGAGATTCAGCTGACACGGGAAAATACCTTGTTAGTAGTGATCAAATCCATTTGGATTAGTGCACCAGTGATGGTCGGGAGCCATGGCTGGGAGTAGTGCCCGGAGGCCACGACGACGGCGTCGAACACCTCCTCCGTCACCACCTCGCCCTGCGCGGTTCTCACCGCCCACTTCAGGCAGTCGTCGTCGCCGCCTTCACGCGGCGTCTTGGCGACGCGCAGGACCCTGGTGTTGAGCCTGATGGCGTCCATGAGGCCGAACGCGTCGCAGAAGTCCCTGATGTACCTGAGGAACTCGCGGTGGCCCGGGAAGCGCCGGGCGTCGCCGTCGCTCTTGGCGTAGAACGGGAAGTCGGAGAACCCCATGCTCTCCCTCGGCGTGTTGAGCCGGAGGGAGGCGTACACGCTGCTGTGCACGCCGGCCGCGCCGAGCGGGTCGCCGCCGCCGCCACTCGGGACGTCGTACAGCCACTGCCCGCCGACGCCATGGCTCTGCTCGACGACCGAGACCGCGTGGCCTTCCCGGCGCAGCTCGCGGGCGGACGCGAGACCGGCCGGCCCAGCGCCGACCACGCACACCTTCTTGGAGCTGGACAATGGCATCTTGTCGGCGCGTGAAGCTCGCGGAGGTCGGCCAGCCATGGCGCCTATGCAGCGGGCCCGTTTTATCTGCGGCGAGTGGGCACGCCGTGGCCCACGCCAGTCTAAACCTCCTAAGCTTGGAAAGAAATATTCACCCGAATATTTTCTTTAGCAACCATCGTCTAAATTCCTGGTCATTAGATTTGCTTTGAGATTGATGCACGCCTCTCTGAATTCGAAGTAGGTTGCTATGTTTTGAGCGGACAGATGTGGACGGATGTGTGTTTTGATCGTACGGTCTAAAATTTGGATGCTTTTTTTTTTTAGAAAATTACCTCTTTTTTTTTTTGCGACGTATCAGCGATGATGTGTGCCCCTGACGTAGTGGTTAGTGACTAATTGCGGTTGACCAACGATTGGTCTTGGTGAGTCTTTGTTTTCCCTCTGCGTTGCGAAGCCTCCGTGTATTTGACGGAAGAGTACAAAATTATAAATCTAGCCTGTTTCTCGTTGGGTTTTTAAAAAGCCATTCTCAAAATAGGTATGAGATAGGCATGACTTCTGCCAAGTGCTGACCTAATCTGACCCTTAAGATCAGATTAAAAGAAACAGTTTTTTCTATGACTCGATTCAGCCCCTTAAAAGAAACAGACTGACAAAGTAGATGGCATAAAGAATGCCCATAATCACAGCAATGACACGATGAATCGTGATACATTATGGTACAGGTTAACCAATAGATGTGAATATCATGTCACTTGTTGAATGCTTAAATTATATGGTGGGTGAAAACTACATCGCCCAAGATTTGCATACACAACAGGCAGCATCTTACACAACTATACACTCATGTGTGCTAGGATACAACACTAGAGACTGATAGTACTTGCGATTTTTAGGATTCCTCCTTATCCACTGGTGACCACTGTGCAGCTTCTCTCTTCCTCCTGACAAGAAATCCAAACGCAAAACCCAGCAGCAGCGCAAGCATCACACTGCCTCCGATTTCCAGGTACAATGGGGAAAATCTCCGCTCCGTGCTGACCCCAGCGCTGAGCTTTGTGTCATCAACCGCCTCAGCAACACTACCGTTGCTGGATACCGGCCCAGAGAATATCTCCACCATATCGTGGACTTGTCCATCATGGTTGCCGATATACGTTAGTGTTAGCTTCTCCCTCGTAGCTACAAGCTTCGTGTACCCGAACTCACCACCGCGGTACATGGACATCTCAGGCTGTGGAAAGATGGGAGCATCTGGGTGATCATGCCTTGGTTGCCAGATTGGTTGCCAATCTTGACCGCCCATCCCGATCACAACGTGAACAGGAACGCCGGGGAATACAAAGCTTGATGACATGTTGAGACATTGGAGGCTCTTGATGGGGCAGAACCTTTCGTACCTGTGGACATGTCCCCATAGTGCAAGGGTCACATTGTATGTCACCAAGAGTGGTTCCAGATGCTGGAGCATCTGCTGTCTCATAGCAAAATCCCTGGCTTCGTTGCTTGAGGTATACATGGGCCGGTGCCCCTGAAACACAACAAATGGGGTTCTACTTCGGTTGACCTTCTCAAGGTCCGCTTTCAGGAAATTGTATTGGTCGCTGCCCTGAACAAAATTAGTTTCGGTTGACATGTATACGAAATGCACGACACCTGAATCAAATGAGTAATAGAGATTCCGGGTATCTGGAGCTCCAGTGCCAGTAGGTAGAATAGAATTTCCCGGCATTCTGAACTTGACACTGTATGGAATTCCACATTCACCTCCACCATCATTTCCATATATACCAGCAGCCCACTGTGGTTTCCAAGGTTGTGATGGCCAATCATACTCATGATTTCCTATGCAGACATGGTATGGAGTGTTGGCAGCAATAGGCTCAATCTGGCTGAAGAAATGATCCCATACCCAAGCATAACCTCGAGCGTAACTGATGTCCCCAATGTGCGAAATAAATGCAGGTTTATCTCCAAGGGCTTGAATATCACGGAGGATCCACTTTACAGTTGACAAGCTCTCTTCTTGTGTGCGGATGTAGGTATTGTAAGGTACATAAGTGCCCATATCACCAAACAGAAAAGCAATGGTCTCATTGGCTTCGCTGTCACGTGAAACAAAGCTGAATGTCTCGCTCCATCCTGCCGAGTCACTACCAACCTATCAAGAACAATTCAGTTTATCAAATTCTAGACCTGAAGAGAACATATGTAAAGACATGCTGACAACAAGTGCTCAATACTGTTGGAAAATATGAATGAAGAACTGTTCCCTAGCATGGCTTGTCTCACGGACCAGCTTATTCAGCTTATGGTTTTCAAAGCTGTCTTCCACAAACTTAAACTTATTTTAAAAGGGGACTGGAGAATAGACCTTAAGCCAGAAGAAAATACAAAAACTTGGCCCCTATCTTGACTTGATAAACCTACATTTTAAGCTACGACAAAAGAACCTCAAGTCAGTGCTGAACTCACTAGCAAAAAGAGAGAGAAACATTCATCTATTCAAAGAGCGCTGCCATTTCATTTGTCAACCGTATGGAGCAAATAACCAAAGTACCATGCATGCTGCGTCTCAATTACTTCACACTTCATGGTTAACCCATGCTATGTACACCTTCAAATGATTGCAAAGCAGCTCCACCATTTTAACTACCAATGAAGTTAAGTTGACTCCGTTCCAACAGTTAAGGCAACTCTAAACATATTTCTCCATCTATACTACTGAGGACACAAAATATCAACTGTGAAACTGAAATATAAGCTGTAACACAGATATAAGGACAGCCTAGGCCTCACCAGCAGATCCTTTCAAATCATGTTACAAAACTGAGTCAAAATCAAATCAACTATTGATGACTAGTATGTCACACAGAGCTCCGATCATAAAACCAAAAGTACCCAAAAAGCTAGCTCAATGGGGATGTGCTCCCTCACCCTTATAAACCATGCTCAAGCCCTCCCCACAACTAATGTGGGACTATTCCAACAATCTCCCCCTCACACATTGGGCCGAGATTATCTAGGAACCACTGGCCCACCCCTGGGCTCCCCCTGGGCCACACCTGGGCTCCTCCGGACCCCCCGGACCCCCCTGGGCCACACTTGGGCCTCCCCTGGGCTCCACCTGGGCTCTGATACCACTTGTTAGTCGGACCGCCACACCTTGCGCGTCCGGATCCCAGGTCAGGCCCAACCCAAGCAGCGGGCCAAGGTCTCTTGGGCCATCTCCCCCCCAAAAGCTAGCTCAATGGGGGGTGCTCCCTCACCCTTATAAATCATGCTCAAGCCCTCCCTACAACCAATGTGGGACTTTTCCAACAACAGGTATGCTTAAAGTGGGTGCTCACTGTAGCTGGTTACAATGAATTAGGATTGTTCATATATAATACACGTCAATGCTGAGAAATTCATAATCAATTCGATCGCAAATCGTAGAATCATTAACAGCAAGCAAAATTACCAGCATATTTTATGTTGTGAACCCTTCCTATGCACATCATCGATATTTCAGCTATCTTCAGCACAAATTTAAGTATATTGTGAAACCACAAACTCTCTAGCTCACTCCCAGACCTGAATCCTAAAGCCATGCGCCTACAGTAACCTAATCGCATCTGCATGCTTCAGCTTCTACGATTGATAGAGCTCAATTGCTACTCAGAACAACAAAATTACGGGGGCGTTTGGTTTGCAGCCTAAAGTTGCCATGTTCAAGTTTAGGCATGCCACATCTCCTTAGGCGAGTGTTTGGTTGTCTACTAAGTTTAGGCTTGCCAAAGAATGTTAGGTGAAATAGGAGGACCTTGCCATTGAAAATTTTTGCCGCGTGTGTGGCGGGGAAAATGAGCGCCACATGCTCTGGCACGCCACAACGTTGGCGTGGCAAATTTGGCCACCAACCAAACTGGCCCTACATCTTTGCAAGTAAACTATCTTCACCACAAATTGAACTTATGAATTAAAAGACAAAACCTTACTAAGTCCCATATGCTGAATCAACGAAATTCAATATCCGTATCCAGAAATGCTAATAATCAAATCCTAGAACACACCCCCTACAATAACCTGATTTCAACTGCAGACTGCAGCCTCTATGATTGATAGAGCTAAATTGCTACTCAGATTCAGAAAAATTAGTTCTTTACACGTTGAAATTCAATCCATCCACAATTTACCTTGTAAAAATACCTCCTTGCGGGCTCCAATCCCTTCACGACGCCGTCGAAGACGAAACCCGGATCCCTCCACGCGACGCTGTCGTTCGCCGGCCAACCGCACATGTGCTTCTGCTCGTACGTCCTCACCTCCGTGCCCACCTCCTTCCAATCCTTCTCATCCTCCTTCCCCAACCCGTACCTCACCGTCCTCTTCCCGCCGTCCCCGCACACGAACATCACCCGCATCTCGTCGACCCTATCCGCGAACGCGAGGTGGACCTGCTCGGGCAGTGCCGGGTCGGCGAACGCGACCTCTCCGGAGACGGCGACGCGGTGGCGGCCGTGGGGGAGCGGGTTCCCGTCGTGGTCGACGTGGTGGTAGGAGTACTCCTTGGCGGGCCAGTGGAAGAGGCGGAACTGGTAGGGCGCCCGCAGGTTGGGGAGGCGCGGGAGGGTGAGCTCGCCGCGGCCGCTGGACCAGGAGGCGGAGCCGTTGAGGAAGAGGTAGCCGAGGAAGTCGCGGTCGCGGGAGGACGGCGGCGAGTAGATGGCGACGTGGTCGAGGGCGTCCGGGGAGGGGAGCTCGGACCATCGGATCGTGATCTCGCGGTCGGATTGGGTGAGCTTCTCCGGGGTCGCGGTGAGAGTGGTCGCGACGGCCTCGCCAGCGGCGAGGGCGGCGGAGACGGCGAGGAAGACGAGGAGATGGGGGTTTCTGGGGTGCATTTCGCCGGGGACGCAGAGCCAGCGAGCGGGCTCGCGTGGGGGTGATGGTGATTAGCATCAAGCATCGCATGGAAAGAGGGAGAAGGCTACTTGGTTAGGCGTGGGTCACTGACAACGTGGGTCCATCCTGTCAGTCCAGCGAGCCGGACCGAGCTTGCGTAGGACAAATGGAATATCCTGTTCAACCTAGGAGCATAAAATAACGTGCTGAGATCGATAACCTACATGTTTTTATAAAGAAGTGACTAGGGAACGGTATACCGTTGCAACGGTATAGCCATGAAACTTATGAAACTTATCAGTTTCAGTGCTGGTTTCATGAGTTTCAGTGTTTAGTTTCATCAGTTTCATGTTTTATCAGTTTTTAGTGCTAAGTTTCACGAGTTTCAGTGCAAAAAATCATAAGTTTCGTGAGTTTCAGAGGTATACCGTTGCAACGGTATACCGTTTTTTAGTTTGTCTGTTTTATAAATAGACAATCTACACGTTTTTTTAGATAGACAATCTACATGTTTTTTTAGATAGAGGGTATAAACCATAACTCATTGGGATTATTTGGGTTTTTTTTAAAGAAACAGAAAACTAAGAAACGGTATACCGTAGGAACGATATACCTCTGAAACTCATGAAACTTGTGAATTTTTACATTGAACTCATGAAACTTAGCACTAAAAACTGATGAAACATGAAACTGATGAAACTAAACACTGAAACTTAGCACTAAAAACTGATGAAACTAAACACTGAAACTGATGAAACATGAAACTGATGAAACTAAACACTGAAACTCATGAAACCAGCACTGAAACTGACAAGTTTCATAAGTTTCACGGCTATACCGTTGGAACGGTATACCATAATACCATTCCCTAGTCTCCGTCTAAAAAAATTAGAAAGAATATTTTAAGAAGTGTCTATTTTTTTTTAAAAAAAAAATGCTTAGAACAAATGTTAAAACCAAAGGTAGACATGCCATTCCAAATAGGTTTATGCATGCAAGCACTAGTAATCTGTTCATCTGTTGGGTGCTTTGACAACGGGCATGTATAGATCGTACGATCATTCCGCCCATCTTCTCACGGTCACGCACGCAGGATATATGGGGATGGGCACCAACCAGCTGATGCAGATGATCTGTTGGGTGTTTTTGTTGTCCAGCGTCACGTTCATACTCTGCTCTTCCCATAGTACAACGACTGGGAGTGTACAAGCACCTATGATCAAGCAAACAAACCAATTAAGCAGTTGTTCAAACTTCAAAGCATTCTTCTTTTACATTCATGACTGAGGCCCCAGTATGTATTGAGATGTCATCTCAAGAGGCAATTTTCCGGCCCACAACTAAGGTTGTTAATGAGCCGAGCTCCAATGAGCCTAACCCTCCAGGCTCGAGCCGAACTTGAGTTAGGGTTCAAGCCTGGACTTAGGCTTGAACTCGGCTCGAGTAAACTCGGTAAACTGGGTAAGCTCGAGTAAGCCCGATAAGCTTAAGAAAGCTCGGTCTAAGATCGAGTAGGCTTACGAGCTATTTGAGCTCGGCTCGATGAGACTTGCGAGCTTGGGATCAACCTCGAGATCAGCTCATTTGGAGCTCGAGCAGAGCCCGAGTCGAACTGAAATCGAGTAGCTTGCGAGCCTCAAGCTTTTTTGACAGCCCTACCCACAACAGGAGTGGGGCAGAGTTTAGATGACCGGTGTGTTCAGGGTTGACGAAACTGATGAAATTCAAACAAATTTTGCGAAAACTGACCAAATCGAACCGGTTCGACAATAGAAACTGTTCGGCAAACCGGTCCAATTAAAATTAAAATTTGAAAAATTTAACATAAATTTTCCTAAAAATAGTATTAATAGATCTATAACGTTTGACATCAAAATGATTTGAAAAACCAAAATTTTGAGATGTTTTTGTCGCAAAACTGAATTTATATAATTGAAAAGGGTAAAAAATAAATAAAACAATACCAGATCTAGTATGTCCGGTCCAACCCACTTAAAGTTCACACGCTATACTCCCCGTTCTGTGTAGCTTCGGATACATTCATTACACTTTCGACACTCCTCACACTGAGATCTTGCAGTCATCGGCCTCTCTGTCTAGATTAGGGTTCTAAACTTTGACGAAATTCGACCTTACCGCTTGGAAATGAAATCGGATTTCGCTCGGTGTACTACCCAAATTCAAATTCAAATTTAAAAAATGAAAATTTTGAAAAAAAAAATTAACCAAAATTTTTTATAATTAGTATTAATAGCCTTATGACCTATGGTGTGAATATTTTTTGAAAAAAAAATATGAAGTTTAGAGTCTTTTTTGAGGCATTGAAATTGTAAAGAATAGAAAAAGCAAAATAAATAAATAAAAGGCCGACCTGCAAGCTTTGAGCCCACAAGCGAGCCGTTCTAGACCATGCGGCCCACTCCGGCCCACCCAATGGCTCCTCCTTATCACACGCCAGGGAACGGTTCAGATAGGCAATTATTACCGAGCGCACATTCCCCATCTTCTCCTGGGGCATAATTTAGGAGCTGAGCAGGTGGTAGGTATGAGCACATTGGTGGTAGTGGTACCTCTAGGGAGGATAGCGGAGAGGGCAGTGGTGTGTTGCCGAGGATGTTTCGGAGCTCCACTCAATGGGAAAGACCACAGGCGGTGGAGTATTACAATATTGGTAGGGCCCGTGGCCCCATGCAACCAAGGATTGACACCCATCAATGGACACAGAAGGGGGAAGGTGCGAAGCAGGCCATTGGCTTGGCGTGGGCCAAAATTTTCCACACTGCTGATATCACTGGACAGAAGCAGATAATCCATACTTTATTGGTGTCGTGAGGGAAACACAAAAATATGGTAAGTCAGCTTTAAAATGTTCATTTAATGGTACGTTAATTCATATCTATCTTTTTTGGATAATTTTTATTTGCAGATGAGGGTGTCCCATCCTCGAGTGGGCGAGATATAGATGAAAAATATTTAGACGCCAATAAAGCGAACATAAAGGAGAAGTTCGCTAAGTTCAAACAGGAATAGCCTACATATGGAGTAACAATCATGTGCGATTCTTGGACAGGGCCGACACGCATGACCATAATTAACTTCATGATTTACTGTAATGGCATCATTTTCTTCCACAAGTCCGTGGATGCAATAGGTGCATCTCAGGATGTCGCGTACTTGCGGAAGGTACTTGGTTTTGTTGATCCTCTTTTGAAATATAATTGATGTACGCATGAAGTAATGGAGGTTTTCATTTTGTTTGTTCACACAGAAAATATGTTCAGTTTTTGACGATGTGGGTTCTCAAAATGTGGTGCAGATTGTCATGAATAATAGTGCCAACTACAAGAAGACGTGCAAACTCATCGCACAACAGTACCGTAACATCATCTGGCAACCTTATGTGGCACACACCATTAATTTGATGTTGAAGCATATTGGAGAGTTCCCTTATCACACCTCCGTCATTGATAGTTCGAGAAAAATCTCTCGATGGTTATACAACCATTCGAAGCTTCATGCTTTGATGAAGAAGTATATTGGAGGTGAGTTGGTCAAGTGGAATGCAACCCGTTTCGGTACCAACTACATGTTCTTGGATCGTTCTTTTCATCGCAAGGACAGGTTCATACAATGGATGGTTGCCGAAGAATTTATAAACTCTCGCTTTGTTGATACCACCGATGGGAGGTACGCGTACAACTGCCTCTCGAGCTTGGACTGGTGGGATAATCTTTGAAATATTGTCAAGTCAGTTGAACTGTTGTACGCCTTCCTGCGCTTTGCCGATCAGGATAAGATGCCGGCCAAGGAGGAGGGGGAGGATGCCGGGGAGGAGAAACGCCGGAGGCTAGCCGGTTTGGGGAAGGCGCAGGGGAGGCATGCTTCAAAGGGGATCGGAACATCAGAACATGTGGAGGATAGGAATCAAGGAGTTGCAGCAAAATAGATAAAACTAAAGCAATTTAATAGTTTATAAAATATACCAGTGTTATATCAGTGTTCTAATTTTACGGTTGTTATATCCTACCATAGTTTTTCACTTTAATTAATTAGATCAGATCGCGGCCGCTGTCGTTAGTAACTATTCTGCAACGATGGATCGTGATGGAGGGATTATAATAATAGCTTAATTAATTAGATCAGTTGCTGGGTAGGTGAGTGGTGATGGGTGGAAACGCTGCAGTGAGTGGGCTGGGTTGCGTGAAGCGATCCATCGAGCAGCAAACGCTGCTGCTAGGCTGCCGGTGAAGGATTTTACTTTACTAGGCCCTTATCAATTTCTATAAAAAAATATCCTTCGTACCGAAGAAATTACAAGAAAAAAAAAAAACTTGCTTTCACCGTCGCGAAAGTTTCAGTAGGTGATACGTATCACCGCTGCGATCTGATACTGCGGCAGCATAGGAGAAGCGAACGCGGCTGCATGGGGTTAGAGGCGTGTGGTGCGCGATTCACGTGGGTGGCTTCCGGTATGCATGCGCAGGAAGATTTGGAATTGTACTCCCCGACAGTAAAAGCATCTTCCACAGCATTAAACTACGTGTCATCTATCAAGTCTTCGGTGGTGATAACGAATTAAACTACGTGTTATCTGTTAAATCTTCCGTGATGATAACGAGATCATTTCTGTAATTTCTTCTATATAAGACTAGTTTTGTTTTTCTTAAAAAGAAAGAGTCTTAGACAGTAAATGCTAGTCTGGGACAGTAGATGCTTGGCTGCCGGTGAGACGAGAGAGCAATGTATCGCATCGAATCGATGGATGGATGGATGGACGGAGAAGACGAGCGACGGCAGCGCTCACATCCATCAATCAGTCGGTCTATTCCATACGGTTGCCCGCGTCAATCGATACTGCAGACTCCATCTACTCCTCTTCACCAGCTACGATCCAAGGTCCAAGGTCTGGTGTCTGCGGTCTGCACCGACGGAGCTACTAAAATTCAACGCATCACTATGTTTTAAGACTATCTATATTGCTTATATAAAAATTAGATTAGATTGGTCTAGGTGCTACACCTACACCCTATCGGATGAGATATGTTATATTTTCAAATCGTGTAGAATCTTTTCGTAAATTTTCATGATTGCGAGGGGTTGTGTGTAAAATTACTAGAGACGCAGAACCTTCTCGTAAATTCCTAGAACCCCGAGGGCCTGTGTGTATAACCGCATAGGATCTCTTCGAAAATTGCCGGAACACATCTCTTATCTTAGAACCCTGAGGGGCCTCAGTGTAGAACCGCGTAAGATCTCTTCAAAAATTGCCAGGAAAAAGCATCTCTTCCTAAATTTTTAGGATCCTGAGGGCCTATGTATAAAATTGCTAGAGGGCGCATGACCTCTTCGTCAATCTCCGGAAACCTAAGGGCCTCGGTGTAAAATCACGTAGGACCAAAACACGAGGATCTATTTGCGAAAAGGCCCCATCCGAACTCGGATGCGAATTCGTGGAACTGTGAGGTCTTTTTTGCGAGAGGAATAGCGAGAGGACCTAGACGTAATTTTAGAATGGCGCCAGGAAGGGTCAAGGATTCTTGCAGCTTTAGATAAGATATTTCGATGACATGGCGCCAGGAGGAGTTAAGGATTCCTGTGGTTTTAGATAAGTAAGATATTATACTATTAGATTTATTATAATAATTTCTTTAGCTAGCTCCATCTGCTCGCTAGCGTATGTATGTATTTAGAGGGGATCGAGTGTACGTACTTAGTGGATTAGGGTGTGTTTGGTTGATGTGATGAGATTGAATGGGATATGATGGGTCTGTACTATCTGATTTCATTATTTTGGATGAATAGAATTGTTCAGCATCTAGAGAGAATATTCCTCGAATTTGTATCACTTGGTTCATGATGAGACGGTTCCATTCGAGCAACCACACATATGGATGCCTTTATTCTTGAACCATCTCATACATATACCACTTGGTACACGCAACCAAACACGCCCTTGGATAATTCAGCAGCAGATGAACACGTCCTTGTCCCGGGAAACAATTGGATCATTCACAGCCGCTCTCTGTCTCTCTGTCTCTGTCTCGATCACTTTCCTCCTCGCCGCTCTGCTGTGATGGCGTAAACATTCAGTGCCATTGTCCGTTTGGACGGAGAAAATAGGAAGCTAAAACTTTGTGCGTACAAACATGGGCAAAGAAAGTTTTGATCAGTGTCATCAGCAGAGGACTTTTTTGCGAAAGCTGAAAAGACTAGGAAAAATGAGAAGAAGAAGAAAAATCACCGACAGTAACTAGGTTGTATCGAGAGCCAAAATTACTGGGTACAGAAGAGGTCCAAAGGTCGCTCGCAGTGGACAAGCTGAAACAGAGTAGTAGAAACAGATGTTAAACGAGAAAAGAGAAGCCTAACATGCTTTCCTGATTGACACACATGGGAGGTGACATAATCCACCTTATTGCGGAAAATCAAGGAAGGCTTCTGAAGAGAATCCATGGCGTCGCGGTTAAGGATGTAGACGGGCTGAGCTCGAACGAGTCTGGTCTCTTAAGCTCGCGCTCGATAAAAGCTCGAGCCAAGCTCGAACGAGGCTGAGTTACGATCCGAGTTTGAACCTGGTTAGGATGCTCTCAAAGATTTGATGATAATATAATCGATATATTAGAGGTATATGTGGCATCAAGTTTGAGTTAAAAAGATTCGTGCTGGCCCCCTCCCTCATCGCACCGTCCCTATCGATCAAATCACCCCCGCTAACACGCACAAAAAAAAGCAATAAAGTTGATTAATCAATCGATCGTTCAGTTATAACAGCAATAATAATCTAATCACCGCGCTCCGAGGGATCACCATGTGCCTGCCTCTCTAGCTCAGCACTTGCTACCCTACATGTCCCATCACACATTACACATTGTCTACGAGCAGTAGATCCTACTAGATGTGTGAGCGCAACGCACACGGCGCTAGCCATAACGCGTCCACATGTGGCAGTGCTAGCGTTCGCTAAATTTTTTTTTTCGGGGGTGGTTTCGCTAAAGAATGATCTATATATATTTTTTGGGATTTTCAGAGCTTTTTACCTTAAAATCGGTGAAATCATTTTTTGGGTCTTTTTGCAAAAAAAACACAGGTGTAATTTTTGCAATTTTTGGGATCTTTTAAAAAAACGATGAAATCCGGATTTTTGGGGGTTCTTTTCGCAATTTTCAGAATTTTCGAGCCCTTTTAAATTTTTTAGGGATTTCCGGGGTCTACCCAAAAAAGTTTTTCCAAAAAGGGATCTAGATATTTTTGGGGTCTTTTAAAAAATGACTAAATCCAGATTTTTAAGCGTCTTTTTGCAGTTTTTAAAATTTTGGGGGCCCTTTTCAAGAAAAAAAAACGGCGAAATCCGAATTTATGGGGTTCAAAAAAGGGATCTAGATGTAATTTGTCGACGATTGGGGAGCAGGCCCCCGCCGAGCTTACTTGTTGGTGGAGGGACCAACTGTGACCCCTTCTCACGTGAGGGATTACTCAAAGGGATGACTCACTGGACTTCAACGAGCGTGGACACAGCAGTTTACCCTGGTTCGGGCCTCTCAAGAAAGAGATAATAGCCCTACTCCAGCTAGTGTATATTCTTGCAATGTATCTGAGCGTATGTCTCTTGTCTTACACTCGCCTGTCAGGTTGTGTGTCCCCCTCATGATGGGGACGCTTTTTATAGCTTACAACGGATCGAACTCCATGACCCCACTACCCGCCCGTTTGGACCTCGTCCAAACGTGGCAACTGGTGGATCCTATCTTTCCGCCACGCTCCCACGGGAAACGTAACGGGCTAACGGAAGTTACGCTCGGGTGGTTATTCTCACCGACCCCGAGACCATGTAAGGTCGGCCGATGGCCGGCACCGAGCTCGGACATCTTACCCGAGCCCGAGCTCGGAATCGACTGGAATACGTGGCATTCTAGGTCCCACCCGAGCCCGAACTCGAATCGCCGAATGCGTAGCCTTCCAGGTTCTGAGTAGACCGCCCAGGGTAACGACCTCCTGGTGGCTCGGGCGGGAACGAGCTTGGTCGTTGGTGGCATCCGAGGTAATTTATGGAAACTAGTTATATGCCCGTACGTTGCTACGAAAAACAAAATTGATAACGAAAAATAAAGATTAAAAAATAAAAAAAATACTATTTCATAAGATCAAACATCTATCTTTAACGCTTCGTTTCTTGCAAAAGCTGGCTAATTAAAGCAACACATCGTTTCTTGCATAGGGCAATTAAGCAGAGCAATTAAGTAGGGCAATTAAGCATGGCAATTAATGTGACGTGGGAAGAAACTCTCACTTTATATAGTAGAGATTACCCGACCCCCCGACAGCTAGCCCCCGAGGTTCAAGTGGGAAAAGGTCTAAGGAAGGCCTTCCCCTTGGGCCTACCGTTCTACGAGCATGTCGGTTCTGCCGCGGCGGACAACTGCCGCGACCAACGAGCTATTAACCTTCTCCGGGAACGAGCTTGTTGGTTCTGCCACATGACAACCGCCGCGACCAACGAGCTATTAACCTTCTCCGAACGAGCTTGTTCTCACTCGCCGCGGCGAGCGAAGTGTGGGCCTCTCAACGGTTCCTTCTCCGAAGCTCGAATCGTCCTTCTGGGAACCGTCTTTTAGCGGGACGGTTTCGATTTACGCGCCACGTGTCGTTTCCGGATGGCGAACGCCTCAAGCGCCCTCTGTGCCTCTAGGGCTTCTCGACCATAACGGCGGGAAGTCCTTTTGCTTTCCCATTTCTCGGAGGAGTTTTTAAACACTCAAGAGAAAGCCCTTAGACTTACTTGGCCGCTTTTGCGATCGCTGCGTCTCATACCCCTCTCGCTTCGGCGCTCATCCTTCTCCTTGATCATCTTTTCCACCCTCATGGCGAGGTTCGGCGCACAAGAAGCTCGACAGCGCAGTCGAGATCCTCCAAGAGCGAGGTACGTCGACGCCAAGCACATGGAGAGTCCTCGGCGCCGAGGAGAGCCCACTGAGGAGGGGGAGATTGTCTCCACCGAGCTCTACGCCATGAACGGGCTCCGACGCCCGAAAGTGAGTTCGTCGAGGCCGTGCTCGCCTCCTGCGAGTGCGAGATCGTTCACCTCCACCCCAACTCCATTCTCATCATGGCCATCTTCACCCATCTCTGCGAAGGGTTCGTGGGCGTCGAGCCCACTCCCGCCTCTTCTTCCACTTCTACACCCTTTCGCACCAAGACGCCTTCGCAGCCGGTGCCTCTACTCGCTGCGACCTACCCGACCATACAGTACCCGAGCTTCACGCTCAAGGACTCGGTGTCGGGTTGGGCCGACTCTTGGTTCTATTTGAGGAAAGCAGAGGGCGGCACGCTTTCCTACTCCGGCCGAGGTCGCGCTGCCGAGACGCCGGCCCGCTCGTGGAGCAGGAGGAGAAGATCCTCATGACGATCAACGAGCTCACGTGCCTAGGCTGGCCGGCCGACGTTACCGGGACTACGTCAGGAACCGGATATCACCCCTTAGGAGGAGGGAGCATCCCTTCTTCAAGGTCGAGGTGGCAGGACATCACCCGAGTCACGCTTCAGTGCACGTCATCGCCCCAGACCTTCTTTTCCGAGCAGAGGATGCCCTTCTCACGACCTCTCCTTGGTGGTATGCAGCTCCGCCAGAGGACTGGGTGGATGCGAGGGTGTCCGAGATGTTCGGCACCCCTAAAGGCAAGGAAATCATTGAGGGCCGCCAGATCCCGAACAACGTCCTTAACCGGACCGAGGCGGTAAGTCTTTAATTCAGACTTCTTATTTTGTCCGGACAGGTTTTTCTGGGGGTCTTCCGACCTCATTCGAGTTCTCTTTCTTTTCCTTTGGCAGGAGAAGGTTGCCCTCGAGGTCGCCGTGGCCCAACTGGGATCGCAGTTGGCGGGGCAGTCGAAAGACCAAAGGGCGAGGCGGTCGCAAGCGCCGCGCCCGATCTCCGTCGGCCACGCCTCCCCGCCTAGGCGTGACGCGCAGCGCCCCGGCCGACGACCGCTCACCCCGCCAAAGATTTGAGTATGCCGATCGGCAGGAGGTGAGCGAACTTAGATTGTGGATGGATGAGTACACGAGACAATCCCGAGCCGATGGCTCGTTGCGCCAAATTGTCGCGCTGGCGAAGAAGGAGGCCGCAGCCATGGCCGGCCCAGCGGAAGGTCGAATCGGAGGGCGGATCGCGGCTCTTCAAAGTGAGCTTCGCGCGGTGAGCTCGAGCTCGGCCCCGAGGACCGCGAGGAGGAGAAGGACGAGCCGACCCGCCCCTTGGTCCCGAGGTCCCGCAGTCGCTCGCTACGCCTCAACCGCGCCAACGCCGACCATCTCCGAGGTCGGCTTGGGAGGCCGACCCTTCGGCCGCCAGGGCCGACAAGGCGCGCGAGGACATGGCCGCCCTCCTGGACCGCGCCGGGCTCGGCTAAGTGACGCCGAGCGAGGTCGATCTTCTACTCCCTCTTGTTTGTCTCTTTCTCCTCGGCACCACACTAACCCCACATCGTCTATAGTGGGTGTGGCGGTAGTCTTGAGTTATGGGATTTGAAGCGATGGTCGACGATATTCTTGACCTCGTGCTAGAGAGGAGCTCGCCAGCCGCCGAGGCCGTCATGGGCGACGAGGCCGATGTGGGAGCTGGGCGCGGAGGCCCGGGCCTCCACTGGCCGTTGGTGGCGACGACGCCGAGGTGGGGAGGCCACGCCGCGAGCCCCGGGACCGGAGGTCGTGTCTCGAAGAGGAGGCACGGAGGAAGATCGCGGCCGCCGATGCCTGAGCCGCGATGGAGGGCATCCCCACATCATAGTCGTGGAGTCGATGGTGATGAGCGAGGCCACGAAACTTCCCGCGAGGATTCTTCCGGCGCGGCGACATCATCACCGCGACTCTCCAGAGATCGCCGAGGTCTCCCCGGCTCACGACGTCACGCGGGTCCCAGCCACGCCGGCGTGGGGACCCTAATCTGGCGGAGCTCGTCCGACGAGGAAGAGCGGCTACCCCGCCGGTTGGGGAGACGAGCCCGGCCATCGTAGGTGCGCCGGGCAGCTTCCAGCGAAGGGGATCTGCCGGCACCGAGGTCGCTCGGTCGAGACCGACCTCCCGGCCGCCGACCCGGTGCCCCGATTGACCCAGCGTTCGGGACGGCTGCAGCCCAAGGGCCGGGTGCCGACCCGGTGTCCGGTTGCTCCGTGGTCAGAGACGCCGAAGGGGTGGAGCCCCGGCGCAACTCTGCCGGGAGGAAGAAGAGCAGGAGGTGATCCTCGCTCTTGAGGCCGTCCCTCTCCAGAGGCGGAGGTCGCCCCAGGGCAAAGCTCCTTCGCCCTCGGGGACGGGGAGCTCGGGCTCAAGCCTCCGCGCCCGATCAAGGAGAAGGGATCAAGGCGGAGATCCCTTGCCCGCCCAGGGGGAACAGGACGAGACGGAGGACCCGCCGAGATATTCCACAGGGGCCGGAGGCTCGGCTTTGTTGGGTAAGTACTCGACTCATGTGTTTTTATCAAAAACTTCGATCACGACCTGAAATACCTTGTCGCGCAGTGTTGGAGTCCACCATGAAGGACTTCCATGCCGCCACCGCGTCGCTTGAAGTTGTCGCGAAGCACCAAGCCGAGCAGACGCCAAGATCGCGAGCTCGAGCGCCGGTTGCCGAGCCGACATCTTCTCGAGGCCGAGATCCGGCGGAAGGTGGAGGAGTCCGTGCACGAGCTCGAGGAGCGTCTCGGCCGAGCGAGCGAGCAGCAAGGTCGGCCTTGAAGCCACGGTGGCGACCTTGCGCGACGCCGCCCAAGCGCCGAAAGGACAATCGACCAAAGAACGGGAGGAGTCCAGCGACCGACAAGCGGCAAGCGAAGGTCGGGAAGCTCGCCGGCGGGTGCTCGACCTTGAGTCCGAGCTTGACTCGGTGCGGGACGAGCTCGTCGCTCTGCAGGACGAGAAGCGTGCCGGGCTCCTGTAATTTTCTTTTTCCTGTCTTTACCTGTAAAAAACTTAAGGGGAAACCCAGTTGAACATAGAAAGAGCGTTTATCTATCTCTAAACGTTTTTTGTTGTTTTGTCCGAGATGATAACGATTTGTTTGGTGTCGTGGTTCCTTGTTCGGCTTACTTCGGCCTTACGTGACTTAGCAGTCAATCGTACTACGGAGTAGCTACCTCGCGTGAGAGTCTGACGAGGTCGTGGCCACTTGGTACCCCTATAGCCCCCCGCCGCCAACGGAGGTCGTGGGCGTAGACTGCGAGCACGACCTCGTTGGCGGAGTAGAGTTCTGCGGGGACCGTGTGGCTCTTAGGGTACGGTGCGTCGATGCCGCCACCGCCGACTTGAGCTCGAACCGCTCGGAAGGGTGTCTGTGCGAATCTTTGCTTGCGGCGGAGGTCTACCGCGAAAAGATGGTCGTCTTCACGAGGAAGGAAGCCCTTGAGGTCGAGCTCTTGTCGTACGGTGTTTTGCCCCGACGACCGACCGGCCCCTGACACTTTGTCTGGGTCGAGCTTAATCGTAGAATTTTTTGCGGAGGTACAGGAGAAAGAGAGAGAGAAAGAATGAGAAGACGAGGTGACAAAATTTATTAAAAGGTAGGCGAGTGTGGTTAGACATGGAACTTACGCAGCTTGGTCGATGTTCCAAGTCTTTGGCAAGTTCTCGACCATCTTCCATCGCGAGACGGACAGCCCGGGCGTCTTTGTAGAGACGGCCGTGTAAGGACCTTCCCATCTCGGCGTTAGCTTGTTGGCTTTTGACAGGTCTTGGACCCGTCGCGAAACGAGATCGCCCGATGTGCAAGGTCCTTGGTCGTAACGATTTAGCGGCGTGCTCATGAGAGCTTGCGAGGTAGACCGCGGATCGCAAAGAGACCCGTTCACGAGTTGCCTCCGCGAGGTCGAGGTCGAGAAGGCGCTCGCCTGCTGCGTCGATGCTATCGGCTAGGTTCACCCTTGGGGATCCTAGGACAACTTCGGCGGGTAGGACGGCTTCCGCGCCATATACGAGCCGAAAGGGGGTCTCACCGTAGCTCAAATCGTCGTGGTGCGTGACCGACTGCAGGACGGGAGGTAGCTCATCCACCCAGGCCTCGACCATGCCGTCGAGGCTCTTAAAGACTCTCTTCTTGATTCCTTGGACGATCTGCCCGTTCGCGGCTCGGCCGCCCCATTGCTCGTGGGTGGGCCACGGATGCGAAGCATATCTTGGTCCCGACCTCCTCGCAATAAGCCCGAAACACCTCGCTTGTGAATCGAGTGCCGTTGTCGGTAATGAGGCGACTTAACGCCAAAGCGGTTACTACATTATTGCGGAAGAACCTTTTAGCCGCTGTGCCGAGATGGTTGATATAGGCTCGGCCTCGATCCATTTAGTGAAGGTGTCGATTGCGACGAGCAGTATTTACAACCCTCCTTCCCTAGGAAATGGACCGAGTATGTCGATGCCCCAAACCGAGAACGGCCAGGTTAGCGGCATGGTCTGCGATCGTATCTTGCCGTGGTGGACCTTCCGAGCATGGAATCGGCAAGATCGGCAGGAGGTTACCATGGAGCGCTGCGTCGGCAGAGCCGTCGGCCAAGAGTAACCTAACTTAGGAAGGCTTTGCTCACCAAGGTCCTGAAGGGCGAGTGAGCTCCACACATTCCGTCGTGGATATCCTCGAGGAGATATTTGCCTTCCTCTTGGGTGATGCATTTGGAGAGGACTCCAAGTGCACCTTTTGTGATAAGAGTCCTTCAACCAATTTGTAGGCCGAGGAGCGTCTTATGAGCCGGATTTCTCGGCTTCCTCCTCGGCAAAGGTCCCGTGAGCGAGATCTTGGATGAATGGCGTCATCCAACTCGCGTCTGCCGAGGAAGGAGACGGTACCACCCGTCTCGGTTGCCTCCTCCTTGGTGGGTATGGAGGGCTTGTAAAGGTGCTCGACGAGCACCGCCACGGCGGGAAGGTGGGCGGAACCGACCTTCGATAGATGGTCGGCCAGGGCATTGTCCTTCACGGGAATGTACTGTATGCCTCAAGTTTCAAGTACTTCTCCATCTTCCTTACTTCAGCCAGGTAAAGCGCCATTGAGTCATCGGAACAACGATACTCCTTGTTAACCTGGTTGGCGACCACCGCGAGTCGCCCTTCGCGATTAGTCGTTTGACTCCGAGCGATTTGCATGCCCGAAGCCCGGCTAGCAGACCTTCGAATTCTGCTGAATTGTTTGTTTCGACGAAATGTAGTTGGAGGGCGTGCTGGATCCGCTCCCCCTGAGGGGATTCGAGGACCACTCGGCCCAGAGCAATCGTAAGCTCGGGATCCGTCGAAGTGCATGACCAGCGGCCGTGCTCGGTTGGTTGGAGTTCGGGCTCGGCGGGCAGGGGTTTGTCCATTCGGCCAGGAAGTCCGCTAGAACACGAGACTTGATCGCGGTTACGCCGAGAATTCGATCTCGACCGGCGAGCTCCATGGCCCATTTCGTGATTCGTCCGCTTGCGTCTCGATTCGAGAATTTCTCTAAGCGGGAAGTTGGTCGGGACTTGGATTTTGTGGGCCTGGAAGTAGTGTCTTAACTTCTTCGAGGCCACGAGGAGCGCATAAAGGAGCTTACGGGCCTCGGGTAACGCTCCTTTGGTCCGTGCAAGACTTGCCGACGTAGTAGATCGGGCGCCGCACCGGCCCCGTTCTACCGTTATGACGGCGCTTACCGCCTGGGGTGTGGCGGCGGTAGAGTAAGAGAACCTCTCCGATCTCGGCGTGGTCAAGACCGGGGCCTTGACAAATATAGCTTTAATTCTTTGAAGGAGCTGGCCGCTTCCTCTGTCCAAGCGAAACCGTCGTGCTTCCGAGCGCCTTGAAGAAAAGCGAGGCGCGTTCCTCGAGCCAGCGAGATGAAGCGACTTAGGGCCGCCATCCTTCCGGTCGAGGATTGCACCTCCAGCGTACAAGCGGGTGGCCGCATGTTCTCGATGGCCTCTATCTTCTCAGGGTTGGCTCCGATTCCTTGCGACCGATCATGTAGCCGAGTACTTTGCCGGCCTTGACCCGAACACACATTTTTCAGGGTTCAACTTTATTCGATGTTTATTGAGGTTATGGAAAGTCTCCTCTAGATCGGATACATGGTCCGAGGCCATCTTGCTCTTGGCGACTATGTCGTCTACATACACTTCCAGGTTCCGACCTATTTGGTCAGAAGGTTTTCTCGCATTAGGCGCTGGAAGGTCGCTCCGGCGTTCCTTAGACCGAAGGACATGGTCGTAGCGAGAATGTGCCGAGCAGCGTGATGAAGGAAGTTTTCTCCTCGTCGTCGGGCGATATGCCGATCTGGTGATAGCCTGAGTAGGCGTCGAAAGCTCATCGCCTCGGAGCCGGCGATTGCGTCGACCAACCGGTCTATCCGAGGTAGCGGAAATTGTCCTTCGCACGCGGCATTCACCCGTGTGATCGACACACATGCGCCACTTGCCCCCTTTTTCATCCACGATAACCGGGTTGGCCAACCAATCGGAATGGTCGACCTCCGTATGAAACCGGCTTTGAGGAGCTTGTCCGGTTCCTCTCGATGATGGCTTGCTTCTCAGGGAGAAGCGCTGAGCTCTGCCGCGACAAAGGCTTTTGTCGAGCCGAATCGCTAGCTTTGTGCTCGACGACCTCCTTGGGACTCGGGCATGTCGGACGGTTCCCGAGCGAACGATGTCCGCACTTCTCGGAGGAAGGTCACGAGCTCGAGTTCCTATTTAGGGTCCAGGAAGCCCCACGTGTACGACCTTGCTTGGCTCGGCGTCGCACAGCGGGATGGCCTTAGTTTCTCCTCCGGCCTGGAGGGTAGCCCTGGGCCGGGAACTCCTCGGCTCTTGGTCGGGTCCGCGCTGGGGCAGCTGCCCGACCATGTCTAGAGCCTTCTCGTCGCAGCTTAGGGCCGCCTTCGGGCTTCCTTTGGCCGTGATCACGCCCGGGGCGGGGACCTTCAAGCATTGGTACGTGATGAGTGGCGACCATGAATTTGGCGGCGCCGGCCCAGGATGGCGTTGTAAGGCCGACTTCGAAGTCGACTACTTGAGCGTGATCGATTCCGTTCGGAAGTTGCTCGGATTGCCGAACGTTCTTGGCGGGACGATCTGGCCGAGCGGCCTGACCGACGCTCGGGCACTATTCCGTAGAAACGGGACCACCAAGCTTTTGATCTTGGAAGCGAGGATTTGCATCTCGTCCAAGACCTTGGCGGATATCAGTCCAGGGAGCTCCCGCAATCCACAAGGACCCGACCTACCGCGGTGTTGCGGATCGTTGGGTTAACGACCACCGGAAGCCTTTGGGGTTTTGTTAACCCTGTGGGGCGATCGTCCTTGGAGAAGTTGATCGGCAGCTCGGACCACTTGAGCCACTGGACAGGAGGCTTCCCCTGAGTGACACGAAGCACCTCGCGGGCGGCCTCCTTTAGCTCCCGACGTGACCCATAGGCGGCGGAGCCCCCGAATATCACGGCGATGTGATTTCTCGGCTCCTGGTACTCCATGTCCGTGTCTTCCTCCTCGGCGGGCTTCTTGCCCTTGACGTCTCCTTCTGCTCTGGGAGCGTAGGCATGGGACCCTTGCCAGAGAATTGCTCCAGGCGGGAGGCCCATGTCCTGCAATTCCGCAGGTCGTGCCCGTGTGCCTGGTGGAGCGGGCAAAAATAGGCGCTAGCCCGTCCGCGTTGGTCGCCGCGGTCTTGGTCGTCCCGGTTTTGCTCGCGGCTCACCGAGCCGGTCGGCCTTTCCCTTCGCGGCCCCTCCTTTATACGATTGCGAGGTTGGCCGTTGTCGTTCGATGGCCGCCACCATGTGGGAGACGGAGGTTTTTCTTTTTTGATTTTTTCTCGATCGAGCTCACGCTCTTTCGGCTTGACGCCTTCGAGCCCGGTGAGGGGCAGCTTTCCTCGCCCGCCAGGCCTTCTTCCATTGGGCGGCCTCGTCGCGCGTTGGCATAACGGTCGACCATGCGGAGCGGCTCGTTGGCTGTGATGTCGGGTGAATTTCGAGGTCTGAGTGAAGCGTCGTCTCGGACCGAACTTGAAAGCCCTGACGACCGCCTCATCCGAGATGCTTGGGATGGAATTGCGCACTTGCATGAAGCGCTGGGCCAGGCGGCGCGAGTCTCGCCCTCCGTGCATGTCAGACGCTCAGGTCGCGCTCCTTCCGAGGCGGGCGTAGCGACTCCGGAAATTAGCTCGGAGAGTCTTTGCTCGGTGGGCCAGGACCGGATCGAGTTTTCCTTACGGTTGAATAGCCACGCCCGAGCCGGCTGGCCCAGGATCGGGTGGGCGAAAGTTAGCCATGACCCTTTCATCACCCCGGCTAGAATGGCCGTGGTGTAGATCGAGAGAAACTTCGTCGGGTTACGAGTCGTCGAATCTCGATGTGACCCGCTTGAACCTCGTCGGCCAGGTCACACGTCGTAGCGGCGTTGCGAACGCATCTGCACCAGCGGATCGGGGCGGTCACCACGGCCCAGCGGCGGTCGGGGCGATCCCCACCACCGAGCCCGAGGTTAGTGGGCCCAGCGAGAGAATATCTCCCTACGCTGTAGGATGGAGAGTGGCAGAAGAGGAATGTTCGGCCCGGTTGCTCGCCGTGGCTCGCATTCCGGTCCCGAGGAGCCCGGGGAATTGCTCCGGTGCCCTCGAGCACGTCGGCCTTCGCGCCGGTCACTCTGAGTCTGCTGCGTGAGTCGTCGGGGTGGAGGCGCTCGGACGCCCGGCGGCGGCGTTCCCAGGAATTGCTCTGGGCGTCCCTTTCTCGGGAGGCTTCCGCCGCCTTTATGTCTGCGGCGATTTCCTCGAGGTCGTCTGCCACGGCCGCGCCCATGGCTTCTAGGTCGACCTGCTCAGGAAACTCTCTGAGGTTGCGTACCACCGTGGCCAGGGCCTGAAGGCGTTCCCCGCTCGAGGAACGTGGGGTGACGAGCTCGTTAAATCGTCGCCGCAGACTCCGAGTCCGTCTGGCGTGGAAATTCTCACGGACTTCGGCCCGGGTCTTATCGGTCAGGCCACCTCGGACTTGCCGGCGTAAGCTGGCCAGCGTCCGATTCAGAGATGCCTGCAGGTGCTCCTTGGCCGCCTCGTAGCGGTCAAGACGCGCTTCGGCCGGGGATTTGCTCCCGACATTTCGATCCTCCTCCGCAACGAAGACGTTACGGGATTGGACGGATCGTGAGGGGGTCATCACGGTGTCTCCCCGTGAAGCGGTCCCCTGGTCGAGCTCGAAAAGGTCTGGGATGTCGGACCATCGAGCCCGCCATACTCGTCGTCCGAGAGGCGTCGAGCCGAGCGAAGAATCGCCCGGCGGCGGCGGTTTCGCGAGAAGCTCGAAGCCGTCGTGATTCCCAAGGCCGGCGACGTTAGCGGCCCCATTGTCGAAGAACTGCTTGTCTTCTTCCTCAATTCCGGGGGCGCCGAGGCCCTGGCGATCTTGGGAATTTGTCATCCTCCGGGATTCCTCACGAAAGGGAAAGTCGGTCCCCACGGACGGCGCCAGCTGTCGACGATTGGGGAGCAGGCCCCCGCCGAGCTTACTTGTTGGTGGAGGGACCAACTGCGACCCTTCTCACGTGAGGATTACTCAAAGGGATGACTCACTGGACTTCAACGGCGTGGACACGCAATGATTTACCTGGTTCGGGCCTCTCAAGAAAGAGATAATAGCCCTACTCGGCTAGTGTATATTCTTGCAATGTATCTCGGCGTATGTCTCTTGTCTTACGGCCCGTGCATGCGTGTTGTGTGTCCCCTCATGATGGGACGCTTTTATAGCTTACAAAGGATCGAACTCCATGACCCCACTACCCGCACGCGTTTGGACCTCGTCCAAACGTGGCAACTGGTGGATCCTATCTTTCCGCCACGCTCCCACGGGAAGCGAAGCGGGCTAGCGGAAGTTACGCTCGGGTGGTTATTCTCACCGACCGAGACCACGTAAGGTCGGCCGATGGCCGGCACCGAGCTCGGACATCTTACCCGAGCCCGAGCTCGGAATCGACTGGAATACGTGGCATTCTAGGTCCCACCCGAGCCCGAACTCGGAACTGGCCGGAATGCGTAGCCTTCCAGGTTCTGAGTAGACCGCCCAGGGTAACGACCTCCTGGTGGCTCGGGCGGGAGCGAGCTTGGTCGTTGGTGGCATCCGAGGTAATTTATGGAAATTACCCGACCCCCCGACATAATTCTTGAATTTTTTGGGGCATTTTGCAAAAAACTGATGAATTCCTTTGTTGGGGGTCTTTTCGTAATTTTTAGAATTGATAGGGGCCTTTTAAAAAAGGGGCGAAATCCAAAAATTTTGGAGGTCTTTTCACAAAGAAGAGCCTAGGCATATTTTTTGGAATTCCCAAGGGTCTTTTCGCAAAAAAAAAGTGTGTCGCCGACACGAGCCTCACGGCAAAAAATCACGCGGGCGTGAGTGGGATTCAAAGCTATTCGTTTGGTCCGCAATCAAGAGCGCTACCGCTGTGTCGCGCGGGGTTTGGTTCCTACGCACGGGAACAAAATACTTAACCCGTTTGCACGGGTTCGCAAAACGACCGACACGCGTGACACGCGGAAGGACACGTGTCGGCTGCCCCGCGGCGTGACTTGGATAGATGCGGGAGCCGAGAAATCTACATAACATAATACAGAGACTGTGTTTTTAACTGTCTTTTCGCCCCCCTTTTTCTTGAGATCCAGCGTGTGTGTTAACTTTCATGCAGTACTTTCCAGTAAAATATATAGTTGTGTGCAAGCTGACAGCAATTTAGTACCTTTCACCTAGAGATCGATTCCCTTTAGTTAATAAATCATTCGTATCGTACGCTCCATATCAAATTATTGGATAAATCACGGATTCAATTACCGATTGATCAGTAACTGGATTGCAGTACTCAGCAGCTAGGAAATTGATTTGATTTGATTCAGTGCGGCTAGCTAGCTAGCTAGCTAATCCACAAAGTAGTACAAGAGGGAGGGTGCCTTGATGGTTATATAATTTATCATCAAGAGATTGATCAAATTGTTAGCTCTCCTATATTTTCTGCCCTCGACGACTATATACCAATTGGAAGGTCGTTGTGTGTCCAAATGGATCTTTCAATTCACCCACAATATATAGGAAAATTTTGTAGTTGATACAAGATTTGACACGTATTCACAAAACAATACAACACTTTTACGTATTTACAGAAAACCCACTCATACCCGAAATTTGAAATCTCGTTTTTGAATACCTGGAATTCCCAGAATACACCAAAACTGAGATTTGAAAATCCAAATACGCCATAACTGAGATTTGAAATTCCGGGTATTAAAAAACGAGATTTCAAATTCCGGGTATGAGCGAGTTTTTTTGTAAATACGCAAAAGCGTTGTATCGTTTTGTAAATACGGATCAAATCTTGTATCAAATACAAAAATTTCCCTATATATACGAGTATTAGTGTAAGTGCTACTATACGGCCGGTGGCTAGCTCATATGGAAGAGACATAGGTCAATTGTTACTCTCTCCATGTTGCATTAGTGATTTGATATAGCAATCCTGCAGCATTGTGTAAGAGAATTGGTCGATCGAAAACAACATTACTTTAGATCGGTGTACTCATTCCATTACATCAACTTAATCCCAAACTTGATTGTAATTAATTGGCAACGACCATCCTGGTCCAAATATGACCTGCACAAGTTGTAGCTATCAAGAAGACAGAATTGAAGATCGATCGCATACATGCTGGAGCATCACTTGCAGGCCTAAATGGTTATATATATATATATATATATATATATATATATATATATATATATATATATATATATATATATATATATATATATATATAAACAAAATGATTTTCGTTGAAAACAAAATGGTACTTTTTTTTGGTGAGAGTATACCAAAATTGATAGAGATGTGCTGCTATGTTTTTCTTTTTTGAAGTTGTAAAAATATTAAAACATGAATGAATGGTAAATAGTGGTTACTTACCTTTTCGCTTGCTTTAAAATTTGTACAAATTGTACTGAAAGGAGAAGCATAGAAACACTGCTCAAATTGATATTTCTTACCTTTAATCATATGCCTTTAAAGAGAGATGCTTCTATGATTTTTTTTTTAAAAAAAAGTTCTATAAATATTAAAGCATGAATGAAAGGTAGATGGTGATTACTTACCCTTTCACTTGCTTCAAGATTTACGCCGCTTGCATTACAAGGGGAAGCGTAGAATCACCCCTTGAATGTAAAAAAGAAGAAAGACCTAATTACCTGCTTAATTATAATCTGATCATATATTAATTAGTGCAGAAGACTTTGGGTTGTGTCGGAGCTATGTTCAATTTGTTTAGAGATAATTAAGCGCCGTTCGACGAGGACAAGACGGAAATCAACATCGAGAAATCTGGGATTCCGGATAAGGGTACCTATCAATTAAACAGTAAATTCCTATCTTTATACATATCCCCATCGGTCGCAATTAGGCACGATAACGTACTACTCTTCGCAGCTGGCGGCCGTAGAAAATACTAGACAATATAGCGACCGGCTAGCTCGTACGTACGTGAGAATGAAACTCCAAATACTCAATTGATGGTGGCTATTGTTGTCAGTTGTCTAGTTGGTTGGCTAGCCTACACATGCATCTCGTTTTTTACTGTACATATGAAGTAAAATAGCTCTTTTTACTGTACATTAAATTCAATTACATTCAATATAGACCGTTTATCTTTTTTGATTTAATGGGTCATATTAGCTAATACTAGAAATACCTTTAATAAATCAACGGCTAGATTTGATTTTTACTGCACATTACTCCCTCCAGTTTGTTATAATATGTCGTTTTAGACATAATCTCGCATACCAAGAAATGAGTAAATGCTTGTAGCTCAGACGGTCTGTGCCCAGTTATCCAAGCCTCCCTACGCAGTTCGAAGCCTGGTTAAATGAATACTTAAATGTGAAAGTTACATGCATTGGTTCATCTCATGCGCGAGACGTGCAAAGCTAGCTCGATCTCGTCTCCATGCAGCAATGCATAACTTGATTGCATGCAGCACGAGTGACGGAGTGGTGGTTTGAATGCAGCTGCATGCACGCATCTCCAATGACTAATATTCTCACACCCGCCTCAAAACGCTCCGGCGACATATATTATCAAACTGGAGGGAGTATATATTAGCTAGTACCAGAGACAGCAGGATGAACAGTGTTCATTGGATCTCCATTGCAACATGATGTTAGCAAACGGTAGCCTTATTACGCTAGTGGAACGGTCTATATGGACTCTTGCATCTAATGCGAAACATTTGGTCAGGTCGTAGCCACGTACGTCAACTTAAAAATAGATTACCGGGATGAATTAAGCGTTGATGAGAAAACATACAAATGGATTTGTCTCGAAAATTACTCCCGTAGTGTTAGTATTTTATTGTGTTTTACAAACATACTAGGATACAAATGAGTGATCAAAATTGTGTTTAATGGATTGTATCGATGTCCGAAACAACTCGTATTTGTAGCGGAGCAAAAGAAGGGGTAAAATAAAATAGGGTTTTGAAAACTTTCATCCGGATGTTTTTTTTAGCAATCATTATCCAAATTCCTGACCATTGAATTTGCTTTGAGATCGATGCACACCCCTCATGAATTCGAGATGGGTTGGTATGTTTTGATCGGATGGATGTGTGTTTTGATCGTACGATCCAAAATTTGATTGTTTTTTTTGACAAAAATATCCGGATGATACCCGCGGCCCTAGGAGGAGGAGGAGGAGTGAAGTGGCTGGAGTAGATGATGATAAAAAGGGCACGGGACGGGACGGGACCCCAGGAAACTTCTTTTCTTGCACCACCTCTGCTACTAGCTAGCGCTGAGGCCAAGGTTAATTTTGGTCCTCCGCTCAGCTGGTGCAGGTAGGGATCTCGCGGTGGGGTTCTTGGCCATGGCCGGCGCAGGGTGCGGCGACTGGCCGTTCTCCGCCGACGCGTACGACGACTCCTCGGCGATATTCGCGGAGCTCGGGTGGGCGGCCGCGGGGGGCCCGCCGCCGCCGCTGGCGACGCCTGCCGGGTCCGTGGACGGCGGGGCCTCGTCGAGCTCCACCGACGACGGCGCCACGGCGGAGGACGCCGGCGGGAAGATAGCCACCGCGTCGACAGAGGCAGCGTAAGCCGAATTGCATGGCTGCCTTGTTTGGCTGTCAATTCATCTCGAGTGAGCTAGCGGTAATTATAACAGTAACCGCCATCGAGCTTTGCAAAATTTACAGAAGTAGGGTAAATTTTTTAGATCTCTCCTTTAATTTCATCCTGTTTTGTTATCTTGATCTGGATTTGCGCGTGGCTCCGACCGTGGGCAACTCGGTAAATACGATAGACAGATAGGGGCAATTCAGTCATTGAGTGTACATGTGTTTGTGGTTAATTTGCGTTGCGCCGGGATTTGCGTGCTAAACGCCACGCGCTTTCTTCCGCTCTTGTCTTCTCTTCTTCACTGCTCCATCGGGTCTTCAATAGTTACTGTAATTGTTGGTCAAAGCCTTATCCTAACGAAACTAAATACGCCTTATAAAAAGAAACGGAGGGAGTATATATTATTTTGGACGTCCATATGATTTCTAAATTATAATTTTGATTACTAATTTGTACTCCTTTCGGTCTTCAAAAAACTAATATTTTAGATATTGATATGGTGTTCAAAATACAACTTAACCACCAAATTTTTATTATAATATATTCATAAAACTCAATAAAATTATAACATTATAAAAGTAATTCTCGAGATAAGTCTACACATATAATATTCATGTGTCTAATTTAAATATTTAAAATATATCGATAATCAAAGTTTCAGAAGTTTGACCATAACTATGTTCAGAACGTAAGCTTTTTAAGACCGGAGGGAGTTTTATAATATATTTAAAAAACTGACGTTTTAGATATCGATATGGTCTTCAAAACACAAATTTGACCACTAATTTTTATTATAATATATTTATAAACTCAATAAAATTATAATATTATAAAAGTAATTCTCGAGATAAGTCTATACATATAATTTTCTAATTTAAATATTTAAAGATATATCGATAATCTAAATTTCAAAAGTTTGATCATTACTATTTTTAAAACGTCAGCTTTTTTGAAAATCGGAGGCAGTATTATAATATATTTATAAAACACAATAAAATTATGATATTATAAAAGTACTTTTTGAAAAAAAATCTACGCATATGATTTTTATATATATTCACTTTAAATATTTAAATAGAAAATGACAGTTAAAGTTTTGAATGTTTGATTATACCTATATGCAAAATGACAGTAAGAAGAAGAGACAAGAGAGGAAGAAGATATTGAAAATGATTAGATTGTAAGACTTTCTTTTCGACATATAGATGAATAAAATATTGAAAATGACTGGATTATCCGTAATTATGATCACTAAGCACTATACTCAATGCATATATCAGATAGTACAAAGTAAATATGAATATGTATTAGGGATATAGAGAAAATATCACGCTAATTGTGTACTGAAATATAAAATATGTCTTATATTTTATAAAATATGTCTTATATTTATGGATAAAACCATTAAAAAAAACACATCTTATATGTGTGTACAACATTTCTCTCGTGCTGGATCACCGATCGACTAGATATGTTGTCCGATCTACACAGGCAGCCAGGCAGGTAGTAAATTAATCGAGTACGGTTTGGCACGTCGTGGCCCATGCAAGCTCACATGCGACCACACCGTACATATGCATATACTTTAAATCTTGACCGAACTATTACGCAAAATTAAATTATGCATACTCGCAAAAAAAATTATAATTATAATTTTGTTTTTCACTTTTTTTCTTTTCTGGTGCAGTCTCTTGTATTTTGTATTGTAACCAGCTTCCTTATAATTTAATATCAGCTTCGTCTGTTTTTTTTTTTTTTTAAAAAAAAATGTGTGTGCAGGAGCAAACCGGTGCCGGGGAAGAAGGGGCAGAAGCGCGCCAGGCAGCCACGGTTCGCGTTCGTGACCAAGAGCGAGATCGACCACCTCCAGGATGGCTACCGATGGAGGAAGTACGGTCAGAAGGCCGTCAAGAACAGCCCTTTCCCGAGGTATTTTTGCATATATCTATATATCTAAGAAGAATTTCGTGCTCCCTCCGGTCACAGACTCACAGATAGCCGTCGTTTTGGATACAGGTACAGTTAAATTTTTGAAATTTTGACTGTCGATATCTTTTTAAATATTTGGATTGGATACGTGAAAATCGTATATGAAAATCGTATCAACAGCTTTCTTCCATCCCCTCTCGCCCAGATTCTTTTAGCAGAAACTAGTTACATGCCCGTGCATTGCTACGAAAAACAAAATTGATAACGAAAAATAAAGATTAAAAAATAAAAAAATTATTTCACAAGATCAAACATCTATCTTTAACGCTTCGTTTCTTGCGAAAGCTGGCAAATTAAAGCAATGCTTCGTTTTTTGCGTAGGGCAATTAAGCAGGGCAATTAATGACGTGGGTCGTGGGTAGAACTCACCACTGCCACCAACTGTTGCTTTATAATAGTAGAGACTACCACTTAATTCAGTACATTTAAGATATTAAGATTGATGGTGCTGCCCCCAATACATGTAGTACTGACGCTGTGCACGAGTGGTTGACCAGTACAATACCATATGATGAATTGGGTGCACAATATTAATGTCTGAATTGAATCAGAAGTACTTGCAAGTAATTAAGTAGTAGTGTATTGTATCTACTCCAATGTCGCTGCATAATGGACATCGCGGTACTTCATAGATTAGTGTACGCTTTAACTAGTGTACTACTAGAAAGATAGAGAATCCTACGACTCGTGTTATTTTGGTGAGGAGTGTGCTTACCTAATCCTGATCATGCATATATGCATATTTGCATATCTATAAATATAGAGTAGTTGGAAACTAGCTAGGTGTATGTATGTATGTTAATTAATTTCAGTTGATGAATTTCTTCCCCCTAATTTCTTTTACAGAAGAAAATACTGTAGCTAATTAACTAGCTAGCTATGGGGCAATAATTTATCGATTTTCTCCCAAAAAAAATGAACACAATTAAATTTGTTACCATTGAAGTGAATTGTTGTAGTAATAATCTTTTGCATTGGATTTTATGATGGATATAATATATATAGGAGCTACTACCGATGCACCAACAGCACGTGCACGGTGAAGAAGCGCGTGGAGCGCTCCTCCGAGGACCCCTCCGTCGTGATCACCACCTACGAGGGCCAGCACTGCCACCACACCGTCACCTTCCCGCGCGGCGGCGCTGGAGCCCTCGCGCACGTCCACGCCGCCGCCCTCGCCGGGCAGATGGCCTTCTCAGCGCACCACCTCTTGTACGGCAGCCTGCCGGAGATGCACAGTACTCATCAAAACCTTCCTCCTCCGGCGCCGGACACCCTCGTCTGCAGGCTTCCGGCGATGTCGTCGTCGTCGTCGTCGTCGTCGTCGTCGTCTCTTCTGCAACCGCTGCACTGCAACCAGGAGCTTCAGGCGACAAGCAGCTACCCGCTGTCGACGACGACTTGTGTGTCGACGCAGTCATCGCTGATGACGGCGATGCCGTCGCCGGCTAGTGTTCCCGTCGACAAGGGGCTCCTTGACGACATGGTGCCGCCGGCAATGAGGCATGGATAGATGATCGATGCAAATGAGACGCGCGTGCGTGCATGCATGCGCGCATTCTGAGGGTTGCCTTGTGTCTGCAGGCTTGGAGGTTGTAGCTTAATTCTTAGCTAGTTACGGAGTACTTTGATCGATTAGCAGGGTTGTTGCTTCTGATTAGAGGTGGGCATTGGGCCGGGCTTTTTTGGGCCGGCCCGAAGCACGATGGTATGGTACGGTGCAAAGCACGGCACGGCACGGTTTCGGACCGGGCCGGGCCGGCACTTAAGCTAACGTCTGGGCGAGGCACGAGCGGCGACGCGACGCGGCACGGCATTGAAATTTGGGCGTCTTGCGCTGCCTGCAACGAACGAAATCACGGATTAAGGCTTAAAAGTTGGCGGATATTGTTGATTGAGGCATCTTCAAGCATTGCATTTATGTTTGACATTTTGTTGATGTGATTAGTCTCTTATGTAATTAAAATAGGTAGTTTAGTAGTAGTGATTTGTTTTATTTCTTTGTTCGTCACAATAGTAAAAATGGGTCGGGCTTGGCGTACAGACGCGACGAAGCGCCAAATGGGCGGGCTTGGGCTGTAAAAAGTGAGTCGGTAGCGCACGGCTGCGATGAACGCGATGGTAGTCGTGCGACGCGGTTTCGGCCCGAAGCACGATGGGCCCGGGCCGGGCCGGCACGGCACGGCACGACGCCCACCTCTACTTCTGATTATTGGGCAGGGAGAAGAATTAATAGGGTAATTAAGGATATCTACCAATCGGCAGGCTTGGGGATATTAATTGGGCCGGGGTACATAGTATATTAGTACAACTCTACTGATCATTACATGCATGCAATTAAACATGGCAGTGTACGATCGAGTAGCTAGCATATATAGATCAAAGTAATAAACCGTACGTCATATACGCTTTATGCAAAATCTAATTTATGATATGCAATCCTGGTTTGCGTTAGTGATTCTTTCTGTGAGAATGGGTTGCTTTAATTGATCGATTATTGATGATATGCGTGCTAATTTGTCCATGATCATCATGTATTCTGTTGTCATGCATATACCTTGGTGGCTTCGTTTTGTCCTGCAAGTATGCCGGGATATGGATGAAGTTGCGCACGTGTGCGTGTCTACCCACATATATATATATATATATATATATATATATATATATATATATATATATATATATATATATATATATATATATACACGAAGCTTTTTCCATACTTTTGGAGTACATACTCCCGCCTCCAATATACCACTTAAATGAACGTGTTATACTCTTTTATCACTTTCGGTATAATCCAATAATAATAATAATTCGAAGATACTCCAATGCGGTATGGTTGAAAAAAATTATTAAAACCATTTATTTTTTTGTTATATACCTTTTTCCATGTAAAAAAAGAGGATGTACACAAACTATATTATAAAGAGTGGACTTTGATGGAATTTTTCATGGAAATCACTTTGTAGTATCATGTAATCAATATTAAAGTATACTCAAAATGATAAACACTATTAGTAACATATCAATGCTCATTTCCGCAACAAGCAATCAAGCAAATCCTCAGCAAGATAATGTGCAAACCCCTGCTTTCGGTTTGATACAAAGCCCACCAAAATCTGCACACAAAGGGCACCCATCGGAGAAATTGCAACAGAAGAAATTGTTAGACAGTATCCTTATATAGTTTGTTAGCCTTATATAAGCTTTCCCCCTATACCCTCATGTACGTGTATATATACTAGTCCATTGGCCTCATGTGCAATATAAGTGCTATTCATAACATGGTATCAGAGCCAAGTTAGGGTTAAGGTTTTTCTTACAGGCGTTGCACTTGTGCTCCACCTCTCCTCTCCTCTGGCTTCTCGTCCTCTAGCACACCTCTTCCGGCCATCTGGTCAACCAGATCTGCACCGCCTCGGATTCTCCTCTTTTCCGTCGACACCAGCAGTAGCAGAGGTAGCTTCGGGCTAGCCGGCAGCGACGCCGATGGCCAGCGGGCAGAACAGGCGACGCGTTCACCCCGCTTTGGCCAAGTCCGCCCGGTCGTTGACGCCCAAGCCGATCGATCTCGTCTACTCTGGTGCTTCGTCCGAGTGCTCTGGGTTGTTGTCGCCTTTGCTCCGATCGACCTCATCTAAGCACCACCGCTGCCGACACCTTTGCTCCAATGCTCCACCACTGCCGACACCTCCACTCTTCTGCCTGAGGACCGAGCACCCGAGCCCGAGCCGTTTGATCGGACTTCAAATCCGATTGGGGATGCAATTGTGAAATAGCTTCGAGTCCAACTCCAGCTTTTAGTTTCGGCTCCGACGGTTTCAGTTTCGACTTCTTTTTGTGTGAGATCAGCTCTGGCAAAAAAATATCATCATCTTCTGGTTCTTCATCAGGCACTATCTCTGTTTCTCGCTGCCCAGTCATTTTTTATGGTCTCAATTATCGAGACTGGGTTATCCATATGCGCCTTCACACACGCGGTCAGCATCTTTGGGAGTTTCTTTCTGACGAGCTGCCTTGTCTGCCTCGTCCTGCTTCCCCTGCCACACCTGTTTTTCCTAAGGAGGCAAATGATGTTGTTCGACAGAAAGCGTCTGATAATTATGCTGATGTTGTGGAGTCTTTTCAGTCTCAATTCACTGCTTAAGAGATATGGATTGATAAAGATGCTCGTGCCTCCGCTATTTTGGTTGCCAACATGTGTAAGTTCAAGCTCTATTGGTTTTGGCGATTGGTTTTAGATTAATACTTAATCTTTGTTTAATGACAAATCTAATCTTTATGAGACTAACATGTTTATTGAGCTTATTGTTAGTAATCTCATATTTGGATGGAAATTGAAAAACCCAAGGCATGTATGCATATTTACTCTATTATTCATTGCATACATTGATTTGAGTTAAAGTATGAATTCTCCATTATATTAACCACAAAATGTGCATTATGTTTTCCATTCCATATATTACATGGATACACATATTTACGGGGAGTTCAAGCTTTAACTTAAAGTTTCATAAGTATTGATCTACTCTTCACTTCATATATAAAGGATCAAAACATTGAAACATATAAATTTAAATGAAAGTTTAAATTGAGTTCAATTGTCTTCTAATCATCAAAGAACATTTCATCATGTGTTGAAGGTGTTCTTATGACCGATTAAGGACAAATGGAGAGTTCTTGAGTAGTATGAAACATCAGTTGCATCATGTGCTCAAGACACATTTAAATTCATTAAATTGATTAGGTTATGATCAATCGATCATTGTGGCATTCATTGTGTGTTAATGGTAGGGATGAAAACGGTACGGAAACGGTCGGTAAATGACTGTTCCGTTTCCGTTTCCACATTTTTTATCGGTAACGGAAACGAAATCGGAAACCCCGGAAACGGATACGGACACGGATAGTGACGGAAACGAAATCGGAACGGAACGGAACGGATACGGAAACGAAAGCGAAAAATTCCACAAGAACATAGTAGAGAATTACAATATACATGATCACAAGAACAATATAGCCCATTCCACCTAAGGTGGACACAAGAATAGTGCTATGTTCACTGATATCACTAGAAAATTTTTCTCAAGTTTGTCAGCTAATGGCACATTATTTGTCTCCCATATCAGATCATCATGTCCTCATCCATATAATTATCATTGATATCCTATTGCTCCACCAACTACAAAGGTTTAGCACCCTAAAATTTGTATATTATTATTCGATGTTTATTTATGATTTTTTGAGATTTATCTTGGATTTTCTGAAGCTTATAAATACTATTTTGCATTTTTTAGATTTATAAAATTAATTTATTTATAAAAAAATTATGCTGAAAATAATTTTTCTAGGTTCAAAATATTCCAAAGTATTTTTGAGAATTTTTGTGGAATTTTTGAACTCTATTTAGTATTTTATATAAAACCATTTGTATTTATGAAATTATTTTAATTCGAAAATAAATATAAACTCTCTTCTCATTTTTGGGCCAAGCCCATTTCCCTTTCCGGCCCGTTTCCGTTTTTAGTTTCCGGTTTCACTTATACGGAATTTCCGTTCCGTTTCCGTTTCCGCCGGAATTGGCTCTCCCGTTTCCGTTTTCGTTTCCGACAAAAAATTTCCGTTTCCGTTTCCGTACCGATATTTTCCGTTTCCGTTTCCGAAAAAGAGCTTCCGTTTCCGTTTTTCTTCGGAACGGTCGGGAACTTTCCGTTCCGTTTTCACCCCTAGTTAATGGAGTGTGCAAATGATTGAGGCAACCATGCATCTTGGACTAACCATTTTCTATGAGTTGTGGTTGAATTAGGTTAAGTCCAAGTGATTGAGATAATAGAGCCGGGTGATGATTCCCGTGAAAAGAGAAGATGAACAAGAAGAGAGAGCTAGGTGACTACCTTGAAGTGAAGATTGATTGAAGATAATAAAGACTTCAAGGGAGCTAGGCCACGACCCCGAGGAGAAAAGATTGAAGCTCTTAAAGCCCCAAAGGGGATTGCTCACGGCGGTGCAGAGATATAACTAGATGGGCTAAGGAAGTTTCCTAACTTTGTGTCTAGATTTAGCGTCGTACTATTAAGAGGGGTTGAGTCTTTAGTTTAAACTTCATCTTATGGTGATAAACTCAATCCGGTCACTCGAGCTCAATGTGTTCTTCTCATTTAGTTTTTCACATATTAGCTCTGATTTGCATGTGTTGCATACGGGACGAGCTAATGCGCTGACTTTTGCATAAAGTTCATTTTTGCATGTGTTGCATTCGTTGAACTTCATGTTTGTTCTTAAAAACAAAATACTTATTTGAGTTTGATTCACATTGCTTGGAGCTAAGTTTGCGTGGTTTGCAAAAGGAGAGACCTCAAGCAAGTTTGTGGTTAAGTGGTTTGCATGGAGTTAGAAAATAGCATGTGTGGCAATTAGGGAACTCATGCATTTGAGTTGTTTTGATTTGGTTCCTTGGAGCTAGGTTTTGCTTGTGTGGCAAAACGAGGATGCTCAAGCATTTGAGTTGATTTGGAGTTGCATGAGGCTATGGATTTGCATGTGTTGCAAAAAGGGAGATAGCCCATGACTTGAGGTCTTGTTTGTTATTTGCAAATTCGTTGTGCGAATAAACGGGAGGTCTATGAGTCTGGGATTCTAGAGCATGTGACTTGCACTGTGGTTTTTGCAAGCTGATCTGGTCATGGTTTGACCATCACATGGCTAAGAGGATCAATCTCATAGAATTCGGGATTTATTTGCTTAATACGTATTTGCAAATATATTTTCGAGGTGTTTGCGAAATGTGCTTTCGCAAATTGACTGGACTTTGATTGAAATTCTTTGAGCATGGTTTGAGAGGTGCTGTAAAGGTGTTTTGCAACTTGGTGTGATCTTGTGTTGATCACCTTTTGCCTCAAAGAATTGCTATTGAGATTTTGGAGAAAAGATTGTGTTGAAAATCCTAACTTTCTCCTGAGTCCGGCACTACCGCAGTGTAAAGGGTGGTAGTACCGTTGGCCGGTAGTACCGCCGTATGGGCGTCAGTGCTGCCACATGATCGGTACTACCACTACTTCAGAGCAGTAGTTAAAATCCAGAAGAGGGTGTTTTATGGAGTTTAAGAGGCCAGAGCTACCGCAATGGTTAGAGCGATACTAACGTAAGTGCGGTAGTACCAGGTTTTGTGAAGTGGTAGTTATTTTACAAAAGTGTGTTTTCTCTAAGTTTAAATTTTGGCACTACCGTGGTTCAAAGGCTGGTACTACCGCTGGTTCAGTAGTATCGCTATTTAGTTGCCGGTACATATTCTCCAGAAAGTGTAATAATTGGAGTTTTTGTGTTCTTTGGAAATATGTATGGGTGATTAAATCTTGGGAAATGGTGGAAATTGTAGCCCTCTTAATAAGCTTTCCATAGGGTCCAAAATCACCTAAATCGGACTTCAGATTAAAAAGTTATTACTGTTTTAGTTGATGAAACAGTGGTACTACCGCATTTTACACAGTGGTACTACTGCTTTTTACACAGTGGTACTACCGTATTTTACATGGCGGTAGTACTGCATTTCCTGTGCAACGGCTAGTTTTCTAGCTGTTGGCTTGAAGGGCGGTACTACCGGGTTTTTGCTCGCGGTAGTACCGCAAATGCTGAGATTTTTTGGATTTAGTCCCAAACGGCTAGTATTAACATGGGGGCCATATAAGGACCCATTGGAGAGGCATTTGTATGTTGCTGCTGCACTCTTGAGTGTGTTTAAGCTAGTGTGAGTTCTTGAGAGGGTGTTGCATGTGTTGCACACCTCAATTTGGTTTTTGAGCTCAAGAATGAGACTAATTTCATGTGTTGCAATTAGAGTGTGATTAAAAGGATCTTAGTGCATGTGTTGCACTTAGGAGTCACTGGAAGTGCATGTGTTGCGCTAAGTGAAGTTCAAGCAGAGTGCTTGACATTTTACTCTTTGAGGTTGCTGCCTCCTAGACAGCGTAGGAGCGTCGTGCGCTGGAGCTCTCAAGGTTTGTGATAAGCCCCGACGAAGTTTGTAAAGGTTGGAGATTAACCTACCCGAAGGGGTGAAAATCTACCACGGGTGGATTTGAGGTGAAAGACTCAAGTGAGTGAGCTGGTCCAAAGTGAGTTGGACTTCCTCAACATGGACTAGGCGAAACCGGCAAGTCTCTGAACACCACGGTAAAAAGTCGGTGTGTCACTTGGCTCTTTACATTCAAGCATTTACATTATTGCATATTTATCTATTGCTTGATTGTATATAGAATTGCTAAGTATAGTTGTTTGGTCAACATAGCAATTCTTGTGTAGAGACTTAATTTAGTTAGTGCAATAGTCAGCCTAGTAGATTTAGGTTTTAATTGTCAAAACGTAGTTTACGCTTCACAATTTATTTAGGTTTTGATATAAGTGTTGATTAGAGCGAATTCGCAATTAGAATTTTATAAACGCATATTGACCCCCCCCTCTATGCGCATTCTCGACCCTACAGCATAGATGTGCATCTCACTGGTGATATTGTCGCTTTGTCTTCGGCATAGTTGATGTGGGCGAACCTTCGCGATCGCTATGAGCCTGCCGGTGACTTTCTATACCTTGCTGTTGTGCGACAGAAGCAATCGCTGCAGCAGGGTGATTCTACTATGGATGAGTTTTATGCGCAGTTGTCCTCGGTGTGGCGTTAGCTTGATTCTCTGGGTCTGGAGGTTTGCCGCACTTGCCAGTGCTGTCAGCGTCAGCACTCTCATTTGGAGCTTCGCCCCATCTATGACTTCTTGACACGTCTTCAGGCTAAATTTGAGCAGATTCGTGCCTAGCTGCTTGCTCGTCATCCTCGTGTGACCCTGTCGGAGGCCCTTGCAGCTATTCGTACTGAGGAGACTCGCCCTCGTGGTGCGGGTATACTCATATCTCCTTCAGTCTCGGTGGCGCCTCGTTCTACTCCTTCGTCAGTGGTGCCTACTACAGTTTTGACTACTGGGGGCGGAGGCCTTCACTGCACCTACTGCGATAAGAACGGACATGTGGAGCAGTTCCGCTACCGGAAGAAGAAGGATCTTGCCTGTCTAAGTGGCCGTCCTCCTAAGGGCACCGGAGGCTTAGGTGTCTCCTCTAAGCGGACTCCTCCTCAGTGGACTTCTGCTGACTCTGACTCTACTCAGGAGATTCTTATGCTTCTACTTCGCATGGCTGTCTCTCCACCGACAGGTTCTGCTGGTTCTGCTACTCAGTCTTCTAATGAGAAACCATCTTCCTCATTAGGTATAACACCATGAATTCTTGACTCTAGAGCTTCTTTTCATATGACATCTGATTCCACGAGTCTCCATTCCATTAGTCCTCTTACTGCTCCCATCACTGTGCGTACTGCAGATGATACCTCTCTTACTGTTGTAAGACGAGACACTCTTTTGTCTTCCTCTTTTCATGTTCCTGATGTCTCTCATGTTCCCAAACTGACCATACAACTCATATCCGCTGTCCAGCTTACTGATCATGGCTGTCGTGTTATCCTTGATTCTGACTCTTGTTGTGTTCAGGATCGCCGCACGGGGGCTCTGGTTGGGACTGACCTTCGCCGCCATGACTCTCAACGTCTTTGGGAGCTTGACTGACTTCATCTTCCTTCCGCTGCCTCTGTCAGTCTCTCTGTTTCCTCCACCGCTTCAGCATATGTTGCATCTTTTACCGGGTCTTTTGCTCAGTGGCATCACCGTTTGGGACATCTTTGTGGTTTGTGTCTGTCTTCTTTAGTTCATCGTGGCTTTTTAGGCTCTATGTCTGGTGATGTCTCTTTACATTGTACGGGTTGTAAGCTTGGCAAACTGTTATAACTCCCCTATGCTTCTAGTGAGTTTGTGTCCCAGCGTCCTTTTGATCTTGTTCATTCTGATGTTTGGGGTCCGGCTCTTTTTATTTCAAAAGGAGGTCATAAATATTACATTCTTCTTATAAGATTATTTTTCTCGTCACACTTGGATATACTTTATGTCCTCTCGTAGTAAGGTTCTATCCATCTATAAGATTTTTGCCACTTGATTCGCACTCAGTTTGATTATCCCATTCTTGTTCTTCACGCTGACTCGGCAGGGGGGGTATCTGTCAGGAGCTCTTCGAGTTTTTCCTGCTATGCAGGGCACTCTTTATCAGTTTTCATGTCCTGGTGCTCATGCTCTGAATGGTGTGGCTGAGCACAAGCATCGTCATCTTATTGAGATAGCTCGTGCTCTTATGCTTGCTTCCGTTGTTCCACCTCACTTCTTGGTTGAGGATGTTTTCACTGCTACCTACTTGATCAATACCCAACCTTGTTTTGATCTTAAGGGTGGGATTCCAGTGGAACGTCTTTGTGGCATGCCTCCTGATTATTCTAGACTTCGCCTTTTTGGGTGTGCGCGCGCTATGTTTTTCTAACACCTCGTGAACGCACCAAGCGAACTGCTCAGTCTGTTGAATGCGTCTTTCTGGGATACAGTGCTGAGCATAAGGGATATCGTTGTTGGGATCCTGTTGGCCGACGAATGCGGATCTCATGAGATGTCACTTTTGATGAGCCTTGTCCCTTGTACCATCATTCTTCTTCCTCTCCAACATCTCTTGTTGAGCCACTGTCTTTCCTGACTTTTCCTGATACCCCAGTTGTCCCTTTTCCTCTTTCACAATCGGCGTCTCTTTTATTGCTGGTTTCTTCACCACCGACCTCTCCTCCAGAGGTTTCTTCAGATGTTGTTCCTTCCTATCCTCTATACTACATTCATCGTCAACGAGCCGAGGAATCTTCTGATGTGCCATCTTCTTCTCCTGATGAGTCAGCTTCTTCATTGTCTCCTCCTCATTATGCCCTTCGCGATCGACAGTCTATTCGGCCTCCTGAGTGTCTTGGCTTTGTTGGTGCAGCTCTGGCCGAGCCGACTTCTTACCATGATGATGTTTTTTATCAGGAATGGCAGCATGCGATGGCAGAAGAGCTTGCTGCCCTTGAGTGCACTGGCACGTGGGATCTTGTACCACTTCCTCCACGTGTCCGTCCCATTACATACAGGTGGGTCTATAAGATTAAGACTCGTTCTGATGGTTCTCTTGAGCGCTACAAGGCTCGTCTTGTGGCGCGTGGTTTTCAGCAGGAGCATGGTCGTGATTATGATGAGACTTTTGCACATGTAGCTCACATGACCACTGTTCACTCTCTACTTGCTGTGACCTCTGTCCGTGAGTGGTTCATCTCTCAGCTTGATGCCAAGAATACTTTTCTTAATGGTGAGCTGTATGATGAGGTCTATATACAGCCACCACCAGGGTATTCTGTTCCTAAGGGCATGGTTTATCGGCTTCGTCGATCTTTTTATGGCCTTAAGCAAGCCCCTCGTACTTGGTTTGAGTGTTTTTCTTCTGTCATCACTACAACTGGTTTTTGTGCTAGTGCTCATGATCCTGTGCTCTTTGTTCCGAGTTCTTCTCATGGTCGGACTCTTTTCCTTCTATATGTTGATGATATGATCATTATTGGAGATGATTCTCAATATATTGCCTTTGTAAAGGCTCATCTTAGTGAGCAGTTTCTTATGTCCGATCTAGGTCCTCTTCGTTACTTTCTTGGGATTTAGGTTTCTTCTACATCTGAGGACTTCTTTCTTTCCAAGAGAAGTATATCCAGGATCTTCTTGATAGGTGCTTCTCTCACTGATCAGCATATAACTGAGACTCCCATGGAGCTCAATGTTCACCTTCGATCTACTGATGGTGAACCTCTTTAGGATCCTACTCGCTATCGCCATCTTGTTGTTAGTCTTGTTTACCTTGGTGTCACTTGTCTTGACATCTCGTATCCAGTCCATATCTTGAGCCAGTTCGTTTCTGCTCGCACTCAGCTCCACTATAGTCATCTTCTTCGTGTTCTACGATATCTTCGTGGAACTATCTCGTGCCGTCTTTTCTTTCCACGCTCTAACTTTTTACAGCTCTAGGCATACTCTGATGCAACCTGAGCTAGTGATCACACCGATCGTCGGTCTCTTTCTGCTTACTGTGTTTTTCTTGGTGGTTCTCTCATTGCTTGGAAGACTAAGAAGCAGACAACAGTTTCTCGTTCGAGTGCTGAGGTTGAGTTGCGGGCTATGGCTCTTTTGACAGCAGTGGTTACTTGGCTACGGTGGTTACTTGATGATTTTGGTGTTCCTGTTTCTACACAAACTCCTTTTTTATCAGACAGTATAGGAGCTACACAAGCTCGTTAGGCTTGCGAACTTGGGCCTAAGCTTGAGGTTAAGCTCGTTTAAAGCTAACCCCAGCTCATATCAAGCTTAAAGCATGGTGAGCTCAAACTTTGTTTATAGCCCTAGGTTAACTACAACGGGAAGAGTGATAGGATATTTCCGAAGCGAGAAATATACAGTTGGTCGGTCGTCAGCGAACACCGAAGTTTGTAGTCTGAGCTCTGAACTAACCCTCTGTACAACGAAAGCAGGAATTGAATGCAGTGATCGAGGCACAAACTGGTGCACAAGGCAAACCTTCTAAACAATAAGTTCAAACTAATGGTATGATTAATGTGTAAACTGTTAGTCTTTTAATATGAATTTGCCTTCTGACGACTAAGACAGAATGCAGTTGGTCTTTTAATATGAATTTGCCTACCGACGACGAAGGCAGAATGCATCTCCATGCCCAAGTACCCTGCGACTCGAGATAGATCTGGCATACACATACTGCATACAGTAGCAAAACAATGACATGCCAGACTCATGATGTCGGCAATTAAGTTAAAATCTTAAAAACCACAAGGAGAAGACACCATTAGATGCTGCCACAGCGAAACGGTTACACCAGCCCCCATACAATGATACAAAGTGCAACAACGAACGGAAGCAAAAGAAACACTTTCTTTTCCATTGAATCAGAACGGAGCACAACCTGTTTTTGAGTTTTGCCAAAGCCCAACAGAGATTATAAAAATAAAATGGGCACAGCAAGAAAAGGAGTGCTCCAAATTAATGGCATCTAAGTAAAGCTATCATCCTTTCCTTTCTGCTTCTATGTACTACCACTAATGAGCCCTAAACGACCTAAACCCCACTAAGTCCACGTGTCACCTATAAATTTCCTACAATGTACAAAGCACCAACACCAGTCATACTTGGACCCTTTGCCGTGTTACTCTCCCACCATTGCTTGCCTGAGCGCTGAAGTCAAGCACTCTCGGCCCGCCAGTCCATTCTTCGTCATCAGTGTCGTCGTCATTATCACCACCACCACGGCCTCTTGTAACAGCCGCTGGCCTCCTGACTCTCGACGAACTTCTTGGAGTTGAACGCTTTTTCTGGACCGTAGCGGTATACATTCCATAGTCCATGGAATCTTCTCGCAGCAATGTCTTGAAATCCTGTGCATCACAAGTCACATAAAATGTTTAAAGAGTGTCCACCAAATGCCAGACCATAAAACATAAAACTTTATTTTTGGCAGGAAATCTAAAGGTTCAGCATTACTACCTGGTATACACGTGCTACATCCTGCAGGCAGCTCGGTAAATTGATGTTAGTGTTGTTAATGTTAAACGGGACATTCTGCTTGGAGATTGTTTCACCGGATTTTTGTGGATCCTTCAGAGAAAATGCCTGTACTCAAAATGGAAACAAACCATGCATCATCTAAACGCGTATTCGGAGTACTAATATCCAAATAAGGGGCAAGGCGTACCTGACAACGGGCATCAGTTAAACTATAGACAATTTTCAAATGTCTCTTCAGTTTGAGGAGGAGCTGCAGAGCTATCGCATCATGGCAATCTTCCTGAAAACAAAGGGCACTTTAGTGGAAAATGATGAGATGTAAATGTTAGACATTATCTTTTATTGCCTTGTATAGAGATTGCTAGCATAGTATATTGCCTTGTATAGAGATTGCTAGTATCCCTTATTGCCTTGTATAGAGATTGTCTTATTACAGAGATTGTCTTACATAGGCTTTCCTTTTGTACCCACATGTATGTGTATATTCCCTATTGGCCTCATAATGAATACAAGTGTTATACAAGGTTTAGTGTTTGACCGGTGTTGCACTTGCGTCATCCATCACCTTCTCCTTGTTGACCGACCGCCGCAAAAAGATCCGAGCTCGGCCGCTAGCTGCGCGCCGCCGACAGCCGGACCGCCGCCCCCTGCCTCCAGTCGCACGAGCTTCGGCCACCGACCCGAGCAGCCACCGGACCTCCAGTCTCCATGCCGGACCGCCACATCGCCTCCGGTCACACCGACCGGACGCCTCCATGCAGGAGAGGAAACCGGAAGGATCAGATTTCAATCCAATCCCAAAACAGGAGTTAATCCAAGTTCTGGTTCCAATTTTCGGCTCAACTTGGCTAGACTCCGGTTCGGCTCCATCAGCTCGGCTCTCATCAGATCAACTAAAAAAATGTCATTGTTTTCTGGCACCGTTTTTGTCCCACGCTGCCCGGTTATTTTCGATGGTCTCAAGTATTGAGACTGGGTTCTACATATGCGCATTAACATGTGTGCTCAGCATCTTTGAGAGTTTCTCACCAGCGAGCTACCTTGTCCGTCTCGTCCTGCTACGCCTGTTATTCCCAAGGAGGCTGATGCTGCTACTCAACACAGTGTCTGATGATCATGATGATGCTATGGAGTTTTTTCAAACTCAGTTTGCTACCTACAAGATGTCAATTGATGAGGATGCATGTGCCTCCACTATTTTGGTTGCTTCTCAATGGAGACGTGGTTGCTTTGTCTTCAGCATAGTTGATGTGGGCGCATCTTCGTGACCGCTATGAGCCTGCTGGCGATTCTTTGTACCTCACTGGTGTGTGACAAGAGCAGTCGCTGCATCAAGGTGATTCTACCATGAATGAGTTATACACGCAGCTATCCTCGGTATGACGACAACTTGATTCCCTTGGACCAGAGGTTTGCCGCACTTGCTAGTGTTGTCAGCGTCAGCACTCATCTAAAGCTCGCCGCGATGTTGACTTATTGACATGTCTCCGAGCTAAGTTCAAGCAGATTCGTGCCAAGCTACTTGCTCGTCACCCTCGTGTGACCTTATTGGAGGCCCTTGCAGCTATTCGTACTGGAGATGCCTTTGTGGTGCGGGTCTGTTGGTGTATTCTTCGGTCTTGGCTGTGCATGCACCAGTTTTTACATCTATTGTGCCTCATGCTGCCCCTCCACCAGTGGCGCCTACTCTTGTGATAGCCGCATCAGGTGGAGGGCTTCACTGCACCTACTGCAACAAGAAACGACACACGGAGCGGTTTTGTTACCGAAAGAAGGATATTGCTTGTTGAGTTGGTCGTCCTCACAAGGGCATCTGCTGGTTCTCACTCCACTCAGGAGATTCTCACGCTGCTACGTTGCATGTTCTGCTACTCAATCCTCTAGTGAGAGACCACCTTCCACATCTTCAGATATCTCACCATGAATTCGCGACTCCAGTGTTTTTTTTTCATGACATCTAATTCCACCAGCCTTCATTCCATTAGTCCTCTTGCTTCCCCTATCACTGTTCAGACCATAGATGGTACCTCTTTGTCGCCAGACGAGGTACTCATCTTCCTCCTTTCATGTTCCTATTGTTTCTCATGTTCCTAAACTAACCATACAATTTACGTCCACTGGCCAGCACACTGATCATGGTTGTCGTGTTATCTTCGATTTTGACTTTTGTTGTGTTCATGAACACCGCGCGAGGTTTCTGGTTGGTACTGGCCCTCACCACCATGACTCACAGCGTCTCTGTGAGCTTGACTGGCTTCATCTTCCTCCCACTGCCCCCTGCCAGTCTCTCCGTCTCCTCCACTGCCTCCGCCTCCGTTGCATCCTTCACTGCGTCGTTTGCTCAATAGCATCACCATTTGGGCTATTTTTGTGGTTCGTGTTGTTTTCTTTAATTCATCGTGGTCTTTTAGGGTCAGTGTCTAGCGATGCCTCTTTAGATTGTGCGGGATGTAAGCTTGGCAAACAGCTTCAACTCCCATATCCTTCCAGTGAGTCTGTGTCACAGTGCCCTTTTGATCTTGTCCATTCTGATGTTTAGGGTTCAACTCCCTTTGTTTCTTAAAGGGGGTCATCGATATTATATTTTATATTCTTTTTATAGATGACTTCTCTCGTCACACCTACATATAGTTTGTCTCATAGTGAGGTTGTATACATCTGTAAGACTCCTATTCGTGTTCTTCGTGCTGACTCAGCAGGCGAGTATCTGTCAGGAGCACTTTGTGATTTACTTGCTGAGCAAGGCATTCTTTTTCAGTTTTCCTGTCCTCGTGCTCATGCTAAAAAAGGCATGGCTGAGCGCAAGCATAGTCATCTTCTTGAGACAACTCATGCTCTTTTGCCTGCTTCTGCTATTCCACCTCACTTTTAGGCTGAGGTTGTTTCCACTGCCACTTAATTAATATTCAGCCTTCTTCTGCTCTTCACGATAGGATTCCAGTGGAGCGTCTTTGTGGCATAACTCCTGATTATTCTAGTCTTCGCCTCTTTGGATGTGTGCTATGTTCTTCTTACACCTCGTAAATGCACCAAGCTGACCGCTCGATATGTAGTGTTTTTTCTAGCATATAGTACTAAGCATAAAGGATATTGTTGTTGGGATCCTGTTGGCAGACGGATACGGCTCTCTCGGGATGCTGCTTTCGATGAGTCTCGTCCCTTCTATCCCCATCCTTCTTCCACTCCAGCATCTCTTGTCGAGCCGCTTTCTTTCCTGACTTTTCCTGATAATCCAGTTGCCGCTTTTCCCTTTTCACGATTGGCATCTCCTTCATTGCCGACCGCTCCTCTGGTGTCTTCTTCACCACCGGTGCCTCCTCCAGAGCTTTCTCTTGACATTGTTCCTTCTTATCTCCAATTAAGCCATCTTCTTCGGTGCCTTCTCCTTGCTATACTCTTCGTGATCGCTATTCTATTCGGTCTCCTTAGGGTGTGTTTGGTTGTCTGTACCAAGTGGTACATGTATGAGATGGTTCAAGAAAAAAGCCATCTATGTGTTTGGTTGCTTAAATAGAACCATCCCATCCTGGACCAAGTGATACAAATTTTAGGAATATTCTCTCTAGATGCTGAACCATTTCATTCACTCAAAATAATGGAACCAAATGGTACAGGACTATCCCATCCAATTCAATCTCATCCCATCATCCAAACACACCCTTAGCGCCTTGGCTTTGCTAGTGCAGGTCTTACCAAGCCGATTTTTGACGTGATGTTGTTATTCATCAGGAATGACAGCATGCGATGGCGGAGGAGCTTACTGCCCTTGAGCGCACTGGCACATGGGATCTTCTGCCCCTTACTCCATGTGTCCGTCCCATTACGTGCAAGTGGGCCTAAGATTAAGACTCGCTTTGATGGTTCTCTTGAGCGCTACAAGGTTCGTCTTGTGGCACGTGATTTTCAACAGGAGCATGGTCGTAATTAACTCATTATGATGAGACTTTTGCTCCTGTGGCTCACATGACCATTGTTCGCACTCTTTTTTGTTGTGGCCTCTGTTCGTGAGTGATCCATCTCTTATCTTGATGTCTAGAATGACTTTCTTAATGGTGAGCTACGTGAGGTCTATATGCAGCCACCACTGGGGTATTTTGTTCCCAAGAGCATGGTTGGTCGGCTTCGCTGCTCTCTTTATAGCCTTAAGCAAGCCCCTCGTACCTGGTTTTTTAGCGTTTTTCTTTTGTGGTCACTACGGCTGATTTTCTGCTAGTGTTCATGATCATACGTTTTTTTCACACTTCACCTCGTGGTCGGACTCTTTTTCTTATGTATGTTGATGACATGATCATATCACTGGAGATGATTTTTAGTATATTGCCTTTGTGAAGGCACATCTCAGTGAGCAGTTTCTCATGTCTAATTTGAGTCCCCTTCACTACTTCCTTGGGATTGAGGTTTCATCTACACCTGAGGGCTTCCTGTCCCAAAGGAAGTATATTCAGGAACTTTTTGATCGTGCTTCTCTCACTGATTAGCGCACAACCGAGACCCCCATGGAACTCAATGTTCACCGTCAACCTATTGATGGTGAATCTCGAGGATCCTACACACTGTCGCCATCTTGTTGGGAGTCTTGTTTACATTGGTCACTCGTTCTGACATTTCGTATACAATGCATATCCTAAGTCAGTTTGTTTCTGCTCTTACTCAGCTCCACTATAGTCATCTTCTTCATGTTTTGTGATATCTTCGTGGAACTACGCTCTAACTCCTTGCAGCTCCAGGCATATTTAGATGTTACCTGGACTAGTGATCACTCTGATAGTCAACAGTGTTATCACGACATCGCCTAGGCATCCCTGTGACAAGAGGGGCGCACCATGGCCTGGCACCTCGCCTAGAGAACGCTAGGCGTCGAAGCGGCGTGCCCAGGCGTTCGGGCCAAGTGTTGCGACGGTCGACTGCACTGAAAGCAGGGTGATAAGAGGACAAGACAGTTGGTCACGGGCCGAATCGGACTAGCATCGCATGGAGAGGACAAGAGACCGAGTAACCCTAGAGCACCGTCGCCAGGTTCGCCACCTCCACCGCGCCGGTAATCCCCCTCCACCTCCACCTCTGTTGTCTCCCTTGTCATCAGCAGCTACAGCCGCCGCCTCCCCCCCCTGCTACTCTGCTTCTGTGGTTTGGGTTTGGATACCTGAGAATCCCAGCTTGGGTCTAGTATTTGAGAATCCTTGGCTCCCTGCTGCTTGCGGCTTGCTTGCTTCTATGGTTTGGGTTTTAAGACATTCTGGCTTGGGTCTAGTAAATGGAGACTACTCATCTACTTGGTTGATCTGGTTAGATATAGAAGTGCCTGGTTTTGTAGTGTGCTCAGCATAGTTGAACCATCACATAAGATCCGTGGCACAAAGAGTAAAGTCAGAAGACCTGTGGCTCAATTGTAGAATACTTGCAAACTAGTTCAAGCTCCAATGTACCAAGCTTGAGTCAAACTATTCAAGTTTGGTCACCTAACTGAGTAACTGTCGCCTAGGCGCCCCAGAGGTGACACGCCTCGCCGGGGCGCGGAAGGTTAAGAAACAGACATCAATTTCTCGTTCGAAAGTTGAAGCTGAGTTGCGAAATATGGCTCTTTTGACAATAGATGTTACTTGGCTACGATGGTTACTTGAGGATTTGTGTTTCTGCTTCTACACTGACACCTCTTTTATCTGACAGTACATATACTATTAGCATTGCTCGAGACCCAATAAAGCATGAGCTCAACAAGCATATCAGTGTTGATGCTTCCTACATACAGTCACAGGTGCAGGATCAAATCATGGCTCTTCAGTATGTGCCTTCAGAGCTTCAGTTGACAAACTTCTTCACAAAGGCACAGACTAGAGCTCAGCACAGCTTTTATCTCTCCAAACTCTGTTGTTGATCCACCAGGAATTTGAGAAGAGGTGTTAGATAGTATCTTTTATTGCCTTGTATAGAGATTACTAGTATCCCTTATTGCCTTATATAGAGATTGTCTTATATAGGCTTTCCTTTTGTACCTATATGTATGTGTATATATTCTGACCTATTAGCATCATGATAAATACAAGTGCTATTCATAATAGTAAACATGTAAGAATTGCACACATATCTGCATCAATATATAAACAAACTCTATTCAAATCATTTCGCCCGGAACTTCTCTAACTGACCTGAAGTTTGGCCATGTCCACGCCTAACGTGCTGCATGGATTGTTAAGCATCCTTTGAGAAACATCTGCCAAATTCTGGGAAGAATATCCCTCAGGCTCATGCATAACATCACCGGTGTCTCTCGGCATACCCACCATATCTTCCTGCTGATACATGGAAGTCCAATTTTTCAAATTTGCCTCGATTGCACCAGCTCTTATTTGAATAACTCGATTTATATCATAGATCAAGTAAAGTGGCTCATCGGGGCATGTGAACGGGAGAGAGGCAAGAACTTCAGCACAGTATCTGCAGTGTTTACACAACTTGAGAGACGAATACCCATCAAAGAATAAAGGATCAACAGGCATAATTTTACTTCAATTACTTACACAAGAAAGCTGATTGTGGGGTAACTCCGGCCATCAGACACAAATTTGCGGACTATTGAGTGCACAAATTTGTTTCTTGAATTTCGATTTGCACGGATAAGACGGTATATTCTAGATATGCCAGGTTTAACAAATGCAATTGGATTTGATTTCATGTTTGTTGCCACCATGTTATGGTTGCTGACTGTGGACTTGTAGAATCTAAATGACATTTGGAGGCCATCACCTAAGCGGCTTTCAAAAAATGAGGGATACCTGCACACAACAATTGATCAGATGATTTTATTCAAAAAAAAAACATAAAGATGAGAAGTTGGATCACCATACTTTTCATTCATATTCATCAGCAGATGATGAGCCAACTTAGAGTTCCCCTCCAGCGGGTCAGTTTCAAGTGCTATAAGGTGTGGAACACAGGTAATGGGATGAACTAAACCCTGGCGAAGAACAATTTCAACAATCTACAAAAAGAAAAACAACGATAATTATTTTCTATTGTACAAGTGTTGGGGGGGGGGGGGGTATGAAAATGTGACAGAGACCTAAATCACCTTTAGTGCAGTTTGACGAACTTGATCGTTTGTATCTAAACATCTTTCAAGAATAGAATTCCAATACAATTGAATAATACCACCACATATGTTGGTGTCTCCAGCACCAGCAGCAACAGGCACTTCACTTCCACCATTAGTTGCATAGTGCACAGGAGGCTTACCAGTACAATCTGCTGTGAGTTGACTTTCTGCATCACGGAGATACTCATAGAGGTTTTGCAATCCTTGAATCTGGACAAAGTGAATCCAACTATAAATAATGCTATGCAGCATAGATGCCATTACAAGAAGAATGTCTATACCTTTAATCTATAATCAACACCAGAAGATAGTGACGCCTCTATTAGATTTAAGATATCATTTTGTAGCATAAATTCAGGCTTTGCAATAAGTATGTATCCCAAAGCCTGCATGCACAAACGAAAATTATTATTTAATAGGGAACAGTTCATATAAAAGACTTGCAGTAACCCGAAACAACAAAAGCAACACACAGTCATGTAGATATGTTAAAGAGTCACTTTATGTTTCTAGTTGCCGGTGTCACCAAGTGGAGTATTAAGTGTACATTAATGCTCAGCACACACCTGCAAAGCTCGAATCTTCAAGCTGAAATCCTCCTTGAGAAGATACCTTCTCTTGAGCAAGTCAAGAATCTTTTGGAAATCAAGTTGATTTTCAGATGTTGCCATCAGTTGATAACCATACCTGAGGAGCAACCCGAGACAAAACAACGAGCGACCCAAAAGCTGAGTTTCAAAAAGATAAACAATCAGATAACTATAACTAAGCCACATTGCACAGGAAACTAGGGGGGAAAAGAAAGAAATATTTCATCCCCCATGCAGGATAAATGCACTTATAGAGCTGTCCTCAATTAGCACATGTTTAACAAATTATATGCCTCACGATACCATATAATCTTATCAAGTATCAACCAATAACCATGCTACTTATTCTAAAACTACTATATGGATTAAATATTTTAATATATACATTTTTACCAACAACAATGGAAATACAAGAAAGCACCATTCCACATGAAGAGAAGTTCATTCAATAATACTTCATATAGTGTTGTTTGTTATGGTCAATATGGTGTGACGTCTGTTTTGAGACATACAGCTAAAGCATGGACCACTAAAATAGGTGTAAATTAAGAGAAAACTACATTGTCCAAATAAGATTCATATATAGCAAATTTAGATACATTTGCAGTTAACTCAATCAAGTAAAAGTACAATACCTGGCTATCAGAATTAGAACCAGACAGATGCTTGTAAAAAATGTTAACGAGGTACTCCAATAACCTTGGACCTCTACCTGCTGCATTGCTAAGGGCACAGAGGCACCTGTTCATGAAAATGAGCACCGATAAATAAACAAGAATGTTTCAAGGAAAGATAATCCGCATAAAACCAAGATCAACTATTGATGCTTACACCAAATGAGGTTTGCATTATTGAATCTAATGTTTGATTTGCACTAGAGAAGCCCCCCCGACATACAAATGGTCATGAATATGATTCATATATGAAAAAGGTATTCATTAACTAAATGCATATTATTAAAATATAATGAATGCTCAAATCATGCCATAATGGATAAATATATGTTATTAACCTATTTACAGTTGTGAGGATATTTATCTTTGAACTCAATATGCATCCTTAATTCGTTTAGATAAAATCTATAACAGTTAAGCTAAAATATATATCTGATCATCCAAAGTATAATCCACATTTTATTTTGAAAAATAGATCCAGATATGGTTTTGCTAGGTCATCTATGCCACATCAATAGCACAGTAGCTTGTGAAATATGAATTCTCAAGAAGTCATTCGAAAGTCAAGGACATATGCATCAATACAGCTCATCAAGAGAAACTTGAGAGTGAAGGTAAGGAATATAATTACTTGATACAGGCATGTACCACTGTCAAAAAAGAATGGCGAACTATCATCTGCTTCAGGTCCTGCTCAAGTTCTACCACCACAGTTTGTGGTGGCTTCCGTAGGAGTGGAAGAACAGCATCAATCACAAAAATTATACTTTCTAGTAACTGGGCAATTGATTTATTGTCAACCTGTGGATATAGAAGATCAGGAGTGGGTGCAAAAGGTAGTGGTGAAAAACATAAATGAGGCAAACTATAATTTATTCACATAGCCATAAACACCATTACATTCACTTCCAAAAAAAGATACATCTCAGCAATCTCATTGCACACACAACTAAATGAATTTGAAGAGACATTGCAAATTTGCAATGTACAAAAATTTTATTTGCTTGCATCAACTTTTTAAGAAGCACAATCAAAATACAAGCTCTGCTGCTTTCAGTACAGTCCAGCACCTATTACGCATGACATCCGAATTTTCCATCTTAGACAAATATGTTCATGTCTGCAGTACAGCTAGTGTCCAGCAGAGGAGCATGACAAAAAATACAATGTGGAAGGAATGTGCAGCAACAGGGCACAGGTAAATAACATTAGCAGTGACAAGCTGAAATTAATCGTCACCCACCAGGAAGATGACTTGTTAAATCTCTACTATATAAAGTGAGAGTTTCTTCCTACGTCACATTAATTGCCCTGTTTAATTGCCATACGCAAGAAACGAAGCGTTGCTTGAATTAGCCAGCTTTTGCAAGAAACGAAGCGTTAAAGATAGATGTTTGATCTTATGAAATAGTATTTTTTTATTATTTTTTAATCTTTATTTTTCGTTATCAATTTTGTTTTTCGTAGCAACGCACGGGCATATAACTAGTGTTATATAATCGCAACTTGGTTTCAAGTTAGAAGGCTACAGTCTAAAATAGTAAAGCTAAAATAATCTCCCTTTGAATATATAATTTCAGAGAACAAACATTAGGAGGCTAGGAGCAGCAGGAAACCATAAATCATATAACCTCATGGACATGACATACATAACCAAAGTATAGAAGAAAACAAGAAATGCCAACTAAACATTCTTCCCAATGCTAGCTAAACATTCATTCTCTTAGCTTCTGAAATGATCACTATAGCGAAGAAATGAATGTGATAAGCCCAAAGCTATTCTGACAGGAGATGACAACCTAAAGTTCAACAGAAGGAAGCCCATGCTCACCTGATTCTTAAGGTATGGTTGAAGTGTCACCACAAACTGAGAAGGATCAGTTACTGGAGTGCATAGGGTGGGATCGATGATACAAAATGCTTGCAAGGCAAGAACATAAGGAAGTGCATGAACTTCTGTCTCATTAGCAACTCCCTCCTCAACCTTCATAACAAACATGTGTAGCAATCAATCTCAATTATGAAAAAATAGTTTGTATTTAACTAGGGTCAGAAAATACCTGCAATATTCTTTCTAACAAGCGTTTACATATCAATTCGCAACGCTTCCGAAGTGACGCCACCACGGATGAGTTAATGCCTGTTGCCTTAGTTGACTGTGGGAGGAAATTGAGTGTCAAGTTACGTTTTATAATGGTAATAAGGGGTTGGTGATTGGGCATCTTTCTCAACATGTCAACAATTTGCTCAGTCTTTTTTGCAACCTCCATTGGAACTGAACTACCATCAGCAACCAAGTGTTTATGACTCCCAGTTGGTTCTTCAAACCATAGCTCATAAAATGTTTTGCATACAAGATCCTACAAAAAAAATGAAGATCTGTTTAAACTAACTAATATGGATAATAAAAAAGGAACTAAAATCTTGCAGGTTCAAAGATGTTGCATACTTGCATAGCATTCTTTTGTGATCCTAAACCTCTATTCCTCATGTTTACTTTTTAAGGCATCAGAATCTGGCTATCAATGCGACTTCAAGTTTGATGTTTTAAATTCTACATAAATAAAGGGCAAAAATCACGCAGAAGTGGATGCTCTACATTTTGCCAAAGAAAAAAAAGGAGAGAGTTTTCATATATCAAGAACTTCCCCTATCTACGTTTATGTAATAGAAAATTTTCCTGCTGAGGATGATTTTTTCATTTTGATTTTGCAAAATGAAAGGGAATTTCCCCTGTAACAGTAACTAGTTAAATACCACTATTTACATTTATGTACACCAACAATAATTGAAGCCCATATACACATCACAATCGACCTTTGATATAAACATTTCTGCTGCGATACCAAATTCACTATTGTTAGCCGGAACGCCACACCTACCGCGTCCGGATCCCAGGTCAGGCCCAACCCGAGCAGCGGGGCAAGGTCTCTTGGGCCATCTCCTCCCAAAAAGCTAGCTCAATGAAGGGGTGCTCCTTCACCCTTATAAACCATGCTCAAGCCCTCCCCACAACCAATATGGGACTATTCCAACAATCTCCCCCTCACACATTGGGCCGAGATTATCTAGGAACCACCTGGGCTACCTGGGCTCCCCCTGGGCCCCCTGGGCCACACCTGGGGCCACACCTAGGCCCCCCTGGGTCACACCTGAGCTCTGATACCACTTGTTAGCCGGACCGCCACACCTACCGCGTTCGGATCCCAGGTCAGACCCAACCCGAGCAGCGGGCCAAGGTCTCTTGGGCCATCTCCCCCCCAAAAGCTAGCTCAATGAGGGGGTGCTCCCTCACCCTTATTTATGCTCAAGCCCTCCCCACAACCAATGTGGGACTATTCCAACAACTATAATAATGTAATGTCCTGGACTCCTGAGCACCGACCAATGGTTTTCTGATATAAACTTGTTAAGGATATAAATATCGTCTTATATAGACTCTTCATATATATAGTTTTTGCTTATATAAGTTTTTCTTGTTTAGGTATTGCCTTACATAAGCTTTTCTTTTGTACCCTCATGAACTTTATATATTCTGACCATTGGACTCACATTGAATACGACAAGTGCTATTCATACCACGGTATCAGAGCTAGGTTCAAACCCTAGCTTCACCTTCCTTCATCTTCCGATGTTGTTGCTGCCCTCGAGGGGAGGAATCTCCGCTCTCAAGGGCGGCCACCTCTAGTTGTCCCCCACCGTGCGCGCTCGATTTGGCAGCGGCCTCAACTTCGCGCTCCAGCAAAGGACGATCTGGATGATCTGCTCTTCCTACACGAGTTCTTGGAGTTCACGTCGTGGCCTCTCGATACCTGATTGTCTCTGGATCTGGCCGGAGTTGGATCTCTTCATCGTCGCCGGTCTTGGATTCATCGCCGCGCCATCTCCAAGCTTCGTCTGCGGTTTCATGGTGCCGTTGTCCAGATCGCCAAAGCGAGTGAGCTCTTGCCTTTCGTCGGCGCCCACCGCCTCTTCCATCGGCCACCCACTTCTGACGGTCGTACGGTGCCGGCCTCCGGGGCCCGTCTTTCGCGTCGGTCGCCCTCGACATCAGTGTGCCCTTTGACCCTTTGTGCTCGTCCGACCGAGCCGCCATCGACCCAGCCATCCCGACCTTTGCCTTTGCCACACACCCGTGGCCGGTGAGGCCTCCGCCCGGCCTCGTCCGGGCCGGCTCTCCACGCCGTCGCCCCAGCCCGCGGCCATTCTACCGGTCGACATTGTCGACCACCAGCCATCCCGTCGACCGGCCTTGAAGCCTTCCTTTGCTCCGCTCTTGACGGAGCTCGCCCTCACCCAGGAGACCCCCTTTTTTTGCCCGGATTTGAAATGGATCTAACAGCCCAATTTACTTCGGTTTTGAGCTTCAGTCAGCTTTGGCTTTTTCCGGGTTTTTGGCTTCTTGAAGCAGTTCCAGCTTCCAGTCTTGGCTCCGGCTTATTCAACTCGGCTTTTGGTTCCGACTTCTTCAGTCCAGTTTTGGCTCCGGCTCCATCGTCTTGGCTCTGGCTTCGGCTCTTTTGATCAGCACTCAGCCCCGGCTCTTTAGCTCGGTTATTGACTCGGCTTCAGTTCTTCTGCTCGGCTCCGTCTCTTCTAAATGTTTTTTCGGCACTCAGCACTTTTTTCAGCCAGCTTCTTCTTCAGCATGGCTCTTTTTGCCGGCTCCGGCTCTCCAATTTTCAGCAGCTCGGCTCACTCCAACAACTTTGCTCGTTTCAGCACAGCTCGACTCGACTTGGCTCTTTCGTCGATTCGGCGGTTTTCGAGCTATTGTTTTTTAGTGCGGCGGCTATTATTTCCTTTAGTATTTTATTGAGTCTTTTGTTGCTTCTATCTAAGTCTTTAGTATCTTGATTTTGTCGTCACTTGGCTCTTTTATAGGCTCGGTTCATTTCGTCGACTCTGATTACCTCGGTTTGGCTCGGCTTCGTCGGCTTTCTTTTGTCGGTTTCAACTCATTATGCCAGCCGGTTTCAGCTTGGCTCATTTTGTCAGCTTCGTCGACTCGGCTCATTCACCGGCTCGATTTTTCAAGAGTTGGATACTACGACAACTACTTCAATACTAGGACTTCGGATTTTTCCTATTTTAGTGTCAATCAACCCTTTCCAAATGCAATGCAATTGCATACGCCTTGCAGGGGGGGGGGGGGTTAAGGATATAAATAGTCTTATATAGACTCTCCATATATAGGTTTTCCTTGTTTAGGCATTGTCTTACATAAGCTTTCCTTTTGTACCCTCATGTACTCTATATATTCTGGCCATGAACCTCATATTGAATATAATAAGTGCTACTCATAACAAAACTCACCTGAACACTTGATTCCTCATCATTAACACGCGAAATAATCTCCACAAAGGCATGAGTTGTATCTGCGTTTGGATTTGTAGCACAAAGATCACGGATAATTTTGATCGCACGTTTGCGAACACTTACTCCAGTGTCCTTTATCCGTTCAGCAACTTTTTCAATATACTGTGATGGAAAGAAGTGAAGTCAATGACATTAACACCCAAGAATTTGCCATAAGATAACCTCGTATGTCTACTGACCTTCAGGCCCACTTCAGGGTGTGAAGCAATATGCCTACCAACAAGTTCGAGGGCAGCTTCGCGAACAGAAATAGCTGAGTCACAAAACCTTCCCTCAACGGCAGATTGGACACGTTTGTCACCCAAGACCTCAGGATCAGCTTCAACTATACTACTGACCTACACAGGAGTTAGGTGCAAGGTAGTGATGCCTAGTGTCCAAATGAGAATGATGCAAATTATATAGTTTCATAAGTTCACATATACTCACCGCCCTTAAGGCCTTTGCTCTTATTACAGGAGAATTTTCTCTCAAGCTAGCCTGAGAAAACATTGGGTTAACACAGAAGCATCTAACTAAAACTAAAACCAAACATCAGGAAGCAATCACATACCAAAAGGAGGGCAAGAATTTTATCGAACCCCCGAGAAAATGAGTTCTTCTGGCCAAGTGCCAAGCAAATTTTCTTAGCCCAGTCTCTGGATAATATCAAATCATTGCCAGAATCTCGCAGAATCTCCTTAGATTTCAATCTGGCAAGATAGTAGATAATCTTCTCAGAATGTGGGTCATCTTTGTACCACATGCAGAGATAGAACCTGCACACAAAATGGTAGTCAATCTCAAATGACATTTGGACAAACAAGACTAACATACCACACAACATACCAACGAGTAAACAGGTTCCCATCGTCTTGAGGCCCAGCTTCCTGGAGATAACTCAAAAGTATTTGTTGAACAGTATCCACTGCTGTCACCTCATCAGGTGTAGCAGATTTCTTCCTACGCGAGGTAGCAGTTTTTTTACCATTTTCTTTATTTTGTAACTCATAGTACGACTGTAACACACTGAGCTGTTGTTTGCAAAAGCATAAGGGGCAAGCACAATCACGTTGTAAGTTTTCCTGACTACCAGCCCCCATACAGTCTGAATGGAAACATCTCCCACAGACATCACAAGCCATATTTATACCTCTTCCACCAAGACAAACACAGCATTTATTTTTCAAGATTTTTGAGCCATCATTATCTGCATCACTAAGCTCTTGCAATATCCAAAGCTTCTCCTTGCTACAGATGACAGAATCACGCTTCAATCTTGATGCAATACAACCGAGAAGATCAATAGCAAAGCAGCGAGCAGAAGTGTCCTTCGATTTCAATCCAGCATTCTGAAGCAGCAACACACACAGAACCTGTACATAAATTAAAGGGTACTCAAGGGCATTACTAAATTGATTACAGGAGCTGTGAATTGCATAAAAAAAAAAAGCATTAATACCAGCAGCGGCTCATATCTACATTTACATTTAGCATCTCGAATTTAGCACAGCACTGCTGAGTGAAATTTACCTCAAGTATAGGAGCAGCAGCTGGATACTCGGGCAAGTTTAGTATCATTAGCAGGTCCTGAACAAGATTTTCTACAATCCCTTTGGCTTCTGAAATATCTTGAGATTTAGCAGCAGTGAAACATTGAAGCACATTGGTCCAAAAAAGGCAACAAGCCTCTGTTGCTGCTTCATGGCACTTAATTGGATAACTAGCATCAACTGAAGCATCAATGATTGTGCTCCAATTTACTGTTTCTTTTAAGTTGTCAGGAACATTTGTACTAAATTGAACCAAGTGAACTAACAGTGCGGTTATCATCTGGATTTGCTTTTGTTCTTCGTCTGCTAGATGGTAAGTTCTAATAGCATTTTTTGAAAACTGTATCTTACGAAGAAGATTAAGTGTTTCATCAACCAAGTAACTCCTGTGTTGTGTGTATGACGAAAAAACCTGTGTAAGGATTCAAAAAGTAAGGAAGTAAATTCTTTAAAAAACTGAAGAAAATCGTAGGGCCAATAAACAAAAAACTACCGTGCAAATAACACCAATCGCCTTCAGTTGTAAGAGCTGCATATTGTCCACCAAGAATGTAGTAAAGCAGGTTTTTGCTAACTGCAGAATACAACTATCTGACAAGTGCACCGTTGTGAGGAGTTCCTTAAGAAAGCCCAATATCAAGCATAGTTTCTGCACAGCAGAATATATAGGGGCAGAAACTCTGACATAGAAAAAGAAAATTGAGCTATATTAGTACCTGAGGAACACTCCATCAAAAACTAGAAAAGGAAAAAATTTAAGCATAAATTAACCACATACTTGTTTGCAGAAGATTTCCTCATGCTTAAATTAGAAGCAGTACGCCTCTTTTTGCTAGCTGGTCCATTTTCCATGCCCTCTTCATCTTCATCTCCTAGATTTGACCAGGAAGAGAAAAATATAAATGCCAATCTGTGTGATGTATGCCTAAGTCAATCGTGACAGATAAGTTTAGTTAGCACCAAATGGTCACCATGGCTAGAACACTAAATTAGTGCATACATGTCACCAGGGCATAATAAATTTTAGTCACACAAGACAATCTTGTCTCCCAGGAATTGATATAGTATGAAAAGCCCAAAGAACACAGAAATGCATATATCCAACTTATAAAGCTAAATGAGACTGCACAATCATGAAAAGTCAAAGATAGTAATAACACTATAACAGCATATAAAATTATGTATTTTGAGACTACCAGCATTTGTGACATTTTCAGCTGGCTTGTAGAGAGCTCGGAAGGTTGGGTTACTTGCAGCCATACAATCCATTATCTGATGCCTTGAGAAATCAATTATTCGCTCAATAAGCTGGTATAGCCAAAGTTTAAAAAAAATACAAAAGAAAAGGTAAGCAACCTCAACAATGCCATTTCAAAACAAGATGGAAAAGAAACTCAGAATGGGATACCTCTTCTCGATACAGCTGCTTTGGCATATCATGGTGGGTCATGATTGCTAATGCGGCATGAATGGACTCCAAAGCAGAGAAAACCAAGGGTTCCGCATCTGCAGCATCAGACTGTAGGCAACCAAGCACTTGTCAGACTGTAATATGCAGCATCTTTTATTCAACAATTTCTAAAACAAAAATAAGAAATAAGAAAACAATATGCAAATTTCAAATAAAATAATTTTTGCAACAATAATAATTATATTATAATAACTCACATTTTCCTTCACATCTATTGATAGACCTTGAGAGCACCGGATCTGGCGGTCTATCACATGTAGTAGCCTCGTAAGTGTATCCATGGGAATCCCATGGAGCATCTTCTTTGATCGAACAGATGTGATTTCATTTACAAGAACCTTAACATCATTCAATGGAATTGATAACCAGTCATCGCCATCTGCATCATCAGCAATTTCTGCTCTTCCACAGAAATCCTCCACCATCTCACAGAAGTTGGTGACGACTTCTACAACACATAATCCAAACTGGAATTAGCTGAATGTTTCAAAGCAAAGAAAGGAAGATGGGTACAGATGAACAAGACTAAACCTTGACTATTAGGAATGCTGGGGCCAGAACTTGAAGTAGAATAGTCGATTTCCTTCTTTTTTACTTTTGGCTTCTTTGAAGCAACTGAATCTGGTGCTAGTTCATTCTACAATAGAAAGCAGCTTAACACAAAGACCGATCACAGGGAAATAAACATTAGTAAGAAGAAACCAGTGGTATGTAACATACACGAAGATGCTCTCTGTGTGAATTGATGTCATTCGGAGGAAATATATGCTCCTTTCGTGCTTTATTCAGATTAGGTGCAAAATGCTCAAAATGCTTCTCACGTTCCCGATTTTGATATTCCTGACTTTCAATGGGACCTGGAAAACTTGACCAATGTAGCAAACAATTACATAATGAGAAAAGAAAGCTTAATAGAGTAACAAAATGCGAAGCACACACAACCACATAAACATGCAACCTTCATTGTTATCATTGAATGGAAGTCGCATTTCCTTGCACTCTTCAAACACAAACAAACTTCGCAGGTAGAAGTAGAACAAGCACATAGTTTATACATTAGCTCCTGCTAAAATACTTTCGAGTTGACATGATGAAACTGAGAACAAAAACTAGCAAACTAACATGGTATTGACAGGATAAGAGTAGCCAAAATGTAAACACGTAAAATTTCTATCTTAATAGTTCAGATATGATACACCGGGAATGGTAAGAAGTTACTAATAGCATTACATATACACAGAAGTGCCAAAAAAAAAAGGTTACAACAGTAGCGCACCATCCAAATATCCAATCTACCAATCTATCAACTTCCATAGAGCCATGTAACATCAATGTTATTAACAAAAAACCAACACTAAAAAAATTCCAAAAGAATCATGTTTTTCTAAGAAGGGTGTTTCTCAACCCTACTGCTGGGGATCAAACCTGGGTCAGGAGCTACATACTCCCATGCTCCCACAACTGTAACTCTTGGGTTCAACTCATTAGAATATTAATTAGGTTACATTTTATTGTTTCCTACAAGCATTTTTTGATAGTGTATATTTACAAATATTTGCACTGACAACCTACAAGGCTATAACAAATTGGTTCCATATAAACATCCTACTGCTACCAAGTGGAGCTTGTCGTGTTCCCGTAACGAGCATTTATCTGATGCACTACAGCCAATACTCAGTCTCAAAAGGCAAATTAATAACTCCAAATGATCCTTGGTATGGTATACTTTACATCTGTCGCTGCGGTAATAGAAGGAATAGAGTTGTTTTAAAATAGGACCTAGTAAAAAGGTAAATGACGCACTAAGTCCCTCTACTTTTGCCAAAGGCCCGGTTAGGATCTGCCGATCTGGTTATCAGGGCATTGACATGGCATGTTAAAAATCAAAATGCTGATGACGCTGTCCCTCTATCACAGTTTGTTGTCTGTTTAGGATCTGGTTGACAGGGCATTGACATAGCGTGTCAAAATGCTGATGACACAACCCGAATTTGAGCACCAACTAGCATGCCGAAATAGATGATAAGGATTGCAACATGACAATGTAACACTGGAAACGAAGGAAGTAATTTTTGTGCCTAAAATCATAAAATCTATTATCTATCAAAAGTTGCATCTTTACAGTCCAAATTGATTGGGATTAAGCAGAGAAGCAAAACCAGTCTTTTTTATCAAGTTTTTTTCTCCATGACCAAATAACAAGAGTAAAATAGCAAACATATAGATCAAAACATGGTGAGTACCTCCCTCCAACAACTGGAAAGAAAAGTCGCAAAAAAGGAGACATAAAACGTTTGAAATCTGATTATGACCAGAACTACTGCATAAGGTGGGATAGAAATGGAGCCAGTGACAACGAGACCATGGAGCTGCATGGTGATGGGATGATGGAAGTTGGGAAGATAGACATTTGTGCAGGAATTTTTGAGGGAATCAAGATGGATGGGAAAGTGCTTCCAACATAATCATTGGGTTAAAATTGACTTTTCCACTTGTGTTAACTCAGCACATAGTTATTGGATTCGCTGTAAACCCCCACTAATCGTGAACCGGATTGGTCGAACCCGAACCGGTTTAGGGTGTTAAGGATATATTATCTCTTATAAGATATTATCTGTTATAGATAAGTCCCTCATGTACTCTATATATTGTGGTCATTGGCCTCATATTGAATACAAGTCCTATTCATAACATGGTATCAGAGCCTAGGGTTTTAGATTGATCTGTTGCCCCGGGAGTTGACTCCCAGGGAGGCACCGCACGGCATCAGTGCCATTGACGCCGCAACGCCGCCACCGCCTTCCGCGTCTTCAGCACTTACGTGGGTTTTGGATCGCGCTGCTGTCGCTGCACATCGCATTGGCTTCTGCGTCGTCACCGCGTGTCGTCGCCATCTCACTTGGCTTCTGCGCGCCAACGCCGCCGAGATCTGGCAGTCGTCTGATCGCTCGGCTTCGATCTGCGCCAGCGTCGCCTTGGCCGACGCCGCGCGTCGGCCAACCTCCGGCCTTGGCGTTCCCCGCGCTCGCCTCGGCCGTCATCTTCCGACCGAGCATGACCTCGCGCCTCGGCCAAATCGTCGCCTCGTCGAGCTTGCCGACGCGACGTCGCCGCCCTCGTTTTCACTTGCTGGCCGCTGCGCCATCCACCGGCACCCGGCCGGTGTCTTCACAGACGGCCTCGTGCTCCACGCCAGCTCCGGCCAAATCGCACGTCGGTCTGCCTTTGCCGATCGAACTTCAAAAGGAGTTCTTTTCTTTTGGCTGCTCAGCTTCAAGTCCACAACCAGAAGATAAGGTCACATGAAGAGACCAAGCTTTTCTGTGAGTCTTTGAGTCCAAATAATGGACGATTCAAGTCCAGAAGTGAAGTCCCTTTTCTATTTGGCTCATTCGGTTCAAGTCAAGTCTTCAGTTCCGGTTTTTTAGCTCTCAGTTCCGACTTTTATTACAACTCTTTTTTGATCGGCTCTCTTCGGTTCGGTTCTTTGGATAGCCTCCTGCTCGGTGGTTTTCGGTCTACTGCTTTTTAGTAATATGGCTACTAATTCTTAATATTTTCTTTAGTCTTCCATTGCGTCCATCCAAGTCTTTAGCATCTTGATTCTGTCGTCGCTTGGTTCTTTTATCGGCTAGGCTCATTCTGTTAACTCTTATTACCTCGGCTCGGCTTCGTTTTGTCGGCCTCGTCGGTTCTTCTTTGTCGACTCAGCTCTACTGCCGGCTCTTCTTCGTCGACTCGGCTCTACCTTCGACTTCTGTTCGTCGATTTGACTTCTTCGTCGACTTTTCTCCATCGACTCGGTTATTCGTTGGCTGTTCTTCGCCAGCTCGATTTTTTCAAGAGTTACATGCTACGACGGCTACTTCAGGACTATGATTTTGGATTTTTCCTATTTTAGTTCATCCCTTCCAAATACAATGCTATTGCATACGCCTTGCATTTGTGGGGGGTGTTAAGGATATATTGTCTCTTATAGATAAGATATTGTCTGTTATAGATAAGTCCCTCATGTACTCTATATATTGTGGCCATTGGCCTCATATTGAATACAAGTCCTATTCATAACATAGGGTACAAGGTTCGTGTTCACAGTGGAAATTGGAAGAAAAAGTGGCGAACCGCGACTCGAACGAACCGCGTTTCTGGTAACTATGACTCAGCCTATTGAGCCTAATCAGAGACTCTGAGTCACTGTCCAAGCCATCAAACACCAATTAAACCAAAAGGCACAGAAGCAGCAAATCATGTAAGCATCACCTCATTAACAGCCACACAAAATTTGAGGGGCTAAACACAAGTTGAGGACAATGACATAGGAAAATCCAGTCCACGATGGGAATTACACTGAAGAAAAAAAAAGATTTCAAAACGCTATCGTTACACCAAATGTCATCAAACTAAAAGTCTGAGCTGAGCCAACCATTCCCCTGCATTAGGACATTGAAACCAAGGAGCATTTTCTTAACTGCTTTGCACACCAAAAACAACACAATACAGCACAATCAGTTTACGAATGGTGTCATGGCATAGCAGGTTTTTCTACCATATTACATGACACGAAATGTGCTGTTCGAAGAAAAGGCAATTTGACTTCTGCAAGAGTAGCAACTCCAACATGCACTACAGCATCAGCAAATGAGATGCTACTATGGAGATTGACACCAAAATACCAGTTGTAAACATTAGCACGAGCATATGAAATAGTACTTATTCATACATACAGGCATTCCAAAGGTAACCTGTAGTTAAGCAACTAGAGCAGACGCTAGCAACTTGAAGTCCAGACAACTATCCTGTCCATTTCAATTGGAGGAAAACTGGAAAAGTAGCTAGCATTCTGAGATGGTAGCTAGCCAGCTAGCTGAGCTGGCTAGGCCTAAGGAAGGCTCAATTTGCAGAGCGTTTACCTTGCTCGGGGGGCGGGGGCAGAGGAGGTTGGGGAGGAGTGAGTTTTTTGAACTTGAAGGCGTCGGGGTTATGCCTGAGCACCTCCCTCCAGAGCCATGAGCACTGGCTGGGATCCACCTCGACGTGATCCACCTCCGTGAAGCCCCTGTGTTGCGTGAACCACACACAACAAAAATAATTAAGAATTAACGTGCACGAGAGCGAGAGCGAGCGAGAGAGAGAGAGAGAGAGAGGGGCGAGGCGTTGGTTGAGCGGAGTGGGGGGGAGGGAAGGGAAGGCTCACAGGTGGGAGACGTCGGTGTTGGCGAGTATGCGGGCGATGTTGGCGGCCTGCATGATCATGTCGGGGCGGTCGGGGACGGCGAGGGGCTCGTCGTCGTCGAGGAGCGCGGCGGGGAGGGTGGGGAGCGGCAGCGCGCCGGCGATCTCGGAGTGGACGGTGTTGGGCAGGCGGCAGGCGCGCTCGAAGGCGCCCCCGCCGGGGTTGTCCATGGGTCTCCGGCGGTCGGAACCCTAGAAGCGGGGAGGAGGAGGAGGAGGAAGGGATTCGAACTGCGAATTGGAAAGGGGATTTGATTTGCAGCGGAGCGGAAGCATTTACTAATTTGGCGAGCCGTGTCGGGGACCGCACGACCAATCCATCTTAATTCAATCTCTTGTGAGGGAGGAGGGACGCTGCTGCCGCTGCGATAATACAGTAAATGCTTGGCTGCCGGGCTGGGCCTGAAGATCTTACTGAGCCCAAGAAAAGACCCTTTCCTCGCAAACCATCCTTTCCTCCTGCTCGCCCACCATGGCGTCAGGCCAATGAACACTACGAGAGTGAGGGGGGAGTCAGAGGTTCAGTTCGTTTTAGTTTCTAGATCATGGATTCTGGATTATGGGAGAAGCTACTTCTGATTATAGGAGAATCAGGTCGAGCTAGCTATGACTTTTAGGTTCCGGACCGAGTTGGCAAGAATCAGCAAGAACCTGTGAGAATCAGGTTTCAGCCAGATTATGATTCTATTCAGAAGATAGCTTTTGATTCTCAGAGAAGCTGTCCAGAATCCTAATAATCCGTTCTTTTTTAAAGCAGAAACTGTTCAGAAGCTGAAACGAATGGGCTCAGATTATGAAACTGAAGGCGAGGATTTTGTTGAGCACTCGCCTACCAATGCCAATGGATTATGGAAGGGAAGATGAGCTGGATGAGGAGGATGCATATGAGGAAAACGTGGAAGAAGAAGCAGTAGCTATATCAGATGAAGAAACCGAGGTAAGATGTCGTGGCGTCAAACTCCACTTTTTTCTTATTCGCAGAGTAAGCCGTGCGATGCTTTTTAGCAAGACTGCTAATTTTTGGAAAGAGTTGGGTTTTCTCATTGGTAAACAACACTTAGCTGCAGACCAGGACGATATTGCCAGTGGCTTGGACTCAGCGTTACTCAAGACACATGTGTCCAAAATTTTTTTGCTAAACGGAACACCTCGAATCCGAGTTAGATTCTGACACCGATGTTCAATTTTAAGTAGCATTTCCCGTGTAAAAATTTTTTACCGAATCAAAGGTCCATATCCAATTCGAATTTCGTCTTCCGTACCCATATGCCCATATCCAAGTAACACTGCTGGTAGTATGACCTATTGTTGTACGCCATTCACTATTGACTAGTAGTAAAAGAAGGCCGAAGACTGCGTAGTCACTCACAGGCACGTCCACGTCAGCGCTCGCGCACACCGCTGATCTCGTCCTCCGCTGTCACCTCACGTTGGCGGCTGCGACCTTGTCAGCCCGGAGATTCGTGCGTCCACGAATATTGAGGCGAGGTGAACGGTGAGGACTGGGCTGTGGTGTGTACAGGCTTGGCTCGGTCTACAAAGGTGGCTCTCGCTTGCGCGGACACGCGGCTTGACCCGTACGATGCACGCGCGCGTCGGAGTCGGACCGACATCTGGGGCCCACCTCTCAAATTATCCAAATGGTAAATACACACGCTAATGCGTCTCCTAAGCACACGTCTAGATAGATAGGAGTTGGGCATAAATCTATAGCCCTCGGAAATTTCTACTGAAACATATTTGTAGTATGTGTACAATAGGTAAGTAACAAGATGTATTTACTATAACTTTTCTTTTCGAAAGGAAGATTGAGTAAAATGCATGATTCCAGATTGGTTAGAAGGAGCAAATCTTCGCAGCTTAACTATTTGGACGGTTGATTCCAGATCGTGCCATGCCAATCTAGGTTCGGTCTATTTGGACGGTTGCAGAGGAGAGGAAAGGAGCTGAAGACGAGCGAGGCACCTACCAGTGTGATCATAAAGATGGAGTGCAGCTCGAGCGGAGGTGAGGAAGGCGCTAGCGTCGGGGAAGAAGCACGCATGGTGGTCAGAGACAGTGGTGACGTGGTGTGAGATGAAACACGCATGGTGGTCGAGGCAGTAAGGATCATTAAGATTCGGCGCCATCATTGTTCTCTTCCTCTCCGATTGTCACTATTTTCTTCCTCGGGACGGCCAGTGAAGCTAGCGGCTTAGTGCCGCAAGACCATATCTTGCAGTGGCGTGACTGAAGTCCACAGGATCTAGCATCGAGGCGATAGGGGACGACGAGGAGGGGATAGGGTGGGTGGCAAGGGAGATGGCGACGCGGGGAGGAATTAGAGAGAGACAACAAAGACAGAGAAATGGTGACTGTGCTAGATGGGTCATGAGAGGAGGTGAAGGGGAGAGATAATATTTAATGATGGGTTGGACCGCTGGGGTAAGGTAGTTGATGATGTGTTGAACTATAGATAGAATATTTGTGCCGTCCACCCAATGTGTCATCCAGGCACGGACTGATCAATCGTGCGGGGCCACCCAATGTGCCGATTTTCCAGGCCCAACACAACCCATCATTCATGTTATGCCGGCCCAACCCCGAAGATATCCGTATTGTGCCATACTTTGGCCCGTGCTGGGCCATCCGAACCAAGGGCCAGCTCAAAAAGGTATGGCCTATTGCCCAAATCTACTAACCATAGCCATAGGAATGTGAACGTTTTTCTACTTGTTGCATATGCCCATGTATATATATACTTACTCTTAAAGACGAAGAAATATGCCCAAATAATAATAATAATAATAATTATTATTATTATTATTATTATTATTATTATTATTATTACTAGGGGCACCATGGAGCCTGAGCTTCATGATTCAAAACGGGAATTTCTCCTATGTATTGCATACAATTTTTTTTTTAAAATTGTTAGGATACTGAGTTTAACCTGTTTACTAACTATTTCAAACAATTTTGAACTAAAATATAAATTTGTTCAAAATATTTTAATATGAGTATATTTTCATAGGTATATGTTCCATTTGAATTGTTATAGATATGTATATACCATAAAACCAAACATTATAAAAAATATACCCGAATTTGGTTTAAATTCGTGCATTTTAAATCATGGAGCCTAGGCTAAATAGTGTCCCATTTCGGCATCCTATATATCACTTTTGTGAAATGGCCTCCAGCGAATTTAGAAATTGCATCGAGACCCTTTCGCCGGCTATTTTACAAAAAAATCTCGTGGTTACAAAAATTCCTCTCAGGTTCTGGGTCTCCATTTTTGCAAAAAAGCCCATAATTTTTCTAAAATATTGTTTTGGTTCACCTTTTCTCCGAACCCCCCCCCCAAAAAAAATTCTAAAATTGTGATTAGTTTAGTTTTCTTAGATTTGTGTACGTTTTGCTAAAGAAAAAATGTCCTTGAGTCTTTAATCTTCTTCTCTTGTCCTCTTTTGTTCATGCATATAATGCCGTATTCGCGACTAACCTATTCTCATATTATCAAAAGAAATTGTTAGTCATTTAATACAATTGTCATTAATTACCAAAACAAAAATAAATTAGGGACCTAGATGCTTTATTAGTACTTATCGAACGTGCTAACTCTCATGGTAGGCAGAGACATGATCCCAAAAGTATAATTAGGTTTTGAATCAATAGGAAGGTAGCGGGGATCAGGGCCGTCTCTAGAAATTTGAGACCCCGGAGCGAAATGCAAATTGAGGCTCTAAAATCTGGAAAAAAAATCATGTATACTATAAATAGGGCATACTTTCAGACAATTATATAACTTTAATATGTGTTTTTTCTTACCAAATTTAGGAACATGTCAAATATCAATGCTAAAAATGTCAAGATAGTACTAACCTCATATTCTACTAAAAAGCACCATCCGCCTAGTATTTCTTGAAATAAAATCTTCAATTATATCTTCATAATTAATCTTCTCGAAAACATCCATTTTCAAGTGCTATCGTTGCCAACCCATTGAGTCTTTCTTGTATCTTTCAAGTGCTATCATTTTCAAGTACTATGCGAGCAAATAAACTGATCAAGATGGATCAAACTACGGGCGTTGTTAATGACATTAAACTTTGATTTGGGGGGCCCTACTAATTTTGGGGGCCCTGTGCCGGTGCCTAGATGGCACATGACCATGGACGGCCCTGGCGGGGATGAATTGGAAGAGTCATAACTAACTACGATCGCAGCACCACGGAACAGTTGGTGTCAAAAAGCTGCAAGCTATTGAGATCGTGGTCTTCTCGGGAAAAGAGATCCAATGCCGTCCGGATCGTTGGATCCCAAAGCGTTGATGCACTGTATCAATACACTATTGAATGATTCGGATCTTTCGTTGGCTCGATCGGATGACATTAAGGATCAGGACTGTTTAAGTTGTAGTCCCTACGAGACTTCGTAGGAACACTATCCTCTTCTCAGATATAGGGAAGGTGTTTGACATGGGGCAAAAAAAATAGAGCCCAACTAACGTCAAGCATAGATTGCAGTCTACCCCCCCTTCAATCTCATCTAATTACTGTCCAGTCCACTTGTCCCCACCATCAACCCGCATTCCATCTGCGGACTCCACACTCTTAACGGACTCGACTCCGGAGCCAGGACATCGTCGGCGAATAGCCGGAGATGGCCGCACATCTCCAGAGCACAGTTTACTCCACCACCACAGCCACCATATTTGTCCTTTACCTGCTCATCGCTCCCTCCTCATCCTCTTCGCCATCCCAGGAGCAGGACAAGTCGGCGCTCCTCCAGCTCAAGAACGGCCTCTCCTCCGGCTCCGGTGAGCTTCCCGACCGCTGGTCACCGGAGTCCAGTGGACACCACTGCTCCTGGCCGGGGGTGGGCTGCGATGCGCGTTCTCGCGTCGTCGCCTTCTCCCTCCCGCCGCGACTAGACCGGCTCCGCGCGGGGGAGTTGCCACCGACGGTGGCTCGCCTCACCGAGCTCAAAGTCCTCTCCTTGCCCTACCACGGGCTCAGCGGAGAGATCCCTAGTGAAGTCTGGCGGCTGGAGCAGCTAGAGGTGCTCAACCTCGCAGGCAACTGCCTCCGTGGCTCCCTGCCGGCCACCTTCCCCCAGGGGCTGCAAAGCTTGGACCTTTCCGGCAACCGGCTGTCCGGGAGAATCCCGCCGGGGCTGGGGAGCTGCGCGGGGCTCCGGCGGCTGCGGCTGTCCTCCAATTCGTTGGATGGTTCCATTCCACTGCAGATCGGGAAGCTTGCAAAGCTGCGGGTCTTGGACTTGTCCGGGAACAAGCTGACCGGCGGCGTTCCGCTAGAGCTCCTGCATTGCTGGTCCCTTGTCAAGGTGGACCTCAGCAGAAATTCGCTTCATGGTCAAAGTGCCTTCCGGCCTCAATGAGCTCAAGAACTTGAGGTTTTGTCTCATTAGCAGGGAACAATTTCAGTGGTGAGATACCTTCCGGTCTGGGCCAGTTGAGGTCACTCAAGGTTCTAAATTTTTCCTCCAATTTTCTATCAGGCCTGGTTCCCACTGATCTTGTTGCACTGAGAAATAACTGCTTTCTACTGCTTGACAACAATACGCTCTCTGGGAAGATATAGCTGCCCCTGCTACTGCTCCTGTGTCACCAATCCTGCCGGTAAGTGATCCCTCAGTGACAGGTGATAGCTCAGCTGCAAACCCATCTCCCCAGCCCAGTGAATTGTTCACAAGCATGCGAGTGCTGACCGAGGTGAATCCGGGCACACCGCCTGATGGCAGCATTGGTGGCGATCTCTCGAGAACCATAGAGATTGCTTCCATAACCTTAGCGTCAGCCATTATCTTGGCTCTGTCTGGTGTGGCCATCCTGTGCATGTGCACAAGGAAACGGATGCCGAGGCCGTCAGAACGCGCTTGCATTACAAGGGAATTCAAGGTTTTCGAGGGTGTTCATGTCGGAGCCCCCCTAACCTACGAGACGGTTGTCTTTGCCACTGGAAATTTCAATGCAAGCAACTGCATTGGCAGCGGCGGCTTCGGCGCGACGTACAGAGCCGAGATCGCACCTGGAGTTCTGGTGGCAGTAAAGAGGCTTGCGATCGGGAAGCAGTACGGTGACAAGCAGCTCAAAGCAGAAATCGAAACCCTTGGGCAGCGATGCCGTCATCCCAACTGTTAGGATATGACTCAATATCTAATCTTACCAAATCTTGGAGTCCTTACCTTATCTGATACGGACTCATTGGCTATATAAGCCACCCCCATGTACTTGTAATCCTTGAACCTTCATAGTAGATTGTTTCCCGTGGTTTTTTTCCGAGAGGGTTTTTCCACGTTAAATCATTGTCTCCATCATTTTGCCGTGCTCTAACCCTAACAAGTGGTATCAGAGCCTAAGGTTTGTAGATTGATCTGCTGCCCCGGGAGAAGGAGACTCCCGGGCGGCACCCGCACGGCCAGATCGGAATTCCAATCTACCTCGTCTCTACGCGCCTTCGTCGACTTCGACTTCCGACGACCGCACGCCTTCCCGGCTTCTCCGTCGCTGTTTCGATCCGACGCACTGACGGCCGCTCCGGCCGTCCGCCGATTTCGTTCGCCGGCTCGTGACCCGGCCAGCCACCTCGGCGCTCTGAACCGACCACTTCGGCTCCGTCGAGATGCACGCCTCCCGCCGGATCAACGCACATCTGACCGACGCGCTCGCTGGAGGGCAAGCTTCGCGTCGCCCGTGGAACTCTCTCTCTCTCTCTCTCTCTCTCTCTCGATCGGACTTGTTTTTCTCGTGAAGCAACTCCAGTCGAGTGCAACTTTTGTTCACGTCTGTGAGTTCAGGTTCCTTTTCTTTATTCAAGTCCGGTCAAGGTTTTCTTGTCATTAGCAGTTGCAGAGTTTCAAAGCAGACAACAGCTTCGTGGAAAAAAAGAGAAGTGCGCCACCAAAATCTTGTGCACTGTAGCAATAGTATGCTACTGTAGCAAAGGCGTTGCTTCAAAACAGGAAGAGCAAGAGGGGGAAAATATTGAAAAAAAAATTCTTTGCGATATTATTATTGGCGTGATTCATGCGGAATTTATCATTGGGGATTTCTTCGTCGTTTCGTCGTCGATTTATCATTGGCAGATTCTTGGAGATTTATTCGACGTTTCATCGTCGGTTTATTTGACATTTCATCGTCAGCATTGGAGAAAAAAAAATATCAGTTGATGAGACAATTGATTTGGTGTTTCATCACCGTTTGTTTGGTGTTTCGTCACCGTTAATTTGGTGTTTATTCACCGTTTGGATACGTTAACCATTATAAATGTTTTGGCAACGTTCATTTGGAATTTGATGACATCCTGGTGGTAGCATTAAGCTCTTCGGAGTTTTTCTGGCGAAGGTTTTGCTCCAATTCAGAGAGATGAAGTATTAAAGTGCAAGAAGGAGTTTTGCTTCTTAGTGGATACTACAAACGTTATTTTGTTGTCTTCGCTCAATATGAGGGGTATACTGCAATTTATACTCTATTAACAGCACATTAGTTTTCTTCGTCTTGACAGTTTTTCAAGAGCAGTTTCAACCATGTTATGGATTTTCAGTAGGCAGTTTGCCGAATTTTATGTTCCAGGTGGAGCATGCCAAAAGTCCATGAGATGAGTTCTTCGCTATTTATCAGCGCCACAGGTGATGTCTTGGCTTATGCCGTTTTGAGCATTTATTCAGGAGGTCAGTTGCACAGACTCAGACTTTACTGGGGTTATGAATTGAAGACCCAGATTCTTCGTTTGCTTTGTTATAGCTGTGTATTGGTTTGACTGTTCCAGTCGTTCTCTCGACCTACTGGTGGTTTGCTCAATTTTGCTTCGCAAGAAGTGTTTGGATTATGCTCAGTCTTTCATACTCGCACTGTCCTTTGGACTTTCAGTGCTTAATTACCCTTTGAGGTTTTCCGGAGACAATTTCAATATGGATTTTGAGTTAAGGGGAGGTTTGTTAGGATATGACTCAATATCTAATCTTACCAAATCTTGGAGTCCTTGCCTTATCTGATACGGACTCATTGGCTATATAAGCCACCCCCATGTACTTGTAATCCTTGAACCTTTATAGTAGATTGTTTCCCGTGGTTTTTTCCCGAGAGGGTTTTTCCACGTTAAATCATTGTCTCCATTATTTTGCCGTGCTCTAACCCTAACACCAACCTTGTCACCCTCATAGGGTTCCATATCGGCGACCCAGAAACATTTCTAGTATACAACTATCTGCCGGGTGGAAACCTGGAAAGGTTCATACAAGAGAGAACCAGGAGGCCAATCGACTGGAGGATGCTTCACAAAATTGCTCTGGATATTGCTCGCGCCCTTGCGTACATGCATGACGAGTGCGTCCCCCGCATTCTGCACCGAGATGTTAAGCCAAGCAACATCCTGCTCGACGACGAGCACAACGCGTATCTCTCCGATTTCGGATTAGCAAGCTAGGCTCCTTCAGAGCTCAGAAAGCCATGTGACCACAGGCGTTGCCGGCACTTTTGGTTATGTGGCGCCCGAGTATGCAATGACATGCCGTGTGTCCGGCAAGGCGGATGTTTACAGCTACGGGGTCGTGCTGTTCGAGCTGATTTCGGATAAGAAGGCGCTGGATCCATCGTTTTCTCCGTATGGAAATGGATTCAGCATCGTCGACTGGGCGTCTACCCTTGTCAGGAAAGGCAGAGTTCGCCATTTCTTCGTCGAGGGCTTGTGGGATGTGGCTCCGCACGATGACCTGGTTGAGATCCTCAACCTGGGGGTCAGGTGTACGCGGGAGTCTCTTGCTTCTAGGCCCACTATGAAGCATGTTGTTCGACGTTTGAGGGAGCTGCGACCTCCTTACTAGGAGAGGTTTTAGCCATTCTTGATTTATATGAAAGGGTTTGTAGCTTTTTTTGTTTGTTTTACTTCATCTACTTTAAGATGAAATTTTGTAGCCTTTCTCCCTAGAATTCATATGAATGCTATATTAGTTAGGATGTAACTACCAAGAGCTGCTTAGATAGCTAAAAGCATATTTAGGGTCAAGATCTCCACGTCCCGATGAGCTTTAATCTCAATTCTAGCGAGGTTACCGCAATTTATTACCTAAGGTTGAAGATGGTTAGCCGAACTTGGAAGGCGGCGATCATCAGCTCTGAACTTTCCCAGCTGAGAATAGAACTTGGGTTAACTGAAGAATGGTTGTATGTACTGACATCGAGACAAATAAGGTTGACTGTTACTGAAGAATGGTTGTATGTATCGAGCGAGATGTTTTCTCCAAGGTTACGGAATATCTCATCAACCTGCAAGTGTCTATAGCCCTGTAGTGACTCTGTTGATGGTCATTGCTTGTTTGCCTGTTGCGTTTTTCTTGGTTCCTACTTGATTTCTTGGAAGGCTAATAAGAAAACCGCAGTTTGCTGATTTAGAGCCTGTTTGGCAACGGAGTATTTTCATAGTTTCTAGGCAAAATCATGGTTTTGGAGAATACTGTGGTATTTTTGGCCATAAGGTGTTTGGAAGCAACAAAAAAAAAAACTCTATTTTGAAAACCATGATATTGCCAATACTAAAGTATTTTTGGAGTATTGAAAACTCCACTCAGACCTCAGTTTTAGGCTTTGGACTTGGAGCACATAGAGAGAGGTGTACATGGCTGATCAATACTTCGAAAATACATGGCTACGAGCTATGACATCTATGATGGTTGACTATACTTAGCTATGGTGGTTGCTAGCTGATTTTGGTATCTTTATACCTGCTCCTACTACTTTGATGCCAGGCAGTAGAGGTGCGATCAACATTGCTAGATATATGGTGAAGCATGAGCTTGCCAAGCATATCGGAGTTGATGCTTCTTATATGTGGTCATAAGTACAACAAGGTTGAATGATTTACAGTATGTGCGCTGTGAGTTATAACTAGCTGGCTTCTTCAAGAAGTCTCGTAAACTTTCCAAACTTAGTTGTTGAGATCCACCATAAGTTTTAGAGGGAGTCTCAAAAATATGTTGTATTTAGGAAAATGTCTTTTATTTCCTTGTATTGTTAGTTTCCCTTTTACGTATTACCTTGAATGAATTTTGCGTTGAATAGGTTTTTCATTTGTACCTCATGTACCTCTATATATGTCGGGGGGTTTTTTGACCCTTGAAATATACAAGTTGCATTCGAAACACTTTAAATGATTCAGGCATTATACTATTCCTACAACAAAAATTTAAACACAAGATTCCTACAAAACTGTTATGTTCCGAGCAACAAAAATTTAAACACAAGCGTCAAATCGAACCAAAGTCGCGAATCATCGCTAGGGAGAATCAATGAGCCAGAAGGGAAGCGAGACGAGAGAAGAAATAAGAGACAAGAGAGAAGACTGCGTCGGGGATGACCATGCGCTTGGTGCGGTCGTAGGGCGGCGGGGCGCCGTCGAAGGCCTTGAGCCTGGCGAGCATGGCCTCGCCACTAGGGATGAAAGTGAATACGGATTGTTCCTTAACCCACTTAATTTAATCCGTATAAAATCTAAAATGGACATCTACAACTCACTTTGGTGGCGCTTGCAGGCTTTGCGGCCGTCACGTGTAGCCCACGTTATGTCCGTATCGCGTCCGCATTGTTTCCCCATAACTGAGTCTACGACGGTCATAAGAGGGTGCCACCTACCTCCCACGCTGGGTTGCCAATCACACGAAGAGCGGAAGAATCCTCACACGCCGGCCACACACTGCTGCCGCCCGCCTCTCCTCTCGACGTTGTCGGAGGTGCCGCCTCTCCTTTACATATTCCCTCCCTGTCTTCCTCCTCTCCCGCTCTGACGCCGAACCCGACGTAAGGAAAAGCTTTGATTTGTCTTCAAGATTGGCATAAAGCAATTAGTAAACTTTTTGTTTAATTGCTTTTAACTTTTTAGTTTACTTGATAATAATCATATATCGATTTCTGACTTTTCAATGTTTTAGGCTTTTCTCACCAAAAGAACACGCCAACATAGGATATCACCAAATTTTAAAATTATAGTTAGGTTCTTCCACCAAATTTTAAAATTACAATTAGGTTATTCCATCGGTTATCACGCGTAGTTTCGTATATTTAGGAATTTTGAAAAAAAGACAAATTTCTGACAAACTTTTACTGTTCAAATGCACCCCAAATTTGTCTTTTACCTCTCATCTATCAAAATAATCAAGTTATGCATCTAAATCATTTCCTTTCGTATCTTTCTTAATTTCACTGTAATCTTAATCCTTGTGTACATAAAAATACACTTTATATTTATAACGGTGGGGAGTACTACTTAAGTTACAACTTGGCGCGCACACGACGCATCCTTGCATGCAACCGACCCACTGGCTGCGTTAAGCGAAGAGCCGCCGTCTGCGCCTGCCGGCCTTCGCCTGGCGGCCGTCGGCGGACTCGCCGTGCACCACCTCGTCGACGAGCTCCTTGAATATCGACCTCTCGATCTCCAGCACCATCCCTGGGAGCTCCCGGCCGGAGCTCGTCCACCCCTCCAGCCTGCGCAGGATCTCCGCATCAGGTATCACGCTGCTGCTGTCTTCCTGCAACACGCGCGACCTCCCCGTCTTCAGGTCGTCGATCTCTGAGCATACGATCTTCACCAGCTGCTGGCCGCGCGGCGGATCCCTCTCTCCGATCAACGATCCGACAGGACGAACCGCTGTTTCTCTCTCAAACCTCTCGAGGAGAAGCTCGTTCGCGGCGTTGAACACCAGCTTCCGTTGCGCTCTCTCGGGATCGTCGGACTTCGCGGCGCTTCTGCTTCGACGGGCGCCCTCGGGTCTGGAGACCCATCCCGACCTCCGGTGCTCCAGCACGAGGAACAGGTCGGGGTTGATGGGGTAGCCGGAGGCGTGGAGCTGGATTTGCGACGGGCCTGTCCGCCCTAGGTCTCTCATCAGAAGGCCCGACGCCAGTAGAATCTCAGTCACGTAACGATGGTCCGGGCTCTGTGTCTCGCACAAGAAAGCGATGTGATCATCAGGAGGGGCCTCGTCGTCCTTGTTTGCACGCAACTGCTGGAGCTTCTGGAGAAGGCTCGCTGCGTTTGCGAGCTTACTGTTCTTGGCCTTCATGACGGAAGGCTTCCAGGACTCCCCCGAGGGATGGTGCTCGTCATCTGCAAATTACAAGGAGGAAGACATCAGTCACTGGAACGCATCGCATCAATGTCGGCAATTCTAGTGACCGGTAATGCGTGTTAGATCATGCTAGCGCACGTACCATTAATATATATATGTCAAGGCAACTCAGCATTTTTCTATTGATATCTTTTTAACGAATTTTGCTGCTGCTGCTGCTGCTATGAAGTATGGAAAGAGCCAGTTCAAGTGCTGTCAGAATGAACATATAGTGCACAACAACCAAATCCTGATTTACAGTTCATTGATGAGTTCCGCAACATTGCATGATGATTCTGCATTATTAGTGGAATTAAGGTTGTATGCTAATGCAGAAAAGATGATAGCAGTATCATTGAAACTGTAGTGTTCAACAACAGTACTTTTGCTTGTATTGCCAGTTATGTCTTTTTGCTTCTTGAGGACAAATCGACAGGCTATAGTATGTGGACTATGGTACTACTTGTGCTGTGCGAAATAACTAATTTGGAGACTCCTATTTACTGGGGCATGTATACATCAGGAGATTCATGACCCCTCATCCTGGGGAAATTGAGACATCAAAGCAGGAAGTAAAAAACTTGTAAGTTCTTTCCATTTGACGCTGACAAAATCTTATTCGAGTTACCTTTTTTGAAAAAGGAACATAGTTTCTGGTTCATATGATCAAGAAACAAAGTTAGGAAAGCTGGTGAAGCAGCTGATCTTACCAACATTGGGTGAATTTGATGCCTTGCTGGTACGGAAAAAATCCTCTTGACCAAATAAAGAATCCAATACAGAAACTGGACTTGGCCTCTCAGGGATAGCTGCTGCACGATCTATAGATGACAGGTCCTTGTTTGCATCGTAAGAGGTTTTCTGAACAAAAAAATGAATACCATAATAATTAGAAAAGTGTTATGGCACATTGTAGGATTTTAAGTCTTCGGTATTAACCCCAACTAGTGTTGGACATATTTTTTACAGAAGAACCGACCAAGTATTGTCTCCACTATGTAGTTCTTTTTTACATTGTAGTGGTTTTAGGAAGGTGAAGATGAGGCATTATAATTCACATTAATAAAGCTTTAGCAATATACAGTTGTTCTTCTCTATAAATGAAATCAATAACTGGAAGAAGAAATGTTTTACCACTTTTTGAGGATTCCTTCCTGATGGAGTTTGATTGCCCTGCTGGAAGCTTGGACTGTTAACTTCTGCAGATCTGTCAGCACTTGTTACTTCTATGTCCAGCTCTGATGCAACACTCACACTGCCATCCGACATTGCAGACATATCATTGCCTTGCTGGTTCAGGCTCCTTGTCCTGCTACTTACACCATTTTGATGGCCATCTTCACCTTCTTGTGCTTGAGCAGGTTTTCTTCTAACTTTGCTTCTGGGCGATACTGTATCCAAATGACTCCTATCTGCAGATTGCCTTTGGTTCCTGTTTGGCTCAGGAGAAGGAATAGGTGGTCTAGCCCTCCGCTCCACATTGAGCTTTTTCTGTTGTAATCTGGGGCTTGTGGAATTTTTATGCTTTAGCAAGCTTCCTTTATTGTCTCTTGGCAACTGCTGTCTCCTGGATGAGCTCTCAGTCGTCAATTGAGAACTAGACTTTTGTTTGCTGCTGATCTCTTCATTCCTTCCATTTGCTCTCCTCTCAGAAGAAGCAAGGGGTTGAGGAGCAGGCACCCTTGGACTAGATTTTGGATGTTGCTCCATAGCTGCCTCATTTATCTGTGAGCTTTTCTTGTTGTCAGTGCTATTGCCTGTTCGCAGCTGTGGTACATCTGAAAACCCCCTTAATGGAATAACATTAGAATCTGCATCGCTCAACATGTCTGCAGATTTTGCAGGCTTCATTATTACAATAGGTGATTTGAAGAATCTTTCCGCATTGCTTTCTCCTTCCATTGAAGATGTTGGGGTTCCTCCAGTCATCTGATTGGGGTTGGTGTTACTGTTCAGTCTCAGGTTTGTATCAGTCACCTCTTTGCTATCATGGTTGCCATCATATAGCTTTACCATAGATGCTTCCTCACGTTTCTTGTTCTGCAAAAGTCCTTTTGCTTGCATTGAGTCCAGGATCTGCCTAAGTGCCCTAAGGTCCTTGTTCGATTGCTGAAAATCAAGGTTCTTGAGCCGTTTCTCTATCTCACTGTAGACTGATGCAGCAGGTTGCTCTTTTCCATGAGCTACCTTCGATCCCTTTGGCAATTTTCTAGGCAGCACAATCCTTTCTTGTTGTTTCCATGGTGCAGTTTCGACCGGGAACTTAGAGCTAGGAACATTCCTGATTGTTGCATCCAGATTCCTTTGCTGCCTAGGACTAGGCTCATTATGGGAGGAGAGGATCAAAGGGCTCAGCATAGGCTCTTGCTTCCTGTCTTGAACAGATTGGGATACCTGTGAGGACGTCATGTCATTAGGCTCAAGTAACTCTTCCAATCCCATGAGTTTTGCAACGACACTAGAAACACGCTTACAAGCAGGTTGTTCTTGCTGGGTCTCCATGGCTGCATTGAATTCCTTATCAGTGCTGCTGCTCCTGCCTGCAGTATTCATGCTTGGCTTCGGCCTCAATTCCATTTCACGAGTCTTAAGAGTGCCTTCCTTGATGTCCAGTGACAATCTAGGCACCTCCCTAAGTTCCGATGCCGATTCCCTCCCATCATACAAGAACAGAGGAGCATCGTACGACGGCCTTGGCTGCAGACCAGATTCAGATGGATTCCAAGAGGCTTCCCTGAGCTGGGTTAACGCTCGGAGCGATTCATTGATCTCCATGGTCCCCTTACTTTTTTCTTGGATACCACTGCTAGGAGGCTCATCCAAGTATCTAGGTCGATCTTCACAGTTGAATGGGTGATCGTTTACAGCTTCCTTGGTGAAAGTCCTGACTGACATATCACGAATATCTCTATAGATCGAATCCTTTACAAGATTTCTTATACCAAGGGTTGGGTGGCTGGATTGAGCTGAGGACATGTTGGGGGGCTTGGTGAGGGTGTCATCAGGGTAGTAATCTGGTCCGTTTTCACTGCCAAAATTGCTCTTGAGCCTCGGTGAGCACTTGAGTGGCTTCTCTGGAAACAGCATTTGATCAGTTGAGGATAGGTCCTGTTGTGTTGACCTGTTGCCATCAAGGGGGGAAAATGGCGAACAGGATGACGATGAATAAAAGGTTTGTGACAACTCCACTGTTGAAGACACTCTTTGATTATCAATCCAGCTTTTACTGGAGTTCTTGTCCTGAATGCAGATTGCAGCAAGTCAGTCAGACTGTGAAAGTCAGTAAACAAAGCATGCAAGTCTACTGAATATATATGTAAAAAGAGATCGAAACTTACGAGAACAATCTGGGGTGAGTATCTTGTGCGCTCTTCCTCCACACTCGGGCTTCTTGATAGTGCATGGCCTGTTTCAGAAAAGTGGAATATTTCTCAGCGCCGAGCCAGCGTAAAGAAACATATTGCTTCTTATACCAGGAACACATAATGCAAGCCAGAGGAAATCTTAGATGATCTTGTAGCATTATAAAATAAAGAAACAAAATGTCAGTGCCATTTTTCATCTAAACAACCACATTTCTCGGAAGGAATCCTCCCTCTTTTAATTTAATAAGCAGTGCTGTCAACATTTGGAAAGGGGGGAGTGGGGAGGCTAGATCTCAGCAACTGCCATCAGCACCTAGCAGTTCAATCCAGGATGAAGGAACACCAAAAATCCGGAACAGGCATCAGCAGCATTCATTTTTTCAGATCATACGAAACAAAACCCTAATATATCTTCTAAAAAGTAGAACCCTGACCCATTTGATCATTTGCCCTGAAGTTGATGGGCATTTGATCATTTGCCCAAAGTTGATAGGCGTTTGATTATTTGCCCTACGATGTCTCACTGACATGTGGCCCTAGGACCCGCATGTCAATGAGACATCGTAGGGCAAATGATCAAATGCTCACCAACTTTGGGCAAATGATCAAATGCCCATCAACTTCAGGGCAAATGATCAAATTTTCCGACCCAAAGGTATCCTAATCAAACAAGCTCACCCATTTCTTGCACTATTTCTGGGTTTAAGGCCATAAGAAGAACAGACAGAAGGAACAGTAAGGCACAATGGGAGGGAGACAGGCATCAAAGCCACAGATCAACCTCCACGTACATATAGGCCAAATCGCCATTGGTATGTTTCAGTAACTTAATTGCGCGAAGAAATGCAAACACATAAGATACACCTACACAAGAAATCTCGATGCCCCAGAATGGATAGACGAGAAAGAAAGGGGAAAAAAATAGAATCTTTAAAGCAAGGACAGCACTAGGAAGGAGAAGGAGAAGGAGGAGGAGAAAGGAAGCGCTGAAGCAAACCTGTGGGGAGAATCTTCTTGTGGGAATGGTGGGCGGTGAGGGGGTACCGGCGGTCGAACGCTATCCCGGTGACGCACCCCAGCTGCCGGTACAGCTCCGGCCGCCTCTCCTCCCCCAACGCCGGCAGGTACTTAGTTGGCATCTCCTCCTCCTCCTTCCCCCTCCCCCTCCCCCGCCTCCTCCTCCTCCTCCTCCTTCCACCAAGCTCCACGGGGAGAATTCCCCAAATGCAGGGAGGAGTACCACCAGTGTCCTTCCTACCAGCTCAAGAACATCTCAGCACTGTCCTAGCAGAGGCCCTTTTCTTTGAGGTGACCAGCCCAGGAGGAGGAGATCTTGTGACCCTGTGAGCATCAGGAACATCACCACCCTCACTCTCTGCAGCTCCAGCCACCAAATGGGCTGATGAAGGAGAAGTGTGGGTGAATGAAGCTGCTGCACAAGAACGAAGTAATAGTGTGGTCCTCCTCCTCCTCTTGCTACTCCTGTGTTCCTCTGTGACTGGTAGTTTAGTAGTAGAAGTAAGGAAGACTTGTGGAACTTGGAAAAATAAGGATTAGAAGTAGAGCTTGAGAATTGAGATGGCCTGGCAATCTGGCCTGGCATTGTATAAGACAACACCCTAGGACTTCTGCTTTTTAAAAAATCCATTTTACCATAATGTCAGTACATTATTAATACTCCTGCTAGATGCAGTTAATGTTAGTAGCACAATTCTTATTATCATTGAGATAGGATGACAATAGGAGTTGGGGTAATTTTTTCTGGTTTATTTCTCACACAATGCCATACCAACCTGACGGGTTGGGGTTACATATTTATAGCTGGTTAGGGCAGTCAAGCTAGTCATAAAGCTAGTCTAAAAGCTGCTAGAAGTGCTGTCCTAAAGCTAGTCTAAAAGCTGCTAGAGATGCTGTCCTAAAGCTGCTAGTCTTAGTCTAAAAGCTAGTCCAAGATGCCCCAAAGCTGCCCACAAAGACCACAAGGACAAAGACCAGACCAAAGCTGCCCACAAGGACAAAGACCACAAGGACAAAGCTGCCCACAAGGACAAAGACCACAAGGACAAAGCTGCCCACAAGGACAAAGACCAGACTTATTCCATCAGTTAAAGACGAGTTCAAAGAGGCTGACAGTGTATATGATGTAGTGGTCGGCAGGGTTCATATTATCCATTTGATCTTGAAAATTGCCCTAAAGCTGGTAGCGATCATTGGAAAATCGTTAGAAATAGAAGGGTTTCGAAATCAGATTTTTAAAAAAAAAAATCAAAAAAAAAAATCAAAAATCGATTGAATAGTTAAACTTTTTTGTGGCCAGTTTTCTGAGCAATTTTCGTCGATTTTCATTGAAAATAGAGCAATCTTCACCGATTTTTAATTAGTTTACGTCTCTTAATTTTTTTTAAAATTAAATCGGTTTCTAATATTAAATCGGCTCGATATGGTCGGTTTTTGCGATAATTAAGTCATTATCGACGATATTTTCAATCCCGGTGATTGGGTTGCCATGCTGGGACCATTTATTCCAGGAAGCTTATGTGCTAATTTTGGGACCGTGGGTGGGCACAGGGGTGCCTTGTTCTCTTCTCAGCACCCCATGTGCTGGAAGCTTAGGACTATTTGGCTCTGTTGCATTCCTGTTTTTTTTTCTTTGGTCTTTGTCTAACAAAATTATAAATTTGGTCTTCTAGTTAATTATGTAGAATCTTGTATACATATGCCAAGGCATCATTCCCTTCTTTCCTAGCCTCAATCCTGATCTTAGCGATTGTGTTAACAAACTCCTTGAACGGTGTTTCCATTTTCTCAAAGAGGTACCCATTGATAGGTAGGCCTGGTTTATGGCAAACTTCAATTCTCCTGAAAAATACACATCTACATATTTACCGATAGGGAAAATTAGAGTGCCATCATCCTTTCGATAAGGTAGAAAAAGGCCTCTTCATACCAGAAGGACATATAATAAATGCTTTCAACGTAGCACTTCCAAAGAGACCACCACCGCAGATGAGGTATCGCAATACATGAGCTTGGCGGGATAGGATACCACACTACACGAGCTCGGCAAGGAATGTGGGGGCCTGCCACCTGCTACACATGTCATGGAGCTGCTACGGTAGACGGAGCCACTATGGTGCTAGCAATCTTCTGTATTAGGTGACACGTGTTATATGCTGATATTTCTGCAGTTAGGAAAGATACTAACTTTGTGATTTTGTTTGGACGGAGCTATAGATGAAAAAAATTTGTAGGGAGACCAGATAAACCAAAACTTCCATATGCTGTTCCAAACTCCTCCGGGTCCTACCTGCCATGAGAGATGGTGTCTCCGTGTGTTAGAGAGAGAGAGAGAGTTTGTGTGTGTGTACATAAGCATCAGTTTGGCATCTGGCAAAGGCAACATTGTGGAGAATGTAAAGGCAAGCAAGACTTCTGAAGAGTTGGCTGGGTTCAGTAAAAACTTGTTTTGTTCCTAACTGGTTGGTGAGATGCTGCTGCTGCTAAATGATCTGACAGCGTGGTCTTGTAAACATTAGCTGTGTGTTATTAGTGCTGCAAATGCTCTATCTGTATATGTAACTGCACTGCATCTTTTAGTCATGAAGGCATTGACTAGGAGGGGGAAGGGCATTGATGGTGTGGATCCGTGAGGTGAATAAGACCAGCAGCAACCAAGGTTTAAAATCTCGTTTTGAGTCAAATCCCGGAGGTTTCCGAAATCCGAAATTTCGGACAAAATCCGAACGAATTGCAAAAACCAAATTTCAAATCCGTTTTTTTTTTCAACCGGGAAATCCGAGATCTCGGCCGAAATCACCGAGATCTCGGCCAAATTGAACCCGCCGAAAAATGGTCCAAAATACGTCAAAAAAATTTGAAATTTTTTTTAGATGGTCCTGACACATTACTAATGTTTCCATAACAATTTGAGATGATGATCAATCATGAGAAATTTTTAAAAAAATGTAAAAGTGGTAAAGTCATCGTAAAAACCGTATGTAAAATCAGTTTTTGATTTTTCAAATGTAACAAATGAACTTCAAGTCATTTAAAAAGTTTTATATATGTTGTTGCTTCAAACCAAATACTTGTGAGGTAATTGCATATTGGCATGAGGTGTCCAAATTGCAAAACAAATCACATACAATGTTCAAATCACATCTTACCTAGCTATATTCTATATTCAGCATGCTAGTTACAATGAATCCTATCTAATTTGGTAATAGAATCAAATCAATTCAGCCTGATATTATAAGAATCATTCGGACCAAAAAAATTTGCTTACGACGAAATCTCGCTTAATCTACCCGAGATCTCGCTTAATCTGGCCTAGATCTCGCTCTCTACGGCCGAGATGCACCACTGCACCGCCGTCGGTGGCCGGAGATTGTGTCTAGGCGACTCAGCTCTACTCGGTGAGTGAGAACAAAGTGATGGTTTGTTGTATGAGCCCGTGAGCCGTCGCCAATTATTGCTTTTGTGAATAACATAAAACCCAATCTATAAATACAGGCCTTCATTACTTCAAAACAGGAAACAAGGCTTGGTGCAGCTGGTTAGTGGTGTTGGATAAGACTTAATTTTATGTGTGTTCAACCTTTTCTTTGGAAATGAAAAATAGTTCAAACTACTTTAGAAAATTTTGAAATTTTTTGTGAATGGTCCTAACACATCCATAATATTCCCATAAAATTTTCAAATGATGATCAATCTTGAGAAATTATAAAAAAATCGGACAGTGCAAACCGACAAATTGAACCGGCCAAAAAATGGTCAAAAACACATCAAAAATTTTAGAATTTTTTTGTGGATGATCTTGACCCTAAATACAATCAAATACAGTGGACAAAAATCAAAATCCGGTAAAAAAAACCCGAGATCTCGCCCGAGATACCCGAGATCTCGCCGAGAAATTCAAAGTCCGATTTTTTTTTGAATTTTTTGAATTTTCCAGAATTTTGAATCTCGGAGGGGTCCGAAATCCGAAATCTCGGCCGAGATTTCGGATTTCGGTCCGAAATTTCAATCCTTGGCAGCAACTCCTGGCGTTGAAGCATTGGTGCGTAGGGGTGAAAACGGGTCAGATTTTATCCGCTTGATTCGGATCCAGATCCGGTCAAAATCGGATTGGGATGGATTTTAGATATCTGGTCGGATCCGGAACCGAATCCGGATATTTGAATCCGGATACCGAATCGGATCCACAATATGAAATATCTGAAAAATATGGATCAAAAATCGGATATCGGATAAAGACCCATTCAGATATCCGAATTTGACCTGGCCCAGCGGAGCCCATAGGTTCATCTCGTCTCTCGTGGTCATGGTCTCGCATGGAGGGCTCAATCCCTATCTCCCTGATCCCCAATTGACCAATCCCGCCTCCAACCCTAGCACCACCACCCGGTCCACCCCGCTGGCGGCGTCTTGGCTCTCGGCCCCCACGGCCCAACGGCGTCTCGGCTCTCACCACGCACCCCCCCTGGCGGCGTCTTGATTAACAATTGATTCGATCATCTTTACAGCTTCACTGGCTAATGATGTATGTTCTTATTAATTTTTTAGAATATTCCATTTTACATTGTAATTTAATGATTGGTGAAACGATCCATTGAATAATTCCATGTTATACTTCCTGAAGCCATCGTTCCTTGTTATATCTTCTTGATCGGTTTAGTGAAGATAGATGTTTTTACTTGGGTGATATCTAATAAGCATATATATCTTTTGATTGTTGACTTGTTGAAGCCCAACAGGTTCAAACATTGATAGATTCATCAATGCAAACATTGATAGGTTCGAAGGATCAATGAGGCTTGCTGTGGACAAATGGGACCGCATTAAAGTCAGTGAACGGGCAAGCTTCAATGTAAAGCATTTTTGTTTAAAATCAAATCTTCTCCTGTTAGTATCATCAATCCATATACGTTTATGCATGCATTGTCCGTATAACATTATCCTTGTGTATGCGTGCATTATACATATTCATGCGCTTTGATTTAACATATATTACTCCATGCGTGCGTGCATTATCTGTATAACTTTATCCATTCCCGATCCGAATCCGTCACATATTCGTATCCTAAATAATCTGGATTCATATCCGTATCCAGCTAGCCTGTATCCGATTCCGAATCAGAAAAAAAATATGGATCAGTATACAAGAGGAGAGCAATATCCACCCGTATCCAATCCATTTTCACCTCTATTAGTGCGTGCCATGCTGTGCAGTGCAGCACTGATGCCAACTGCATTCGCGGTACAGAAGAATCCAAATCCTACAAGAGTCACATTATGACATTTACATATGATCTAGTGATTCTCCTCTCTGTACAGCATTTTTCTTCTTTTAACCTTTAACTTTTCCTCCCTTTTTCCCTTTTCCTATTCAGATTTCAGACCATTGGCTGAGAAGATAATTAAAGGCCTGAGCACCCCCTTGTAATGCAAGAAATGTGACTATTTGCCTTTCAGTTGCACAACTGTTTGAACTGTGGATGACTAGTAGCATTTGTTCCACATTTGTGTGAGACGTGAGAGTTTAACTAACAGAAGGAGCTCATAAGCATGGAAATTCCAAGTGGTATTTATTAGAACATGCAGTACTATTTTTCAGTGAAAGAGGATATCTGCAGCAAAAAGAATTATATACCCGGGGGTAGACAGTAAAAAATGTAAGCGAATGCAGATGTGTGTTGTCAGTTTTACCTACCTGTTTGGTGGATCTTGTAAATAACTGCAATTCTTAGCCCCGTTTACAGTTACAATATTTATTTAGATTTTGATGGGAATTAAATTGATCACTGTTTAATCTGTTAGGTGAGGGGTCAAAGGAACATAACACACATATATATATAGCTGATGAGTGATAATTATATTTGACAGTGTATCCGACTGAGCTTAAAGAGGTACACTAACTTTTCCTGATCTGTTCTGTGCAATAATAATGGCTGGTCATTGGTACTAATATTTTTTCCATCCAGGACTATAATCTTCCAATAATCTAAATCACTGATGAGCATTGAGGGTTGAAAGAGATACCTCATCCATCTTCATCAATTCCATAGGGAGCCCCTTTAACTGCTAATTGATAAAAATCACAATATGTTTCGCAATCAGAATTACTGTAGCATTGTTCACTAATAGTACAAAAAAGGGTTTGCAAGTGATGGTGGGTAATATCCTAACTGAATAGAAAAACACACCTTTTATGTAGCCCCTCCTTGCACCAAACACATGACCATGCTGATCACAGACACTCATCCACCAACCTGCAATTGTTTAGAGACCTGTAACAGCTGGTAGAGGAAGGCAAATGTGATTGTGAAAGAGATGGTACAAGCTTAACCGGGCATCAAGTAAAATAATGACTTAAGGAATTCCCCTAGCAGTGGGCAAGATCTGATCTTTGTCCGCTTCTTTACTTTCCAGTGCTTTTTCTGGTCAGGAATCATGATGCAGCATTCAGTTGATTGTTCTTCAATTAAAATGTGGATTATTCTTCAATTCACTGTAACATTTGCAAGGTCAGATGCACTCTGCCTTTCACTTCTGTCCTATTAAAATGTGGATCTCTCACAGGCGTAGCTTGACAAATATTATCAAACAGGCGTTGGGTAATGGTGAGTAATCACTGATCGGAGAGGGTGAGTAATCTTGTGGAATGCCTAGAGATGGGATCATAGTAGTGAAGGTGATGATTAATAATTGAATTTGGACAAGGACTGATGAGAGAGAGAGAGAGAGAGAGAGAGAGAGAGAGAGATGAAGATGCATCACATGGGAAAAAGTTAGCATGCAGTGGCCATAGCAATTAGTATTTAGCAGCGAAGTTATCAAGGACGACACAAGAGGAGGGTGCACACATCTCTGCCCCCACCAATAATCCAACCACAAGCATGTTCAAAGAAACAAAAGACCTACGTGCACCAGCTAAGCTGACACGTGATGCTGCATTGTTTTTTTTTCTTTCTTTCTCTGCATCAGAAGCTTCCCCACCCACATGCATACTAACCTTTTCCCGTGTGAGCCCTGTGAAGACCAGATCAGAATTGTGCATGGTAGGTCAGGTCTCCTAGCTTGATTCCATGAACAAACCAACCAACAAGCAAGCAAGTAATTTTTGAGGTGTGAGCCGGAGTCCAGTCAAAAAACAACATGGTTCAGGTGGGAGTACCTACACCAAGGAGTAGAAAGTATTTTCATATATATATATACACTTACATACGGTAGTGCTATTCTACTCCTAAGCGTACAATAGGCTATTCTGCGCTCCGGCTAGAGATGCACATGCAAAGCACACCGTACTGATTGCCAGCAATTCAGTAGTAAATCACGAATACATTTTACTATAGAAAAAACAGATGCAAGTACTACCGAATCAGTTACATGGTTAAACCAACTAGTTAATGTGTTTTGTATTTTGCATATGAATCTGTTTCTTCTTTGTTTTAGCTATAATTTTTTATTCGCAGCTTCGATTCACGAACGAAATTCACCATTAGATTACTGACGACGAGACGAACAACATGATATAAACATCGCTAATAAATTTACTATTGTATGATAGTAATTTTAAGTTGTAAATATAGTAATTCCTAGTTATAAATATAGTAATTTCTGTTACCAGTCGGAAAAATTACTGTTTATTAGTGAGACTTATAATTTTATTCCTCTCGTCGTCAGTAAGCTACTAGTGAAAACCATTTGCATATCAAAGCTACCAACAAATCGTTAGTAAGCTACTAGTGAAAACCATTTGCATATCGAAACTTCCAATAAAAAGTTATGGCTAAAATAAATAAACAACAAATTTATGTACAAACAAGTAAACGCGTTTAATAGTTGATCACCGTACTGAGAATGTGTTTTCTAGTTTGAACATGAACCTGTTTTTATATTATTTTAGCCATATATTTTTATTAGTAGCTCTGATTCACGAACAAAATTCACCATAAGATTACTAACGACAGGAGGAACAGAATGATATAAGTCTCGCTAATAAATTCACTACTGTATGATAATAATTTCATGTTATAGATAAGTAATTCATAGCTATAGATATAGTCATTTATGTTACCAGTCGGCAAAATTATTGTTTATTAGCGATACTTATATCATTCTGTTGCACTCGTCGTCATTAAGTTACAGGCGAAAACTATTTGCAAATCGAAGCTTCCAATAAAAAATTGTGGCTAAAATAAAGAAACAATAGATTTATGTACAAATAAGTAAACACATTTACTAGTTGGTCACCGTACCGAGAACGTGTTTTCTAGTTTGTACATGAATATGTTTTTACTTTATTTTAGCCATATCTTTTTATTGGTAGCTCTGATTCACAAACGAAATTTACCATAAGATTACTGACGACGATAGATACAAAATAAGTCTCGTTAATAAACAGTAATTTTTCTGACTGATAACATAAATTACTATCTATAACTACAAATTAATAGATACAAAATAAGTCTCGTTAATAAACAGTAATTTTTCTGACTGATAACATAAATTACTATATCTATAACTACAAATTACTATATTCCTAACTAGCAATTACTATCATACAGTATGATAGTAAAAATCCAAATGAACATCAGTTTACTATTGTATGATAGTAATTTCTAGTTATAGATATAATAATTTTTAGTTATATATATATATAATAATTTTTATTACCAGTTTGAAAACTTACTGTTTACTAGTGAGACTTATATCATTCTATTTCTCTCGTCGTTAGTAACCTAATCGAGAAAACCATTTGCGAATCGAAGCTACCAACAAAAAATTATGGTTAAAACAAAGAACAAACATATTTATGTACAAACTACGAAATGCATTAACTAGTTGGTTTAACCACGAAATTGGGACAGCCCGTTTTGCTGATTAGTTCGTTGCATGGCTCGATCAGACCAAGTTAAATGACCAAAGTCCATAATAGGCTATTCTACATGCAGGTGCAGAATAGCTAATGCATCAAGAGTGCTGGTGCAATCTTGCATCGCTAGTGCACATGGGAGCCATCACATTAACTAGATAGGTCATCTATAAATTAGCATTGAGCTAAGATGCATCGAGATTGCAGCAATATCGTTAGAACAAGAGATGGACACTTGACATCCTAAGATTATACTTCTTTATTTTGTGATACTTCGATGGTTTCACTTCTCGATGTAGCAACCCATGCATTTGGCCGTATACAACGGCATGCCTTTCCCTTTGCTTCGCCGCTGGGTCATCGATAAGATGCACTATCCAAATAATATACTGTGCTAAATACTAAATAAACCATCATTTTAACAAAGGAGGAAAATTGCTGTGCAATAGTAGTGCTATGCAACCCCAAGAGAACAGAGAAGCAAGGTGTGCATCACAAAAGGGAAAAGGAAAGACAAGCTTTCACATGCGACATGAGACGATGTGTACTATTAACCTTCGGAGCAAGGAAGAACATACAGGCCACTACAAATCTACAGGGGGCTTTGTGCCCTTATCTCTGAAAGTGATAGGATTGTTGTTACCTGTCCAGAAAAAAGTTGCACCACATCTTTCATGATGGTGGTCCATGCTCGATGTTGCCATATGCTCATAAGTCATAACCATGCATGCACAGCAATTAACTGATGTTTGATTAATGCATTTCAAAGCAGCTCAGTTTCGGGCATCAGCCTGAGGATCCTACCATACTAGTATGGCAAGATGTATACAGGAGACATAAGCTATAGGTGGACTACTAGAGTTCAACAAAATCTTGCTAAGATCACAAGTCTCCCTAGCATGTGTCGGTGAGGATGCGTGTGCATTTGCCTTTTGTCTCGTTCTCATTTATGAACATTGCATTGCTATGGTATGATGTGAATAGTGAAGTAGAATTGTAAACAAGCCACACATGCTTTTACAGTTTTACCACTGGAAATGGCATTTGGGATATGCTCCTACAGACAGCAGCAATACACTTCCCACAATTATCTAATATGTCATGTGTGTGTTGGTTAAAGAGGAGATTAGTGGAGAGACCTGAGTTACCCTACCATATTGGATCAAAACCTAAGCTTATTGGCTCACATAAAGAAACTTACAAGGAGAAACAGGAAATACTCCATAAATTACACAACTTACTGAACCATCGGCCAGCTTATTAGTATAAATTTGAGCTACGTTGGGTGTTTAACCGAGCTCTCTGAAACCTAAGGTGGAGCTTTTAGAGTAAGGAAAAAAAACATGCATCTTTTTTTTTTGGCATATCTCCCAAGCAGACTTGTGTTATTCTTGAAAACTTAGAATTTGCTTAAAGAAGAAGTTTCATCAAGCAGAGCCAAAAAAGCACTAAGCATAACCTGTCAACATAATAAATAAGACAAGCTACTCACTCAGTGACAACTGGCAAGCCTTTGGTTATTATCAGAGTAGTCTGGCAATTGAAGATTTCAGCTGGATCAGGTGGGGAGCTTCTCCAGGATGTGCTGTGCTGCCCGCGAGACCTGTGACCACACTGCATTTGAGCAAGCGACTCTGCAACCTGCACTTAACATCAAAACAGAGACTCTCATCAGGCACTTGCTGCTGCATTCATCAGTACCAGGACAAGCAAGCTACATCTAACATGTAAACTACTTACCATTGGATCTCTAACAATGGCTTCCTGCTCTGTCCAAGAGCTGCAAGCATGATGCATGTATGGTGTATGTGAGGAGTTCAACATGCACTATCAAAGTGTGGAGAATGATTTAGGAAGCATGAAAAGAGACATGTTCATCTCGGTGTGATAGTTGGCCTGCTGGCCCATACAGCATCGTGGCAATAATTGAAATATATGTTTATGTCTCAAGCACCGAGATCAGGTTTTTGCACGAGCATGAAAACCGCCAGGCACAATTCTTGCTAATCATACTCATGCCAATTACCATCAACTTGACCAATAAGTTCAGACAATGACAGCCTTTGGAAGTGTTGCACAAAAGGCCGCTCTCAGTTATCGCTGAAAGGCCTTCCAGAATTGGACGGTTCATAACAAAATGATAAGGAAAATTCTTCAAAAAAAATGGTAAGAAAGAGATTACAAGTTCTAACATATGCATACAACATTGAACAATCTATCGCATTTGCAATGATACTATATGTTCTGTCACTGACAAGTGGCAAGGAATGGAGCTACCAGAGAGAGAGTTCAATGAATGTGAAAAGACCACAGCACTGGGTGAAAAATAAGGGAAAGATTACAGCCTGCAAAATTTGCAACATTCTTACAACATAGTTCAACAAAAAAAATTTCAATGGGAACTAACAATTACAACAACCCTGTTATCCTTGATACAGGGAAATGAATGATTCATCGCGCATGTGTAACTAAAGTACAGGTGAACAGGTATTAGGTACTGCTTTCAGAACGCAACCTAGCTTCTCTAGTTCAGGATAAGCAGGGACCAAAACAGCAGACCGCTATCAAAATTGTTGGAATCGAAACTAGTGCTAAACTAGCCTACACGTAGTCGTGCCAAGTGAAGAAACAAAACTCGAGGATCTAAACTTCCAGCCATACAACACAACCCCACCCAAAGCTTAAGCAGAAACGACCTAGGAAAGCTCAGGACCATCAAGCTAAGGACTTGTCCAGTTTGTCAAGTATTTGCGCATAAAATTTCCAATGTGGATCACTCTCTGTAATGGAAGGTTGACCAAATGGGTGCTCCCGAACATAACACTGAACATCATCTGCAGTGGCAAGGTTCTCTAGATACACACGAAGATCTCCACCCGGTCCTGTTTATGGAACATTAGGATCAGCATTAGCCATTTTGATCCACCACCTAAAATAGTAAATAGCATATTAAAATGGTGAAGCTTACCCAATGAATTATCCTTGTTACGGTAGCTGTAGGGGTGTGGAAAAATGGCAGTGTGTGCCTGCATAATACAGATATCAAAACAAATATGTGTGAATTACAACAAATGGAACTTAGCATTAGCAGATATACCACATAGAAGAATAAGGGATAAACAGTACCGGATTGCGCACAGCCTTGTAAGGAGAGTCGTCCACAAGTAACGTATTCGAAGGTGAAAATTCCCCTTGCTCCCATGGAAGATCAGATTCCTCTTTATTCCACAGTTTCTTTAGTTCCTTCAACACTAATGGTTTGTTCTTGTTTTCAAGAGTTTTACACCCAGTAACAGTGCATTTAGATAAGTCCTGGCCAAATTAAAACAATGAATGCATTAGAACCTGAGTAACTTGCAATCATAACAACAGAAAGAGAAAGAAAACAATAGGAGTACAAGAACAATAATACAGCAATGCAAATGACATCTTTCAAAACATATCCTAGATAACAAATGCACATCACCTGGCTTTCTTTAATATCTAAGTGGAAATCATGAATGAAACAAATAGGCCTCAGATTAACCGTAACATGTATACATACTTGCCCATTACTTACCCAACAGAATAACAGGTACTGTTTCAGATCTTTCATAAGGATATTGACAACCGAGTCCACATTTGCCCTGGAGATTTGGAATTTTGCAGTTAGCACAATGCAGTGATATCATGGCAAGTAAAACAAATGTAGGGGAAAAGAATTAGTACTTCATTCTTGACGACCAGACCCCTAGCTCAAAGTGCTGGAAGCAAAATCTCAGAAAATCATCATAGTAAGGTCTTTTGAAGACTGGTAAAACAGCAGTAAATCATTGTAAATTAGCATCTTGAGTTAGATGTTTTGATCCTAGTTTTTACAAACAACAGCATTATATAAAAATAATATTAAACGAGAAATTTCACCTAATTTGCCTCGAACCTTTGCATCTGACATGTGAGCGTTGTGGTGGTCCTGATTGATATCCGCAAGCAAACCATTAAGATCCAGAATAAGAAGTTTTTTCCTTTGAAATCTTATCAGCGACCCTCTTGGTGAGTAGATGTGCCAAACCTTCTCTTTATGTGCCTGATGTAAACTCGAAGGGCCTTTGAAGGTAATGTCATGATCTCTTGATGAGCAAGCTACTTCTTTCTCATGCAGCCCATTGCTCTTGGTATTGGAACAACTCAAAGATATGCTTCTACATCTATTGGTAGACCCCTGCATATGCACATCATGGCAACCAGCCAAGCCGTCCTCAGGAACGCTGTCTTTATTCTGAAAGGAGAAGTTTACAGCTGAACTAGCAACCCCAATGACACCTCTAATAGGTGGAGGAGGTAGGCTTGCTTTCCCAGTGCGTTCAGCAGGCCCCACTTTGGGATTTCTTCCTGAAGTGGAGGTCTTCAACATAACACCTGGCTTATCACTCCTTGAGTGTATGCAGTCAGCCTTGGCCTTTGCATTGAGTTCTACACCCTGAACCAATGCAGTACATTCCTCAGAATCACATATGGAAGACCCCATGATTTTTGTAAGCTTGTTGGCTCCCTCTTCAGATAAACCAGGTTGGACTTCACCATCCATCTTCCCAATGGAACCAGTCCCACCCACATTCTTCCTTTCCACCAAGCTGACATCACCCACCCAGGGTGCCTCAGTAACACCCGCTAGATTCCGCTTCCTCTTCCTCCTTGATTTCTTGTGTTCAGAGTCTAGAGTATTAATCTCGTCAGTTGTCACCACCAAGCCAGCCTCACCAGCACCATGTTGCAAAGATGAATTCTGCACACTGCTTCTTCTGTTTGTGTTATTATTCCTTCTCCTCCGCTTTTCTCTTCTCCTTCTTTTCTTTCTTTCTACAGAGCTCTCCTTCAACGAGCCACAGTTCTGAGAGTTAACATTATTCCCCTTCTTTCCCTCCACTGAATATTCAGCACTATTTCCCTCCACATTTCTGGTACTCATACTGACATCAGCATCTCCTACTGCACCATCCCCATTTGTGCAGCCATTTCCAGGTTTATCTGCCACATCTGCATCCACCGCAGCGGCAACGGCATCGGATACAGCATGATGGGATTGCTGATTCTTTTTCTTCTTCCGTTTCTTGAGCTTAGACCTCTTCCTCGCCGGTGTCCCCTCCGCTGCAGAAGCGGTGAAACCAATTCCGATAAGCATGCTTTCTCGACACAACTCGACACAATAACGAAATCGGCATGGCGTGTGCAAATGCAATCGCAGTTCGCAACGTGGTCGAGAAGCAAAGGCTCATCGAACCATGAAATCGGAGGCACGAATTAAAGCATTAGACTCCCGCGTGGATAAACCCTAACTCCGGGACACGCGCATGCCCGCCCCCCCCCCCCCCACCAATTGCTGCGACCTACGGGTGAGGTGTACGTGCGTACCTGAAGCGGCGGCGGCGGCGGAAGCCTCCCGCTCGTCCATCTCCGACTCCGACGCAGCCACGGTGGTGGTGGCGCCGCCCCGCCGCCTGGAGGCGGCACTCTTCCCCGTCGTACGATCCAGTTTTGACTGGGGAAGAACGCTAGACCGAACGCATCACCGCGCAACCGTCCGTGCCTCCCCCTCTCCTATATGGAGATCAATGGAGTCAGGAAGCGCACGCACGCGCGCGACGTGATGGAGGCGGCGGCGGCGCTGCTTGGCTTTGGTCGGATTAGGTCCGTGCGCCGCGACAAGTCGGGTTGGGTTGCCTGACCACCCCGCGCCCGACTCCGTAAGCCTCCTCTTTGCCTGGACCGGTTTGGCACGGAAGTAGCTCTTTCTTAAAAAAAAAATGATATATACAGTCGAGTCCATCATCAACTACTTTACTCCAGCGACCCAGCCCATCATCACATATTACTTCTCCCCTTCACCTCCTCACATGACCTATCTGGCGCATCTCCTCGTACCGTTATCATCTTCTCTTACCCTTCTCCACCCCGGCTACCTGCTATACTGTCACATTTCCTCTTGCCCCATGCTATCCCCTCCTCACTACCCCCATTGCCTTGGTGTCAAATTTAGCGGTCATCAATCATGCCGCTGTCAATACAGCATTGTGGCACCGCATCACTAACTTTGCCGATCGTCCGGAGGAAGAAGACGGTGACCGGCACTGGATCTCAACGATCCTCATTGCCTCAATGTCGGATCCCTGGATCCTCGCTGGCGGTCAACGCTCGCTCCTCGTCCTTGGTGTCGTCCATGGCGACGAACCAATGGCAACTGCATCCATGTTCTACATGTTCAACAAGACATGATCTGGACCGATATGGCATGGCGGTGACATGATGTGCCCTGGGCCCATGCCTAGGCCTCGTCAGAGGTGAGTTAGGCTGGCGAGCCTCCAAAATGGAGTCCAACACCTATGAGCTTCGAAGCCTGCGCATCACTGATAAGTCAAAAATCTACGGTAAGAGGGGAGAAGGATGTCACAGTCCTGGCTTGCTGATACAAATCACATTGGTAATTGAAAAGTAGTCGAAGATAATTGGCTAGAGTTTAACTAAGAGTCAAAAATTGTAAAAAAAAATCGAAGAGTTAAGAATTGATATTTTTTAGAAAAATTCAAAAATATAAAAAATTGATCGGTTTTCACTGAAAATCGACCGGCCAATTGGTGGGTACTGATCATTGTGTCATTGCCACATGATTTTGACCGAAAATTGATCGGTTTATGTCGACGATTGGGGAGCAGGCCCCCGCCGAGCTTACTTGTTGGTGGAGGGACCAACTGTGACCCCTTCTCACGTGAGGGATTACTCAAAGGGATGACTCACTGGACTTCAACGAGCGTGGACACAGCAGTTTACCCTGGTTCGGGCCTCTCAAGAAAGAGATAATAGCCCTTGTCGGGACCCCGAATTTGCAAATCCGGACCCTCTGTGTATTCAGCACTAGTCCAGGAACGCGCTAGTGCACACAGTCTTAACATCGGTATATATCACAATCATACCAAACGATACTATCAAAGTACTTTATTTAAATAATCAAAGGGTTACTCGACCTTATGGCCAAGTTACAAATATATGCCTTGCAAGGCGAAACTTATTAAAAGAGAAATAACAGCAGCGGAAAATCAAATAAACTTCGTGGCGCCATCCAGTATACCACAGTAATCGATCGGGCTCAGATCCCTAAGTAGACGGATCCTCCGGGAACTCCTCCTCCGAACCGGCGTAGTCTCCTCTTCAAGCGGTATTGTGTTGAGGCAAGGGTGAGTACTTGGTACTCAACAAGTCATGCACGTAATGCAAGCTAATATACTATATGCATGGCTTGGTACAAAGGAATAGCTCAGGGTATATTTGCAGAAATGACTTTTGACAAGTAATAAAAGTAGATTCAAAGCAAGAGAAATAAGTAAAGCATAAATAACTTTTCAAAAAGTTTAACAAACATTTTTCCCATCCTACACCATATTTCCATCACCTTCCTTGTTAAACCAACCCATCTTTTCAAAACCAAGTTATTTTCGTAAAGTCTACCCCTTGATTTGTAATTCAGAGCATTGTCGATCAGTGGACTCGGCTATTCAAATAGATTCTACACTCTGCAGAGGTTATGCACTTTACCCACAAGATACTGAGTCAAACACCACAAAGGCGAAGTTCAGTAACAAAGCCTTCTGGAAGCCTCAAACAACACAGGTGGTCCTCTCCTGGTTCAGGTTTCTACACCATCCCTTCCCTTAGCCAAGGCGAAGTATGGGACCAACACACCGTTAGATGGGTACTGGCCACACCACGATACGCTCCCCGCACAATCACACAAACGGTGTAATCGACACCCTGAGGCTCCACAAGTGAGTCCTTAGCGACTTAGTCAACTAGGGCCGTCCCATTCCACCCATGTGGTTGCAAGTATGACCAGTTCAAAGGCTTGCAAGGTTAAGTCCTTAGAGTGACCAGGGCAAGACTACCCGAAAACCAAATCAACACTCCCAATGCCACAACTGGCCCACCTGGTTACTCTTGCCACATGCCCCGGCCGAAATCAGCTTTTATCAAACCCCGCTTGATTACCATGCACCACGTGTCCAACATCACATGATACTTTTCCAAAACAGGTTCAATATATCATTAAGTCCATATTATCATTTGATTGTCCAAAATCATGTCATGAGCACGAAGAGGTGTCTAAGCAAAGATACTAAAACGGTCTAAACCCATGTTGGCAATTTAAAAATGTCCAAATAGAAAACCAAAAATAGGGTGACGAGGGAAAATCACACATACTTAGATAATCAAGGTGTCATACAGAAAATTTGTGTTTATCTAACACCCATGTTTAAACAAAATATCTTTCTAATTGAACTAGCATGCAATAGTTTAAATCAAAATAGATTTCGAAATAGGATCAACATGGTCAAAGCACAACTTGCCTTCAAAAAGTACTTGCTCTTGGTCTTGAGTTGGATCCTGAGTCAACACTTCTCCCTCGAATCCTTCCGGCACTTCAACGTCTACTCGTAAAGCGTGCAAATAGCAAATACCCAATAAACAATAGACAAAAACATCCCAAAACTCCAAATAAAATCCATAAACAGAGAGAACGTAATTTTCTGGATTTTTAGAAACTGGAATCGTCAAATTTGGAGTTAAAATGCAAAAGTTATGATTATTTAAAGTTTAAATAATCAATTAAATAATATTACAGAGAAAAACTTTAGTCCAAAAATTAAATAAAATTCATATTTAGGTAGATCTCAATTTTATACAAATTTAGAAATTTGAATCGCTCAAATCGGAGTTGAAACGCAAAAGTTATAAGCGTTTGAAGTTTGAATCTAAATTTTGAATCAATATTTCGAATTAATAAATCATTTTCTTTTTCGGAAATTAATTATTGCGTCAGCATGGACACGTGGCAGCCTCGATTGGCTGGTCGACGCCACCGTCCATGGACTTGGTCCACGCTTGGCTCGGGTCTACGGTGGACTCGGCCCACGGCTCCACGTGAGATCGACATGTGGGTCCACTCGGGTGACGTCATTCTTGGCGTCACGAGGCTCACCACGGTCGGCGACATGTGGGACCCATCGTGACGTCATGGGTGACGTCGGCGCTGGCCGGGAGCCGACATGCGAGCCCTTCGACACGCGGGCGCGTGTCGGCGTCAATACACGACGCAGCGTGCGTGATTCGGCCGACCGCGTCGGCCCAACTTCCCGACACGTGGCGCCAATCACGCCGTTGGTTTGAAAATCAACGCGCGGATTAGATCCAGTGTTGACGCTGCTTGGGTTAACGCATTGATTTCGGACCGTTGGATCTAGATCCGATGGTCGAGATTAGATTCGGAAATCGTAACGCAATCTCACCGTGCGATGGCGTGGCGTGATCTCGGCGTTGGATCTTGATCGGACGGCCGAGAGAGCTCGCGATCCGGCGATGGCTTGGCGCGAGCTGGCTGGCCGAGCCGGGACGGCGACACGCCAACGGCGCTTTCGGGCGCGCTCCGGCTGGCGAGATCTCGCGCGCCTCGTCGCGGTGAGTCCGGACCGGGGTCAACGGCGGCAGGGACGGGGCGGACGGCTGAACGGGCAAAGACTGTATGAGCGGCGCGGCAAGAATTACGGCGAAGCTCGCGACGGCTAAACGGCGGCGGTTTGCCTCGGTGAAGTAGAGAAGGGAGGGCGCGGGATCACGGCGGTCCTCGGTACGCCAAGCTTTAAATAGCCTCGGCGTCCGTGCAGAAAACGGAGACCTAGTTTTCCACGGCGGCGGACACGGCGGCGGAGTCCGGCTCGGACTCGGGCGGAGACGACGACGGAGAGCCGTACACGTGGCACGATCAACGGCCCCGATCGCACGGGCGCGATCGGATCCGGGCCGGATACGGCTCGGGTCGGGGTCGGCGGATCTCAGCCGTTGGATCTTGATCCAACGGTTGGGATTGATTAGGGTTAGGAGTGGGTTCGGTCGAGTCACGTGGCTCGGGTCGGACTCGAGTCCAACTCGGGTTCCGACTGATCGGATGAACAAGATTTGACCCGAGTTTGATTTTCCAGCGATTTAATATTTAAAATAATTCCTAGTAATTTATTTAATTCATTAAAAATAGCAAATGACTCGTAAAAATCCTAAAAATTCGAAAATACTTTGGATCATTTTGGACTCAAATAAAATATTTCCAACAAAATTTTATTTGCAAAATTAAATTCTTTAATTATTTCAAAATGGAATAAATTCAAATAAATTCCAATTAAATCCAAATAAATTCAGAAAATTCCAAAATTCACCAAAGTGCCAAATCACACATGAATTTAGGACAAGTAAAATTTTGGGGTGTTACAAACCTCCCCTTAATAGAATCTCGTCCAGAGATTCAGGGCTTACTAAAGGAATAGATTTGGAAATTCTTTCTTCAAATCCTCTTCGTGACTCCCAAGTCGCTTCGCTTTCTTTATGGTTGCTCCAATCGAACTCTACAAAAGCGGGTTGACTTGTTTCTAGTTTCTCGATCCATTGTGTCTAGAATCCTCACGGATACTCCTTATAGGTCAAATCCTCTTGCAACTCAATTGACTCTAGCGGTGTCTGCTCTCGGGAACTCTGAGACACTTCTTTAATCTGGGACACATGGAATACATCATGTACTCCTCGCTAACGATCGTGGCAACTCGGTGATAAGCAACTTAGCCGCGGCTCAAAATCTTAAATGGTCCAACATAACGGGTGCAAGTTTCCCTTTGGCATGGAACCTCTTAACTCCCCGAGAGGCGTAACTCGAGGTATACAAAGTCTTCGTTCAAAACTCAAATCTCGCGACGATTGTCAAGATAACTCTTACAGCCGAGATTGGGCTATCTTCAACCTTTCCCTAATCATAGCGACCGCTTCTTCACCTCTTGAAGAATATCAGGCCCAAAGACACGGGCCACGGCCTCATTCCAATTCAATGGCGTCCGACAGGTCGACCATACAGATGCCTCAAAAGGTGACATCTCAGAACTAGCCTGATAACTATTGTTGTAATCGAACTCGGCATACGGCAAACTTTTATCCCAAGAGGTAGCATAAGCCAATGCACAAGCTCTTAACATATCCTCCAGACCTGGTTGACTCTTTCGGCCTGTCCATCCGTCTGTGGATGATAAGTCATCTTGAAGTTTAAACGGGTTCCCATGGCTTCATGCAACTTATTCCGAACCTTGAGGTAAATTGGGTACCTCCGTCCGATACAATCCTCTTTGGCACTCCGTGTAAACAAACAATCTCGATCATGTATAATTCTGCTAATTTATCTCCCGAGTAAGTGGTCTTCACGAGGATAAAATGGGCTACTTTAGTCAAGCGATCCACTATAACCCATATGGAGTCATAACCTCCTTGAGTCTTCGGCAAACCGGTCATGAAATCCATTCCGATTTCCTCCCACTTCCACTTCAGGTATCTTCACGTTGTAGCAATCCTGCTGGTCTCTCGATGCATTGCCTTGACTCTCGGCATACGCCGCACAATGCAACATGCTCGGCAACTTCTCGTTTCATACTCGGCCACTGAATCTCTCCTTTAGATCCTGATACATCTTGGCGCTTCAGGGTGAATTGAGTACTTGGAGTCATGGGCTTCTTCCAAAATCAGTTGCTTTAACTCCTTTTTGTTAGGCACACAAATACGATCCTTCATCCACACCGTGCCTTGCTCATCCAACTTGAAGTCCTCTCGCCTTGCCTTCCTCCTTGACGGACTTAATCCTCGCGGATCTTGTCATCATCCTACGTCCTTCTCGGATCTGATCCTCTAGGGTAGGCTTTACTTCTAATGCGGCCAAGAATCCGCTAGGTACTACCTCAATCTTCATTTTACGAAAATCCTCACATAACTCATCCTCGACTTGTGGCTAGCAACGTACTCACGGTGATGGCTTTTCCGACTCGTAGCGTCGGCTACTACGCTGGCCTTCCCGGATGGTAATGGATTCCAACATTGTAGTCCTTGATCAACTCTAACCATCTCCTCCGCCTCATATTCAGATCCGATCGGGTGAATATGTACTTAAGGCTCTTATGATCCGTATACACTTCACATCTGTTTCCAATCGATAGTGACGCCATATCTTCAAGGCATGCACTACGGCGGCTAACTCTAGGTCATGTGTCGGATAATTTTCCTCATGCGGCCTCAATCGCCTTGATGCATACGCGACGACCTTTCCATTCTGCATCAAAGACACATCCAAGTCCTTGGCGCGATGCGTCACAATAAATATCGAAGCTTTGAGCAACATCCTAGAGAACTAACACGGTGCCGATGTCAATCGCTTCTTCACTCCTGAAATCCTTTCTCACATTCTCAAGGCGTCCATGCAAACTTCTTTTCCTTCTTCAAAGAATTGCGTAAGAGGTTTCGCAATTGTCGAGAAGCCTTCAATGAAACGGCGGTAGTATCCTGCCATTCCAAGGAAACTCGAATACGGGTCACGATCTTGTTGCTCCCAATGTAACACAGCCTTCTACTTTGCTTGGATCCACTGGCGACTCCTTCATGCGGTCATTACATGTCCAAGAAACTCCACCTTGTCCTTCCAAAAATCACACTTGCTGAACTTGGCGAAAAGTTCTTGTTCCTCGCCTTTTCCAAAACTCGCCTTAAGTGTTCGGCATGTTCATCCTCCGTCTTGGAGTAGATTAGGATATCGTCTATGAACACGACGACAAACTTGTCCAAATATTCCATGAACACCTTATTCATCATATTCATGAAATAAGTGGCGATTCGTTAAACCCCAAAGGACATAATCAGTAAACTCGTAATGTCCATATCTTGACGAATGCGATCTTGGAATATCCTCTCGATCGGATCCTCAATCGATGGTATCCCGATCTCGAGATCAATCTTGGAGAAAACTCAGGCTCCTCTTAATCGATCAAACCAATCATCAATCCTGGGTAGCGGATACTTATTCTTCACGGTGACTTCATTGAGTGCACGGTAGTCAATGCACATACTGAAACTCCCGTCCTACTTCTTGACAAACAAAACTGGTGCTCACCACGGCGACGAACTCCTGGCCTCGATAAATCCTTTCTCCATTAACTCTTCTAGCTGCTTTCTTCATCTCTACCAACTCCTCGGTAGACATCCGATAGGGTCTCTTTGCTATCGGTCTTTGTACTGTACAAGCTCTATCACAAACTCTATGTCCTCGTCAAGCGGCATACCAGGTAGATCTTCGGAAAAACATCGGGTACTCATTCACTCTTGGGACATCCTCTATGCTGATTGCCTTGGTATCGTTAACCATCAACTGTCCATCTCTAACCGCAGTGGGCTTGAAATTCCACTTTCTTCCCACACGGCTCTCAATCGAGATAGTCCTTCGTCCACAATCCAATACTGACCTTGTGCTTGGATAACCAATCCATTCCCAATATAACATCTAAGGTCCGGGTCTCCAAAATTATAAGGTTTGCTAGGAACTCTATTCCATCTATTAGTATTCTCACCCGAACATCCTACTTTCGTTCGGAGTTCGAACTGTGGGTTTGAACTAAAAGCATGCACTTAAGTCTTGCAATCCCGAGTTAAGTCCCTTCATAAAACGAGACTGCCTGGATTTATCCGTCGCTACATCCTCAGTGCGTAGCGTGCTAGCCGAGTGAACTTGTTCGTAGTCGCCACCGGGCCGATTACCTTGCTTCAGTGCTCTGAACTCCTCCTTCTTAAGGTCCATGATTCCTTCAGGCACGTGATCTTGTCGAATGCGGGGTGAACTCTTCCCAAGTGATATCTTGAGGGTTCTCTGCGTGGGCACGTGGTTCTCCCACCATTCGGTAATTTGTTCCTTCCAACCGATGAGAAGCGTAGAGTACCTTCTCATTCCCTATGCATTGAGCTATGTGTAGCTTCCTCTCAATTGATCTTAACCAATCATCGGCCTCCAATGGATTGGCATTCCCAGAGAAAGTGGGTGGGTGAGTCCTCATGAACTCGACAGCCTTTGTATTCTCGCGTGGTCCCGATTAACCTGATTAGCGTGGCCTGAGCAAAGGATTTGCTGCATTTGTTGCATCATAGCATGCATCAATCGAGTCCGGGCAGCAAGAAATGCTCCGAAATTCTGCATATCCATGGCGGTCGGTGCTCCATCATTGGGGTTTTCACTGGGCGAGATCCACTCCCATTGCTTCCAAAGTTCCCACGGTGTTCACCATCGCCGATTTGCTCTAGGTTTAGAGATGAGAGGGAAACAAGAATAGACAAGTAATATGGAACTTATGCGGGCGAAAGGGGTAACTTTAAGGTCCAACTTTATTATTAATAACTTGGTATGGCTGCTTACAATGCCTAAGGGCCTTGCAACACATACTGCACACTCAAAGAAACAATGAAAATCCAAATCGAACTAACTCTGGAGTCTAACGCCTAAAGGGTGACTCTTCCTTCTATGACGCGACTCGGCGAAGGAGTCTCACTATAGAACCTATGCTCACTCATCGAGAAAACCTCCACGGCCTGGGTACGGAGGCTGTGGCATAGGCGCGAAACGATCGCCATGTCCAAAGAATCGTGTCCTCTGTGGTAGTCGAAGAAGCGGTGTCCTCATCGAGATCGACTCCTCTGGATCTGGCTCGTAGCTCAAATCTTGGCTCGGGTGCAGTCCGTACAAAGTCATCTCCACTCGTCAATCCTTCGCAGAAGATGTGCCACATACTCTTGAGCTTCCCGCCATCTGTTCTTCTCTGTCGTGATCTCCTTGCGGGCCTTCAGCTCCTTGCTTGTATTATCTAGTACATCCTCCTGGCGACGACAAATCGTGCCAATCGTGTAACCGTGGCATCCTCATCCCGAATCGCCGGTCGAGAAGGTTATCGCCGCGGATGGTAACGGAACACCGCACTCTCCAACTCTCGGCGTAGATACGGGTAATGTGCCGCATTGCTCGTCGTGATACTTCTTGGATACCCATCTGCATTGTGGATCTCCTGGCGGTCAAAGCGGTGTATCGAGCGATTGCCTGGCCCTTTTTCCTAGCGGTACCTCAATCCTCACGCCACAAGCCTTGATCAATCCCGCTTGTCCGATCACTTCTACTTGGTATTGGGGCTTCTCAAAATCTCCGAGAGTCTCAGAGCATATGCCAAAGTTCCGCTGGCGTGACCAACTCCCGAGATCAACGTAGTTGAACTCTTCCTCCATCTGTCACAAGAGTGCTTTACGTAAGAACCGGAATTTTTAAATTGTGACAAGGTAAGGGAAAATTTCAGCAAGAGACAAGAAAAGAGAGAAGGGGATAAGTCGAGATGTCATTTCTTGTCTTCACAAATTTTTAGCTTTAGAAAATAGGTTTTATCCTCACTACGACCATTCTAGCTTAGGGTTGAGCCTACGGTCAAGTATGGCTCGATACCACCTCCGTCGGGACCCGAATTTGCAAATCCGGACCCTCTGTGTATTCAGCACTAGTCCAAGAACGCGCTAGTGCACACAGTCTTAACATCGGTATATATCACAATCATACCAAACGATACTATCAAAGTACTTTATTTAAATAATCAAAGGGTTACTCGACCTTATGGCCAAGTTACAAATATATGCCTTGCAAGGCGAAACTTATTAAAAGAGAAATAACCGGCGGAAAATCAAATAAACTGTGGCGCCATCCAAGATACCACGTAACCGATCGGGCTCGCATCCCTAAGTAGACGGATCCTCTGGGAACTCCTCCTCCGAAACTGGCGTAGTCTCCTCTTCAACTGGTATTGTGTTGAGGCAAGGGTGAGTACTTGGTACCCAGCAAGTCATGCACAGAATGCAAGCTAATATACTATATGCATGGCTTGGTACAAAGGAATAGCTCGAGGTATATTTGCGAAGAAATGACTTTTGACAAGTAATAAAAGTAGATTCGAAAGCAAAGAGAAATAAGTAAAGCATAAATAACTTTTCAAAAAGTTTAACAAACATTTTTCCCATCCTACACCATATTTCCATCACCTTCCTTGTTAAACCAACCCATCTTTTTCAAAACCAAGTTATTTTCGTAAAGTCTACCCCTTGACCTGTAATTTTGAGCATTGTCCAATACCGTGGACTCGGCTATTCAAATAGATTCTACACTCTGCAGAGGTTATGCACTTTACCCACAAGATACGAGTCAAACACCACAAAGGCGAAGTTCCGTAACAAAGCCTTTCGGAAGCCTCAAACAACACAGTGGTCCTCTCCTGTTCGTGCTCTACACCATCCCTTCCCTTAGCCAAGGCGAAGTATGGGACCAACACACCGTTAGATGGGTACTGGCCACGCCCACGATACGCTCCCCGCACAATCACACAAACGGTGTAATCGACACCCTGAGGCTCCACAAGTGAGTCCTTAGCGACTTAGTCAACTAGGGCCGTCCCATTCCACCATGTGGTTGCAAGTATGACCAGTTCAAAGGCTTGCAAGGTTAAGTCCTTAGAGTGACCAGGGCAAGACTACAGAAAAACCAAATCAACACTCCCAATGCCACAACCGGCCCACCTGGTTACTCTTGCCACATGCCCTGGCCGAAATCGCTTATCAAACCCCGCTTGATTACCATGCACCACGTCCGTCAACATCACATGATACTTTTCCAAAACAGGTTCAATATATCATTAAGTCCATATTATCATTTGATTGTCCAAAATCATGTCATGAGCACGAGTGTGTCTACAGCAAACATACTACAACGGTCTAAACCCATGTTGGCAATTTAATAATGTCCAACTAGTAAACCACAACTAGGGTGACGAGGATCATGGCACATACTTAGATAATCAAGGTGTCATACTGACAAATTGGTGTTTATCTAACCCCATGTTTAAACAAAATATCTTTCTAATTGAACTAGCATGCAATAGTTTAAATCAAAATAGATTTCGAAATAGGATCAACATGGTCAAAGCACAACTTGCCTTCAAAAAGTACTTGCTCTTGGTCTTGAGTTGGATCCTGAGTCAACACTTCTCCCTCGAATCCTTCCTAAGCACTTCAACGTCTACTCGTAAAGCGTGCAAATAGCAAATACCCAATAAACAATAGACAAAAACATCCCAAAACTCCTAATAAAATCCATAAACAGAGAGAACGTAATTTTCTGGATTTTTAGAAACTGGAATCACAAATTTGGAGTTAAAACGCAAAAGTTATGATTATTTAAAGTTTAAATAATCAATTAAATAATATTACAGAGAAAAACTTTAGTCCAAAAATTAAATAAAATTCATATTTAGGTAGATCTCAATTTTATACAAATTTAGAAATTTGAATCGCTCAAATCGGAGTTGAAACGCAAAAGTTATAAGCGTTTGAAGTTTGAATCTAAATTTTGAATCAATATTTCGAATTAATAAATCATTTTCTTTTTTCGGAAATTAATTATTGCGTCAGCAAGGACACGTGGCAGCCTCTGATTGGCCGGCTGACGTCAGCTGGTCCATGGACTTGGTCCACGCTTGGCTCGGGTCTCACGGTGGACTCGGTCCCACGGCTCCACGTGAGACTCGACATGTGGGTCCACTCGGGTAGCGTCATTCTTGGCGTCGGCCGGGCTCAGCCACAGTGCGACATGTGGGACCTTGTGACGTCATGGGTGACGTCGGCGCTTTCAGCTGGCCGGCCCGACACGCGAGCCCTTCGACACGCGGGCCGGCGTGTCGGCGTCTACACGCAGCGCTGCGTGATTCGGCCGACCGCGTCGGTCCAACTTCCCGACACGTGGCGCAATCACGGCCGTTGGTTTGAAAATCAACGGCGCGGATTAGATCGGTGTTGACGCGCGTTTGGGTTAACGCATTGATTTCGGACCGTTGGATCTAGATCCGATTGTCGAGATTATCTCTGGAAATCGTCACGCAATCTCACCTTGCGATGACGTGTCGTGACCTCGAGCGTTGGATCTTGATCTGACGGCTGAGAGCGCTCGCGGTCCGGCGATGGCTTGCGGCGGAGCTGGCCGCCGAGCCGGGACGGCGACACGCCAACGGCGCTTTCTGGCGCGCTTCCGGCGAAGTGAGATCTCGTGCGCGCTCTCGTCGCGGTGAGTCCGGATTCTGGGGTCAACGGCGCAGGGACGGCGACGGCGGCGAACGGCAAAGACTGTATGAGCGGCGCGCAATTACGGCGAAGCTCGCGACGGCTAAACGGGCGGCGGCTTTGCCTCGGTGAAGTAGAGAAGGGAGGGCGCGGATCACGGCGGTCCTCGGTACGCCGGGCTTTAAATAGCCTCGGCGTGCGTAAAACGGAGACCTAGTTTTCTACGGCGGACACGGGCGGCGAGTCCGGCTCGGACTTCGGCGGAGACGACGACGAGAGCCGTACCGCGTGCACGATCAACGGCCCCGATCGCGACGGCGCGATCGGATCCGGCCGGATACGGCTCGGTCGAGTCGGTGGATCTCGGTACCGTTGGATCTTGATCCAACGGTTGGGATTGATTAGGTTAGGAGTGGGTTCGGTCGAGTCACGTGGCTCGGTCGGACTCGAGTCCAACTCGGGTTCCGACTTCGGTCGGATGAACAAGATACTTGACCCGAGTTTGATTTTCCAGCGATTTAATATTTAAAATAATTCCTAGTAATTTATTTAATTCATTAAAAATAGCAAATGACTCGTAAAAATCGAGAAAAATTCTGGAAAATACTTTGGATCATTTTGGACTCAAATAAAATATTTCCAACAAAATTTTATTTGCAAAATTAAATTCTTTAATTATTTCAAAATGGAATAAATTCAAATAAATTCCAATTAAATCCAAATAAATTCCAGAAAATTCCAAAAATTCACCAAAGTGCCAAATCACACATGAATTTAGGACAAGTAAAATTTTGGGGTGTTACAAACCTACTCCAGCTAGTGTATGTTCTTGCAATGTATCTGAGCGTATGTCTCTTGTCTTACAGCCGATGCATGCGTGTTGTGTTGTGTGTCCCCTCATGATGGGGACGCTTTTATAGCTTACAAAGGATCGAACTCCATGACCCCTACCCGCGACGCTTGGACCTCGCCCAAACGTGGGCAACTAGTGGATCCTATCTTTCCGCCACTCTCCCACGGAAAGCGGGCTAACGGAAGTTACGCCGGGTGGTTATTCTCACCGACCCCGAGACCACGTAAGGTCGGCCGATGGCCGGCACCGAGCTCGGACATCTTACCCGAGCCCGAGCTCGGAATCGACTGGAATACGTGGCATTCTAGGTCCCACCCGAGCCCGAACTCGGAACTGGCCGGAATGCGTAGCCTTCCAGGTTCTGAGTAGACCGCCCAGGGTAACGACCTCCTGGTGGCTCGGGCGGGAGCGAGCTTGGTCGTTGGCGGCATCCGAGGTAATTTATGGAAATTACCCGACCCCCCGACAGTTTACGTCACATAATTTTTTTAATTTTTTTTGAATTAGATCGATTTACCGATCGGTTTTAAATGTCGAATCAGTTCGATATAGTTTTCAACGGTTTTGTGAACCCTGTCTTAGACCCATGTCAGTTTGAATGTTTAAAAGACCCACTAGATACATAACTATTCTCGTGGTACATGACAGAGGAGGAGGTAGGGTTCAAATTATCGACTAAAATCGATCGATTTTTGCAATAATCACCCTTATCAAGCCGGTACGATATATTATACCGGTCGGTAAACCGGTTAAATTCAAAAAAATTTAAAAATTTGGAAAAAAAAATGCAACGCAAATATCGTGATTAGCGAGGCATATTGAGCGAAAAATAGCTCAAAAAATTGATCCACTAGGAGGTTCGCTTGGTCGGCGGATTTTCGAGGAAAATATCATGATTAGGCCATTCACAATGGAGAGTTTCATTACACGGTTTTTAATAGTGCTACGTCATATTTAGATGTTTGAGTTGAGGAATGAAACAACCTCTCTCAATGCACAGTTCATTTTGCAATTTCATAGGTATGACATAACATTTAATTGTTGGATGGTGTTGTGATCAAATGTGCCATATAAATTGTGTAGTCACTTGCAATTATATCTAGCACACTACAATATAGCCACACGGGATCCAGAAAAGGTGTAGAGATGAAACAAATCACTCTCAGTGGGGTTTCATCCCAGTTTCAAAGTACTTGGTAAGCGTGCACACCATGTTTCATCCCCATGAAACCCAACTCTCTTCTCTCCTAATAAATTTGTTGCCATGTCAATATTTTTATCTATATGGCATCTCATTTAATGAGAATGAAACTCCTATTGTGAATGGCCTTATCGAGCTAAGTATCACGATTTTCGATGAAAATCGTTGATTTTAAAAAAATTCAAAAAAATTGATTTTTAAAACTATTCAAATTTTGATGATTTTTTACCGGTTTTTGGCTTGATTTTTCTAATTTTTAAAATTTGATTTTTTGTGCGACTATCGAGGAAACGGTAATTGAAACCCTGGGAGGAGGAGGCCGAAGCTCCTGGACCTGGATGGACGGCATCGTCGCCGGAGCGTGAAGGTGTTTAAGTGCCAGCTTCCCCGGACGAACGCGCCTTACTCGGACGAGGAGCCCGAGACGACGTGCACCGGCGTCGCCGCCACGCCACCGTGCGACTGGTGCGGCACGTACGTGGAAAGCGGAGAAGCACCCTGTGCGGGACGGCGAGGTACTGCTCCGAGAAGCATCGGTAGATGCACCCAAGGTTTAAAATCTCGTTTTGAGTCAAATCCCGGAGGTTCCCGAAATCCGAAATTTCGGCGAGATTCGGAAATTCCGGACAAAATCTGGACGAATTGCAAAAACCAAATTTCAAATCCGGTTTTTTTTCAACCGGGAAATCCGAGATCTCGGGCGAAATTACCGAGATCTCGGCCAAATTGAACCCGCCGAAAAATGGTTCAAAATATGTCAAAAGAATTTGAATTTTTTTTTGGATGGTCCTGACACATTACTAATGTTTCCATAACAATTTGAGATGATGATCAATCATGAGGAATTTTTTAAAAATGTAACAGTGGTAAAGTCATCGTAAAAACCGTATGTAAAATCAGTTTTTGATTTTTCAAATGTAACAAATGAACTTGAAGTCATTTAAAAAGTTTTATATATGTTGTTGCTTCAAGCCAAATACTTGTGAGGTAATTGCATGAATTATAAGAAGAATGTTTCGTCTTTTCATGATATTTTAAGAACACATTCATGTCATGTAGAGTACTTCTCATGACATTTACATTGCAAAACTGCAAATTGAACACTCATTGTTGTACGATGCGAATAATCATATTTCAACAAGTATTTGTACCCTTCGTTTGTTAAAGTTTTTAGGCAGGATTGATATGTTTTCTCTTTTGTAGTACAACAGAGTAGGACAAAATATGGCAAAAGGTTCTCATTGATTTGCCTATTCTGGCACCCTGTTCAGGAAATATATAGTATATGAATTAATTCAAGGAAATAATGGTAGCGGTACATCTAGAACTCATCAAGATCCCAGTTCTAGTTGTGGTCATCAATGGATATTGTACGATCGAAAATCATCAGTAGTTGCAAATTATGAGTCTCAGCTAGCTGTTGATGAAGCTATAGCTAGAGAGTTGCAAGAGATAGAGGACTTTTGAATCCGAAATTCGAAATCCGAAATTTTTTTGAATTTTTTGAATTTTTCGGAATTTTGAATCTCGGAGGGAAATTTCAATCCTTGGATGCACCACCTGCGGTCTGGCCTTGGGGAACGACTGCCTCAGCGTCATCTTACGTCCGACGAGGCTTCTTCCTCTGCTCCTGTTCCACGCAAAAGGCAAAAAAAAAAAAGAAGCTCAACTACGACGGCGGCCTGGTCGACTGGGCGAGGGCGACCATCGTCGTCTACGGAAGACACGCAAAAGGCAAAAAAAAAAAAAAAAAAAAAAAATCGCCGTTGCCGGGGATCGAACCCGGGTCACCCGCGTGACAGGCGGGAATACTCACCACTATACTACAACGACTTGCTTGTCGTAACGGGATATCTCTTTGTATTTATCTAGTCGTGAACAAAGCTCAAGAACGCTCCCTCTGAGAACAACTGGCATCTCAGTACTGCCCCCATGAACGTTGCAGGTATTTGGGGTTTCTATAACTATCAAGTTGTCTGGCTTATATGACATCTTATACTTCGTTTCATGGAATCAAATATATAGTTTGGTAGTTATAGAAAAGGCCTCAATGGCTAGCTAGGTTTCGTGCATGGCTTAAACAAGCATGCACCAGATATCCTCAGCAATTGTTTACTGCATGATTGTACGTACCCTCTCGATGATTAATGAAATCTGAACTTCTTCACTGAAAGATAAGCCAAAATGGCCCGACCGCACGTACACATATGCGTGTATGCCGCCACAACCATATATACTACGCTGTCCCATATATATATAGTCCTGTCCCTTACTTTGTAAAGCTCCATAGCCCCTCCTCCTCCTGGACATACTTCGTATATTAAACTCCGGAGGAAAGCTCGCCAGAGAGCTCAGCCACGCGTCCCACCCCTTCTCTCTCCTCTTTTTGCGAAAAAGCCCCTCCGGTTCTTGAAATTATGGATAGGTCCTTCGCAATTTTTTGTGAGAGGGAAATTTTTTTCCCGGTTCGCGTTTAGGTCCCTCGTTCGCCATTTTACATAAAGAACCTCCCGTTAAATACGAATCGTAAACGAGCCCTTTTATAGTTTTTCAAAATAGCGAACAGGTCCAAAATCATAACAAATAGGTCCGTGTGCTTTTCGCTCGTGTCCTTTCTCCATTTTGCAGAAAAAAAAAAAAAATTGTGGTCCGCTTTTCTCCGAGCATTGAAAAAATGTTTTCGCTTTCTCCGCTTTGCCGGAAAAAATGTTTTTGTGATCCGCTTTTCCTCTAGAGCATAGAAAAATGTTTTCGTTGGTCGTTTTCCTATAAAACCGAAAAATGTTTTTGTCGTCCGCTTTTTCCTCGAGCATGGAAAAATGTTTTCGCTTTCTTCGCTTTTACGGAAAAACTGTTTTTGTGGTCCGCTTTTTCTCGGAGCATGGAAAAATATTTTCGCTTTCTCCGCTTTTCCTAAAAACGAAAAATGTTTCGTGGTCCGTTTTCCTTCTGAGCATGGAAAAATGTTTTCGCTTTCTCTGCTTTTACCCATTCTCTCTCCTCTTTTTGCGAAAAAGCCCCTCCTGGTTCTTGAAATTACTGATAGGTCCTTTGCAATTTTTGTGAGAGGGAAATTTTTCCCGTTCGCGTTTAGGTCCCTCGCTCGCTTTTACATAAAGAACCTCCCGTTAAATACGAATCGTAAACGAGCCCTTTTATAGTTTTTCAAAATAGCGATAATGGTCCAAAATCATAACAAATAGGTCCGCGCGCTTTTCGTTCGTGTCCTTTCTCCATTTTGCCCGAAAAAAAAAAAATTTGTGGTCCGTTTTTCCCTCCGAGCATTGAAAAATGTTTTCGTTTCTCCGCTTTGCGGAAAAAATGTTTTCGTGGTCCGCTTTCCCTCGAGCATAGAAAAATGTTTTCGTTGGCCGTTTTTCCTATAAAAAACCGAAAAAATGTTTTTGTGGTCCGTTCTTCCTCCAGAGCATGGAAAAAATGTTTTCGTTTATTCGTTTTACCCGGAAAAAATGTTTTTGTGATCCGTTTTTCCTCCGGAGCATGGAAAAAATATTTTCGTTTCTCCGTTTTTCCTAAAAAAACGAAAAATGTTTTGGTGGTCCGTTTTCCTTCGGAGCATGGAAAAAATGTTTTCGTTTCTCCATTTTACCAGGAAAAAATGTTTTTGTGGTCCATTTTTCCTCCGGAGCATGGAAAAAATGTTTTCGTTTCTCCATTTACCTTAAAAAAAACCGAAAAGTATTTTGGTGATCCGTTTTTCCTTCGGAGCATGAAAAAAATGTTTTCGTTTCTCCGTTTTACCCGAAAAAATGTTTTTGTGGTCCGTTTTTCCTTCGGAGCATGGAAAAATGTTTTAAAGTGTTCTCGTGGTCCGTTTTTTCTACGAAAACGTTTTTTCAGCTTTTTTTGTATTAAAAATATTTTTTTTTCGTTCACGTGCGCGGCGTGCCGCCGCGCTCAATTTCCTAGTATATATATATAGTCCTGTCCTTACTAGGACCATGCATTCACTCTCCACTCTTTCCTTTGCTTTATTTTCCTTTCCTTTTCCTCTACACCATGCTCCATCTTCAGTAATGCCAATTCTATCCATCTATGGTTTGTGTGTCAATAGCATTTCCAGCTCTGACCGTACTGTTCATAAATGGCATATGATTGGGTACATCTTAGTTTCGTGTGATACACCTGCCCGGTCAATTATATGTCACGGGTTGCTCATGCGCGCGAGAAGTTAATCTCACTGCTACAGAATGATATAATATTACATTTTTATTTGGATCAGTTCCTAACTTTTTAGGGGGGGGAACCGATAACGGTAGATGATTCGGCATGGGTCAGAAATATAGTGCAAAACGTCACTATCGGTCTAACATCAGAACCGATAGTAATGTTATATGTATCACTGTTGGTTCTGGTATCAGAACCGATAGTGATGACGACGGTCATCACGATCGGTTTCTGAGGTTAGAACCGATCATGATAATACATATATTGCGTCGATTCTAATCTTGGAACTGACCGTGATGTGCCTCTTCAGTAGGTTATAACCTTCAGCCTGAATCCTTCTTTGTTGTTGTTTTAGAGGTCAAAAAAACCCACTGACGCCCTAAAAAACACAACATACTCTACGAGTGGAAGCAATAATTGGGGTGAGAAATAACGATATTCTCGGGGATGGGTGTTAAGGGGGTAAAGTTGAAGTCCTAGTTTGAGGAGATTTCCCCTCAATTTGCCCTCATTTGTGTTTTTTTTAAAAGGTGACAATTCCTTTAAATCCCTTCAATTTTGTACTAGGTAATTCGATATCATTGTTAATGTTATAAATGTATGTCTCGTAACTAGGTAAGAAGGTACAGGGAGTAAATTATATATCTTGAAACCCGTCATCTAGTTTGCAAATGTAATTAAATAATGTCTCAATATTAGCTAGTTGTAGCTCCAATTTTTCTTAATTTAGGCCCTGTTTGGTACGGTTTCATATTCTAATAGAAACGGAAATGGTTCCAGATTCTTGGTAGAAATGTTTCAGGTAGAATCAAAATCACTGTCTGGAAACCGTTTGGCTAGCTGTCTGGATTCTGTGAATCGGGGTGGAACGGGGTTGACGGCGATTCGGCCCCGGCGTGGAATAGTAGCAAAAAATTTAGTTTTTGTAATAATGGAGATAATATACAACACCTCTTTTTTGACCGGTAGTTTGCTCGTTTTACATGGCGGCTCATACAAGCGACTTCTAATCTACAACCTCCTAGTAGCATGTCTCATATGTTTGGGAGCTGGTTAACGAGGTTTGGAAAGGATTTAAGTGCTCATATTTTGTTCGGGATTTTCGCGTTGTGTTGGTCTATTTGGCTATGTCGAAATAATAATGTTTTCGATAGGAAAAAATATCAAATCTTTTGCAGGTTATCTTCATCTGCTCCAACTATTTGGGCGCGTGGCCTGTGTTGCAACGTTTAGAGAGGCTCGGGAGGTGATGTTGTCAGCATGTTGATCGTTGAAGATTATGACCAAAGATCTGTAATAAACGATTGGCCGCATGCACCTTACGATGCAGAGACCGAAAGTTATACATCGCTCGCGTACTTACAGTCTGCACATATATATCATATCATGCGGCTGGAGAGTATAATGTTATAGCTTTTGGCATGGAGCCTACGGCATGATTTCGAAAGGTGCCGGATATGCCATTAGAAAGCACTGGTAGTGGTTATCATCCTGACACTAGCTGTTTATCCTTTACCAAGCATGCTTCCAGGGGGATGCATGCTGTGCTAGCTCCTTGCCTTTTTGCTGGTCACCATGAAAGCATAACCGATAAAAAGTCAAATAATCCGCATAGACGATAAGTTTGGTACTGTTGTCCAATTACATATGTCTGCTGTTTTAAACGGTTCATCTTGATTGGTGGTGCAAAACTACCGCCGAAGGATCATACTTGTAGGTAGTCACAATCACTATCTTCGTGTCGCGATGACGATCCGCACGATCTCGTGCCACGATCACGATCTCAAACCGTATCGGACTCAAGAATCTAACTTAAAGGCCAAGTCACCAAAAAAATAAAATAGCAAAAGGATGCCGCGCCCCCGCAAAGGCAGGGACCGGATTTTAGCGGACCATTCACGCAGGTGCCGCACCCATTGCGTATTTACTCTATGTATGTTATTGTTGTATATTATTTTATTTTGTGTATCGAGCTGTTTCCTATGTACGTACGTTTAAGAAAGGATAAACGCCGGGCCTTATCAAGAATTATTTTACGGCGCCGCCTGTTCGACAGCGTTGGATCGCACTCCAGCAGACGTAGTACGTACGTACGTGCAGGGATCAATCGATTCGATAATACTACTATCAAAGCAAAAGATGCTGGGATTAAGGTTGGGTCGGCGCAATTTAAATATATATTGTACTCCCTCCGTTTCTTTTTATAAGGCGTATTTGGTTTCGTTAGGACAAGACTTTGACCAACGATTACTTTATTAATATATCATTTATGCAATACAAAATCATAATTATATATAAGTACTTTTGAATACAAATCTGCTAATATCAATTTTGTATCATAAAAATTTATATGCTAATAGAGTAATTATTGGTCAAAGCCTTATCCTAACGAAATCAAATACGCCTTATAAAAAGAAACGGAGGGAGTAATTCACTTCTGATTCGACTCTTAGTCAACTCTTTGGTGCGAGGGAGTTTGTGGACGCAACTCAAAACTTACATCTAAGCTGAGGCCACCGATTGATTAATAGAACTGTCCATGTCTAAAAATATACGGTATATTTTTTTGAATGGTTTTGTTTGAAAATATAAAACTCATCTTACATTTAAATATGAAATTAGTGTGATGCTCTATCTATACGTTTAATTAATCTCAGTTTTACTCTGTATGGATATATCGAATATAGTGTTTACAGATAATTAATAACTAGCGGTGGTTTAGTCGTATTTAGGCCCTGTTTGGTACGGTTCCAGATTCGAGTAGAAACAGAAACAGTTCCAGATTCTTAGTAGAAACATTTCAGGTTGGATTCTATGAATCTGGTGGAACTGGGTTGGGACCGATTCAGCCACAGAGTGGAAAAAGAATAAACGATCCGAGGAGAATCGTTCCGAGTTTTAGTCCGTTTGGTTGAGTTTCTTCCCGAACCTAGTAGAACCGGCTCGGTTCCAAGTTGCCAAACGGGCCTTAATATTTTTTTTTGATTAGTACATGTTAAAAGTATATGATTTATGAATTTGAGCGGAGCCAGTTATTGTTTCTCACTTTACGGACGGGCCCACACTGGTTGTTGGCCTCCTGTAGTCCTGTGATCCATTGCCGCAACTACTGGTGTAGCACTGTACCACAGGTAGCCGGGTAGGTCCCTTCTCCCTTGGTGTCTGCGATGGAATTTTTTTTATAAATAATCAATTTTTATTTGTGTATTACAATTATATACGTTCATAATTTTTTTTTACAGAAGTAGACTCTTTTCGCTACACGTCAGCGCGAGATTGGAGCAAGTCGCGCCACGTCAGCGCGAGATGGAGCAATCGCGCCACCTCAGCGCGAAAAGCAATTCGCGCCAGCAGGGCGCGACGGGCAGGGGAGGTGTCACGCCAGCAGGGCGCGACGGGCAGGCGCCACAAGCGGCAGGCGCTGGCGCGCGGCAAAGCGCGTCGGCGGGGCAGCCGACTGGCCCGGCCCGTCGAAAGAGAGAAGAGAAGAGAAGAAAGAAAGAAAAGAAAGAAAGGAAAAGAAAAATAGGAGGAAAGGAAAAAAAAAAGAAAAATAAGGAAAGAAAGAAAGGAAAAGAAAAAAAAGGAAAAGGAAAAAAAGAAAGGAAAAGAAAAAAGGGGAAACATTTTTCGTTAGCATTTTTTTTTCAAAATTTGCAAAAATGAATAGATTAATGTGGTTTTGTTACTTTGGAACCTCCGAATGAAACGGAAAAAATGCTCAAATATACATCGGATAAATAATAAATATCAGAAATATACAACAATAATAAAAATTTGCAAAAATACCCTCGCCGCCGCCATGCCGGCGACGTTAGCAAGATGTCCAGTAGATTGAACTCGAATACTTTGCTCCTTATATACTCTTTATGAATTTTTTTGGCATTACGATATTGTTTAATATTCCATCCTACCGATTTTGCCGCATCATAATTTTACTCCGTCCTCCGCCACTATAATACACGTACTATCGAAATGAGAATAGGATGATATCCTATTACCTTACCTTAAAATTGATGTTAAGATTAGGATAGAAGATGCACATGTCCAAGGAACAATAACGGATAATAAAGGTACATAAAAATAATAATTTCGCCATATCAGAATTTTTCCTGGCCCTCCGCTATCGCGCCGCCGTCCGCGTGTTGCCGCGGCAAGAGTTCTGCGCTGTCCGTCGTCCGAATATGAATATTTGACTACTGTGCTTAATTAGCTTGTCCGTATGACCCGTCATACTCATCCTGATTGTAAAGATAACATTTATGTTCATTTGAAGAAATTTCATTGCTGTTTACGATTGTAGTAATTAGGTGATATATCGAAATGAATTCAACGAAACGAACTATACAAATCCGACAAGATCCAAAGTCACGCACAAATGGTAAACAACAATGGCATGTACGGCACTCTAACGAGTATACCGGACTAAACCTAACATGCCTTAGGGAAATGCAACAACAACAAGAGCATTAAATCGTACACTTTCTTGAGAGCACCGAGGATATTTTCCCTTACGCAACCCTTCGGCTCCTGCCGCCCTGGCCTAGCCGCCCTCTCACGCTTTCTCTACTTTTCAGCCTCCTCTCCGCGGCATGGCGCTGTCGTTAAACCTCCCTCTGCCTGCGCATCTGTTCGAGATCTTTGCTTGCGCTTCTCCTCCTGTTCCTCCTCACGCCACTGCTGCTCCACGATAGCCCTCCGATGTGAGTACTCCCGATTCCGCCTCCTGTCCATCTCGGGAGTTTGTTCCGCGTCGTAGAATCGGATGAACTCGCACAGTGGAGGCTGCAATTGGTCACATCACATCGTGTTAGACACATGCAGGTTCGATTCAACACGAATTGCAGTACGAACATACCGGCCTTCTCGCCCCATCCGCATCCCGGCGTTGGCGCAGAGTCGTGGTTGCGGCGGCTCCGATTACCTCATACCGTATGTGTATGAGTTGTCTACTGACCGTCGGAGCGGCAAGGATCCCCGCATAGGCACATGGGGACCTCCGTGCCTTCGGGGATGGTTTGGACAACGCTGTTCCTAGGGGGCGAGGGAAACTCCATTGGTGCTGCTCGTGTGGATTGCCGGGGCTGGTTCTTCGTTGTATTGGAGCAGTGGTTTGGTTGATGCAATGTTGGGAAGGAGGAGGGGGGTTAAATAGCCTGCATTAATAGAGCGACATACGTGAAGCAAGAATGAATCCGTGAGCATCGGATTCCTTTGCAACTCTGCCTGTGCTTGGTACCGACAAATGCATGCAGCTTTGTAGCTGGGAGGGAGGTGCCAGTTAGGCTTTGGCAGCTATGCTTTGACAGGATGACTCAGGCAGTCTGTGCGAAGCATTCATTTGACTGCATTTTTTACAGTTGCAAAGAGAGTTGAAACTGGGATTTTTTTACAGAATATGGCAGTCCGTATACCAAATAGCAAATCTGGTCCATTCGGCCCAAAAAAAAACTTCCAACACGCTTTTTCCCGGGCCGCCCAAAATCCTTCGTCGTTAGGGTTCGCGCGCGACTATAATAGTTAGGGTTATTGGGCGTAGAGAACTTATATGCAAAGGGAGTTGAAACTGGGATTTTTTTATAGAATATGGCAGTCCGTATACCAAATAGCAAATCTGCTACATTCGGCCAAAAAAAAACTTTCAACACGCTTTTTCCCGGGCCGCCCAAAATCCTTCGTCGTTAGGGTTCGCGCGACTATAATAGTTAGGGTTATTGGGCGTCGAGAACTTATATGCAAAGAGAGTTGAAACTGGGATTTTTTTACAGAATATGGCAGTCCGTATACCAAATAGCAAATCTGGTCCATTCGGCCCAAAAAAAAACTTCCAACACGCTTTTTCCCGGGCCGCCCAAAATCCTTCGTTGCTACGGTTCGCGCGACTATAATAGTTAGGGTTATTGGGCGTAGAGAACTTATATGCAAAGGGAGTTGAAACTGGGATTTTTTTTATAGAATATGGCAGTCCGTATACCAAATAGCAAATCTGCTACATTCGGCCAAAAAAAAACTTTGAACACGCTTTTTCCCGGGCCGCCCAAAATCCTTCGTCGTTAGGGTTCGCGCGCGACTATAATAGTTAGGGTTATTGGGCGTCGAGAACTTATATGCAAAGAGAGTTGAAACTGGGATTTTTTTACAGAATATGGCAGTCCGTATACCAAATAGCAAATCTGGTCCATTCGGCCCAAAAAAAAACTTCCAACACACTTTTTCCCGGGCCGCCCAAAATCCTTCGTCGTTAGGGTTTGCGCGCGACTATAATAGTTAGGGTTATTGGGCGTAGAGAACTTATATGCAAAGGGAGTTGAAACTGGGATTTTATTATAGAATATGGCAGTCCGTATACCAAATAGCAAATCTGCTACATTCGGCCAAAAAAAAACTATCAACACGCTTTTTCCCGGGCCGCCCAAAATCCTTCGTCGTTAGGGTTGGCACGCGACTACAATAGTTAGGGTTATTGGGCGTCGAGAACTTATATGCAAAGAGAGTTGAAAATGGGATTTTTTTACAGAATATGGCAGTCTGTTTACCAAATAGCAAGTCTTCTCTTTTCTCTTCTTATCTTGTTTTTCTCTTTTCTGTTATCTTCTTTTCTTGTTTTTCTCTTTTCTGTTCTCTTCTTTTCTTGTTTTTCTCTTTTCTTGTTATATGCAAAGAGAGTTGAAATCTGATCATCGATTCTTCGACACTTTGCATGCGGTGGGACAAAAGCAATAATGACACGAGTTTGATTTGACAAAAGTCGATGTAAATGTACAATCAACAACAAACATTACAAAGGCGTAAATACAACGAGCAATACAAGACTCAATCGCCGAGCTCGTCGTAGCCCTCTCCTGGTCACCTCCCTCTCCCTGGTCACCTCCTCTCCTGGTCACCTCCCTCTCCCTGGTCACCTCCTCTCCTCGTGCACGAGGTGCAGTGCGCCTCTTCTGTCGAGGTGCATCTGCAGCTCGACGTCTGGGCCCTGAAGGGGTCCACCGGTCTGGTGGCTGCCTGATCCGGGCTCCAAGCTCAGGTGGTACAGGAGTGCGGCTAGCAGAACTCGGGTCTGTAGGGTGTGTAGGCGTGGGGGCGCTCGGGTGCGACCCAAACAGGACGTCCGGATGCGTCGGTCCAGCATAACCCGTGTCGAAGTCGTCCGCCTGCGTGTGTGGCGTAGTCTGGCCCTCCGGACGGTAACCTAGAAGTACTACAGTCAGTTCGAGTGACGAATATATTTCAAAGTAAAATGTCTAGTAATGTCGATTCTGAAGCATATTGAACACACCTGGGGTCTGAATGATGTAATGATTAGTCATCCATGTAGCGACGCCAGTGTATCCGATCACGTTGCCTTTCATAAAAGACTATTAGTTACTTACCACAAAATGCAATGCATGCCTAAGTGAGAATATTACCTGACACGAAGAACGGGGCCGGCTGCTGCCATGACGAGCTGCCAGGCTGGTCCTGTGGCGGCGGCGGGTACGACAGCGTCCTAGGTCCGAAGGGTGCTGTCGGGGGCGGCGGTGGGTGCGGCAGCGTGGTAGGTATGAACGGGGGTGTCGGTGGCGGTGGCGTCGACGGCGGTCGTATCGATCCGGACCCCTGGCATCTTACGCCCGACGTATGCGACCCCACACCGGCGGCGTCAAAACTATGCCGGCAAGAAACGGCCCGCACAATCCTCGCCGTCTTCGCGATCATTCGATCCATGAACGCCGTGATGTCCTCCCGGGAGGTCTCCAACCCCCCGCACAAACGGCCTCTCATGGACCTCAAGTCTTGCTCCATCTCTGTCCCCATGTCGCCCTAAAAGTGATGACATGATGTAAGATATATGTATGCTTGCATGCCGTTCAAAAATTGAGTAGATTGCCTAGTTTACGTACCACAAAGTGCATCGCCGATGCAACATGGGTGGGATATGTGTCGTGAGCACGAGCCGGTACGATCTCCTCTGGGTCAGCAGGGGGCAAGAGGCGTACTCGCGTAAGTGGGGAGTACCACCGCAGTACTCTGGTATCCCTGTATGTCGTATACGTCATAATCTGCAACCCGGTCTTGTAGTGCCTGAGTCCACTGCTCCACCCAAGGGGCCATTTTCACGGCCCAGTTAGTCCGGCGGCCACCTCTCCTCGAATGCCTGCGGAAGTCGCAAACACGTTAGCATGTGCAATGAATTGCATTCGAAATGTAAGGGGGAGTGATGTTACCGACATGTGTGTCTCTGTGGGGATCGCACGCGCGTGGAACAGGGACCTCTGCTGAGTCCTACCGCCTCATTACCCGGTGAACCGAGTAATCCTCAACGTACACATCGTACACAAGCTTCCGTCGTGTGTGCAAGTACACCAGATCTCGCGCACACAGGATGGATAAACCGTGCGGTGCGCGCTTGCTAACCTCCGATAAGGTGTAAGGCTCCCACCGGACACGCTCCGGCCGCAAAAGGTCGACAGCCTCAGTGAAGTGGGCGTAGACACTCCGTACCTGCAGACCAGCCCATTGTGGCTCTGAAGGTACCGATACAAAGTTAATACGAAAGAGGCTGTAAAGCGAGATTGCGTAGCAAAAAAAACATGTCCGTACCCGTCTGCGGCACCAAAGAGAGCCCATCGTAGGGCGGTCCACCTCCGTGTCCCCGTAGAACTCCGGGCCATACACCCGGTCGTCAACCCATGGTCGTCCAATCTGGAAGCGCTCGAACGACCATAGCATGAGCAGGAGTGGGCACCCGGAGAGGATCGAACCGAGGCGCTGGCCTCCGAGGCATGCATCGCATAGACCCTGTAGGTGGCACAAAGTCTGGTGAACCCGGTGTGCTCGGGAACCTCATGGGGGCAGCATCCGCTATGGCCGTCTGGCCGGGACAAGCCTAAGCGTCGGCCATTTGTCTCCATGGGTCGTGGTGAACATCACCCACCCGAACAACCACAACAGGTAAGCCTCCAGGTGCCGGCTCACCTGGTACTCCGTGGCGTCCCCAGCCATCCTAGTTACCTGCAAGAAGGAAATGTTTTTGGTTACACAGATAAAATAAATCGAACCAATTTTGAACCTTGCCGACACATACCTCGAATTGGCGAAGCCACGTGAGAGTGGGACCGTGCATTGCCGTGGGTGTAGCGGGCGTCACTGCGGCTGGCCTCCTGTGCGGCAAAGCGGGAGGACTCCTGCAAACCGAGCAAAAGGTCGCCACGCCGGTCGTCATCCACCTCCGTGGCACAACCGCTGGCCGATTGGGAGGCCGGTCAGCATCAAAACATCCTGCAGAGTCGGCGTCATCTCTCCGCAGGGCAGATGGAAGGTATGCGTCTCAGGCCGCCAGCGGTCCACGAGGGCAGTAAGGAGGGATCGGTCGAAGGGGAAGCGTCGGGATCGCTCGACGACAATGACCTCGCCATCCAGACCTTCGACGTGGTCCTCCTGTGTGGCCTCCACCATCCGTGCAAGCGGAAGTAGTCCCGCCGCCTCTAATCTGCAACAATGAATTACAAGTTAGACCACAACATGTTTCAACCCATTAAGTACCACAAAACTTAGTACGCTTACATACCTGGGTAACCAGCGGTCGTCAAGGCCCCATGCACGCATCGAGTCCGTGGTGGACAAGACACCAGGATCCGTGCCGGCCTGGTAGTAGCGTGCAACCGTGCGGTGGCGTGCGTCCAAGTGACGATCAAGAAGGCCGTACGGCCAATCGCAACCCTCGCCCACAGCCGCCATACCTGCGCACGACAAAACAAAATAATAATTTATGTTGACGAGATCAAAGATAGACATTATGTCAAAAGCATAAACAAGCAACACCATGCCCCAGAACAAACACATGTAGTTTTCTTCAATACATAACCAGACGCAATTCTTTTCACATTACAAGTACTCACTCCTCGAAGCATGACATAAAGAAGGAATACAATAGTTGTCAGGAGTCATGTATGATTATTACATTCCATACAGAGGGGGGGAACCCTCGAACAAGGCAAGCGCCTCACAGGCATATACGTCAAGACCCTCCATCTGAAACGCTCTTCGCAGGACATTTGTTCTTCCTATGGCCGTACTCTCCACATAGGACACACCTCCGGACAGGGCCTCCAGCCTCAGACTCATCCATGTCGTTGCGGATGCGGCGCGTTTGGCGACGACCTTTCCCGCCCTTCACTCTGTTCATGTCAGGGACCCATCTGCGCGTGGCATTGTCAATTTCAGTGAAGTTTCCCGGCAACACGAAACCCATGTAGTTCACGGACCACGTTTCAACTACCGTATCCGCCATGTAGTATGGAGAAACAAATTGTACATCGCTCATCTGAATCGGCGCAGCCGCCAAGACATGCGAACAGGGTTTATGTAGAAGGTGCGGCTTCGGCAAGTGCAGTGCACATGCCATCCCCACCACCGCCTAAGCTCACTTCATGGGTGATTCTCCCACTTGACATTCCCAGCCCCTCCATATTCCTCGGTGTTACCTCAAATCGTAACTCCGTCGTACTCCATGACGGCGACGGAATGTAGGAGGGCCTTCTCAACCTTCTTCGCTATCCAAGTTGTAACAACGCTGCGGTAGGGACTCGAATGGTACTTGCATGCAACATCGCCGCGGCATGCCGTTTCGAAAATACCTCACTGCACTGCATACAACATACCTTCCACGATAGCGACAAGGGGCATGCCACAAAGACCCCTTATTACCCGGTTGTATACCTCAGCAAGGTTGGTTGTCATAACCCCATACCTTGCCCCAAGTGTGTCATCCAATAGTGCCCACTTCTCAACCGGTTCAGACTCGATCCAGTGCGAGAAACACTTGATGTTTCTGGAACGCCTCCTTCTGATGGTTGGGGGTCAATGTCCGTAATGGCTGCAAACGCCGTGGTGCCTCCAATCTTGCCCCGGCTTGTCTCTCTCCGTCACGTATCCGCTTGCTAGTGAGCTCGTCAAGCTTCTCCCAGATGGCATCAAACTTTCTCTGCTGATTTTGCTTGCACAACCTCTTGAATAGGTTCATCAACTTCTTACTTTTGAAATATTTGAACAGGTTAGCTGCCATATGTCGCATGCACCACCGGTTACGCAAATCCGCCACGGAAAGGGCTCTTGCACATCTCCCTGCATCTTCTTTATCGCTTTCATCAGCCCAGCATGGCGGTCGTGAATTATGCACACATTAGGCCTATCCTTCACAACCCCGATCTTCAGTTTTCTGAAGAACCACAACCAACTCTCGTAGTTTTCACCTTCCACGAAAGCAAAGGCTATAGGAAGTATCTGGTTGTTTCCGTCCACACCGATGGCCGTCAGAATTTGGCCCTTGTACTTGCCGGTGAGAAAAGTCCCATCCACACACATAATCGGCCGGCAATGCCTGAAAGCCTCCACACAAGGCCCAAGTGCGATAAAAGCACGCTCCATAACCATAAAGCCGGGTGGGTTCTGAGATTCTCTATCATGTATAGCAGTATATGTCCGGGGTTTCTTTCCTTCAAGACGTCCAGAAGCCGGGGAAGATTATCATAGGATGCCTCGAATGTACCAAAGCGCTTCTCCAATGCCTTCTGCTTCGCCCTCCACGCTTTGGCGTAGCTGATTTGGTATTTATATCTGTTCCTCATGGCAAGTACTATGTGTTGTGCCTCCATGTCAAACTTCTCCACAATCTCTCCGTACATCACGTTCGCGATGAAAGATGAGGTCAGGTTACGATGTCTCGATGTTACATTGCTTTCGAGAACACAAGCTGTCTTTGCACAACCTTCGTGACTACCAGTTCAACTCATACTTGGGCTGTGGGCATGAACACGCCAACCGCATTCGGCGTTTCGCACTTCACCGTAACAATCTTTACTGGATTTCACAACTCTTGCCGGCCGCTGCAAGCTCATTGCCCAGACCCTTATAGCATCCTGCAAAGCGGACTTCTCCGCGTACATTGCGTGCACACGAACCTCAATTGGTCGGTACTCACATGTCGAAGTCGGCGGCATCATCGATCGCTAGGTCTTTCGCCCCTATTCCAAGCAGCCAGGCACTGTGCGGACATCTTGTCATCATCGTCCGAGGACGATTCATCGTGGTTCGTCCATCGCAAGTGCCTCTTCTTCCCCGCCGCCCGTAGATTGTCTTCCTCTAGCATATCCACTAACCCTTCCAACTCCTCCCCTTCATCCGCTTGTCCCGCGCCGCAGCCGCTTGACCGAATATTGTCATGAACTTCCGCGGACCTTACCTTGCACCGCGATCGGGGTTTCGTTACTTGCCAACTCTGTTTGGTATCGCTTTGCACATAGAGGACAAAACCCAGCCACGTCGTCTTGATGAATTGACGTAGTTCCTCCAAGATCGAGCACGGCTCCAACGGTCTAAGCACCCATACCGAGTCGTGTGTACCTCTCGGCCACAAGCATTTAATGCTCACATCATGCACTATAGGATTCAGCGAAAGACTCGACAAATCCACCATGAGATCTTGAAACTCATTTCACCGGATTCTGATGGTATAAAATACACTGCTGAAAGCTACTCAGATCTACCCCGTATTGCCCCTCCTGAACCACTCCGTCACCGTAAAACACTTTGAATGCATCCATAGCAGACGTAGCTACTGCAAATTAAAAATTATTTACGATATGCCCAATTAATATTTGATATACCAACTGCATATTAATGGCAACTGCAATAGAGTTGTGAAACAAAATAATTTGAACTGCATCGTACTACACTACACATATTTATAATCGTACAACATGGTACATCATTTGTAAATTAAACTACACATCAAACATATTTCAAATCACAACGATACAAAACTATAGTTTTTTGCATTTTCCCATGAATTTACAAAATTGCAGGATTTTTAGAAAATTATTTTATTCAATTTGAATTTATGGTTATGAAATAATGTATATCACATGATCAAGTTAAAACAGTTTTATTATTTAACACATTTAAAGCACACAATCAAATTATTATTTAACCTAATTACGAAATTGATATCACACGATCAAGTTATGACATAAGGATTCTAAAGAATACTACCTCATTTATTTTGAATTTCAATTGCACTTTCAATGTGAATTCTATTTTAAACCAGAGTTCAAACTTTAATTCTTTTTTCCATGAATTTAGAAACTTGTTTCACTCAATTTGAACTTATGGATCAAAAGTTATGACCATTTCAATATATTCGATTTAAATAATTAAGGAGAAAATTGAAATTACGTTTAGTTGATACCCTAACAATTTTACGGCGTGTGTTGCAATATTTAGTTCATACCATAACAATATTTATATTTTACTTAACAATTTTCCTGTGTCCCCAAAAATTTTCTGTAACATTTTTTTTTTGGCTCTAATAGTTACATATTCCAACTAATATATTTCTAAGCTAATATTATATTACGTACCAATATTATATACAACATTATTCACACATAATTACATAAATTATGCACAAAACAAAATTAGTTACATAATACATTATTTTACATTACTATAATAATTTTTTAAGACTACTTACAATTTTTCCTACGTTAATTTTGCCGAACGAACAGCATTTTTTTTCCTCCAATAATTAAATTTTGCAACTAATATATTTCTAGGCCAATACTATATTACGTACCAACAATATTTGCACATATGCAACATTATTCACACAAAATTACATAAATCATGCACAAAACAAAATTATTTACATAATACATTATTTTAGATTACTATAATAGTTTTCTAAGACTACCTATCATTTTCCTAAATATATATAAATTACATTGACTGAAAAATAATTATAAAAAATACTAACCGACGAACGACGAACGAACGACGAACGAAGAACGAACGAATGATGACCAAGCACCTCCTCCTCCTCTTCTTTTTTTTCTTCTTCTTCCTTCTCCTCCTCCTCTTCTTTTCTTCTTCTTCTTCCTTCTCCTCCTCCTCCTCTTCTTTTCTTCTTCTTCTTCTTCCTTTTCTTCTTCTTCTTCCTTCTTTTCTTTCCTTGTTCTTTCTCTTTTCTTCTCTCGTGGCTTGACCAAATGGCCGTTTGAGCATGGCAATAATGCCGCCCGTCCCGCTGCCCACGCTGCCTGCCAGTCCCGCCCCGCTGCTCGCTCGCCCCGCCTCGTCGCGCCAGAGCCCGGCCACGCCGCTGCCGCCGCCGCCGCCGGCCCCGCCGCTCGCCGCTTCGCGCCCGTCGCGCCACCCTGGCGCGACACCACTCCTCCTTCGCTCCACGCTGGAGCGAAATGCCCTGTAGCCGCCACGTGTCCATTTCGCGAGTACGTGGCGCGAAAATCCCCAATTCGCGATGACGTGGCGCGAAAATAGCCCAGTTTTGTAAAAAAAAAATAAGAAGGTATATTTTTGTAATACACAAATAAAAAATGAATATTTATAAAAAAAATTCGTCTGCGATGCGAGAAACAAAAATTCCAAGGATCCTTTGCTCCTTGTGGACTGCAGCGGCAATGGGGAAATGGCGTTGCACACACCAAAATACACAGAAAAGGGTAGCCGCGAGCGTGCGAGTGCGATCAAGGATCCAAATTCTGGCAAGATTTCGAAAATTTTGGACGAGAATTCAGATTTTGGACCCTCCGAGATCTCGGCCGGGTAAATAATAATAATAATAATAATAATGATGCTACAGTAACCATCCAAATCTCGATAATTTCGGCCAAAATCTTTATGATTTTGACCAGATTTGATTGGATTTAGGGTCAAAACCACCCACAAAAAATTTCAAAAAAATTATGACGTGTTTTTGATCATTTTTTGGTTGGTTCAATTTGACTAAAATCTCGATGATTTCAGCCGAAATCTCGGATTTCCTGGTTGAAAAAAACCGGATTTGAAATTTAGTTTTTAGATTTCGTCTTGATTTTATTTGAAATTATGAGATCTCACCGATATTTCAAATTTCGGCCACCTCCGAGATAGGATCCGAAAATGAAATTTAAATCCTTGACTGCGACCAATGAACCATGCATGTTGTCTGTATGTACGCTGCAGGCCCACTTTAGCCTAAAGCCGATGTTTTTCTAGCCTTCAAAATTTGTTTTTGACAAATACAACTTATTTTCATTCGAATGTATGAAACTAGTCTATTTATTGAGATTGAAAGGTGCAATTAATGATATGAGCCAATTACCACCCCAAGAGAGTTGGTAGAAAAGTGCCAAACAAGGGAAGCTCGGCAGAATAGTGCCACCTACTGAGCCTAGTTGGGTCAGAAGGACGGGGATTTGTAGTGAATTTAATTAATTAGTGATTTAATTAATTAAAATGATTAAATTAGTGGATTTGATTCCTACAGAGGAAAAGGAGCTCGGTAGGAATCTTGGACGTGTCGAGTTTGGAATGCCGCTGCTCTCGGCCCATCCCCTCCTCCCTGACCGCCACTCCAAGTTTCATCATTCCAGACCCCAGTGCCCCCTCTAAATCTCCTCCTCCTTCTTGGCTCCCACAGTCCCACTCAATATCCCCTCGTCCTCCCTGGCCTCCTAGACCCCGGCGTCCGGTGCCCCTCCAAATCCCATCCACCTTCTTAGCGGGCCACACCTCCCTCTTCGTTAAAGTGCATGGCTGAAGATCGGGAATGCCATATTTGGCGGCAGCATAGCTAAAGACTACTGGACCTGGCGCCGAGGTGGTGAGGGTCATTGAAATCTGGAGCCGTTGCTATCTTCTTTCTCTCCGACCGTCGCCGTCTTCTTCCTCGGGACTACTAGCATGCTAGAGGCGCGGTGCTGCAAGACCGTATCTGGCGGTGGCATGACCGAAGGTCGCTGAATTTGGTACCGAGGCGCCAAGGAGCGGTGAAGAGGCGATGGCATGGGACGACGAGAGAGGTGGTGGTGCGGGGAGAAATTTTTTCAAGTTTTTTTTTTTTATTTTGTCAGGTTTTGTAATCTCGTTCCTGATCGAAATCCAAAATCTCGTCAGCATTTTAAACCATGCTAGTATAAGGTAGTTGATGATAGGCTTGGATTTAGATAGAATGTTTTTAGAAAGGGCCGTTTCTATACTAGGTCGGCCCAGGTATCATGACCCGATGGATCGTGGTGTGCTGAGCCATTCAAATTTCTAAACATGACATAATCTATCATTCCTACCGTACTAATCTGATCTAAAAATATCTATATATACCGTGCTTTAGGCCATGTCAAGTCAGTCGTGCCGAGAACCAGCCTAAACAGGGCAACGGCCTACTTCGATCCATCATCCATGCATCCTTTGTTTTTTTTCTCCCTCCAAATTTAAATGCATGCTTGGGTTATTCTAATTTCACTTGTCTTTAGCACCAAACTTTGACTATATAAAATATTCTGTTGCACCGCCCTGCCCCAGGCCCACACGAGCCTTGTCTTGATCAAACATTAATTACGTCCATCACTCCATCCATGTCATCCATATTCAGGGTATACATTATCGAATCGACCTTTAAAATCGTTTTTTTTTGTTAAAAAATCATTAAAAAAATTAAAGGATTTTGAAATCAAATTATTTTTAAAAAATAAAAAACAAAACGGCCAGTTTTATTGACTAATTGAACTTTTTTGGCAGCCGATTTCTAAGTGATTTTCGTTGATTTTCATAAAAAAAATCGAGTGATTTTCATCGATTTTTGACTGATTTATGCCGCATAAATTTTTTAAATTAGAACAATTTATTATCAATTTTTTATTTCAAACCGGTTCGATACGGTCAATTATCACGATGTCCGTTTAAAAAAAAAAGACGAGAAAGAAGTAGGAGATGGGTCATGCCATCTCACATAGTACTACTCTCTCGCATTATAATTACGTGTTGTTCTAAATATCGGCCGGGTCTATAAAACATAATTTTAACTATTAATTTTAATTATAATATATTTATAAATCCTCATAAAATTATAATATTTTAAAAGTACTTTTTAAGTAAATTTATACATATGGCTTTCATGTATGTAATTTTAATACTTAAAAGTATATTGGTAATCAAAGTTTCGAAATTTTAATCTCACACACACACATATATATATCCCCTTACTACTGTTGGTGAGGCACACACGAGCTCGAAATATGGGAATTTGGCATTGTAGTTTCTACAGTGCCGCAGCTATAATGCTGCGATACCTTTTTATTAATTTTTTACGTTTAAAAGAAATATTTTTAAATATTTTAAAAAAATATATTTTTATTTTTTTAGAAATAACCATTACTTTTTATCTCGTTTGTTAAGGTTTTTCTTTTTAAAAATTTTCTCTTTTTACTAAATTTTTTATCTGTCTCGACGCTTCCTTCCGCTCCAGAACCCGCTAGTCAAGCACTTATCATTGGAGGCAGTACTTGTCCCTTCACTCCCTTTGTCACAAGAAAAAAAGTAGAAGTGGTAATCCATTCACTCACCATCGTCGTCGTCAAGCGCCACCAGCTCGACCACCAGCTCGTCGTCGTCGTCAAGCGTAGCTACTAGTGGTAGATGGGGTGACAGCGTACGTCCACCCTCTCGTTCGCCTCCATCAACTGCAATTTGCCATCCATGTTTTAAAGCGCACCATGATCGAGCAAGCCTGCCTGGCCAGCTCCTACCTTGGAATATAGAAATTTCATTGGTTTCCCACATGGATTATTGTGTTTTCGCCAACATATATTTTTCTAGAACAGGAGGAATTGGAGTTCAAGACCTCACAACCGGCAAGTCGTAAAAACCAATTATGTAATTTTAGGCCTATAGTAATTTTAGGCCTCACAACCGGCAAGTCGTAAAAACCAATTATGTAAAATACCAAGACAAGATCCACAAAAATAACCTGGCTCAACCAGGGTTCACATTACCGAAATCAACTAGAAAATCAACCCTAACCCGGTACCGATTTTCTCCAAAGATCGTCGAAAAATCGCAGGTTTTGAAATCCAAATTTTTGAAAAAAGTTTTCAAAAAAATAAAAATAAAAAATATATCGATTTTCATCGATTTTCTCCTGATTTTCACCGATTATCGCGATATTTTAACCGGCCAATTGAATGTTTCTCGGAGACAATTTTTTGAGTGATTTTCTCTTACATGAGGCCAGCTAATGAGATAAAATTTGCAAACTTTGTGGAGCAGAGACATTATTTAGGTTAAAATGCCACAAAACTGTCTTTGCTTTAACTCAAGCAACAATTTAACTCGGTTTTTCATTAAGACACAAAGTATCTGAATTTCAGCAATCAATAAATGGACTGCATGAAAAGCCTTGAAGCATTACTCATATCAGTTAATTGTTTACAGACTTAGAGGCTTAGCACAATGCAAAGTAGTGAGGAAGCCCTGCAAAAACAGAATTTTCATTGACTCAGGCAGACTTGCTTAAGAAAACTGGTTGGCTGTAGATTTAAGAAGTGGATCATAGTGTCCTGCTGTTCAGTTTCAGCATAATGATTACAGTCAACTAGTAACAGGTCGGCTATTCAGTTTCAGCAGAAAATACTTGTGCAAAAACATACTGCTGCTGTGATAACCTACTAGAACAGGTACTGACTTCTTAAAAATGCTTCATGACTAGAAGAATGCATACTTAACATGGCACAATATATCCATTCCAAAATATTTTGCCCTTAAAACTTTCATCTTGGAATCCTTAGTAGTAAGTCCCAATTTGATGACTGAAAACAGAGAGCTTGTTGAGTATGCAGTCATGGTAGGCAGCAATTTAGGGGTACTGACCTTAGAAAAATTGCCAGCATCAGATAAATTTTAAAGCTAAAAATCGTGGTAAAAACTGACAACAGGCACAGAGTGTTCAAATGTGGACTACTCCAACTTTTTCGATGGAAAATATTATTAGTTAGTGCTGGCTAATATAATCATTTATCTACCAAACAAATATTGCAGTCCAAGTGGAAAACAATTAACATGCTAACTGAATTCCGATGAGTATAACTGAAAGTCAATCTTAAAGATCGTCATTTTCGTAATGGATAAAGGAACTCAAGAAAGATACAAGTATATAGACAATACATAGATTAAAACAAGCACCAAAGAAATGTCGTTTCGCAAGCAATATCTAAACTTGTGTGGTCGTAAGAACTGAAAGTGAAACATTTCCTTTGGATATGTAAGTTGCAACATTTGGTGCTTGCACACCAGGCCAACATGAGGCCAAAATAAGACCAGTTGCAAGAGGAGCAGATAACTTCAAGGTCTGCAAAATAAGACACCAGAATTAGGTGTAGATAAATACACTGCAAATTACGAGGAAAACATCTAAAAATGAAACTTGAGACCACTCTTGAACCGTTAAATCTGTTTAGGGCATAACCTATTAGATCAATTTATTAATTTGAGCCAGCCAACACCTTTTTCATTTAATCTTTCCTAGAACTTTACATGAAAAGTCCTAAAAAAAGCTTGTTTATCAAGAAAAGAAAGTCTAGCATAACAGCATCTCCAAACAAAGGTGTAATAATTCGTAACTAATTTATATGTTGTATGTTCCTTTTTGTTACATTACTAGCAATAATAAGAAGTATTGTCAGAGACCTGGCTCCTGGCTTTCTCCTAAATAGGAACATTATCTATAAACTTATTATTGACAAAATCAAATTCCTATCCAGCAAAAGCAGTACTTATGCTATGCTAAGCTTTTATTCTGTATCTTTGTGAAGAAGTCTGCCAATTGAAGCTCTGAAGGCATATACTGAAGTGCTACAACCTGATCCTGTATATGTGACCTCATGTAGAAAGCAATGCTAATAGCACATGTACTATCAGATAAAAGAGGGAGTCGGTGTGGACATAGAAACACCAAAATCCTTAAGTAACCACCGTAACCAAGTAATCTCTACTGTCAAAAAAGCCATAGCCCGTAACTCAGCCTCATCACTTAAACAAAAAACTGCTATTTGCTTTTTAGTCTTCCAAGCAATGAGAGAATCACCGTGAAAAACACAGTAAGCGGAAAGAGACCGATGATCAGAGTGATCACTAGGCTAAGTAGCATCAGAGTATGCTTGGAGCTGTAAATAACTGGAGCGTGAAAAGAAAAGAAGGCGAGAGATAGTTTTACGAAGATATCGCAGAATACGAAGAATATGACTATAATGGAGCTGAGTGGGAGCTCGTGTATATGAGACCAACTGATGTCAAGAAGATTACAACGTTCTTATGGTGTCTCAAGTTGGGTCGATCCAACTCCATGTTCTCTAACATGTGTCCATATTATTATTTTGATATCTCTATATATATGACCCGTGAAATATAGTCATCAACTAATACATATGCTAGTCTATTCATATGTGTCCTCATATATTTATTGACTAGGGATCACTTTAGAATAATCATCACAAAGTCATATATATAGTTTCACAAAGAAGTCACACACTTGCTAATAAATAATAATGACAATATTCAAGGAATAAGATAATTAATCATGAACATAAGAAAATATAATCATCTTCCTAATTGTCTCTGGGGCATATCTCCAACTAGAAGAATTCTCTATCTCCTATTGTTAGTTTCGTGACCAGATTAATAATAACCAAAACTTATATAACACGGTGATTGCATGATTGGTGATTTGGTATATATATAAAAGAAAATAGTTCCATACTCTTGGGAGTATGTACTCCCACCTTCAGTATACCTCTTAAATAATGTTTTTATGCCTCTTTATCCTTTTGAGTATACTCTAATACTGATTATAAGGTACTCCAAATCGAGTTTCATGAAAAATTTCATCAAAGTCCACTTTTTTATAGCATAATTTGTTTATATACCCCTTTGCATACAAAAATGGTACTCCCTCCGTTTCTTTTTATAAGACGTATTTGGTTTCGTTAGGACAAGACTTTGACCAACGATTACTTCATTAATATATCATTTATGCAATACAAAATCATAATTATATATAAGTATTTTTGAATACAAATCTGCTAATATCAATTTTGTGTCATAAAAATTATGTGCTAATAGAGTAATTGTTGGTCAAAGCCTTGTCCTAACAAAACCAAATACGCCTTATAAAAAGAAACGGAGGGAGTATATAGCAAAAAATAAATGGCTCCAATGAAGTTTTTTCAATCAAACCGCATTGGAGTCTTTTAGAATTATTATTAGAGTATACCGAAAGTGATAAAAGAGTATAACACGTTCATTCATTCACACACACACGTGTGTGTGTGTATGAAAATGCATCCATACAACCAAGAGTATATACTCCATACTCCCTGTGTATTACTTGTGTTACGCAAGTGGAAGCACATTCCATAAATGGAAGTTGTTAATTGGTTCCACTTAATTAGGAAGCTGTTATTAACTAAATAGAGGTAGGGAGTACGTACACCTGGGAGTACAAAACAATAACAACTTTCTAATCAGTAGGAACCAGTACACAACTTCCACTTATGTAGTATGTGTCCACTTGCGTAACACCAGTTAATGTATATGGAGTAGGAAGTACATACCGTGAGTGTGTGTCTATATATATATATATATATATATATATATATATATATATATATATATATATATATATATAGAGAGAGAGAGAGAGAGAGAGAGAGAGAGAGAGAGAGAGAGGAGGGGGGGGGGAGGAGTTAAGGTTTTGCACTTTCGCGTACATATTTTTTTAGAACATGAACAATTGGACAGTAGTTAATAGTAATTTTAAGCCTCACAACCGACAAGTCGTAAAAACCAATTATGTAAAATAAAGAGACAAGATCCGCAAAAATAACCTGTCTCATGTAATATATACCCTCTCTTCTGTTCCTTTTTAGATGTTACTTTAAAATGCATGCAGTCAACCTATCAAGCGGAAATGTTATTTTTAGATTCACATTGGAAATAAACTTTTCATATCACTATGCTTTTTTAACTGTTTTTACTAATATGCAATTAGAAAAATTAATAGTCCAAATACTCCATATAATAAAGTCTGGAGATTTTGGTAGCTCTCGGCAAGCCACGTCGCCCCGTGCGTCCGGACCGTCCGATCGTAGCTTCGAACGGTTCAGATCAACTCTCCCAAAGATCGGCTTAAAAGAAATTCCTTCTCTGCTCTCTCCACCACGAGGGCCGTGTGGCGCAGTGATGAGAGCGTTCGCTCGCGCGCCCGTATTTTCCCCGCGTGATGCGTGGCGCTGCCGCGTGGGATCTAATTTTTTTTTGCAAAAAAGCCCCTAGGACTTTATTAAATTGCATACATATTCTTTTTTCCCGGAAAGAGATCTTTTTAGCGTTTAAGCCCTCCGAAAATTCCTTTTTGCGTAAAAGTTACACTACAGTCCGAATTTTCACAAATAGGCCCGTTTCTTTCCTTTTTTTTTGGTGTAAAGGCCCTCGAAAATTCAAAAAAGTACATCCCGATTCGGATTTTGTCGAAAAGGCCCCTAGAATTTCTCTAAATTACATCCCAGTCCAATTTTTCCCATCAATATGCCCACTTTTTTTTTCTACAATTTGATTCTTCAGGAAAAAACACCCAATTTTTTCTGGTACGATGTACGCCGCGCCCACTTTCCTAATGTGTAATATAGACCTTGCCGATGCCTAAAACTACAAGTAAAAGAAAAGAACAAAGAGAGTAGCAGTAGTTAGCACGAACAGAACTCTAGCTACTAGACAAAAACCATCGTAGTCCCTCAGGTCACAAATATACGTGGTTTGGGGTTGTGTGCAGTTAAACTTTTGAAATTTGCTTGATAGCCAAATAATCTTGGCACACTTTGCTACACATCGAGTTGAGAATGTTGTTGGACCGAGTTAGACGCTCATTTGATTCATAGCCACAACGTTGGCAAGATTTCTTTCTTGCAGTCTAGATCCCATGTGTCAATGACTCAAAAAAAATATAACAAAATTCCTTTTACTAGCTAAAATGTGGCATCAATTTTAATGAACTAGTCTTAAGCAAGTTTGGCAAAAAAAAAAAAAAAATGGCTAAGTATAGCAACCCTATTATGTGGACCAAACAAGCACTTAAAATATTCAATTTAGACAAATGAAAGTAATATATATAGATTTGTTTCGGAAAGTATCTTCATAATATTATAATTTTATTAGATTTTATAGGTTATATTATAATATAAACTAATAGTCAAATTTGTGTTTCGAAGATAATATTGATATCCAAAATAATATATATGTATTTATGATTGGAGAGGAAGTATATATATCATGTAAAATCTAAAAGAAAAAAGAAAAGAAGAAATCGAGCCAGCCTGGCAACACTGAGTCGGCCTCGGCATGCGCATCACACCTAAGCTGGAGTTTGGGGGAGGGGGCGTTATATAAGCAAGAAAGGAGGGGCGTACCTTGAAACCCTAGCTCCACTCCAAGCCACCCGGTGCCAGCCCTAGCATAACACGCCACACCAAAACCGCCTCACTCCACCGCACCCACGCTGTGCCCAAGCCGCCGTGTGTCGCATGTCATGTTGTCCTATGGCTACGCGTCGAGCCGTGCTATCGCTAGCCACCTTCGCTCCTCTGCGTCGTCCTCGGCCCCTCATCATTGCGCCTGTCGAAGGAGGCAGATCGCTGACTGAGGAAGAAGAAAGAGGTAGGAAGGAAGAAAAAAGGAAGAGGAGGAAGCACCGAGAAGAAAATAGAAGAGGAAGAAAAGAAGAAGAATGAAGAAAGAAAGACAAATAAAGAAAATAAAGAAAATAAACAAACCTGCAACTAGGGAAGAGAAGAAGGGAGAGAAACCACCACCTTTGATATTGACGAATTTTCGGGATGCAGGTATAAGCCCGAGGATGACCGTTATCATGTTAGCGCGATGTAGTTGAGCAAATTCACAGTAATATCACTATGCTTTTGAATTGAAATTTTTATGAGGTGAAACTTTTCGAGTTGAAACTTTCTAATTTTAAAAATTTTATTGAAAACATTTTGAGTTGAAAATTTCCAATTTGAAACTTTTAGATTTGAATTTTTTTTGAGTTGAAACTTTCTAATTTGAGAATTTTTGAATTAGAATATTTCAACTTGAAACTTTCCGTGTTGAAACTTTCTAATTTCAATTTTTTTTGAGTTGAAACTTTCCAATTTTTAAATTTCCATGTTGAAACTTTTTTATATGAATATCTGATTAAAAAATTTTCAAGTTGAAAATTTTGAGTTTAATTTTTTTCGTGTTGAAACTTCATATTGAAAATTTTCAAAGTTAAAATATTCTAATTTCAAAATTTGGTCTTAGAGAGGGAAGAAAGGAGGTGGGGCCGGATCGAAGGGATCAAGTGAGTAGGGAAGAGGAGGTGGAAAGGTGGAGGTGGAATGGTGGATAGAAACATGTGATATTCTAAGATGGTGTCTTTAAATTTGTTAGTTTGAGTTTACTCTAAATTATTGTTACTTTTTTAAATTAGAGGATACTCCATATACTTAAACCGAGAGAGAGAGAGATATCACGAATGGGGCCGGCCGGGGTGTGTTTCCAGGTTCCGACGCAATGAGGCAGCGAATGGATGCTGCGTGCGGCGCTGTCGAGCTGGGACTGCTTGCCGCTCAGCCTAAACAAACAAACAAACAAACAAACAAACAAACAAACAAAGGAAGAATTAAACGATCAGCTAAGAGAGCTAGCGATGATCAACAGTGAAGAGCATTGACGACATTGCTGCATGCAAGCCAATAGATCTAGCTAGCTAGTTAATGCGATTTTCGTAATCCTTCCATTATTCTCTGTGTCTGTGAATCTCTCTCTCTATACATATATATCTAGATTGACTATAGCTGGAGTATGCACTAGATTTGTCGTTGTGCTGGGTAGGGCCGTACGAGGAGCAGACACATGGAGCCAGGCTTTCCCTCTCGCTGCGCAGCCCAGCATGTTAATCTGGCATAGTAATTTGTTTCGCAAGAGAGTAGAGACTGAGCGAGCGGGTCCTGCTGGCCGTCGTCCAATCACAGCTCGACAGCAGCAGCCAGCCGGTCTCCCCTCCCTCCCTCGCTTGCGTCGCGTCGCGTCGAGTTGCGTTGCTTCCCCCAACACCGATCGATCCCTCTCCTCTACGCTTTAAAGCCAGCCTCCGCCCATCTCACCGGCGACCTCTCGCCTCCTCCGACCCATTCCGCGCCTTCCCCGTACCGGAATCAGAGATGGGTCGCGGCAAGGTGCAGCTGAAGCGGATAGAGAACAAGATAAACCGGCAGGTGACCTTCTCCAAGCGCCGCAACGGCCTGCTCAAGAAGGCGAACGAGATCTCCGTCCTCTGCGAGGCGGAGGTCGCCGTCGTCGTCTTCTCGCCCAAGGGCAAGCTCTACGAGTACGCGACGGACTCCCGGTACGGCCGTTCGCCTCCCTACCCGTTTCCATTATTTTTCCATTATTTCTTTCTGCGTCGTATCGACGGTGTACCGGCTGCCGCCATGCTTCCGGCCTATGCTTGCTTGCTAGCTCGTGCTGGTTCTTTCTGCTGCTAATTGCTTCTGTCTTGCCGGTTTTGCTATTTTTGGCTTCTGCTCTCGGTTTTGCTATTTTTGGCTTCTCGGTGTGTATGCTGCTAGCTACCACCTCGTCTCACTTTGGTTGTATCTGTGAGCGTTTTTGTTGCACGCTGATGATTTTATGCACTGCTCTGCTCTGCTGCTTCCATATTTTGGGAAATCATCCCTTCTCTCCTCTCTTTCTTTCACTAGCTTTCCTTTCTTGTGCTGTCCCTTTTTCTTTTCTTCTTGCTTCTGACCGATGCATTCCTTTTTTGGGATCGATGGCCGCCTTTCTTTAATTCACCTTGAGCTACCTAGTGCTCATGCAACACTATCTATCTATCTATAGACATATATATACGCTAACTGCGTGTGTTTAGATTAGATTGCAGCGTCTAATAATTGTATAGAATTATAGATCAGCTCTTGGTTTCTCCCTTCCTTCATGAATTAATTGTACCGCAAGGAGTAATTTATTCGCTCTTTTCCTAAATTTCCTCTGCCCAAATCAAATGCGTGCGTGTTCCACTTCTCTAAACAGCAGCAGCAGCAACAGTAATAAATCACATGTTCCAAGCAGTTCACCACCAGTGGCATGCACGTACTCGATCATCCTATCATAGATGATGCATGTAATCTAGCCAGTGTGTCTTAATTAATTAATTCTCCTATCTTCTTATGCCTTGCTAAACAGTACTATCACTTATGCGTGGTCTTTCTCAAACTAGAGAGAAAAAACTTAATACCACATCGATCCTCATATGGAGACGGATCTATCTGGCCCTTTCTCTTTTGTTTCTTCTTCTTCCCTTTGATGCTTCGATCTCCCTCTCCTCGAGGATCTTGGCTACTGTTCATGTTTCTTCTCTTTGATCCATTGTTCTAGATGATCGCTCAGTTATATTCGCTCCAAAATTAACAGCCGGATGGTATTTGCCTGTGTTCATAGATGCATCAGTGTTCCATTAATTAATTAGTGGAGATAAATCAAGGTACGTGTACGTACCTAGCTATTGATGAATATTTTGCTCTCTGACTTCTCCAAAAAAAAAAAAAAAAAAATTGCTCTAGAGAACATGTATATAAAGTATCACCCAACCTAATGCGTTTCTAACATCGTTATATATAGAACAGTATGTCCGTTGTACTGCATCAGTATATATACGCCAGGAAATAGACCCAGCCATGTGGTGTTACATTAAGTCTAATTAGAGGTGATTAATTCCTAATACATGCTCACTGCTCTCTTATCTCTTTCTTTCCTCTCTGAGATGATCTGTAAGCTAGGCTTGGAGCATGCACGTACTACAGGAGCCTCTGAATGGAAAAAGAAGAACAGTACTGGAGGTGCTTCAGGCTTTATTAGGAGCTTCACTCTCTGTACTGTAGTACGAAATATATATTGCTAGGCTGCATGGACATGTATTGTATATATGCATATATAATATTTTTTTTGGAAACAAATGCTATGCATATTATTGTTATCTGCGGCTAGCCTCTCTATGATTTAGATTAAAGGACAAGTTTAAGATAATAGAAGTGTTTCTATGCTCTTCCTTTTAAAAGTTGTACATCTATTAAAGCATGAATGAAGGGTAGATGATGATTACTTACCCCTTTGCTTGTTTCAAGATTTGTACAACTTGTACTAGAAGGAAAAAATAGAAACACTGCTCTTAATGAATTTGTTTGTGGCACAGAGCCACAGATATGGGGTGGGCTTTTAAACTATTGTTTGTACGTACAAAGAGCTTGTACTTTGTAGCATACTCCTTTATGTATGAAACTGGAAAAAGTTTGAAATTGCATATAACAAGGGGTGCAAATTATCATGTATCTTGGCTGTGTAAAGGATCAGATGTAGTAGCCTAGCTCTATTAGTTGCCTGAACGTGTTGTTCAGCTTCGGAGCGTACGTTATGGTCTTCCATTCAATAATTCAACTCTTTGCTTGATCAATTTTTTTTCTCTAGGCCTCATGCATGCATGTCTCTTCAAATTCTGAATTGGCTGGGTTATTATGTGTAAAACCTGATATCACATGTGCTTTGTATTTCATTGATCATGGTTCCATACTACATCACCGCTTTCTTCAAGATAGATCATGCACCGGGATACCACTTAGTATTCTTCTTAACGTATGCTTGTCGTCTGCGCTGTTGTGAAGGAGGCATGCTGCTTCCAAAGTAATCCAGATTGATCCTTACAGTTTAAATAGTAAAAGGGGTATTCTATTTCCAAATAGTAACTTAAGATCTGAAATTCAGTTCATTCAAAAAATATATATAAAAAATAGCTTCTGTGAAATTTTCAGTTTTGATTACTTGGGACAGCTAGCATGCATAGCGGCATTTCTATGACAATTTTTTTTTTTGAAAATTGGCCACAAGCTCTGGTATTCATTATAGAAGAAGAACAACAGTCGAGCTACGTACAAACACATATCCAAACCCACACACATGCGTGCACACACACGCACTCGACCCCGCACACGTCTGCATCGAGCTGCGCTCGAACACCGGTGGGTTGGGCACAACGCCGCGCCACCCAACCAACAAAAGCATGCAACAGCTCGGCCGCTTCTATGACAAATTAATACATTGTATTTTTGTAGAATAAAACCCTGAATGTTACCATGCATCAGAATGCATGGCAATTGCTTCATGAAGCAAACCTCCAACTCTGATTCTCCGTTTCAGCATTTACGGACGAGATAATACAACTTGCATACATACTGTTAACCTTAAAGATTGTTTTCCAAAACAGAAGGATGCCAAGCATTGTACTTATTCCTTGCAATGGGCCAGAGTTTAATATGTAAACTGTTTAATTGGTTAAACATTCTGAGCACTGACATGATGTGAATTTTTCTTGCAGAATGGACAAAATTCTTGAACGTTATGAGCGCTATTCCTATGCTGAAAAGGCTCTTGTTTCAGCTGAATCTGAAACCGAGGTATTGGGTTGCGACTTACCTTTTCTTTTGCTGATATGATGATGCTTCGTGCTATTTTGATACATTTAAAATGGAGAGAGATTGCTCCTTTTCTGTTGTACATGCATTTCAACATATCTGAATCTTTTTGTTGTTGCATTTTTGTAATCACAAGCAATGCTTTCTATGAATTAATAAATTGTTGCACCTTTTGAAATTAGATGCAGGACAACAGTACATTTTATGTTATTTACTTCAAATCGAGTTGTTTTGGCATTTTTATCCTAGGATGTATCTATAATGTGCTAACCCATCTTTTGGTACTAATATAGCACTCCTCATCTAGTGTAACATAGCACTCGGGATCAAAGAGTTGCTGTTTCGTCTAGTGTAACACGAGTCTTTCAGCCTTTCTGTCCTTTTTCCCTTTTCTTTTTCGTTTTCTCGATGCAGTATCCTACACTTTGTACACTAAACTTCTTCTAATCTATTGATAGCTTCGGCTTTTCAAAAAAACATAGCACTCCTCATCTGAAACATCAAACATCTGACGAGGCTTGGTTAGACTGGATTTAGGGTGTTTCTGAGGACCACATGGATGGACATTTTGTAAATTTTACAGATTTGTACAAGATGTGTGAGGGTTCACGTTTCCTCAATCTAATCATGCACGTACCATAAATCTTATTTGTCCAATGCTTGTACATCATCCGGCGTGGAAGTTAACATGTTAATTAGCATCCAAACAAAGCTATGATTTGTAATAAATACTCAGCTTCTAAAGAAACTTAAAACGTGTTCGAGTTTAATTAAATTTCCGTTTTTTACTTGTACTTATTATCTTTTTTTAGTTCTGGTTTTTGTATCTCATCGTGACAACTTATAAAATGCAACAACATCCATCGATAGCATCATATGCTCTAATTGGCCGGCCGGGCAAGCACAAAAAAGGGGCGCTTACTTGGCGTTGTCATTTGATCTCCTTGGTCAAAATTCCACAGAATAAACACTTTGGCCTTAATTTATCCTGTAATTAGCAAGATAGCACGCATGTAATTAGCAAGTATGATTTTCTTGAAAAGTCCCTTGGAAGCAATATATTGTGCACCGGTGTAACATTGTCCACTCCCAATACCATTAATTATAATCATAGGTAGTCCTTTGTAGATACCCTAGAACGTACTGAAGTGTCCGAAGAATACTACATCACCATTATTATCATGATATAATCTTAAGCATACATATAGCTATAATTAGTCTATAATCATAAAAGTATAACACATAATGATATATATGATATAGGAATATTAAGAAATTAACCTTAGGTGTCTCGTCTAGATCTAAGCTCATACCTCACTAACATAGCTTAATCTGCAAATTCTTTACTAAGGCTATATTTATATAATTTGCCCCCAATCTATCAAAATTATCCGAAACATATTTTTTTTAGTTGCCCAAATATACTTTGTGCAAAACTTGCAAAATTCTTAGAAAACTATGGGCACTAGCTGATGTCATTCTTTAAGCAACGCATTGCTCTGTACATCAGTTTTTAATGAGGTCCTCTCTGTTCATACCGTATAAATGTTGAAAACTAATAAGACTTCTAAAATTTCTGAGTTACCGTGTCATGAAAGGTAAGAAAAAAATCATGATACAATCGGCAATCGGACCAAATCAGTTAGTTTATTTCCTTAGTTAGGCTTTCCATGTTTAGTATTTGCCTTGCTTATCAAGTTGATTATGGTCCACCCACTATATATAAAAGGGCATGTATTCCGTGAGTTTGATAATAATACAAGAGAAAATTGCTCCAAAACTTTTGTATTCTTCCTCGTGTTCGTGTACGTGTATTCAACGACGTAAACCTATTATAGCAAATAAGAGCATGTTATTGGTAATTTTCTTCATTTCCTACGTGCCGTTCTTTGTAGAACTTATCAGTTTCTAATAATATAAATCAGAGGGCTTTCCCCTCTGTTTCGGAAAAAAAAAACCTTACGCCCCATATATGTTGATGGCAGTGCAAGTGCTGCTGCTGTGTGTGTGACTTAGTGTTCAGATGGATATGAACTAATATTATTCTATGCACATTGTAAAATGGAAAGCATCATGTACTTGTTATAAAAAGTTTTTTGCTCTTTTTCTTACCATGAACCTAAGCACATAGCTAGGTTGTATATATGTCACCATGCATCTGTACTTTTTCCTCGTCTTTTTTAGTTCATACAAAAGAACAGCCATTCATCCGCTTGTTTCTTTCTGACAGAAAGTACTTTTCCTGTACAGGGAAATTGGTGCCACGAATACAGAATACTGAAGGCGAAGATTGAGACCATACAAAAATGCCACAAGTAATCAACATTCAATAGAGATTTGGATTTCAAGTACTTCTGGGACCAGTATCATTTTGTAGTAGTATGCACTGCTGAAGATGATCATATATGATGTAAACTGACTTGTATATATGCAGGCACCTCATGGGAGAGGATCTGGAGTCTCTGAACCTCAAAGAACTCCAACAGCTAGAGCAGCAGCTGGAGAGTTCATTGAAGCACATCAGATCAAGAAAGGTACGCAGTAATTTTAACTTAGTTGTGCGTCTGAAATCTCCTCTTCTGTTTCTAATTAACTGGACTGAAATGAAAGGCATGCAGATCATGTCTGCATTGCATCTGCAAATTAATGTTGTTCCTGCTGTTCAAAAGCAATGTCTTCTGGGCATATTTCTGTAGTATAATTTCCAGTTGATAACTAACTGGAACATACATGTATTTGCAGGCCCACCTTATGCTAGAGTCCATTTCTGAGCTACAGAAGAAGGTAACCAAATCATATATATTACCAAACTGCATGCAGGAGAAACAACCATGCATTCTGCTCTGATTAGTGACACACGTTCAATTAATGGATGGTACTGTTGTTGCATGCAGGAGAGGTCACTGCAGGAGGAGAACAAGGCTCTACAGAAGGAGGTAAGCTGCCTGCAAAATCAAAATTAGTTGATGATTGATCGATCTCCCAATTAAGCCATGCATGGCTACTTGTTGACAAATTAAGAAGCCCTTGTGCTGGATGATCTGATGATCTTGCTGCAGCTGGTGGAGAGGCAGAAGCTGGTCAGGCAGCAGCAAGTGCAGTGGGACCAAGCCCAGGCCCAAACCCAACCACCCCAAGCCCAGACAAGCCCATCCTCTCCCTCCATCATGATGAGGGATCAGCAGGCACTTGACGCACCACAAAACATCTGGTATGTGTACATATTTATGCACATACCTTAATTCATCGTAATTAATTCACATTGGACAATAATACATTAACAAGGGCGCATATTTACATGCTTAGTTGCTACCGCACTCCATTTCATTCATTATTCATTGGTTGCATCGATCCAGCGATCAATGTCACATACACTTGGTTGTGTTTCTTCCTATATATGCAGTAGTAGCTACCCGCCGGTGACAATGGGTGAGGCGGCGGCGGCGGCGGCGGCGCCAGGGCAGCATCAAATTCGCATTGGAGGCCTGCCGCCGTGGATGCTGAGCCACCTCAATGCTTAAGGTGGCCATCAACATATGTCCTCGATCCTCCTGTCCAATCCAAGCCACGGCATGCACCACGATCGCCATGCATCGATCGATCGATGGAGCAAGCTGCAGCTGCAGCTGCTCGCCCATTAATTACACTCTAGCAAGCAACTAATTAAGCTATTGTTATGTTTGCCCCTACCCTATATATGATTCGCAAGAAAGATGGTGATGCTGTACATGCATGTAGCAGTATAATCTTGCTGCGTCGACGGAGTACTACTTATTTCAATCTTATAGAAAGAGTCGACGGACTCTTCTAGCTAGTCTCCCTGGCGCCGCACGTACGTACCAATTGATGCATGCATGCTTAGTAATTAATCAGTCAACTACCTTAGCATGGATGCCAAGAAAGCAGAATTGCCATCACTGCCACAAGTTTATCGTCGTCGTTGCCACACGCAACCACCTCTCGTTGCCGAGAGACGTAACCGCCGCCGCTGTCTTCTGTTTCATCGTTACTGCTTCCGCCATCTCGGTCAATTCTAGGGCTGGGCTTTCCTTAATTAGTCAACCCTCGTACGTTAGATGTATTCACGAATTAGTTGGGCAAGGTGCCCAACTGCCCACCGAGGGAGGGGGATCTTAGTGTGTCTATATATATATACATATATATATATATACTTCCACTCTCAGTACACCGCTAAAATGATGTTGATATATATACCTCTTTATCTTTTGAGTGTACTATAATACTGATTATAAAATACTCTCATTCCTTTCCTTTTTTGGTCGCTGACTGCTATCCCCTATTGAAACTGCTAACGCCTCTCATTCATGATCTCTAGATTGAAAGTAAGCCCATCAGTAAAGGGCTGCTCTAGCCAGCGCCGTAAGCAACCTTTTGTACAACAAGCAAGGCAGATTTGACAAAGGCTATTTCTCGTCTACATATGGAAGATACGGATCAGATTAGAGATAGTAGGGAATGGACGGAAAGAGGGCAAGGCTATTTAATAGTTTCAGGCCTGTTCGTTTCCAGCTCGAATCTTTTACTAGTCTTCCCCTCACATGTGATAAATGAGCGGTCTCCCATAGACCTTATTCATCAAAAGCTAAGCTCTCATAGCATTCGTCTTTCTTCCTTCTTGGCCGCACGTCTGTATTCTTCCCCTTATACTTTGCCATTTCTTGTTTCAGCGAGATTGGCATTGGCTTGGTCTAAAGTAGCTTCAGATTCTCGGTCTTCTGGAAAGGGGGCGAAGTCACTAACTAGAGGAGGGCCAACTAGAATAGACGGTAGGGGTGAACACCCGGCAAGTGTAGTCGATAGGCAAGAGCTCACCTGAAAATGAAATGAATATGATTATGCCCATCTTACTGGGGGGGGGGGGGGGGGGGGGGAAGAAGCGCTTTGAAGGAAGCAGGCCACCCACAGGTAAATGCTTTTTGATTTTAGGTCATATCCCGTAGCAAATCAAGGTGCGGAGTCAGATGATTGTGAGAAAATGAATGCCTCTGCGTCCGATGCCATGGAATCCACTGCAAAGTCAGTCTGACTAGGATTTGTTGACCTGAGACTGGCCTTTCTCTTTCCTAGGGATGAGACAAAGTTTGAAAGGGATGGAGCTTTCACTGTGCATCAATAAGAAGGAATAGCAGGTTCACGATAAAGAACAGAACTTAGGCTATTGGGATCGAGCCCAAACCAAACGAATTTGAAGCATTTCTTTGAACAGCACCAAATCATTCCATCTCGGATGAGTAGTTTCAAACAGAAGTCAAGTAAACAGATTCAAGTTAGCCCAGTGTGGAACCTTGGAAACTAGTTCAAATCGAACTCAAAAGCAACTAGGCAATCCAACTTCCATTGAAGCAGCTTCCCTGGAACTAGCTACCATTGTATCGATTGGTGCCATTTCTTCTCTTGGAGGCAGGGCAATAGATTAAGATTAGACGGTAAGCGAAGGAACTGTAGGCCTTAGGGCTGCGGGTGATCGCAACTTCAATAGGTCGAGGGGAGGAAGAGAAGAAAAAGCAGGTATTTCACCTGGTGTCGTAATAACCACTATTTTCGGGTTTGAAGGCATCAACGCTGCAGAGATCTTCTTTAATTTAAGAAGAAGCCACTGTAAAGAAGAGGAAACAAGGCGTTTAAGGGACACTGACTCCCATTATTTTCTCCAGGCCTGCTTTGGCTAAATCGACGGAGGCTTAGCTTGTTATGTTTCGGGCACTTAGCTAGCTTAGAGAATAAACAAAAATGCCTCCAGCTTGGGCTTTTTGGGTGACGGCCACATTTTCGTTGGCCCTTGCACTATTTCCGTCGGCCCGGACCGACGAAAATAAAAAAGAGAGAGAAAATGGCCATATAAGTGAGCAGTTCGCTGCTGCTCCCTAGCAAGTCCTATTGTGCTCAACCTATTATTTTTTTTTCCAAATGAAGTTTTAATTTGTGCTCTAGTCAGCAGGTACCACTGGGCCGACAATTGGGCAGGACACTGGGAAGGCCCACCAATATGATATCATGGATTCCCTTAATCTGTGCCTATCAAAATAAGCCCATAAGAAAATGAGCCCATTTACATGATTCGATCGGCTCATCTTTTCTCTCTTTGTAACAACAAACTTGCTCAGCTAGCTAGTATATATTTCCTTGTCCATTCAATTCACATCAGTGATCTGCCTGATTAACTGGGCTACTTCTGAGTGACAGCACAAACAAGAGTACTACTAGTCGTGGTTTGTGAAGAAGAAGAAGAAGAAGAAGAAGAAGAAGAAGAAGAGATGCCACCGTAGAAAAAACTGAACGCTAATTAACCATGATGAATTACGTGCTACCGAATCTTTACTCTATAAAAAAAAACGAACGGTAAAACCTCCTTTCCTCCTCTTGTCCACCACCTCTCTTCCCACCTCCTCTTTTCACCTCTCAAACACAATTCTAACAAAAACAGAAATAATAGTATACCAGCAAACAAATTTCATTTCCCCAAAACTTCTTTCACAGGAAAAACAATATACCAACGAACGAGTCATATATCCCTACAAATTCTCTAAAACAACATAAAAATGGTTTGCCGATCGAGGGCCAGTGTTTCGGCATGTTTGATTTCAATGTCCCAGCAATTATTTGGCAATGTTCCAGTAGTTGATTGCTTCCTCGCACTTGGCTTCGATGGTTTGCCGATCGAGGATGTTCCAATAGTTTCATAGCATCTGACAACCAGATCTCTGTCAAAGAAAGTCCCTCGCGTAAATTGCTTTGAATAGGTAAATCAATCATTTGTCTTTGAGGATCCACCATTAATCCTCTCATACCTACTAATTGGTGTACTTGAGATGCATTTCCTCTGGCTCCTGAAAAAGATGAGTACGTACTACGTGCTATACCTTGCATGCATCTCACACTGCCTTATTTTATGAGCTCTTTTACTGTACACTAAATTGAATATGAACCGTTCATTTCTTCGATCCAATGGATAATATTAACTAGAGTTTACTTATACTACATATGGTAGTAGAGTAGTAGAAACACCATTAACAAATCAACGTTAGATATGATTTCTACTACACATTTTATACTACAAGTAATTCACCGTAAAATTTCTCTATTTTATTCGTTCAGTAAATAAGTGTGACGTACAATATTGTAGTATGACATGTATGGAGTACGTACGTACTCCTTGCTATCAAGTGTATGAATATATAGTAAGTACTAGTATACTAGCAGCTTCGCAAGGGTTTTGATAAGTTTCATCCGGATGTTTTCTTAGTAACCATCATCCAAATTCTGGACCATTGGATTTGCTTTCAGATCGATGCACACCCCCCTGAATTAGAGGTGGGTTGATCCTACGGATGTGTGTTTTGATCGTACGGTCCAACGACCTAACCCCGGGCGGTTTGCATGCGTTGCGTTAATTATTCTGCACGTACTTACGTAGATGAGTGCTAGCTAGCTAGTATTTCTTGATCTGTTAATTAATTATTCTGTACGTACGTACGTACGTAGATGGGTGCTAGCTAGCTATCTAGTATTTCTTGATCTGTTAATTAGTTGATGACAGGGTAGGAAGGGTACATGGCAACACCGCAGGCGCCTTGGTTGCTGGACGTCAGGTCCTTCTCCAGCCTCATGTACCCTTTCTCTCCCCAGCTGGGGCCCCACGAGTTCTTGATCACCCAGTACTTGCCCCCGTCCGCCGCCGCCTCCTCGCCGTACCCCACCACCGTGACTTCGTGGTTCAGATTCGTGCCGCAGCCGTGGCCTGGCAAGACGCCGCTCTTGTAGTGCTGGAACCGGGGGTCGTACCCGTCGATGCGCACGGCCACCGGCTGGTTGGCGACTGCCTGGGCGAGCGAGGTCTCGTTGTTCTTGGGCACGACCTGGTAGCCGCTGATGGTGGCAGCCACTCCCGACTCCCGGCACGTCCCCTGGGCTTCTTGGTAAGGGTAGGCCGACTCGGTGGTCAGGCCGCCGGCTTCGACGATGTACTGGAATGCGTTCGTCATGAAACCGCCGTCGCAGCCCTTGTTGCCGTTTTTTGTGGAACAGTCCACCAGCTGCTGCTCCGAGAGGGACACCAGCTCGCGGGTCTTGATCTTGTGGATGCCCTCTACGGCCGCCACCGCAGCGAACGCCCAGCAGCTTCCTGCGCGCGCGAAATTTATACGTACATACGGCATACGTACGGTTAGCCTGATAATGCTAGATACTCGCGGTCGCGGTACCTCATGTTCATGTGTACGTACGTATGCTTAATTATTTGCTCACCACATGTTTTTTGGTTCTTGACATCGGTAACGGCGCCTTCCTTCCTCCAGTCCACGCCGTGCCCGTCCTCCTCGGAGAGGCTAACATTTTCGTACTTGAACCCCGGCAGCTTATTGGCCCCGGACGACGGCATGGGCTTGTCGCCGGTGTACATGGCCACGAACTCGTCGTTGGTCAGGTCAGTGAACTCGTTGGTGCCCAGCCGGTACTTCTTGTCCCCCGCGGCGTTGGACCTGTCGATGAACTCAACGTTAGCTTTGAATACCTGGAAGCGCCGCGCCTTCTCGGCCTCGTCCTTGTACGTGCGCCCGTACTCCGCCATCCACTCCTCGTGCCTCGCCTTCATCGCCGCCTCCCCGCCGTCGGCGGTGGCTGCCGCGAGCGCGTCGTTAATGTTCGTCGTCGTTGCTATTAGGGCGACAAGGAGCAGCAAGGCCGTCATGGGGAGAGCAGGCTTGTTGCCAATGTAGGTCGTCGACGCCATGTATAAATATAATAGCTATAGCTGCTGATGCTTTGGTGTACAGTGGATGGAGCACAGCAGCATGCATGCAGGTTGCCGATCGAGGGTTTATATAGAACGCATTTTCAAGGCCTGGACCTGGAGTTAATTGCATCTCGCATTCGATCGATTAATTACCTCCTTGGATCGCAGGCCACGTTCGATCGATCGATTCCCTGGTCCGCGGGACGTTGACTAACTAACTTAATCTACACGGCTAACCGAATAATCGATCGATGTCGATGCTGGTAATTAGGACTGGGATTAATTTGGTAATCACTTGAGCGGATGATCGATGTTTATCGATATATGTCTAGCTTGGACCAATTAACGGCGAGTGCTCCGCTCCCTGTTCCTGGATGCTACCGGAGAAGAGAGTACGTAGCTGATTGGATGTGCTAAGTCTAGATTAATTGCATGGCATCCAAGTGAACTTTGGAATTAAGCTGACGCTATTACATTAGAAGAAAGCTAGCTAGTAGTAACTGTTTAGCAAGGTTTCAAAGTAACAATATATTATATTGGGAGTGCATGTATAGGTATCATCCGGATGTTTTTATCCTAAAAAACATCCAAATTTTAGACCATACGAGATGAAACTTATCAAAACCCATAATGTAACTACTTCAGATATAATATTGGTAATGGAATGTGCATGCTCTAATTAATTAATATATAGGGACTATATCGCAAGGAGGTCCTACGTCATCATTAATGAGTATTGCTGACTGGTAGACGATCGACGGAGGCGTACTACACACCATACATACATACCATTTCATCTCTCCCTTCACTCTAGTGATAGCGGCATGTATTTATTTTCTCCTCTCAACTATTCTCGTCGGGAACATGACATGTTTCCAAAAACGAACCATAAATTAGGCTAAGGAAGCAGACACATTATCTACGGCCTGTGAATTGAGTGATCAGAGCTTGGATAGAGGCCAAGCCCTACTTAAGGAAGCCACTTGACAACTTACGAGTACTAATTAAGTAGCTAGCTATGCGAGCTAGGCTAAGTCGATCATGAGACCATTGTTTAGGGAAGATATATAAACACAAATAACCAACCGACAACAAATCTATAATCATTTAAATCTAGGACTGAAGACAGAGGTACATATGCTGACAAAAGATACATATGCGATAAAAATAGAAATAATTTCCTGTTGCCGGAAAGCTAGATAATGCAACAATATGTGTTTTTTTATAACTGGAAATGAAGGTAAGATATTATGCACCAAAGCAAAGATTTATCATCGTCTATACATGCATGGCACCCTATAAAATAGACCGGAACAAACCCTCGAAAATGTGATGTAAATATAAGTAAACCATTTGCAATTTTCTCTGTAAGGACTATGAAAAAAAGCGCAAAAGAAACAAAGTAATTAGATAGTAAAAAAAGGATGATTCTAACCTTCCTTACCTCAAGAATAAATAATGTCGTCCCATGCAGATGTGTCGCTTCACTGAACAAAAAGGTAAAAATGAGCGTTTATCCAAAATAAGCAGCAGTAACAAGGAACAATCCAAAGTTCAGTTAGATGAGTCTTGAATTAAACATGTATATAGGAAGCAACAAAACACTAATCTAGCTAGAGAATTTTAATATTTTTGACAACGATAATAAAAAGACATACTTTAGATCACCTTATGGGGTTCATGGATGAATTTTTTTAAATAATACTTTTTTAAAAATGTAATAATAGGTTTTCGCCGAGCCATGCGGTGATAATAGGTTTTCACCGAGCCGTACGGCGACAATGCGTTTTCGCCGAGCCGTACAGCGATAATACCGAAATTATGAATAAACTAGACGAACCATGGCTCCAAAAATCATGAAATAAATATCACTTATTTATAGGGTCTTAGATGTCCCATTTTTGAAAAAATATGTAGGAATAAATTGAGTTGAATAAACCAAATAACTATAAGAAGCTTCTCTTGCATGAAACGCGTAAGCCTTTTCGGTAGCCCGTAAAATATCACGTTTAAATGTAATTTTTTGCAATAACAGAGCAGATTTGCTCTTTGATATATGGACTACCATATTCTGCAAAAATATTTTTATTTACACCTTTGTTTGCATACAAATTCTACTATCGCAATAACCCTATGTATTATTGTCGACAACAAACGATAACGCTTAAGCCTTTTCGGCAGCCCGTAAAATATCATGTTTAAAGGTAATTTTAAATATTAAAATTTTATTACTTTTTTTCCTATTTTTAAATTTTGGGATGTCACATCCCACCTGCAGGCTTTGGGAAAGAGTTCATCTATAGCATGCCATCCATTCGCTAACACGTGTTGCATTAGGAGCAAAAGCACATGGAAAGAATGCTAAGGTGTCGGGACCCGAATTTGCAAATCCGGACCCTTTGTGTATTCAGCACTAGTCCAGGATCACGCTAGTGCTCACAGTCTCAACATTGGTAAATATCACAATCATACTCAACGAAATAATAAAGTACTTTAATTAGTTAACCCAAACTGGTTGCTCGACCTTAAGGTCAAGTTACAAATACACGCCACGCAGGGCGAAAACTTATTAAAAGAGAAATAACAGCAGCGGAAAATAAGATAACTTCGTGGCGCCATCCAAGATACCACGTAACCGACCGGCTCGCTCCCTAGATAGACGGTTCCTCTTGGAGCTCCTCCTCCAAAGCTGGTGTAGACTCTTCTTCAACTGATATTGTATTGTGGCAAGGGTGAGTACTTGGTACTCAGCAAGTCATGCACAGAATGCAAGATAATATACTACATGCATGGCTTAATACAAAGGAATAACTCATGGTTCATTTTCAGTAACAGCATTTAACAAGTAACATAAGTAGATTCGAAAGCGGTAGAAACAATATATTATCAATAACTTTTCCAGGAGTTAAATAAACAATTTCCCTTTCCTAATCCACATTTCCATCAACGTCAACATTAAACCCAACCAAACTTTTCAAGTCCAAGTTGTTTTCAGGAAAATCTAACCCTTGACTGTAATTCCCGAGCAATGTCCAATGCCGCGGACACGGCTATTCGAATAGATTTTACACTCTGCATAGGTTATGCACTTTACCCACAAGATACAGCCAAACACATGAAGGCGAGTATCCGTAACAAAGTCTTTCGGAAACTTCTAACTACACAAGTGAACCTTTTCGGTTTTTGCCATACACCATCCCTTCCCTTAACAAGGCGAAGTATGGGACCGACATACCGTTGGACGGGTACCATACCATAGCCTTGGTACGCTCCCCTCTCAAGCTACACAAAAGGTGTAGTTGACACCCGAGGTATCACATGCAAGTTATTAGTAACTTACTCAACTAGGACCGTCCCACTCCGGTCATGTGGTTGCACGATTGACTCAGTTCAAAGGCTTGCAAGGTAAAGTCCTTAGGTTGACCAAGGCAAGACTACTCGAAGAACCAAATCATCCTTCCTTCCCGATGCCACAACTGGCCCACCCGATCATTCTTGCCATATGCCCCGATCGAAAACTATTTATCAAACACCCAGTTGATTACCATGCACCACGTGACATCAACATCATCATCAATAACACATGACACTTCTCAAAACAGGTTACATATCTCATTAAGTCAATGTTATCATGTAATTGTCAAAAACATGTCACGTGGCAAGGCTAAGCATACTACATCGGTCTAACTACCTGTCGACGATTGGGGAACAGGCCCCCGCCGAGCTTACTTGTTGGTGGAGGGACCAACTGTGACCCCTTCTTGCGTGAGGGATTACTCAAGGAACGGCTCACCAGATCTCAACGAGCGTGGACACAGCAGTTTACCCTGGTTCGGGCCTCTCAGGAAAGAGATAATAGCCCTACTCCAGCTCTCGTTTTCTCTTGCAACGTATCTGAGTGTATGTCTCCTGTCTTACAGTCTGTGTCCTATCTCCCTCATGACGGGGACGTATTTATAGCTTACAAAGGATCGAACTCCACCGGCCCCACTATCCCACGTTTGGACCTCGTCCAAACGTGGCAACCGGTGGATCCTACAACTTCGCCACGCTCCCGCGGGGAACGTAACGGGCCAGCGGGAGTTACGTTCGGGCGGTTACTTCCACTCCCGCCGACCTCGAGATCACGTTAGGTCGGCCGATAGCCGGCGCCGAGCTCGTATATCTTACCCGAACTCGAGCCCGGAACCAACTGGAATACGTGGCATCCCGGGTCCTTCCCGAGCCCGAGCTCGGAACAGGCCGAAATACGTAGCCTTCCAGGTTCCAACTAACCCGTCCAGGGTAACGACCTCCTGGTGGCTCGGGCGGGAGCGAGCTTGGTCGTTGGTGGCACCCGAGGTAATTCATGGGAATTACCCGACCCCCCGACAGCTAGCCCCCGAGGTTCAAGTGGGAAAAAGGTCTAAGGAAGGCCTTCCCCTTGGGCCTACCGCTCTATGAGCATATCGGTTCTGCCGTGGCGAACAACTGCCGCGACCAACGAGCTATTAACCTTCTCCGGGAACGAGCAGTGGTCGTTCGGCTAAATCGCGTTCGAGCGAGCAGTGGGCCCTTCCCACGGTTCCTTCTCCCGGAAGCCTTATTTGGGAAATCCGAACCGTCTCCTCTGGCAGGACGGTTTCGATCTGCGTGCCCACGTGTCATTTCCCGGATGGCGAATGCCTCAACTGCCCTCTGTGCCTCTAGGGTTTCCTCGATCATAACGGCGGGAAGTCCCTTTACCTTCCCGTACCCCGGAGGAGTTTTTGAAATACTCGAAGAGAACCCTTTAGACTCACTTGGTCATTTCGCGATTGCTGCGCCTCATACCCTTCCGCTTCGGCACTCATCCTCCTCTTTGATCGTCTTCCTCATCCTCATGGCGAAGTTCGGCGTCAGCAAGCTCGACAGGCGCAAGCTGGAGATCCTTGAGCGGGCGAAGTACCTCGGCAAGACATGGAGAGCCCCCGGCGACGAGGAGAGCCCGCAGCCGGAGGAGGGGGAGATCGTCTCCACCGAGCTCTACGCAATGAACGGGCTCCGGACGCCCGAAAGCGAGTTCGTCGAGGCCGTACTCGCCTTCTGTGAGTGCGAGATCGCTCACCTCCACCCCAACTCTATTCTTATCATGGCCATCTTCTCCCACCTATGTGAAGGGTTCGTGGGCGTCGAGCCCACTCCCAGCCTCTTTTTCCACTTCTACACCCTCTCGCGCACCGGCACGCCTTCGCAGGCCGGCTGCCTCTACTTCCGCCTTCGACCCACCCGCCCATACGAGTATCCGAGCTTCACGCTCAAGGACTCGGTGTCGGGGTGGGCCGACTCTTGGTTCTACCTGAGGAAAGCAGAGGGCGGCTCGCTTTCCTACTCCGGTGCCAGAGGTCGCGCCGTCGAGACACCCCGACCGCCCGTGGAGCCCGAGGAGGAGAAGGTCCTCATGTTAATCAACGAGCTTACGTGCTTGGGGCTGACCGGCCGGGACGTTACCCGGGACTACGTCAGGAACCGGGTATCACCCCTTAGGAGGAGGGAGCATCCCTTCTTCAAGGTCGAGGGGTGGCAGGACATCACCCGCGAGTCGCGTTCAGGTATGTCATCACCCCGGATCTTCTTTTCAGAGCGGAGGACGCCCGTTCTCACGACCTCTTCTTTGGCTGGTATGCAGCTCCGCCAGAGGACTGGGTGGACGCGAGGGTGTCCGAGATGTTCGGCACCCCTAAGGGCAAGGAAATCATCGAGGGCCACCAGATCCCGAACAACGTCCTTAACCGGACCGAGGCGGTAAGTCTCTGGTTCGGACTTCTTTCGGAGCTTTTGTCCGGACAGGTTTTTCCGGGGGCTTTCCGACCTCATTCGAGTTTTCCTTCTTTTTCTTTTTTAACAGGAGAAGGTTGCCCTCGAAGTCGCCGTGACCCAGCTGGGATCGCAGTTGGCAGGGCGGGGTCGAAAGACCAAGGGACAGGCGGGTCGCAAGCGCCGCGCCCGATCTCCGTCGGCCACGCCGTCCCCGCCTAGGCGCACACGCAGGCGTCCCGGCTCGGACGACCGCTCACCCCGCCAGCACTTGGAATATGCCGACCGGCAGGAGGTGAGTGAACTAAAATTGTGGATGGACGAGTACACCAGGGCCAACCCCGAGCTGATGGCTCGTTTGCGCCAGCTTGCCGCGCGGGCGAAGAAGGAGGCCGCTGCCGCGGCTGGTCCGGCGCGAAAGGTTGAACTGGAGGGCCAGATCGCAGCCCTTCAGGCGGAGCTCGCGCGGGTGAGCTCGAGCCCGGCTCCCGGGGACCGCGAGGAGGAGAAGGACGAGCTGGACCCCGCCCCCTTGGTCCCGAGGTCCCGCAGGTCGGCTGCTGCGCCTCAACCACGCCCAGCGCTGACCATCTCCGAGGTCGGCTTGGAGGAGGCCGACCCCTCGGTCGCCAGGGCCGACAAGGCGCGCGAGGACATGGCCGCCCTCCTTGTCCGCGCCCGAGCTCAGCTAGCAGACGCCGACCGAGGTCAGTCTCCTATTCCCCTCTCGTCTGTCTCTTTCCCCTCCGGCACCACACTAACCCCACATCGTCTATAGTGGGGGTGGCGGCTGGTGCGGAGTTATGGGATTTCGAAGCAATGGCTGACGATGTTCTTGACCTCGTGCTAGAGAGGGAGCTTGCCCGGGCTGCCGAGGCCGTCATGGGCGACGAGGCCGAAGTGGGGGCTGAGGCTGCGGAGGCCCAACCCCCACGGGCTGTCGGTGGCGACGTCGTCGAGGTGGGGGAGTCCGCTGCCGCGGAGCCCCGGGACCCGGAGGTCGTTTCTCCCGAAGAGGAGGCACGGAGGAAGATCGCGGCTGCCGATGCCCGGGCCGCGGTGGAGGGCATCCCCCACATCATAGTTGTGGAGGATGACAGCGTGAGGAGTTCGATGGTGGTGAGCAAAGCTGAAACTCCTCGCGAGGACCTCGCGGCGCCAAATGACATCATCACCGCGACTCTTCAGGAGATCGCCGAGGTCTTGCCCCGGGCTCTCGACGTCATGCCGGGTCCCAGCGCCGGCCCGGCGTCAGGGGACCCCAATCCGATCGGGAGTCCGTCCGGCGAGGAAGAGACGGCTAGCCTGCCGGTCGGGGAGACGTGCCCGGCCGTCGCAGGTGGGCCGGGGGAGCTTCCAGACGAAGGGGATCTGCCAGGCGCAGAGGCCACTCCAATGGAGACCGACCTCCAAGCCGCCGACTTGGTGCCCCTAGTCGACCCCGCGCCCGGAGATGCTGCCGCAGTCCAGGGCCTGGATGTCGAGGAGGTGAAGCCCCCGGGCGCAGTTTCTGCCCGGGAGGAAGAAGAGCGGGAGGTGATCCTCGCTCTCGAGGCCGTCCCTCTCCAGGAGGCGGAGGTTGTCCCCCAGGGCAAAAGTCCTTCGCCTTCGGGGGACGAGGGAGCTCGGGCTCAAGCCTCCGTGCCCGATCAAGGGGAAGGGACCAAGGCGGGGGATCCCTTGCCTGCCCAGAACGAGGCGGAGGACCCTGCCGGGTTGTTCCATCAGGGGCTGGAGGCTCGGCTTTGTTGGGTAAGTATTCCTGACTCTTATATGCTTTTACCAAAAACTTTGATCACGACCTGAAAACGCCCTGCTGCGCAGGTGCTGGAGTCCACCATGAAGGACTTCCACGCCGCGACCGTGCCGCCAGAAGTTGTCGCGAAGCACCAAGCCGAGCAAGACGCCAAGATCGCGGAGCTCGAGCGTCGGGTTGCCGAGCTGACATCTTCTGAGGCCGAGATCCGGCGGAAGGTGGAGGAGTCCGTGCACGAGCTCCAGGAGCGCCTCGACCGGAGCGAGCAAGCAAGGTCGGGCCTGGAAGCCACGGTGGCGACCTTACGCGACGCTGCTCGAAGTGCCGAAAGGACAATCGACCAAAGAACGGACGAGTCCAGCGGCTTCGACAGCGACAAGCGAAGGTCGTGGCTTCGCGGCACGGTGCTCGACCTTGAGTCCGAGCTTGACTCGGTGCGGGACGAGCTCGTTGCTCTGCAGGACGAGAAGCGTACCGGCCTCCTGTAATTTTCTTCTTCTTACCTGTAAAAAACTTAAGGAGAAACTGCCCAGTTGAATATAGAAAGAGTGTTATTTTTAATGGACGTTTTTTATTTTTTTGTTCTTCTCCGAGATGACAACGATTTGTTTCGTGCCGCGGTTCCTTACTCGGCGGAGTTCGGTCTTACGCGACTTAGCAGCCAATCGTACGAGGGAGTGACTATCTCGCGCGAAAGTTGCACGAGGTCGTGGCCACATGGTACCCCTAAGGCCCCCCCGCCGCCAACGGAGGTCGTGGGCGTAGACTGCGAGCACGACCTCGTTGGCGGGGTAGAATTCTGCGGATACCGTGTGGCCCTTAGGGTACGGTGCGTTGACGCCGCCCACCGGCCGACCTGAGCTCGGAACCGTTCAGAAGGGTGTCCTGTGCGAATCTTCATTTGCGGCGAAGGTCTACCGCGAAAAAAGATGGTCGTCTTACGAGGAAGGAAGCCCCCGAGGTCGAGCTCTTGTCGTACGGTGTTTTGCCCCAACGACCGACCTGCCCCTGATACTTTGGCTGGGTCGAGCTTAATCGTAGAATTTTGCGGAGGTAAAGGGGAAAGAGAGAGAGAAAGAATGGGAGGGGAAGGTGACAAAGTTTATTAATAAGGTAAAAGCGGGTGTGGTTAGACATGGAACTTACGCAGTTGGTCGATGTTCCAAGTACTAGCTAGTTCTCGACCATCTTCCATTGCGAGGCGGACGGCCCCCGGGCGTGCTGTTGAGATGACCGTGTAAGGACCTTCCCATCTTGGCGTTAGCTTGTTGGCTTTTGACAGGTCTTGGACCCGTCGCAGAACGAGATCGCCGACGTGCAAGGTCCTTGGTCGTACCGATTTAGCGGCGTGCCTGCGAAGAGCTTGCAGGTAAACCGCGGATCGCAACAGAACCCGTTCACGAGTCGCCTCCGCGAGGTCGAGGTCGAGAAGGCGCTCGCCTTCTGCGTCGATGCTACCGGCCAGGTTCACCCTTGGGGATCCTAGGACAACCTCGGCGGGTAGGACAGCTTCCGCGCCATATACGAGCTGAAAGGGGGTCTCCCCCGTGGCTCGGCTCGTCGTGGTGCGGACTGACCAGAGGACGGGGGGTAGCTCGTCCACCCAGGCCTGACCATGCCGATCGAGGCTTTTGAAGACTCTCTTCTTGATTCCTTGGACGATCTGCCCGTTCGCGCGCTCGGCCGCCCCATTGCTCTGTGGGTGGGCCACGGATGCGAAGCATATCTTGGTCCCGACTTCCTCGCAATAAGCCTGAAACACCTCGCTTGTGAACTGAGTGCCGTTGTCGGTAATGAGGCGACTCGGAACGCCAAAGCGGGTTACTACATTATTGCGGAAGAACCTTTTAGCCGCCTGTGCCGAGATGGTTGATGTAGGCTCGGCCTCGATCCATTTAGTGAAGGTATCGATTGCGACGAACAGGTATTTACATCCCCTCCTTCCCCTGGGAAATGGACCGAGTATGTCGATGCCCCAAACCGAGAACGGCCAGGTTAGAGGCATGGTCTGCAGCGCGTATGCCGGCTGATGGACCTTCCGAGCATGGAACTGGCAAGATCGGCAGGAGGTTACTATTGAGCGTGCGTCGGCCAGGGCCGTCGGCCAATAGTAACCCAATCGGAAGGCTTTGCTCACCAAGGTCCTAAAGGACGAGTGAGCTCCACACATCCCGTCATGGATATCCTTGAGGAGATATTTGCCTTCCTCTTGGGTGATGCACTTGGAGAGGACGCCAAGCGCGCCTATGCGGTATAAGAGGCCCTCGACCATTTTATAGGTCGAGGAGCGTCTCATTAGTCGGGATTTCTCGGCTTCCTCCTCGGGCAGTGTCCCGTGCACGAAGTATTGGATGAATGGCGTCATCCAATTCGCATCCTGCTCGAGGAAGGAGACGGTACCACCCGTCTCGGTTGCCTCCTCCCCGGGGGGTATGGAGGGCTTATAGAGGTGCTCGATGAGCACCCCCGCCGGAGCGGGAAACTGGGCGGAACCGACCTTCGATAGATGGTCGGCCAGGGCATTGTCCTTCCTGGGGATGTATAGTACTTCGAAGTTTCTGAAGTACTTTTCCATCTTCCTTACTTCAGCCAGGTAAAGCGCCATTGAGTCATCGGAGCACTGATACTCCTTGTTAACCTGGTTGACGACCAGCTGCGAGTCGCCCTTCGCAGTTAGTCGTTGGACTCCGAGCGCTTTGCATGCCCGAAGCCCGGCTAGCAGACCTTCGTATTCTGCTGCGTTGTTTGTTGCGCCGAAATGCAGTTGGAGGGCGTACTGGATCCGCTCCCCCTGAGGGGATTCGAGGACCACTCCAGCCCCCGAGCAATCGTAAGCTCGGGATCCGTCGAAGTGCATGACCCAGCGACCGTGCTCGGCCTGGTTGGGTTCGGGTTCGGACGGGGCGGGGTTTGTCCATTCGGCTAGGAAGTCCGCTAGGACCTGGGATTTGATCGCGGTTCTGGCCGAGAATTCGATCTCGAATTCGGCGAGCTCCATGGCCCATTTCGCGATCCGCCCGCTTGCGTCCTGATTCCCGAGAATTTCTCTCAACGGGAAGTTGGTTGGGACTTGGATTTTGTGTGCCTGGAAGTAGTGTCTTAATTTCTTCGAGGCCACAAGGAGCGCATAAAGGAGCTTCTGGACCTCGGGGTAACGCTCCTTTGGTCCGTGCAGCACCTCGCTGATGTAGTAGATCGGGCGCTGTACCCCGTCCCGTTTCATCAGGATTTGACGGCTCTTACCGCATGGGGTGTGGCGGCCAGGTAGAGCAAGAGGACCTCTCCTACTCTTGGCGTGGTCAAGACCGGGGGTCTCGACAAATATAGTTTAAGCTCTTTGAAAGAGCGGTCTGCTTCATCTGTCCAAGTGAAACCGTCGTGCTTCCGGAGCGCCTTGAAGAAAGGTAGGCCACGCCTCGAGCCGTGAGATGAAACGACTTAAGGCCGCCATTCTCCGCCAGGACTGGACCTCCCGAGTGCAAGTCGGTGGTCGATGTTCTCGATGGCTTCTATCTTCTCAGGTTGGCCCCGATTCCTTGTGGGCCGATCATGTATCCGAGCACCTTGCCAGCTTTGACCCCGAACACGCATTTTTCAGGGTTTAACTTTATTCGATGCTTATTGAGGTTATGAAAAGTCTCCTCTAGATCGGATATATGGTCCGAGGCCTTTTTGCTCTTGACGACTATGTCGTCTACATATACTTCCAGGTTCCGACCTATTTGGTTCGAGAAGGTTTTCTGCATGAGGCGCTGGAAGGTCGCTCCAGCGTTCCTTAGACCGAAGGACATGGTCGTGTAGCAGAATGTGCCAAACGGCGTGATGAAGGAAGTTTTCTCCTCGTCGTCGGGCGATATGCCGATCTGGTGATAGCCTGAGTAGGCGTCCAGAAAGCTCATCGCCTCGGAGCCGGCCGTTGCGTCGACCAACTGGTCTATGCGAGGTAGCGGGAAATTGTCCTTCGGGCATGCGGCATTCAGCCCCGTGTGATCGACACACATGCGCCACTTGCCCCCTTTCTTCATCACGATGACTGGGTTGGCCAACCAATCGGAATGGTCGACCTCCCGAATGAAACCGGCTTTGAGGAGCTTGTCCAGTTCCTCTCTGATGATGGCTTGCTTCTCCGGGGAGAAGCGTCTGAGCTTCTGCCGCACAGACTTTTTGTCAGGCCGAACTGCTAGCCTGTGCTCGACGACCTCCCTTGGGACTCCGGGCATGTCGGACGGTTCCCAGGCGAACGTGTCCGCGCTTCTCCGGAGGAAGGTCACGAGCTTGAGTTCCTATTTAGGGTCTAGGGAAGCCCCCACGTGCACGACCTTGTCTGGCTCTGCGTCGCACAACGGGATGGCCTTGGTTTCTCCTCCAGCTTGGAGGCTAGCCTTAGGCCTGGAACTCCTCGGCTCTTGCTCGGGCCCGCGTTGGGGCAGTTGACCGACCATGTCTAACGCCCTTTCGTCGCAGTTTAGAGCTGCTTTCGGGCTTCCCTTGACCGTGATCACGCCGCCGGGGCCGGGGACCTTCAAGCATTGGTACCCGTGATGAGTGGCGGCCATGAACTTGGCGAGCGCTGGTCGGCCCAGGATGGCGTTGTAAGCCGACTCGAAATCGACCACTTCGAACGTGATTAACTCCGTTCGGAAGTTGCTCGGATTGCCGAACGTTACTGGCAGGACGATCTGGCCGAGTGGCCTGACCGACGTTCCGGGTACTATCCCGTAGAACGGGACCACCACGCTTTTGACCTTGGAGCGAGGATGCATCTCGCCCAAGACCTTGGCGTATATCAGGTCTAGGAGCTCCCGCGATCCACAAGGACCCGACCCTCATGCGGTGTTGCAGATCGTTGGGCTAACGACCATCGGAAGCCTTTGGGGTTTCGTCATCCTCAGAGGCGCTGCCCTTGGAGAAGGTGATCGGCGGCTCGGACCACTTGAGCCGGCGAACAGAGGTGTCCTCGAGTGACACGGAGTACCTCGCGCGCGGCCTCCTTTAACTCCCGACGCGACCCATAGGCGGCGGAGCCCCCGAATATCACGGCGATGTGGTTCCTCGGCTCTTGGTACTCCATGTCGGTATCTTGCTCCTCGGCGGGCTTCTTGCCCTTGACGTCTCCTTCCATCTCGGGGAGCGTGGGCATGGGACCCTTACCATTGTAGAACTGCTCCAGGCGGAAGGCCCACGTTCTGCAATTCAGAAGCTCAAGCCAATGCGCCTGGTTGAGCGGCGTAAATAGGCACTAGCCCGCCCGCGTTGGTCGCCGCGTTCTTGGTCGCCCCGGTTACGCTCGTTGTTCCGCTGAACCTGGCCGACCTTTCCTTCGGGTTCCCCCTATACGACTGCGAGGTCGGTCGTTGTCTTTCGATAGCCGCCACCATGTCGGAGACAGAGGATTTTTTCTTCTTTTTGATTTTTTTCTCGATCGAGCTTACGCTCTTTCGGCTTGGCGCCCCTTCGAGCCCGGGCTGAGGGGGTAGCTTTCCCTCGTCCAGCAGCTTCTTCCATTGGACGGCCTCGTCCGCGTTGGCATAACGGTCAGCCATGCGGAACAGCTCGTTGGCTGTGATGTCCGGGTGAATTTCGAGGTCCTGAGTGAAGCGTACGTCTCGGACCCCGAACTTGAAAGCCCGGACGACCGCCTCATCCGAGATGCTCGGGATGGAATTGCGCACTTGCATGAAGCGCTGGACGAACTGGCGCAGGGTCTCGCCCTCCGTCTGTATCAGACGCTCAAGGTCGCGCTCTTTCCCCGGGCGGACGTAGCAGCTCTGGAAGTTAGCTCGGAGAGTCTTTGCTCACCGCCCAGGACCGGATCGAGTTTTCCTTCTGGTTGAATAGCCACGTCCGAGCTGGCCCGTCCAGGACTGTGGGCAAAAAGTTAGCCATAACCCTTTCATCACCCCCGGCAGCTAAGATGGCCGTGGTGTAGATCGAGAGAAACTCGTCGGGGTTCTGAGTTCCATCGAATCTCTCGATGTGACCCGGCTTGAACCTTGTCGGCCAGGTCACACGTCGTAGCGACGTCGCGAACGCCCTGCACCCGAAGACGGGACTGTCGGGACGTTCAACCCGAGCGCGGCGGTCGGGGCGATCCCCACCAGCCGAGCCCGAGGTTAGTGGGCCCAGGCGAGAGAATATCTCCCTACGCCTGTAGGACGGAGAGTGGCCCGATGAGGAATGTTCGGCCCGGTTACGCGTGGCTCATTCCGGTCCCGAGGGAGCCCCCGGGAATTGCTCCGGGTGCCCTCCCGAGCCCGGTCGCGCTCGCGCCAGTCACTCTGGGTGCGGCTGCGCGAGTCGTCGGGGTGGCGGCGTTCGGATGTTCGGCGGCGGCGTTCCGAGGAATCGCTCTGGGCGTCCCTTTCCCGGGAGGCTTCCGCCGCCTTTATGTCTGTGGCGATTGCTTCGAGGTCGTCGGCCACGGCCGCGCCCATGGCTTCTAGGTCGACCTGCTCAGGAAATTCTCTGAGGTTGCGTACCACCGTGGCCAGGGCTTGAAGGCGTTCCCCGCTTGGGGGAACGCGGGGTGACGAGCTCGTTCGTCGTCGCGACGGCTCCGAGTCCCGTGACGCTGCGGAAATTCTCACGAACTTCGGTCCTGGTCTTATCGGGTCCAGGCCACCTCGACTTGCCTGCCAGAGGCTGGCCAGCGTCCGTTTCAGGGATGCCTGCAGGTGCTACTTGGCCACCTCGTAGCGGTGAAGACGCGCTCCAGCCGGGGATTTGCTCCCGACATTTCCATCCTCCTCCGCAACGAAGACGTTACGGGATTGGACGGATCGCGAGGGGGACATCACGGTGTCTCCCCGTGAAGCGGTCCCCTGGTCGAGCTCGAAAAGGTCGGGGATGTCCAGACCATCGTAGAGTCCGTCATACTCGTCGTCCGAGAGGGCGTCGAGCTGGGAGCGAAAGAACTGCTCCGGTGCAGCAGCGGCTTCCAGGGAAAAGCTCCCGGAACCGTCATGATTCTTAATGCCGGCGACGTCGTCGCGCCCCATTGTCGAAGAATCGCTTGTCCTCTTCCCGATCTCGGGCGTAGGCCCGGTGGTTCTGGGATTCGACATTCTTCGGGATTCCTCACAAAAGGGAAAGTCGGTCCCCACTGACGGGCGCCAAATATGCCGACGATTGGGAACAGGCCCCGCCGAGCTTACTTGTTGGTGTAGGGACCAACCGTGACCCCTTCTTGCGTGAGGGATTACTCAAGGAACGGCTCACCAGATCTCAACGAGCGTGGACACGTTAGCTTTACCTTGGTTCGGGCCTCTCAGAAAGAGATAATAGCCCTACTCCGGCTCTCGCTTTCTCTTGCAACGTATTTGAGTGTATGTCTCTGTCTTATACCTGTGTCCTATCTCCCTCATGACGGGGACGTATTTATAGCTTACAAAGGATCGAACTCCACCGGCTCCACTATCCCACGTTTGGACCTCGTCCAAACGTGGCAACCGGTGGATCCTACAACTTCGCCACGCTCCCGCGGGGAACGTAACGGGCCAGCGGGAGTTACGTTCGGGCGGTTACTTCCACTCCCGCCGACCTCGAGATCACGTTAGGTCGGCCGATAGCCGGCGCCGAGCTCGTATATCTTACCCGAACTCGAGCCCGGAACCAACTGGAATACGTGGCATCCCGGGTCCTTCCCGAGCCCGAGCTCGGAACAGGCCGAAATACGTAGCCTTCCAGGTTCCAACTAACCCGTCCAGGGTAACGACCTCCTGGTGGCTCGGGCGGGAGCGAGCTTGGTCGTTGGTGGCACCCGAGGTAATTCATGGGAATTACCCGACCCCCCGACACTACCCATGTTGGCAATTTGATAATGTCCAACTAATAATCCACAACTAGGGTGACAAGGGGTCATGGCACATAAATAATAATCAAGGTGTCATGGTGCAAAGTTGATATTTAACTAATTTCCCAAAATTAATTAAAGTATTTTCTAATTAAACTAGCATGCAATAACTTAAATCAAATTAATTTCATAATGGGATCAACATGGTCAAAGCACAACTTGCCTTCAAAGAGTACTTGTTCTTGGTCTTGAGCTGGCTCCTGGGTCAACACTTCTCCTTCGAAGCCTTCGGGCACCTCAACGTCTACTCGTAACGCGTGCAAATAGCAATAAATAAATAAACGTCATGCAAAAAGTATTCAAAAATTCAAATAAAGTTCGTAAACAAAGAAAGCACATTTTTATAAATTTTTAGAAACTGGAATCGTCTAAATCGGAGTTAAAATGCAAAAGTTATAATCGTTTAAAGTTTAAAGAAACTGTTAATTAAATAAAAACAGAGGAAATTTCATAATAAAAAATTAATTAAAATTCATATTTGAGTAGGTCTCACTTTTATGAAAATTTAGAAATTTGAATCACTCAAATCGGAGTTGAAACGCAAAAGTTATAAGCGTTTAAAGTTTGAAACTATATCGAAAAAAAAAATGATTTATTGCGTCAGCATGAAACGTGTCAGCACCACATTGGTCCACGTCGGCCTGCTGACGTCAGCACCGGCCGAACTCCCCAATGACATCAGCATGACGTCATCATGACACGTGGCACCACCCGGTCGCCACGTGTCGATCCATGGACGGCGGGTCTGATGTGCTCGGCGCAAGACGCAGCCGGCCGACATCACGGGCCCGCATGTCAGTGGCGCGCTCACACGTGCACGGTGCGGCGGCTAGGCTACGTGGCACGATCTGAGGCGTTCATTCAAAAATCAACGGCGCTGATCAGATCTAACTTACGCTGGGAAAAGGGTGACGTGGCATCACCCGACGCGTGACACTCGGCACGATCGGGGTTGTTCGATTTGGATCGGATGGCCCCAAATGCATCAAATCCGCACCCTAGGCTCCTACGTGGCTCAATCTAAGCCCTAGGATCAAGATCCAACGGCGGCTAAAGGATCCAGGGTTGAAACAGTAAAGGGCTACGTGGCCTCACCTCGTGCGTGCGATTGGGATTGAACGGTTGACAGAGCTCGCGAAGGTTGATGGCGTTGCGGCGGCACTGGTTCACCCGGGTTGGGGAAGACGACCAATGCGACGGCGTTTCAGGGCTGCTCCGGCGAGACGAAGATGACCCACGGGCGCGCCTTGGCTTGGGGAGTCCGGATCTGGGCTCGAAGGCACCCGAAAAGGCTTGACGGCGGCGGCAAAAGGCCAAAACCGCGGCGGTCACTACCTCAACTTCGGCGAGGGATCGGGAGGTGGTGGCTGCGGCTTGGGCGAAAAAAACTAGGTCAAGATGTGCGCACGGCAAAGGGCAACCTCGAGCGACGACCCACGCTTTAAATAGCCTAGGCATGCGCGCAAGATCCGGAACCCTAACGAACTCGGCGGAGGGTGCGGCGGCGCTATCCGAGTCCGACTCGGTGAAGACGACGCAATCGGAGCCGTCCACTTGTCCCGATCGCGGGGTCCACCTCGCACGCGCGACGCGGTTCAGCACGGCCGACCGGCCGTTGGATCAAGATCCAACGGTCGACGAGTTAGGGTTAGGCCGGCTTGGAGCGGTTCGGGTCGGGCTCGGACTCGAGTCCGACTCGGGCTCGGTCGGAGTAACAGTACAAACCCATTCGTCATTTCCAGCGATTAAATAATTAAATTAATTATCAGAAATTCATTTAATTCAAGAAAAATAGCAAAACAATAAGAAAAATTTCAGAAAAATTCTGAAAAATACTTTGGAACATTTTGGACTTAAATAAAATATTTCCAACAAAATTTTATTTATAAATTTAAATTCCTTAATTATTTCTAAAGGGAATAAATTCAAATTAAATCCAAATAAATTCCAGAAAATTCCAAAAATTCACCAAAGTGCAAAATTTCATTCAAATTCATGAAAAGCAAAAATTTGAGGTGTTACATAAGGGCAACCATAAACTAACAAATCCGCTAACCTAGTACCACAGGACACGTAGGCACACGATTTCTCACTGATACGAGGAGGTGAAGTGCGCTTGATTAGACCCAGAGGATCGAAATGGGCGGGCGCTAGCATCCTAACACAACGACAGAGCAAGCCACACGAGCACAATACCTGCCAAGTGTTCACTTATCTGGTCCCATCGCGTCGACTGCTTCCCGCGGTCCCCTGGCACGGCTTCTCAGCCTCTCGTGGTACCCTAACACGGACGGAGCCAGGTGCCCAGAGAGAGAGAGAGAGAGAGAGAGAGAGAGAGAGAATGATCAGATAAGTGAACAATTCGCTGCATGTTCCCTAGCAAGCCCTATCGTGCTCAACTTATTGTTTTTTTTTTCAAATGAAGTTTTAATTTGTACCCTAGTCAGTAGATACCACAGAGCCCATAATTGGCCAGGCCACCGGAAAGGCCCACCCATATGATATCATGGCTTTCCCTTAATTTGTGTCTATCAAAATAAGCCCATACGAAAATGAGCCCATTTAAATGAGAATTGTGTTTTTATGCTTTCCCTCTCAATATAAATTACATAAATTTTAAAACAAGCGAAATTGTAAATAATCACTATCTACTATTTATACATGATTTAATATTTAAGCTATTTTGGGGGAAAAAGTATAAAAACACCACTCTTTAAATGATTCGATCTGCTCATCTTTTCTCTCTTTGTAACAACAAACTTGCTCTGCTCTTCCGGAGAATAGAATTCCAGACAGTCCATGCCTTTCTGTCTCTCTGATCCATGGATGCCCCACTTCTGCTTTCTTTCCTTGCCCATTCAATTCACTGCCCGACTGATTAGCACATCAGTGACCTGCCTGATTAACTGGTGGCCTACTTCTGACAGCACTAACAAGAGTACTACTACTCGTGGTTTGTGAAGAAGAAGAAGAAGAGATGCCACTGTAGTAAAAACTGAACGCTGATTAACCATGATGAATTACGTGCTACTGAATCTTTACTCTGTAAAAAAAACCAAACGGTAAAGCCTCCTTTCCACCTCTTTTACAATATTGTAGTATGACATGTATGGAGTACGTACGTACTCCTTGCTATCAAGTATATGAATAGTAAGTACTAGTATACTAGCAGCTTCGCAAACGACCTAACCCCGGCCGGTTTGCATGCGTTGCGTTAATTATTCTGTACGTACGTACGTACGTAGATGGGTGCTAGCTAGCTAGCTAGTATCTAGCTATATTTCTTGATCTGTTAATTAGTTGATAACAGGGTAGGAAGCGTTCATGGCAAGACCGCAGGCGCCTTGGTTGCTGGACGTCAGGTCCTTCTCCAGCCTCATGTACCCTTTCTCTCCCCAGGTGGTGCCCCACGAGTTCTTGATCACCCAGTACTTGCTCCCGTCCGCCGCCTCCTCCTCGCCGTACCCCACCACCGTGACGGCGTGGGTCAGATTCGTGCCGCAGCCGTCGGCCGTGAACACGCCGCCCTTGTAGTTCTTGAACTGGGCGTCGTACCCGTCGTTGCGCACGGACACCGGCTGGTTGAAGACTGCCTGGGCGAGCGAGGCCTCGTCGTTCTGGGGCACGTCCTGGTAGCCGCTGATGGTGGCAGCCACTCCCGAGCCCGGCGACGCCCGGCACGTCCCCTGGGCTTCTTGGTAAGGGTAGGCCGACTCGGTGGTCAGGCCGCCGGCTTCGACGATGTACTGGAATGCGTTCGTCATGTTGCCGCCGTCGCAGCCGTTGTTGCCGTTTTTTGTGTAACACCAGCTTGCCGGTCTTGATCTGGTGGATGCCCTCTACGGCCGCCACCGCAGAGAACGCCCAGCAGGATCCTGCATGCGCGAGCGCAATTTATACGTACATACGACATACCGCGGTCGGTGAACTCGTTGGTGCCCAGCCGGTACTTCTTGTCCCCCGCGGCGTTGGACCTGTCGATGAGCTCAACGTTAGCTCTGAATACCTGGAAGCGCCGCGCCTTCTCGGCCTCGTCCTTGTACGTGCGCCCGTACTCCGCCATCCACTCCTCGTGTCTCCCCGTCGTCGACGGTGGCTGCCGCGAGCGCGTCGTTAATGTTCGTCGTCGTTGCTACAAGGGCGACAAGGAGCAGCAAGGCCGTCATGGGGAGAGCAGGCTTGTCGCCAATGTAGGTCGTCGACGTCATGTATAAATATAAGGGTTTTGATAAGTTTCTTCCGGATGTTTTCTTTAGTAACCATCATTCAAATTCTAGTCCATTGAATTTGTTTTCAGATCGATGCACACCCCCCTGAATTCGAGGTGTGTTAATCCTACGGATGTGTGTTTTGATCGTACGGTCCAATGTTTGGATGATTTTTAGGACAAAAACATCCGGATGATGCCTACGCCATGTATAAATATAATAGCTAGCTGCTGATGCTTTGGTGTACAGTGGATGGAGCACAGCAGCATGCATGCAGGTTGCCGATCGAGGGTTTATATAGAACGCATTTTCAAGGCCTGGACCTGGAGTTAATTGCATCTCGCATTCGATCGATTAATTACCTCCTTGGATTGCAGGCCACGTTCGATCGATCGATTCCCTGGTCCGCGGGACGTTGACTAACCAACTTAATCTACACGGCTAACCGAATGATCGATCGATGTCGATGCTGGTAATTAGGACTGGGATTAATTTGGTAATTACTTGAGTGTATAAATTAATTAACCTCTTTTATATGTCTAGCTTGGACCAATTAACGGCGAGTGCATGCTGCTGTGCTCCATCTACTGTACACCAAAGCATCAGCAGCTAGCTATTATATTTATACATGGCGTCGACGACCTCCATTGGCAATTAGCACATTTTTTTGGGCCTGTTTAGCTGGTAACTTTCAACCAACTAAAATACTGATGATATTAGTCCATTATTTTTCGGAGCTGAGCACTGCTCTGTTAGTAGAGGGTGCCCTTCCAACCTGGGCTTGAACTTGGTGCCTATAAAAGTCTACCTTTTTTTTTCTTAGTGAACGCCATAATTTTTTTTATCAAATTTAAAAAATTAATAAATAAACATTTGTTTTTTCTAGGCCATTAGATATTAGGGAGGTGATTATTTCAAAGTTACATAAATATTAAAGCATAAATGAATGGTAGATCATGATTACTTATTTTTTTTTTCCTTTGTTTTAAGATTTGTGCAAATTATATTAGAAAGGTGATACATTGAGGCACTGCTATGTATATTTATAGATGGATTCCCACTCATGGATAAACCCTAGATCATGAAATCGCCCTTCGCCCGTATCATCTAGCACCGGAGACTAAATCTAGCTTCATGCACTTTAAATATTATAAATTTAACTGAAATCACGAAATTTCTTAGTTGATGGTTGTACAGTAATTTTCTTTCATCATGACGTGGAGTCGTAGAGACGACACTTTCACATTGATATACGTACACAGTCAATACACACATTGGAAACTTAACCCTACGGATAGAATCCAAACAACAATCTCACATGGTTTTATTGCCGTATATTAGCATCTTTATCGTATAACACGTTCATAACTGATCAGACAACTTATTTCCTCCGTCGCACGTACATGCACATATATACATATACATATACATATACATATACATACATACATACATACATACATACATACATACATACATACATACATATATATCTAGTACAAACCCCTTTTACCGTGAAAACTCCGTGAAACCCACGTGTAAAAGTTTTGAAAAATTCTCAAAAAAATATCATAGGTAGGGGAGATGAGGTTCTACAACCCTATAAAATTTAAAGACCAAACTCAATTGCATTTGATAGATATAAAAAAGACAAATTTACTATGAATAGTGATTTTTCACTATTTAGCACTATTCATTTTGCAATTTGTCTTTTTCATATCTTTCAAATGCAATTGAGTTTGATCTTTAAATTTCACAGGGTTGTAGAACCTCACCTCCTTTACGTATGGTAATTTTTTGAGAATTTTTCAAAACTTTTATACGTGGTTTCACGAAGTTTTCACGGTAAGGAGAGATATGTTGCCATATATATATAGACACACACTCAAGACTATGCCACATGCATGGCTGCATATATACGGGGCGGATCAACACGAACTAGTTAACTAGTAGGGGCTCTGCCCGACGACGTTGCCCGGCGGGTTGTAGCTGCAGATGATGAAGACGCCGCCGTTGTTGTCGCAGACGTCGCGGGCGCAGCCTATCGCCGTGGACTCGCGCCACACCACCTGCGTGTAGTGCCCGCATGACTGCCCCTGCGGCGCCGAGCAGCTGTTGCTGCCGTGGTCGTAGTACTGGTTCTCCGACACCCACAACTTCACGGCGTTCGCCGCCGTCCAGTCGTTGCCGGCGGGGCCCCAGAAGAGGTTCTCCCCGTACTTCCCGCCCGAGTGCATGAGCTGGCAGTCGCCGCGCCGCTGGTCCGCGTACGCCTGCGCGTACGCCGCCACCGTGTCATCCCACGACACCGGCCCGACGCCCACGTCCGCGCGCGCCGCGTTGTGCAGGTCCACGTAGTCTTGCGGCGAGTTCTGCGCCGCGCACGGCGCGGCGATGAGGGCGGCCGCCATGGCAAACGCGAGAGCCAGCAGGCAGGCTAGCTTTGATGAGTACTCCATTGCTAAGCTAGCGAGCTTTTACAAAATTTGTTAATTTGCACTTGGATCGATCGAGCAACACTAGAACAAGCTAGAATGATATGTGTGTGCAGTCAGCTAGCTAGGTTGCCATTGAGAGTTGTGGCTACAGGGTATTTATACATACTGCGAGCTCGATGACTTCTCCATAGGCAAATAGGCACAACCCCTATTCACCCCTATTCGGACGGTTTTCTCGCGCGCGCACCTTGGGATCGCCCGTCAAATTCCAATCCACAGTGCTTCGTAGTTTGACTCATTGTTTGGAGTTTCTATTTATCTATTTATCATGTTTTGAAAATTTTAAATTTAAATTTGAAATATCATGTTTTTAAATTGTAAATGTTAATATGCTTATGTTTTATGTATTACAAATATTTTTGATTGAATTTTAGTGATGTCAAATGAAGATTATACGTACATAGCGGATATGTCAAAATAGGAGAAAAAGTAAAATAGGGGCTGGGATTTAGGGGCTGTTGCTGGACTTGTGCTATGAAAACAGAGTCCCAAAAAATAGGGGGGTCCCTAAATCCAAAATAGGGGCCCTGTTTTAGAGGCTCTTGCTGGAGATGCTCTAAAATGTCCATGAGAATTGGGGCTGAGGAGGCAAATTTAGGGGCCTCCTAATTTTAGAGGCTTGAGTTGGGACCTGTTGGATCTGTTTTTTTTTACTACACTTCGTATTTTAAGGTTTAGGGGCTGATTTAGGGGCTCTGCTGGAGATGCTCTTATCAAGGTTTCAAAGTAAAAGTAACAATAATAATGTACCTACTTCAGATAATATTGGTAATGGAATGTGCATGCTTATCTAATTAATTAATATATAGGGACTATATCGCAAGGAGGTCCTACGTCATCATTAATGAGTATTGCTGACTGGTAGACGATCGACGGAGGCGTACTACACACCATACATACATACCATTTCATCTCTCCCTTCACTCTAGTGATAGCGGCATGTATTTATTTTCTCCTCTCAACTATTCTCGTCGGGAACATGACATGTTTCCAAAAACGAACCATAAATTAGGCTAAGGAAGCAGACACATTATCTACGGCCTCGGCCTGTGCTCTGATTTTGTTGTGAATTGAGTGATCAGAGCTAGCTTGGATAGAGGCCAAGCCTACTTAAGGAAGCCACTTGACAACTTACGAGTACTAATTAATTAAGTAGCTAGCTATGCGAGCTAGGCTAAGTCGATCACGAGACCATTGTTTAGGGAAGATAAACACAAATAACCAACTGACAACAAATCCATAATCATTAAAATCTAGGACTGAAGACAGAGGAGGGTTTTTTCAAAAAAGAAGAAAAAAAAAAAGCAAATGCATTTGAAGGGGATTATCCATATTCTTTTAGCTTCCTGATATGTGTGTGGCTGCTTGGTTATTACTTACCATGCATGCACGATGATTTGCATCTTCTTCTTTAATTTTTTTCGTGAAAAGATCGTGTCACTTGCATTCACCAGATCATTGATGAGGTTTGGTGCTAAAAGAAACTACCTAATGGAAAGGCAAGAAAGGGAACAACAAATACAATGAAAACGAGACTAATTAAGACGATGAAATTAACTTCTTTTGACATTGTTTCATAGCATGTAAAGCAAAAAAAAGTTAGCAGGATCACGGCTGTAAGCCACAGAGCAATTTAGAACAGACACGGATATATACCAAGCACCCTGGCATGCGACGGAGGTAAAATAAACAAAGATATTTTAGCAAACACTCCTTTGTATGCTGACAAAAGATACATATGCGATAAAAATAGAAATAATTCCCTGTTGCCGGAAAGCTAGATAATGCAACAATATGTGTTTTTTTATAACTAGAAATGCAGGTAAGACATTATGCACCAAAGCAAAGATTTAGAGAAGTGCTTCTATGCACTTCCTTTTAAAAGTTGCACAACTATTAAAGCATGAATGAAGGGTAGATGGTGATTACTTACCTCTTCACTTGCTTCAAGATTTGTGCAACTTGTACTAGAAGGAAAAGCATAGAAGCACTGCTCAAAGATTTATCATCGTCTATACATGGCACCCTATAAAATAGACCTGAACAAACCCTCAAAAATGTGATGTAAATATAAGTAAACCATTTGCAATTTTCTCTGTAGAGACTATGAAAAAAAGCGCAAAAGAAACAAAGTAATTAGATAGTAAAAAATGCGACATGCATCACTAATTCACTACATCAGTATTCTTGCAAAGCAGGGGCGGAGCTGGGCCTCGGGCCACTGGGGCCTGGGCCCGAGGCCTAGCCCAAGTAACAGTATAAAATATTGTTTGTATTTTATTTAGGCCCGAGGCCTGCACTCCCCAGGCTGGCCCTTTGGGCGTTTGGCTAGTTGGCCGGTCCGGTTGAATCGGTTGGGCTGAGGCATCCGGCCACAAGAGAAGCAACAAGCCAACAAGCAATAAACCCTAGCCCCTTTTCAGTTTTCACGCCGCTCGCTCCAACCCGACGCCCAAGCTGTCGGCCGCTACTCACTGGCCGCCGCCGCATTGCCTCGCCGACTCGCCGCCCACTGGTGGTTACTCCCAGCTGCGGTGCTCGCCGCCGACCGCCTCCGCCAGCCGCCCAACGCCCGTCGACCAACGCCCACAGCTCGCCCTCTACTCCTGGCTCCGCTTTCGTAGCCCGCCGGCCGCGCTGCCCTCATTGCCTCATTGGTCGCTGCGGCGCGCGCCTTTGCCGGCTGATGTTCGCCACCGTCCTCTGCTACCGGTCTGCCGGCGGCCAGCCTCGTGCCGTCGGCTTGGGTTGCCGCGACGCCGCATGCCAGTGGCGGTTTACGCTGCATCCGCTTCATGATCGGCCAGCCGGCGTCTGCTTGTAGAGGCAGCTGCTCTGGTCCCACCCGCCGACCAAGCCAGTGGCGCCACGAGCCCCAACTCCAGCCTCCAGTCTCGAGCCTTACGTCCGTGAGATTGATTCCTTATTTTCTTTTCTAGAATGCATGAGCCACTAGCCATTCACGATTGGTTGCTAGCTTAGAGTAACTCAATAACATGAACTCTCCTAGAGTCCTAGTCTGATCCTGAATTATGCAGCTTGGTATAATAATGGCTATGTGACTGTGAATGGCAGCTTTGGTAGGCTAGATTCAAACATATTGATTTAAATAACTTGTACATTTTGTGATTGATTGATTGGACTCAATTTGAATGGTGATAATTTGGTCACTCAAGCAAGAAAAAATTAAGATCCACATGCTACCATATGCAAGCAAACATTCAATTATATGACATCATGACATCATAGAAAATTAACTATTTGATAAAGCCCTCAGTACTTCATGGCACTGTTCTATGATCATTGTTTTTTTTTTGTTTAATTGATTATATATACTTGGTATAATTGGATTATAAAAGGTCCAACAATCCCTAATTTACATATACAATTTTATTTTTGCTGGTTTAGATTCTTGTACTATTGTAGATGACGATATGTTTTGATTCGAATGCACTAAACCTTCATCGATTAGGTATTAATTTTTGTACTGCTCCACTACGTTATGTTGTTTTTATATGTTTTATCTATTTTGTTGTATCGTTAAGCATGAAGTTCAAATTTATTTTTAATTCTGCATTTGTGTAGTGTTTTTGTTGTACCCTAGTGTAGGTAGTATTTGGCGTTAGTTATTGCCACATAGTTTTCGGCCCGAAGCTTGGCACAATCCTGGCTCCGCCACTGTTGCAAAGAATAGTCTCGCATATGAGAAAGAGAAGCATGTCTTCAGTATTGAACTCAACAGAGGTCTTGAGATCCTTCGGAAGTCAAAAGCACTCTGAGCTTCCAATTGTCCTGGTATGATGATGCTTTTAAAACTTGAGATGTACTCACTAAAATCGCAAGAACAGGTGAGTTGCAAAGAGTATCACTTGTTCTTCTCGTATACTCTTTTGGTGAATTTGTTTACAATTTCATGTACATTTTGGTTCAGAATTTCAAGGCTGCCGTTGATGTCATCGTTGATGCCTTCTTCAAACATGGTGATAATGATACCTTGAGATCTTGCATCAAGGCAGGTGATGATGAATACTCCCTCTTGGCACTTATCGATCTTATGTTGACAAGGTAAAAAAATCATTGCTGCTGCTTGCTACTGATCATAGTTTTAGTTTAATATTTATTTGATCTACATTTACTTTATGAATATTATTTGCTATGCTATGCCAATTCTCAGCAATATTCATGTTTTAGCTTGATGGTCCTGTGTAGGCAGTTTTTTTCCTCCTGGTGTGTCTTTAATGAAGTTAGAAAGTCTTATTTGTTTTTTCACTCTTGTTATATAACCATGGTATTATAATCTGTGTTATGTTGCCGTGAGGGGTCATTGCAGGCCATTGGTTTCTTTCCTTAGTTCATCATGCACTAGTTTCTTTTATGAATGAGTGAAAAAATGCGTAAGCATATAGTTTACTGCAGCTTTACATGGTCTATGAAGCCCCCAAAAGCCTTCACTTGGGTGTACTACCTGTGTTGATTCCCGTTGTTGGCAATTGTTCTTGTTCATTATTTTTACGTTTAAGCCTATACATCCACATAAACCCTGGAAACTTAGTCCTTGTTTTGTTACACCATAATAGAGATAAAACTAATGCTTTTGTTGTCACTGGGAGGATGCATCATTATATCTACTGATTGATCTTTGGTTTTTAATGCTTTAGTATATTAGAAAGTTTGAGAGTGAAGAGTAAAATATCTCTTGAAAATTTGTTTTTTGCAGGTACAAGATTTAACTGATAACCTGCAATATATAAAAGAAACAATTCAGTCCTCATCTGTACTGGAAATGCAGGTATATACTCTTATTTGACTTTGGTTTCAGTTATTGCAGGACAATTGTTGTACCATATTGTATCTGTAAAATATGGGGTTCCATATTTTATAAATGGATGCATAATAGTTAGAGGCACTGCGGCAGGTTGAGTATAGGACTAAAAGATGAGAGATAGAGATAGCAAATCATCAGATAGATATGTATGGACTTAATAAGAACAGGTGAGTTGCAAAGAGTATCACTTGTTCTTCTCGTATACTATTTTGGTGAATTTGTTTACAATTTCATGTACATTTTGGTTCAGAATTTCAAGGCTGCCGTTGATGTCATCGTTGATGCCTTCTTCAAACATGGTGATAATGATACCTTGAGATCTTGCATCAAGGCAGGTGATGATGAATACTCCCTCTTCACTTATCGATCTTATGTTGACAAGGTAAAAAAATCATGAGAATGGCTAAGTAACACTCGAGTGTTTTTTTGATTTGTGATGCATCTCACGCTGCCTTATTTTATTCGTTCAGTAAATAAGTGTGACGTACAGTATGACATGTATGGATATATAGTAAGTAGTATACTCCCAGATGGGAATATTTCAGAATTTGACACTCAATTTGTAAGCCTTTCGGCTTATTTGGATGACATATGGGACCGTCTGTGTGTATGACGATGGGCGAGTGTTAAATTTAAATCACGAATTTTAAAGAGTGTCAAATTCTGAAAACTCCCACGTAGATGAGTGCTAGCTAGCTAGTATTTCTTTCTTGATCTGTTAATTAATTATTCCGTACGTACGTAGATGAGTGCTAGCTAGCCAGTATTTCTTTCTTGATCTGTTAATTAGTTGATAACAGGGTAGGAAGCGTCCATGGCAAGACCGCAGGCGCCTTGGTTGCTGGACGTCAGGTCCTTCTGCAGCCTCATGTACCCTTTCTCTCCCCAGGTGGTGCCCCACGAGTTCTTGATCACCCAGTACTTGCCCCCGTCCGCCGCCGCCTCCTCGCCGTACCCCACCACCGTGACGGCGTGGTTCAGATTCGTGCTGCAGCTGTCGGCCGTGAACACGCCGCCCTTGTAGTTCTGGAACTGGGGGTCGTACCCATCGATGCCCACGGACACCGGCTGTTTGGCGACTGCCTGGGCGAGCGAGGTCTCGTTGTTCTTGGGCACCTCCTGGTAGTCGCTGATGTTGGCTGCCACGCCGGAGCCCGGCGACGCCCGGCACATCCCCTGGGCGCCTTGGTAAGGGTAGTCCGACTCGGTGGTCAGGCCGCCGGCTTGGACGATGTACTCGAATGCTTTGGTCATGTAGCCGCCGTTGCAGCCCATGTTGCCGTTTTTTGTGGAGCAGTCCAGCAGCTGCTGCTCCGAGAGGTTCGCCAGCTTGCCGGTCTTGATCTGCTGGATGCCCTCTACCGCCGCCACCGCAGAGAACGCCCAGCAGCATCCTGCAATTTATACGTACGTACCAGCGTGATAATGCTAGCTAGACTAGATACTCGCGGTCGCGGTACCTTATGTTCATGTGTATGCATGCTTAATTATTTGCTCACCACATTGTTTTTGGTCCTTGACATCGGTGACGGCGCCTTCCTTCCTCCAGTCCACGCCCTGCCCATCGGAGAGGCTAACATTTTCGTACTTGAACCCCGGCAGCTTATTGGCCCCAGACGACGGCATGGGCTTGTAGCCGGTGTACATGGCCACGAACTCGTCGTTGGTCATGTCGGTGAACTCGTTGGTGCCCAGCCGGTACTTCTTGTCCCCCGCGGCGTTGGACCTGTCGATGAGCTCAACGTTAGCTTTGAATACCTGGAAGCGCCGCGCCTTCTCGGCCTCGTCCTTGTACGTGCGCCCGTACTCCGCCATCCACTCCTCGTGCCTCGCCTTCATCGCCGCCTCCCCGTCGTCGACGGTGGCTGCCGCGAGCGCGTAGGACGCACGGTCGTTAATGTTCGTCGTCGTTGCTGCTAGGGCGACAAGGAGCAGCAAGGCCGTCATGGGGAGAGCAGCAGGCTTGTTGCCAATGTTGGTCGTCGACGCCATGTATAAATATTACAGCTGCAGCTGCTGATGCTTTGGTGTACAGTGGATGGAGCACAGCAGCATGCATGCAGGTTGCAAGGGGTTATATATATAGAGCTAGACGGCCTGGACCTGGAGTTAGTTGCATCTCGCATTCCATCAATTAATTACCTCCTTGGATTGTAGGCCACGTAACGTTCGATCGATATCGATTCCCTGGTCCGCGGGACGTTGACTAACTAACTTAATCTACACGGCTAACCGAATAATCGATCGATGTCGATGCTGGTAATTGTTAGACAACCTCGCTATCGAATAGTCCGGGGTTGCCTAATAGATTGAACTGGAGAACAGAGAGAGAGGGCGAGAGACACAATATGAGGAGGAACGGGTCTGCTTTATTATTCTGTATGCTTGTGTACAATGGGGTGACCCCCTGCCTCCTATATATAGCGGTTCTGCTTAGAGATAAGGAAGAGTCCATATAGGATACGAATCCGGTTTCCTAACACTCCCCCTTGGACTCTTCACCGCGAGATGCATATGCCTCATTAAAACTCCATAAAAACCCAGTGGGAAAAATAATTGGAGAAAGAGTACATAGCACACGCTTGCTGTGTTGCACGGATTGCCTCATCAAAAACCTTATGTAAGAAAACTTCAATGAAAAACTTACTTAAGGAAAAGAGTACAATCCACCCAAACTTCAATGTTAATCTTCAAGATTCACGTTGGGTACTCAAACTTCATGTTTGAGATTTATGTAGGAGTATGTGAAAATTCTCCCCCTGAAATCTGCACTTCCCTAAGCCTCATCATCCTGATTCCTCTAGCACATCTTTCAAAAGAAGATGCCGGGAGTGACTTAGTGAATAAATCTGCGAGATTTTCATACGACTTAGTATGCAGTATCTTTATTTCGTTCATCTTATGCATTTCATGGGCATAAAAGAACTTGGGGTTGATGTGCTTCGTAAGATTGCTTTTAACATATCCCATTTGCACTTGAGCAACACAAGCTGCATTATCTTCATAGATAATGGTGGGGGTTTGTTCCATGTTCAAACCACATGACTTCTGGATGTGATGAACCATTCTTCGAAGCCATGCACATTCTCGAGATGCTTCATACAAGGCAATTATTTCTGAGTGGTTTGTCGACGTTGAGACAAGAGTCTGCTTAGATGACTTCCACGAAATTGCTGTTCCACCGCAAAGAAAAACATACCCAGTTTGTGACTTGCCAGTATGCGGGTCTGATAGGTACCCAGCATCGGCATAGCCAACCAAATTCAATTCATTGTTTCTTCTGTAAAACAAGCCAAGGTCTTTGCTTCCTTGAAGGTAACGGAAGATGTTCTTCACCCCTTTCCAATGCCTTTTGGTGGGTTACGCCTGCATCTGGCGCTAGCAAATTCACGGCGAACGCAATGTCCGGCCTAGTGCTATTACTTAAGGTACATGAGCGCTCCAATTGCACTCAAGTATGGGAATTCCGCTCCGGGACTTCCTCCCCCTCTTCTTTAGGCCTGTGCGGATCTAGGTGCGCTTGGAGTGACCTTAGGCCATTGGGGTCTTTGCGGGGTATGCCTTTTCAAAACCAAATTTCTCCAACACTTTCTGTGTGTAGGAAGATTGGTGTACCAAGATTCCGCCTTGGACATGTTCAAGCTGCAAGCCTAAACAAAACTTGGTTTTACCCAAGTCTTTCATTTCAAATTCAGACTTCAAGTATGTGCATGCTTCTTCAATTTCTTCATCCGTCCCAATGATGTTCAAGTCGTCTACATAGACGGAGATTATACAAAATCCATTCGGGGATCGTTTTATAAACACACATGGACAATCTTCGCTGTTCGTGTAGCCTTTCTTGCAAAGAAAGTCACTTAAGCGATTGTACCACATTCTTCCTGACTGCTTCAGTCCATACAGTGATTTCTCCAATTTCACACTGTATAGGTTTCTATTTGCTCTGTCTTGGTTCGGGATAGGGATACCTTAGGTACTTTCATGTATATCTCGAATCCAAGTTTCCATACAAGTATCTTTGTGACAACATCCATTAGCTTTATTTTCAACTTCAAGTTAAGCGCCATTGAGATCAAGTATCTAAAGGTAATTCCACCCATGACCGGAGAATAGGTTTCTTCATAATCAACCCCAGGGCGTTGAGTGAAACCTTGAGCGACAAGCCTTGCCTTGTACCTTATAACTTCATTGTTTTCATTCCTCTTAGAACAAAAACCCATTTGTGCCCCACGGGGTTTATATGGGGAGGCGTCACGGCACACAGCCCAAACACCTCTCTTTTGTTTAGAGAGACTAACTCTGGTGATTGCCTTCTTCCAATCTTCCCAATCGAGCCTTTTCTTGCACTCTGCGAAGATGCGGGCTCGGGATCATGATTAATGATCGTGGCAATCTTCTTTGCAAAGTATGCATTGACATTGGCTGTTGCTCTATTCATCGTTCTCCGTTATTACAAAGTTTATGGCCATTTCATCATGGGGTGCTGTGCACTTCTACTTGCTCTTCATTGCTATTTCCCATTCCAGAGCAAGTTCCTTTAGTTTTCTCCGCCAATGTGTGCGCACACAATATTTCCGGCTTCTTCCAATGGAAGGTTCAGATCTGGAATTGCCTTTTCCACAGGCTTCTTTCCAGTGCCAGTCTCAAGCGGCTCCCCTTCTTGCTTTGGGGCACTTTTGTGATTAGCTGTGGTAAGTCCTCTTGCTCAGTTTTCCCCAGACGTCTCCGGGTACTTTGGGTTTGAGAAGCCAGATTTCCTGATCTGTTTCTTTGAGGCCTCTGAACAGGATGAGGGATACCTTCAGCTTTCTTTGGTATTTCCACCCTCTCTGGTGCATTTCTTGCTTTGGTACATGCGACTTAACCACGCTCTTGAGATCACAAAAATGATCAGGCGGTTCATTTGCTAAATTCTCGCAAATCAATTATCTTACGGACTTCTTGATTTGCTTCATTAGTGCGAGGGTCATGCTGGGGATCAGTGGAATGCCATATTATTTCCGGCATTTTTCATCCAATGGTTGATTATCTCCCCCTAATGACGGGAAAGCGGTCCTCGTCAAAGATCTGATCGGCGAATCGGGTGTATGCAAGTCTCGATCATGGGTTCCAAATACCTGATTATGGATGCACTCTCATAACCAACGTATATCCGGACTTGCGGAGAGGGCCCATTGCAGTCCGCTGTGGGGGTGGTATAGGTACATATACCATACAACCAAAATTTCTAAGATGGGAAATCTTCGGGATGACCCCTTGCACTAGTTGCATAGGTGAATGGATGTTGTAGGCCGATGGTCTATAATTGATGAGTCTTTGCTGCGTGCGAGGCTGCGTGTCCCCAACAAGTGTTGGGCAAGTTACAACTTCTGCAAGAGCGGTGCGGCAATGAACTTAATCCTCTTTATTAGTGCTTGACTAGCCCATTTTGCGTATAGGCGTGCGGTAGAGAGTGCTCATGAGTTATTCCGTTCTTTGTGCAATAATCATCAAATGCCTTGGCAGTGAATTCACCGGCAGTGTCCATTCGAATGGACTTCACGCGATGATCAGGAAAAGCATTCTTAATTCTGATGATCTGCGAGATCAGTTTTGCGAATGCATGATTCCTTGTTGACGACAAACATGTATGCGACCATTTCGAGGAAGCATCAATGAGCACCATAAAGTATCGAAACGGCCACGACAAGGGCTGAATCGGACGCAAATATCCCCCTGAATGCGTTCGGGAATGCGAGGATTTCATGTTGCACTTTCATAACAGAGGGTCTAGTTATTAATTTCCCGGTGGCACATGCATGACACACAAAATCTTCGTGATTCGGGAAATTCTTAACATTAATGCCATGACCTTGTGAGTTGTTAACTATATTTCTCATCAATCTAAGACCAAGATGACCTAATCTACAATGCCATAAAGCAAATAATTCAGAGCTTCTAAAGGCAGTCTTCAAAGAAGTATACCTTTGCGTGTGCATTAATTTTCGTGTAGTACAACCCAGATTCATATGAGGGACATTTTTCTAGTACCATCTTTCCATATTCCGCGTGCTTCACAATGCACAAGTGTTCTTTGCCATTTTCTTCATTGGTTTCTACGTGAAACCCATTGCGCGCGGATATCTTTGAAACTTAAGAGAGTGCGGGTTGATTCAGGGTACAAGATGGCTTCTTCAATTACCAAAGTTGTACCCATTCGCAATATAATTGTGGCTCTTCCTGAGCCTATTATATGCGTATCGCTTCCTGCGATAGTCGTAATCCTTCCAGCGTTCTTCGTGATTATGCGGAAGTATTTAGACTCTCTTAAGATGGTATTTGTTGTGCCACTATCAACAATGCATATTTCCTCCATTGGGCGCTACCACGATTTCTAGATGAAAAAAAAAATTCTAATCATACAGTGGCTAAGTAATTCAAAAATTGCTTGTAAATAAAGAATACTGGAATAAAGAGTAAATTGCAATTCTATTCATGAGAAAAGTATGCTCTTCGAGAGCTTACTATTCATTATGCAATCGATGTCTATGTGAGATAATTCTGACAATTCATGTCAGTTCTTCAAAAACTCACGTTAGATAATGCCACACCTTTGCACATTCATAAGGTTCTTCCATTAGATTACTGCGTGCAATCTAATAGGAAATGGCTGCTAGATTCAATGAAATGCATAATTGAATTCTCATGAGTTTCCAGCAAACTAAAAGAAAATAATAATTGCAAGATTCATAAATACATGATTCATAAGTACGGGATTCATAGATACAAGATAAATGCAAGATTCAGATTCATAAATACAACATTCATAAGTGCAAGATTCATATATACACAGATTCATAAATATTAGAATAAACAATAATTGCACAATTCATAAATTCATAAATGCGGAAATAAATTCTCGAAATTTCCGAATTTTTCTTAGTATTTGGCAATTTTACATTAATTATCTGACAATTTTCCAGCATCACTTGATAACAGAAAATAAATTGCAACATGAATTAAACATGGCATAAGTCTAATTACAACTTATATAATTCTTGTTGGCTGGGAACGAAAACAGGTAATGAATATCTCTGTCAATTTGACTCTTGGCAGTCAACCTGCCCCACGGGCTCACATGGGGGAGGGAGCACTTCCCGTTTCCGGGTGCCAATTAAAGAACCAAGCCTCGTGTGTTTTCCTAGACACCAATTGTCTCATATCTGTTTATTCATTACCAAAATCAAATCCCAACCACTCATGTTCTCATAAACTGTTGAAGAACAAGGCCACCTTGTGTTCACTAAATGGGACAGAAGTTGAAGAGCTGGACTCGATTCCCGTGGTGTCTGAGTTTCCCGATGTGTTCTCAGCGGAATTACCGGGAATGCCACCTGATCGAGACATTGAGTTCGTCGTTGAGCTTGACCAGGATTGCTCCGTATCAAGCGGCGTCTGGGATGCCGCCCAATGAATTGGGTGAGCTAAAGACCAGTGAAAGGATTGATGGACAAGGGGTTCATCCGATCGAGCTCCTCGCCTTGGGGCATTCGGCTCTCTTTGTGACCAAGAAGGATGGTTCCTCGCGCCTCTGTGTGGATTACCGTCCTCGAATGCGATCACCATCAAGAACAAGTACCCTCTGCCTCGGATTGATATCCTGTTCGATCAGCTTGCCGGTGCACGGGTATTTTCTAAGATTGACCTGAGGCTTGGGTACCATCAAATTAAGATCCAGGCCGAAGACATCCCGAAGATAGCCTTCTCCACTCGGTACGGGCTGTATGAGTACACCGTCATGTCGTTCGGTCTGACGAACGCGCCGGCGTACTTCATGCACCTCATGAACTCCATCTTTATGGAGGAGCTAGATTCCTTTGTCGTCATCTTTATCGATGACATCCTCATTTATTCAGCCAATGAAGAAGAGCATGCCAGACATCTTCGCATTGTCCTCGGGCGACTCAGGGAGCATCGCCTGTATGCGAAGTTCAGCAAGTGCGAGTTCTGGCTGAGGGAAGTGTCATTCTTGGGACACGTCCTTTCTGAGCGAGGCATGGCGGTTGACCCGAGCAAGGTACAGGATGTACTCAAATGGGAGTAGCCCAAGACTGTCACGGACATCCGCAGTTTTCTTGGACTGGCTGGGTATTATCGCCGTTTAATCCAAGACTTCTCAAGGATTGCGAAGCCGATGACTGAGCTGCTTAAGAAGGAAGTTGAGTTCAGATGGTCGAATTTGCGAGGCGCCTTCGGTTTCGAAGCAATGTCTGACTACGGCTCCTGTCCTCACTCAGCCGGATATCCACAGGCCTTTTGATGTGTATTGCGATGCGTCAGGCATTGGGCTTGGCTGTGTGCTTATGCAAGAAGGCCGAGTCGTTGCCTACGCATCTCGGCAGTTGAAGCATCATGAGGAGCACTACCCCACCCACGATTTGGAGCTTGCAGCAGTGGTGCATGCCTTGAAGATCTGGCGCCACTATCTCCTGGGGAACAAGTGCAATATTTATACTGATCATAAAAGTCTCAAGTACATCTTCACCCAAGCAGATCTGAACATGAGGCAGCGGAGATGGCTTGAACTGATCAAATATTACAGTCTGGAGGTGCATTACCACCCGGGGAAGGCGAATGTGGTAGCTGACGCGTTGAGTCGCAAAGCTCAATGCAACTGCTTTACTCTCCAGTCCCCGAGTGTCTCCCTCTGTGCCGAATTCCAGAGACTCGGCTTGGAGATGGGCGAGCAGGGATTCATAGCTAATCTCGAGATGAGATCTACATTGCTCGATCAAATTCGAGAGGCCCAGACGAAGGATGAAGAAGTTGCCCAGATCCGGGATAAATTGAATTTGGGGCAAGCTGCTGAGTTTCGCCTGGATGATCAGGGAACCTTGTGGTTCGGCGACCGCATAGTTGTTCCGGATGACCAGGAGTTGAAGCTAAGGATTCTTGATGAGGCGCATAACTCCTTGCTTACCATTCACCCGGGCAGCAACAAGATGTATCAAGACCTGAGGCGGCAGTTTTGGTGGGCTCGCATGAAGCGCGAAGTCGCTCGCTATGTGTCTGAGTGTGACGTCTGCAAGCGGGTGAAGGCCGAACACCTCAAGCCAGCCGGTACTCTTCAGCCTCTTCCTATTCCAGTTTGGAAGTGGGAGGATGTTACTATGGATTTCATTACTGGCCTGCCGACCACTTCCTCAGGCCATGACTCAATCTGGGTGATCGTCGATCGACTGACGAAGTCCGCGCACTTTCTGGCCGTCCGGACCACGTATTCGACCAAGAGATATGCAGAGCTATATATCTCTCGGATCGTGTGTCTCCATGGAGTGCCGAAACGGATAGTGTCAGACCGAGGCTCTCAGTTTGTCTCTCGGTTCTGGAGAAGCCTACATGAAGCCTTGGGCACGAAGTTGCTCCACAGTTCAGCGTACCACCCTCAGACTGACGGTCAGACCGAGAGGGTCAATCAGATCCTCAAGGACATGTTGAGGGCTTGTATCTTGTCCTACGGGAAGAAGTGGGAAGAGTGTCTCCCGTACGCCGAGTTCGCGTACAACAACGGCTACCAAACCAGTATCCAGATGTCTCCGTTCGAGGCACTTTATGGTCGCAATTGTCGAGCGCCGCTGAATTGGTCAGAAAGTAGAGAACGCTCCTTGATTGGGCCTGAGTTGGTTATGGAGGCGGAAGACAAGGTCAGGACTATCCAGGAAAATCTGAGGATAGCGCGGTCGCGACAGAAGAGTTACGCTGATCGCCGTAGAAGACCCCTCTCCTTCGACATTGGCGACTTCGTCTACCTGAAGGTTTATCCTCTCCGTGGCACCCGTCGATTCGGAGTTAAAGGAAAGCTAGCACCTCGCTACGTAGGGCCGTTCAAAATCCTTGGAAAGCGCGGCCAAGTAGCATATCAGCTAGAGCTTCCTCCTTCGCTCGGAAGGGTTCACGACGTGTTTCACGTCTCCCAGCTGAAGAAGTGTGTTCGTACTCCCTTCGAGCAGATTGCAGTGGATGAACTCGAGGTTCAGCCTGAACCGGATCTGTCCTATCCAGAGCATCCAATTCGGGTTTTGGAAGAAGCGGAACGCAAGACTCGACGAAGAACTCTCAAGTTCTATAAAATTCAGTGGAGTAATCATACTGAGGATGAGGCTACTTGGGAGCCCGAAGATCGTTTAAAGACCGAGTACCCCGAATTCTTCGATGCCATGTAAGTACGAGCGTACAATTCCCAAGGTTTAGAGCATGTCCGTTAGGGTCCTAACCCGTGTATGCGTTTGTTTTGAATCTCGGGGCGAGATTCCCTTAAGGGGGGAGGATTTGTCAAGGCCCCAAGTTCCAAAAGTTCTGGGACATCCGGAGTATCCGGATCCATATCGAGTGTCGGATCCAACCGGAATGTCGGACAAAATGTCGGAGTATCCGGATTGGGCTGACAAGCGCCTCAACCGGAGTGTCCGGACTGAATGTCCGGAGTGTCCGGGTTGACTATACCGAAGACCCCAACCCGGAGTCTCCGGGTTAGCGTCCGGAGTGTCCGGTATTTGTGGGGGGGGTTTTTGTATAAAAGTCCCATTTCGTGGGTTCACTCCTTTCCTTCTTCTCCACTTGTCCTCCACCCATCCCGTGCGTCTCCCTCACCCCAACCTTGTCTCCGGTGAGCTCTCCACTCCGGCGACCTCCGTGGCTCCTCCCCGGCGACTCCTCCATCCCCGGGAACTCCTCCTCACGCCGACTTCTCCTTCCTCCACCCGGCATTATTCTCCTCCATCATCCTTGGAGGTAGGTCTTTCTCTTGGGGGTTGATTCGTGGGATTCTTGGGTTCTAAGGCTATCCATGGAGGGGGTTAGGGTTCAGGTTTGGATTGGGAGTTTGGATTTGGATCTTGAGCTCTAGAGTTTTGGGTGTAGTGATTCTAGGGTTGGACTTGGGTCTTGGATTTAATGGATGTGGGTTGGTTGGGCAATGTTGGGTATTAGGGTTGTAGATCGGGGTTAGATGGTGCCGTTCTAAGCATCGGATTGGGGTTTGGTTGGAGATGTTAAGAATGAGCCCGTTAAGTCGTGGGTTAGGCTTAGCTTGGAGCTTCTCTGGCTCGACCACGTGTAGGAAAGTCGTAGATCGGGCCTCCGCGGTGTCGTAGTGCTTGGGAGCACCCCCGCGTTGCGCGTCGTCTTCCAAGGCCTGGACTGTCCGGAGTGTCCGGACAGGTGGCCCGGAGTGTCCGCCCTGCCCGGAGTATCCGGACCGAATGGGCCGGAGAGTCCGGATTGTCCGGAGAGTCCGGATACAAAACCCGGACTGTCCGGGTTAGGCCGATCTGTCCGGGTTTAGTCGAGTGTCCAGTTGCGTCGTTTCGTCGGGGATTTTCAATTGTGGTTGTTTTATTTGTATGGCATGCATCTCATTATGCATTGTACTCGTGTAGAGAGCGATCCCGCGGAGACTGACGCCGCGGTGACTGAGGGTACTGCCGGAGAGCCGACTGTTGCCGACCCACCAGCAGAAGAACAAGGCAAGCACCTAAGCATATTCAACCTTTATGTAAATGTATTTTTGTGAATAAACTGCTACATGATTGGTTAAGTGATGCATTAGGAATTTAATGGAGGGATAGGTCTAGATCCCATTTGCTGCACATACACCCGTTGGTAATTGTTGAACACATCCCTTGGAGCTAGGCTATGGGTAATATAATTGAGTCCATGCTTAGTCTTGCTTAGAAGTCGGGGTTTGGGCCAAGTGACGGAGGGTTCGTCATCACTTGCGGTTGTTATTATTACACACATACTACATTATGTTGGACTTGGAATTGGGAAAGGTTTTGGAAATAAATGAATTGTGGACCGGGCGGGGAGTTGGTTCATTTGGGTATGGAGACTCAAATGTGTAGCCCCGTCTGTGTCAGTTAAGGACCGATCCGTAAGTGGAATAAGATTGAGCACACCCCGGTTGGTCGCATGCCCGATTATGGTACGGTAAGCCACTCTTTCTCTCATACGGAATCGATGGACCGTAACTTCCTGTGGTTGGACGTGGTTGAGGGCGAGGCTTAGGCCGACTCTCGAGCGCCAAGCTGGGCTTGGGGCTGCTCGAGGGGGTGCTAGGTTTTCGGGCCACAGGAGGACGCTTCAGCGATTGGGTATGATTGGGAGGGGGTTGACACTAGGCCCTTGTGGTAAGTGTCGTGCGATCAATGCTTCCCTGCAGGGTTAAATAAGCGATTCGAATAGCCGCGCTCTCGCATATGAGCAACCTTGATCCGAACTTCTTCTACGTAGAAAATAACTTCAACATGTGGTTCGCCCGTTGGGCTTGAGCTTTAAATTGGTTATGTGTTGCTCTACTTTAATTGTTGTTACTTTCAATTTCACACTAGAAGTAAGTGCGGTCTATAACTGCTTTAAACTTGTAATTGGTTCGATTGTCGCACTTACATTACAAATGTTAATGCTTTTTCCGCACTTTTACCTTAAGCTTATTCCTCGCTACATCCAAATGCATGTCCTTTGGAGTCGGTCATATATGGACCCCGGGTAAGACTTGCGAGTACCTTCCGTACTCAGGCTTCTGCTTTGTGGTTTTGCAGGTGAGGATCCAGCGGGGTGCGAGTTTTGCCCCTCTTGCTGTCGGTGGCCAGGCGGGCACCGAGTAGAGGCTGTCGTCGTTATGCGCCGGAAGTGTTCAGGGCATGACACTTCCGGAGGTGTTTTACTTTTGTTAGTATAGAGTAGTTGGTTTCTTGTTGTGAACATCTGTACTTCTATTTCTGCAATGGTTTTCGTTTACCTTTCCTTGGTCGTTTTTGTTGGTTGTCTTTGTTGGGCCTCTTTGTGCCGTGTGGTGTATTTGTTGGCTTCCGCGTTCTTGCGTCTCTGGTAGTGAGTTTGGGTTCGATGCCCCTTTGTGGGAATTGTTGTGATATGGCATTGGGAACCGGTATGTGGGGATCCTAGGCGAGTTTCGGATCACATACCGGGGGAATACCGGGGTTGTTGTCGAGTCGTTGGAAGGCGTAGAGTTGTCTCGTTTGGGCTTGGGTATTAGCATCGGGATCGCCTCCGGTGATTCGTTGCTAGAATCCAAATCCGACGGAGAATGCTATTCACCCAAAAACTCGAGGACGATCCGGGCGGCTCCTTCGGTGGCGCTGCGCGCCGGCCCATGGCCATGGCGCAAAGAACGCCGGCGGTCGCGGCGCGTTTCGGCCGGGTCTGGCGGTCCAGCGGCTTCGGGCTGCACGGACGCGGCGACGGGCCTGGGAAACCAAGGCGGCTTCAAGGCACGCTTCGAGCGGCGGTGATGTTGCCAGACCGAGCGCAGCGCTTCGTGCGCATTGGAAGTGTCGCTGGCTGCATGGCAGGGGCGCGGTCGGCCGCTTCCAAGGGGCAGCACTAGGAGCCGGGGCGTGGGCCTGCGAGGCCGAAGCCAAGCCAGTAGGGAAGCCAGGCGAGCGGTGCTGGCTCGCGAAACGAGACGCCGGCGAGGCGCAGTGGAACCGAGCGGCGTCCGGGACTCCAGGCTTCGGCGAGTTCCAAGGCGGCTCCATGGGAGTGCGGCGACTCGATGCATGGATTCAGGCTTGCAGCGCTGTGGGGCGTGCTCGGCTTCGTGCCGAAGCAAACGGCGGCGGACCGGCAGCGACCAAGGAGGTCTGGACGCTGCTTCGCGCGGCTGGCCGGATAGCGGAGCGCCAAACGAGTGCGTGGTGGCGGGCGGCGTTCCGGCCGTGCGTGGCTTCATGCTAGCGCAAACGGGTACAGCTGGCGGCGCGTCGCGCTTCGTGGCGACGGCTTTGGCGGCGCTTCGTGGCCGGCGGTGGCCGAGCGATGCAGCCTTCGTGGCGGGGCGCTTTCGATCTCAATGGCTTCGTGCCAAGTTGTGTCTTCATGTACTTTAGATGCAATTTATCTGTACTGTGCGATAGCTTCATGCCGATCTGTAATGTCGCTTCAAATCGTAGCTTCGTGCTACTAGATACGTAGATTAGATGTAAATACAAACGAGCGATTATATTCAATCACCCGATTCCTACCTTTTCTCACTATTTTTCGGTAGACTATCGCGTAGGATAGAGTCGCGTAGGACTTTTCTTTCGGCAATCCGAGTGGATGCCGGCTTGATGGCGAGTTGATTGCAGATCGGATCGGGCGATCAATCGCCGGTAGGAGACGTTCGTTGTAGTCGACGATCCTTTGCTTCTTCTCTTTTGTTTCTCACCTTTCAATCTTTCTCCGGTAGAGCTTCGTGCTGATAACGTGTTAGACAACCTCGCTATCGAATAGTCCGGGGTTGCCTAATAGATTGAACTGGAGAACAGAGAGAGAGGGCGAGAGACACAATATGAGGAGGAACAGGTCTGCTTTATTATTCTGTATGCTTGTGTACAATGGGGTGACCCCCTGCCTCCTATATATAGCGGTTCTGCTTAGAGATAAGGAAGAGTCCATATAGGATACGAATCCGGTTTCCTAACAGTAATTAGTATTGGGATTAATTTGGTAATTACTTGAGTGTATAAATTATTTAACCTCGATCTTTTATATGTCTAGCTTGGACCAATTAACGGAGAGTGCTCCGCTCCCTCTTCTTCCTGGGTGCTACCGGAGAAGAGAGTACGTACGTAGCCGAGTGGATTCATGTGCTAAGTCTAGATTGCATGCATGGCATCCAACAGTGAACTTTGGAATTAAGCTGACGCTACTACATTAGAAGAAAGCTAGTACTAGCTGTTTAGCAAGGTTTTAAAGTAAAAGTAACAATATAATATGAGAGGTGCTTCTATGCTCTTCCTTCTAGTACAAGTTGCACAAATCTTGAAGCAAGCGAAGGGGTAAGTAATCACCATCTACCCTTCATTCATGCTTTAATAGTTGTGCAACTTTTAAAAGGAAGAGCATAGAAGCACCTCTCATATAATATTGTAACTACTTCAGATAATATTGGTAATGGAATATATATGCGCTCTAATTAATTAATTAATTAATTAATATATAGGGACTATATCGCAAGGAGGTCCTACGTACGTCATCATTAATGAGTATTGCTGAATATTTAGGGGCTGTTGCTGGACTTGTGCTATGAAAACAGAGTCCCAAAAAATAGGGGGGTCCCTAAATCCAAAATAGGGGCCCTGTTTTAGGGGCTCTTGCTGGAGATGCTCTAAAATGTCCATGAGAATTGGGGCTGAGGAGGCAAATTTAGGGGCCTCCTAATTTTAGAGGCTTGAGTTGGGACCTATTGGATCTGTTTTTTTTTTTACTACACTTCGTATTTTAAGGTTTAGGGGCTGATTTAGGGGCTCTGCTGGAGATGCTCTTATCAAGGTTTCAAAGTAAAAGTAACAATAATAATGTACCTACTTCGGATAATATTGGTAATGGAATGTGCATGCTTATCTAATTAATTAATATATAGGGACTATATCGCAAGGAGGTCCTACGTCATCATTAATGAGTATTGCTGACTGGTAGACGATCGACGGAGGCGTACTACACACCATACATACATACCATTTCATCTCTCCCTTCACTCTAGTGATAGCGGCATGTATTTATTTTCTCCTCTCAACTATTCTCGTCGGGAACATGACATGTTTCCAAAAACGAACCATAAATTAGGCTAAGGAAGCAGACACATTATCTACGGCCTCGGCCTGTGCTCTGATTTTGTTGTGAATTGAGTGATCAGAGCTAGCTTGGATAGAGGCCAAGCCTACTTAAGGAAGCCACTTGACAACTTACGAGTACTAATTAATTAAGTAGCTAGCTATGCGAGCTAGGCTAAGTCGATCACGAGACCATTGTTTAGGGAAGATAAACACAAATAACCAACTGACAACAAATCCATAATCATTAAAATCTAGGACTGAAGACAGAGGAGGGTTTTTTCAAAAAAGAAGAAGAAAAAAAAGCAAATGCATTTGAAGGGGATTATCCATATTCTTTTAGCTTCCTGATATGTGTGTGGCTGCTTGGTTATTACTTACCATGCATGCACGATGATTTGCATCTTCTTCTTTAATTTTTTTCGTCAAAAGATCGTGTCACTTGCATTCACCAGATCATTGATGAGGTTTGGTGCTAAAAGAAACTACCTAATGGAAAGGCAAGAAAGGGAACAACAAATACAATGAAAACGAGACTAATTAAGACGATGAAATTAACTTCTTTTGACATTGTTTCATAGCATGTAAAGCAAAAAAAAGTTAGCAGGATCACGGCTGTAAGCCACAGAGCAATTTAGAACAGACACGGATATATACCAAGCACCCTGGCATGCGACGGAGGTAAAATAAACAAAGATATTTTAGCAAACACTCCTTTGTATGCTGACAAAAGATACATATGCGATAAAAATAGAAATAATTCCCTGTTGCCGGAAAGCTAGATAATGCAACAATATGTGTTTTTTTATAACTAGAAATGCAGGTAAGACATTATGCACCAAAGCAAAGATTTAGAGAAGTGCTTCTATGCACTTCCTTTTAAAAGTTGCACAACTATTAAAGCATGAATGAAGGGTAGATGGTGATTACTTACCTCTTCACTTGCTTCAAGATTTGTGCAACTTGTACTAGAAGGAAAAGCATAGAAGCACTGCTCAAAGATTTATCATCGTCTATACATGGCACCCTATAAAATAGACCTGAACAAACCCTCAAAAATGTGATGTAAATATAAGTAAACCATTTGCAAATTTCTCTGTAAGGACTATGAAAAAAAGCGCAAAAGAAACAAAGTAATTAGATAGTAAAAAATGCGACATGCATCACTAATTCACTACATCAGTATTCTTGCAAAGAATAGTCTCGCATATGAGAAAGAGAAGCATGTCTTCAGTATTGAACTCAACAGAGGTCTTGAGATCCTTCGGAAGTCAAAAGCACTCTGAGCTTCCAATTGTCCTGGTATGATGATGCTTTTAAAACTTGAGATGTACTCACTAAAATCGCAAGAACAGGTGAGTTGCAAAGAGTATCACTTGTTCTTCTCGTATACTCTTTTGGTGAATTTGTTTACAATTTCATGTACATTTTGGTTCAGAATTTCAAGGCTGCCGTTGATGTCATCGTTGATGCCTTCTTCAAACATGGTGATAATGATACCTTGAGATCTTGCATCAAGGCAGGTGATGATGAATACTCCCTCTTGGCACTTATCGATCTTATGTTGACAAGGTAAAAAAATCATTGCTGCTGCTTGCTACTGATCATAGTTTTAGTTTAATATTTATTTGATCTACATTTACTTTATGAATATTATTTGCTATGCTATGCCAATTCTCAGCAATATTCATGTTTTAGCTTGATGGTCCTGTGTAGGCAGTTTTTTTCCTCCTGGTGTGTCTTTAATGAAGCTAGAAAGTCTTATTTGTTTTTTCACTCTTGTTATATAACCATGGTATTATAATCTGTGTTATGTTGCCGTGAGGGGTCATTGCAGGCCATTGGTTTCTTTCCTTAGTTCATCATGCACTAGTTTCTTTTATGAATGGGTGAAAAAATGCGTAAGCATATAGTTTACTGCAGCTTTACATGGTCTATGAAGCCCCCAAAAGCCTTCACTTGGGTGTACTACCTGTGTTGATTCCCGTTGTTGGCAATTGTTCTTGTTCATTATTTTTACGTTTAAGCCTATACATCCACATAAACCCTGGAAACTTAGTCCTTGTTTTGTTACACCATAATAGAGATAAAACTAATGCTTAATTTTGTTGTCACTGGGAGGATGCATCATTATATCTACTGATTGATCTTTGGTTTTTAATGCTTTAGTATATTAGAAAGTTTGAGAGTGAAGAGTAAAATATCTCTTGAAAATTTGTTTTTTGCAGGTACAAGATTTAACTGATAACCTGCAATATATAAAAGAAACAATTCAGTCCTCATCTGTACTGGAAATGCAGGTATATACTCTTATTTGACTTTGGTTTCAGTTATTGCAGGACAATTGTTGTACCATATTGTATCTGTAAAATATGGGGTTCCATATTTTATAAATGGATGCATAATAGTTAGAGGCACTGCGGCAGGTTGAGTATAGGACTAAAAGATGAGAGATAGAGATAGCAAATCATCAGATAGATATGTATGGACTTAATAAGAATAGGTGAGTTGCAAAGAGTATCACTTGTTCTTCTCGTATACTATTTTGGTGAATTTGTTTACAATTTCATGTACATTTTGGTTCAGAATTTCAAGGCTGCCGTTGATGTCATCGTTGATGCCTTCTTCAAACATGGTGATAATGATACCTTGAGATCTTGCATCAAGGCAGGTGATGATGAATACTCCCTCTTCACTTATCGATCTTATGTTGACAAGGTAAAAAAATCATGAGAATGGCTAAGTAACACTCGAGTTTTTTTTTGATTTGTGATGCATCTCACGCTGCCTTATTTTATTCGTTCAGTAAATAAGTGTGACGTACAGTATGACATGTATGGATATATAGTAAGTAGTATACTCCCAGATGGGAATATTTCAGAATTTGACACTCAATTTGTAAGCCTTTCGGCTTATTTGGATGACATATGGGACCGTCTGTGTGTATGACAGTGGGCCAGAGTGTTAAATTTCGAAATGCGAATTTTAAAGAGTGTCAAATTCTGAAAACTCCCACGTAGATGAGTGCTAGCTAGCTAGTATTTCTTTCTTGATCTGTTAATTAATTATTCCGTACGTACGTAGATGAGTGCTAGCTAGCCAGTATTTCTTTCTTGATCTGTTAATTAGTTGATAACAGGGTAGGAAGCGTCCATGGCAAGACCGCAGGCGCCTTGGTTGCTGGACGTCAGGTCCTTCTGCAGCCTCATGTACCCTTTCTCTCCCCAGGTGGTGCCCCACGAGTTCTTGATCACCCAGTACTTGCCCCCGTCCGCCGCCGCCTCCTCGCCGTACCCCACCACCGTGACGGCGTGGTTCAGATTCGTGCTGCAGCTGTCGGCCGTGAACACGCCGCCCTTGTAGTTCTGGAACTGGGGGTCGTACCCATCGATGCCCACGGACACCGGCTGTTTGGCGACTGCCTGGGCGAGCGAGGTCTCGTTGTTCTTGGGCACCTCCTGGTAGTCGCTGATGTTGGCTGCCACGCCGGAGCCCGGCGACGCCCGGCACATCCCCTGGGCGCCTTGGTAAGGGTAGTCCGACTCGGTGGTCAGGCCGCCGGCTTGGACGATGTACTCGAATGCTTTGGTCATGTAGCCGCCGTTGCAGCCCATGTTGCCGTTTTTTGTGGAGCAGTCCAGCAGCTGCTGCTCCGAGAGGTTCGCCAGCTTGCCGGTCTTGATCTGCTGGATGCCCTCTACCGCCGCCACCGCAGAGAACGCCCAGCAGCATCCTGCAATTTATACGTACGTACGTACGGTCAGCGTGATAATGCTAGCTAGAGTAGATACTCGCGGTCGCGGTACCTTATGTTCATGTGTATGCATGCTTAATTATTTGCTCACCACATTGTTTTTGGTCCTTGACATCGGTGACGGCGCCTTCCTTCCTCCAGTCCACGCCCTGCCCATCGGAGAGGCTAACATTTTCGTACTTGAACCCCGGCAGCTTATTGGCCCCAGACGACGGCATGGGCTTGTAGCCGGTGTACATGGCCACGAACTCGTCGTTGGTCATGTCGGTGAACTCGTTGGTGCCCAGCCGGTACTTCTTGTCCCCCGCGGCGTTGGACCTGTCGATGAGCTCAACGTTAGCTTTGAATACCTGGAAGCGCCGCGCCTTCTCGGCCTCGTCCTTGTACGTGCGCCCGTACTCCGCCATCCACTCCTCGTGCCTCGCCTTCATCGCCGCCTCCCCGTCGTCGACGGTGGCTGCCGCGAGCGCGTAGGACGCACGGTCGTTAATGTTCGTCGTCGTTGCTGCTAGGGCGACAAGGAGCAGCAAGGCCGTCATGGGGAGAGCAGCAGGCTTGTTGCCAATGTTGGTCGTCGACGCCATGTATAAATATTACAGCTGCAGCTGCTGATGCTTTGGTGTACAGTGGATGGAGCACAGCAGCATGCATGCAGGTTGCAAGGGGTTATATATATAGAGCTAGACGGCCTGGACCTGGAGTTAGTTGCATCTCGCATTCCATCAATTAATTACCTCCTTGGATTGTAGGCCACGTAACGTTCGATCGATATCGATTCCCTGGTCCGCGGGACGTTGACTAACTAACTTAATCTACACGGCTAACCGAATAATCGATCGATGTCGATGCTGGTAATTGTTAGACAGCGCCATTGTCGAATAGTCCGGGGTTGCCTAATAGATTAAATTGGAGAACAGAGAGAGAGGGCGAGAGACACAATATGAGGAGGAACAGGTCTGCTTTATTATTCTGTATGCTTGTGTACAATGGGGTGACCCCCTGCCTCCTATATATAGCGGTTCTGCTTAGAGATAAGGAAGAGTCCATATAGGATACGAATCCGGTTTCCTAACACTCCCCCTTGGACTCTTCACTGCGAGATGCATATGCCTCATTAAAACTCCATAAAAACCCAGTGGGAAAAATAATTGGAGAAAGAGTACATAGCACACGCTTGCTGTGTTGCACGGATTGCCTCATCAAAAACCTTATGTAAGAAAACTTAAATGAAAAACTTACTTAAGGAAAAGAGTACAATCCACCCAAACTTCAATGTTAATCTTCAAGATTCACGTTGGGTACTCAAACTTCATGTTTGAGATTTATGTAGGAGTATGTGAAAATTCTCCCCCTGAAATCTGCACTTCCCTAAGCCTCATCATCCTGATTCCTCTAGCACATCTTTCAAAAGAAGATGCCGGGAGTGACTTAGTGAATAAATCTGCGAGATTTTCATACGACTTAGTATGCAGTATCTTTATTTCGTTCATCTTATGCATTTCATGGGCATAAAAGAACTTGGGGTTGATGTTAGCCGTAAGATTGCTTTTAACATATTCCATTTGCACTTGAGCAACACAAGCTGCATTATCTTCATAGATAATGGTGGGGTTTGTTCCATGTTCAAACCACATGACTTCTGGATGTGATGAACCATTCTTCGAAGCCATGCACATTCTCGAGAGGCTTCATACAAGGCAATTATTTCTGAGTGGTTTGTCAACGTTGAGACAAGAGTCTGCTTAGATGACTTCCACGAAATTGCTGTTCCACCGCAAAGAAAAACATACCCAGTTTGTGACTTGCCAGTATGCGGGTCTGATAGGTACCCAGCATCGGCATAGCCAACCAAATTCAATTCATTGTTTCTTCTGTAAAACAAGCCAAGGTCTTTGCTTCCTTGAAGGTAACGGAAGATGTCCTTCACCCCTTTCCAATGCCTTTTGGTGGGTTACGCCTTTATCAGCGCTAGCAAATTCACGGCGAACGCAATGTCCGGCCTAGTGCTATTCGCAAGGTACATGAGCGCTCCAATTGCACTCAAGTATGGGAATTCCGCTCCCAGGACTTCCTCCCCCTCTTCTTTAGGCCTGTACGGATCTAGGTCTGCTTGGAGTGACCTTCCGACCATTGGGGTCTTTGCGGGGTATGCCTTTTCAAAACCAAATTTCTCCAACACTTTCTGTGTGTAGGAAGATTGGTGTACCAAGATTCCGCCTTGGACATGTTCAAGCTGCAAGCCTAAACAAAACTTGGTTTTACCCAAGTCTTTCATTTCAAATTCAGACTTCAAGTATGTGCATGCTTCTTCAATTTCTTCATCCGTCCCAATGATGTTCAAGTCGTCTACATAGACGGAGATTATACAAAATCCATTCGGGGATCGTTTTATAAACACACATGGACAATCTTCGCTGTTCGTGTAGCCTTTCTTGCAAAGAAAGTCACTTAAGCGATTGTACCACATTCTTCCTGACTGCTTCAGTCCATACAGTGATTTCTCCAATTTCACACTGTATAGGTTTCTATTTGCTCTGTCTTGGTTCGGGATAGGGATACCTTCCGGTACTTTCATGTATATCTCCGAATCCAAGTTTCCATACAAGTATGCTGTGACAACATCCATTAGCTTTATTTTCAACTTCAAGTTGACTGCCATTGAGATCAAGTATCTAAAGGTAATTCCACCCATGACCGGAGAATAGGTTTCTTCATAATCAACCCCAGGACGTTGAGTGAAACCTTGAGCGACAAGCCTTGCCTTGTACCTTATAACTTCATTGTTTTCATTCCTCTTCCGAACAAAAACCCATTTGTGCCCCACGGGGTTTATATGGGGAGGCGTGCGGCACACAGGCCCAAACACCTCTCTTTTGTTTAGAGAGACTAACTCTGCGGTGATTGCCTTCTTCCAATCTTCCCAATCGAGCCTTTTCTTGCACTCTGCGAGAGATGCGGGCTCGGGATCATGATTAATGATCGTGGCAATCTTCTTTGCAAAGTATGCATCGACATTGGCTGTTGCTCTATTCATCGTTCTCCCGTTATTACAAAGTTTATGGCCATTTCATCATGGGGTGCTTCGTGCACTTCTACTTGCTCTTCATTGCTATTTCCCATTCCAGGAGCAAGTTCCTTTAGTTTTTCTCCGCCAATGTGTGCGCACACATTATTTCCGGCGGCTTCTTCCAATGGAAGGTTCAGATCTGGAATTGCCTTTTCCACAGGCTTCTTTCGGCCAGGTCTCAACTGGCCCCCCTTCTTACTTTGGGGCACTTTTGTGATTGGCTGTGGTAAGTCCTCTTGCTCAGTTTTCCCCAGACGTCTTCGGGTACTTTGGGTTTGAGAAGCTAGATTTTCTGTTCTTTTTCTTTGAGGCCTCTGAACAGGATGAGGGATACCTTCTGCTTTCTTTGGTATTTCCACCCTCTCTGGTGCATTTCTTGCTGGTACATGCGACTTAACCACGCTCTTCAGATCACAAAAATGATCAGGCAGTTCATTTGCTAAATTCTGCAAATCAATTATCTTCTGGACTTCTTGATTTGCTTCATTAGTGCGAGGGTCATGCGCGGGATCGATGGAATGCCATATTATTTCCGGCATTTTTCATCCAATGGTTGATTATCTCCCCTAATGACGGAAAGCGGTCCTGCGTCAAAGATCTGATCGGCGAATCGAGTGTATGCAAGTCTCGATCATGGGTTCCAAATACGATTATGGATGCACTCTCATAACCAACGTATATCGGACTTGCGGAGAGGGCCCATTGCAGTCATTTGTGGGGTGGTATAGGTACATATACCATACAACCAAAATTTCTAAGATGGGAAATCTTCGGGATGACCCCTTGCACTAGTTGCATAGGTGAATGGATGTTGTAGGCCGATGGTCTATAATTGATGAGTGCTGCTGCGTGCAGGACTGCGTGTCCCCAACAAGTGTTGGGCAAGTTACAACTCTGCACGAGCGGTGCGGCAATGAACTTAATCCTCTTTATTAGTGCTTCACTAGCCCATTTTGGCGTATAGGCGTGCGGTAGAGAGTGCTCAACAGATTATTCCCGTTCTTTGTGCAATAATCATCAAATGCCTTGGAAGTGAATTCACCGGCATTGTCCATTCGAATGGACTTCACGCGATGATCAGGAAAAGCATTCTTAATTCTGATGATCTGCGAGATCAGTTTTGCGAATGCATGATTCCTTGTTGACAGCAAACATGTATGCGACCATTTCGAGGAAGCATCAATGAGCACCATAAAGTATCGAAACGGCCCTGACAAGGGCTGAATCGGACCGCAAATATCCCCCTGAATGCGTTCCAGGAATGCAGGGATTTCATGTTGCACTTTCATAACAGAGGGTCTAGTTATTAATTTCCCGGTGGCACATGCATGGCACACAAAATCTTCGTGATTCGGGAAATTCTTAACATTAATGCCATGACCTTGTGAGTTGTTAACTATATTTCTCATCAATCTAAGACCAAGATGACCTAATCTACAATGCCATAAAGCAAATAATTCAGAGCTTCTAAAGACAGTCTTCAAAGAAGTATACACTGCGTGTGCATTAATTTTCGTGTAGTACAACCCAGATTCATATGAGGGACATTTTTCTAGTACCATCTTTCCATATTCCGCGTGCTTCACAATGCACAAGTGTTCTTTGCCATTTTCTTCATTGGTTTCTACGTGAAACCCATTGCGCGCGGATATCTTTGAAACTTAAGAGAGTGCGGGTTGATTCAGGGTACAAGATGGCTTCTTCAATTACCAAAGTTGTACCCATTCGCAATATAATTGTGGCTCTTCCTGAGCCTATTATATGCGTATCGCTTCCTGCGATAGTCGTAATCCTTCCAGCGTTCTTCGTGATTGTCTGGAAGTATTTCGACTCTCTTAAGATGGTATTTGTTGTGCCACTATCAACAATGCATATTTCCTCCATTGGGCGCTACACGATTTCTAGATGAAAAAAAAAATTCTAATCATACAGTGGCTAAGTAATTCAAAAATTGCTTGTAAATAAAGAATACTGGAATAAAGAGTAAATTGCAATTCTATTCATGAGAAAAGTATGCTCTTCGAGAGCTTACTATTCATTATGCAATCTGATGTCTATGTGAGATAATTCTGACAATTCATGTCAGTTCTTCAAAAACTCACGTTAGATAATGCCACACCTTTGCACATTCATAAGGTTCTTCCATTAGATTACTGCGTGCAATCTAATAGGAAATGGCTGCTAGATTCAATGAAATGCATAATTGAATTCTCATGAGTTTCCAGCAAACTAAAAGAAAATAATAATTGCAAGATTCATAAATACATGATTCATAAGTACGGGATTCATAGATACAAGATAAATGCAAGATTCAGATTCATAAATACAACATTCATAAGTGCAAGATTCATATATACACAGATTCATAAATATTCAGAATAAACAATAATTGCACAATTCATAAATTCATAAATGCGGAAATAAATTCTCAGAAATTTCCGAATTTTTCTTAGTATTTGGCAATTTTCTGTTAATTATACAGCAATTTTCCAGCATCACTTGATAACAGAAAATAAATTGCAACATGAATTAAACATGGCATAAGTCTAATTACAACTTATATAATTCTTGTTGGCTGGGAACGAAAACAGGTAATGAATATCTCTGTCAATTTGACTCTTGGCCAGGTCAACCTGCCCCAAGGGCTCACATGGGGGAGGGAGCACTTCCCGTTTCCGGGTGCCAATTAAAGAACCAAGCCTCGTGTGTTTTCCTAGACACCAATTGTCTCATATCTGTTTATTCATTACCAAAATCAAATCCCAACCACTCATGTTCTCATAAACTGTTGAAGAACAAGGCCACCTTGTGTTCACTAAATGGGACAGAAGTTGAAGAGCTGGACTCGATTCCCGTGGTGTCTGAGTTTCCCGATGTGTTCTCAGCGGAATTACCGGGAATGCCACCTGATCGAGACATTGAGTTCGTCGTTGAGCTTCAGCCAGGGACTGCTCCGGTATCCAAGCGGCCGTACCGGATGCCGCCCAATGAATTGGCTGAGCTAAAGACCCAGCTGAAAGGATTGATGGACAAGGGGTTCATCCGACCGAGCTCCTCGCCTTGGGGCTGTTCGGCTCTCTTTGTGACCAAGAAGGATGGTTCCCTGCGCCTCTGTGTGGATTACCGTCCCCTGAATGCAGTCACCATCAAGAACAAGTACCCTCTGCCTCGGATTGATATCCTGTTCGATCAGCTTGCCGGTGCACGGGTATTTTCTAAGATTGACCTGAGGCTTGGGTACCATCAAATTAAGATCCAGGCCGAAGACATCCCGAAGATAGCCTTCTCCACTCGGTACGGGCTGTATGAGTACACCGTCATGTCGTTCGGTCTGACGAACGCGCCGGCGTACTTCATGCACCTCATGAACTCCATCTTTATGGAGGAGCTAGATTCCTTTGTCGTCATCTTTATCGATGACATCCTCATTTATTCAGCCAATGAAGAAGAGCATGCCAGACATCTTCGCATTGTCCTCGGGCGACTCAGGGAGCATCGCCTGTATGCGAAGTTCAGCAAGTGCGAGTTCTGGCTGAGGGAAGTGTCATTCTTGGGACACGTCCTTTACGGCGAGGCATGGCGGTTGACCGAGCAAGGTACAGGATGTACTCAAATGGGAGTAGCCCAAGATCATCACGGACATCCGCATGATTTTCTTGGACTGGCCGGGTATTATCGCCGTTTAATCCAAGACTTCTCAAGGATTGCGGCCGGCGATCGAGCCGCTTAAGAAGGAAGTTGAGTTCGGATGGTCGGGCCGATTGCGAGAGCGCTTTCGACATGAAGCAATGTCGACTACGGCTCTGTCCTCACTCGGTAGGATATCCACGAGGCCTTTTGATGTGTATTGCGATCGTCAGGCATTGGGCTTGGCTGTGTGCTTATGCAAGAAGGCCGAGTCGTTGCCTCACGCATCTCGGCAGCTTGAAGCATCATGAGGAGCACTACCCCACCCACGATTTGGAGCTTGCGGCGGTGGTGCATGCCTTGAAGATCTGGCGCCACTATCTCCTGGGAACAAGTGCAATATTTATCTTGATCATAAAAGTCTCAAGTACATCTTCACCCAAGCAGATCTGAACATGAGGCAGCGGAGATGGCTTGAACTGATCAAATATTACGATGCTGGAGGTGCATTACCACCCGGGAAGGCGAATGTGGTAGCCGACGCGTTGAGTCGCAAAGCTCAATGCAATCGCTTTACTCTCCAGTCCCCGAGTGTCTCCTCTGTGCCGAATTCGGAGACTCGGCTTGGAGATGGGCGAGCGAGGATTCATAGCTAATCTCGAGATGAGATCTACATTGCTCGATCAAATTCGAGAGGCCCAGGCGAAGGATGAAGAAGTTGCCCAGATCCGGGATAAATTGAATTTGGGGCAAGCTGCTGAGTTTCGCCTGGATGATCAGGGAACCTTGTGGTTCGGCGACCGCATAGTTGTTCCGGATGACCAGGAGTTGAAGCTAAGGATTCTTGATGAGGCGCATAACTCCTTGCTTACCATTCCCCCGGGCAGCAACAAGATGTATCAAGACTGGCGGCGATTTTGGTGGGCTCGCATGAAGCGAAGTCGCCGCTATGTGTCTGAGTGTGACGTCTGCAAGCGGGTGAAGGCCGAACACCTCAAGCCAGCCGGTACTCTTCAGCCTCTTCCTATTCCAGTTTGGAAGTGGGAGGATGTTACTATGGATTTCATTACTGGCCTGCCGACCACTTCCTCAGGCCATGACTCAATCTGGGTGATCGTCGATCGGCCCGCGAAGTCCGCGCACTTTCTGGCCGTCCGGACCACGTATTCGACCAAGAGATATGCAGAGCTATATATCTCTCGGATCGTGTGTCTCCATGGAGTGCCAAAACGGATAGTGTCAGACCGAGGCTCTCAGTTTGTCTCTCGGTTCTGGAGAAGCCTACATGAAGCCTTGGGCACGAAGTTGCTCCACGATTCAGCGTACCACCCTCGGTGGCGGTCGGCCGAGAGGGTCAATCAGATCCTCAAGGACATGTTGAGGGCTTGTATCTTGTCCTACGGGAAGAAGTGGGAAGAGTGTCTCCCGTACGCCGAGTTCGCGTACAACAACAGCTACCAAACCAGTATCCAGATGTCTCCGTTCGAGGCACTTTATGGTCGCAGTTGTCGGCGCGGGAATTGGTCGAGAAAGTAGAGAACGGCTCCTTGATTGGGCCTGAGTTGGTTATGGAGGCGGAAGACAAGGTCGAGGACTATCCAGGAAAATCGAGGATAAGCGCGGTCGCGACAGAAGAGTTACGCTGATCGCCGTGAAGACCCCTCTCCTTCGACATTGGCGACCGTCTACGAAGGTTTATCCTCTCTGTGGCACCCGTCGATTCGGAGTTAAAGGAAAGCTAGCACCTCGCTACGTAGGGCCGTTCAAAATCCTTGGAAAGCGCGGCCAAGTAGCATATCAGCTAGAGCTTCCTCCTTCGCTCGGAAGGGTTCACGACGTGTTTCACGTCTCCCAGCTGAAGAAGTGTGTTCGTACTCCTTCGAGCAGATTGCGATGGATGAACTCGAGGTTCGGCTGAACCGGATCTGTCCTATCGAGCATCCAATTCGGGTTTTGGAAGAAGCGGAACGCAAGACTCGACGAAGAACTCTCAAGTTCTATAAAATTCAGTGGAGTAATCATACTGAGGATGAGGCTACTTGGGAGCCCGAAGATCGTTTAAAGACCGAGTACCCCGAATTCTTCGATGCCATGTAAGTACGAGCGTACAATTCCCAAGGTTTAGAGCATGTCCGTTAGGGTCCTAACCCGTGTATGCGTTTGTTTTGAATCTCGGGGCGAGATTCCCTTAAGGGGGGAGGATTTGTCAAGGCCCCAAGTTCCAAAAGTTCTGGGACATCCGGAGTATCCGGATCCATATTCGGAGTGTCCGGATCCAACCCGGAATGTCCGGACAAAATGTCCGGAGTATCCGGATTGGGCTGACCGAGCGCCTCAACCCGGAGTGTCCGGACTGAATGTCCGGAGTGTCCGGGTTGACTATACCGAAGACCCCAACCCGGAGTCTCCGGGTTAGCGTCCGGAGTGTCCGGTATTTGTGGGGGGGGTTTTTGTATAAAAGTCCCATTTCGTGGGTTCACTCCTTTCCTTCTTCTCCACTTGTCCTCCACCCATCCCGTGCGTCTCCCTCACCCCAACCTTGTCTCCGGTGAGCTCTCCACTCCGGCGACCTCCGTGGCTCCTCCCCGGCGACTCCTCCATCCCCGGGAACTCCTCCTCACGCCGACTTCTCCTTCCTCCACCCGGCATTATTCTCCTCCATCATCCTTGGAGGTAGGTCTTTCTCTTGGGGGTTGATTCGTGGGATTCTTGGGTTCTAAGGCTATCCATGGAGGGGGTTAGGGTTCAGGTTTGGATTGGGAGTTTGGATTTGGATCTTGAGCTCTAGAGTTTTGGGTGTAGTGATTCTAGGGTTGGACTTGGGTCTTGGATTTAATGGATGTGGGTTGGTTGGGCAATGTTGGGTATTAGGGTTGTAGATCGGGGTTAGATGGTGCCGTTCTAAGCATCGGATTGGGGTTTGGTTGGAGATGTTAAGAATGAGCCCCGTTCGTCGTGGGTTAGGCTTAGCTTGGAGCTTCTCTGGCTCGACCACGTGTAGGAAAGTCGTAGATCGGGCCTCCGCGGTGTCGTAGTGCTTGGGAGCACCCCCGCGTTGCGCGTCGTCTTCCAAGGCCTGGACTGTCCGGAGTGTCCGGACAGGTGGCCCGGAGTGTCCGCCCTGTCCGGAGTATCCGGACCGAATGGGCCGGAGAGTCCGGATTGTCCGGAGAGTCCGGATACAAAACCCGGACTGTCCGGGTTAGGCCGATCTGTCCGGGTTTAGTCGAGTGTCCAGTTGCGTCGTTTCGTCGGGGATTTTCAATTGTGGTTGTTTTATTTGTATGGCATGCATCTCATTATGCATTGTACTCGTGTAGAGAGCGATCCCGCGGAGACTGACGCCGCGGTGACTGAGGGTACTGCCGGAGAGCCGACTGTTGCCGACCCACCAGCAGAAGAACAAGGCAAGCACCTAAGCATATTCAACCTTTATGTAAATGTATTTTTGTGAATAAACTGCTACATGATTGGTTAAGTGATGCATTAGGAATTTAATGGAGGGATAGGTCTAGATCCCATTTGCTGCACATACACCCGTTGGTAATTGTTGAACACATCCCTTGGAGCTAGGCTATGGGTAATATAATTGAGTCCATGCTTAGTCTTGCTTAGAAGTCGGGGTTTGGGCCAAGTGACGGAGGGTTCTGTCACTTGCGGTTGTTATTATTACACACATACTACATTATGTTGGACTTGGAATTGGGAAAGGTTTTGGAAATAAATGAATTGTGGACCGGTCGGGGAGTTGGTTCATTTGGGTATGGAGACTCAAATGTGTAGCCCCGTCTGTGTCAGTTAAGGACCGATCCGTAAGTGGAATAAGATTGAGCACACCCGGTTGGTCGCATGCCCGATTATGGTACGGTAAGCCACTCTTTCTCTCATACGGAATCGATGGACCGTAACTTCCTGTGGTTGGACGTGGTTGAGGGCGAGGCTTAGGCCGACTCTCGAGCGCCAAGCCGGGCTTGGGGCTGCTCGAGGGGGTGCTAGGTTTTCGGGCCACAGGAGGACGCTTCAGCGATTGGGTATGATTGGGAGGGGGTTGACACTAGGCCCTTGTGGTAAGTGTCGTGCGATCAATGCTTCCCTGCAGGGTTAAATAAGCGATTCGAATTGCCGCGCTCTCGGATATGAGCAAGCTTGATCCGAACTTCTTCTGCGTAGTAAATAACTTGAACTTGTGGTTCGCCGTTGGGCTTGAGCTTTAAATTGGTTATGTGTTGCTCTACTTTAATTGTTGTTACTTTCAATTTCACACTAGAAGTAAGTGCGGTCTATAACTGCTTTAAACTTGTAATTGGTTCGATTGTCGCACTTACATTACAAATGTTAATGCTTTTTCCGCACTTTTACCTTAAGCTTATTCCTCGCTACATCCAAATGCATGTCCTTTGGAGTCGGTCATATATGGACCCCGGGTAAGACTTGCGAGTACCTTCCGTACTCAGGCTTCTGCTTTGTGGTTTTGCAGGTGAGGATCCAGCGGGGTGCGAGTTTTGCCCCTACTGCCTGTCGGTGACCGGGCGGGGCACCGAGTAGAGGCTGTCGTCGTTGTACGCCCGGAAGTGTTCAGGGCATGACACTTCCGGAGGTGTTTTACTTTTGTTAGTATAGAGTAGTTGGTTTTACTGTTGTGAACATCTGTACTTCTATTTCTGCAATGGTTTTCGTTTACCTTTCCTTGGTCGTTTTTGTTGGTTGTCTTTGTTGGGCCTCTTTGTGCCGTGTGGTGTATTTGTTGGCTTCCGCGTTCTTGCGTCTCTGGTAGTGAGTTTGGGTTCGATGCCCCTTTGTGGGAATTGTTGTGATATGGCATTGGGAACCGGTATGTGGGGATCCTAGGCGAGTTTCGGATCACATACCGGGGGAATACCGGGGTTGTTGTCGAGTCGTTGGAAGGCGTAGAGTTGTCTCGTTTGGGCTTGGGTATTAGCATCGGGATCGCCTCCGGTGATTCGTTGCTAGAATCCAAATCCGACGGAGTAATGTATTCACCCAAAACTTCGAGGACGATCTGGCGGCTCCTCTCGATGGCGCTGCGATCGGCCCATGGCGCGGCAAAGAACGTCCGGGCGGTCGCGGCGGCTTGCGGCTCGTAGTCTGGCGGCGGTCCAGCGGCTTCGGGCTGCACGGACGCGGCGACGGGCCTGGGAAACCGAGGCGGCTTCAAGGCACGCTTCGAGCGGCGGTGATGTTGCCAGACCGAGCGCAGCGCTTCGTGCGCATTGGAAGTGTCGCTGGCTGCATGGCAGGGGCGCGGTCGGCCGCTTCCAAGGGGCAGCACTAGAGCCGGGCGTGGGCTGCGAGGCCAAGCCGATGAGGAAGCCAGGCGAGCGGTGCTGGCTCGCGAAACGAGACGCCGGCGAGGCGCAGTGGAACCGAGCGGCGTCCGGGACTCCAGGCTTCGGCGAGTTCCAAGGCGGCTCCATGGGAGTGCGGCGACTCGATGCATGGATTCAGGCTTGCAGCGCTGTGGGGCGTGCTCGGCTTCGTGCCGAAGCAAACGGCGGCGGACCGGCAGCGACCAAGGAGGTTCGACGCCGCCGCGGCTGGCCGGATAGCGGAGCGCCAAACGAGTGCGTGGTGGCGGGCGGCGTTCCGGCCGTGCGTGGCTTCATGCTAGCGCAAACGGGTACAGCTGGCGGCGCGTCGCGCTTCGTGGCGACGGCTTTGGCGGCGCTTCGTGGCCGGCGGTGGCCGAGCGATGCAGCCTTCGTGGCCAGGACGCTCGATCTCAATGGCTTCGTGCCAAGTTGTGTCTTCATGTACTTTAGATGCAATTTATCTGTACTGTGCGATAGCTTCATGCCGATCTGTAATGTCGCTTCAAATCGTAGCTTCGTGCTACTAGATACGTAGATTAGATGTAAATACAAACGAGCGATTATATTCAATCACCCGATTCCTACCTTTTCTCACTATTTTTCGGTAGACTATCGTGTAGGATAGAGTCGCGTAGGACTTTTCTTTCGGCAATCCGAGTGGATGCCGGCTTGATGGCGAGTTGATTGCAGATCGGATCGGGCGATCAATCGCCGGTAGGAGACGTTCGTTGTAGTCGACGATCCTTTGCTTCTTCTCTTTTGTTTCTCACCTTTCAATCTTTCTCGGTAGAGCTCGTGCTGATAACGTGTTAGACAACCTCGCTATCGAATAGTCCGGGTTGCCTAATAGATTGAATCGAGAACAGAGAGAGAGGCGAGAGACACAATATGAGGAGGAGCAGTCCGCTTTATTATTCTGTATGCTTGTGTACAATGGGGTGACCCCCTGCCTCCTATATATAGCGGTTCTGCTTAGAGATAAGGAAGAGTCCATATAGGATACGAATCCGGTTTCCTAACAGTAATTAGTATTGGGATTAATTTGGTAATTACTTGAGTGTATAAATTATTTAACCTCGATCTTTTATATGTCTAGCTTGGACCAATTAACGGAGAGTGCTCCGCTCCCTCTTCTTCCTGGGTGCTACCGGAGAAGAGAGTACGTACGTAGCCGAGTGGATTCATGTGCTAAGTCTAGATTGCATGCATGGCATCCAACAGTGAACTTTGGAATTAAGCTGACGCTACTACATTAGAAGAAAGCTAGTACTAGCTGTTTAGCAAGGTTTTAAAGTAAAAGTAACAATATAATATTGTAACTACTTCAGATAATATTGGTAATGGAATATATATGCGCTCTAATTAATTAATTAATTAATTAATATATAGGGACTATATCGCAAGGAGGTCCTACGTACGTCATCATTAATGAGTATTGCTGAATATTTAGGGGCTGTTGCTGGACTTGTGCTATGAAAACAGAGTCCCAAAAAATAGGGGGGTCCCTAAATCCAAAATAGGGGCCCTGTTTTAGGGGCTCTTGCTGGAGATGCTCTAAAATGTCCATGAGAATTGGGGCTGAGGAGGCAAATTTAGGGGCCTCCTAATTTTAGAGGCTTGAGTTGGGACCTGTTGGATCTGTTTTTTTTTACTACACTTCGTATTTTAAGGTTTAGGGGCTGATTTAGGGGCTCTGCTGGAGATGCTCTTATCAAGGTTTCAAAGTAAAAGTAACAATAATAATGTACCTACTTCAGATAATATTGGTAATGGAATGTGCATGCTTATCTAATTAATTAATATATAGGGACTATATCGCAAGGAGGTCCTACGTCATCATTAATGAGTATTGCTGACTGGTAGACGATCGACGGAGGCGTACTACACACCATACATACATACCATTTCATCTCTCCCTTCCCTCTAGTGATAGCGGCATGTATTTATTTTCTCCTCTCAACTATTCTCGTCGGGAACATGACATGTTTCCAAAAACGAACCATAAATTAGGCTAAGGAAGCAGACACATTATCTACGGCCTCGGCCTGTGCTCTGATTTTGTTGTGAATTGAGTGATCAGAGCTAGCTTGGATAGAGGCCAAGCCTACTTAAGGAAGCCACTTGACAACTTACGAGTACTAATTAATTAAGTAGCTAGCTATGCGAGCTAGGCTAAGTCGATCACGAGACCATTGTTTAGGGAAGATAAACACAAATAACCAACTGACAACAAATCCATAATCATTAAAATCTAGGACTGAAGACAGAGGAGGGTTTTTTCAAAAAAGAAGAACGCCCAGCAGCATCCTGCAATTTATACGTACGTACCAGCGTGATAATGCTAGCTAGACTAGATACTCGCGGTCGCGGTACCTTATGTTCATGTGTATGCATGCTTAATTATTTGCTCACCACATTGTTTTTGGTCCTTGACATCGGTGACGGCGCCTTCCTTCCTCCAGTCCACGCCCTGCCCATCGGAGAGGCTAACATTTTCGTACTTGAACCCCGGCAGCTTATTGGCCCCAGACGACGGCATGGGCTTGTAGCCGGTGTACATGGCCACGAACTCGTCGTTGGTCATGTCGGTGAACTCGTTGGTGCCCAGCCGGTACTTCTTGTCCCCCGCGGCGTTGGACCTGTCGATGAGCTCAACGTTAGCTTTGAATACCTGGAAGCGCCGCGCCTTCTCGGCCTCGTCCTTGTACGTGCGCCCGTACTCCGCCATCCACTCCTCGTGCCTCGCCTTCATCGCCGCCTCCCCGCCGTCGACGGTGGCTGCCGCGAGCGCGTAGGAGGCATGGTCGTTAATGTTCGTCGTCGTTGCCGCTAGAGCGACAAGGAGCAGCAAGGCAGCCATGGGGAGAGCAGGCTTGTTGCCAATGTAGGTCGTCGACGCCATGTATTACAGCTGCAGCTGCTGATGCTTTGGTGTACAGTGGATGGAGCACAGCAGCATGCATGCAGGCTGCCAAGGGTTTATATAGAGCTAGAAGGCCTGGACCTGGAGTTAGTTGCATCTCGCATTCCATCAATTAATTACCTCCTTGGATTGTAGGCCACGTAACGTTCGATCGATATCGATTCCCTGGTCCGCGGGAAGTTGACTAACTAACTTAATCTACACGGCTAACCGAATGATCGATCGACGTCGATGCTGGTAATTAGTACTGGGATTAATTTGGTAATCACTTGAGTGTATAAATTAATGTGACAGACCGCCCTTTTCAGGGGTGCGTTTAAATCCGCAACGGCTACCCAGGAAGATTAGCCGTCGGGAATCAAGTCATTCATTGCCAGCATAAGAACGAAACAACTGTTTTAATACAAATAAGGCCTAATGGCCAGAGCTTTACAAAAGGAAGCGGCGGGCTTCAATAAGTTACATTACCAAAAGACCACACAGGCAAGGCCTGAGCACAGAAAAAGAACCCTAAAACCCGACTACTTTGCCATCTACGATCTTCTGGAGTTCTTCTGCGTCTTCAGATTCTAAAATAGGTTAAAAAGTAAGACTGAGTACACAACAGTACTCAACAAATCGCACGGAAAAATCTGAATATTATATGCAGGGATATTCACAAGGAAATGGTAATATGGTTATTATGATTGTGGATGCAGTGTTATTTTCGAAGTCATTTTACATTTGAAGCACAAATCATACATAATAGAAATAAGCAAATTTTGAGTTTTCACAAGTTCATCATTACGTCAAGTTGGAAATAACAATTCTACTTGGGTTGGGTTACGGGATTCACCCCAATTCAAACTTAGCTTCATTTACCGGAAGCACGGCGTATTCGAATACCATTTAAATATGACTCTGCAGAGTTGCTCAGCTTTACCCACAAGATATCTACGACCGTTAATGCCACGCGTGAACTTACATGCAACTTAAATGCATGCGGTCGGGCCGAGATAATCAAAACCTTTCGTTGAACTACCCCTCTTTAGCACTTATCCGGTAGTTTCAAAGCCACACAGTACTCGGGATCCCACGGGCCAACGGCGGGATTCACGATCCGATACTGAGGGCATCTACTGTTGTGGATAGGTGACACCATCGGTCAACCCCCATTCCACCCCATTCCTTCCACGGGCATACTGATCAACGCCCACAGTATGGAACCTCTCGCCTATAAGTATTCCAAGGGGGAGTTCAATTACCGAGCTAGGTTGGATCGAGTCAACGAGGTCGACCGACCCAACTTGTGGTTGAGCGAGATCTAAGTTATTTACTTTGCCCAAGGTTGTGATTACTTAAAATTATGCCCAAGACTTAGCCAATTCCTAACCAACAATCCACACCACACACATTGGCCTCGTCAACGGTCGAGGTTCGGGCACGTAGCCATCTAGTGGTTTGCCCGCCAAAGTCCTCTCACCGTAGCATATTTTTGAAATATAGTCTACATCAAGCCCCCTGCTTGATGGTTTTATTTTATTAAGCAAAGCTTTTTTTAATGTTAAACTAATTTAATAACAACTAGCACACTGTGAGACCCTCACTTTTATGCCACAGTGTAACATAAAAACGAGGTTCTAAAGTGCATCCCGTGCCATTCCCATGATCAGTGGCTGGCACGCACTAACACAATTTGAAATAACAGCCATACACAAGTTCAAACTTTTATTACATCAGGTGTTTGATAGTAATATTACATAACCAAAAGTAGCAGAAATAAAACCACATCTCATTGTTTGCCAACTAGCCCAAAACTCCACAGGCAACAGACGAGATGAACTTAGAGAGGACAGTCGTCGCCATAAATAACGAGTTCTTCATTAACGTTATCGTCGACAGGGTATTCTTGTTCTTCACCTAAAAACATTGTTGAAGCAAGTTGAGTACATTGGTACTCGCAAGACTTTGTAGTGTTTGCAAATCCTGGAATATATGCAAGCTGAATAGAAAGTGGGTTTCTACGGTTGTTTTGCGGAAAGCGAAGATTTGAATTGTAAATACTGGATAGTAATGGAAAGCGTAAATAAAAATTTAAGACAGTTTGATAAGTAATTGAGATAACAAGTAATAAAAAGGATAATAACATTTTACTCACGGCCCTTTTGTGAGTAAAATAACGAACAAGACCCTCCATGGTCTTAAACGAATCAGTATAATAATGAGTGACATTGAACGGATATAAACCATTTCCAAATTCTTTTAAACAGGTTTTTGAAAATAGAAAACAACTAACTTAGTGTGGGTTCACCAAGTCGTCCATAACCGTGGACACGGCTAATCGATTAGTTTTGACTCTGCAGAGTTGTACAGCTTTACCCACAAGATATGTTCTCCCTTTTTGCAAGCTATAAGACACACTTCCTTTGGTATGTCCGCAGGGAGTTCATAACGAAACCGTTCGATTACTTGAACCTTAACTTTGCACTAGCCCAATGACGTTACCCCTGACTATGATGGAAGCTAAAAAGGTAAAAGGGATTCCGGAGTCAGTGACCCACCAGGAATAGAAATTCTGGAGTCAGTGACCCACCAGGAATAATAATAGCCCCAAATTCATAGCCAGGCGTACACCGTTACAACGACAGATGCCAACACCTCGGTGATGACACCTCCCTCGAGCAAACCTATATCTGGAATGCCCGTGCTACAACTGCCTACCAATGTGCAAAGCTAATTCTCAAATAATTTAATAAGTTAAGACTGTCCCAGTCCAGTACTTGTGGATGTACGGTTATCTTGGATCGCGAGACACCATGTTCGGTCCTTAAAATGACATGGGCGATAACTCCACCCTAGTTACGTACACGTTAAAACATGTACAACCGGCTATTGCCAATAATCACCCACGTCGAAGCAATAGTTTTATTTTCATTTTTATAAAACTACCAGTATCCTTTACTGCTAATCATATGCAGATTAATAAACGATTATACCCAGTTCAAAGAATTTAACCAATCCTATGGTTTTCATGGATCGTATGTTAACATGATTAAGGAAATCCATCAATTTGGGTTATAACTACCAAGTAACACAAAATAAGGTTTTATCGAAATATGAGCATGCAGGAAGATTCTTAATCACATTTTAGTGGATTATGAAATCTGGGTTCAAAATGCTCAAGGGGGTGCTTGCCTTGCTCCTCAGTGGTATAGGCTGGATCGGTGTCGTCGACGGCGAAGTCGGTAATCTCAGCATCTTATACGTCGGTTAAGAACATGGCAAAGAGAAAACTTCAATATTGATAGAAGAAGCAAATTCATAAATGTTAAAGATAGCAATTGAAAGATTCAAATGAAATCATTCCAAAACAACCAAGACGTCCAATATCAATCATCATTTCATGTATTAACTGAGTTATATGGTTTTGGATCCTAAGGGTAAAGATATAAGGGTATACAACACAACTACTCTTCTTTATGTATTATTTTATTTTAATTTACGAATTCAGGAAGCTAAGATTGTAAAATTGAATTTAATAAAGTTCATTTCCAAGGTGTAAGATCAATTATATTAACATGGACTAGCTAATAAAGCATCTCTAATCATATTCAATAGAAGTAACATGGTACATCCTAACTTTCATTTTATCAACTGGTTGTAATTAATATAATTAACACAATGAAACAAGTTTCATTCAAATTGGATCATTTTTAAGTAAGTTATGACCATTATATTGATTTCATATATATAGTATTCAATCTAATAGGAAAATTTCACAAAACAACTTCAAATTTAAATCTAATCACATATTTGGACAGTATTTGGCATAAGGATTCAAACAAAATTGGTTTCACTCAATTTGGACTTAGTTTGGAAAAATTCTATATGGAACATATTCAAATCTCAAGCTTTAAATTCAAATTCAGATTTAAATTGCTAAACAAGTTCCAAATATTTTTGCATATTATAAAACTAGATGATTTATCATGAATTTACAAATTTATTTCATTTGATTTGGAGCTATAGGTAAAAAGTTATATATGTTTGAACCTATTCGGTTTACTAAAAACCCAAATAAATGGAAAATATGCTTTCCAAAAGGGAAAATGTATTCCTTTGATTTGCGCGGGCTGAATCAATTGAACTGGTCTCAGTCTCTGACAACATGGGCCACATCGTCAGCGGCTGAGCTCGGGTGTGCGCGTGATGGCCCGGGCTGACCGATGGGGTCGGCTTGCAGTGAGGCGGCTCAGAGTGAGCGGCTTCCGCTTGCCAGCAACTCCGAGCAGGGGAGGCCATGGCTGAGCTCCCCGGCGGCTAACCAGCGACGTCGATCGATTTTGGCTGGTAGCTATAGCTTCATGGGATCAAGACAAACCTAGGGATGTGCTCGGTTATGGGTGGTGCTCAGAGGAATCGAGTTCTCGGCGTTGGACGGCGGCGCTCCACGGTGAGGTCCAGCTTGGCGGCGCTACATAGTATCTCAGGTCTGATGGTCATGAGCACGAGCTATGGGAGGCTCCAGGGATCCTAACCATGCACTGGGTTCGGAGAGAGAGTAGACAGAGAGAGATCTCACCGAGCGGCGTCAACGGCGGAAGAAGGATCTTCGGTGGGGAGGATCTCCAGAAGGTTTAAGCTGTAGACAAGGCGCGCAAAATGATCAAGGGTGGTCGAGGATGCTTCATGCGCAGTTAATTAGATCCACTCTTACCGTAGCTTGGTAATTTCAGTCCACCCCCAAAACCGGTTTTCGTTGGAACCGAAGAAGAAGATGGGTAACACAGCTAGTTCTAGCGTATGGAGCTTCCAAGATATAGTCGGGAGTGTGGTAAGGAGTTATGATGCTAAGGCCACGTTTAAATAGGCGAGAGAGAGAGAGAGAGAGAGAGAGGTTAGGACAGTGTTTGAATGCTTAATTTAGCCGGCGGCTGGTCAAGAAATTTTTGGAGCTCTCTCGGCCAAACCTCCGAGCAGGGTATAGGTGTTCCACCGAGCTGTCCACAGAGGCATGGGCAGCGGTCTCGAATGGCGCGAGATGTCGGCCAGAAGCGACAAAGAGGCAAGGCGGTGCAAGGAGATTTTTCCGGCTGGCGCTGCTTCAGTCGAGCAGAGAGACAGAGCATGGTGGCTGTCAAGGCCCTATGTTCCAAAAGTTCTGGGACATCCGGAGTATCCGGATCAGCATCCAGAGTGTCCGGATCCAACCCGGAATGTCCGGATAAATGTCCGGAGTATCCGGATTGGGCTGACCGAACACCCCAATCCGGAGTGTCCGGACTAAACGTCCGGAGTGTCCGGGTTAGTGTTACCGAAGACCCCAACCCGGAGTCTCCGGGTTAGCGTCCGGAGAGTCCGGTTTTTGCGGGGGTTTAGTATAAAAGTCCCATTTCGTGGCTCCCCTCCATTCTTTCTCCTCCATGTTGTTTCCCCACTCCTTGGTGCTACTCCCCTCCACCCTAGCTTCACTCCGGTGAGCTCCCACCGGCCGTTGACCCACCGTGGCTCCTCCCCGGCGTCCCCTAGCTCGATCTCAAGCCGGTGTTCTCCTTCCTCTACCCGGCGTTGTTCTCCTCCATCTTCCTTTGGAGGTAGGTCTTTCTATAAGGGGTTGATTCGTGGGTTTCTTGGGTCCTAAGGCCATCCATGGTGGGTTTGGGACTTAGGTTTGGGTTTGAGAGTTTGGGGAAGAACTTTGGAGTTCTAGGGTTTTGGGAAGTGGTGGTTCTTGGGTTGGTTTTGGGGTTGGGTTTTGGGAATGTAGGTTGCCTAGGTTAGAGATCGGGTAGTAGCAAAGCCATTGCTTGGCTTGGAGCTAGTCTTGGTTGGGCTAGTAGAATGTCGTCGTTTCTAGGCGGTTTGAGCTAGCTCGGGGTTTCTCCCGGCTTGCAAGTTGTAGAAAAGTCGTGGATCGGGTCGATGTGAAGCCGTAGAAAGTGGTAGGGCTCCCCTCCTCAAGTCGCGTTGGGCCAGATGCTCCAGGTCCGGAGTGTCCGGCCGCGAATGGTCCGGAGTGTCCGAGTCGTCCGGAGAGTCCGAACAGAAACATCCGGAGTATCCGGCTTGTCCGGAGAGTCCGGATATAAAACCCGGACTGTCCGGGTTAGGCTAGTCTGTCCGGATTCGTTAACCTGTCCGGTCGCGTTGTTTCGTCGGGGTTTTTCCTTTTGTGTTCATTTCATTTGCATGGCATGCATCTCATTATGCATTGTACTCGTGTAGAGAGCGATCCCGCGGGACTTGACGCCGCGGTGACCGAGGGTGCGACCGGAGAGCCAGTTACTGCCGACCTACAAGCAGAAGAACAAGGCAAGCACCTATGCATCTTGAACCTGTATTAAATTGTAGTTTTGTAAATAACTTGCTTAATTGGTGAATTAAGTTTGCATTAGGAGTTGAATTGGGATAGGACTAGATCCCACTTGCTGCACATCCATCCGTTGAAATTGTGCATACTTCCGTTGGAACTAGCTTAGGGGTAATACTGTGAGTCCATGCTTAGTCTTGCTTAGAGGTCGAGGTTCGGGCCAAGTGACGGAGGGTTCTGTCACTTGCGTTTGTTATTATTACACACATACTACCTTATGTTGGACTTGGAATTGGGAAAGGTTTTGGGAAAGAAATGAATTGTGGACCGGGCGGGGAGTTGGTTCATTTGGGTATGGAGACTCAAATGTGTAGCCCCGTCTGTGTCAGTTAAGGACCGATCCGTAAGTGGAATATGATTGAGCACACCCCGGTTGGTCGCATGCCCGATTATGGTACGGTAAGCCACTCTTTCTCTCATATGGAATCGATGGACCGTAACTTCCTGTGGTTGGACGTGGTTGAAGGCGAGGCTTAGGCCGACTCTCGAGCGCCAAGCCGGGCTTGGGCGGCTCGAGGGGGTGCTAGGTTTTCGGACCGCAGGAGGACGCTTCAGCGATTGGGTATGATTGGGAGGGGGTTGACACTAGGCCCTTGTGGTAAGTGTCGTGCGATCAATGCTTCCCTGCAGGGTTAATTAAGCGATTCGAATTGCCGCGCTCTCGGATATGAGCAAGCTTGATCCGAACTTCTTCTGCATAGTAAACAACTTGAACTTGTGGTTCGCCGTTGGGCTTGAGCTAAATTTTGATATGAGATGACTTGCTTTACATTCTGTTAATTACAATATCCTGTTAGAAGTAGGTGCTGTTACAACTGCTAGCTATATTGAGAAAAACTTGAGTAGATGACAAAAATTGAAACAAAGTTAAGCATTTCCGCACTTTTAACCTAAGCCTGTTTACCTTGCTACATCCAATTGCATGTCCTTTGGAGTCGGTCATATATGGACCACGAGTAAGACTTGCGAGTACCTTTTGTACTCAGGCTTCTGCTTTGTGGTTTTGCAGGTGAGGATCCAGCGGGGTGCGAGTTTTGCCCCTACTGCCTATCGGTGACTCCAAGGGGCACCGAGTAGAGGCTGTCGACGTTGTACGCCCGGAAGTGTTCAGGGCATGACACTTCCGGAGGTGTTTTACTTTTGTTTGTATAGAGTGGGTGGTCTTACTTTTGTGAGCGATTCTTTGCTTTTATTTACGTAATGGACACAAATGCTGCACCGTTGGTCGTCTTTGTTGGTTGTCTTTGTTGGGCCTCTTTGTGCCGTGTGGTGTGTTTGTTGCTTCCGCGTTTTTCTTGCGTCTCTGGTAGTGATATTGGGGGCTCGATGCCCCTTTGTGCGAATTGATGTTTGATATAGCATTGGGAACCGGTATGTGGGGATCCTGGGCGAGTTTTGGATCACATACCGGGGAAATACCGGGGTTGTTGTCGAGTCGTTTGGATGTTTGTAGAGTTGTCTCGTTTGGGCTTGGTTGTTAGCATCGAGATCACCTCCGGTGGTCTGCTGCTAGGATCCAAATCCGACGGGAACGACTGTTCATCCAACAACTCGAGGACGATCTGGGCGGCTCCTCTCAGTGGCGTGAAGGAGGAAGATAAGGGATGACAGGTGGGGCATACGGCAGAGGCTTGGGCGCTTGGGCCAGCTGATAAGCCACTGGGCACATGGTCCCACGTGTCGGAGGAAGAAAGGAAAAGCAACTATTCTAGCTCATCTCAGCGGACAGCAAACTAAGCAAATTAAATGCTGGGTCAAATCAAGTCCAGAATTTTCTAAACTTTTTGACTAGGTTAAAGGGTAAGTTATCCAACTCCAGTAAAATTTTGAGGTTAAGAAGATCTACGGTAGATTAATAAAAAAATCTGACAATGCTGGCTACACAGTAGAATCCATTTCGGTTTTTGATTTATTTGAGGACCAAACCAACATCCAATTTTTCGAAACTTTTACAGTAGGTTGGAGTATAGTACAGGAACCTACCATAAAATTTTCAGTCCCAAATTCTCCTTATTTACTTTTTAATAATTCATTTACTATATTTTGCAGAAATTCTGTTCTGCCATAATAAAATAGAAATAAATAGCTAATCTTTTTATTAATTTTTGTAAATTTTTATACCTAAGGATAATTATAGTACCTACTCACGGAAAAAATTTCAGGTCCTAGAGTGCACTAAAGAATTCTACACAATTCTTCTATCACACATGCCAGATTTAATTGTAAAATATAAAGTTTATCACTCCAAAGTTTTAATGACACTCACATTCTTTTTGACCAGCCAAAGCCACGTCCTGGCATTCCAAGGTTAGGCCAAAGGTACTAAGGTAATTTCTCACTTTTACTATTTTACCATTTTCTCTTTTTCCTTATGTACTATAGTTCAAACAAGCATTACAAGCATTAATCCAATAATTAAGGCCACATAAAATCAAAGAATACACAAGGAAGTAATTTCACACTTCATTATTGGATTTTTGCTATTTTATAAATTTGAGGATGTTACACACACGAGGTTCACTAGCTACGCCTAGGGTTTTCAATGGAAATATGGCATAACAATGCAAAGTGGGTCTTTAAGCAAACTAGGTACTACATATGTCATCATGGCATTCTAAAATAAACATTTCTAGCATTTAACATACTAACATAATGCGATAACAAAATAATTATTACTATATTAACATCATGGGTTCAACATGTTCAAGGAGTACAGCTTGCCTTGCGAGGCGAAGGGAAGTCCTAGATTGTCGTCGGTGTAGTCGATCTCGGCGACGGTCACATCCGGCTCCTTCTTCGGCTCCTCGTACCGCTCCGGGACGGGCTCCAACAATCGCTCGATTCTAGCGACCATTAAATAAACGAATAAAACAAATAGAAAAGAAAAGAGAAAAACAAGAAAAGGAAAACGAAAAAGGAATAAGAGAGAAAGGGCCGGAGGAGATTTTGAGGGCTTTTTGGGTATTTTCGAATTTTGTGGACTTCAAACGGCGAAACGGAGATCATATTTGGACTCAGTGGCTCGAAACGATTGAGATAGTGTATTTTGGATATTTTTGAACTTTCGGGGATTTTTCGGGGTTTTTGAAATTACAAAAAGGATTTCTCGGATTTATTAAATCCAAAAAGGAAAAAGGAATAACAGTGCTGGGCCGCTTCGGGCACGGTCCACACGGCCAGACGGCCCACGGAGCCTGGCCTTGTATGGCGAAGATCGGTGGCCTTAGTCGCTACGAAATGGCGGATCGACGAGCGGGGCCAGCGCAGCGACGGCAGGAGGCCGACACGCGGGCCCGGGCGTGCGGTGACTGGCGCGCGGGGTCCAGGGTGGCGACGCTGACCGGGGGGCCGTCGGGTGCGCGCGATAAGGCGCGATCGATCGATCGACCGATCTAGAGGGAGAGGGGGGCTCGCTAGGGTTAGGGATTTGGGGATGGCGGTGGCAGGCGAGGTGACGGGGGCGAGGTCGGGGAAGATGAGGGGGTGGCGGCGGGGCTTCGGCCGGGGGTGGAGGAGACGAAGGGGCGAGGGAGGCGAGGGGAAAACGAGCGGGCGAAGGAGGCCTTCGGCCGGAGCCAAAGGGGACGGGGGAGGTGAGGGGTCTCGAGCGGCGGAGCTCGGCCCCGGCTGGAGAGGAAGGAGGGAGAAGGGGAGTTCCTTACCGAGGAAGATGGGGAGGCGAGCAAGGGGAGGCGAAGGTAGGCGCGGCGCGGCTTTATACCCGCGCGTGGCATGGGCGAGCGGCGGGGCTGGTGAGCGAGGCGACGAGGCGTGACGCACGGGAGCAGGCGGTCGGTGAGTTCCAAAGCGGCTGGCGAAGCATGACGCGGCGACGGGGGCGGTTGTGCGCGGTCCCGAGGCGAGTGACGACTCAGCAAAGAGGGAGCGGGGGCAGGTGGCTGACGCGGGGCGAGGACGACAACGACGGCTGACGCTGGAGCGAAAGGGGGGTGGAGGTGACGACCGCGTGGAGGCGACGGCACGGGAGCTGGCGACGGATGCGACGGTGGGCGACCGGGTGAGCGCAGGTACGGGCGAAGGACCGGCAGTCCGAGCGAGGCAACGGTAAGTCCAACCACTCCCATCACAACCCCCCAGGAATCCAAGAACTAGGGTTAAGAACGAAAACGCAATTAAACTCGATTAAACTCCAATGAACTGCAATTAGGGTTTTGGAAATTAGGGTTTGAATTTTTGGGGCATTTCAATTAATTCACCTCGATCTTTTATATGTCTAGCTTGGACCAATTAACGGCGAGTGCTCCGCTCCCTCTTCTTCCTGGGTGCTACCGGAGAAGAGAGTACGTAGCCGAGTGGATTCCTGTGCTAAGTCTAGATTGCATGCATGGCATCCAACAGTGAACTTTGGAATTAAGCTGACGCTACTACATTAGAAGAAAGCTAGTACTAGCTGTTTAGCAAGGTTTTAAAGTAAAAGTAACAATATAATGTAACTACTTCAGATAATATTGGTAATGGAATATGCGCTCTAATTAATTAATTAATATATAGGGACTATATCGCAAGGAGGTCCTACGTACGTCATCATTAATGAGTATTGCTGACTGGTAGACGATCGTCGACGAAGGCGTACTACAGACCATACATACATACCATTTCATCTCTCCCTCTAGTGATAGCGGCATGTATTTATTTTCTCCTCTCAACTATTCTTGTCCAGAACATGACATGTTTCCAAAAACGAACCATAAATTAGGCTAAGGAAGCAGACGCATTATCTACGGCCTGTGCTCTGATTTTGTTGTGAATTGAGTGATCATATACATTTATAGTTGATTGTAGCACGAGAACTAAGATGGTTATATGTAAAGATGAGTTTTCTAAAAAAGCGAGTTGTGCGAACGAGCGCTCGGTTGGCTAGCAACGCTGAACCATTTCATCTCTCCCTTCCCTCTAGTGATAGCGGCATGTATTTATTTTCTCCTCTCAACTATTCTCGTCGGGAACATGACATGTTTCCAAAAACGAACCATAAATTAGGCTAAGGAAGCAGACACATTATCTACGGCCTGTGCTCTGATTTTTTTGTGAACTGAGTCATCAGAGCTTGGATAGAGGCCAAGCCTACTTAAGGAAGCCACTTGACAACTTACGAGTACTAATTAAGTAGCTAGCTATGCGAGCTAGGCTAAGTCGATCATGAGACCATTCTTTAGGGAAGATGAACACAAATAACCAACTGACAACAAATCCATAATCATTAAAATCTAGGGCTGAAGACAGAGGAGGATTTTTTCAAAAAAAGAAGAAGAAGCAAATGCATTTGAAGGGGATTATCCATATTCTTTTAGCTTGGTTATTACTTACCATGCATGCATGATGATTTGCATCTTCTTCTTTAATTTTTTTCGTGAAAAGATCGTGTCACTTGCATTCACCAGATCATTGATGAGGTTTGGTGCTAAAAGAAACTACCTAATGGAAAGGCAAGAAAGGGAACAACAAATACAATGAAAACGAGACTAATTAAGACGATGAAATTAACTTCTTTTGACATTGTTTCATAGCATGTAAAGCAAAAAAAAGTTAGCAGGATCACGGCTGTAAGCCACAGAGCAATTTAGAACAGACACGGATATACCAAGCGGAAAAAAATTCTATGCAGTACGATTGCATAGGATAGGATTGTGCAGTACCACTTAACATGACTTTGCATGTAATTTAATGTGACATGCATATAAATCAATTAATCCCTGCATGCAGTTTTAACGGTGGAGATTAACGACGTGGGACACACGGCAATAATCTAAGTGGTACTGCACAATCCATTCTATGCAGTCGTACTGCATAGAATTTTTTTCCATAGCAAGCACCCTGGCATGCGACGGAGGTAAAATAAACAAAGATATTTTAGCAAATTAACACTCCTTTTGTATGCTGACAAAAGATACATATGCGATAAAAATAGAAATAATTTCCTGTTGCCGGAAAGCTAGATAATGCAACAATATGTGTTTTTTTAATAACTGGAAATGCAGGTAAGATATTATGCACCAAAGCAAAGATTTATCATCGTCTATATATACATGGCACCCTATAAAATAGACCTGAACAAATCCTAAACAATGTGATGTAAATATAAGTAAACCATTTGCAATTTTCTCTGTAAGGACTATGGAAAAAAGCGCAAAAGAAACAAAGTAATTAGATAGTAAAAATAGGATGATTCTAACCTTCCTTACCTCAAGAATAAATAATGTCGTCCCATGCAGATGTGTCGCTTCACTGAACAAAAAGGTAAAAATGAGCGTTTATCCAAAATAAGCAGCAGTAACAAGGAACAATCCAAAGTTCAGTTAGATGAGTCTTAATTAAACATGTATATAGGAAGCAACAAAACACTAATCTAGCTAGAGAATTTTAATATTTTTGACAACGATAATAAATAGACATACTTTAGATCACCTTATGGTTTATGAATGATTTTTTTTTAAATAATACTTTTTTAAAAATGAATTGCAGTTTTAATATGCGGAAAACAAAAATTGCAAAATTAACACCTATTCGCCAAACCGCTCGGCGACTACCCTATTTTCGCCAAACCGCTCGGTGACTACATAATTTTCGCCAAACCGTACGGGCGACAAAAGCCTAATTACACAGTTAACAATTGGCCGGATGATTTAGGCTATTATCTCCGTACCGTACGGCGACAATCCCTATTTTCGCCGAGCCATGCGGCGATAATAGGTTTTCGCCGAGCCGTAAGGCGATAATACTGAAATTATGAATAAACTAGACAAACCATGGCTCTAAAAATTATGAAATAAATACCTAGATTTGTTTACCTACGGAGAGTTGCAGCTGCGAGGCAAAGTTCTTCCTATCTTGCTACCCCCTCTATTCTTTTTTACATGATGTCCTAGAAATGGTGTCATCCAAGGATTCAAATATCGCAGAAGATCGGGAGAAAATCGCGATTATCGAACATATTGGTAGGGTAAGATATTTAAAATCGTTTGAAAAACCGGTAGAATTCAAAACAAATTAAAAAATTTCAAAAATTCAAAAAAAATATGCGACGTAAATATCGTGATAATCGGTGAAAATCGAGAGATAATCAGTAGATTTTCGATTTGTTTTCTTCAAAAATTTGGATTTCAAACCCATGCAATTTTTGGCGATTTTGTCTGAAAATTGGTACCGAACTACACTTAATTTTATGACCAAAAACGGTAAGGTGAACCCGGTGCCATCAAGCTTTCTAAAGTTTAGTTGCCAACAAATTTAAAACTATCTACAATGGATATCCAGAAAATATGGTCCGGCCCGGCCAGGCCAGGCCAGGATAAGGATCAAATGGGGCTGGGTGGCACATAGTAGCGTGCCTCCCCTCCCTCCCGGCCCATATATTGGATCATCCAGTTTGAGACACCTTTCCTTTGAGATTTGACAGATCAAACGATTATCCTTATCTTTTAAAGCGAGTATCTAATCAGTTTGAACCGTCATGTTTTTTATGATGAGATCCTCAAAACTAGATCCCACTTTGCATATATCTAGACTTCGTAAATGATATCATTAGGCACTTATATGTTCCGGTAGATAATACAAAATGTTCCCCGCATTTCTTAATACCAATAAGTTAATGGCGATGTTCCAGCGCGCATCTTTTGAATTAATTGGGCAGAGGGAATGAATATGGTGAGTGTTGGATGTTTCGATAGGTAAAATTAATCAAATGATTAGCATATTTCGTTAATTAATTTCAATGTTCCAACGTTTCATTCACGGTGTTCCACACAATAAAGTTCTAGAGCGCATGCAATGGGCCAATGTTTCCACGTGTTTGATCTCAATATCCCAACAATTATTTGACAATGTTCCAATATATAGTTGATTGGTTCCTCGCATGCATTTGGCTTCGATAGTTTGCCGATCGAGGATGTTCCAATATATATAGTTTCATTCATAGCATCTGACAACCAGATGAGTTACGTACTATATATATACCTTGCATGCATCTCACGCTGCCTTATTTTATTCGTACAGTAAATAAGTGTGACGTACAATATTATAGTACATATGACATGTATGGATTTACCCAGATACTAGTATCTATATTTCTAGCTAGTATCTATATTTCTTGATCTGTTAATTAGTTGATAACAGGGTAGCAAGGGTACATGGCAAGACCGCAGGCGCCTTGGGGGCTGGACGTCAGGTCCTTCTCCAGCCTCATGTACCCTTGCTCTCCCCAGGTGGTGCCCCACGAGTTCTTGATCACCCAGTACTTGCTCCCGTCCGCCGCCTCCTCGCCGTACCCCACCACCGTGACGGCGTGGCTGATGCTCGTGCCGCAGCCCTCGCCTGGCAAGACGCCGCTCTGGTAGTGCTGGAACCGGGAGCCGCTCCCATCGATGCCCACGGACACCGGCTGGTAGAAGACTGCCTGGGCGAGCGAGGCCTCGTCGTTCTTGGGCACGTCCTGGTAGCTGCTGATGGTGGCGCCAGCCACTCCCGTCGACGCGCGGCACGTCCCCTGGGCGCCTTGGTAAGGGTAGGCCGACTCGGTGGTCAGGCCGCCGGCTTCGACGATGTACTGGAATGCGTTCGTCATGTAGCCGCCGTCGCAGCCCTTGTTGCCGTTTTTTGTGGAACAGTCCACCAGCTGCTGCTCCGAGAGGGACACCAGCTTGCCGGTCTTGATCTGGTGGATGCCCTCTACGGCCGCCACCGCAGAGAACGCCCAGCAGCTTCCTGCATGCGCGCGCGAGAATTTATACGTACATACGGCATATACCGCGGTCAGCCTGATAATGCTAGCTAGATACTCGCCGCAGTACATCATGTTTCATGTGCAACTATACATGCATGTATGATGTATGCTTAATTATTTGCTCACCACATTGTGCTTGGTACTTGACATCGGTGACGGCGCCTTTCTTCCTCCAGTCCACGCCCTGCCCGTCCTCCTCGGAGAGGCTAACATTTTCGTACTTGAACCCCGGCAGCTTATTGGCCCCAGACGACGGCATGGGCTTGTAGCCGGTGTACATGGCCACGAACTCGTCGTTGGTCAGGTCGGTGAACTCGTTGGTGCCCAGCCGGTACTTCTTGTCCCCCGCGGCGTTGGACCTGTCGATGAGCTCAACGTTAGCTTTGAATACCTGGAAGCGCCGCGCCTTCTCGGCCTCGTCCTTGTACGTGCGCCCGTACTCCGCCATCCACTCCTCGTGCCTCGCCGTCATCGCCGCCTCCCCGTCGCCGACGGTGGCTGCCGCGAGCGCGTCGTTAATGTTCGTCGTCGTTGCTACTAGGGCGACAAGGAGCAGCAAGGACGTCATCGGGAGAGCAGGCTTGTTGCCAATGTTGGTCGTCGACGCCATGTATAAATATTACAGCTGCAGCTGCTGATGCTTTGGTGTACAGTGGATGGAGCACAGCAGCATGCATGCAGATTTATATAGGCCTGGACCTGGAGTTAGTTGCATCTCGCATTCCATCAATTAATTACCTCCTTGGATCGCAGGCCACGTTCGACCGATATCGATTCCCTGGTCCGCGGGACGTTGACTAACTTATCAATGTAGGACGCCATATATACTGAAATTACCTCAAAAATTCAAAGATATTAAAAGTTTGAAATTCGATCTTGGATTTGGAGCGATTTGGGATTTGGATTTTATCTTCGGATGAACTTACCCAGAGTTTCTTCTTGCTTCGGACCGCTAGTCCGCTCCGCACAGCGTCCCATCGCCGTCTCCTCTGCCACCGGCTCCCACCTTGCCTCGCGCACCACCGACCACCGTCCCATCGCTCCGCGCCCATCCCCTCCGCCGCGTCGGCCACGCCCGAACCACTCCCCTCTCTCTCTCCGGTCGTCGTGCCCACTCCCTGCCCCCAGGGCCGTTGATGGCCATGTGCCATCTAGGCACCGGCACAGGGCCTTCAAAATTACTAGAGCCCTCAAATCAGAGTTCAAGGTCATTAGCAACGTTCACAGTCTGATCCACCTTGATTAGTTTATTTGCTGGCATGGTACTTGAAAATGATAGCACTTGAAAGACACAAGAAAGGCTCAATGGGTTGGCAATGATAGCACTTGAAAATGATGTTTTCGAGAAGATTAATTATGAAGATATAATTAAAGATTTCAATAAATACTAGGCGGGTAATGCTTTTTAGTAGAACATGAGGTCAGTACTGTCTTGACTCTTTTAGCATTGATATTTGATATTGTCGACGATTGGGGAACAGGCCCCCGCCGAGCTTACTTGTTGGTGGAGGGACCAACTGTGACCCCTTCTTGCGTGAAGGATTACTCAAGGAATGGCTCACCAGATCTCAACGAGCGTGGACACCTGGCCGATTTATCCTGGTTCGGGCCTCTCAGAAAAGAGATAATAGCCCTACTCCAGCTCTCGTTTTCTCTTGCAACGTGTCTGAGTGTATGTCTCCTGTCTTACAGTCTGTGTCCTATCTCCCTCATGACGGGGACGTATTTATAGTTTACAAAGGATCGAACTCCACCGGCCCCACTATCCCACGTTTGGACCTCGTCCAAACGTGACAACCGGTGGATCCTACAACTTCGCCACGCTCCCGCGGGGAACGTAACGGGCCAGCGGGAGTTACGTTCGGGCGGTTACTTCCACTCCCGCCGACTCCGAGATCACGTTAGGTCGGCCGATAGCCGGCGCCGAGCTCGTATATCTTACCCGAACTCGAGCCCGGAACCAATTGGAATACGTGGCATCCCGGGTTCTTCCCGAGCCCGAGCTCGGAACAGGCCGAAATACGTAGCCTTCCAGGTTCCAACTAACCCGTCCAGGGTAACGACCTCCTGGTGGCTCGGGTGGGAGCGAGCTTGGTCGTTGGTGGCACCCGAGGTAATTCATGGGAATTACCCGACCCCCCGACAGCTAGCCCCCGAGGTTCAAGTGGGAAAAAGGTCTAAGGAAGGCCTTCCCCTTGGGCCTACCGCTCTATGAGCATATCGGTTCTGCCGCGGCGAACAACTGCCGCGACCAACGAGCTATTAACCTTCTCCGGGAACGAGCTGGTCGTTCCAGCTCGTCGCGTTTCGAGCGAACAGAAGTGGGCCCTTCCCACCGGTTCCTTCTCCCGGAAGCCTTATTTGGGAAATCCGAACCGTCTCCTCTGGCAGGACGGTTTCGATCTGCGTGCCCACGTGTCATTTCCCGGATGGCGAATGCTTCAACTGCCCTCTGTGCCTCTAGGGTTTCCTCGATCATAACGGCGGGAAGTCCCTTTACCTTCCCGTACCCCGGAGGAGTTTTTGAAATACTCGAAGAGAACCCTTTAGACTCACTTGGTCATTTCGCGATTGCTGCGCCTCATACCCTTCCGCTTCGGCACTCATCCTCCTCTTTGATCGTCTTCCTCATCCTCATGGCGAAGTTCGGCGTCAGCAAGCTCGACAGGCGCAAGCTGGAGATCCTTGAGCGGGCGAAGTACCTCGACGCCGGCACATGGAGAGCCCCCGGCGACGAGGAGAGCCCGCAGCCGGAGGAGGGGGAGATCGTCTCCACCGAGCTCTACGCAATGAACGGGCTCCGGACGCCCGAAAGCGAGTTCGTCGAGGCCGTACTCGCCTTCTGTGAGTGCGAGATCGCTCACCTCCACCCCAACTCTATTCTTATCATGGCCATCTTCTCCCACCTATGTGAAGGGTTCGTGGGCGTCGAGCCCACTCCCAGCCTCTTTTTCCACTTCTACACCCTCTCGCGACCTTGCAAGACGCTTCGCAGGGCCGCCTCTACTTCCGCCTTCGACCCACCCGCCCATACGAGTATCCGAGCTTCACGCTCAAGGACTCGGTGTCGGGGTGGGCCGACTCTTGGTTCTACCTGAGGAAAGCAGAGGGCGGCTCGCTTTCCTACTCCGGTGCCAGAGGTCGCGCCGTCGAGACACCCCGACCGCCCGTGGAGCCCGAGGAGGAGAAGGTCCTCATGTTAATCAACGAGCTTACGTGCTTGGGGCTGACCGGCCGGGACGTTACCCGGGACTACGTCAGGAACCGGGTATCACCCCTTAGGAGGAGGGAGCATCCCTTCTTCAAGGTCGAGGGGTGGCAGGACATCACCCGCGAGTCGCGTTCAGGTATGTCATCACCCCGGATCTTCTTTTCAGAGCGGAGGACGCCCGTTCTCACGACCTCTTCTTTGGCTGGCATGCAGCTCCGCCAGAGGACTGGGTGGACGCGAGGGTGTCCGAGATGTTCGGCACCCCTAAGGGCAAGGAAATCATCGAGGGCCGCCAGATCCCGAACAACGTCCTTAACCGGACCGAGGCGGTAAGTCTCTGGTTCGGACTTCTTTCGGAGCTTTTGTCCGGACATCTTTTTTCCGGGGGCTTTCCGACCTCATTCGAGTTTTCCTTCTTTTTCTTTTTTAATAGGAGAAGGTTGCCCTCGAAGTCGCCGTGACCCAGCTGGGATCGCAGTTGGCAGGGCGGGGTCGAAAGACCAAGGGACAGGCGGGTCGCAAGCGCCGCGCCCGATCTCCGTCGGCCACGCCGTCCCCGCCTAGGCGCACACGCAGGCGTCCCGGCTCGGACGACCGCTCACCCCGCCAGCACTTGGAATATGCCGACCGGCAGGAGGTGAGTGAACTAAAATTGTGGATGGACGAGTACACCAGGGCCAACCCCGAGCTGATGGCTCGTTTGCGCCAGCTTGCCGCGCGGGCGAAGAAGGAGGCCGCTGCCGCGGCTGGTCCGGCGCGAAAGGTTGAACTGGAGGGCCAGATCGCAGCCCTTCAAAGTGAGCTCAGCGCGGGTGAGCTCGAGCCCGGCTCCCGGGGACCGCGAGGAGGAGAAGGACGAGCTGGACCCCGCCCCCTTGGTCCCGAGGTCCCGCAGGTCGGCTGCCGCGCCTCAACCACGCCCAGCGCTGACCATCTCCGAGGTCGGCTTGGAGGAGGTCGACCCCTCGGTCGCCAGGGCCGACAAGGCGCGCGAGGACATGGCCGCCCTCCTTGTCCGCGCCCGGGCTCAGCTAGCAGACGCCGACCGAGGTCAGTCTCCTATTCCCCTCTCGTCTGTCTCTTTCCCCTCCGGCACCACATTAACCCCACATCGTCTATAGTGGGGGTGGCGGCTGGTGCGGAGTTATGGGATTTCGAAGCAATGGCTGACGATGTTCTTGACCTCGTGCTAGAGAGGGAGCTTGCCCGGGCTGTCGAGGCCGTCATGGGCGACGAGGCCGAAGCGGGGGCTGAGGCTGCGGAGGCCCAACCCCCACGGGCTGCCGGTGGCGACGTCGTCGAGGTGGGGGAGCCCGCTGCCGCGGAGCCCCGGGACCCGGAGGTCGTGTCTCCCGAAGAGGAGGCACGGAGGAAGATCGCGGCTGCCGATGCCCGGGCCGCGGTGGAGGGCATCCCCCACATCATAGTTGTGGAGGATGACAGCCCGGGGGAGTCTGATGGTGGTGAGCAGGCCGCTGAAACTCCCTGCGAGGACCCTGCCGGCGCCAGCGACATCATCACCGCGACTCTTCAGGAGATCGCCGAGGTCTTGCCCCGGGCTCTCGACGTCATGCCGGGTCCCAGCGCCGGCCCGGCGTCAGGGGACCCCAATCCGATCGGGAGTCCGTCCGGCGAGGAAGAGACGGCTAGCCTGCCGGTCGGGGAGACGCGCCCGGCCGTCGCAGGCGGGCCGGGGGAGCTTCCAGACGAAGGGGATCTGCCGGGCGCAGAGGCCACTCCAATGGAGACCGACCTCCCAGCCGCCGACTCGGTGCCCCCAGTCGACCCCGCGCCCGGAGATGCTGCCGCAGTCCAGGGCCTGGATGTCGAGGAGGTGAAGCCCCCGGGCGCAGTTTCTGCCCGGGAGGAAGAAGAGCGGGAGGTGATCCTCGCTCTCGAGGCCGTCCCTCTCCAGGAGGCGGAGGTTGTCCCCCAGGGCAAAAGTCCTTCGCCTTCGGGGGACGAGGGAGCTCGGGCTCAAGCCTCCGTGCCCGATCAAGGGGAAGGGACCAAGGCGGGGGATCCCTTGCCTGCCCAGAACGAGGCGGAGGACCCTGCCGGGTTGTTCCATCAGGGGCTGGAGGCTCGGCTTTGTTGGGTAAGTATTCCTGACTCTTATATGCTTTTACCAAAAACTTTGATCACGACCTGAAAACGCCCTGCTGCGCAGGTGCTGGAGTCCACCATGAAGGACTTCCACGCCGCGACCGTGCCGCCAGAAGTTGTCGCGAAGCACCAAGCCGAGCAAGACGCCAAGATCGCGGAGCTCGAGCGTCGGGTTGCCGAGCTGACATCTTCTGAGGCCGAGATCCGGCGGAAGGTGGAGGAGTCCGTGCACGAGCTCCAGGAGCGCCTCGACCGGAGCGAGCAAGCAAGGTCGGGCCTGGAAGCCACGGTGGCGACCTTACGCGACGCTGCTCGAAGTGCCGAAAGGACAATCGACCAGCAACGGGACGAGTCCAGGCGGCTTCGACAGGCGGCAAGCGAAGGTCGCGAAGCTCGCCGGCGGGTGCTCGACCTTGAGTCCGAGCTTGACTCGGTGCGGGACGAGCTCGTTGCTCTGCAGGACGAGAAGCGTACCGGCCTCCTGTAATTTTATTCTTCTTACCTGTAAAAAACTTAAGGAGAAACTGCCTAGTTGAATATAGAGAGAGTGTTATTTTTAATGGACGCTTTTTATTTTTTTGTTCTTCTCCGAGATGACAACGATTTGTTTCGTGCCGCGGTTCCTTACTCGGCGGAGTTCGGTCTTACGCGACTTAGCAGCCAATCGTACGAGGGAGTGACTATCTCGCGCGAAAGTTGCACGAGGTCGTGGCCACATGGTACCCCTAAGGCCCCCCGCCGCCAACGGAGGTCGTGGGCGTAGGCCGCGAGCACGACCTCGTTGGCGGGGTAGAATTCTGCGGATACCGTGTGGCCCTTAGGGTACGGTGCGTTGACGCCGCCCACCGGCCGACCTGAGCTCGGAACCGTTCAGAAGGGTGTCCTGTGCGAATCTTCATTTGCGGCGAAGGTCTACCGCGGAAAAAGATGGTCGTCTTACGAGGAAGGAAGCCCCCGAGGTCGAGCTCTTGTCGTGCGGTGTTTTGCCCCAACGACCGACCTGCCCCGGATACTTTGGCTGGGTCGAGCTTAATCGTAGAATTTTGCGGAGGTAAAGGTGACAAAGTTTATTAATAAGGTAAAAGCGGGTGTGGTTTAGACATGGAACTTACGCAGTTGGTCGATGTTCCAAGTACTAGCTAGTTCTCGACCATCTTCCATTGCGAGGCGGACGGCCCCCGGGCGTGCTGTTGAGATGACCGTGTAAGGACCTTCCCATCTTGGCGTTAGCTTGTTGGCTTTTGACAGGTCTTGGACCCGTCGCAGAACGAGATCGCCGACGTGCAAGGTCCTTGGTCGTACCGATTTAGCGGCGTGCCTGCGAAGAGCTTGCAGGTAAACCGCGGATCGCAACAGAACACGTTCACGAGTCGCCTCCGCGAGGTCGAGGTCGAGAAGGCGCTCGCCTTCTGCGTCGATGCTACCGGCCAGGTTCACCCTTGGGGATCCTAGGACAACCTCGGCGGGTAGGACAGCTTCCGCGCCATATACGAGCTGAAAGGGGGTCTCCCCCGTGGCTCGGCTCGTCGTGGTGCGGACTGACCAGAGGACGGGAGGTAGCTCGTCCACCCAGGCCTGACCATGCCGATCGAGGCTTTTGAAGACTCTCTTCTTGATTCCTTGGACGATCTGCCCGTTCGCGCGCTCGGCCGCCCCATTGCTCTGTGGGTGGGCCACGGATGCGAAGCATATCTTGGTCCCGACTTCCTCGCAATAAGCCTGAAACACCTCGCTTGTGAACTGAGTGCCGTTGTCGGTAATGAGGCGACTCGGAACGCCAAAGCGGGTTACTACATTATTGCGGAAGAACCTTTTGGCCGCCTGTGCCGAGATGGTTGATGTAGGCTCGGCCTCGATCCATTTAGTGAAGGTATCGATTGCGACGAACAGGTATTTGCATCCCCTCCTTCCCCTGGGAAATGGACCGAGTATGTCGATGCCCCAAACCGAGAACGGCCAGGTTAGCGGTATGGTCTGCAGCGCGTATGCCGGCTGATGGACCTTCCGAGCATGGAACTGGCAAGATCGGCAGGAGGTTACTATTGAGCGAGCGTCGGCCAGGGCCGTCGGCCATTAGTAACCCAATCGGAAGGCTTTGCTCACCAAGGTCCTAAAGGACGAGTGAGCAACACACATCCCGTCATGGATATCCTTGAGGAGATATTTGCCTTCCTCTTGGGTGATGCACTTGGAGAGGACGCCAAGCGCGCCTTTGCGGTATAAGAGGCCCTCGACCATTTTATAGGTCGAGGAGCGTCTCATTAGCCGGGATTTCTCGGCTTCCTCCTCGGGCAGTGTCCCGTGCACGAAGTATTGGATGAATGGCGTCATCCAATTCGCATCCTGCTCGAGGAAGGAGACGGTACCACCCGTCTCGGTTGCCTCCTCCCTGAGGGGTATGGAGGGCTTATAGAGGTGCTCGATGAGCACCCCCGCCGGAGCGGGAAATTGGGCGGAACCGACCTTCGATAGATGGTCGGCCAGGGCATTGTCCTTCCTGGGGATGTATAGTACTTCGAAGTTTCTGAAGTACTTTTCCATCTTCCTTACTTCAGCCAGGTAAAGCGCCATTGAGTCATCGGAGCACTGATACTCCTTGTTAACCTGGTTGACGACTAGCTGCGAGTCGCCCTTCGCAGTTAGTCGTTGGATTCCGAGCGCTTTGCATGTCGAGCGGCTAGCAGACCTTCGTATTCTGCTGCGTTGTTTGTTGCGCCGAAATGCAGTTGGAGGGCGTACTGGATCCGCTCCCCCTGAGGGGATTCGAGGACCACTCCAGCCCCCGAGCAATCGTAAGCTCGGGATCCGTCGAAGTGCATAACCCAGCGACCGTGCTCGGCCTGGTTGGGTTCGGGTTCGGACGGGGCGGGGTTTGTCCATTCGGCTAGGAAGTCCGCTAGGACCTGGGATTTGATCGCGGTTCTGGCCGAGAATTCGATCTCGAATTCGGCGAGCTCCATGGCCCATTTCGCGATCCGCCCGCTTGCGTCCTGATTCCCGAGAATTTCTCTCAACGGGAAGTTGGTTGGGACTTGGATTTTGTGTGCCTGGAAGTAGTGTCTTAATTTCTTCGAGGCCACAAGGAGCGCATAAAGGAGCTTCTGGACCTCGGGGTAACGCTCCTTTGGTCCGTGGCAGACACCTCGATGTAGTAGATCGGGCATTTGTACCCGCCCCGTTCTACTGTGACGACGGCGCTTACCGCATGGGGTGTGGCGGCCAGGTAGAGCAAGAGGACCTCTCCTACTCTTGGCGTGGTCAAGACCGGGGGTCTCGACAAATATAGTTTAAGCTCTTTGAAAGAGCGGTCTGCTTCATCTGTCCAAGTGAAACCGTCGTGCTTCCGGAGCGCCTTGAAGAAAGGTAGGCCACGTTCCCCGAGCCGTGAGATGAAACGACTTAAGGCCGCCATTCTCCCAGTCAGGGACTGGACCTCCCGAGTGCAAGTCGGTGGTCGCATGTTCTCGATGGCTTCTATCTTCTCTGGGTTGGCCCCGATTCCTTGTGGGCCGATCATGTATCCGAGCACCTTGCCAGCTTTGACCCCGAACACGCATTTTTCAGGGTTTAACTTTATTCGATGCTTATTGAGGTTATGAAAAGTCTCCTCTAGATCGGATATATGGTCCGAGGCCTTTTTGCTCTTGACGACTATGTCGTCTACATATACTTCCAGGTTCCGACCTATTTGGTTCGAGAAGGTTTTCTGCATGAGGCGCTGGAAGGTCGCTCCAGCGTTCCTTAGACCGAAGGACATGGTCGTGTAGCAGAATGTGCCAAACGGCGTGATGAAGGAAGTTTTCTCCTCGTCGTCGGGCGATATGCCGATCTGGTGATAGCCTGAGTAGGCGTCCAGAAAGCTCATCGCCTCGGAGCCGGCCGTTGCGTCGACCAACTGGTCTATCCGAGGTAGCGGGAAATTGTCCTTCGGGCATGCGGCATTCAGCCCCGTGTGATCGACACACATGCGCCACTTGCCCCCTTTCTTCATCACGATGACTGGGTTGGCCAACCAATCGGAATGGTCGACCTCCCGAATGAAACCGGCTTTGAGGAGCTTGTCCAGTTCCTCTCTGATGATGGCTTGCTTCTCCGGGGAGAAGCGTCTGAGCTTCTGCCGCCGCAGACTTTTGTCGGGCCGAGCGCGCTAGCTTTGTGCTCGACGACCTCCCTTGGGACTCCGGGCATGTCGGACGGTTCCCAGGCGAACGTGTCCGCACTTCTCCGGAGGAAGGTCACGAGCTCGAGTTCCTATTTAGGGTCTAGGGAAGCCCCCACGTGCACGACCTTGTCTGGCTCTGCGTCGCACAACGGGATGGCCTTGGTTTCTCCTCCAGCTTGGAGGCTAGCCTTAGGCCTGGAACTCCTCGGCTCTTGCTCGGGCCCGCGTTGGGGCAGTTGACCGACCATGTCTAACGCCCTTTCGTCGCAGTTTAGAGCTGCTTTCGGGCTTCCCTTGACCGTGATCACGCCGCCGGGGCCGGGGACCTTCAAGCATTGGTACCCGTGATGAGTGGCGGCCATGAACTTGGCGAGCGCTGGTCGGCCCAGGATGGCGTTATGGCCGACTCGAAATCGACCACCGAGCGTGATTAGCTCCGTTCGGAAGTTGCTCGGATTGCCGAACGTTCTTGGCAGGGCGATCTGGCGAGCGGCCTGACCGGCGTTCGGTACTATCCGTAGAAACGGGACCACCACGCTTTTGACCTTGGAGCGAGGATGCATCTCGCCCAAGACCTTGGCGAATATCAGGTCTAGGAGCTCCGCAATCCACAAGGACCCGACCCATCATGCGGTGTTGCAGATCGTTGGGCTAACGACCATCGGAAGCCTTTGGGGTTTCGTCATCCCCAGAGGGCAGTCGTCCTTGGAGAAGGTGATCGGCAGCTCGGACCACTTGAGCTGCTGAACAGGAGGTGTCCCCTGAGTGACACGGAGTACCTCGCGCGCGGCCTCTTTTAACTCCCGACGCGACCCATAGGCGGCGGAGCCCCCGAATATTACGGCGATGTGGTTCCTCGGCTCTTGGTACTCCATGTCGGTATCTTGCTCCTCGGCGGGCTTCTTGCCCTTGACGTCTCCTTCCATCTCGGGGAGCGTGGGCATGGGACCCTTGCCATTGTAGAATTGCTCCAGGCGGGAGGCCCACGTTCTGCAATTCCGAAGGTCATGCCCATGCGCCTGGTGGAGCGGGCAGAAATAGGCACTAGCCCGCCCGCGTTGGTCGCCGCGTTCTTGGTCGTCCCGGTTCTGCTCGTTGTTCCGCTGAACCGGTCGACCCTTTCCTTTCGGGGTTCCCCCCCTATACGACTGCGAGGTCGGTCGTTGTCTTTCGATAGCCGCCACCATGTCGGAGACAGAGGATTTTTTCTTCTTTTTGATTTTCTTCTCGATCGAGCTTACGCTCTTTCGGCTTGGCGCCCCTTCGAGCCCGGGCTGAGGGGGTAGCTTTCCCTCGTCCAGTAGCTTCTTCCATTGGACGGCCTCGTCCGCGTTGGCATAACGGTCAGCCATGCGGAACAGCTCGTTGGCTGTGATGTCCGGGTGAATTTCGAGGTCCTGGGTGAAGCGTACGTCTCGGACCCCGAACTTGAAAGCCCGGACGACCGCCTCATCCGAGATGCTCGGGATGGAGTTGCGCACTTGCATGAAGCGCTGGACGAACTGGCGCAGGGTCTCGCCCTCCGTGCATCAGACAGCTCAAGGTCGCGCTCTTTCCCGGGCGGACGTAGCGACTCCGGAAGTTAGCTCGGAGAGTCTTTGCTCGGTGGGCCCAGGACCGGATCGAGTTTTCCTTCTGGTTGAATAGCCACGTCCGAGCTGGCCCGTCCAGGACTGTGGGCAGAAAGTTAGCCATAACCCTTTCATCACCCCCGGCAGCTAAAATGGCCGTGGTGTAGATCGAGAGAAACTCGTCGGGGTTCTGAGTCCCATCGAATCTCTCGATGTGACCCGGCTTGAACCTTGTCGGCCAGGTCACACGTCGTAGCGACGTCGCGAACGCCCTGCACCCGAAAACGGGACTGTCGGGACGGTCACCACGAGCGCGGCGGTCGGGGCGATCCCCACCAGCCGAGCCCGAGGTTAGTGGGCCCAGGCGAGAGAATATCTCCCTACGCCTGTAGGATGGAGAGTGGCCCGATGAGGAATGTTCGGCCCGGTTCTGCCCGTGGCTCGCATTCCGCTGGTCCCGAGGGAGCCCCCGGGAATTGCTCCGGGTGCCCTCCCGAGCCCGGTCGCGCTCGCGCCAGTCACTCTGGGTGCGGCTGCGTGAGTCGTCGGGGTGGCGGCGTTCGGATGTTCGGCGGCGGCGTTCCGAGGAATCGCTCTGGGCGTCCCTTTCCCGGGAGGCTTCCGCCGCCTTTATGTCTGTGGCGATTGCTTCGAGGTCGTCGGCCACGGCCGCGCCCATGGCTTCTAGGTCGACCTGCTCAGGAAATTCTCTGAGGTTGCGTACCACCGTGGCCAGGGCTTGAAGGCGTTCCCCGCTTGGGGGAACGCGGGGTGACGAGCTCGTTCGTCGTCGCACGGGCTCCGGAGTCCCGTACGCGTGGAAATTCTCACGAACTTCGGTCCTGGTCTTATCGGTCAGGCCACCTCGGACTTGCCGGCGTAGGCTGGCCAGCGTCCGTTTCAGGGATGCCTGCAGGTGCTCCTTGGCCACCTCGTAGCGGTGAAGACGCGCTCCAGCCGGGGATTTGCTCCCGACATTTCCATCCTCCTCCGCAACGAAGACGTTACGGGATTGGACGGATCGCGAGGGGGACATCACGGTGTCTCCCCGTGAAGCGGTCCCCTGGTCGAGCTCGAAAAGGTCGGGGATGTCCAGACCATCGTAGAGTCCGTCATACTCGTCGTCCGAGAGGGCGTCGAGCTGGGAGCGAAAGAACTGCTCCGGCGGCGGCTTCGAGGAAAAGCTCCGGACCGTCATGATTCTTAATTCCGGCGACGTTGCCGGCCCCAATGTCGAAGAACTGCTTGTCCTCTTCCCGATCTCGGGCGTAGGCCCCGGTGGTTACGGGATTACGACATTCTTCGGGATTCCTCACGAAAGGGAAAGTCGGTCCCCACGGACGGCGCCAGCTGTCGACGATTGGGGAACAGGCCCCCGCCGAGCTTACTTGTTGGTGGAGGGACCAACTGTGACCCCTTCTTGCGTGAAGGATTACTCAAGGAATGGCTCACCAGATCTCAACGAGCGTGGACACAGCAGTTTATCCTGGTTCGGGCCTCTCAGAAAAGAGATAATAGCCCTACTCCAGCTCTCGTTTTCTCTTGCAACGTGTCTGAGTGTATGTCTCCTGTCTTACAGTCTGTGTCCTCTCTCCCTCATGACGGGGACGTATTTATAGTTTACAAAGGATCGAACTCCACCGGCCCCACTATCCCACGTTTGGACCTCGTCCAAACGTGGCAACCGGTGGATCCTACAACTTCGCCACGCTCCCGCGGGGAACGTAACGGGCCAGCGGGAGTTACGTTCGGGCGGTTACTTCCACTCCCGCCGACTCCGAGATCTCGTTAGGTCGGCCGATAGCCGGCGCCGAGCTCGTATATCTTACCCGAACTCGAGCCCGGAACCAACTGGAATACGTGGCATCCCGGGTTCTTCCCGAGCCCGAGCTCGGAACAGGCCGAAATACGTAGCCTTCCAGGTTCCAACTAACCCGTCCAGGGTAACGACCTCCTGGTGGCTCGGGTGGGAGCGAGCTTGGTCGTTGGTGGCACCCGAGGTAATTCATGGGAATTACCCGACCCCCCGACAGATATGTTCCTAAATTTTGTAAGAAAAAGCACATATTAAAGTTATATAATTATCTGAAAGTATGCCCTATTTATAGTATACATGAATTTTTTCCCCAAATTTTAGAGCCTCGATTTGCATTTCACTCCTGGGCCCAAATTTCTGGAGATGGCCCTACCTGCTCCCATCGCCGTCCATCTCTCCTCGCCTAGCGCGCCGCCACCCATGCCGGCCGCTCCTCTTCTCTCTCCCTCGCGCGGGTATAAAAGCACCCCCCCGAGCTCACTTCTCCCTTGCCCCGCTCCCTTCCTTCTCCGGTGAGCTCCCCCCTCTCCTTCTCCGCCGCTCTGCCCTTCTCCCCCGGTTCTGGCCGCCGCACTCACCCCGCCACCGCCTTCATCTTTTGCGCGCCCTAGCCGCCATGCTCCACCCCCTCCGCCCCCTCTTCTCCACGCCAACCCCCCCCCTCTTCCTTTCCCCCTCCGGTTGCCTGCGCTCACCCCGCCGCCGCGAGCCGGCTGCCTCTCCCTCTCCCCGGCCCAATCCCCCTGACCCCCTTTTTTGCCTCGCGATCGGGCTGGCCCAGTTGCGCCGGGCCGTGCTGTGCTAGGCCGGTATTACTGTGTAGCCTACGAGCCTTTTTCTTTTTATTTATTTTTCTTTTCGAATTTTAAATAATCCAAAAATTTTGAAAAGTCCAAAAAAAATTCCCAAAATTCGAAAATCACACCACCTCAACCATTTCGACCCACTGAATCCAAAAACGGCCTCCGCTCCACCATTCGAAGCTCCCAAAATTCCCAATTTGCCCTCCAACCTCTCTATCCGGTCCCTTTTCGAATTTATTTCCAGTTTTTCTTTTTAATTGTTTTATTTTGTTCGTTTACTTATTGTTTTCGTTCTTTCGCGCTAGACCTGACGTTCACACCGTATCCGGAGCAGGAGCAGTTTTTGGAACCAGAGCCGGACCGGACAGGAGCTGAGTACGACTACGTCGACTACGCCCTAGACGACCCCTCAGCCCAGCAAGGCAAGCCGCACGCCCTTGATTATGTTGAACCTAATTGTTTCTAATATTACATTATTTAATTTCTATCGCATTACACGGTTCATGTGTACAAACCCTTTCTTAATCCAACCTTTTCAGAGTTTCAAGTAGCTAGAGATTACCAAGAAATCGTAAATGAAGAATTTAATCATTTAATTAATCAGAAAAACTAAAAAACGGTATACCGTTGCAACGGTATACCTCTGAAACTCATGAAACTTATGATTTTTTGCACTGAAACTCATGAAACTTAGCACTAAAAACTGATAAAACATGAAACTGATGAAACTAAACACTGAAACTCATGAAACCAGCACTGAAACTGATAAGTTTCATAAGTTTCATGGCTATACCGTTGCAACGGTATACCGTTCCCTAGTCACTCTCTTCCTTTTTATTGTGAGAGCTAGTAAGGAGAGCGTGGCAAGACCCGTACTGGCCTATACATCATTGTGTTGATTTTTTTTCAAGAGGATGAGAGTGAGAATGAACGATTCACCACTAACTCGTATTAATTTATATACTAGTAAAGATATACCAAATATTTAATCTCAATGTTTTAAAAATATTAACAACCAAAGTTTTCAAAATTAATTTAACGTGTTTTTTAAGCACGTGCTGCAAAGTGGGAGGTGCTGGCTCACGCACGCACGTATGCACTAGCCCGCCAGTTCGAAGTAGACAATTAATAGCCAGCTCGATCGATCAGATCAATCGATCGATCTCTAATCAACTCGTGATCATCATATAGTATGGAGCAGAACATGCATATATCTCTGCGAATTCAATCGATCGATAGGCAGCTGGAAGGTGGTCAATTAAGCTACATACCAGCATTGTTCATGCTTGACATTAAATATTAATCCTAGCTTGCATTTCTTTCCTCACAGATGTTGAACCGATCGAGTCTGGAGATCGATGACCGTTGACCACTGCGCGCCACTGAAAATTCTTCTCTCTTCTAGCGGCCAGTCAGTGCAGTGGTAGGCTAGCTAGCTAGCACGCTTAATTACTTGGGCAATGTATATGCAGCTGTACATGGCCTCGACAGTAGATGAAGCAATAAGCTATAGTCCTAACGTTAATTAATCGGTCCGCGGATTATTCTTAGCTGGCTGGTTAGAGTACTATTAATACTTTCTCCATCTAAGTTTACCTGGCGTATTTTTTTAATAGTCTTATTCGTAAGTATAGAACATACTTTTTAATAATCTTATTCAAAGTATAGAGCGTATTTTATATTCTAATACAAAAGTTAGTGTGATGTTGCCTTTGTAACCATAATAAATATTCAGATTAATTTACTAGGCATTCTCTCATGTATATTGAATGTGGTGCTTAGAGATAATAATTAGGTGTAGTAGTCCATCATTTTCTATAAACTTAGACAGAGAGTATATAGCACGTCCTTAATTACCTGCTGACGAAGAAATCTTAGCTAGCTACCCCCCACCTCCACCCCCACCCCCACGGTAACGTGAAGCTGGCTTGCTATGCCTGTGATGACCAAAACCATTTTCTTTTCAAAAATAAATTTATGGCCAACAAAAAAAGTTTCAATTCGGCATAAAGATATATGGCAGATTCCGATCGATCCATCCGGTAGAGGACATGTAGTTCTGCCCAAATCGACATAAGAAGCTGTAAGACCCTCACTTTTATGCTATAGTGCAAACATAAAAGCAAGGTTCTAATGTGCATACTGTACCATTCCCATGATCAGTGGTTGGCACGCACAAAACACAATTTGGAATCACAACCATACAAAAGTTTCATATTTTATTACAGCAGAAGTATTGATACAATATGACCGAGAAGGTCAACTAAACATAGCCAAAAGAATCAGATGTCTTGTAGTTTGCCACATAATCCACAGGCAACTGACAAGGTAAAGCCTTAGAAAGAACTGTCGTTAATAATCCCGCAATCCCGCGTCAAAGTAAAATTCATCGGACATACCTGCATCTTCACCTAAAAACAATAATGATAGCAAGGGTGAGTACATTTCGTACTCAGCAAGACTTGAGTTGTGTGTTTGGAATGCAGGCTGATCCTAGAATAAAGCTTCTACGGTTAACTTTTGCTTGGAGCCAAATTGAATTATAAATACTGAATAGTAGAGTGAAAGCGAAAATTTGTAAAAGTAAATAAATAAGTAGAGTAACAAGTATGAACTTAAAGGTAATGCGAAGAGATAGATAACTCACAGCCCTTTGCGAATAAAATGTAACAAAATACCCACAACCCTTCGTGAGTGATAAAACGTCCAGTCCCATCATATGAAATATTATCTGAAGATTAAAGTTTTGTCCACACAGGGCACAACAGCTGAATTCAACCTTGCCAACGTAATGTCAAGTATTGAATCATCTGTAAGGGTAAGCTCACCAAAACATTTTATATAAACAGCTAACTAGTGTCAGTTCGCCAAGTTGTCCATGACCGTGGACACGGCTATTCGAATAGTTTTAGACTCTGCAGAGTTATACAGCTTTACCCGCAAGATATGTTCTCCCTTTGTGGCAGATCATTAGCACACTTCCTTTGGTGTGCCGCCAGAGAGTTCATAACGAAACTGTTCGTTACTTGGACCTTAACTTTGCACTAGCCCGATGACGTTTAGCCCTGGCTATGGTGGAAGCCAAATAATAAAGTAATGATTGTGATAAGGAGCCAGTGGCTCAGGTAGAATAATAACAGCCCCAAATCCATAACCAGGCGTACACCGTTGCACCGAATATGCGTTTACCCACAAGTCCATGTGGCAGCCCCTTATAAGCAAACACAAAAGGGTTTACTGCTTTTGCTACTCCAGCCTACCAATGTGCAAAGCTAATCCCCAAATAATTTAATAAGTTAAGACTGTCCCAGTCCAGTACTTGTGGATGTACGGTTTACTTGGATCATGCAACACTACGTTCGGTCCTTAAAGTGACATGGGCGATACTCCCCCTATCTACGTACACATTAAAACATGTACATCCGGCTATTGCCAATAATCACCCACGTCGAAACCATAGTTTTATTTCCAGAAAAAGAAAGTGTCAATAACCATATTATTCCAACAGGTTCAAGATTAATATTCATCATGTCCAACAATTTTAGTTCATCACGAACAGTATAACCATCCGTTCGTGTTCCCAATCTAAGCAGGGCTAAGCATATGCATGTAATAATCGAATATACCCATTGTGTGTGACCATCAATAATCTAGGGTTTCATCTATCACTACTGATTAAGGGAAAACCATCAATGAAGGTTATATCTACCATTCTTCCCATAATATAGCAGTGTATATAAAATATAGCATATGCATGCAAGTTTTAATTAGATTCTTCTTGCTAAAGAAATTTGGGATCTACATGAGTGCTTGCCTTGCTATCCATTGCTTTTAGCGACGAAGTCGAAGACATGATCTTGAAGTTGTTGACGACGAAGTCCGAGACGTCGGGTTCTACACGTCGCATAACGAAAAAGAATAGCAAATAGCAAATAACAAATAACACTTTTAATAAGGGCAAAAGGAAATCAGATGGAAATTCAAATAAGCAATCATTACATAAAACAGGCATGGGTCGTGGTTTAGGGTTTCAAGATCGTATAAGCGAACGTACTACTTTTACGTCGTAGCCTTATTACCGATTAATGGTTTGAGGGTCGCATTGCATGCAACATCTATTCCTTATTATTCATTTTATCTTATTGTACGAATTCAAGAAGCTAAGATTGTGTATGTTATTATAAATCAATACATAACATAACCGGGTAAGGGTAGGTGTAACTTGCACTATTGAATATAAGCAATAACAGGTGTCACAATTAATCATTTGTGCATGCAGGGTTCAACTTAAGCAAATGTCAGGTGTCTAACAATTAATCATTAATGCAGGTAAAGCTTAACTTATAGTACTAATTACTGAGCAAAGTTATTTACCTATATATATATTATGGGCTTTTAGGGCTCATAAAGCGCAGGGTTATCTTTTAAATTGGATTCAGATGCAAAGCAAATTGTAATAGAATTACTTCTACATAATGAAATAGGCTAGTTTTAGAAAGTTATTCTAAAGCTGATTTTATTAGTACTCATTGGTGATGCCCTATTTACTTTTCAAGTTATGGATAGTTAATCCTTAAGTTTGCAACTAAAAACGATATGCAATCAAACATGATATGCAATCATTCTTGTAGATTAAATGGTCACGCACTATGAATCATACTAAACAAACTTTATATGCATTGCTATCTATATTTATGCATCATATTCTAAGTATATGTCATACAAGTATGATTATTTATTAACTTAGTTCAATCTTTAACTAATCATGATATATTTTTATATCTTGGAAATATTTATATGACCTTAGGGACATTTTTGGATTCATTTTTATGATTCCAAGAGCTATGGTTTTTATTAATTATAATCGGTCATAAAGCAACATGATTGATTTCAATATTGCATGGTACACCCTAAGTACTTTTGTAGATTCATGTTCTATATTGTTTAACTAGCATAACAGAACAAGTTTCATATCACTTGGATGAAAAATAAACTAGTTACATCAATTTGATTAGTCTATGCGTTGAAATAAGACTTAAAAGGAAATTAATACAAAGTAACCTAAAATTCAAATCTAATTGCATAAACAGAGGCCTTATGACAAAAGGAATCTAACAAAATTGGTTTCATTCAATTTGGACAAGTTTTGCAATAGTTGTACATGCAACATATTTGATACCTAAACTTATATTTGGATTTGAATTTAAAATAGAGATCAAGATTCAAATATTTTTGCATATTCTAAAACTAGATGATTTAACATGAATTTACAAATTTGTCTCACTTGGTTTGGACCTATGGTTTAAAAGTTATAGCCATTTGAATCAACTCGGTTCCAACAAATCCTAGGAAATTGTGAAATACGCTTTTACTGATAGAAGGCGTATTATTGCCTTTAGCACATGCTAGGTCAAACCAGTTGGATTCACTGGCAGGTGGGGGCCATTAGTCAGTGGCGAAGACGTTTAAGGACTCGCCATGCGGGCCCTGGTCGGCGATGAGGCGGCTTGGCGCGTGCGGTGGCCGAAAGAACCCGCAATTCGAGGCGAGTAGCGGGAGCGGCTCGGCGAAGGCCTCGCCGGCGACAGACGGCGCCAGAGGCGGCGACCGGTGGTCGGTGAGGTGGAAGAGGCCTATTAGGATTCATAGGTGAGGCCGAATGGGCTTCGACAGCAACCGAGCATGCTTGCGACAAGAGCAGGCGGCAGCGACCATGGCCGTCGATCATGAGCTCAGGGAGTAGGTGTCTAGGCCTAATAGAGTATTTGCATGAGCTTCACTTAGACCTGAGGATCCATTCGGTAGATACAATCGAGAAGAAGGGGCTCCGGATTGGGGTCTCACCGTGCAACAGCGGCGGCGTGAAGAACGCAGTGCGGTAAGTGTAGGAGGGTTGTGAGCTGAAATTGACACACGCATTAGATTTGTGAGTATACAGGAATGCCTTCAATCTCAAAGAATTGCTTCAATTCCTACCGCAACTCGTCAATTGATGATTCCCTCCTATTGTCGGATTTTTGCCGGAACTGAGGAAGATGAGGGTCTTCGATTCAGTTGAAGGTTTGAGTCCGAAACTAGAGTCCCTAGGAAGGTATTGAGTTACCAGGAAGACTCAAACCTCACTTAAATAGGCCCTTAGGGCGGTTGGGACAGTATTTGAACGAGGGTTAGGAGTAACGGCGAGTCAAGATTGTTCTCCCGATTGCATCATGCAACAGGGTATGGGCTCAGTGCCCAAGTGGCAATTAGGTGTCAGGAAGGACAACGTGGCCTCGGTTCGGGTGACAAAGCGGCGCAGATGAGGCCAACGCCGAGGCGGTTCAGTGATTTGCAGTGGCTTCGGTCTGAGCTCCAGTCACGTGTGAGAAGATGAAGAAGCTCGCATGATGGGAACGGCAATGAAATGGCGGCTGGTTAAGTCGGTAGCAAATGTGGTTCATGCCGTGGCTGAGTAATTGGTGTGCATTTAATGGATGTGAAGTATTGTCTTGGTTGCATGGTCTACTGATTTGCGATAGCAATTGAGAACCAATCAAGGAAGGACGGCGCACAGAGTGAACCCGAGCTCCGGCTGCAGTGTAAAAGGCGGCTCTGCTCATTCCCATTTTTGGTGACGCAGGCGTGAAGGTGGCAGGGTATTGATGATGCTTGATGGCGACATCTCGGTGCTTAGTCTTTGCTCGGTTGAGATAAAACAAGAGGAGCAAAGCAGGTGGCTGTAATTCTAGAGAAGAGTAGAACAATGAAGAAAAGGAGGAGGCGCTGGTTTTCTCTGGAAGAATGAAGGATGGAGAAACAAGGAGAAAAAGGAGCTGGCACATTAAGAAGATGGGCCCACTTGCAGTCAGCAAGGAAAAACTGGCCGGTGGGTGCAATTAAGAAGATGGGCCCACGAGATAAGGTTAAGTTCTGGCTCATCCCTAGGGCAGTCGGCAAGGACGAAAATAAAAGGAGGATCCAGACACCTTAATAATTTTTGATAATTTTTACCAAGCTACCTGGGTAAGTTATTTTTCTACTGTAAAAATTTGAGAAGATAATTAGTTATAATTATTTAATTAAAATTCTGACAACGAAGACTGTTCAGAGATTAAATTTCGGAAACTGATTTTATTAATGGCATAGATCAACTTATAAATTTTTGAAACTTTTATACAAGGTTTTTAATAGTGTCAGGAACCTTATATAAAAATTTCAAATCTAAAACTTTAGTATTTATTTTCTAATAATTCCTTTACTCCATTTGGCTGATTTTTAAGATTGGAATAAACAAATAGGAACAAATAGTAAAACTAGTTATTTATTTTTGTAAATTTTCGTGGGCAAGGATAAGATAACTGATCTCACATGGTAAAAATCCTAGGTGCTGCAAAGGTTTAGGATTTGCTACAAAAATCTGACATGTACTTGGTCAAGGATAAGCCTCTACAATTAATTTATCTTATCAACTTGCAAAATGATTTCACATTTTGCTTTTGACCAGCCAAGGGTGTCTTCTAGGGTACTCCAAGGTTATCCAAAATTTACTATGGTAATTTTAATCTTTTACTATTTTACCATTTTATCTTTTACTTCTTCTCTTTTTTTTACCAATTCACTTTTCAATGAAGGAAAATCAATAAGTGGTTTTAAAATTTCAGAAAAGATGTTTATTCAAAAATTAAGATCATCTCTGAATTTCATTTTAATAATTTGTTCTTTTGGAAAAGAATTTTCCAAATCGAATTTACTCTTTATCAAGTTTTAGGAAAAAGAAGTGAGGTTAATAAATTTCAAATCAAATTCTTGATTTTAATTTAAAATTGCTATTTGATTTGATTTTTAAATCTTATATTTTCATTTTTCTAATTTTTGAAAATGTTGGGATGTTACAGAAGCGTATGTGTGTACTCCATAGTTGTCACCTACCTGCTGAAGCCATGGATGCAGGCGGGGCATGGCACACACTGCCCCGGGTGGTACCGAGCGAGGATAGGCATTGAGGGACTCCCCCTCAATGCTTGGATGGCGGAGGCTGTTGAGGAGGCCTTTAGTGGTCGCTGCCGATTTGATCAGATCGACTGTTGCTCGCGCAATCGCGATAATGCAGCAATCTTCTGACCTCAACACCACTGAAGATTTCACGTCCACAGCCGCAGATCACCATAGGAGGGGATCGCGGCCCAGAGTCACCACCTTCAACTGGGTGCAAGGCGTGCTTGATGGCCCAGGGGACGGTGCGGGCGGCGGCGACACCAGATGCGAAGGATCCGAATCGGCAGGGTGAGCTAGGCCGGCTGGTCGGGCGGCGGGCGACGCGGCAGCAAAGCGGCGCGCCGGAGGCGAAGGAGTCGGGTCGGCGGGGTGGGCTAGGCTGGCTGGCCAGAGTAGGCCAAGGAGGATGGGCCGGAGGCCCATGAGCGAGGAAAACGGGCCAAACACGAAATCAAAAACCAAAACAAAATCTGAAAATTTCAAATAAACTCCAAATGAAGAGCAAATCAAACCGTTTTGAAATTTTTGGGTTATTTCATCTCATAGACTGTAACATCAAGATCTATGTCAGAGCTAGAGGCCGTTAAGGCTGATAAAATTTTCTTGTTCTTGGTTTGTTTAATTCTAAATTTATTGTCAGGTTCAGGCTGATAAGCGAAAATAGACTAGCAAAAGTCTATTTTTGCAAGTTAATATTAAATGGACATGCGAAATGCAGTGCTACCTTACCTAATTTACTTTTGGTTTGGCATTAGTGGTGTTAGTCTCATGTTTGTTGTGCTATATGCAGGTTCTCGCGCAAGCTATTTGCTACCATCACAAGTTTCCTGGGCTTTGAATTTGATCAGAAAATTATCCTAAAGACGGCCAATAGGTGAGAAACACGTCTCGAGTTGATAACCTTTATTTATTTCAAATGGCAAAATGTTGTGTACATAAGGGTTATTTTCAAATGGCATGTTTGGTAAAAGCTTTTCTTACATCTCGAGAGGACATCTTCCTATCTCATCTGGATGGATGCGACGACGATAGTTTCAAGAAGCAGGTTGCACGCATGCATGGCTGGCTACTTGTCATGGACGATGAGTTTGGCCTTGGCGTCTACCTCCTGGATCTGGTACATGTCGCCGAGCCCCATGTGCGCCATGAGGAACCAGACCAAGGTGATGAGCTCGCCGCCGCGGCTGAGCTGCCGCACGTGCGTGCTTCCCCGGCACTTGCCTGCCGCGTACGTGAGCATCTCCACCCACACCCCGGCCACCACCTCCCACATGATGTCGTCGTCGAGCTCCCTGAGCACCTTGGCCAGGATGCAGGCGTCGAACAGCACCGACTTGCTCCGGTCGCCCTTCACCTCGCTCGGTGCCTTGGAGGTGTTCACGCTCAGCAGCATCCTCCGGGCGTCGTCGTGGTCGGGGTCCCACACGGCCGCCGACTGGAAGAACCGCCGCGCCTCCGCGCACGTGTCCCGGAACCGGAGCAGCCCGAAGCCTGCCGTTAACAACAGCATCCCCGGCAGCCTGACCAGCAGGTACAACATGTACTCCGACAGGGTCTTGCTGATGGACATCATATTGTAGATATGTTCCGTCGGTGGGTCTCGCTTGGGGTGGTCCTTGAACTCCTTTGGGAGGCAGCACAAGTCGGTGGCGATGTGCCACAGCAACAAGGACTCGTCAAACTCCCTCAAGGTGACGCTGCCCACGAGGAAGTCGAACTCCTTGTCATTGATCGTCTCCCTGAGCGCCTCAAGGGCTCCCTCTCCTCGGTAGTTGCTTCTCCCCTTCATCTCCTGGTACTCGTACATCGCGCCCTCGACTTCCCTGGCCGCATCCTTGATTCTTTCGAAAACAAATGTGAGTAGAAAGCTGGGCTCCTCCTCTCCTTTTCTCCTGCAGCTGAGGGGCTCACGCCGGATGAAGAAGTCGTGAAAGATCCCCCCGACGCGCAGCGCGTTGGCGACCTTGATGAGAGCCCAGATCACCCGCGGACTGTTGAAGCCGTACGTCTTGTCCGGCTTGTCCAGGCACCAGCTGACGAGGTTAAACTGCGAGGTCGTCTCCGACCAGCGCCAAGTCGTCATCGGCGTCCGTATACGCAGCCACCTGACCGCCTGAGCGAGCCACGCGAACCGACGGGACCCATCCAGCAAGACCAGCATCCGGTTGGAGGAGAGGAGCATGACTAGTGCGGCCGCGTCGAGCGCCAGCCCGCCGAGGAGCAAACCGTAGGTGATGCGGACATCGACGCGCGAGATGCTTCTGTCCTTGTGGAGGTGAAGCACGAAGATGGCGAGGGAGGAGACGAGGCAGCCTGAGCCGACGATGCGGAGGACGCAGCCAGCACTTCTGTGGGCGACGGGCCCTTTTGTGTACACCATGTCGTAGATGAAGTTGAGCTCCATCTCGATCACCTCGAAGGCCTTACTGGCTGTCATGTCCACATCCTCGAGGAAGTAGGCCTGGCTGATCTTACGCTCCTTGTAGCTGAGGATGAGGTCGCTGAAGAGGACCCGAAAGATGAGGAAGAAGTCGTACGCCTGCGCCTCCATGCTCTTGTCGCTGGTCTGCATCAGCCGGGCTACCTCGTCTCGCTCCAGGGCATCCTGGACCTTCTTGGCCTCACCGTCAGCGATGACGATCTCGACCGCCAGGCCGGCCTTCTCCTTGGCGCCGAACTCGGTCATGAGCTTGGCGTAGTTTGGGCCGGGCTCGGGGTCGCCGAGGATGTTTTCGCGGAAGCCGTCGACGCTGCCGGAGTAGAGTGAGTAGGTGCGCTCGCCGTACTTGATGATGCCGACGACGAATATGAGGACGGTGGCTGGGATCATGTGGTTGCCCTTCACGGAGCAGAAGAAGATGACGGAAGCGGAGAAGAGCTCGAAGAGGAGGCCGATGAGGTGGCGGAACCAGAGCTCGTTGTCATCGATGGAGTAGGCGGTTATAGTGTCGGGGCCGCCCAGGTGTAGCAGCAGGAACGGCGTCCAGAAGGTGAAGATGATGGGGTTGTTGTTACCGCCGCTGCTGTTGCCGGCGTTGGCGAAGGAGCCACCGGGCCCACGCTTGAGGCTGGAGGCGTGTGAGATGCTAGAGCTCTCGCCGCCTCCGTTGCCGCCGATGTTGCCCATGTTGTTGAGGAGGAGGCCGAGGGCGAGGTCGGCGACCCAGTCGGCGAGGAGGTAGCAGGACCAGATGACGAAGCGGGCCACCGGGGAGGAGGAGCGCTTGCGCATGGGGCCGGCGAACACGAGGAGCACCTGGAAGAGGAGGCTGAGCAGCATCGCCACGCGGATCTCCCAGTTGCTGTCCTGCTGCGGCACCGGAGGATTGAAACCTCCCATGGCCTCTCTATGTGCTAATTCTCTAGCTTGCTCCTCCTGATCTCTACTGGATAGGATGGAAATGCGTGCGTGCATGCGTTGTGTTATTGATTATGACGACGACGATGATCAACCTAGACAAGGAATGAATATATACTGCTCTGCTAGTCAAAAGTACTATCGTGTACATCCGTCTGCTCATAGATTCGTGCTGTTAAATACTCATCCTACTCTTTTTTTACTTGATTTTTTTTTACTTGTTATATGAGTGCTAGGGGTAGTACAGAGACAGGCAGCATCATGTCCGGTCCTTGCGACGAAAGCAAAGTAGGCTGCAGGAACGAGCAACGAATAGAGGTGGGCACTTGGGCCGGGTTTTTTTTGGTCGGTCCAAAGCACGATGGGATGGTTCGGTGCAAATCACGGCACGACACGGTTTCGTGCTGGGCCGGGTCGGCACGCAACTGTAGTTCGGGCCGTGTCGGGCTCGGATACCGGGCACGACGGATGGCACGGCACGGCACGAACGGGCACGAAATCACGAATTAAGGCCTAAAAGTTGGCAGATATTGTTGATCCAGAGCATCTTCAAGCATTGCATTTATGTTTGACATTTTATTGACGTGGTTAGTTTCTTATGTAATTAAAATAGGTAGTTTAGTATATAGTAGTGATGTGTTTTATTTTTTTAATCGTCACAATAGTGAAAATGGGTCGGGCCTGGGCCGGCATGGCACGAAGCAGACACGAAGCGCAAATGAGCTGGGTTTGGGCTCGCCAAAGGCGAGTCAGCCCGGCACGGTGGGCACGATGGGCCGTCATGGTATGGCACGGTTCTGGCCCAAAGCACGATAGGCTCGGACCGGACCGGCACGGCACGGCACGGCACAGCACGACGCCCACCTTTAGCAACGATCATGCCAAAATGCCATGCATGCAAGCCCATTGCGTGATCCATCGATGTAGCCTGCACACTTGGAATGAAATGCCCCCAAATTTCAAACGGAAGATCAAAACTCTATTTTGCTCTAATTGGAGTTTAAGCATTGTTAATCCGTTCTTAACCCGAATTTTGGATGATGGGGTTTGAGGTGGTTGAAGCTGCCTAGGACTTTCCTCCGTTGGACCTTCGGTCCGTCGCCGTTCCATCGCTCGGACTGCCGGTTCCTCGCCCGCGCCGTTGGTCCTTCGGCCGCGCCCGCCTGCTCGTCGCGTGTCCATTCACCTTGCGTCATCTCCGTGAGACCCTCACTTTTATGCTACAGTGCAAACATAAAAGCAAGGTTCTAATGTGCATACTGTACCATTCCCATGATCAGTGGCTGGCACGCACAAAACACAATTTGGAATCACAACCATACAAAAGTTTCATATTTTATTACAGCGGAAGTAATGATACATTATGACCGAGAAGGTCAACTAAACATAATAAAAGAATCAGATGTCTTGTAGTTTGCCATATAATCCACAGGCAACTGACAAGGTAAAGCCTTAGAAAGAACTGTCGTTAACAATCCCGCAATCCTGCGTCAAAGTAAAGTTCATCGAGATACCTGCAACTTCACCTAAAAATAATAATGATAGCAAGGGTGAGTACATTTCGTACTCAGCAAGACTTGAGTTGTGTGTTTGGAATGCAGGCTGATCCTAGAATAAAGCTTCTACGGTTAACTTTTGCTTGGAGCCAAATTGAATTATAAATACTAAATAGTAGAGTGAAAGCGAAAATTTGTAAAAGTAAATAAATGAGTAAAGTAACAAGTATGTACTTAAAAGTAATGCGAAGAGATAGATAACTCCATGACCCTTCACGAATAAAATGTAACAAAATACCCACAACCCTTCGTGAGTGATAAAACGTCCAGTCCCATCATATGAAATATTATCTCAAGATTAAAGTTTTGTCCACACAGTGGCACAATTTGAATTCAACCTTGCCAACGTAATGTCAAGTATTGAATCATCTGTAAGGGTAAGCTCACCAAAACATTTTATATAAACAGCTAACTAGTGTCAATTCGCCAAGTCGTCCATGACCGTGGACACGGCTATTCGAATAGTTTTAGACTCTGCAGAGTTTGTACTGCTTTACCCACAAGATATGTTCTCCCTTTTTGGCAGTGCACACAGACACACTTCCTTTGGTGTGCCGCCAGAGAGTTCATAACGAAACCGTTCGATTACTTGAACCTTAACTTTGCACTAGCCCAATGACGTTACCCCTGACTATGATGGAAGCAAACAAACAGTGAAGCAATAGTATTCAGGAGCCCGTGGCTCAAATGGTACAACAACAGCCCCAATTCATAGTCAGGCGTACACCGTTACAACGGCAGATGCCAACACCTCGGTGATGACACCTCCCTCGAGCAAACCTATATCCGGAATGCCCGTGCTACAACTGCCTACCAATGTGCAAAACTAATTCCCAAATAATTTTGTCGACGATTGGAGAACGGGCTCCCGCCGAGCTTACTTGTTGAACGAGGGATCAACCAAAGCCCCTTTCTGCCAAAGGTTGTAGCATCGAAGACGTGGAAGATGGTCCGTTAGAACAGACAGGAACACAAGGATTTTATCCTGGTTCAGGCCTCTCATGATCGAGATAATAGCCCTACATCCAGTCGCCTGGTGGCGTTTTTCTCTATTGAAATGATGGATACAAGTACATGGATCTCACCCCGGGATCCCCCTTTCACGTGTATTTTCGGGGGGATTAAATACAGAGCCTCACGCTGTACACAAGGTAACCACCCCCTAGATTTACGCCATGTTTCCATAACCGTAGTGCCCACGATCCGGGGCCCTTGATCTGCGCAATTAATTTGAATTTGTGGTGGATTGATTGCCATCTTCCTTTCTAGTGGCATGACCGGGTCCCCGACCATCCACCCGGGTAACAGCGTGGCCTTCACGAGCATGGTTGCTCGTGATCGTCCGGTATGGTCATAGGCGAATGGGTAGACACACATGCTCGGGAGTTATGTTGCTCGGATGGTTTTCCGAGCATCTTCTAGTCTTTGTATGGTCGGTAGCTTCAGGATCTTACGGGGTACAAGCGGTCTTTATTAGATAGTCAATCCCGATGACTTGAGAATGCTTGGGGCTCGCGCTCGGGTATCGCATCCGAGCTCATGGTTGGGAGTTGCTCGGCCGTCGGGGCAGAATGGTCCTTATAGAAAATAGTCCAATCCCCGACAAATTTAATAAGTTAAGACTGTCCCACTCCAGTACTTGTGGATGTACGGTTTACTTGGATCATGCAACACTACGTGCGGACTCACATTGCCACATCCCGAGCATGGGTCTAATGCTCGAGGAACTGACAGACGAGCCAGGCTCGAGCTGCCGCATCCTGGACATGGACCAGACGTCCAGGGAAATAAACTGTGAGGACCTGTGCTCAAACGCAGAGCATGCTCGGCGCAGAACACAAACCGTCTTCGAGCGAAACGCGTGCTCGGAAGGAGAGACTCGCGCCCGAGCGAAGTGCGTGCCCGGCGCGGAACAGGAACAGTCCCCGAGCGAAACGCGTGCTCGGAAGGAGAGACTCGCGCCGGCGAAATCGTGCTTTCGGCCTTGAAACGAGAACGATCCCCGAGCGAAAGCAGCGTGCTCGGAAGGAGAGACTTCGCGCCGGCGAAATGCGTGCTTTCGGCGCGAACAGAAACGATCCCAGCGAAAGCAGCGTGCTCGGAGGGAGAGACTTCGCGCCGAGCTGGCACGTGCTCGGCGCGAAGGAAACGATCCTCGAGCGAAAGCAGCGTGCTCGGAGGAGAGACTCGCGCCCGGCGAAATGCGTGCTTCGGCGCGGAACTTGTATCATCACGAACACTCCCCGAGCGAAACGCGTGCTTGGAGGGAGAGATTCGCGCCCGAGCGAAGTGCGTGGCGGGCGCGGAACAGGAACAGTCCCCGAGCGAAACGGGTGCTCGGAGGGAGAGACTCGCGCCCGTGCTGCAGTTGCTCGGCCTGCGGAACACGCCGTCTCCGAGCGAAACACGTGCTCGGAGGAATAAGAGCGATTTTCGAGATATAACAAGATCAATTCGAGTGCAATGCCCGTCCGATGTGAAGAAACACACGTCCGAGCTAAAAATTTACTCAAAGGCAGATTCGAGCGAAAAGCCCGCTTTCGGGCAAGAGGATGAAATTTGCGCCCGGCGAAGAACTTGCTCGGCGCAAAAGCGAAATGACTTCGTCTAAACACTTGTTTGCTTGAGGTAACGAACTTTTCTTTCACGCATCTTACCTTATCATAAGTTGTGCAGTATCGGTCATCAGATGTGGAAGATGGCGTCTTAGGGATTCCTTTGGCAAAGAATACGTCGATCCCCACGGACGGCGCCAGCTGTCGACGATTGGAGAACGGGCTCTCGCCGAGCTTACTTGTTGAACGAGGGATCAACCAAAGCCCCTTTCTGCCAAAGGTTGTAGCATCGAAGACGCGGAAGATGGTCCGTTAGAACAGACAGGAACACAAGGATTTTATCCTGGTTCAGGCCTCTCATGATCGAGATAATAGCCCTACATCCAGTCGCCTGGTGGCGTTTTTCTCTATTGAAATGATGGATACAAGTACATGGATCTCACCCCCGGGATCTCCTTTCACGTGTGTTTTCGGGGGGATTAAATACAGAGCCTCACGCTGTACACAAGGTAACCACCCCCTAGATTTACGCCACGTTTCCATAACCGTAGTGCCCACGATCCGGGGCCCTTGATCTGCGCAATTAATTTGAATTTGTGGTGGATTGATTGCCATCTTCCTTTCTAGTGGCATGACCGGGTCCCCGACCATCCACCCGGGTAACGGCGTGGCCTTCACGAGCATGGTTGCTCGTGATCGTCCGGTATGGTCATAGGCGAATGGGTAGACACACATGCTCGGGAGTTATGTTGCTCGGATGATTTTTCGAGCATCTTCTGCTGGTGCTGCATGGTCGGTAGCTTCAGGATCTTCTGGGGGTACAACGGTCTTTTATCAGATAGTCAATCCCCGACAGCTTGAGAATGCTTGGGGCTCGCGCTCGGGTATCGCATCCGAGCTCATGGTTGGGAGTTGCTCGGCCGTCGGGGCAGAATGGTCCTTATAGAAAATAGTCCAATCCCCGACAAATTTAATAAGTTAAGACTGTCCCACTCCAGTACTTGTGGATGTACGGTTTACTTGGATCATACAACACTACGTTCGGTCCTTAAAGTGACATGAGCGATACTCCCCCTATCTACGTACACATTAAAACATGTACATCCGGCTATTGCCAATAATCACCCACGTCGAAATCATAGTTTTATTTCCAGAAAAAGAAAGTGTCAATAACCACATTATTCCAACAGGTTCCAAAATTAATGTTCATCATGTCCAACAATTTTAGTTCATCACGAACAGTATAACCATCCGTTCGTGTTCCCAGTCTAAAGCAGGGCTAAGCATATGCATGTAATAATCGAATATACCCATTTTGTGTGTCCATTAACAATCTAGGGTTTCATCTATCACTACTGATTAAGGAAAGCCATCAATGAAGGTTATATCTACCATTCTACCCATAATATAGCAGTGTATACAAAGTATAGCATATGCATGCAAATTTTATTTTAATTCTTCTTGTTAAAGGAAAAATAGGATCTACATGAGTGCTTGCCTTGCTATCCATTGTTTTCAGTGACGAAGCCGAAGTTGGATTCTTGAAGTTGTCGACGATGAAGTCCGAGACGTCGGATTCTACACGTCGCATAACGGAAGAGATAACAAATAGCAAATAACACTTTCAATAAGGGCAAAAGGAAATCAGATTGAAAATCAAATAAGCAATCATTACATAAAACAGGCATGGGTCGTGGTTTAGGGTTTCAAGATCGTACAAGCGAATGTACTACTTTTACATCGTAGTCTTATTACCGGTTAATGGTTTGAGGGTCGCATCGCACACAACATTTATTTCTTATGATTTATTCTATTTTATTTTACGAATTCAGGAAGCTAAGATTGTTTATATTAATTTAAATTAGTACATAAAACAACAGGGTGAGGGCAGGTATAATTTGCACTATTGAATATAAGCAATAACAGACATCACACTTAATCATTCGTGCATGCATGGTTCAATTTGAACAAATACCAAGCATCTAACAGTTAACCGTTAATGCATGTAGAACTTAACCTATGATACTAGTTATTAAACATAGTTATTTACCTATATATTATGGGCTTTTAGGTCTCACAAAGCGTATGGCTATGTTTTGAATAGGATTCAGATGCAAAGCAAATTATAATAGAATTACTTCTATATAATGAAACAGTCTGGCTTTAGGAAAACATTCTAGAACTGGTTCTATAGATACTAGTACTTATCGGTGATATCTTAATCATTCTTTAAGTTATGGATAGCTATACCCTAAGTTTGTGACTAAACATGACATGTAATCATTCTTGCAGATTAATAGGGTCTTGTTCTTAAGGATATTTCAATATTAGTTCTATAGCATTTGGGCTATATTAGTTCATCCATTAAATTATGCCATATCTATTATATGAAACATATGTTAATTAAAGGTTAAAGTATACTATAATTAGAATCTAATTTACCAATTGAAACTAATGCAGTCTAGGGCTGATTCTATTTTTTTCTTGTAATATTAAATAGTCTTATACTATGAATCATCCAGGATAAGTTCTATATGCATTATTGCTTATATGTGTATTATAATCATTCCTAGTATTTGATTAGCATGATCATACACTATTTTTGAAATTACTCAATTATATAATATTCTTACATGGCTTAGTATTAAGGTTTCATAAAGGGGTCTAGGAACTACTCCTACTCAAATCTTCATGAATTGCATAATAGTCTATTTATGAGTTTGGTTCAAACAAAGGTTAATTTTTGAATATGATCTAAAACAATACTTAAGGTCACTAATTATTAAAATATAAATGATGCATGGTACACCCTAAGTATTTTTTTGTAGAATCATGTTATATATTATCTAAATATCATAAAGAAACTAGTTTCACATTATTCGGACATCCAATGAACAAGTTATGAATTATTGTTTATCTACCACATAGAAAACAACCCTAATCAGAAAATAATGCAAACTAAGTTGATATCTAAATTAATTTGCATAATCAGAGAGCTTATGACATAAGAATTCCTACAATAGTAGTTTTATTCAAATTTGGACATTATTTGCATAAAATCTACATGTAGCTAGTTTAGTATTTCTCATGAAATGAATTATTTAATTCAACTAAAACTCACTTTAACTCAGGGTTGTTTCAAACAAATACCATCTTAAGGTTTCAATTTTCTTTCTTACTTGTATCCGAGTAGGAACTCTGATGAAGCAATGAGTTCAGAGTTAGGTTTTGGCCTTTTGGGCTTCTGTTTTCGTTTGGGCTACAGTAGTCATGCCCGAAACAGAGTTTGAGTCTGAATCCAAGTCAAGAGGAGAGTACGAAATTGGGTCAATTACTTGTAAATTTAGCTTTTAAATATGAGCAATAAAACTCGGAAAAGCTATGTGATTTGCAGCACCAAAATCTTCTTTGTTTTGCGTCTATTCTGTACATTGATCTAGTTGCTGGCTATTTGCTGGAAGTTCTGAATTCCAGAACAAACACCTACGGAGCAACAATATAACATCAACAATCAAGTCCTGGGCGAGATCTAATCCAACAACGGCCAGCAGTGCATCACGGTGGTGATTTTCGTAAGGCAAAAAGGGCATGAACTAGTCATGAACGTGAGCTAATTAAGCATGAAAGTGGCATAAATGCTTTAGTTTCTTACGATAGGATATTATAGAATGGTTAGGTTGAGCTTTTACCTTGAGCCGGTGGTGGGGAAGATGAATAGCAGACACGGGAGAAATGGAGAATGGCTGAGTTCTGCTTCACTTGCTTCACTAGTTTCTATGAGTTGGTTTTAGCTATCAAGCTTGAAGCTGTCGGTTCATGAAGGATAGTGAAGTTTTGTAGGATCTAATGACTTGCATTTATAGGTGAGTTGAGGCGGTGCCTACAGGATCTGAAATGGGAAGCAAATGGCGGCTGAAATTCTCCAGAGGAGAGCAGAACCACGGAGAACAGAAGAAGCTGGAGGCTTCGGTTGCATCCTTGCCGTGGCAAGGCTTGGCTTTAAACAATCAAGATTAGCATGTGGGCATTAATGGCAGCAAGGTCGGCTGAGGAACATGACAAAGCGATGAGGGCTGTCACCAATGGCTGGCCCCACTTGGAGGTGACACAAAGAAGTCAAAAGTGATTCGGATTTCCAGATAGAACAGCACAAACGTATTTAATCGGGTGGCCAAATAGCGTCCAGATTTTTGGTAGATTTTTCTGGAGAGTCCTGGATAAGTTACCTTGATACTGTAAAAATTTGAGAAGGTAATTCGTTGTAATTATTTATTTAAAATTCTGACAATGCAGGATGCACAGGAAAATTAGTTCGGTTTTTAATTAATCAGAGAGGTCAAAACAACCTCCAAATTTTCGAAACTTTTATAACAGGTTGGTATCTAGTACAGGGACCTACCATAAAATTTTCAGATTCAAAATCCTATTATTAATTTCTGAATAAATCTTTTACTCTTTTTGGCTGATTTTCAGCTTCGAGATAATTAAACATGAATAAATAGCAAACTCCGCTATTAATTTTTGTAGATTTTTGTAGATGAGTTTAAAGTAACTAAGATCACATGGTAAAAATCCTGAGATCTGGAATGCTCCACGACTTTCTCTAAAAACCTGACAAGGCACTGCTAGGGATAAGTTTTTACTAGTTAAAATGTCATTTCATTGTCTAAACGCTTCCACATGAACTTTTGACCAACTAAAAGTAATTTCCAGAGCATAGCAAGGTTATCCAAAATTTACTATGGTAATTTTAATCTTTTATCATTTTACCATTTTACAATTTCTCCTTTTCTTTCTTTTCTAAACTCCAATATTCATTTCTAATCAAACAATAATGCACAAAAATCAAGAAATGCAGCAAGAAAGTAATTTCACATTTTAATATTTGATTTTTAAAATTTTTATAAATTTGAGGATGTTACACTCCGCTTGCTCCCCTCTCTACTCGGTCATCAATCCCATCACCGCACGTCACCTTCGCCTCGCCGCTCGCGCCTGAACCACGACGGCCATCCCCTGCCTCGCCTGCCTCGTGCCGTCGCCTTCGCCAATCCCCCGTCACCTCCCCGTCTCACCGACCGCGCTCGCCCACGCCGCCACCGGCTATAAGTACCCGTGCGCGCCGCCTTCGTCTCCCCTGTGCTCGCCTCTCCTTTGCCCCCGATGAGCACCACCTCCCTTTCATCTCCCCGCCGCCGCCCGAACACCCTCGCTTCCCCCTTCGTCTCCCTTGGCTCCGGCCGAAGTCGCACCGAGCCACCTCTCCTCCCCGCCCTGAACCCCTCGACCCTAACCCTCGCCCCTACGCCTCCCCACCAAGCCCCGCCGCCACCCCTCATCTCCCCCCGCTCCGGTCCCCCTCGCTCGCACTCGCTTGTTGCCCCCAAATCGTCACCGCCGCCACTCGCCCCACGAACCCTAACCCGCACCCTCTCTGCCCTCCCTCTATCTCTCTCTGCATCGAGGGCCCACCAGTCAGCCCCTCTGAAACCCACCCAACTCGCTCGACGTGGCCCCACCCATCAGTGGCGCCCGAACCCCGATCTCGCGTGCCAGTGCCCTCGCACGGGGGTCCCACCTGTTGGCCTCGCCATCTCGCTGCCACGCCGGGCCCGCTCGTCAGTCCAGCCTAGCCGCGCGGATTGGGCCGGCCCAGCTCACCTGCGTGTGCGCCTTGGCCCATAGGCCGTTCCGGCCGGTTGGGCTGAGCCCAATACGGCCCGTTACTATTTTTTTGTTTTTCTTTTCTTTTCGGATTTAAATAATCCAAAAATTTATTTGAAATATTCCAAAAAGCCGAAAAATCCCCGAAAACTCCAAAAATAGCCAAAATACACCGTTTCATCCCACTGAGTTCAAATACGGCCTTTGTTTCACAATTCGAAGTCCACAAAATTCTAAAAATACCCACTTCGCCCTCAAACTCCCTCTCCGGCGCTTTTTCGAGTTTGTTCCTGTAACATCCCAAAAAGGGGCCTAACAGAAATTGTGCATTTAAAAATTTGGATTAAGCTAAAAATCCGAAATTATAAATTTTACTCTTTAGTTTGGAATTAATTCAAAAGAAGAAATCAAAATTCTTTAAATTAACAAAAATTCACAGCCACTACTCGTTCCTATCCCCCTGCCAAAAGCCGATGCCCTCTGGAACAAGGGAGCATATCATGTACACATGGAGACCTTGTGCACATATGCAAACATTAAATCTGGACCGTCCAAATCCCATCCAACGGTGGCTTGAAATCACATGTGCAAACATTTTGCAACTACCCCTCTGATCGAGTCACCGTTGGATGGAATTTGGACGGTCCAGATTTAATGTTTGCATATGTGCACAAGGCCTCCATGTGCACAGAATATGTTCCCCTGGAACAAAGCCACTGCCCACTGTACCATTGTTCCCCAACTCCTCGGAACAAGCTGCATTGGACAGAAGAGATCAAGAACGATCGTGAATCGCCGCTGCTCATCCCTATCCAACCGAGCCCAATCCACTGCCCTTCACCCTTTTGAAGCCGACTGAAGCATCCATCCGGTTCATTGTGGGTTTGCAAACCTAAATATATGCAAGTTGATACAAAGTGGGTTTCTACGGTTGATTGCAGAAAGCAAAGTTTAAAGTAGATACTGAATAGTAATTCAAAAGCATAAGTCATAAAACATTTGTTAAATAAGTAAAGTAATGAGCATCATTATCAACATATCTCAACAGATCATAATCATATCCACTATCCATCCAAAGGCCAACACATGGCACAAACCACCAATATCGTCCTAGACGTAAAGACCGCTATATTTGCCCACACAGGGCACAACAGCTGAGACCAACATTGCCAACAGATGTCAAATGTTGGCTCATCTGCAGGGTAAATTCTATTCCAAATTTTATCTTCATATTTTAGCAAAAATTATTAAAACATCTTCTAACTAGTGCAAGTTCACCAAGTGCTCATAACCGAGAGCGCGGCTAATCGATTAGTTTTAACTCTGCAGAGTGGTACAACTTTACCCACAAAGAATGACTTCCCTTTTTGCAATGCATAATTACACACTTCCTTTGGTGTGTCGCCAGGGAAAGGTCATATATAACCTTTACATTACTAATTCCTGACTTTGCACTAGCCCGGTAACGACTAACCCTTACTAATGGCGGCAGAAGAACATCGTAGCACGGATCATTTCTCCCCATTAGTAAGGCGATACCGCTGCATTGGTATGTGTCTAACCCACACCCTCGTGTGGACACCCCTACGAGCAATCCCGCAGAACAGCGGCCAGTGCTACTCCGGCCTTTCCCGTGCAAAGCCAGTCCTTAGTAACTTAATTAGTTATAGCCGTCCCATACCAAAGATCGTGGTTGTACGGTAATTCTTGGATCATACAACACCGAAGTTCGGTCCTTAACCCGACCCGGTGACAATCTCCCCTAGCTACGTGTGAGCACACCCTCACACAACCTGGCCATTGCCAATAAGTCACCCGCGTCCAAATCATAGTTTTATTTTTCATTTTTATTAAACTACCAAGATCTTTTATTGTTATATCCAACCTTTTAAGTTTTTCAAGAACTAAACGCGTCTCATTCTAAGCATGGCTAAGCATGAATAATTATTAAGCGCCAGTATACCCATTTCACATATTCATGTGACAATCCATGTCCTAGAGTTATCAAAGGTTCACATGGCAATATTGATTAAGGATATCCACAATTGATGGTCATAACTACCGCTAACCACAAATTAGCATTTTACTAACATAATGCATGCATGTAAAAACATTGGTGAAATCATTTCAAAATCTGGGATCAACATGTTCAAAGGGTGCTTGCCTTGCGGATCGTTGTCGTCGAACTGAAGTTCGGGTTCAAAGACGGAGCGTTCACTACGTCGGATTCTACCCGTCGTCACGCGGTACATAGCAACAAATAAAGATCCAAATAAGGCAAAAGAATACAGTTAACGAATCAAACAACGAATCAATCATACACATCAAACATTCGATCCTAAGGTTTATCTAGTGTTTCACATGCTATTAGGTTTCCTGGTAAAGAAGGTTACTTAAGTGAGGTCGTTAACTAGTTAATGGAGCAAATAATAATATGATCGAAACACCCTAAGCAATTTCATGCTAACAGATATTAGGTTGCTTTACGTCACAATTAAAGTGGTTACAACAATTTTCAAGTTATTCAAACATCTAATCTGCAATTATACGAAAAACAACACCTAGAATAAGATTCTATTTAATAAAAAGATTTTTAGCATGAACAACCCTAAATGTTTTTACATATTTGGAACATTCACAGCACATGAAGTCTAACAAAATTGGTTTCATGCGAATCGGAGTTCATTTGCTCAATTTCCATTTAAAGCACATAATCAACCTATAGTCTAAATTTGTATTTAAATTCAAACCAGTGCACAATAATTCAATATTATTTCATGTTCTAGTTCTACATGTGTGAGACCCCGGATCAGCTATCCAGAATCTCCTGTGTATTTCCGTACTAGTCCCAGATCAGTAGCTAGTACACACAGTCACAGTGATACATCATTGCCGAACAAAACGAAACTTGTAATATGAATATTCAAGTATGGGCCACACGGCCACTTATTACAATACTCGGTCCAACGACCGGACACACAAAACAGCGGAAGCAAAAGAAAGCAACAAGCGAACGCCACAACGCCACAGGCGACGACTAGGAACGCAACTAGTCCTCCTGGCAGTCCTCCTCGAAGAACTCCTCCTCCTCGGCATCTTGATAAATTTCTGATGATTACAATGTTGGTGTAGCACGTGAGTACAAAAGTACTCAGCAAGTCGGGAAAGTATGATCATGAGGGGCTTTCCCAAGGAAGCTTAATAGGGTTTATTTGCATAAAGCCACATTTGATTAAATCATACTTAAGTAATAAATTTCACAAAGCATCTTTTACAATTCTTTTTAATAATTGAATTATTTATTATTGTAGTGAGGTTCTATCCACCATCACTAACCTAAAGGCTCTATCCGCCAACAGTTTAAAAGATCAAAGTTAATCATGTGACTCCATCCGTCAAATATAAAACAGGTTATGTCCACCTGGGTTGGCTCTTTCCGCCAAACAACATTCGAGAGTCCTAACCACTCCCGAACCCCAAAACAAAACACTTTTTGGTTTTAAAAACAAAATCAAAGTCTACCAATATGAAAGCATTCTTCGCTTTGCCTTTGACCGTAGGCACGGCTATTCGAATAGTTCATACTCTGCAGAGGTGTACAACTTTACCCACAAGACAAGATAGACCCTTGTTGCCATGCAATTAACACACTTCCTTAGGTGTGCCAAGAGGATATCTTGACAAGGCCGTTACAATGTATCTACCTAACTAGACCCACCCATTGAGGTTTCGCCATTGTTAGGGTTCCCTCCACCGATCTGAGAAGCCCTCTTGCGCAGGTGTGAGAAAAACCACATTGCCTCCGTCCGGCATTCACATTCAACCAGGTGGTGAGTCTAAGCTAGGCTTCTACAAATTAGTGAGCCAGGTCGTACCATTATAGACATGTGGTAGTACGGTTATGCTTAAAATGGCAATCATAAGCGTCGGTCCTTATATGACTTGGGGCGGTACTTGCACAAATGGATCAAGGCTTGATCCGCTCCCACCCGACATTCCAGGCCGCCCAAGTCAAAATCATTTTCTTTTTCTTTTTATTTTAGAAAACAGGACCAAAACCATAATAATAACTTCCAAACCATATTTAATATCATACTTTTTGAATAATCCCACCCATGGGTTGTTTTTGTCGGAAAAGGTCCTAAGCAATTCTACCGTACTACATAGCAACGGATACCATATAAGCATAAGCATGGTATAAACAATGTTCTAGGGTTACAATGGATATGATTAACAATGTCAAGGTGGAATTAACAAGTTCGGAATAACTAACACTTATATTTGACATATTTCATTAAACATAGCCATGCAACTTTATAAACAATTTAAATCATTTTGTAAACATAGGAGCAAAGTGCATCAAGGAGACTTGCCTTCTTCGGCGGCGGTGTCGAACTCGGAAGGCTCGGCAATGAAATCGTGATGTGGCGGGATCGTCGACTACACGCAAAACGAGGCAATAAATAAATAACAGAAAATAAATAAAATCCAAAAAATTATAAAATTAGTACTGGCAGGAAGGTCTTGATTTATGATGAATTTAGAAATTTGAATGAGGTCAAACGGAGTTCGGATGTGAAAGTTATGAGCTTAAAGTTTGAATTCGAATAAATCGAAAACCGAGAATATTCGGAATATTCCTCTCGGGTTTGACTGGTCAACAGGGGCTTTGACTGGCTTTGACTGGTTTGACTTGGTCTTTGAGGATATGGCAGTGGGGCCCACCTGCCATGGAGAGGGAGGGAAAAGAGGAAGCTTCCTCTGGAAGCTTGCCATGCCCTGGCAATGGAGGAGAGAGAAATAGAGAAAGAGAGAGAGGAAGGAGAGAGAGAAGGGGGCGGTGGCGGTGAGGGGCAGTGGCATGGCCGGCAGTGAGAGCGAGGCCGGGGCGAGCGGGCGAGCGCTACTGATCAGCAAGGCATGGCCCGGCGGCAGCGGCAATGGCGGCCGGCGGCTCCGCGGCTTTCCGGCCCTTCATGCGCAGGAGCAATCACAGAGAACTCCACCACAAGAACAGAGAGCCACTTTGCCCCAAAAAAACGATTTTGATCTCATTTTTGCACGGATTTGATCCAAACGAAATGCTAGAACCTCTAGATAACGTCCTTAGCAACATCTAGGAGGAAGGAATTGAACCTAAACTCACCGGAATTGGAGAAATCGACGATTTAACGGCCGTTCGGGCCGAAAGCACCAAAACTCGAAATTCGTCGCCCACGGATGATGAAACCTAAAATCAATGGAAGGATTAGAGACTAGACATCCATGCTAACACAAAGAAACGATCGGGAGGAAGAAAGATCCACCGGAGTGGAAGATATGAGCAAGAACACGAAGAACGCGAAGAACAACAAAAGTTCATCGGTTTTCTTGATCTTGCGGCCAATTGGATTTGAGAGGCTAAAGGAGAGCTACACCACCGGAAAGAGGATTCTTATACGGAGAGATGAGGGGCGGAATCACGCGAAACGGATTAGAAACGGCCGCTCTATTCCCATCAAAGTTGATTTTGGTTTCCTTGCAACCGTTCAAAATCCAGCGAGATCTCGGGTGCATTAACCCCATGGATGGAAAGAGGAGGCCGTTGCGATTCCAACGGATCCGGCGGTTCGCGATTTGGAGTTGTATGGAGGGAGATACACGGATTTGGATCTATGGAGGAGAGAAGAGAAGCTTCTCTGTTCTTTCTCCCAGGAAAACATACGTACAAGGCCATCCCAAGGTTAGGGATGACACTGTAGCGCCACGTGGCGACGCCTCATTGGCTCCCTTTTACGCAAATGTTCCACCCTAGAGAAAAATAAGGAAAAATGGCCTAAAAATTTCGGAAAAATTCCTAGAGCCATTTTAGAATATTTGGGACTTAATGAAACTAGTTTGGTTGAATTTGAATGATTTTTGTAGAATTGGATATTCGGGCGCGGATCGCAGGCATTAAACAAAAGCCGCGCGAGATAAAATAGGAACGGATGTCCAAAAATCCGGGGAATGATTCCTAAAATCATTTCGGAATATTTGGAGCATTCTAGAAGTGGTTTGGAGATTTTTGGAGTATTTGTGGATTCGGGTGGATTTTCGGGTACCGGCGGTACTGGAAAATCCGATTTTTCGCCCGGGAGGGAATTAATTCCCGATTTCGAAGGGGAAAGGATGCCAGGTTATCTTAAACACCAATGAAACTCCAAATTTTGAATTTACTTTATTTAAATTAGGTTTTTCTCCAGAAAGCGAAAATGAGGATGTTACAACATGCCAAACCACGAATCTACATTTTTTTTTTCACAATTTTTGGATCATTATTGCACAAGATATAAGCAAGTGAATCCTAGGGTTGCATATATTCCCTAAGTGGAAAATGCGTTTTCCTCACTACTGAATACGCTTTCCAAAAACGGCAAGCCTCCACTCGGTGCCCGACACACAGGTCCCCGTAGCAGTCACACACGCAGAGAGAGGGAGAGAGGCTGACAGCCCGGGCCCGCTTGTCGGCGGCCCGAGGCAGGGGAGAAGGGGGTGAGGCTCACCGGCGGCGAAGGAGAGGCGGAGCGGCTCGGGCGAGGGGCAGAGAAGCTGGAGGGCGTCACGGGGATCTGGGCGGTCTCAAGATGCTCCGGCAAGATCGGAGATGGGTCGGTGACGATGAGGTGCGGAGCTCGGCGGTGCCGGTCGCGGGGAAGACAACCGGGGGCTCGGCGACCTAAACCAAAGGGGGAAGAAGGATTAGTGGGCGTGAGGAGCGTCCGGCGGAAGGAATCGAGAGGAGGGAGCTCGAAGGTGGAGAACGGCCTGCCGGGTGGCGGCGCTCCGACCGGAAGTAAGGAGGAAGGCCTTGATTCGTCTCAATGCTGCCTCGACCGAGTGGGGAGGAGCCTAAAGGCGAAGGGAGCAAGGAAAAGGGCTCGGGTGGCTTTATAGCCGGTTCAACCAAGGTTTACCGAGGGGGGGAGGAAGGAGTGGCAGTGCGCGATTAGCGGCGAGTCGGCGGTGGTCTGGAGGCTTCGGCGGCGGGGCGTGGCGGCGGTGCAGGTCGTGTCGTGCCGAGGGGATGGCCTTGGAGGCGATTGAAGCGAAGACGCCTGAAGCGACTGTGTCCACCGGGCAAAAGCAGCGAGTGCGGAGGTCTCGATCTTTGGCGCAAGAGCGAGAGAAGGGAGGAGAGAGAGAAGTCGAGAGGTGGCGGTAGAGACTGGGGACCCACTCGCAGGGAGAAAAAAAAGGAGAGGAGGCATTGTGCTACTGATCTCCCTCCCGACAACAGTGTGAGGGCAATCAAAGCAAAGTCCAAGTCTTGCACTGCTTTGAGGCTTCTGGACTTTGGGAGGTTGTTGCATGCTAAGGCTTGGTAAAAGTTTTATTACCTAGTTACTTCTACCATTTTACCAATTCACCCATTTACTAGTTTATTAATTGCTTTACCTATTCAACTAAATTCATGACATTAAGTAATGAGGCTTTCAAATTCAGATTTTCAATTTTCCCAAAGCATTTTTCATTGAACCCTTATTTCGGGATGTTACAAATCTACCCCCCTTACAAAAATCTCGTCCCCGAGATTTGCCGAGGGCTAGAAGAAGTCGGGAAACTCTTTCCTCAGATGATCTTCCCTTTCCCAAGTCGCCTCATCCTCGGAGTGATTACTCCATTGGACTTTGAGCATCTTGTGGGAGTGATTGCGAGTATGGCGCTCGGCCTCTTCGAGAATGCGAATGGGGTGTTCGCGATAGGACAAATCAGGCTGCAGATCAATATCTTCCAATTGCGTGAGTTCGGTGGGAACCCGCAAGCACTTCTTGAGTTGCGACACATGGAAGACATTGTGAACTTCAGACAGTTGAGGCGGCAGCTCCAGTTTGTATGCCATCTCACCCATCTTTTCAAGGACCCGATACTGCCCAATGTATCGAGGGGCTAACTTTCCGCGGATCTGGAAGCGACGGACTCCACGGAGAGGCGAAACCTTTAAGTATACGTGATCACCAACTTCGAAGCTGAGTTCACGGCGACGGTTGTCGGCATAACCCTTTTGACGAGATTGTGCTTCTTTTAGTCGGCTTCGGATCACATCTACTTGTTCCTGGGCTTCATTGATCAGATCTGGACCGAAGAATTGTCTTTCTCCAACTTCGGACCAAAAGAGGGGAGTTCTACATTTCCTTCCATACAACGCTTCAAATGGCGACATTTGAAGACTAGCTTGGAAGCCGTTGTTGTAGGAAAATTCAGCAAAAGCTAAACTTTTCTCCCAATTGGTGCCATATGACAACACACAAGCTCTCAACATGTCCTCAAGAATTTGGTTGGTTCTTTCGGTCTGCCCATCTGTCTGGGGATGATAAGCAGTGCTGAAAGTCAGCTTTGTCCCCAACAAACCATGCAATTTTTCCCAAAAGTGGGAGGTAAATTGAGAACCTCGGTCGGAGACAATAGTCTTCGGCACACCATGAAGACGAACAATATTCTCCAGATAAAGCTCTGCTAACTTATCCCCTGAATAAGTGGTCTTGACCGGTACAAAGTGAGCTACTTTAGTTAACCGGTCAACGATGACCCATATGGAATCGTGGCCCTTCCTGGTCCGAGGTAGACCAGTAATAAAATCCATACCAATGTCATCCCACTTCCATTCAGGAATTTGCAGAGGTTGAAGAAGACCAGCAGGACGTTGGTGTTCGGCTTTGACTCGCTGACATACATCGCATCTTGCAACATATGCAGCAATATCCTTTTTCATACCGGGCCACCAATAGTCCTTTCGGAGGTCTTGGTACATTTTTGTACCTCCCGGGTGAATTGAAAGAGGTGATTCATGAGCTTCTTTCAGGATCAAGTCTTTAAGTTCAGGGTCATTTGGAACATAGACTTGACCCTTATGCATGATCACTTCATCTGGGCCCTCAACGAATTCAGATTGATTTCCTTGCTTCAACTCTTCTCGGATTTTGGCAATGGTCTCATCCTTGAGTTGAGCAGCTTTAATTTGGGACTTGAGAGTCGGTTGCACTTGAAGAGAAGCAATGAACCCTTCTTGAACAACATCCAAATTAAGCTTTTGGAAGTCTTTTATCAACTCTAATTGACTGAGGTGAGCTGATACCGAAATGCAGTGAAGCTTGCGACTTAGAGCATCGGCTACGACATTTGCTTTAATGGGATGGTAATGAATCTTTGAGATCGTAGTATTTTATTAGCTCTAGCCACCTTCTTTGCCTCAAATTCAGATCAGGCTGAGTGAAGAAATATTTGAGGCTCTTGTGGTCGGTGTAGATGTTGCATTTATTACCAATAAGGTAATGACGCCAGATTTTCAGAGCGTGCACCACTGCTGCAAGCTCCAAATCATGAGTGGGATAGTTCAACTCATGAGGTCGTAAATGGTAATCGAGAGGCATAGGCTACAACTACGCTTTCTTGCATCAACACGCATCCGAGGCCATGGCGTGATGCATCGCAAAGAAACATCGAAGTTCTTGTGGACATCCCAGAACACTCAGCCTTTGGTGTAGTTAGTCAGTCTCTTTAGTTCTGAAAGCTTGCCTCGCAATCGGTGTCCATTCAAACTTCCTTTCCTTTTTCAGGAGTTGTGTCATTGGCCTGGCTATTTTGGAGAAGTTCTGGCGAAGCGGCGATAGTATCCCGCCAAACCGAGAAAGCTTCGAATTTGAGGAACGGACGTTGGTTGTTCCAGCTTTGAACCGCTTCAATCTTATCGGGGTCAATCGCTATTCCGCCATTGGAGAGGATATGTCAGAAATGCAACCTCTTCTAGCCGTAACTCACACTTCTCAAACTTGGCGTAGAGTTCATGTTCTCTGGAGCCTTTCAAGTACCATACGCAAATGCTGCGTATGATCCTCTTTTGACTTGGAATAAATGAGAATGTCGTCGATGAATACCACCACGAACTTGTCTAAATACTCCATAAAGACCTTATTCATCAGGCACATGAAACTGGCAGGAGCATTAGTAAGTCCGAATGACATCACGACATATTCATAAAGACCATAACGAGTTGTGAAGGCTGTCTTTGGAATGTCCTCAGACCTGATCTTTAATTGATAGTACCCATGTCTCAAATCTATCTTTGAAAACACTTGTGCACCATTCAACTGATCGAACAAGTCATCAATGCGAGGGAGTGGGTATTTATTCTTGATTGTCACTTCATTTAAAGAACGATAATCCACGCACATGCGTAGGCTACCATCTTTCTTGCTGACAAAAAGAACAGGACTTCCCCACGGAGATGAACTAGGACGAATGAATCCTTTGTCTAGTTGTTCTCGGAGTTGCTTCTTGAGTTCAACCAGCTCATTTGGTGGCATCCGGTAGGGACGTTTGGAAATGGGTGCAGTACCGGGTATAAGATCGATGACGAATTCGATGTCCCGATTTGGCGGCAAACTCGGCAATTCATCGGGAAAGACATCTGGATACTCAGAAACTATGGGTACAGAGTGGAGGTTTGATACTAAAGCTGAGCCCAGGAGAGGTTGGGTATCCAATGTGTTTGTCCTAGACAAGAAATTCACTAGTATCCCTTCATGGTTCACAAGAGAGATGGAATGGTTGGCACAATCTATAATTCCTTCGTTTCTAGATAGCCAATCCATACCAAGAATCACATCTAAACCTGGAGTTTCTATAAGGATAAGATCAGCATAGAACAATACTCCATTTATTTCAATGCTAACCTTAGGGCATAAGCTGGATGTTCTTAAAGTGGCTCCAGGTGAATAAATTATCATGCTAGTAGTGAGGAGATCTACTTGGATATTGTTTTGACTAGCAAATTTTGCAGAAATGAAGGAGTGTGATGCTCCGGAATCAAACAATACCAAGGTAGGTACTGAGTGAACGAGGAACGTACCCATCACCACATCGGGTGCGTCGCTTGCTTCCTCAGCTGTCACATGGTGAAGCCGACCCTGGACAGGGCCTTGAGCACGAGCAGGGGCTTGTTTAGGAGTTTGTGACCCACCGGGTCCTTGTGGACGGCCCGGAGGTCGCTGAGGTGCTCCCTGAGGTGGAGAGCGAACTGGAAGCTGGGCGACACCTCTCTTTGGGCAAGTGCTAGCGATATGCCCGCGTTCACTACAGTTGTAGCAGGTCACATTTGCGGTAGCCGCTGAGTCCCAACAGGGCGTCCACTGGGCATGAACGCTGGACGAGCCGGAAGTGGTCGAGGTGGGGCTGCAGAAGGTGGACGCCTCTGCGGCTGGGAAGGCGCCGGAGGTCGAGTAGCCGCCGGTGGTCCAGTGCGGGGCCTGGAAGAGCTAGCATTGGCATTCTTCTGAGCCATCCACTTTCTTTTGCGGCTCTCCATAACTGCACGAGTGCTGAGTTCCACTCGAATGGCCTTATCCACGAGGGTCTGGAAGTCGTGGATGTCATGTGCAGCTAAGGTCCACTTGATCTCATCATTCAGATTATCCCTGAAGCGCTCCAATTTGCGGGTCTCAGGAGTAACCTCGGAGGTAGCATAACGGGCGAGGTAATTAAAGCGGTGAAGATAATCCACCACTGTCATACCTCCCTGACGAAGGTCCAGAAATTCCCGCCTCTTAACCTCCATCAGACTTGCAGGAATATGAGCCCGACGGAAGGCTTCCTTAAATGCCACCCAAGTGATTTGCTGATCTGGAGGGAGGATGGCCTGATGGTTCTCCCACCAAGCAGCAGCTGCACCTTGGAGCTGATATGATGCATAAAGAACCTTCTCATGGTCCTCACACTGAGCTATGACCACTTTACTCTCAATTGAACGAAGCCAATCGTCCGCATCAAGAGGGTCTGTTGAAGTGGTGAAGGTAGGAGGGCGAGTCTTCAAAAACTCTCCCAACCTTGACTGACGTGGTGCATCTCCAACACCGCTTCTAGCAGTAATTGCACCAAGATTTGCAAAGAGCCTCAACCAACCGCTATTTGTAGCAAGAGGGTGTTGGTCCGCCGCCCTTGCTCAATCATAGCAAGAACTTGAGCCATGGTGGGTGGCCACAGCAATCGCTTCCTCAGAATTGCTCCTTGCTGAAGTGGGGGTGGTGGTGGAGGTGGTTCACTACGATAGCCTCGCCGCGAAGACGGGCCCTAGTTGCTTGGGATGAATAGGATTTGGGTGATGGTGTGGGTATAGTGGCTCTTGGAAGGTGAGGCTCTGGAGCATCCTCACTCTCCAACATCTGATTCAGAGATCTCATGACTGGCATCCTGAAACATTGGTTAGTTAGATTTTTAATATTTGAGATGCATTCTTAATGGGTTACAAGGCAACATTTCGTTCCCTAAAATTTTATAACTTTAAATTTTCTACCTTAAGAAGAGGTGGTGGATCTAAGTGAGTGAGTAAGGTTAATCGGAAATGGGTTCTACGGGTCTCATTAACATTTTTAGTTATTCATGTTTTAATAATTACGAAGGGTTGCTACGTCGTGAAAGTTGTAACCTAGAGTTAAATATCCACGAGTATAACCCGAACACACAGAAAGAAACACAATCAACAAAAAGCAAGCACGGGGAAAACTCACAACAAACATAACTCAAGCAAACAGGAAATTCACAACTGAAGGACTTCATTCACATCACCATATAGTACAACAAAAGATCAGTCATGCCTACCATGCATACTAGTCATCACACCTAGCACATACTAGTTGTTCACATCATACATACTACATCTTACTGGTCCCATACATCACATAACACATCACATATTACACAAGCAAAAGGGTGGTACCACTACATCCAACCTGAAACCTCTACACGTCGTCCGCCCTGCCATCGCGGTCACCGCGTGCGGCAGTAGGCCTAGCTGGGACAGGAGGGGTGCGTCCAGGCATCGTGGGTGGAAAGGTGCCACGGCGTCAGACACTGAGTCCTCTCGGCGGTAGGAACCCGAGGGTCCCGGCGTGAGACCTAGTGCTATCAAGGGCTGGCTACCTCAACCGACATACACATACCGGGCGCTGGCGCGTGCGTCGGGTGGAGATATCGGCGGTGGCAACGAACGTCGTGGCGGTCCTGGCGACGTTAACAACGCAGGGCCTCTCGCTACGCCGACCCTAGAGATCATCCCCATTGTCACAAATGGAGCAACCAGAGTCTCGAGGTAAGCCACACGTCGGCGAGCCTCCAGAAGCTCATCCACAGCCCGACGGTGGTACTCACAAGACGCTCTGAAAAACTCCACGAGACTACGGAAGGTCTCCGTGTGGTAGCTCGCAGGGTCAGCGTAGTAAATGTCCCCAACAGGTGGACGTCCAGGAAAAGCACGGTACATCACGCCCAACTCTGGTAGGGCGTGACGTAGACGTACTACAGCTACAAACGCGACCTCGTTCAAGGCCATCGTGACTGAAGAGGCATAGCCAACAAAGACACGATCTCCCTCGTCGACGGCTGCTCTAGGGATGATGTGGACACGTGCTCCGTACTCTGACACCTGGCTGCTGATGGACAACTTGTAGACGGTGTAGTGGGGAGGTCTCTCAAAACCAGCATATTGCAGCATGAGGGACAGGACACCCATCATGCCACCTGTCTCACCCTCGGTAGACTCGTAGCACAGCGGGTAGTCAGCCATCTGCACATTTAATCGAGGAATTAGTATTCCGAATTAAATGCTAGGCTAAAAAGTAACTAATAAATGGTAAAGATGATAATGAGTACATGCAAGATGAGAAGGGAATAGTAGTAAAGAGAATAACCAGGAAGAGGTTAGTATATACATAGCAATATTACACACCTATTTATAAGGTTGTCTAACTCAAAATTTTACGTTACCTCTAACGGCCATTCTACCTAGGGTCAACCTACAGTCAGTATGGCTCTGATACCAACTTGTGAGACCCTCCCTTTTTGCAATACGATGCTATCACAAAAAGGCAGGTTCTAATTATGCATCCTGTGCTGTTCCCTGGATCAGTAGCCAGCACACATAAACACAATTTGCCATCAAGTCCATACATTACCAAAATATTACAGAGTTTGCTAGGTAGTTCAACCACATAATATTACAAGTCCAAAAGTACTAAACATTCTTATCCCTCAGATTGCCACTACCCAAACACCACAGGCATCTGACTAGGTAAGACACTAGGTAGAAGAACGGTAGGAGGCATCATAACCCGCGTCATAGTACGGTTCATCAGCATAATCTAAGTCTGCACCTAAAACAACAACGAGGCAAGGGTGAATACATTTTGTACTCAGCAAGACTTCAAGTGTTTGCAAACCTAAATATATGCAAGTTGATATAAAGTGGGTTTCTACGGTTGATTGCAGAAAGCAAAGTTTAAAGTAGATACTGAATAGTAATTCAAAAGCATAAGTCATAAAACATTTGGTAAATAAGTAAAGTAATGAGCATCATTATCAACATATCTCAACAGATCATAATCATATCCACTATCCATCCAAAGGCCAACACATGGCACAAACCACCAATATCGTCCTAGACGTAAAGACCGCTATATTTGCCCACACAGGGCACAACAGCTGAGACCAACATTGCCAACAGATGTCAAATGTTGGCTCATCTGCAGGGTAAATTCTATTCCAAATTTTATCTTCATATTTTAGCAAAAATTATTAAAACATCTTCTAACTAGTGCAAGTTCACCAAGTGCTCATAACCGAGAGCGCGGCTAATCGATTAGTTTTAACTCTGCAGAGTGGTACAACTTTACCCACAAAGAATGACTTCCCTTTTTGCAATGCATAATTACACACTTCCTTTGGTGTGTCGCCAGGGAAAGGTCATATATAACCTTTACATTACTAATTCCTGACTTTGCACTAGCCCGGTAACGACTAACCCTTACTAATGGCGGCAGAAGAACATCGTAGCACGGATCATTTCTCCCCATTAGTAAGGCGTATACCGTTGCATTGGTATGTGTCTAACCCACACCCTCGTGTGGACACCCCTACGAGCAATCCCGCAGGAACAGCCCGTGCTACTCCGGCCTTTCCCCGTGCAAAGCCAGTCCTTAGTAACTTAATTAGTTATAGCCGTCCCATACCAGCATCGTGGTTGTACGGTAATTCTTGGATCATACAACACTGAGTTCGGTCCTTAACCTGACCCGGGTGACAATCTCCCCCTAGCTACGTGTGAGCACACCCTCACACAACCGGCTATTGCCAATAAGTCACCCGCGTCCAAATCATAGTTTTATTTTCATTTTTATTAAACTACCAGTATCTTTTACTGTTATATCCAACCTTTTTAAGTTTTTCAAGAACTAAACGTCTCATTCTAAGCATGGCTAAGCATGAATAATTATTAAGCGCGTATACCCATTTCACATATTCATGTGACAATCCATGTCCTAGAGTTATCAAAGGTTCACATGGCAATATTGATTAAGGATATCCACAATTGATGGTCATAACTACCGCTAACCACAAATTAGCATTTTACTAACATAATGCATGCATGTAAAAACATTGATGAAATCATTTCAAAATCTGGGATCAACATGTTCAAAGGGTGCTTGCCTTGCGGATCGTTGTCGTCGAACTGAAGTTCGGGTTCAAAGACGGAGTCGTTCACTACGTCGGATTCTACCCGTCGTCACGCGGTACATAGCAACAAATAAAGATCCAAATAAGGCAAAAGAATACAGTTAACGAATCAAACAACGAATCAATCATACACATCAAACATTCGATCCTAAGGTTTATCTAGTGTTTCACATGCTATTAGGTTTCCTGGTAAAGAAGGTTACTTAAGTGAGGTCGTTAACTAGTTAATTGAGCAAATAATAATATGATCGAAACACCCTAAGCAATTTCATGCTAACAGATATTAGGTTGCTTTACGTCACAATTAAAGTGGTTACAACAATTTTCAAGTTATTCAAACATCTAATCTGCAATTATACGAAAAACAACACCTAGAATAAGATTCTATTTAATAAAAAGATTTTTAGCATGAACAACCCTAAATGTTTTTACATATTTGGAACATTCACAGCACATGGAGTCTAACAAAATTGGTTTCATGCGAATCAGAGTTCATTTGCTCAATTTCCATTTAAAGCACATAATCAACCTATAGTCTAAATTTGTATTTAAATTCAAACCAGTGCACAATAATTCAATATTATTTCATATTCTAGTTCTACATGCCAAACCACGAATCTACATATTTTTTTCACAATTTTTGGATAATTATTGCACAAGATATAAGCAAGTGAATCCTAGGGTTGCATATATTCCCTAAGTGGAAAATGCGTTTTCCTCGCTACTGAATACGCTTTCCAAAAACGGCAAGCCTCCACTCGGTGCACTGACACCTGGGTCCCCCGTAGCAGTCACACACGCAGAGAGAGGGAGAGAGGCTGACAGCCCGGGCCCGCTTGTCGGCGGCCCGAGGCAGTGAGAAAAGTGAGGCTCGCACGGCGGGCGAAGGAGAGGCGAGCGGCTCGAGCGAGAAGCGAGAGAAGCTGGAGGGCGTCACGGGGATCCTGAAGGCGGTCTCCAAGATGCTCCGACGGCACTGGAGATGGGTCGGCGACGATGAGGTGCGGAGCCGCGGTGCGGTGTGGGTGAGAGAAGACAACCGGGGGCTCGGCGACCTAAACCAAAGGGGGAAGAAGGATTAGTGGGGCGTGAGGAGCGTCCCGGCGGAAGGAATCGAGAGGAGGGAGCTCGAAGGTGGAGAACGGCCGCACGGGGTGGCGGCGGCGCTTCCGACCGGAAGTAAGGAGGAAGACGCAGTTCGTCTCAATGCTGCCTCGACTGAGAGTGGGGGAGGGCCTAAAGGCGAAAGGGGAGCAAGGAAAAGGGCTCGGGTGGCTTTATAGCCGGTTCAACCAAGGTTTACCGAGGGGGGGAGGAAGGAGTGGCGATCTTGCGATTAACGCGAGTCGGCGGTGGTCACGGAGGCTTGGCCGGCGGGGCGTGGGCGGCAGTGCCGCAGTCGTGTCGAATTCGCGGGCGAGGATGGCCTTGTGGGCGATTGAAGCGAAGACGCTGGCAAAGACCTTTGTGTCCACCGGGCAAAACGGCGAGGTGCGGAGGTCTCCAGTGCTGGGCGCAAGAGACAGAGAAGGGAGGGGGAGAGAGAGAAGTCAGGAGGCTGGCAGCCGGGCCCGGGACCCACTCGCAGGGAGAAAAAAAAGGAGAGGAGGCATTGTGCTACTGATCTCCCTCCCGACAACAGCGTGAGGGCAATCAAAGCAAAGTCCAACTCTTGCACTGCTTTGAGGCTTCTGGACTTTGGGAGGTTGTTGCATGCTAAGGCTTGGTAAAAATTTTATTACCTAGTTACTTCTACCATTTTACCAATTCACCCATTTACTAGTTTATTAATTGCTTTACCTATTCAACTAAATTCATGAGATTAAGTAATGAGGCTTTCAAATTCAGATTTTCAATTTTCCCAAAGCATTTTTCATTGAACCCTTATTTCAGGATGTTACAATAAATTAGAAGATTGATTTAATGAGTTTAATTATCTCTGGACTTGAATTCTAAAATCTTAAGTTAACTTTAAATAGTTCGACTCAAGATGCCTATATACATGTTTGTATCTTAAAGACCCTTGAACAGTAATCTCTAAATTAGAGTAATGCTTTAATAACAATATGACAAAGTAGAGCTATTCAGTCACATGATTAATCAAATGTTCCGTCATCGGATGAAGGAAGGAAAGAAATACCTTTGGATAATTCCCATGAATTCAAATGATAGTTTAAATGAAGCCTACCAGTCGAATTAAATAGACACAAAACCTTAAGAGAGTATTTGTCTGAAACAACCCTTTTTCAGAATGGATTTACATGCGTGTAAATCATATAAGGAACTCTGTGTTAGTTGGTACCTGAAAATAAAAATATGTATGCATGTAATAACCAATTTTGGTATAAAATGTCACACACAAAGTAAAATGAACTTTTGTTAGATTTAAACTCCTTTTGCTCGTAACCTTACCTTTCATACCCATATAATTAGAATATAAGTTAAGTCCTAGAAATAAGTACTAGTATTAATGTTTGTAAATTCTGTATTTGAGTACCCCTAGTTTAATACTAATTAATCTTGCAAAAATAATCCTTATGCATGTAATGCAAGGTTTAAGTTCATATAAGGCTTTAACGCCTTTTTAGTTGATAAACATCGCAGATTAAACTGAAGTATCGCGAAACCAAATTTAAAACACTCATAGAGAAATCCTCAGCTAATGCCAGAAAAATGAGGGAAGAGAGAGAGAGAGAGAGAAGAGTAGATTGGGTTTACTTTCTCCCGGGACAGCAGCAAGAGGGCAACAGTTCAAGGGTCAAATCGCTTTGGAAATTTTTGAGAATTGTAAACTAAGCTCCTGGTAAAGTTTCCAAACTGCTGTAAAAATTTCAAGTAAAAACTCCCTACTGTTTAATTTAGAAAATTCTGACAAGTGGGGTCTCTCAATTTTTTTCTATTTTGGAAAAAGATTTATTTGAGGGGTTAAAATGCAATATAAATTTTTTTATAAATTTAACTAGGGTTTTCAATGGTACTACTGATCTCCAATAAAAATTTTGGAATTATTTCATGAGTATTTATTTTAGAACAAATCATTTTATGCATTTTTCAAAATCCTATCTTTGCTGTTTTTGAATTTTTAAATATAATAAAAGTGATTATTATTTTCTAATATTTTTACCACAAGCAAATAGTACTGAGAGGAGTTGTTGGTAACATTTTAATATTTTTAATAATTGTACAAAATTTTAATTAAATCAAACATGGCTTGTTAAATCAATGCATATTAAATCCTTTCACTCCATTAAATGTTCCAACTTTACTTTTGACTTTAGAACAATGTGATATTAACCAAATTTACCTTAGTGTAAATATTTTATTACTATTTTACTTTTACTCTTTCACTCTTTACCTTTTTACCATTTTACCAATTGATTTTTTTTTTTTGAAATCCGAATTATAGAGTAAGTTCTCTACATATATATTACTATAATTTACTTACTTTAGATAAACAATTTATGACTAATCCCACCCAATACGTATTATATGCTACTACAAATTATTTTAGACAATCAATATAGAATTAATCCCACGGTTGCTCTGTATGAGCCAAGTAAACCTTCACATAACGGACCGGGATCTTATTCTCGGCCTTCATTGTTTCCTAATGGGACAGGGGCAGAGGATAGCGCAGGCCAACCTGCATCTCCGGATTCCTAAAGAGAGAATAGCTGTATAATTTAAGCATATATTTGGTCAGATCGATAGATCGCCACTCCCGGCCATCCCTTAGTAACAGCTCAAGCTCTGCCGCTGCCATTGGAAGCTACTCATCCATTCGTTGTTTTACGCAACGGGGAAGGAAGGGTTCATGGCAACACCGCAGGCGCCTTGCCCCGACGCCGCCGCCGCGTCCTTCTCCAGCCTCACGTACCCGTCCTCCCCCCAATCCCTCCCCCACGAGTTCTTGATCAACCAGTACTTGCTCCCGTCCGCGGCATCCACCTCGAACCCGACCACCGTCACTGCGTGGTTGAGGCTCGTGCCGCAGCCGTCGGCCGTCATGACGCCGCTCTGGTAGAGCTGGAAGCTGCTCGCGTCGACGGCCACGACCACTGGCTGGTTGGCGACGGCCACGGTGAGCGCGGCCTCGTTGTTCTTGGGCACGTCCTGGTAGCCTCTGATCGTGGCGGCCGCCGCGCGGCTGAACCGGCACGTCGCCCCTTGGGCGCCTTGGTAGGGGTACGCCGACTCGGTGGTGAGGCCGCCGCCGCCGCTGATGTACTCGAAGGCTTCGTCCATGTCTCCGCCGCCGCACCCGTCGCTGTTCCCGGAGCAGTCGAGCACCTGCTGCTCCGAGAGGGACACCAGCTCACCGGTGGTGATCTGGTGGATGCCCTCCACGGCCGCCACCGCAGAGAACGCCCAGCAAGACCCTGCAATCGGAGACCGTACGTGCCGATGTATGAAACGACCGGTAACTAAATCCAGTTATGTATGCGTGTGCTTAATTACCGCATCGGGCTTGATTCTTGACACCGGTGACGGCGCCATTGTTCCTCCAGTCTACGCCGAGGCGATGCGGAAGGGTGACATTCTCGTACTTGAATCCCGGTAACCTGCCGCCGGCTCCGGACGGCGGCATGGGCTTGTAGCCGGCGTACTGGGCGATGAACTCGTCGGCGGTGAGGTCGGCGAACTTGTTGGTCGCCAGGCGGTACTTGTTGCTGCCCCCTGCAGCACTGTTGGACCTGTCGACGAGCCCGGCGTTGGCCGTGAATACCTGGAAGCGCCGCGCCTTCTCGGCCGCGTCCTTGTACCTGCGGCCGCTCTCCGCCATCCACCGCTCGAACCTCGCCCTCATGTCCTCGGCGGCGCCGCCGCCGGTGGGCAGCTCGCGGGCCGCCAGGGAGGCACAGTTGATGGTGGCTATTAGGACGACAATGTGGTAGGCAAAAAAGGCCATGGTAGCGAGCTAGCGAGCCGATTATCTACTGGCCAAGTAATTAGGTTGAGTGCTGTGCTCTAGTAATTAATTAATCTTTCGTGTCATCGTCGTGCAGCACCTACACGACCTACATACTCGTTATATAGATCGTCCAAGGATACATCCGGATCCGGCGGGGCATAGCCTGTAGACCTCGACCGACGACGACCGTGGTCGACGTCGTCGGTCGGAGTAATGCGCGTGCATGCATGGTCCAGATGCATGTTGTCTGCAGAGCCAGCAGCCGAACCCGAACGTTAACTCATCCACCACATAGGTACAGGAGGCTAGCTGGTCAATCCGAGTTGCAAAGTGGCAGGGTACGTCAGCATTAATTTGTGTCCATGTTAGCAATGAATTAAGCGCGTGGATTTAATTTCTGGGCGTTGTGGAAATGGCGAGCATACACACTGCGATTCAATTATACTTCCTCCTGACATAAATAGTTATGACCAGAGGGAGGGAGTACAGCGGACGACCGTCAGAGTCGCATATGCATGCTCTCCCGCGGCTGTTTGGGATTAATTTCCTAGCTAGGGTTAATTTGCACAGGAAACATTTCGATTCTCAAGGAATCCTCGCATCGTGACCGGAGGATTTGCCGCCTTAATTTGTGTTGGATTTTAAGGCGGTGTTCATTTTAAGGCCACATTTGGAACTACATAGAGTAAAGGCCCCCAATTGGATCGAGGCCGGCCCTAAGATTTTTCAAGATGATACTTTGATTTGATTCGAATGATCTTAGTTTGTAATTGTGGGACCCTCATTTTTACGTCAGTAAATAACATAAATATGAGGCTCTTTAAGTGCATCCTGTGCCATTCCCATGATCAGTGGCTGGCACGCACAAACACGATTTGGATATTACAGCCACACAGATACACATTTTTATTACATCACAAGTTTTATAGTGATATTACAATACCAAAAGTAGCAGGAAATTAAAACCATGTCTCATAGTATGCCAACTATTCCATAACTCCCACAAACTAGCTATTTGAGATGAACCTAGAAAGATCAGTCGTCGCTAAAATTCGCAGGTTCCTCATATTCATTTCCGTCATTATCGTAATCTTGCTCTTCACCTAAAAACATTGTTGAAGCAAGTTGAGTACATTGGTACTCGCAAGACTTTGTAGTGTATGCAATTCCTGGAATATATGAGGCTGAAATAGAAAGTGGGTTTCTACGGTTGTTTTGCATAAAGCGAAAGTTTTGATTGAGGTAATACTTGAATAGTAATGGAAAGCGTAAATAAAACTTTAAAGACATTTTAATAAGTAATTGAAATAACAAGTAATAAAAAGATAATAACATTTTACTCACGGCCCTTTGTGAGTAAAATAATGAACAAGACCCTCCATGGTCTTAACAAGTCCAAAATGACTGTAAATGACATTTATACAGAATTGAATCATTTCCAAAGCATTTGAAAAAGTTTTTGGAAATAGAAAACAATTAACTAGTGCTGGTTAACCAAGTCATCCATGACCGTGGATACGGCTATTCGAATAGTTTTAGACTCTGCAGAGTTTGTACTGCTTTACCCACAAGATATGTTCTCCCTTTTTGCAAGCTATAAGACACACTTCCTTTGGTATGCCCGCGAGGAGTTCATAACGAAACTGTTCGATTATTTGAACCTTAACTTTGCACTAGCCCGGTGGCGTTACCCACGACTATGATGGAAGCAAACAAACGGTGAAGCAATAGTATCCAGGAGCCCGCGGCTCAAAATGGTACAACAACAAATTCATAGCCAGGCGTACACGTTACAGGCGGATGCCAACACCGGTGATGACACCTCTCGAGCAAACCAATACGGAATGCTCGTGCTACAACTGCCTACCAATGTGCAAAGCTAATTCCCAAATGATTTAATAAGTTAAGATCGATACCCAAGACTTGTGGATGTCGGTTATCTTGGATCATGCAACACTACGTTCGGTCCTTAGAGTGACATGGGCGATACTCCACTCTATCTACATTACACGTTAAAACATGTACAACCGGCTATTGCCAATAATCACCACGCGTCGAAATCATAGTTTTATTTTCATTTTTATCAAACTACCAAGGTATCGCTTGCATCGCTTAAACAAACCATAAAAGATTTCATAAAGAAAAGTGCGGTGTAAACATTTCCAACTTTGACCTAAGCAGCTAAGCATATGCGGTTAATAAGCGATTATACCTGGTTCAATGAACTTAACCATTCCTATGGTTTTTCATGGATCGTATGTCCAACATGATTAAGGGAATCCATCAATTTGGGTTATAACTACCAATTAACAAAATAAGGATTTATCAAAATATATAAGCATGCAGAAGATTCTTAATCACATTTTAGTTGATTATGAAATCTGGGTTCAAAATGCTCAAAGGGGTGCTTGCCTTGCTCCTCACGGTGTAAAGCGGATCTCGTGTCGATGGCGTGATAATCTCGGCGTCTATATGTCGATTAAGAACATAGTAAAAAGAATATTTCAATATCGATGAAGAAGCAAATACACAAATAATAAAGATAACAGTTGAAAGATTCAAATAAAACCAATTCAAATCAACCAATGATAGCAATCATTTCATCACTTCATGTATTAGCTAAGTCGTTAAATTATAGTCCTAAGGATTAAAGTTTTAGGGCATACAACACGGCTATCTTCTTTGTGTATTATTTCATTCTAATTTACGAATTCAGGAAGCTAAGATTGTAGGTTTATTTTTTTAACAAAGTTCATTTGTAGGGTGTATGACTAATTGTACTAATACAAATTAGTATATAAAGCAACCTTAATCATATGTAATGAAAGAACATGGTAAATCCTAACTTTTATCTTACTAAATGGTCCTAATCAGTGTAATGAGCACAAAGAAACAAATTTTATTCATTTTGGATCATTTTTGATCAAGTTATTGCAATCATATTAAATTTATACATTAAATAAAGTCCTAATATGAAATTTTCACAAACTAGTTCCAAATCCAAATCTAATTGCATATTTGGACAGTACTTGACCCAAGGATTCCAACAAAGTTGGTTTCACTCAATTTAGACTTTATTTGCAAAATCTCTAAATGACACATATTTAAATTCCTCTCTTTAAATTCAAATTCATATTTAACTTATTAAACAAGTTCAAGATATTTTTGCTGATTATGAAACTAGGGAATTTATAATGAATTTACAAATTTGTTTCATTCAATTTTGGAGCTATAGGTAAAAGTTATAAGCATTTGAATTAAATTGGTTTACTAAAAATCCAGATAATAGAATAATACGCTTTCTAAAAAGGAAAACGTATTCCTTTGATTCTGGCGCTGGGTTTTGATTAGGTGGCTGTACTGGTGACTGGGCCCGATCCAAAGATCTTGCGCTGTAACGCACGCTTGCACATGCGCACTGTGTGCGGTTCGCACTACGCGTTGACTGATCAAGCAAGCGATCGCGGCCACACCGCCCACATAGCGGCGAGGGCTTGGCTATTGGCGCAGCGCAGGCGTGAGACTGACCTCCGGGCAGCGTGTAGACACGCAGTGAGAGTTGGCCCGTCCGACCTCGCCGTGACTCTCGGCGGCGTCGATCGAAGTTTGGAGGGTTCCTACGGCATCGGTGGACCACGGTGAACCTAGGGGACTACTTAGATCACTGGGTAGTGCTCGGAGGAATCGAGCTCGGCGGTGACCGGGTGAAGCTCACTGGCGCAAGGCGGCGATGCTACGGTCCAATCGGGAGCGAATGGCTATGTGTATGAGCTTTAGGAGATCATAAGGACTCTATTCATGCACTTAGATCGGAGGAAGGGTGAACGGGGCAGTGTTCCTCACCGTCTTGGCGATAAAGCGGGAGGTTGCCAGTCGGAGCTCCTCCGGGTGGTTCGAGCTAAAACAAATGCAAAGGTTTCGGTGAGTATCAAGGATACTTTAGGGGCGATCAATCAATGCTTTCCTTACCGAGGCGTAGCAATTTGGAGTTTCCCCCAAATCGAGTTTCGCCGGAGATGGAGAAGAAGGGCTCGGCTCGGTCGATTTTGGGCGTGAGAAGGAAAATGGCTGGGTGCTCTTGGCTTGTTTGGGTTTGAGCGATGTACTCTCCCTTAAATAAGTACGGAAGGTGGTAGGGTCCGGTTACGATTGGGAAGAAAAGAAATGGCGTCGGTCACATGTCTCTCGAAAGTTCTCGGCCATTTGGACAGGCAAGGTATGGGCAAGAGGCTTCGTGGCAGCAGCTTGTCGTAGCACCTCGAGGCGCTGTGCATGCGAGAAACGCCAAGGAGGTGAGGCGGTAAGGTTGGCTCTGTCGGCAGAGAGAGTGAGAGAGATAGAGAGGAAGGAAGAAGAAAGATCTGGCAAAAGGGGTCCACACGGCAGTGGTGTTGGCGCCTGGGCTGGCCAAAAAGCCACCGGATACGTGGCCCCACACGTCAGCAAAAGAAGGTTCTAGGGTGTTTTCTCCAGACAGCACAGCAATCAAAAATTAATTCCCGGGTCAGGTCAAGCCCAGATTTTTCGAAACTTTTTGTCCAAGTTGATGGTTAAGTTATCTACTTCCAGTAAAAATTTGAGATTAAAATGATCTACCATTTAATTATAATAATTCTGACAACAAATGCTGCACAAAAAAAACCAATTTAGTTTTTGAATTGATTAAAGGACTAATTCAACCTATTTAATTTTGAAATTTTTACTGAAGGTGTGTTTATATATAATTGACCTACCATAAAAATTTCAACACTAAATTCTTATTATTTAATTCTCCATAAATCTTTTATTGATTTCTGCAGAATTTCAAATTCGCCTAAAATAAATGCTAAAACATAGCAAAAATACTTATTAATTTTTGAAACTTTTTGTGGGTGAAGATAATGTGTCTGAGGTCTTATGATAAAAATCCCAAGGTCTAGATTGCTCCACCACTCTCTCTAAAAATCTGACATTGGTCAGGGCAGCAATTGAGTTTATTATTTAAATTTGTTTTCTTTACTAGTAAAAGCATGCACATGATCTTTTGACCAACTAGGGATATCTTCTAGGGTTTGACCAGGTTATACAAGATTTTTACCATGGTAATTTCATTTCTTACCAATTTACTATTTTCTCCTTTCTTTTCTTTTCTTTCTTAAATTCCATTATCCATTTCAACAATTAATTCAACCAATAGATCAAATATCAATAAATGCACATAAAATCAAGAGATGCAACACAATACTGATTTCACATTTTTAATATTTGATTTTTATTACTTTATAAATTTGAGGATGTTACTGTAATATCTTCCTTGAAATTTAGTGGGACATGGGAGCAGTGGACAGGATGTGGTGACTAAAATCGGCACCAGTTCGTCTCAAAAGAAAATATTAGTTCCCGTTTTGTCGGTTTCAATTGAGTATAGCTTTACAATGGAGCTGATTTCTAAATGCTGTAGCGCATGAACCTTTTTTCGGTGGAGAGAATGAATTTATCTCGCCTAGCTTGTACTATTGATTAACGATTAATGTTCCAGCTGGCTCTGGAGTTTGATCTGTCTTGCATGCTACGACCCACACATTTGCTTAAGTTTAGGAAGGATTATCGTTTACAAGTTTTGGCCTTGAATTTTCTACTTGTGACCTGTAGATACGTCCATGACAAACTTGTAACGCCCTGATTAGTGTAATTAGTTAATTAAGTGATTAATCGAGTTTGAGTGGTATTTGGTTCTTAATTTGGTCTCGTTCGTGTTAGGGTTTAATCGTTCGAGCCGTTTTGATCGATTTTGATCCAAAACCCTAATTTGTGATTTTGCTAGAATCCTTTGGCAACCAAAACCCAAAAGCCTTCCTTTGGGATCCCTAAACCTATCCCAAGAACCCTCCGAGAAAAAAAACTCTGACCTTCGAAGCAATTCCGCAAAGAAGTCGGAATTTCTCCGCTAGGGCCAGAGCTACCACCGGCTTGTGGCCGGTATTACCAGGCCCTTGAGGCTGTACTGCCAGCCGAGCGGTCGGGGTTACGGGGTAGGGCAAAGGCGCCCATGCCGCTGCCCGGTTTGCCCGCCACCTCAGCCCTTCCAAAGTGTTCCTCTCCCTCCTCTAAAGCCAGCTGATACTTTAGGCTTGGAAAGTATCATAATTTGGCTTGTGCTTTTGTACCAAATTGTATGCAAAATAGATTGATTTAGGTTTAAATTTGAATTCTATGTTTAACATTTCAACAATTCAAAATCATTTTAAATTGTGTATTTGTACTGTACTTTTGTTATATCTCAATGTCTATAGTCTTTGATGTTAGTAATAGTTATTTATTTTTGGCCTGAGGCTTACCTAAATTCCGGCTCCGCCGCTGTCTATCGATAGATAGATAGATACATTGCATTGTAGTATCCAGCTGAGCTGAGCAGATGCAGTTGTGGGGAAAATAAGATTAGTTAAGTCATAAAACCGTAGTCGACTTCAAATTGCACAGCACAACGAAGGAGAGGGAATGAAACAGAGTAGGTCTAAAAAAAGTCGGATGACAGAGCAATAGGCTGGTTGGCTACTGGTCATGGACGATGAGCTTGGCCTTGGCGTCTCCCTCCTGGATCTGGTACATGTCACCGAGCCCCATGTGCGCCATGAGGAACCAGACCAAGGTGATGAGCTCGCCGCCGCGGCTGAGCTGCTGAATGTGCGTGCTCCCCCGGCACTTGCCCGCCGCGAACGTGAGCATCTCCACCCACACCCTGCCCACCACCTCCCACATGGTGTCCTCCTCGAGCTCCCTGAGCACCTTGGCCAGGATGCAGGCGTTGAACAGCACCGACTTGCTCCGATCGCCCTTCACCTCGCTAGGTTCCTTGGATGTGTTCACGCTCAGCAGCATCCTCCGGGCGTCGTCGTGGTCGGGGTCCCACACGGCCGCCGACTGGAAGAACCGTCGCGCCTCCGCGCACGTGTCCCGGTACCGGAGCAGCCCGATGCCCGCCGTTGCCGACAACATCTCCGGCTGCTTGACCAGCAGGTACAGCATGTACTCCGACAGGGTCTTGCTGATGGACTTCATATCGTCGATGCCTTTATTGGGCACGGTAGCTTTCTTGGTGGGGAGGCAGCACAAGTCGGTGGCGATGTGCCACAGCAACAAGGACTCGTCAAACTCCCTCAAGGTGACGCTGCCCATGAGGGCGTCGAACCTCTCCTTGTCATTGATCCTCTCCTTGAGCGCCTCAAGGGCTCCGTTTCCACGGTGGCTGCTCCTTCCCTTCATGTCCAGCTGGTGCTCGACTTGCGTGGCCACATCCTTGATTCCTTCGAAAAAAATCTTCGAAAACAAGGACTCGTCAAACTCCCTCTCCCTGACGGTGGCCACGAGGGCGTCGAGCCTCTCCTTGATGCCCTCCTTGAGAGTCTCAAGGGCTCCCTCTCCACGGTGTCTGCTCCTTCCCTTCGTCTCCTCGTACGCCTTGTCCTTGACTTCCCTGGCCGCATCCTTAATTCTTTCAAAAACAAACGTGAGTAGAAAGGGCTCCTCCTCTCCTTTGCTCCTGCAGCTGAGAGGCTTGCGCCGTATGAAGAAGAATTCGCCAAAGACTTGCTCCTGCTGCGGCTGAGGGGCTCCTTTGATCAGCAGGGCTGCTTTGATCCTGTTGATGAGGACCATGAGGTAGTGCAGCGCCTTGGCAAACCACTCCAGCACCCGCGTGCAGGAGAAGCCGTCCTCCTTGTCCGGCTTGCCCAGGCAGTAGCTGACGAGGTTCAGCTGCGAGGTCCTCTCCGACCAGCGCCTCGTTAGCAGCCGCGGCCGTAGCAGCCTGATCACCGCCCTCGGGGTCCTCTCCTCGAGGAAGACCAGCGTCCAGTTGGAGGAGAAGTGCATGACAAGTGCGGCCGCGTCGAGCGCCAGCCCGCCAATGAGCAAAGCGTAGGTGATGCGGACGTCGACACGATGGATGCTGTCCTTGTCGAGGAGGAAGAAGATGGCGAGGGCGGAGACGAGGCAGACTGAGCCGACGAAGCGGAGGACCCAACCGGCCTTGCTATGGGCGACGGGCGCCTTTGTGTACACCATGTCGTAGATGAAGTTGAGCTCCACCTCGATCACCTCGAAGGCCTTCCTGGCTGTCATGTCCACACCCTCGAGGAAGTAGGCCTGGCTGATCTTGCGCTCCTTGTAGCTAAGGATGAGGTTGACGAAGAGGACCCGGAAGATGCGGAAGAAGTCGTACGCCTGCGCCTCCACGGTCTTGTCGCTGGTCTTCACCAGCCGGGCTGCCTCGTCTTGCTCCAGGGCATCCTGGACCTTCTTGGCGTCACCGTCGGCGATGATGATCTCGACCGCCAGGCCGGCCTTCTCCTTGGCGTCGAACTCGGTCATGAGCTTGGCGTAGTTTGGGCCGGGGTCAGGGTCGCCGATGATTTTCTTGCGGAAGCCCTTGACGCTGCCGGAGTAAAGCGAGTAGGTGCGCTCGCCGTACTTGATGATGCCAACGACGAATATGAGGACGGTGGCTGGGATCATGTTGTTGCCCTTTACAGAGCAGGAGAAGATGACGATGGCGGAGAAGAGCTCGAAGCCGAGGCCGATGAGGTGGCGGGGCCAGAGCTCGTTGTCTTGAAGGGAGTAGGCGGTTATGGTGTCAGGGCCGCCCAGGTGGAGCAGCAGGAACGGCGTCCAGAAGGCGAAGATGATGGGACTGCTGTTGCTGCCGCCGCTGTTGCCGGCGCTGGCGGCGGCGCCGCCTGGCCCGCGCTTGAGGCCGGAGGCGTGTGAGATGGTAGAGCTCTGGCCGCCTCCGTTGCCGCCGATGTTGCCCATGTTGTTGAGGAGGAGGCCGAGGGCGAGGTCGGCGACCCAGTCGGCGAGGAGGTAGCAGGACCAGACGACGAGGCGGAGAAACGGGTGGGTGGAGCGCTTGCGCATGGGGCCGAGGAAGATGAGGAGCACCTGGAGGGCGAGGCTGAGCAGCACCACCACGCGGATCTCCCAGTCGCTGTCCTTCTGCGGCACCGGAGGGGTGAATCCTCCCATGGCTTGCCTTGGCGTAGACGACGACGCCCGTTCGAGCTATATATATTACCTGTGTATGCCTGCTTGTTCCCGGTGATATATCTGTCCTACAGAAGCTCACAAGACAAATCCAAGGAAGGAATTAAGAATTAATGCAACACACAATGCGTCTAGCTCTGCATGCATGCGTCTAGCTCGATCGATTAGACTAGCTAGACTCGCCGTGCATGGCATGGGATGGATCATGCATGGAACCCTGCACTGCACTAGCTAGTCAGTACAGTAGCAACCGCAACTGCATCATGCGTGCATGCATGCTTGCTTGTCTCCTATATATATAGTACGCCGATCAGAGCCCAACGATTGATAGTACAGCTTACACCTTACAGATGGTATATAAGTCTTTTGTTTTTTATTTGCAAAAGATAAAGGGTAAAGTCAAAGCACCTAGGTACTTTGGACCACTCCCTTACACAACGATAGAATAAAGAGAGGATTCGCATTGCATTGCATTGCATGGGTGTGCAGCGCAAGGTAATCAAAGCAGGGTGAATGTGAATATAATCTGTCTGCAGGCTCTCTACATTCGAATCTAATCATCACACACACGACACAACCCCCCCAAAAAAAAATCCTTCTGGCAGCTAGTGTTTAATTCGTTAGCTCTGTACGTAATGCGTATGCAATGCTAGGCAACCACGCATCAATCAGTATGTACATATATATATATGCATCTAACCAATCAAACGATCGATCATGCATACACTGCATGCGGGTATATATATCTTTAGCTAGCTACAACTTTGGTCTCGTTGAAGTTGGTTTCATCACGCAACTTGTAGCTCACATCGATCAGTGTAAGAGACAGCGTCAGGAGGATCAAGCTCTAGTCTGGTCGAGTTCTTGCAACGGAAGCAAGCAAGGAACGATGCCAGTATCGTACGGATCGTCTGCCATATGGTCCCTTTGCATTTCTTCTTTCCCCCGTCATCGGCTGCACGGCAGGCACTAGCTAGTTGCAGCATGCATGCATGCATGCATGCGTATACCCTTTTGCAGTTTGTACGCTTCGAACAGTCCCTCCTTAATTTGTACCTTTAATTTCGTCGGTCGTTTGTTTCTTATAGCTCCAACCCGTACGGCCGTACTTGTATTCTATATATATATGATGGGATAGAGATTAACATAACATAATTCAGTTGATCGATGTACATACCCCTCTATCTTTTTGAGCATGCAACTTAGGGAATAGCAAAACCAACTCGAGATATATATGTAGAGCTAGTGATTAATTCGTTAGCTCTGTAATGTGTATCTAATGCTAGGCAACCACGCATCAATCAGCATGTACATATGCATCTAACCAATCAAATGATCGGTTATGCATACACTGCATGCGGCTATAACTTTAGCTAGCTACAACTTTGGTCTTGTTGAATACGTGCGGGTATACACTGCATGCATACAGCGCATGCATGCATATACCCATTTGCAGTTTGTACGCTTCGAACAACCCCTTTAGTTTGTAGCTTTAATTTCGTCGGCGGTTTGATTCTTACAGCCAGCTCCAACCCCGTACAGCGGTCCGTACGTGTGTTCTATATGATGCGATGAAGGTTTTCTCAGGGTTAATTCTCCTTCCTCCTTTGCCAAGCCTTGCTAGTCTCGGGACGAGATTATTATAAAGAGGTGGGATTGTGACACCATAAATTTGTAATTAACGATAATTACGCTTAATTAAGCTAATGAGTGTTTAGTCGTGCCTTGATTTGATTTTTAGATCTTAATTTGGAGTTATTTGTTTTCGGAGTCTTTTCGTCATTTTGTTCGTGCTGTTTCGACCGATTTAGACTTAAAACCCTGATTTTCGAGTTCGGTCAAAATCTTTTGAAATCTGTAGTAACCAAAACCCTAAAGCCTTCCTTTGGAGTCCCAAAACAATTCCCTTGAATCCCAAAGGATCAATCCAGAAGTTCGAAGCAAAGTTGAGAAGAAAGCCTGAAGTTTTGCTGCTGGGCGGCAATACCGCCAACCAGGGGGCGGTATTACTAGCCGGGCGGTATTACTAGCCGGGCGGCATTACAGCTCGAGGGGAGCGGTACTGCCGACCGAGCCGGTCAGCTCGGGCATGCTTGCGTCGTGCCGGCGATTGTGCCTGCTGCCCAGCCAGCTCAGTGTCTCTAGAGGGTTCCCCTCTTCCTCCTTAAAACCCCAACCCCTCTCTATCTTGGCAAAATATCCGGTGCAACCACTGTTTTCGTGCAACCACCGTGCAACCCTACTAAAAAAAGTTCCAAAAAATTCTGAAAAAAATCATGGATGTACATCTCAACTTACCCCATCTACGTATAAAATTTCATGATCAAATACGTCCTATGCTAGAAGTTACAAAAAAAAACAAATTTTCGCTTGGAATCTTGCTACAGTAGACAGCATAAAATTTGTTTTTTTTGTAACTTCTAGCATATGACGTATTTGATCATGAAATTTTATACGTAGATAGAGTAAGTTGAGATGTACATCCATGATTTTTTCGGAATTTTTTGAAACTTTTTTTAGTAGGGTTGCACGGTGGTTGCACGAAAACGGTGGTTGCACCGGATATTTTGCCCTCTATCTTTCCCTCGTTCCCTCTCTCTCCCAGCCGATCTCTCTCCCCCCTCTCTTCCTCTCTTCTTTCCTTTGGTGAAGCGTGGATTTGAGGTTGTTTCTTGAGCTCCCCGACTACAAGGTGAAGATTAGAAGCCTCCTTGAGCTTCCTTTCATCTCCTCCTCTCTTTTTGTTAAAGAGAGATTGATCGGAGACCGTTCTTTGTAGTTCTCCGGCCGAGCTGCAACTAAGGAGCAAGGAATGAAGCAATCCAAGGTGTGGAGAGTCTTCCTAAGGCCCTAGAGAAGCCTCAAGACCGGTGGAATCGATTCCTGGATTGATTCTTCAGGTTTTGAAGGAAACCCTAGCTTTTCCCCCTCTTTTCCTTTTCTTCTTTTTGAGTTCTAGCTCTAGAAGTTGCGGCTTGAGGTGTGGATCGTGTCTGTGAAACCTTAATCGAGTTTCTTAACCGGTGGAATCAACTCCAAGATCAATCCGTTAGGTTCTGATCTCAGGCTTGAGGTGTGGATCGTGTCTGAGAAACCCTAATCGAGCTTCTTAACCGGTGGAATCAACTCCGAGATCAATCCGTTAGGTTCTGATCTCAAAGCCCTAGGTTTTCCTGTTTCGCTTTTCTTTTCTCTTTTGTTCTAACCCTAGAAATCTTAGTTCTAATAGTAGGTTGTTGCTTCACTGATTCGCTAGATCTAGGTTAAGCTTCGAAGATTTAGTTAGCGCGATCGATTTGTTCCAAGAACCCTAATCGACTCTTTGATGGATTTATTCATCCAAAAGTCATTCTCCAAGAACCCTAATTTTGGAGTTTTCTTTGAACCCTAGCTCCAAAGACTAGAGAAAACGACCCTCGAGTAAATCCAACACCATCGAAGTTCGATTCCCGCGAAAGGATCGACTTTGAGCTCGATTCAGGGTTGGAATCGAATTTGGCACCAATTGGGGTTTTTGAGTTCGGAGAGTTCGATTGTCATGTGAAGAGTTTTTAGATGCGGGTTAGACCGCATGAAACCTTGTTGTGCAAAAAGAATCAATAGTTAGTTGCGAATCCTTTCGTTTCGAATCGATTTGCAAAAAGTGCATTATTGTGCTTTTTGGAGTAACTCCGAGTTTAAAAGTTCCAAAAATCACAATAATGGCACATATTAGTTCTTCGTGCCACGAAGGTTCCACTCTTGCGAAAAGAATCGAATCGAAATCCCTAATTCGATCTTTGTCAGATTTATTTGTTAAAAAGGTCAAATTCTTGAGCTTTGGAGTTTTCCTTGAAATTCTAGCTCCAAAAGCTAAGAAAATGACTCTAGAATATATCCGATGTCGTTAGAGTTCGATTCTCACAAAAGAATCAAAATTGAATTTGATTCGGGTCAAAAATCGAAATTTGACAGTAATTAGGGTTATCGAGTTCGAAAAGGTGGAAATTAGATCAAACGAACTCAAAACTTTTTGAGACCTACGTGGATGGGTCCCTGGCGTCACTAGGAACCTAACTGTGTGATCGTCTCGACGTTTCGAATCCGTCGGTACAAAATCCCCATTTTGCAAACACTAATTTTCCCTGACGTGTGGCACTACCGTCCTTATGGAGCCGGTACTGCGGAGATGTGGTGCTACCGCCCTCAGCACGTCGGTAGCTAATTTCCAAAGAGCCCCCTTCCTACCGCCGGCACTACCGTGCCTTATGGCCGGTACTACCGGGCATGAGAGCGGCGCTACCGGGGTTAAACCGCCGGTACTGTAACCTTGTGTAATTATCTTCGTAACCGTGTGTAAGTGGATTGTTATCCCCTGTACATTTCATTCCTTCTTCTTCTAATTGAAAAAATCACTAGGAAAAGAAGAAGAAGAAGAAGAAGAAGAAGAAGAAGAAGAAGAAGAAGAAGAAGAAGAAGAAGATAATAGAATTTCAACAAGGATCAGCAGGAGGTTGAGGACAAGAAGAAGAGATCGGTGTCTCAGCTGCCAGGCTTCCTGAGCGTGCGAGTGTTGCGAGGAGTAAACCTTGTCAATCGTGACGCTGCAGGCGGTGAGTGGTGACCTCCTACGGCGTTGTGCTCTACTTGGACAATCAGGTTTTTTTTTCCTTTTCTTCTTGTTTTTCATGTTTATTTATTTTTCAATATCGTTAGTCACTATATATGTTTTACTCGTGTGTATGTGCCTTGTTCTTAATAATGAAACATGTATGAATCAACTGCCACAAGACCTGAACATTGGCTGTGTTGTGGATGTGTGCACTTACAGATCGATGCATGCAACCAGTGAGGTAGATGAGTGATGTGATCACCTCAAAACAAGTGGAACCTTTCCGATTTATTGCAAATCAATTGTATCAATAATCACCTCCACAGGGCAGCCATTTAGTCCCTAGCTCATCTTATGAATACTTATATACTAGTGCTACGGAAAGAGAAAAGTACAGAAATTCTGAAAGCGATAAGCAATTGAAGGGAAAGGTTGAAATACCCCAAAATTTTCAAAACGAGTTTGAATTAGACTTTATTCGCATTTTATGATTTTTCTGAATTTATTTGGATTTTTTTTCGAATTTATTTGGATTTATTTGATTAAATTACGGATTTTTGCCGTTTTGGGAAAGTTTCAGCGCTGGTGCGCTTTCCTCTTTCGGCTTTGCGCCTTCGCTTTGCGCACGCGCCTCGCCCGCTCGGTCGTCTCCCTCGCGCGCCCGCGCCCTCGCTCGAACCCGCCTTCGCCTTCGCGCACGCGCCCCGCGCCAGGGCGCCTTGCTCCTGTGCATCTTCGCCCCGCGTGACCTCCTCGCCATGGCGCGCTTTCTTCGCCGCCGATCCGTCGCCGTCGCAGCCCTAGCCCTTAGGGCTCTCCACCTCCCGCCGCCTAGCGCCGCGCCCCGAGCCCCACGCCGCCGTCCCGTCCCGTCGCCGCAACCCTGCTCCAGTCTCCGCCGCAATCATGAGGCCCCGCCGGCTATTTAAAGCCCTCCCGGCCGCCATTTGTGGACCACCGAGCTCGCCTCCACTCCCTCTTTCGATTCCTCTCTCTCTCTCGCTCTGTAGTGAGCTCCGTGGCCGCTTCCACGGCCGCTTCCTCCGCTTCCGGCTGCACGCCGCTAAGCCGCCCGCCGCCGCCTCCCCGATCAAACCCTAGCACCGGGGTAAGTTTCCTTTCCTCAAGCCCCACTCGAGCCGTGACCCAAAGTGCGATAACGCACTTGTCTCCCTCGGCTCCGGCGAAAACGCCACCCCGCTCCGGCCGGCACCCTTCACCCGCCACTGTCGCCCGGACCCCACCAGTCAGCCTCACCCGCTCGAGCCCAGGCCCGCTGCCAGCGACCACCTCCTCGGCTCAACGCCATGCGGCCCCACGCGCCAGTTTTTTTTCCCCCCTCACTCCCTCCTCTCTCTGCCGCTCGGGCCTTTGTCGAGCGGCCTGGCGTAAACATGGGCGGCCCGATAGCCTCCTCTTGGCGTGCTGGCCGAAACTGGTCTTGGCACGGCCAGCGTGAATAAAGGCCCTGCTTCATTTTTCCTTTTCGATTTTAATTTCAGAAATCCTTTTTAATTTATTTAAATATCCAAAAATACCCCAAAAATACGAAATTATCGAGAGCCCAAAAATGCCCCAAAAATACTTTTCCGAACCGTTTCGAGCCACCGAATCCAAAAATGCCCTCCGTTTCTCAATCCGGAGTCTCCAAAATTCCCAAATGCCCAAATCGCCCTTCCTTTCTCTCTCTCGGCCCGGTTCCGATTTCCGTTTCCGTTTCGTTTGATTTCTTCGTTTTTCGTTTCTTTATTTTCATTCGTACTCTTCGAGTTAGATCCGGACGTTGTACAATTCCCAGAGCCCTCGCGATTCCCTGAGCAGAGCGGACCCGACAAAGAGCCGATTTCAACCGCATCAACGACACTTCGTCCGTCGATCGCCAGCAAGGCAAGCCGTACACCATTGATCATGTTGAACCTATTCATGCCTTATTATAGTTAATTACTATTTTCTACCGCATTACTTTACTGTATGTTGAAATATTGCAAATCCGTTTACTTTAAGAATGACTTGATTCTTAGTTAATGCCGATTTGCTCATGAGACTTCCTTGAAAAATATTGAACCTAATTACCTCCTTGTGACCTTAGGTTAATTAATATTCGATAATAATTATTATTATCCTGTTAGTTTAGTCAAATGTTTTGAGAATGGAAATAAAAATTTGCCGAACCGTTGGTTCGGTTATGTTTGGAAAAGTGCTACGGTTGGGGGACAGAATTGGATAAATCCCGGAGAGGATGAGTTCCAATCCCCGGCTGATGATTAATGCCATGGTTGGTTGTGGTGGCTGGTACAGTTGGTACCGGATTGGTTTGTGGATCGGAAAAGGCTTGGTCTTTGGCAATGTAAGGATCATAATCCCCTTGAGCAAAGTAAATAACTTAAGAACTCGTTCAACCACAGGTTGGGCCGGTCAACTTCGTTGGCTTGACTCAACATAGCTCGGTACATTGTACTTTCCCTCGGAATACCTATAGGAGCAGGGTTACCTTCCCAGGTGTGGGAGATGGTCCAATGATTATGGGAGTGAAACGAAAGTGTGCACGAGGAAACTGTGGCATTTCGGGTTCACAGCGGTAGGTGCCACAAAGAAGCGGGACCAAGCACTCCACACCGCCAAGTGGGGACCGGGATAATGTGGAGCAAAACTCTACAGGATAGGGGTGAAGAGGGAAATGTCCAACGAAAAGCTATGATAACCTCGATCCGACCGCATACGCATTTAAGTTGCGTGTTAAACTCGAGTTGGCATTAACGATCGTGGAATCTTGTGGGTAAAGTGAACACCTCTGCAGAGTGAATAAATGGTATTCGAATACGGGTGCTTAGGTAAATGAAGCTAAGTTTAATTGGGGTGAATCCCGTAACCTAGCTCAAGTAGATCTTGGTGCATGTTTTGAGAATGTGGTTTAATGGCGATGTGGTTTAATGGTGATGACTTTGTGAATGGAACCCCCCTGGATTACTATTATTATGGATTGTGTTTTAAATGTAAAATGATGTTACAAATAAAACTGCATCCACAAATACTTTAACCTTGTACCAATATTGTGCTACATCCTTGCATGTAATATTCAGTGTTTTCCGTACGACTTGTTGAGTACTCCCGTACTCACCCTTGCAACCCCGACCCCCTCTCAGAGTTCGAAGAAGCTGGAGCGTTCCAGGAATGCGTAGATGGCAACTTGGTTTTGAGGTCTTAGTCTTTTGCTCAGGCCTGCCTGTGCGGTGTTTTGCTTGTAAGTTATTCGGGCCCGGCTGCGCCCTCTTCTGTAAAAACCCTGGCCGTTAGGCCTTATATTGAATAAAATTGTTGGAATTTGACTTTTGCCTGGCAATAATATGCTTGGTTCCTGGCAGCTAATCATCATGGGTAGCTGTCGAGGCGTACGGATCTGCCCCTAAAAAGGCGGGCCGTCACAAGTGGTATCAGAGCCTTGGCTTGACCATAGATTAAGACCTTAGGTTGGTATAGAAAAATTTTTCAAAATTATCTTCGGCGTACAAACAAAATGAATTTCGAAAATATAAGTATTATTCTTTGTCTCCTTCTTCCCCTGCTACCTTATCTTCTTTAGAGCTTCTTATCCCTCCCGGTCTTGTTTTAAAGTTTTGCCTGCCCTTCTAAATTTCAAAATCCCCGCCGATCTTCGCCAGCAGCTTGGGGATGATGCCTTCAGCAGTAGTTAGACCGTTAGTCGTAGAAGTTGTACCCTTCTTTGTTTTAGGCTTTTGTAATGTAAAATGGGTTATGCCGAACCTTAAAATGGTTTTGTGCATGATCCATGTCTTATAAAAATTGCTAAGTTCTCTATCTCTGTGATTTTGATTGCTTAAACTATCTATATATCCCCGTCTAATTCAAAGGTTCCCTCAATTCATCTGAGCCCCATCTATTCTTGCTATTCTCACCCCATGCCCTAAATTCTTACTCGTCTTTTTCGCTTTCCTCAAAACCCTGCAGGCCAGAAAAGAAAGTCGATCGAGACCATGACAGATTTTGGATCAAAATTCTGCATAATGACTCGGCGAGAAATGAAGAGTCAGTAAATCACCCAGTCAACGTAGCTCAATTACTAGCCATAATGGAAAGAAACAGACAACAAGCGGAAAGGCACCATACGCAGTTATTGGAAAGAATTTTCGAACGGCTAGTTGAAAAACCTCAAGAACACACCCAAGGAAATCTGGACAGACAAGAGGAAAGTACAGCGATGGGATGTCTGCATGAATCCGACTACCATACCAGTGATATTCCCAGGGAGATGGACCCTCAAGCTAGTAGGATGAAAGAATCTTTGGAAGAATTACAGAGGAGCCTGAAGTTCCACACCTCAGCCATAAAGGACATGTAAATCGGTAATGGACAAATGGATAGCAATCGAAGAAGCCCGGAATGAATTAAAAATAATAAAAAAGAGAAAGAAAGAAATTCAACAGACATGGAAACCGACTCCCACCCAGATCGGAGGAAAGACCCCAGTCCTCACCCAAGGATTCCCTAACAAAAAGCATTCAAAAGAAAAAGAGCAACCAACACCTGCGAAACCTCATTAAATCGGTTAAGTGCTACAAGCGCAATGGAGACCACTGTCGCAATTGTCCCACGAGGTGGGATAAATGCTATCATTGCGACAGATGGGACATTTCAGACGCAATTGCCCAAAGAAAAGTCTACCGACCACTGGTAGCCCAGACGCGAGTGATAGACCCTCACCTCCACCAACCGAAGCTGACTAGTGACCCGTCCACCGCAATGAACAGGCGAGAGATACCCAAGGAATAAGATACAAGATGGGACAAAGGAAAGACACCACCAAGATATCCAATCATGTCACGTCCAAAGGAACAACAATCGCAACCAGTACCGTTAATAAGGAATTGCTGGAAATTCCAAGCAACCGGAAGTAGACTAATAGCTAGATTTGAATGTGGTAACTTGGATATGGAGATCCAAGGGATAAAGATTAGGATCAACTTGTACTATCAAGAATGTAAGGTCTGAACAATATATTGGTAATAAAGCAGTTGTTTTTGACACATGAACTGTGCGAATGTTGAACAAAAAAAAATACTGAGTTAAATAAGACTTCTTCCCCGTGACACATCACCACTGAGAGGTGGAATAAAAATGATCTCAACAACCAAGTAATGATGGAATGAAAGCAACCCATGTCAGTGACAGGAGTCAGAAGTTTTCTGAGAATAATAGGACAAGGAATTAACCAAAGAATATTCCAGAAATAACCAACCTTTAGCTCAGCACCCCTAGAATGGCAGCCCTACAGATGAACACAACAGAGTCCGAATAGTCAATAAAGGAAAATAATTGGACTTGAGTTTCAACCTCAAAATCGGAATCACCCAGAGGAAAAGTAAACATGATGGCTAAGGTTTGCACAAGAAGGAACGCCATTAAATAATTTAAGAAAAAGGACACGTTCCCAGCTAGAATCTGAGTTGCGACAGTTAGACCGCCAGACAGTGTTAGAAAGGCCAGAAGGCTTCCTTGAAAGACAGACTAGTTTATTGAGACAAGGATATAAGAGGATTGATTTTGACAAAATTCACCCACCCAAATGGTCGACGCTGTACTAAACGCAAGGATATACCAGTGTTGAAGAAAGGAATACTGACAGAAAGTAATGAATAAACACGTGGTTGGATTTGGATGTAAAGTATGTCAGAAAGATAAGATGGACCACCAAAATAATAGCCAGGCTGCCACCACCACTCACAAAGGTGCTGTGTATATAAATGGGAAAGGAAAGAAAAGACCTTGCCGCCAGGTTACCTAAAGAATCAGCAAGGATTGACGACAGAAGGAACATCACCAATGGATTGACCTACCAGGGAGATCTCTTGGAAAGAACCATTTAGTAGAATTAGATTCAACCCAGATTGATGGACCACAAAGAATCCCCAAGTCAGATTGCGAGCTAGTTTAGCTCAATGTTCAGGGAAAGTCTGAATAAGGCTACAAGGACAGGTTTGAACTTCGACACAGTACTCCACCCTCCGCCAGGTAGACAAGCAGAGAAGAAACGACCAAAGTCTGAAGAAAATGTCAAGAACTTACGCTCTAAACACTCCCAATCAAGCCACCTATTGCTGTCCACGAAAGCCTCCACACCACCTCGGTTACCAAGATAGCCCAGACATCACGGAAGGAAATATCGAACCCTTGGGGACAAAATAAAGGACTAGGATTAAACAGCAGTGGGACCCAGCTCGTCCAGGATACAGAAGTCCGTGAAAGGATCACCACCAATGAATTAAGTGCAAGCTCCAATGTAACAAAAAGATTACATTGGCTCTGAAAGGAAATTATGTCGAAAAATACCGACCATCAAAACCCACGCAATTTTGGATGAAAAATAAGGAGCTAAGACCGGATAGACTGGACCGTACGAAGATTCTTACAGAATCAGAGGAATGGCATGCAAGTTACAGTTGGTTCAGGATTTGTCTGGAAACTCACAGTATGCTTCAGATATTCCCAGCTGAGAGGACATTTCCATCAGCAGTCAGGACATGTGCTACCCAAGGGATTTGAATTCCCAGTACGATTCACCAAGAAAGACCAGTCGAGATCATGGAAAGCATAGAGAAAAGATGGGAATTTAAGACTGTCAAAATTTACCAAGTACGATGGAAGAATCACGTACTCGAGGAAACCTTGGAAAAAGGAATCAGGTTTTTCAGCAGTAGTTTTCCAACCTTTCGCCAGAGGAATAAATCTCGGGGCGAGATTTGTTTTAAGGGGGGTAGGTTGAAATACCCCAAAATTTTCAAAACGAGTTTGAATTAGACTTTATTCGCATTTTATGATTTTTCTGAATTTATTTGGATTTTTTTTCGAATTTATTTGGATTTATTTGATTAAATTACGGATTTTTGCCGTTTTGGGAAAGTTTCAGCGCTGGTGCGCTTTCCTCTTTCGGCTTTGCGCCTTCGCTTTGCGCCCGCGCCTCGCCCGCTCGGCCGTCTCCCTCGCGCGCGCCTCGCTCGAACTCCGCCTTCGCCTTGGCGCGCGCGCGCGAGCGCCTTGCTCTGTGCATCTTCTCGCCGCCTGCGTGACCTCTCGCCATGGCCGTCACGCGCGCTTCGCCCTGCCGCTGCCGTCGCAGCCCTAGCTCCTTAGGGCTCTCCACCTCCCGCCGCCTAGCGCCGCGCCCCGAGCCCCACGCCGCCGTCCCGTCCCGTCGCCGCAACCCTGCTCCAGTCTCCGCCGCAATCATGAGGCCCCGCCGGCTATTTAAAGCCCTCCCGGCCGCCATTTGTGGACCACCGAGCTCGCCTCCACTCCCTCTTTCGATTCCTCTCTCTCTCTCTTGCTCTGCCGTGAGCTCCGTGGCCGCTTCCACGGCCGCTTCCTCCGCTCCGGCCAGACGCCGCTAAGCCGCTCACGCCGCCGGCTCCCGATCCAAACCCTAGCACCGGGTAAGTTTTCCCCTTTCCCCTCAAGCCCCACTCGAACCGGCGACCCAAAGTGCGATAACGCACTTGTCTCCTCGGCTCAAATAAACGCCACCCACCCGGCCGCACTTCACTCCGCCATCGCCGCCTGGACCCCACTGGGCCACCACTCCGCCGAGCCCCGGGCCCCACTCGCCAAAGAGCCCACCTCCTCCTCGCTCACTGCCATGCGGCCCCACGCGCCAGTTTTTTTTCCCCCCTCACTCCCTCCTCTCTCTGCCGCTCGGGCACTTTGTCAGCGGCTGGCGTAAACATGGGCGGCCCAAGAGCCTCCGTAGGCTGGCGGCCGAAGCAGGTCTTGGCACGGCCAGCGTGAATAAAGATGCCGTTTCATTTTTCCTTTTTCGATTTTAATTTCAGAAATCCTTTTTAATTTATTTAAATATCCAAAAATACCCCCAAAAATACCCGAAATTATCTGAGAGTCCAAAAATGCCCCAAAAATACTTTTCCGAACCGTTTCGAGCCACCGAATCCAAAAATGCCCTCCGTTTCTCAATCCGGAGTCTCCAAAATTCCCAAATGCCCAAATCGCCCTTCCTTTCTCTCTCTCGGCGATTAGATTTAGTTTCCGTTTCGTTTCAGTTTCTTTTCGTTTTAGTTTCTTTATTGTCGTTTGTCCTCTTCGCGTTAGATCCGGACGTTGGACAATTCCAGGAGCCCTCGCAGTTCCCGGAGCAGGAGCCGGACCCGACAAAGAGCCGATTTCAACCGCATCAACGACACTTCGTCCGATCTGATCGCCAACAAGGCAAGCCGTACACCATTGATCATGTTGAACCTATTCATGCCTTATTATAGTTAATTACTATTTTCTACCGCATTACTTTACTGTATGTTGAAATATTGCAAATCCGTTTATTTTAAGAATGACGTGATTCTTAGTTAATGCCGATTTGCTCATGAGACTTCCTTGAAAAATATTGAACCTAATTACATCCTTGTGACCTTAGGTTAATTAATATTCCAGTAATAATTATTATTATCCTGTTAGTTTAGTCAAATGTTTTGAGAATGGAAATAAAAGGCTGCCGAACCGTTGGTTCGGTTATGTTTGGAAAAGTGCTACGGTTTGGGGGACAGAATTGGATAAATCCCGGAGAGGATGAGTTCCAATCCCCGGCTGATGATTAATGCCATGGTTGGTTGTGGTGGCTGGTACAGTTGGTACCGGATTGGTTTGTGGATCGGAAAAGGCTTGGTCTTTGGCAATGTAAGGATCATAATCCCCTTGAGCAAAGTAAATAACTTAAGAACTCGTTCAACCACAGGTTGGGCGGTCAACCGTTGGCTTGACTCAACATAGCTCGGTACATTGTACTTTCCCTCGGAATACCTATAGGAGCAGGTTACCTTCCAGGTGTGGGAGATGGTCCAATGATTATGGGAGTGAAACGAAAGTGTGCACGAGGAAGCGTGGCATTTCGGGTTCACAACGGTAGGTGCCACGAAGCGGGACCAAGCACTCCACACCGGCCAAGTGGGGACCCCGGATAATGTGGAGCAAAACTCTGGGATAGGGACTGAAGAGGGAAATGTCCAACGAAAAGCTATGATAACCTCGATCCGGCCGCACGCATTTAAGTTGCGTGTTAAACTCGAGTTGGCATTAACGATCGTGGAATCTTGTGGGTAAAGCTGAACACCTCTGCAGAGTGAATAAATGGTATTCGAATACGCCGTGCTTCCGGTAAATGAAGCTAAGTTTAATTGGGGTGAATCCCGTAACCTAGCTCAAGTAGATCTTGGTGCATGTTTTGAGAATGTGGTTTAATGGTGATGTGGTTTAATGGTGATGACTTTGTGAATGGAACCCCCCTGGATTACTATTATTATGGATTGTGTTTTAAATGTAAAATGATGTTACAAATAAAACTGCATCCACAAATACTTTAACCTTGTACCAATATTGTGCTACACCCTTGCATGTAATATTCAGTGTTTTCCGTACGACTTGTTGAGTACTCCCGTACTCACCCTTGCAACCCCGACCCCCTCTCAGAGTTCGAAGAAGCTGGAGCGTTCCAGGAATGCGTAGATGGCAACTTGGTTTTGAGGTCTTAGTCTTTTGCTCAGGCCTGCCTGTGCGGTGTTTTGCTTGTAAGTTATTCGGGCCCTGCTGCGCCCTCTTCTGTAAAAACCCTGGCCGTTAGGCCTTATATTGAATAAAATTGTTGGAATTTGACTTTTGCCTGGCAATAATATGCTTGGTTCCTGGCAGCTAATCATCATGGGTAGTTGTCGAGGCGTACGGATCTGCCCCTAAAAAGGCGGGCCGTCACAAGTGGTATCAGAGCCTTGGCTTGACCATAGATTAAGACCTTAGGTTGGTATAGAAAAATTTTTCAAAATTATCTTCGGCGTACAAACAAAATGAATTTCGAAAATATAAGTATTATTGCTGTCTCCTTCTTCCCCTGCTACCTTATCTTCTTTAGAGCTTCTTATCCCTCCCGGTCTTGTTTTAAAGTTTTGCCTGCCCTTCTAAATTTCAAAATCCCCGCCGATCTTCGCCAGCAGCTTGGGGATGATGCCTTCAGCAGTAGTTAGACCGTTAGTCGTAGAAGTTGTACCCTTCTTTGTTTTAGGCTTTTGTAATGTAAAATGGGTTATGCCGAACCTTAAAATGGTTTTGTGCATGATCCATGTCTTATAAAAATTGCTAAGTTCTCTATCTCTGTGATTTTGATTGCTTAAACTATCTATATATCCCCGTCTAATTCAAAGGTTCCCTCAATTCATCTGAGCCCCATCTATTCTTGCTATTCTCACCCCATGCCCTAAATTCTTACTCGTCTTTTCGCTTTCCTCAAAACCTGCTGCAGACCGAAAAGAAAGTCGATCGAGACCATGACAGATTTTGGATCAAAATTCTGCATGACAATGACTCGGCGAGAAATGAAGAGTCGATAAATCACCCATCAACGTAGCTCAATTACTAGCCATAATGGAAAGAAAGCAGACAACAAGCGGAAAGGCACCATACGCAGATTATTGGAAAGAATTTTGAGCGGCTAGTTGAAAAACCTCAAGAACACACCCAAGGAAATGCTGACAGACAAGAGGAAAGTACAATGATGGGATGTCTGCATGAATCTGACTACCATACCAGTGATATTCCCAGGAGATGGACCCTCAAGCTAGTAGGATGAAAGAATCTTTGGAAGAATTACAGAGGAGCACGAAGTTCCACACCTCGACCATAAAGGACATGTAAATCAAGAATGGACAAATGGATAACAATCGAAGAAGCCGGAATGAATTAAAAATAATAAAAAGAGAAAGAAAGAAATTCAACAGACATGGAAACCGACTCCCACCAGATCGGAGGAAAGACCCGATCCTCACCCAAGGATTCCCTAACAAAAGCATTCAAAAGAAAAAGAGCAACCAACACTGCGAAACCTCATTAAATCAGTTAAGTGCTACAATGCAATGGAGACCACTTCGTCCGCAATTGTCCCACGAGGTGGGATAAATGCTATCATTGCGCATGATGGGACATTTCAGACGCAATTGCCCAAAGAAAAGTCTACCGACCTGGTAGCCCAGACGCGAGTGATAGACCCTCACCTCCACCAACCGATGACTAGTGACCCGTCCCACCGCAATAGCAATGACGAGAGATACCCAAGGAATAAGATACAAGATGGGACAAAGGAAAGACACCACCAAGATATCCAATCATGTCACGTCCAAAGGAACAACAATCGCAACCAAGATCAGTTAATAAGGAATTGCCGGAAATTCCAAGCAACAGGAAGTAGACTAATAGCTAGATTTGAATGTGGTAACTTGGATATGGAGATCCAAGGGATAAAGATTAGGATCAACTTGTACTATCAAGAATGTAAGGTCTGAACAATATATTGGTAATAAAGCAGTTGTTTTTGACACATGAACTGTGCGAATGTTGAACAAAAAAATCTTGAGTTAAATAAGACTTCTTCCCGTGACACATCACCACCGAGAGGTGGAATAAAAATGATCTCAACAACCAAGTAATGATGGAATGAAAGCAACCCATGTCGGTGGCGATGAGTCGAAGTTTTACGAGAATAATAGGACAAGGAATTAACCAAAGAATATTCGAAATAACCAACCTTTAGCTCAGCACCCCTAGAATGGCAGCCCTACAGATGAACACAACAGAGTCCGAATAGTCAATAAAGGAAAATAATTGGACTTGAGTTTCAACCTCAAAATCGGAATCACCCAGAGGAAAAGTAAACATGATGGCTAAGGTTTGCACAAGAAGGAACGCCATTAAATAATTTAAGAAAAGGACACGTTCCCAGCTAGAATCTGAGTTGCGACAGTTAGACCGCCAGACAGTGTTAGAAAGGCCAGAAGGCTTCCTTGAAAGACAGACTAGTTTATTGAGACAAGGATATAAGAGGATTGATTTTGACAAAATTCACCCACCCAAATGGTCGACGCTGTACTAAACGCAAGGATATACCAGTGTTGAAGAAAGGAATACTGACAGAAAGTAATGAATAAACACGTGGTTGGATTTGGATGTAAAGTATGTCAGAAAGATAAGATGGACCACCAAAATAATAGCCAGGCTGCCACCACCACTCACAGTGCCCGTATATAAATGGGAAAGGAAAGAAAAGACCTTGCCGCCAGGTTACCTAAAGAATCAGCAAGGATTGACGACAGAAGGAACATCACCAATGGATTGACCTACCAGGGAGATCTCTTGGAAAGAACCATTTAGTAGAATTAGATTCAACCCAGATTGATGGACCACAAAGAATCCCCGAGTCAGATTGCAAGCTAGTTTAGCTCAATGTTCAGGGAAAGTCTGAATAAGGCTACAAGGACAGGTTTGAACTTTGACACAATACTCCACCCTCCGCCAGGTAGACAAGCAGAGAAGAAACGACCAAAGTCTGAAGAAAATGTCAAGAACTTACGCTCTAAACACTCCCAATCAAGCCACCTATTGCTGTCCACGAAAGCCTCCACACCACCTCGGTTACCAAGATAGCCCAGACATCACGGAAGGAAATATCGAACCCTTGGGGACAAAATAAAGGACTAGGATTAAACAGCAGTGGGACCCAGCTCGTCCAGGATACAGAAGTCCGTGAAAGGATCACCACCAATGAATTAAGTGCAAGCTCCAATGTAACAAAAAGATTACATTGGCTCTGAAAGGAAATTATGTCGAAAAATACCGACCATCAAAACCCACGCAATTTTGGATGAAAAATAAGGAGCTAAGACCGGATAGACTGGACCGTACGAAGATTCTTACAGAATCAGAGGAATGGCATGCAAGTTACAGTTGGTTCAGGATTTGTCTGGAAACTCACAGTATGCTTCAGATATTCCCAGCTGAGAGGACATTTCCATCAGCAGTCAGGACATGTGCTACCCAAGGGATTTGAATTCCCAGTACGATTCACCAAGAAAGACCAGTCGAGATCATGGAAAGCATAGAGAAAAGATGGGAATTTAAGACTGTCAAAATTTACCAAGTACGATGGAAGAATCACGTACTCGAGGAAACCTTGGAAAAAGGAATCAGGTTTTTCAGCAGTAGTTTTCCAACCTTTCGCCCAGGAGGAATAAATCTCGGGGACGAGATTTGTTTTAAGGGGGGTAGGTTGAAATACCCCAAAATTTTCAAAACGAGTTTGAATTAGACTTTATTCGCATTTTATGATTTTTCTGAATTTATTTGGATTTTTTTTCGAATTTATTTGGATTTATTTGATTAAATTACGGATTTTTGCCGTTTTGGGAAAGTTTCAGCGCTGGTGCGCTTTCCTCTTTCGGCTTTGCGCCTTCGCTTTGCGCCCGCGCCTCGCCCGCTCGGCCGTCTCCCTCGCGCGCGCCTCGCTCGAACCGCCTTCGCCTTCGGCGCCGCGCCGCGCGAGCGCCTTGCTCTGTGCATCTTCGCCCCGCCGTGACCTCCTGCCATGGCGCTTTCTTCGCCGCCAATCCGTCGCCGTCGCAGCCCTAGCCCTTAGGGCTCTCCACCTCCCGCCGCCTAGCGCCGCGCCCCGAGCCCCACGCCGCCGTCCCGTCCCGTCGCCGCAACCTCGCTTCCGATCTCACGCAATCATGAGGCCTCACGGCTATTTAAAGCCCTCCCTGGCCGCCATTTGTGGACCACCGAGCTCGCCTCCACTCCCTCTTCGATTCCTCTCTCTCTCGCTCTGCCAGTGAGCTCCGTGGCCGCTTCCACGGCCGCTTCCTCCGCTTGCCGCCATGACGCCAGCTCATGCGCCGCTCTCCCGATCCAAACCCTAGCACCGGGGTAAGTTTTCCCCCTTTCCCCTCAAGCCCCACTCGAACCGGCGACCCAAAGTGCGATAACGCACTTGTCTCCCTCGGCTCCAGCGAAAACGCCACCCAGCTCCGGCCGGCACCCTTCACCCGCCACTGTCGCCCGGACCCACTCAGCCACCACCCGCTCGAGCCCTGGCCGCCCCGCTGCCAGCCCACCTCCCCCGCTCACTGCCATGCGGCCCCACGCGCCAGTTTTTTTTCCCCCCTCACTCCCTCCTCTCTCTAGCTCGGGCACTTTGTCGAGCGTCTGGCCAGTAAACATGGGCCGCCCAAGAGCCTCCACAAGGCTTGCTGGCGAAACCGGTCTTGGCACGGCCCAGCGTGAACAGTGCCCCGTTTCATTTTTCCTTTTTCGATTTTAATTTCAGAAATCCTTTTTAATTTATTTAAATATCCAAAAATACCCCCAAAAATACCCGAAATTATCTGAGAGTCCAAAAATGCCCCAAAAATACTTTTCCGAACCGTTTCGAGCCACCGAATCCAAAAATGCCCTCCGTTTCTCAATCCGGAGTCTCCAAAATTCCCAAATGCCCAAATCGCCCTTCCTTTCTCTCTCTCGGCCCGGTTCCGATTTCCGTTTCCGTTTTCGTTTCAGTTTCTTTTCGTTTTTCGTTTCTTTATTGTCGTTTGTCCTCTTCGCGTTAGATCCGGACGTTGGACAATTCCAGGAGCCCTCGCAGTTCCCGGAGCAGGAGCCGGACCCGACAAAGAGCCGATTTCAACCGCATCAACGACACTTCGTCCGATCTGATCGCCAACAAGGCAAGCCGTACACCATTGATCATGTTGAACCTATTCATGCCTTATTATAGTTAATTACTATTTTCTACCGCATTACTTTACTGTATGTTGAAATATTGCAAATCCGTTTATTTTAAGAATGACGTGATTCTTAGTTAATGCCGATTTGCTCATGAGACTTCCTTGAAAAATATTGAACCTAATTACATCCTTGTGACCTTAGGTTAATTAATATTCCAGTAATAATTATTATTATCCTGTTAGTTTAGTCAAATGTTTTGAGAATGGAAATAAAAGGCTGCCGAACCGTTGGTTCGGTTATGTTTGGAAAAGTGCTACGGTTTGGGGGACAGAATTGGATAAATCCCGGAGAGGATGAGTTCCAATCCCCGGCTGATGATTAATGCCATGGTTGGTTGTGGTGGCTGGTACAGTTGGTACCGGATTGGTTTGTGGATCGGAAAAGGCTTGGTCTTTGGCAATGTAAGGATCATAATCCCCTTGAGCAAAGTAAATAACTTAAGAACTCGTTCAACCACAGGTTGGGCCGGTCAACTTCGTTGGCTTGACTCAACATAGCTCGGTACATTGTACTTTCCCTCGGAATACCTATAGGAGCAGGGTTACCTTCCCAGGTGTGGGAGATGGTCCAATGATTATGGGAGTGAAACGAAAGTGTGCACGAGGAAACTGTGGCATTTCGGGTTCACAACGGTAGGTGCCACAGTAAGCGGGACCAAGCACTCCACACTGGCCAAGTGGGGACCCCGGGATAATGTGGAGCAAAACTCTACCGGATAGGGACTGAAGAGGGAAATGTCCAGCAGCTATGATAACCTCGATCCGGCCGCACGCATTTAAGTTGCGTGTTAAACTCGAGTTGGCATTAACGATCGTGGAATCTTGTGGGTAAAGCTGAACACCTCTGCAGAGTGAATAAATGGTATTCGAATACGCCGTGCTTCCGGTAAATGAAGCTAAGTTTAATTGGGGTGAATCCCGTAACCTAGCTCAAGTAGATCTTGGTGCATGTTTTGAGAATGTGGTTTAATGGCGATGTGGTTTAATGGTGATGACTTTGTGAATGGAACCCCCCTGGATTACTATTATTATGGATTGTGTTTTAAATGTAAAATGATGTTACAAATAAAACTGCATCCACAAATACTTTAACCTTGTACCAATATTGTGCTACATCCTTGCATGTAATATTCAGTGTTTTCCGTACGACTTGTTGAGTACTCCCGTACTCACCCTTGCAACCCCGACCCCCTCTCAGAGTTCGAAGAAGCTGGAGCGTTCCAGGAATGCGTAGATGGCAACTTGGTTTTGAGGTCTTAGTCTTTTGCTCAGGCCTGCCTGTGCGGTGTTTTGCTTGTAAGTTATTCGGGCCCTGCTGCGCCCTCTTCTGTAAAAACCCTGGCCGTTAGGCCTTATATTGAATAAAATTGTTGGAATTTGACTTTTGCCTGGCAATAATATGCTTGGTTCCTGGCAGCTAATCATCATGGGTAGCTGTCGAGGCGTACGGATCTGCCCCTAAAAAGGCGGGCCGTCACAAGTGGTATCAGAGCCTTGGCTTGACCATAGATTAAGACCTTAGGTTGGTATAGAAAAATTTTTCAAAATTATCTTCGGCGTACAAACAAAATGAATTTCGAAAATATAAGTATTATTGCTGTCTCCTTCTTCCCCTGCTACCTTATCTTCTTTAGAGCTTCTTATCCCTCCCGGTCTTGTTTTAAAGTTTTGCCTGCCCTTCTAAATTTCAAAATCCTCACGATCTTCGCCAAAGAGCTTGGGGATGATGCCTTCAAAGATAGTTAGACCGTTAGTCGTAGAAGTTGTACCCTTCTTTGTTTTAGGCTTTTGTAATGTAAAATGGGTTATGCCGAACCTTAAAATGGTTTTGTGCATGATCCATGTCTTATAAAAATTGCTAAGTTCTCTATCTCTGTGATTTTGATTGCTTAAACTATCTATATATCCCCGTCTAATTCAAAGGTTCCCTCAATTCATCTGAGCCCCATCTATTCTTGCTATTCTCACCCCATGCCCTAAATTCTTACTCGTCTTTTTCGCTTTCCTCAAAACCCTGCTGCAGACCGAAAAGAAAGTCAGACTGAGACCATGACAGATTTTGGATCAAAATTCCTGCATGACAGCTCGAGCAGAAATGAAGAGTCAGTAAATCACCCAGTCAACGTAGCTCAATTACTAGCCATAATGGAAAGAAACAGACAACAAGCGGAAAGGCACCATACGCAGTTATTGGAAAGAATTTTCGAACGGCTAGTTGAAAAACCTCAAGAACACACCCAAGGAAATCTGGACAGACAAGAGGAAAGTACAGCGATGGGATGTCTGCATGAATCCGACTACCATACCAGTGATATTCCCAGGGAGATGGACCCTCAAGCTAGTAGGATGAAAGAATCTTTGGAAGAATTACAGAGGAGCCTGAAGTTCCACACCTCAGCCATAAAGGACATGTCGTCAGTAATGGACAAATGGATAGCAATCGAAGAAGCCCGGAATGAATTAAAAATAATAAAAAAGAGAAAGAAAGAAATTCAACAGACATGGAAACCGACTCCCACCCAGATCGGAGGAAAGACCCCAGTCCTCACCCAAGGATTCCCTAACAAAAAGCATTCAAAAGAAAAAGAGCAACCAACACCTGCGAAACCTCAGCCCAAATCAGTTAAGTGCTACAACTGCAATGGAGACCACTTCGTCTCAAGAATTGTCCCACGAGGTGGGATAAATGCTATCATTGCAGACAGATGGGACATTTCAGACGCCAATTGCCCAAAGAAAAGTCTACCGACTGGTAGCCCAGACGCGAGTGATAGACCCTCACCTCCACCAACCGATACCTAGTGACCCGTCCCACCGCAATGCAGGAGAGAGATACCCAAGGAATAAGATACAAGATGGGACAAAGGAAAGACACCACCAAGATATCCAATCATGTCACGTCCAAAGGAACAACAATCGCAACCAAGATCACAGTTAATAAGGACTTGCTGGAAATTCCAAGCAACCGGAAGTAGACTAATAGCTAGATTTGAATGTGGTAACTTGGATATGGAGATCCAAGGGATAAAGATTAGGATCAACTTGTACTATCAAGAATGTAAGGTCTGAACAATATATTGGTAATAAAGCAGTTGTTTTTGACACATGAATGTGCGAATGTTGAACAAAAAAATCTTGAGTTAAATAAGACTTCTTCCCCGTGACACATCACCACTGAGAGGTGGAATAAAAATGATCTCAACAACCAAGTAATGATGGAATGAAAGCAACCCATGTCAGTGACAGGAGTCAGAAGTTTTCTGAGAATAATAGGACAAGGAATTAACCAAAGAATATTCCAGAAATAACCAACCTTTAGCTCAGCACCCCTAGAATGGCAGCCCTACAGATGAACACAACAGAGTCCGAATAGGCAATAAAGGAAAATAATTGGACTTGAGTTTCAACCTCAAAATCGGAATCACCCAGAGGAAAAGTAAACATGATGGCTAAGGTTTGCACAAGAAGGAACGCCATTAAATAATTTAAGAAAAAGGACACGTTCCCAGCTAGAATCTGAGTTGCGACAGTTAGACCGCCAGACAGTGTTAGAAAGGCCAGAAGGCTTCCTTGAAAGACAGACTAGTTTATTGAGACAAGGATATAAGAGGATTGATTTTGACAAAATTCACCCACCCAAATGGTCGACGCTCTACTAAACGCAAGGATATACCAGTGTTGAAGAAAGGAATACTGACAGAAAGTAATGAATAAACACGTGGTTGGATTTGGATGTAAAGTATGTCAGAAAGATAAGATGGACCACCAAAATAATAGCCAGACTGCCACCACCACTCACAGTGCCCGTATATAAATGGGAAAGGAAAGAAAAGACCTTGCCGCCAGGTTACCTAAAGAATCAGCAAGGATTGACGACAGAAGGAACATCACCAATGGATTGACCTACCAGGGAGATCTCTTGGAAAGAACCATTTAGTAGAATTAGATTCAACCCAGATTGATGGACCACAAAGAATCCCCGAGTCAGATTGCAAGCTAGTTTAGCTCAATGTTCAGGGAAAGTCTGAATAAGGCTACAAGGACAGGTTTGAACTTTGACACAATACTCCACCCTCCGCCAGGTAGACAAGCAGAGAAGAAACGACCAAAGTCTGAAGAAAATGTCAAGAACTTACGCTCTAAACACTCCCAATCAAGCCACCTATTGTTTTGTCCACGAAAGCCTCCACACCACCTCGGTTACCAAGATAGCCCGGACATCACGGAAGGAAATATCGAACCCTTGGGGACAAAATAAAGGACTAGGATTAAACAGCAGTGGGACCCAGCTCGTCCAGGATACAGAAGTCCGTGAAAGGATCACCACCAATGAATTAAGTGCAAGCTCCAATGTAACAAAAAGATTACATTGGCTCTGAAAGGAAATTATGTCGAAAAATACCGACCATCAAAACCCACGCAATTTTGGATGAAAAATAAGGAGCTAAGACCGGATAGATCGATCGCATCTGAAGATTCTTACAGAATCAGGAGGAATGGCATGCAAGTTCTGATTGGTTCAGGATTTGTCCGGAAACTCACAAGATGCTTGAGATATTCGGTGAGAGGACATTTCCATCGTGATCGGGACATGTGCTACCCAAGGGATTTGAATTCAAGACGATTCACCAAGAAAGACCAATCGAGATCATGGAAAGCATAGAGAAAAGATGGGAATTTAAGACTGTCAGAATTTACCAAGTACGATGGAAGAATCACGTACTCGAGGAAACCTTGGAAAAAGGAATCAGTTTTTTCAAGTAGTTTTCCAACCTTTCGCCAGAGGAATAAATCTCGGGACGAGATTTGTTTTAAGGGGTAGGTTGAAATACCCCAAAATTTTCAAAACGAGTTTGAATTAGACTTTATTCGCATTTTATGATTTTTCTGAATTTATTTGGATTTTTTTTCGAATTTATTTGGATTTATTTGATTAAATTACGGATTTTTGCCGTTTTGGGAAAGTTTCAGCGCTGGTGCGCTTTCCTCTTTCGGCTTTGCGCCATGCGCCTCGCCGCTCGCGGCCGTCTCCCTCGCGCGCGCTCGCTCGAACTCCGCCGCCAAGGCCGCGCCGCGCCAGGGCGCTTGCTCTGTGCATCTTTCTCGCTTCGTGACCTCCTCGCCATGGCCGCCGCGCCGCTTCGCCCCGTCGCTGCCGCAGCCTAGCCCTTAGGGCTCTCCACCTCCCGCCGCTTAGCGCCGCCGAGCCCCACGCCGCTGCCCCGTCCGTCGCCGCAACCTCGCTTCCAGCCTCTCGCCCAATCATGAGGCCTCACGGCTATTTAAAGCCCTCCCGGCCGCCATTTGTGGACCACCGAGCTCGCCTCCACTCCTCTTTCGATTCCTCTCTCTCTCGCTCTGCCAGTGAGCTCCGTGGCCGCTTCCACGGCCGCTCCTCCGCTCCGGCCACGCCTTGCCGCTCCGCCGCCGCTCGCCTCCCCGATCCAAACCCTAGCAGGGTAAGTTTTCCTTTCCTCAAGCCCCACTCGAACCGGCGACCCAAAGTGCGATAACGCACTTGTCTCCTCGGCTCAGTAACGCCACCCACCCGGGCCAAGACTTCACTCCGCCATCGCCGCCGGACCCACTGGGCCACCACCCGCTCGAGCCGGCCCCACTGCTGCCAGCCACCTCCCCCGCTCATCGCCATGCGCCCCACGCGCCGCTTTTTTCCCCTCACTCCCTCCTCTCTGCCGCTCGGGCACTTTGTCGAGCGTCTGGCCAGAAACATGGGCCGCCCAAGAGCCTCCAGCGTTGCTGGCCGAAACCGGTCTTGGCACGGCCCAGCGTGAATAAAGGCCCTGCTTTCATTTTTCCTTTTCGATTTTAATTTCAGAAATCCTTTTTAATTTATTTAAATATCCAAAAATACCCCAAAAATACCCGAAATTATCCGAGAGTCCAAAAATGCCCCAAAAATACTTTTCCGAACCGTTTCGAGCCACCGAATCCAAAAATGCCCTCCGTTTCTCAATCCGGAGTCTCCAAAATTCCCAAATGCCCAAATCGCCCTTCCTTTCTCTCTCGGCGATTCCGATTTCCGTTTCGTTCGTTTTTAGTTTCTTTTCGTTTTTCGTTTCTTTATTGTCGTTTGTCCTCTTCGCGTTAGATCCGGACGTTGGACAATTCCAGGAGCCCTCGCAGTTCCCGGAGCAGGAGCCGGACCCGACAAAGAGCCGATTTCAACCGCATCAACGACACTTCGTCCGATCTGATCGCCAACAAGGCAAGCCGTACACCATTGATCATGTTGAACCTATTCATGCCTTATTATAGTTAATTACTATTTTCTACCGCATTACTTTACTGTATGTTGAAATATTGCAAATCCGTTTATTTTAAGAATGACGTGATTCTTAGTTAATGCCGATTTGCTCATGAGACTTCCTTGAAAAATATTGAACCTAATTACATCCTTGTGACCTTAGGTTAATTAATATTCCAGTAATAATTATTATTATCCTGTTAGTTTAGTCAAATGTTTTGAGAATGGAAATAAAAGTATCGCCGACCCGCTGGGTCGGTTATGTTTGGAAAAGTGCTACGGTTTGGGGGACAGAATTGGATAAATCCCGGAGAGGATGAGTTCCAATCCCCGGCTGATGATTAATGCCATGGTTGGTTGTGGTGGCTGGTACAGTTGGTACCGGATTGGTTTGTGGATCGGAAAAGGCTTGGTCTTTGGCAATGTAAGGATCATAATCCCCTTGAGCAAAGTAAATAACTTAAGAACTCGTTCAACCACAGGTTGGGCCGGTCAACTTCGTTGGCTTGACTCAACATAGCTCGGTACATTGTACTTTCCCTCGGAATACCTATAGGAGCAGGGTTACCTTCCCAGGTGTGGGAGATGGTCCAATGATTATGGGAGTGAAACGAAAGTGTGCACGAGGAAACTGTGGCATTTCGGGTTCACAACGGTAGGTGCCACAGTAAGCGGGACCAAGCACTCCACACTGGCCAAGTGGGGACCCCGGGATAATGTGGAGCAAAACTCTACCGGATAGGGACTGAAGAGGGAAATGTCCAACGAAAAGCTATGATAACCTCGATCCGGCCGCACGCATTTAAGTTGCGTGTTAAACTCGAGTTGGCATTAACGATCGTGGAATCTTGTGGGTAAAGCTGAACACCTCTGCAGAGTGAATAAATGGTATTCGAATACGCCGTGCTTCCGGTAAATGAAGCTAAGTTTAATTGGGGTGAATCCCGTAACCTAGCTCAAGTAGATCTTGGTGCATGTTTTGAGAATGTGGTTTAATGGCGATGTGGTTTAATGGTGATGACTTTGTGAATGGAACCCCCCTGGATTACTATTATTATGGATTGTGTTTTAAATGTAAAATGATGTTACAAATAAAACTGCATCCACAAATACTTTAACCTTGTACCAATATTGTGCTACATCCTTGCATGTAATATTCGAGTTTTTCAGACGACTTGTTGAGTACTCCCGTACTCACCCTTGCAACCCCGACCCCCTCTCAGAGTTCGAAGAAGCTGGAGCGTTCCAGGAATGCGTAGATGGCAACTTGGTTTTGAGGTCTTAGTCTTTTGCTCAGGCCTGCCTGTGCGGTGTTTTGCTTGTAAGTTATTCGGCCTCGCCGCGCCTCTTCAGAAAAACCCTGGCCGTTAGGCCTTATATTGAATAAAATTGTTGGAATTTGACTTTTGCCTGGCAATAATATGCTTGGTTCCTGGCAGCTAATCATCCTGGGTAGCTGTCGAGGCGTACGGATCTGCCCCTAAAAAGGCGGGCCGTCACAAGGATGATATGAGCTAAGCCACATTGGTGTCAGCACTCAGTGGTGCCTCTAATTACCGCTGTAAATCGAGTTTCTTCAACATTTTTACTCCGATTTTTCTCTCTCTCTTGCCATTCGTTTTACCAGTACAGAAGGTGGAGACGAGTGTGATAACGAAGACAGTTAATTAGCCCAGTTTGGAACGAAGATCCGACTTTAGCTATCAAGAATCTAACCACGCCTATCAAGCTAGTAAGTATCTGCACACCTTTCCTATTTCAATGACAAAGGCACTAAACTGACGGTACGTTCATATATATATGCAGCATGTTTGGATTCTGAAAGTTGCGAAATTCACAGATTACTGTCTCGTTCCCCAAACAGGAGGTTTTTGACAAGGACACGTTCATACTTTCTTGTGTTCTTATGACGTGAAGCGATACGCGTGATTCCTACGACGATATGGAGGATTTGAAATGCAAGATTTGTTCGCAAGAACAAACTGATCTGAAGGAGAAAACCAATGCTAGTCTATCTGCAATGGTAAAATAGTCTGTACCTTTATCTTTACTGATATATAAATATAATTTGGTGGCGACGGTTGTTTTCCCTCTCATCTCTAAGAAAAACAGCGTATCAATATTTAGACTGCAAGAAAAAAAAAACCAACCGAATCTCTCTCTTTACGCCCACATCCACTCTATTTGGCTGGGCTATTACCCACTCTCTCTCTGTGGTAACTCAAAAAATTGCTTTGATTTTTTTTTTCCTGAAAAAAAGGCGGTAAGAGGATCTTAATATAATTCCAGTTTTCTCGAAGTGACTTCTAAAAAATGGGATGGGTAGGAGCCGTATATGAATTTGCGTAATCATGGGTTCTTTTTTTTTCGCAAAAAACAATTAATGCATGGCCTGGTCACGAATCTACGGAACTACAGGGTTCTTTTTGCAAATAACTGATGGAAGGATCGAGATGTAATTTCAATTTTCTCGGAGGACGTTTCCGCGAGAATGGGAAAAACAATGGAGGACCCATTCGCAAATCTACAAAACTACGGGCCTTTTTTTGCAAAATAACCGACAGAAAGACATAGATATAATTTTAAATTTTAACGTGGCCAGCTGGTTGAGCTCCATTCCTTCCCCCTTTAGAGATAAGAATATTTGCAACAACACGTCTAGACGATGAAAATATCACTTATTGCATCTTTATTTTGCGCAAAAGCTAAAATGAATAATTGATTATTTGCTATAAAATTAATATGTATTTATCGTACCATATCTTACTAATATGTAATCCTAATATTTAAATACGAGTGAGATTACTAATATGTAATCCTAAAATTTAAATATGAGTGCCCCCAAGCTAGAAGTGGTCCCGTACAGCCGCCGCCGCCGCCGCTGCCACTCCTCCTTGCATCTCCGGCTCTTCTCCACTCCAAGCGCAAGGTCTCATCCCCCTAGAACCCTAACTCCACCTTTCGCCCTCTCAGCCACCGCCGCCCTCGTTTGTTCGATCTCCACCGCCCCGACTCTATAGCCTCCTTGCATTGCGAGCTCCGATGGGGGCAGGAGATGGAGCTCCGGTTGTTTCGTGCCGGCAACGTACGGGTGCGGAGAGCTGCCGTCGGCAGCGGCGGCGGCGATGGTGCGAACTTGTGTAGACTAGCATGTGTAAAACTCTGTACTTACTCTTGCGTTCAACATCTTAATTCGCTTCACTTGTAGGGACTCCACTGTGTTGTACTGCCCAAAATTTGAGCGTATTTTTGCTTCAATACGATGTTGGAGTTGAAGGATCGAAGAACAAGTTGTTCCCGTCGACACTTCTATCATAAGATCACTTTACCTATTGAATTTACATTTGCTGCTTCAATTTAATTTGTACCAACCTAGTGAACCCTGTCCTGTGCATACATTTGAGGAAACAAGCCGCGTTTCGTATTTGAGTTTTGAAAAAAAAAAAATAGGAACAGAAAGAACTCCAAAAGGTCCAAAAATGGAAGGAATTGGTTTGGTTTCAATACAGGCCACAAAAGAAATGGTCAACTGAGCTCCTACAGTTGAGGCTCACACCTCGTCCCTCCTGTCTCAAACTGTCATTTTTAGCCTCCTGCCTGAAACTATTTAGGCTCATGAGAACAAAGAGAGAGAAAGAAAACAGCGATTCTAGTGAGAGGCAAAAGGGACGCAAGAAGCTGCCTAATTCTAGGATTGAATTAGGCACTTCTTCGTCCCACATTCCCTCTCACTTTTAACATAGTATTAATCGATAATCCACAGGAACTAAACAGCAATTGATCCAAGTATGGATGGATTGGTAGGACTATTGAAAGTACGGGTGGTGCGTGGGATTAACCTTGCCTACCGTGACGCAAGAGGCAGTGATCCATATGTTGTCCTTCGCCTCGGCAAGCAGGTATGTCTAATTTCTTTCATTCCATCATCTCCGCATTTTTATTCGAGTGTATTGTTCTCAACTTATCATCTAGTTTTCTGTTTTAATAATCTTGCAGAAACTGAAGACAAGTGTGAAAAAGAGATCTGTGAACCCTATTTGGCATGAAGAGCTAACTTTGACAATCACAAATCCTAATGCACCAATTAAGCTTGTGAGTGATTTTATGTTAATATTGTTTTCTTATAACAGAAAAACTAAAAAACGGTATACCGTTGCAACGGTATACCTCTGAAACTCATGAAACTTATGATTTTTTGCACTGAAACTCATGAAACTTAGCACTAAAAACTGATAAAACATGAAACTGATGAAACTAAACACTGAAACTCATGAAACCAGCACTGAAACTGATAAGTTTCATGGCTATACCGTTGCAACGGTATACCGTTCCCTAGTCACTCTCTTCTTATAAACAGGGGCACTAATTAATTATGATCTGTGACCGTCAAACCTCTATTCGGTATGATGCTCACATTTTCTTCTTCTGTATATGGAATATATAGGAGGTGTTTGACAAAGACACTTTCAGCAGAGATGACCCAATGGGAGACGCAGAAATCGAGGTAGAATCCTTAATGGAAGTTCTGAACATGGACCCGGAGAACATTCGGAATGGCGCAATCATAAGATCAATCCTACCAAGCTGCCAGAACTGCCTTGCCGATGAGAGCCACATATGCTGGAGAAATGGTAAGTTTGTCCAGGACATGATTCTCCGGCTGAGAAACGTTGAGAGCGGCGAAGTGCAATTACAGCTACAATGGATGAAAATTCCAGCAACCAAGTAATTCATGAATCTTTGGAGACCATAGCTCATGCCATCACTTATGAGATGTTTCGAATTATAGCAGAGGTTTCATTGACATGTTGGAATGCCAAGTTTTATACAGGAAAACCAAATAATTTCAATCACATTATTCACCTGTTGTAGTCGTCGGGCTGTAATATAATGGATCAGAGTAGTCAACATTTGTGAAAACAAGTGTATCCAGGAGTACATGATTTGTAAAGTTTGGGACAACATAATTGATGACAACCGATAGGAACATGTTTGTGAAAACCTGTATCCCGTGTAACTTGTGTTGGGGAACTGGTGCTAGTTTTCATGTGGAACAGTGGGCTCGCAGATGTCATACAAACTTACAGTCTGAGGACAAAAATAATATACAAATTACTCATATTTGCTAGAATAGCAATCCATCCACAGTTATAGACTTGGTAGTAGATGGAGTAATTTGTGTTTATTGGTGATGAACTGATGATGCATTCCTTACTCTCAACTGTTGCTTTTGAACTTGATGGGCCATATATTGTAAGGAGGCCAGAGCAGTTTATCTGTCTGATTGGACTGAATTCTGAGGAGTGAAGACAAATGGAGACAACGAAGGTGTGTTGTTTTGCTGTGCATTATTGTGCCCTCCTCCCCCTTGGCTGCCAAGCGCTGCGTCGCCGGGAGAGGCGAAGACGGAGAGTCGCTTCGTTCTCCACCGCAGGCGTGGTGATAACCCAACCAGTGGCCATTGATCCGCGTCTCCTCTTATCCTCTGCGCCAAGAAAGGAAGGAAGAAAGAAAGAGAGAAAGAGAGGAGGAGAAAATCGTAATAATAAATCGATGATAAAGGAAGGAAAAAAACCACGGAGAGGCAAAACGAGAGGATGCCGTCTCGTTTCCGCATTATCCGCGGTTGATTAATCCGCGCACGGGCGCAACACGACAATCCGATACTCCGGCAGCCATTACAGTACAAATTGCCACCTGCTCCCCTGTTTCTTGGTTCCCCTTCTTCTTCACTCGCCCCCCCTCTCTCCTCCGCCGCGAGCGAGCGAGCGATCGATCGATTCCACCCGCAGCAAAGACAGTAGTGGCGGCGGCGGCGGCGGAGTGACGGCATGATGATGGGCGGCGGCGGGAGGAAGCCGCTGGACTACGAGGAGCTGAACGAGAACGTCAAGAAGGTGCAGTACGCCGTGCGCGGCGAGCTCTACCTCCGCGCCTCCGAGCTCCAGAAGGAGGGCAAGAAGATCATCTTCACCAACGTCGGCAACCCCCACGCCCTCGGCCAGAAGCCGCTCACCTTCCCCCGCCAGGTCGTCCCGGTTCTATCTACCCTGCCATAGGATTGATTCAGTTGGTGGTATGGTAGTGGTTGCTCATCCGTACTGTGCTCGTTCCATGCTGCAGGTGGTGGCGCTGTGCCAGGCTCCATTCCTGCTCGATGATCCCAACGTCGGCCTCATCTTCCCTGCCGATGCCATCGCACGGGCGAAGCACTACCTCTCCATTGCACCCGGCGGTTTAGGTAATATACTGTCTGTGTTTTTCTTGTCAAAAATTGCTCCTTTTATATGTTTCAAGTGAACTTTACTTGTATACGGGATTTGATCATTTGCCCCGAAGTTGATCGGTCTTTGATCATTTACCCAAAGTTGATCGGCCTTTGATCATTTGCTCGATGATGTCTCACTAACATAGGTAGTATAAGTTGATGTATATGAGTGTATTGACAAAGTTCATCCCTTTCCTAACCAGGTGCTTACAGTGATTCCCGAGGTATCCCTGGAGTTAGGAAGGAAGTTGCCGAGTTCATTCAGAGGCGTGATGGGTATCCGAGGTCAGATGGAATAATAGTACTGATGAAAAGTCTGTACTGAGTCATACATCATGGTTTCTTTGGTGATCCTCACACTTTTATGTTACTATTTTATTGCAGTGATCCGGAGCTTATTTACCTGACAGATGGTGCCAGCAAAGGTGTGATGCAAATGCTCAACACCCTCATCAGAAATGAGAGGGATGGGGTATGCCTATTCTTGAAAAGGCGAATCTTTCCTCCAAATTTCATGCTATCTCTACTAAAAACTATTTTTTTTTGCACTGTATAATATTTGGTTGAGATATGTATCTCTTTTGTTTGGCAGATTTTGGTTCCTGTTCCACAATACCCACTTTATTCTGCTGCCATTTCCCTATTTGGCGGTTCTCTTGTCCCATATTACTTGGAAGAAGAGGCTAACTGGGGACTTGACTTCATCAATATCCGACAATCAGTGGCATCAGCACGGTCAAAGGGAATCACTGTAAGCGTTTTAAGATAATTTAGGAGTCACCGTGTGTATCTTATCATTTGGGTTGCATTTTTTCAGTTAAGTAATTCCCACAGTTCATGTATATGACTTGATCAGCCTGTGCCTATCATAGAGAAAACAATTCCAGCATAGTATTGATGAATTCAAGGTTTATTGAGTCATTTCCAGCATTTCATTGGTTCAACAACTCTTTAGAATGAGAATAACAGCATAGTATTGATGAATTCAAGGTTTGTTGAGTCATTTCCAGCATTGCATTGGTTCAACAACTCATTAGAATACCCCACAAAAAAAATAATCAAAATAGAAAAGCATTGATCAAATTCTAGAGAAGTGTACATCAATGCATTGCCCCATCAACTTGAAAACATGCCCCCTTGGAGAGGACCAGGTACAAAGCTAAGGTTGTCCTCCCTGTACTCAGATCATCGCCCTATCTTTATTGGCTCACCTAAAACCTGTGTTAACTCTTGGACAAACACTAACAATTAATCAGTTAGCTTGAAGGAGCACTTTGCTACACATAGCCTAACATGTTGAAAAATGTTTTGCTTGATGATTTATGTTCATCAGCGTAGTTTGTTTCAGCTTCTCGGAGTACATATTTCTTTTTCTTTTCTTTTTGCAGCCATGCTGCTTATATAAAAATGTGGGATGTATTCTGTGTGTCTGTATTCATCTCTGATCGATTTTTTTTTCCAACTTAGGTTCGAGCAATGGTGATTATAAACCCAGGAAACCCTACTGGCCAATGCCTTAGTGAAGCAAACATAAGGGAACTTCTGAACTTTTGCTATCAGGAAAACTTAGTTCTGCTTGCAGATGAAGTTTATCAACAAAACATTTATCAAGATGAACGCCCATTTATAAGTGCAAGAAAGGTACTTTTGATTTCCGACCAATTATGCTTTCTTGTGATTACGACCTCACCAAGCTTATAGTTTTCATGTGACTAGCCTAAAATACAGTGAGCACAGTATGTTGCCCTGGCCTTAGGTACCACATATAAACAAGTAATTAAGAGTTCTTTACTTGTGAGGAATTAATACATGAGATTATGCCCATACTGTGCTACACTGGAAGATTCTCAGGCACTTTCCTCAAATAGCAACTGGGCTGACATGGCCTTTCTCAACTTATTCCAGGTTTTGTTTGACATGGGTCGTCCAATAAGCAGGGAAGTTCAGTTGGTTTCTTTTCATACCGTGTCCAAGGGATATTGGGGTGAGTGTGGACAACGTGGCGGATACTTTGAAATGACAAATCTTCCTCCCAAGGTAAATGTCACTATAGAATTTGTAATTTACCTCAAAAGATTATGAACACGTTCCTTACTATGTAAAGTTAGGGAATGCAGCTATACAAAATGTTAAACGCAGATATAGGAAAGATGTTGCATTCTTCATGTCCTGCTGGCTGCTGAAAAAATACTAAGAAAATCTGTAACAAAATTACTTGGCCTGGCTGCTGTCTTTTGACTTTGTTTAGTCATCAGTTCAGTCGTGTATATGTTGCAGTATGCAATATAGCCCAGTAACTAACTAGGTTGTAATTACATTTGTTGCTCTAAGATATTCCTTTTACTAGAATGGTGTTTATTGATATCTCAGAACTGTAGAGTAATGAATAACATATATTGGAGTTATATTGTATGCCACCATGACGTCCATTTACAGCTGCTGGCTTTGTCCAATCTCAAAACTTTAGAATAATGCTTAACAGATTCTGAAAATCTTTGCCAGTTGAAGATTAAGCGTTTAAATAAGATTAGACACTCAAATAAGGCTGATGCTAGATTCTATAACCTACAGTACAAGATTTTACTCTGAAGTTTGAACTGACATGTTTGGACAGTAACGCATCTGCCATTTTTCTAATTATAATGCTCATGATCTAATTGCTCTTCTGATTTTTCTCTGACAGACAGTAGAGGAGATCTACAAGGTTGCATCAATCGCACTGAGTCCAAATGTTCCTGGGCAGATCTTTGTAAGTGAAACAATGTTAATTGCTTTGTTCACTTTTCTGTACTTGTTTAAACTTGTATAGAGTTCTCCATTTCCATTCTGGCATGAAATAGATCTGCATCCCTTCCGGGGCCAAACTAGAAGCTTTCAAACTAGAAGTATGTTATCCTTGATTTAATCCATGGAGTGTTGTTCAAATTCTCCATGACTTGAGACCTCTTTAGTCTAAAACATGTCCAGAATTTTTTTCTATTGGTTGCAACAGTGATAAGCGTTAGTTATAGATCAAAACATCTTAAGCTTCCCTCGTTTTTGTGTCATAATTGTGTGGTAATGAGTGCAACAGTGATAAGCGTTAGTTATAGATCAAAACATCTTAATCTTCCCTCGTTTTTGTGTCATAATTGTGTGGTAATGAGCGCATGCTGGTTAACGCTAACCTACAATGCTATACCCTGAAAAGCTAGGCATGCCCTCTTTGGATTTTAGTCCTCGGAAGGAATTGTACATGTGCGCCTTTCATTCTTGTAGACTCACCTGTGACCGCAAGTAGTGTTTTTAATCATTCTATATTGGGGATGGTTCTTGAAACTAATTCAGTTCCAGCTGTACTAATTTGTTCGAAGTTATGTTGCTTTGTTTTACCAAGTTACACAATGGCTCTGACTCTGTCTTGTCATATATAGATGGGGCTAATGGTTAACCCTCCTAAACCTGGAGATATCTCATATTTGAAGTATGCTGCCGAAAGGTTAAACATACTATCATCAACATTTGTTTTACTCTGCCTGCATTTTCCATGGAAATAAACATAAACTGGATACTCAATGTTTGTTTCCAATATCGTACTTCTTAATTTCCATGTATAACATGCTTCCCAACGATGTTGCAGCAAGGCTATCCTCGAGTCTCTGAGGAGGAGAGCACGCATAATGACAGATGGTTTCAATAGTTGCCGAAATGTTGTCTGCAATTTCACAGAAGGTTACATGAAGATTACCAACATGTGTCCCTTTTCGGCAATAGGAAAACAAAGCAGCTTCTCTAATGCTCTCGCAATCACGTTGTTACAGGAGCTATGTACTCATTCCCCCAAATACGCCTACCACAGAGAGCTATCGATGCAGCCAAAGGTGCCGGCAAAGCACCCGATGTTTTCTACTGCCTCAAGCTCGTGGAAGCAACAGGAATATCTACCGTTCCAGGCTCAGGTTTTGGTCAAAAAGAAGGGTAAGTGCCTTTCCTATATGATTTGCATGTGATTTTTAAGCTCCATAAATGTAATATACGCCAGCTAAACCTGAAGCATGACCACAAGCCAGGAATATGAAACCTGAAAACTGAAGTATCGTAGGGAATTAATCACCGCCCTCCTCATTGGCAGCATGGCATAACATCCTAATATTTCTAGCTGCAAACTGGCTGTCATAATTTTCTGATGTGAACTGTTTTTCATATATGTTTGGTTTCTGTAAAGTAAACTGATGGATCATGTGGTTCTGTGGGCGTATATGCAGGGTGTTCCACCTGAGGACGACCATCCTGCCGGCGGAGGAAGACATGCCGGCCATAATGTCGAGCTTCAAGGAGTTCAACGACTCATTCATGGAGCAATACGAGGGCTACGGTGGTGGAGGCTACTCCAGGATGTGAGAACGAAGGGAGCAGCATTCATGGCCAGCGCACCAGTTTCACCATTGCATGGCCGAGTAATTCTCAAGACATTATAAACGAAAGTTAATTAGCTGTAAGATGCGACTCTCTTGAAGAAAATCGAAGCTGCTGCTGTCCTTGATATGTATGGGGAAAATTCTGCGGGAATATTCAATCCATTTACTACACCATCATTATCATCATTGTCGTCGTCATCGTATTGTAACCCCAGAAGATACGTCGGCTCCATTAATAAACCCCCATTTTGTTATACTACTCCACTAGCATAGATTTCCTTTCCTTTTGCGGTTAGAACGCGCGATCTTATCTATAGATCTCTTTTACGGTACACTAAATTGAATATGAACTGTTCATTCTTTTCGATCCAATGGATCAGATTAACTAAAGTTTACTTATACTATACCTGGTAGTAGAGTAGTAGAAACACTCTTAATAAATCAACGGTTAGATGTGATTTCTACTGCACATTTTATACTATAAGTATAATTCACCGTAAAATTTCTCTATCCGTAAGGAGGTAAGCTGTTTACACTTGAACTTGATTTTGCGGAGGTGAGGTGATTGTCACCGTGATGACGCGATAGCCGCGCCGGCATGGTCGAGCAGTTGACAGATTGTAGCTGGCAGGCAATCACTTACGGTGGAAGAGGAAGACGGAGAGGCAAGCCCAGCAGGGTGCCAAATTTTGTTTAGATATATATCTCGGAGGTGGTTGAAATTTGAAATTTCAATGAGATCTTAGAAATTTCAAATAAAATTCAAATAAAAAAAAAACAAATTTCGAATCTGTTTTTTTTTTCAACGGAATTAGACTGTCGTCTCCATACGGTATGGCGACTACAGACAATCGCCATACAGGATTAGGCTGTCGTCGCCAAACGGTGTGGCGACAACTAGTAGTCGCCGTACGGTTTGGCGACTACTAGTAATTGCCACACCGTTTGGCAAAGACCGTCTCGTTTCCCGTGAAATGAACTGGCCACCAGATAACTACGTAATTAGGCAGTAGTCGCTAAATGTTACGGCGACTACTGCTAATTCGCCATACCATTTGACGATTGAGTATTAATTTTGCAACAAAAAAAATCACGTATTAATATCGCAATTGCTATTAAAAATATATTATTTTTTTTAAAAAAAATCCCAATGTCGTCCAAGCTAGGACGGATGGGACGTGGCATTTGGAGGGCAGATGCATGCTTTCCGGCTAATCTCCACCTCCAGCGGTGATCGAGTTGCCGCCGACGACGTCGCAGAAGATCAGATGGTTCGTGGGAGTGGCTTAATTGAATGCCATGCCTGTCTCGTCAGATCAGAATACTGCATTTTATTCATGTATGAGTGCTGCGTCTGTGCTCGTGAGCACGTCTGTTCTCTGCTGCAGCGACTGCGAGAGAGATTCATGGCGTGGCAGATCGCTCGCAAGACGAGAAAATTGTCATTCTGCCACTCTCAGTCAAGGTCGGCTCCACGACGAGCAGAGCTACCGGCTCGCCCTCGCCAGGACAAGCTCCGTCCAGGTTGGAGTCCCCTAGCGCTGAGCCGGCGTTGGTCTCCGACGGAGTATCGCGAGTTCGGTAGGGCTCCTCCGCGATCTCCTGAAGCGTCTCGGCGATGATGTCGCTGGCGTCGGTGGAGTCCTCGCGGGGAACTTCAGCGACATGCTCGTCACCACCGGACTCCCCCGTGTCGCCGTCCTCATCAATTATGATGTGGGGGATGCCCTCCCTCGCGGCTCGAGCATCGGCAGCCGCAATCTTCCTCCGTGTCTCCTCTTCAGGAGACACGACCTCTGGGGGCCGGATCTCCGCGGCAGCAGGCTCCTCCGCCCTGACGCCGTCACAACCAGCGGCCCGTGGGGACTGGGCCTCCGCGGCCTCAGTTCCCGCCTTGACCTCGTCACCGCCAGCGGCCTGTGGGGACTGGGCCTCCGCAGCCTCAGTTTCCACCTCGACCTCCTCACCCGCGATGGCCTCGGCAGCCCGGGCGAGCTCCCGCCCTAGCACGAGGTCAAGAATATCGTCAGCCATTGCTTCGAAATCCCATAACTCCGCACCAGCTGCCACACCCACTATAGACGATGTGGGGTTAGGGTGGTGCCGGAGGGGGAAGGAGACAAACAAGATAGGAATTAGAAGCTGACCTCGCTTGGCGTCTTCTAGCTGGGCTCGGGCGCGAATCATGAGGGCAGCCATGTCTTCGCGTGCCTTGTCGGCCCTGGCGACTGAGGGGTTGACCTCTTCCAAGCCGGCCTCAGAAATGGTCGGCGTTGGGCGCGGTTGGGGCGCAGCGGACAACCTGCGGGACCTCGGGACCAGGGGCGGGGTCCAGCTCGTCCTTCTCCTCCTCGTGGTCCCGAGGGGCCGAGCTCGAGCTTACCCGCGCGAGCTCCGCCTGAAGGGCCGCGATCTGGCCCTCCAGTTCCTCCTTCCGTCTTTGGACCACCGCGGCGCGGCCTCCTTCTTCGCCAGCGCGGCAGCCGACGTAACGAGCCATCAGCTCGGGGTTTTTTCTGGTATGCTCATCCATCCACAGTTTTAGTTCGCTCACCTCCTACCGATCAGCATACTCCAAGTGCTGGCGGGGTGAGCGGTCGTCCGAACCAGGATGCCTGCGCAAACGCCGAGGCGAAGACGGCGTGGCCGAAGGAGATCGGTCGCGGCGCTTGCGGCCCGCCAGTTTTTTGGTCTTACGACCTCGTCCCCCCAACTGCGATGCCAGTTGGTCCACGGCAACCTCGAGGGCGACCTTCTCCTGCCAGAAAGAGCTTGATGAGGTCGGGGCACCCTGGGGAGACCCGGACCAAATGGAACATCAAGAAAGGAAGGCCAAGTCAAAAACTTACCGCCTCGGTCCGGTTGAGGACGTTATTTGGGATCTGGCGACCCTCTAGGATCTCCTTGCCCTTGGGGGTGCCGAACATTTCGGACACTCTCACGTCCACCCAGTTCTCCGGTGGAGCTGCGTACCGACCAAGAGGAGGTAGTAAGAGCGAATGTCTTCTACATAGGAGGGAAGGTCGAGGTCGATGGTATACCTGAGCACGACTCCCGTGTGATGTCCTACCACCCCTCGACCTTGAAGAAGGGATGCACCCTCCTCCTGAGGGGCGACACCCGGGCTCTGACGTAGTCCCGGGCGACGTCCCGTCCGGTCAGCCCTGAGCAGGTGAGCTCGTTGATCAGCAGGAGCACCTTCTCCTCCTCAGGCTGCACGGTCGGCCGGGGTGTCTCGACAGCTCGGGCTCTAGTGCCGGTATAGGAGAGCGAGCTGCCTTCCACCTTCCTCAGGTAGAACCAGGAGTCGGCCCAACCCGACACCGAGTCCTTGAGCGTGAAGCTCGGGTACTTGTACGGACGGGTAGGTCGGAGACGGAAGTAGAGGCAGCCGGCCGACGAAGGCGTGCCGGTGCGCGACAGGGTGTAGAAATGGAAGAAGAGGCTGGGAGTGGGCTCGACGCCCACATACCCTTCGCAGAGGTGGGCGAAGATGGCCATGATAAGGATGGAGTTGGGGTGGAGGTGAGCAATCTCGCACTCACAGAAGGCGAGGGCGGACTTGACGAACTCGCTCTCGGGCGTCCGGAGCCCGTTCATGGCGTAGAGCTCGGTGGAGACGATCTCCCCTTCCTCCGGCTCCAGGCTCTCCTCGGCCCCGGGGGCTCTCCATGAGCCGGCGTCAAGGTACTTCACCTGTTGAAGAAGCTCCAGCTTTCGCCTATCGAGCTTACTGGAGCCAAACTTCGCCATTCGTATGGGGGAGGCGATCGAAGAGGGAGACGATTGCACGCGGTCAGAGGAACGAGCACTGGAGCAAGGGATGATTCGAGATGTTTCTTTTGCTGGGAGACTGCGCAGATCTAGGGTCCGCACCGGTGTTTAAAGCCCCTCCGGAAAACAGGAAAGCGAAAAGACTTCCCGCCGTTATGGTCGAGGAAGCCCTAAAAGCGCAGAGGGCAGTTGAGGCGTTCGCCATCCAGGGGACGACACGTGGGCGCGCGAATCGAAACTGTCCCGCCAAGAGACGGTTCTTCCCAGGGGGAGCGGTTTGAACTGACCGAATGAAAGCTTCCGGGAGAAGGAACCGTTCAGGGGGGCCCACGTTCATCCGCCCGAAACACGACGAACTAGGCCAAAAGAGCTCGTTCCCAGAGATGGATGATAGCCCGGTAGTCTCGGCAACTGTTCGCCGAAACAAACCCGACGTGCTTGTATGACGGTAGGCCCGAGAGGAAGGCCTTTTCTAGGCCTTTTTCCACTCGAACCTCGGGGGCTAGCTGTCGGGGGGTCGGATGAATCCCATAAATTACCTCGGGTGCCACGAGCGACACGGGCTCACTACTGCCCGAACCACCGGAAGGCCGTCCCCCGGGACGACCTAGTCGGGCGCCACGAACAGCGCGAGCTCGTCCCCACCCTGGCCATCAGGAGGTCGTTCCTAGGGACGACCTTGCCGGGACCTGAGAAAGTCGCGTGACCTGGTGATTCGATGGCTCGTGCTCAGACGAGATGACCGAGTTCGGAGTTGGTTGTTAGCCGACCTGACGTGATCCCGAGGTCGGTAACCGCCAGCTGCTTAACCTCTGCTAGTTCGTTACGTTCTCCGCGGGAACATGGCTGGAGTATAGGATCTGTTAGTTACCACGTTGGACCTGGCCGAACGTGGAGTTAGTGGGCTTGAACAAGTACGCCCCTTTGTAAGCTATAAAGCATCCCCACCGTGGAGGGGAGAGACACATATACGAAAATATACACGAGCTGGAGTAGGGCTGTTATCTCCTTCCTGAGAGGCCCGAACCAGGGTAAATTACTGTGTCCCCGCTCATTGAAGTCCAGTGAGTTACTCCTCTGAGCATTCCCTCACGTGAGAAGGAGTCGCGGTTGGTCCCTCCACCAACAAGTAAGCTCGGCGAGGGCCTGCTCCCCAATCGTCGACATATTGTTACTAAAATATGCTGAAGTAAATATTGGTACCTGACATACTTGAACAAATATAAATACTAAAATTACTTCTTTTTTTTGGAAATTTCTAATTTTTACATTTCGAATGGCTCAAAAATGTCACTAAACTTAATTTTTTTTTCAAAAAATATTAACGCCGGAGGTCATAAAGCTATCAATACTAATTTTAGAGAATATTTGGATAATTTTTTTTAAAAAAAATGAATTTTTTGAATTTAAATTTAACGGGTAAACCGAACATATTGTTTTTCAAACCAAAACAGCGAAGACGGTTTCCACAGTTTTCGAACGATTTTTAATGTTTCTTGGAACCCTCGCCAGGAGCACATGCCGTCAGATCAGTTCTACACTTGTTAATAAGTTGAACAAGCGAGGCGATAAGCAAAAAAAAAGGGAGGAAAACATGTTGGAGATGCCGGCCGGGATCAACTCGTGCAGCAGCGAATTCGCCTCGCCTTTCCCTGCGATCTCCCTCGTCGAACGCAGTAGCCGCCGGGGACGAACACCGGCACAAGCTCGCCTTGGCTGAAGTACTCACGAGGTCTCTCACACACACGAGATAGCAAATTGGAATTAACACAGAGGAGACGCACGAGATAGCAAATTGGAATGAACACAGAGGAGACACACGAGAGTTTGGACGACGAACGCCTTGTTGTTTTCTGTATTCAACTCAACTGACACAATACAAAGTAGAAAGCTTTAAAGCCCTGATGACTCATGCTAGACGTAAGGTTGCTGCTAGCTTCTGGCTGTACTCTCGTATTCCCTGATGACTCGCACAGTCGCACTAGCACAAACTCAAGATTAGTGCAAACAAAACATACCGCTGCAGTGGCAGGCAGTGGGTGGCAAAACAGGCTCAGGCAGTCAGGCTCACAGCACCTACCATAAATCGATCAATTTGCTGTGTTAATAAAAGAGAATTGCCACTTCTGACTTCTGACTTTGGCCCCGGCATCTGCTTCCTTATTACGTCTAGCATTACCATGATGACGACGACGACGACGACAAGCCTCCTCCAATCCGATCCTCAACTCAAGAAAATCTAGTACATTACAACATGTGGCTGACTGCATCCTCTTCTCTTAGCAAATGCTGGTACTGGTAATTGTTTAGGACAAATCAAAGGGATTTAAGATCGAGTATATCCGATCGAGCATGCATCTCGGCACTATATACATACATATAGTCAACGTTGCATTTCACTTGGTCCTTAATTTGTAGGTAAGCACCTAGTACTAGTTTGGTGGCCAATCAATCGTTTCGATCAGCTGTCTGAAGAATTCTCAAGCTGGGCAAGCGAGCATACATGACTCTTCAAGCGGGAGCTCACTCGTCATTTCGATTTGTCGCCTCGAGTCGAGACCAGGCTTGTTCTCTGATGGACATGTCAAAACCGGTGGCACATAAACAAATACTCCCCTCCGTTGTTTTTTATAAGGCGTATTATGTTTCGTTAGAACAAGACTTTGACCAACGATTACTTCATTAATATACTATTTATACAATACAAAATCATAATTATATATAAGTACTTTTGAATACAAATCTGCTAATATCAATTTTATGTCATAAAAATTATATATTAATAGAGTAATTATTGATCAAAACTTTGTCCTAACGAAACCTAATACGCTTAATAAAAAACAACGGTGGGAGTAATAAATATGAGTACGTACGTCGATCGTCTTCTTCTTCTTCGTTCCTTCTAGAGAAAAAGGAGGAGGAAACAAACAGTGAACAAGTGTAGTGCCTAGTGCGGACGTGTCCTCCTGGCTAGTGGCGCTGCCTTTATATATAATGCTATTATGCTACACACCTCCGTGCCCACGACGCCATGCCTGCAGCCGCCGTCCATTGAGATTTGAGTGAAGGAAGACACACGAAGCTAGCATCCACCTTTCATTAAAAGAGGAGAGAGAGAGAGAGAGAGAGAGAGAGAGAGAGAGAGAGAGCATGGCTGATCAGGAGGGGGCAGGTGCTCCGTTGCTGCTGCAGGATGGGAGGAGGATCGATGGAGGCAAGCGAGAGGAGGAGCTCCGGCGGCAGGCGAGGTGGTGGGACGCGGAGGAGGTGGCGGGGCAGGTGGCCTTCGCGGCGCCCATGGTGGTCACCAGCATGGCCTACTACGCCATCCCGCTCGTCTCCGTCATGTACGCCGGCCGCATCGGCGAGCTCGAGCTCGCCGGCTCCACGCTCGGCAACTCCTGGGGCACCGTCACCGGAATCGCCCTCATGGTACGCAGCATCGTCTGATTCCTCCTCCTTTCTTCCTTTCCATTAGTTAATCTGATTGGGTTAACGAGCAACCGTGAAATGTATATTTAATCATCTCCGGTGGAGATGCTTGCTTGCCCCGATGCTATATATGGTACCACACAACAATAATTAAAAGAACTCAAAAAGAGAGCTTCTCCATCTCCAGGGGCGGAGCTAGTCCAGGTCTAAGCCCCGGGCTGGACTAGCTAATCTTAGATTAAATATCTGTTTTCAATGATTTTTTAATAATTTTTCGTAAAATTTTAGTGGGCTTTCGGTACCAAGCCCCGGGCTACAGCCTACTCTGCCCTGGGCCTGGATCCGCCCCTGTCCATCTCCCATCTCAAGAGAGCTTCTCCGGCGAGGCGAGGCGAGGCTCCGGCACGGGGCAGCGATGATCGGCCCCACCATCTACCATGCATCCGTCTTCCTCCTTTTCCCCTCCATCCCTTATATGCATGCATCCAAATGAAATTAATGAAATAGCAGTTCTTTTTTAAATAGCACTTAAATTTTGAGCCTTTAGATATAGATTTAATTAATGAAATTAATTTGTTATTTCTGTAGGCAAAAAAAATTAAGTACTCACAAACCAAAAAAACACTCAAGTGCCACTTAACAATTCTCATGAAGTTAACCTGCATTTAATCAAGTTGCTCATATGATGCAGGGGGAAAAGAAGAGAGCAAAATTACACTAGAGGCTCTCAAACTTGTTCAATCATACTAAGCACAATTCAGATTGTTAAAAAAGCTTTTTTTTTTTGTGCCTCTCAACTCTTTATCGGGTTTAATTTTCGTCCTGCACTCTAATACTGTTTACAATCCGCCCCTCAATTCATATAACCGGTGTAAATCACGTTACTCGCTCAAATGAGACCTAGTTTAATATGTCAAAATTTTATTTTCTAGTAGTTCTCCAAACTTGCTAAATACATTAAGTACTGTCTCAATGACATGGTGGGGGGTGGTCTAAAAAGAAGAACCATAGGCAATTAAGCATAGCATTGAGTTAAAACAAGCTGGGGTCCAATAGGACCCATATATACCACAGAGTTAAAGGGCCAAACTGATACTGCTCTAAAAAAATGTACATATTGTCCAAAAAAAACCTAGGTAAGTCAAACGGCTAGTTGCATTTTCATTCATACTTTCTTAACGACGAAATGCATTGGTACCAAGAACTTTGGTTTGTACAATTTTCCTATTTTTTTAATGCTTCACTGCCGTGCATACACCCGTAGTTTAAGCAAAAGAAAAAAATGAATAGCATAACCATCATCATATAAGAATGAAGAGGTGACAGTGACCTAGCTGGTGTGCTAATAGAATGACAAAGGTGCTCGCAAAACGTTAGCCTTAACAAAACTTTCGAGCAGTTCTGAATCAAATTCTTTTTGTCGAAGGGGACATAAAATTTTCACCATGCGTTCAATGGACAATGTTTACCTACCACTGAAAACGTGATAATCTTCAAAATGTCTAGGTTATTTTACAGTGCAAGACTTTGATTTAAGCTTGCTGTATAAACTTGGTAACCAGTTTTAGCAGAGGAACCAAACCGAGGAGAAGTGTGTGTTGCTATACTGCTAAACTCGTGTACCTTGTTCCGACGCAGACTGGACTAAGCGGGTCCCTGGAGACGCTGTGCGGCCAAGGCTATGGCGCAAAGGCGTACCGCATGCTGGGCGTGTACCTCCAAGCATCCATCATCACGTCGGGCTTCTTCTCGGTGCTCGTCTCCCTCCTGTGGCTCTACTCGGAGCCACTCCTCGTCTTCCTGCGCCAAGACCCCGAGGTCTCAAGAATGGCGGCGCTGTTCCTCCGCTACTCGATCCCCGCTCAGTTTGCCTACGGCTTCATTCAGTGCACCCTCAGGTTCTTGCAGACGCAGTCCGTGGTCATGCCGCTGGTCGTGTTCTCCCTCCTGCCTCTGGTGCTCCACGTCGGGATCACCCATGCTTTCGTGCACTACCTGGGGCTCGGCTTCGCCGGCGCCGCCATGTCGCTGTCGGTGTCGCTGTCGCTGTCCTTCGTCATGCTTGCCGCCTATGTGATGCTCTCGGAGAGATTCAAGCACACCTGGGAGGGCTTTTCGGCAGAGGCGTTTCGGCACGTTCTGCCCGGCCTCAAGTTGGCTATTCCCTCTGCAGTGATGGTGTGGTCAGTACACAAACCGTGATCCAAATGCGTCGATTGGATTTGATACCTCTTAATATTGCCCACATGATGGTTAACACTGAATGGAATATCTTATTGATGTTTTGCCAAACATAAATGACAGCTTCGAGTACTGGGCGTTCGAGGTTCTGGTGCTACTTGCTGGGCTGATGCCAAATTCTCATATGAGTACTTCTATCATTGCAATGTGGTAATTATATATCTTTCTCTCTTCCTTCATCTTCGAGAATTCAATTTCCTCTTCTTCTTTCTTCTTGTCTCTCTACAATTCTAACCCCAGTGCAATGCCTACTTGACAGTGAAAACACTGAAGCAATATCCTACATGATCACCTATGGGTTTGCTGCCGCTATAAGGTAATACTATGGCAATTGACAACAGCCATGCCATCATATTCCTTCAGGCTTCAGCTGACTCGTATGTTTCAACAGCACAAGGGTGTCAAATGAGCTGGGAGCCGGTAACATTGACAGGGCGAAGAAGGCGCTGGCAATGACACTCGCACTCTCCCTACTGCTGGCAGTGTCATTTCTGCTGCTCCTAGGTCTTGGCCATGATTTGTGGGCAGGGCTGTTCAGCAACAGCGAGGCGGTGGTAAGCGCATTCGCTTCGATGACTCCGTTGCTCATCGGATCAGTGGTGCTGGACTCTACACAAGGGGTCCTGTCAGGTTAGCTCAGGTGGATCTCTCTGATATGTTTTACCCCTGTTTTTCAAGTGAAGGCCATCTTGCAGTAACTTGTATGCAAAACTGCAGGGGTTTCAAGAGGCTGTGGTTGGCAGCACTTGGCAGCATGGACCAACCTGGTGGCCTTCTACATAATAGGCCTGCCACTGTCTGTCCTCCTTGGATTTAAGCTTGGATTTCATACTAAGGTAAAGGCGGACAAATCTTTCTGAAACTTTGCATCTACCTCATGTTTTTTCGATCGCGAATCGATGCTTTGATTTGCAATTGTTGCCTGCTTCAGGGGCTGTGGATGGGTCAGATCATCGGTCTCATGTGCCAGAACGCTGTTCTCTTGTTCATCACCCTCCGAACCAAGTGGGAAAGATTAGACCTGACGTTGAACGGCAAAGAGGACGGTATTGTGTGTTGAGAACTGAGAAAGCTTGTTAGGTTTCGTTTCATGTAGTTTCGCTTGCGTTTGTGGTTGACTGGAACATCGAACTGCAAGTTTGAGAGATTAACGAGATCAGTCTGGTGTCTGATGTGCCGTCATACTGTAACTACAGACAGGCACTACCATGTAGCAACCTGCTCTGAGCATTGCTTGGGCGTAGCAAGTAGCGAATGCCGCGGCAGTTTTGTTTGATGGAAATTCTGGAAAAGTGTATCAATATCTTTCAAGCACACGGTTTGCTAATATCAAGTTGGAATACAAAAGGGGTTAGACAACATATACATTGTGTGAAATTCACAGGCCGCTCTGATGCTATATTCCTCGCTAACTGGTAAACATACATGGCATGAGATCTTACAAGAAAAAAAATCAGAATAGTAATAACACATTGCATCACCATGCTAAAATAGGATATGGTACATCAAGGTCTGTTGTCCTGAAGGAATCTGATACCTAGCTACACAGGTGACCCAGCTATCACTAATAGAAGACAACATAGTTATCACTGTTAGAGCAGATCTCATCTCGGTAACTTTGGTTACCAGAGATGATGTTCATCAGTACGCCACTCCAAAAATACCGGTTGCAAACTTCTGCAGCCACAGCAGCTTGAGCACAAATCTCTCTCAAATCCATTGTGTGCGGCAACTGAGTTCAATCGTCTTTGATGCTTCTTCCAAAAGACAACCAACATTTCTTCCGTGGCTCTAAGTCAGGATTAAGTGCACAGCCAGTTTAGGTACCATGCATATAGAACAGGCCGTCGCGTGATCCCATCCAAGCTCCCCAGCTATGGTTTAGATCAAACAGTGAAGAACAATGCAAGTCAAGGCTGCTTTCTGGCCAACAAAGTGCAGTAAATAGAGCGTTGGCCACGCTCTGCGCGAATATTTGCTCGCCTGTTTTGATGCTCCAAATACGAACAGTGCAGTCCTCTCCACCTGACAATGAGCAAGGATGTGTTGAAAATGACAATTTGATGCTAGAAATGCCCTTGACATGCACATTCATAAAAAGATACATTTGCAACTCTGTTGTTCCACATTCTACATGGACTAATAAAGGAGACGTGAACCAGCTACTAACAGCCTAATTTTCTCAAAATTCATCATGACACAACTATGAATGGGCCTTGCAATAACTCCAGGACTGTCCAAGATTAATCTACATCCCTTGGTGATATTATTATCCAGCATTTGATCACAGGATTCAGGATTCCTGAATCCTGATACATTAATCCAGAGCCCTTCAGCTTCTATATCAAACAGTAAAATTTTAAATGGCAGTCCTCTTAGTACCCATGCAGCCGTTACTAGCACACTGCATGAACATTGCTAGGGAAGCTACCATGGCTGACATTTATCAAGGTTCCAGTCTAATGTCCATAAAATTGTGAAGTACAAGGAGTGAGGTGTTTGAGTGAAAATGCAAGGCAAGCATTGTGGATGTTTTACCAATCTAATAACTACTTCAAGTTTCAAGGGGTAATCTCAAAAGGCATTCTTCTAGCAGTATATGACAAAAATAAATAATAAGAACACTTATTAGCAGATAGGTATAGTGATGTCTTGAGCTAATAATAAACTTACCTGACATAAGTAGGGTTTCAGATGGATCAACAACAAGTGGTAATTGAGTGTGTGAATTTACATGCCCCGCATAGGACTGTATAGCCCCTTTCTGAATGAGACGGAGATCGAATAGCTTGATCTGTAAAACACATTAGTTAAGCTATTGCATGAACCATTTGTAACCATAAACAGGTCAAAAAGTCATATGTACTTTCTCACTTCATAGACAACAATTTCAGATCAGGCGAAATTCATAATTCATTTACAATGATGGAACTTATTTGTCCCCCATCCCCCCAAAAAAAAAAAAAAAAAAAAAAAAAAAAAAAAAAAACTAAAATATGTATTTATGTGCAATTTGTTGTGCATACAATAAGCTGACACCTCAATATGGGAAACAAGTGCACAAGGTTATTTTTTTTCAATATCAGATGTGTACAAGGCGAAGCTTTAATCCTGGCATACCACAGCAACAGAAGATGCAAAGTCCAAATGAAATTTGAGTTAACATCTTGTTAAACCAAACTGAGGTGTCAGGAAAAAAATTCCAATTTTGCAATCAATCTTGGGACATTTTCCGCACATTTGCTTATACATTCACGCATAACACTAAAAATGAATAAGAATACACTTACCGATCCATCCATGGAGCTCCCTAAGAAGTAGTGCTCATCTGATGAGAGAGCAACCAAGCTGTATAACAATGTCAATTTTAGCACTAGGAAACTTGACAATGTCCCAAAAAAAAAAGTAGCACCAATGAAAGAACATTTTTGTCTACCTGCAAACTGCCGAGGACATAGAAGCGACTCCTGAAGATATAGCCTTATCAGCCTGCATGTATTTTTCCTCTGAATTAGCAAATCAGATCAAAATATCAGTTTGTTCTAGTGCTATATCTAAGAGCCAAAATTAAAACCAACCAGTCCCAGAGATTGTGATTTTTCATGGCTACATTAAACATTGGTTACAGCTCTGATGGTTGAAATTTGTTAAGCTTTGTCTGTCTTTTTGACCATTTACAATGTCATGTTGTAAGTTGGTAACAACCCGGTGCTCCAAAAAGAGCTTGCTCTGTGTAGATGTCCCCTGTTGTTATGGTTTGCCGTGCAGTAAGCTCATAAAATAGATTAGTACAACATATAGATGTTATGACCAAAGAAATGAGACAAAACGTTGCTTCTGTCCTGTGCTCACTGCCCTAGACCACCACTACCAACTTAATCCCACGCTGTAAATATATAACAATGGATATGTGTGCTAGTAGTGTGCACCTGGTTTCTCCATTTACCATTATGCCTTGTGAGCGGCATGGGAAGTGTCCTAGCAGTGCTAGGTGAAGCTAATCCAGTACGGAGATTACGGCGCTTTTGCCGCACATCAACAGGGACTATGCTCCCGTTCCGCAGACCGCATAGCACAACATTTCCCTGAACAAAATGAGCAAAATTAAGTGGGCATGGTAGAGACGGGCAAGGCAAGTCATAGTGACAACGCTTAAGTGGTAGCACTACTAGTGGGATATGTTTAAAACTCTATGGTAGCAACAGCAACCATTTAGCAATCATAGCACAAATAAAGATTCAACGAGCAAGTAGAAAACCCATAAAACTTATTCCTACCATCTATATCTTCAGATTGACATATATGATAAAGCATTTATTCAGTTCTGCACACAAGACAAATTGGCAGCCGATTGCAATTTAATTTCAGGAATCCTGGGAAGCATTTATTCATGCATTCGACATATTGAATTAAGCTAACTGGAAAATGAAAAAAAGATGCACAAGAAAACCTAGCAGGAAACGATGGTATGTTGAGGCAAGTTACACATGGACCGGAGAATTGGCAAAAGTTTTCAGTAACTCTCCTGACAATGCACACCATAAAATGACCATCACATATGAAAACTACAAACTGGAAGGGAACTCATATATACATTCAAAATAAATTTTACCGAGTGCACAAATTGCTGGGAAAGAATGTCGCTTTTACAGCGATACAGCCACGATAATGCTCTGGTTTCCAAATTAAGCAAACCAGCACCATTGTTTGTACCTAGAAATAAGATGAACAAGTAAAAATTAATAATAAGCAAGCTTAGTCGATCCAGCAGAAGTTCCTCCACTGCCATTCACCAAATTCCAAGCAAAAAGGATGTTCCATTCTGCTAATAACGAAATGGACATCTTGCAATGCAACTACTGTAAGAAAAAAACTTAACAATTAAAAGAATTCCTCCAACAAATGTGACGGCTGACCATTAAAGTTGGACAAATGCAATTGCAAGACCCGAACCTAACAGGGTTATGGTGGAATACTATTATATAGGGCATATTTCATAACAAGCCGATATTTCTGTATAAATATACTCAATTTCTATGTCTAAATCAACATTGTCAAGTTTCTCAATGCAGCCAAATTGATAGTGTTATCTAACACAAAGGTACAAAGGAAACAAGGTGCAACAGAAAAATAGTTACTCCATGTACCAGGCAAATTTTGGGCGTAGCCTAAATTGTAGTCCAAACTCAGTCTACTCACCTATAACTGCCTGTGTGCCATCAGAATTGCAATCAGCTGTCCACACTGTACGATCGAACGAAGCAACTCGTACATTTCTTCCATAAGCAAGTCCAAGAGTATCAAACAGATCCATAATATATATAGAACCCCCTGATTCTCCAGATCCAAGAGTAGCCACCATGTTTCACAATGTCAGGTAACCCAAGCTTATGATAAATTTCCGAGTAACAATATGAAAATAAAATGCATATTTCAAGATATGTGCAATAATGGCAATGACAATAAGCACAATAGAAGCAACAAAATTAGGATACAATGCTCGCTGAGCTGATGAAGTGGTGTTGGCTGTATCAGGGACATGGTGCTCAAGTTTTTTTACGCAAGTTATACTGGACGAGAAGTTTGAGAAGGCTGTTTCAGATGACCATATGCTTGCAAGTGCAGGATTCACTGTCGCCTTCTGCTTTCCCAAGGGAGCCCAAGCAAGCTTAGGTAAGAATTCCATGTCATCCTCAAAGTTGTCTAGAGCACTCCCTAATCCGTATAATCTGCCAGATAATTTCAGAAAAATATGTCATGGGACATTAAACACCAGTATGGTTATGGACTTAATACTCTTATAGAGAACAATTGAACATCAGCAGATCAAATATATCAAGAAATTGTCAAGTTTTGAAAGATAAATAAGCAGTGTGTGTTCTCTTTCTCTCAAAACAAAAGATGAAGATGAAGATGAAGAAATTGCAGTCTTCTTAATTTAATACCCCCTCCGTCCAAGTTTATAAGGCGTATTTCTTTTCGACACATAGACCAAGAAGACATTGACAATGACTAGATTACCCCTAATTATTGATACAGTACACTAAATTGAATATGAACCGTTCATTTTTTTCAATCCAATGGATCAGATTAACTAGAGTTTACTTATACTTCATCTGGTAGTACAATAGTAGAAATACCCTTAACAAATCAACACTTAGATCTGATTTCTACTACACACTATATACTACCAGTATAATACACCGTAAAATTTCTCTAATTATTATCACTAAGTACTATACTAAATGCATGCATGTAGAGAATATAAAGTAAAGATGGATATTTATTAGGGGTATAGAGGGGACATCACACTAACTTTACATTGGAGTATAAAGTACGCCATATATTTATGGACAAGACCATTCAAAAAATAAGCCCTATAAACTTGGACGGAGGGAGTACTTTTTTTATTGTTGGAATCGGCTATTGCACTTGTGAGAGTATGTTTGAGCACAGAATGCAAAGGTAATATGGTATCAGGAATCAGGATGACCAAATTAATGATATATCTATATTTCTTACAATAGATTGTAAATGTTATAAATCTTAGCCATCACGCGAAGAAAAAACATGGGTATAACAGAGGACCTTACCGAATTGTACCATTCATGCTGCCGGTCACTAATATCTTGGACTCTCTTAGGCCGCTCGGTGTTTGAACCATGGCACACAACTGTTCCAGTGCCCTGTCAGCAACTAAGGTTGTACCTTGGTATTTCCAACCCTGCCCAACAGCGTTCCCAATGACCAAAGAGCGTATGTGTGTTGTACGGAACAAGAGGGAAGCTACAGCGAAAAGGGTGGAAGCTCCGATCAGTACCATCGGCTGAGAAGCCTGCGCGTACTGGCACTGTTGCTTGAAGGTGGATTTCCTCTTGTTGGAGAAGATGATCCCACCACCGTACATCTCCCTGGCATGGAGGAGCTCCGACTGCCTCGCCCTCTTCCTGCATCCTGCTGTATCCTGTGCTTCATCCTTCAGTTATGAATCGGCATAGCAAGCCCGGTGGCTTTGGCGTTGCGGTGCTGATTGATTGTACACGACGTAAGATGGAATAGAAGTCAGGTACCTGGGGAGACGGGGTGGACGGCGGCGGCGTCGGGGGAGGGTGGCGCGTGGCGGCGCCGGGGATGGGGCCCCTGATGGGGAAGTAGCGGTTCTTGTCCGGGTCGTAGTAGAACCCAGGCAGCTCTGCAGCGAGGGAATCGCCTCGACATTAGGCCGGCGCAAGACAAGACAACAGGTTTGATTCGTGCAGAGGGGGGAGAGCCTGGAAGATAAAAACGACGAACCTTTGGGCGGGACAGGCGCCATGTCGCCGGCGTTTGCAGTCGAGGCTAGATTAAGAGGCGGCGGCGGAAGGGAGGGAAGGGGATGCGCGGGGCGGTGGGTGCCGGCAGGCAGCGACGGGTAGGCGTGCCGTACTGCCGTCTCGTCGGATTCGGTCGGATACAGTTTTTTCCTTGTCATAAACTACCTTTATTATGGAATTTGAAATTAGATATGATATCAAGGTTACTAGTGAGAGCCGCGCGCTTCGCCGCGCCGTGCGAAATTTGATCTAAAAATGAGAAAAAACGGGAAAAAACGGAGAAACGACGGACGAAAAACGAATTTATATTTTTTTTGGGGGGAAATGGCCAACGAAAATATTTTTTCCATGTTCCGGAGAAAAAATGGTTCACGGAAATAATTTTTTTCAGGCAAAAACAAAGAAAGAAAACGGCTTTCCATATTTTTTTGTGGGGAAATAGCCACCGAAAACATCTTCCTCATGCTCCGGAGGAAAAACAGATCACGAAAACATTTTTTCGGGGCAAAACGAAGAAAGGGAACGGTTTTCCACATTTTTTGTTTTGGAAAAACGGTCAACGAAAATATTTTTCCCATGCTCCGGAGAAAAATCGGATGACGAATTTTTTTCCTGGCAAAACGGATAAAGGAAACGGTATCACAATTTTTTTGGGGGGGAAATAGCCACCGAAAACATTTCCCCCATGCCCTGGAGGGAAAACTGATCACGAAAATATTTTTTTCGGGCAAAACGGAGAAAGGAAACAACTTTATATTTTTTTTTTGGAAAAACGGCTACCGAAAATATTTTTCGCATGCTCTGGAGAAAAAACGGATCCCGGAAACATTTTTTTCGGACAAAACGGAGAAAGGACCCGAACGTAAAGCGCGAGGACCTATTTGTTATAATTTTGGACCTGTTCGCTATTTTGAAAAATTAGAAAAGGGCTCGCTCGCTATTTGCACTTAACGGGAGGGCCTCCATGCAAAACGGCAAACCAGGGACCTAAACGCGAAATGGGAAAAATATTCTCCTCTCACAAAAAATCGCGCAAGGACCTGAACGTAATTCCGAAGAAACCAGAGGGCTTTTTGCAAATTAGCCGGTGGACACGTGGGGGGGGGCCCGGTTGGCCCCCAATCTCTTCCCCTATAAGGGGAGTTTATATGACTCGAGGAATGGAAGCAAAAAAATAAAAAACAAATTGGCTCAAGGAGCTAATCCACTAGGAAAATGGGCTCAACATCAATGATCCGATCCGAGGCTTTAGTCATGGGTTGGCTCCGCTTTGAACGTGGATAATATCGGTTACGAATTCTAAGTAAATACAAAGTAAAATCGAAACTGCACTGAATATTTTTTATCGGATACTACACAAAAACTGATATTGTATATGACACATATATAGTAAATATTAATCAAGTTCAATATGCAACAGATGGTCGCAATTTTAAAAATTATTTTATCTGGTAGTTTAATAAAGTTGCAAAAGCATCAAAATATTCCTTTATGTTTCGTAAAAAAACATCAGGTATTCACATGAGCAAGTGGAAACATATTCTTGCATGTCAAGCTTTGTTAGCAGCCAATTTCGACCAGCAGGATGACGGATGGGACGACCACAAGAGGGTGAAGCTTGTTAGACAACCTCGCTATCGAATAGTCCGGGGTTGCCTAATAGATCTCAAGTGGAGAATAGACAGGGAGAAAGAGAGACACAATATGAGGAGAAACGAGTCTGCTTTATTATTCTGTATGCTTGTGTACAATGGGGTGACCCCCTGCCTCCTATATATAGCGGTTCTCAGAGATAAGGAAGAGTCCATATCGGATACGAATCCGGTTTCCTAACACTTCTTGACTCTTCACCGCGAGATGCATATGCCTCATTAAAACTCCATAAAACCCAGAAAAATAATTGGAGAAAGAGTACATAGCACACGCTTCTTTGTGTACCTGGATTGCCTCATCAAAAACCTTATGTAAGAAAACTTCAATGAAAAACTTACTTAAGGAAAAGAGTACAATCCACCCAAACTTCAATGTTAATCTTCAAGATTTACGTTGGGTACTCAAACTTCATGGTTGAGATTTATGTAGGAGTATGTGAAAAATCTCCCCCGAACTGCATTTCTAAGCCTCATCATCCCGATTCCTCTAATACATCTTTCAAAGGAAGATGCCGGAGTGACTTAGTGAATAAATCTGCGAGATTTTCACACACGACTTAGTATGCAAGATCTTTATCTCGCTCATCTTATGCATTTCATGAGCATAAAAGAACTTGGGGTTGATATGCTTTGTAATGTTACTCTTCACATATCCCATTTGTACTTGTGCAACACAAGCCGCATTATCTTCATAGATAATAGCGGGTTTGTTCCATGTTGAACCACATGACTTCTCCGGATGTGGTGAACCATTCTTCAAGCCATGCACATTCCCGAGAGGCTTCATACAATGCAATGATTTCCGAGTGGTTAGTCGACGCCGAGACAAGAGTCCGCTTAGACGACTTTCCAAGAAATTGCCGTCTCCACCGCAAAGGAAAACATACCCGCTTTGTGACTTTGCCAAGCGCGGGTCCGAGGTACTCAAAGATCGGGCGTAGCCAACTAAATTCAATTCATTGTTTCTTCTCGTAAAACAAGCCGAGGTCTTTGCTTTCTTGAAGGTAACGGAAGATGTCCTTCACCCTTTCCAATGCCTTTTGGTGGGTTCTCCTTTACTGCGCTAGCAAATTCACTGAACGCAATGTCGGCCTAGTGCTATTCGCAAGGTACATGAGCGCTCCAATTGCACTCAAGTATGGGAATTCCGGCCTCCCGTGACTTCCTCCTCTTCTTTAGGCCTGCAGACGGGTCTAGGTCTGCTTGGAGTGACCTTCCGACCATTGGGGTCTTTGTGGGTATGCCTTTTCAAAGCCAAATCTCTCCAACACTTTCTCGTGTAGGATGCTTGGTGTACCAAGATTCCGCTGTGGACATGTTCAAGCCGCAAGCCTAAAATGCAACTTGGTTTTACCCAAGTCTTTCATTTCAAACTCAGATTTCAAGTATGTGCATGCTTCTTCAATTTCCTCATCCGTCCCAATGATGTTCAAGTCATCTACATAGACGGAGATTATACAAAATCCAATCGTGGATCGTTGTATAAATACACATGGACAATCTCGCTGTTCTGTAGCCTTTCTTGCAGAGAAAGTCACTCAAACGATTGTACCACATTCTTCCCCGATCGTTTTAGCCCATACAGTGATTTCTCCAATTTCACAATCAGTATAGGTTTCTCGCTTGCCTGCCTTGGTTCGGGATAGGATACCTTCCTGCATTTTCATATAAATCTCCGAATCCAAGTTTCCATACAAATATGTCGGACAACATCCATTAGCTTCATTCTCAACTTCAAGTTGACTACCATTGAGATTAAGTATCTAAAGGTAATTCCACCCATGACCGGAGAATAGGTTTCTTCATAATCAACCCTAGGACGTTGAGTGAAACCTTGAACAACAAGCCTTGCAATGGTTGTTGTTCTTTTCATAGATTCTCCTATTATTACAAAATTTATGGCTATTTCACATGGTGTGCTTCATGCACTTCTACTTGCTCTTCATTGCTATTTCCCATTCCAGAGCAAGTTCCTTTAGTTTTCTCCGCCAATGTGTGCGCACACATTATTTCAAGGCGGTTTCTTCCAATTGAAGATTCAAATCTGAATTGCCTTTTCGACAGTGCTTCTTTCCAAAGGTCAGGTCTCAACTGGCTCCTTCTTGCTTTGGGGCATTTTGTGATTGGCTATGGTAAGTCCTCTGCTCCATTTTTCCCAGACGCCTCGGTACTTTGGGTTTGAGAAGCCGCATTTCCTCGTTTTTTTCTTTGAGGCCCTCGAACGTGATGAGGGATACCTTCGCTTTCTTGGTATTTCCACCCTCTCTGGTGCATTTCTTGCTGGTACGCGACTTAACCACGCTTCTTCGGGATCACAAAAATGATCGCTTCATTTGCTAATTCGCAAATCAATTATCTTACGGACTTCTTGATTTGCTTCATTAGTGCGAGGTCATGCTGGGATCCCAAAGGGAATGCCATATTATTTCCCGGCATTTTTCATCCAATGGTTGATTCTCTCCCCTAATGACGGAAACGGTCCTCGCTAAAGATACAAATGGCGAATCGGTCGTATGCAAGTCTCGTCATGGGTTCCAAATACACCGATTATGGATGCACTCTCATAACCAACGTGATATCCTGCATTTATGGAGAGGGCCCATTGCAGTCTACCGTGGGGGTGGTATAGGTACATATACCATACATTCAATTCTTCAAAGTTGACCCAATGCACTAGTTTGCATGGTTGAATGGATGTTGTAGGCCGATTGTCTATAATTGATGAGTGTCAGTCAGCATACAGGATCATGTGTCCTCAACAATTGTTGGACAAGTTACAACTCGCAAGAGCGGTCCGGCAATAAACTTAATCCTCTTTATGAGTGCTCAATGCTAGTCCATTTTGGCGTATGGACATGCGGTGCAGAGTGCTCAATAGTTATTCCAGCTTGTCGTGGCAATAATCATCAAATGCCTTGGAAGTAAATTTGTTGGCATTGTCCATTCGAATGGACTTACGCCGATGATCAGGAAAACATTCTTAATTCGATGATCTCATGAGATCAGCTTTTATAATGCATGATTCCTTGTTGACAAGAAACATGTATGCGACCATTTCGTGAAGCATCAATGAGCACCATAAAGGATCGAAACGGCCCTAACAATGGCTGAATCGGTCCGCAAATATCCCCTCGAATGCGTTCAGAATGCGGATTTCATGTTGCACTTTCATATGTAGGTCTAGTTATTACTTTCCTGGCACATGCATGGCACACAAAATCTGATTCGAAAATTCTTAACATTAATGCCATGACCTTGTGGAGTTGTTAACTATATTTCTCATCAATCTAAGACCAGATGACCTAATCTACAATGCCATAAAGCAAATAATTCGTAGCTTCTAAAGACAGTCTTCAAAGAAGTATACACTACGTGTGCATTGATTTTCGTGTAGTACAACCTGCATTCATATGAGGACATTTTTCTAGTACCATCTTTCCATATTCCGCTGCTTCACAATGCACAAGTGTTCTTTGCCATTTTCTTCATTGGTTTCACGTGAAACCCATTGGCGATATCCTTGAAACTTAAGAGAGTGCGAGTTGATTCAGGGTACAAGAGGGCTTCTTCAATTACCAAAGTTGTACCCATTGGCAATATAATTGTGGCTCTTCCTCGAGCCTATTATATGATCGCTCTCGCGATTGTCGTAATCCTTCCGCCGCTTCTTCGTGATCGCCTGGAAGTATTTCGACTCTCTTAAGATGGTATTTGTTGTGCCACTATCAACAATGCATATTTCCTCCATTGGGTGCTACACGATTTCTAGATGAAAAGAAATATAATTTAATCATGCTGGCAAAGTAATTCAAACATTGCTTGCAAGTAAAGAATACCGAATAAAGAATAAATAACAATTCTTATTCATGAGAAAGTAAAAGTATACTCTTCGAGAGCTTACAATTATTAACTAATCAACCACAATCTAAAAGAAAGCGCTAACAATGTTATTCATGCACTAAACGGAATCAGAAAGTATGCATTCATTTCTCGCTTCTATGTCATCCACGTAAGTGTTTTCTTCATTTGCCGAGGGCTTGGTCGCATCATTGATGTCTAGGCCGGGTCAAGAGGATGAAGCATGTGGGTGTCAACTTCTATGACATCATCATTGCCTACTTCGCAAAATGTGCCTCTGCGCTGCATTTCCTTTGGCCTTCTTCTTGGCCTGATATGCATTGATCACTTCTTTGGATTCCCGACATATTTTTTTGACCAATGCCCCCGTGCCGGCATTTGAAAGCACGCTTTGGTTTTCATTGTCCATACGGCTTGCCTGCGCTTTTCCTTGTCATCCTTCTTCTTCGGGCTATGGACTTTCCTTTGGCCTCGATGTTTCTCTTTTCCACCTTCTGACCCACTTCATGTGGGCGGGCTTTTCACCTTATAGTTGTTGGCATTGATTGCACAATGCTCCTTCCAGTGGCTGTGAGACGAAGTTCTTTCGGAGAGCTCTTGTGACTCAAGAACTTGCATAACATCAATCGGTTCGCTATACTCCTTGTATGTGCGTCCGACGATAGTCTGGGCACTCGATAGCATTGGGGTGAAAAGTGGAAAGAGTTTTCTCAATCTTCTCCTCCTCTGATCTTCTTGCCACATAGGGAGAGATTAGTACAAATTCCATGCAAGGCGGTGTACCGCCACTGCTTTTGTAGTCCATAAACCTCAGACGCACTCCAATCTTGCTGCTTGGGGCAAGATTGTGTATTTGAGCTTCTCAACCGCTTCGAGTGCGATCCATAGCTCAATTGCACTTTCTTCACCATGTATTCATTTTTCAGGGTGGTTTGCAGAGATGGTGCCTCGAGGAAGTGCAATGCTTGATCGTTCTGCTCGGGCTGATGGGTGTGCGCCCTTCGAGGACCCTAAGCCGATGGCAGGCTCGAGCTTCTTGCCGAAAGTACGATCTTCACATCGGATGCCCAAGTGAGGTAGTTTTGACCGTCTTGGGCCAATTACGCAAACTCACGATTCACAATGCCGACATCTGCATTTTTACAAGATTCCAACATTAGATTACCGCGTGTAATCTAATAAAGTGTGATTGCATAATTCATAAAATGCGAAAGTAAACTCTCATGAATTTCAATTTTTCTTAGTATTTGGCAATTTTCTCGTTAATTATACAAAGAATTTTCCAAAGATCACTTGATAACAGAAAATAAATTTCAACATGAATTAAACATGGCATAAGTCTAATTACAACTTATATAATTCTTGTTGGTCTGGGAACGAAATGGGTAATGAATATCTCATTAATTTGACTTTGGCCAGGTCAACTCGCCTTAGGGCTCACATGAGGGAGGAGCACTTCCCGCTTCCGGTGCCAATTAAAGAACCAAGCCTCATGTGTGTTTTCCTAGACACCAATTGTCTCATATCTGTTTATTCATTACCAAAATCAAATCCCAACCACTCATGTTCTCATTTTATGCCATATGAAATATTCTGAATTTTCCTAGCACTTTTCATAATATCTGCTAATATCCAAGCAATTTTCGTAATTCATCTGGCAACAGAAAATTTTAATTTTAGCAAATATCAACATGACATAATTCATAAATTCAAAATAAACAATAATTGCATAATTCATAAAATACAGAAAATAAATTCGTGGATTTCCGATATTCTAAACAAGGCAATTATTGCAAAATGCGTAAATATTCATATAAATACAGTAAAATAAGGCTAAGTATTAAATTAAAACAGAGCCATTAAATTTTCCTGGAATTTTCTAGCTATTTTCATATTTTTCTTGGAATTTTCAGATTTTTTCGAATTTTTCTAATCAATTTTTCCGAATTCTAATGCAATTTCGTAAAAAAGGAAATTAGTAAAAGGAATAAAGGAAAAGGGAGGGCAAAGGGGTAATTTCCCCGCCTCCCCGCAGACGCATTTTCCAAACCGAAACCAAGCCTCTAGAATCGTGACTTCGTGTCCACTGTCCAGAGGCAAAGTACTTCATGTCCCAAAGCCGATTGAAGCTTAGCTCGGACTTCAAGTCCGCTTTGGATTTCATGTAATATTGACGGGGTGCCCTTCGTGGCTGGCGATCTTGCTGGCCGCGGCGGCTGTGGACCGAGCGTTGGCCAACGCCGGCCGCCGGATTTATGCTCGTGGTAAGTTCGGGCGGGCGAGCGTATACCGGCGGCGGGCGTTGGCTTTGCGGCGTACGAAGGCTTGGCGGGCCGGTGGGCAACGGCGGTCTGCGTTAACACGGTGAGCGCATCGGTGGCCCCAGGCGCGGCAGTCTGAGGGCGCGTTAGCCGACGGCGAGGCAAGCGCTGGTCCGGCTGGCTTCGAGCCGGCGCTAACCGGTGGCTTCGTACATAGGCAACGCTTATATATCAGACTGCTTAATAACTTCATGCGAGGGCGGCCGCGATCGGTGCGCTTCGGTACGGAGGTCGGTAGGGCTTCGGTGGTGGCGCGACCATGGCTTTGAGCCGCGTCCGGAACCAAGTGGCGTCTTCATTGTCGGCGCTTAGCCTGCAACGCGCAATGAAGGTCGCCTAAGCGCGAGTAATGTATCCAATCCCACTAGATGCAATCAAAATCTAGCAGATTCAATCTAAAATTGCTAATAGATTGTTCAAAGTGATTGATTTCGAGAACCGCCGCACTATTAAAAATTCATAGTAGATGCGACTACAACTCATGTATTCGATTCAATACCTTTGCTTGATTTTTGATCGCATACTGGTCGATCGCCAAGAGGGACTGCTTGGCTATCAGCGTAGGATAGAGTCGTAGGGACTTTTTTTCTTTCCGGCAATCCGAGTGGATGCCGGCTTGATGGCGAGTTGATTGCAGATCGGATCGGGCATCAATCGCCGGGGTAGTAGACGCTCGTCGTCAGTGTCCGATGATCCTTCGCTTGTCTTTCTTCCTTTCAATCTTTCTCCCAGAGAGTGGTGCGATAACGTGTTAGACAACCTCGCTATCGAATAGTCCGGGTTGCCTAATAGATCTCAAGTGGAGAATAGACAGGGAGAAAGAGAGACACAATATGAGGAGAAACGAAGTCCGCTTTTATTATTCAATATGCTTGTGTACAATGGGTGACCCGCCTTCCTATATATAGCGAGTTCGCTAGAGAGATAAGGAAGAGTCCATATCGGATACGAATCCGGTTTCCTAACAAAGCTATAGAGTGAGGGCCTAAGTTGGGCTATTTGGTTGACCCAGTTGAAGCTACTAGAATATACGTTGTAAATATTCGAATCCGAATATCCGAATAAAGTTATCCAAAATTATTCGAAAATATAATCTAAATATTCTGGTCTTATAGATATTTTGAATCTAATATTGAATTCGAAACCAACAATCGAAAAATCAATGTCGAATTCAGTAACTCTACGACACAACTATCTAAATTCTATCCAAAGAGATATGACCAGTCGGTTGATGGCAGCTATCCAATCCGATTGCACCTGTAACGACCAGGGTTCACATTATCAACGAATATCGCTCGAAAATCGCGAAAATCGCCCTTATCGACGCGGGGCGAAATGGTTTACCGATCGGTAAACCGAGAAAATTCAAAAAAAAATTCAAAAAATTCAAAAATTCAGAAAAAATTATATGATGCAAATATCGCGATTATCGAGACATATCGAGCGATTATCGCCAAATATCGTCGAAAATCGCTACAAAAGTCGACCGCATAAAATGTTCAACATGGCTGTCGATTTTCCACCGATAATCGTCGATTTTCCATGATTTTTGAATTTTTTTCAAAAAAATCTGAATTTTGAATTTATGCGATTTTTTGCGATTTTCGGCTCGATTTTTACGATTATCGAATTTTACTGTTCATCCAAAAATCGCGACAACGATAACGTGAACCCTGGTAACGACAGGACGTGAAGCCGGTCAATGGCCAAACGGGCCAGGCCGACATGCGTGAATCGGTAGAGACCGGCCCAACAAAGGATTGCAATTCATTCCGTGCATTTTGGTCCATTCTAGCGATCGAAGCACGTTAATTTTCAGAATTGAAACCTTGATCCTTCCATGTATGATAACAGTAATTGACAACAATAATAATAATAATACATCTTGTGCAAGAATCGGCGAAACATACACACACTAACGATCGACTAGGCAAATTAACTAGCATCTGAGAGTAATACTCAATTCGTTAAGCACCCACAGACCACAGTGAAAGCGAACATGTACACATGCATGCATAGCAATATAGCATAGATGGACTCTATGCTAGGCTAGGCTAGGCTAGGCTAGGCGGAGGAGTCGGCCAGCTTGCCGTTGGAGGCCATCTGGAGTCCGGCGCGGTTGCCGCCGACGTGGACGTCGGAGTCGCCGATGAATCGGCTCCAGAACCAGTGCGCCTTCCAGACGAGCACCATCTCCTCGATGGGCACGTTCTTGGTCTCCGGGAGGAAGAGCGCGATGAAGATGGTCATGATGACGACCCAGCCGGCGAAGAAGTAGAAGAGCCCGAACTTCATGTGGCAGAGCATGGTGAGGAACGCCTGCGCGATGACGAAGGTGAAGAGCATGTTGACGGAGACGTTGATGCTCTGCCCCGCCGACCGGATCTCCAGCGGGAAGATCTCGCTCGGCACCAGCCACCCCAGCGGCCCCCACGACCACGCGAAGCCGGCGACGTAGACGCAGATGAAGAGCACCACCACCGCCGCGTACCCCTTGGGGATCTCGCCGACCCCGCTCGTCCCGAACTTGACGGCGAGCAGCGTCCCGACCACGATCTGGCACACGATCATCTGCGTGCCGCCCTGGAGGAAGAGCTTGCGGCGGCCGAGCCTGTCGACGGTGAAGACGGAGACGAGGGTGGCGAAGACGTTGACGAGGCCGGTGATGACGGCGGACATGAGGGAGGCGTCGTTCTTGAAGCCGAGGGTGTCGAACAGCACGGGCGCGTAGAACATGATGACGTTGATGCCGGTGAGCTGCTGGAAGAAGGGGATGAAGATGGCCATGGTCAGCTGCGCGCGGTACTTGCGCTTCAGGATGTTGCGCCACGGGTGCTGCACCAGCTTCGACTCCTCGCTCGCCGCCACCAGGTCCGCGTACTCCTCGCCGATGTCGTCCGTCCCGCGGATGCGCCGGAGCATCCGCCGCGCCTCCTCCGGGTGCCCGCGGTCGATCAGGGAGTTGGGCGTGTCGGGGAGGAAGAGGGCGCCCAGCGTGATGATCGCCGCCGGCACCGCCGCGAGCGCGAGGCTCACGCGCCAGCCCCACCCGGCCTTGATCTTGTTGGTGCCGTAGTTGATGAGCTCCGCCGCAAGGATGCCGATCGTGATCATCAGCTGGAACCCGATGTTGAGCATCCCCCGGAGGCGCGCCGGCGCCATCTCCGACAGGTACACCGGCACAGACTGCACGTACGGACGCGTTCGTACAATCGTACGAGGGGGGAAAAAGATGTCAAATTTCTATTCTTATCGTAAATTTTAATGGAAAACTACTATATATGGATCAGTATAATGACATGAATATTGTGACATGGTCGATTAATTAATACCTTGCAGTGTAGTAATACTAGACTAGTTACATGCTCGTGCGTTGCTACGAAAAACAAAATTGATAACGAAAAATAAAGATTAAAAAATAAAAAAAATTCACAAGATCAAACATGTATCTTTAACGCTTCGTTTCTTGCGAAAGCTGGCTAATTAAAGCAACGCGCTTTCGCGCGTAGGGCAATTAAGCATGTCAATTAAGCAGAGCAATTAAGTGGCAATTAATGAGGTGGGAAGAACGGACAACTGCCACCAAGTGTTGCTTTAGAATAGTAGAGATTAGAAAGCTTAATATGTATGACGCCGCTTTACGGCACTATTGAAACTTTTTCAAAATTTTTCTGGCGGAAGCGGCGGTCTTGCGTTGGTTTTAATGTGAAAGCTGGCTAATTAAGAAGGGCAATTAAGCTGGCTAATTACTGTGTTTGTTTCATTTCAAAATAACTGGAAGCGGGAAACGGTAGAATGGACCACTGCCACCAACTCGTGCTTTAGAATAGTAGAGATACTCTAAAAGAAAACAATCTAATTAATTAAAGACAAACAAATCACACACCAGCAGGCCAGTATAATTAACTAGCTAGCTACTGGATTGCGAAAGACGATCGAATTAACCACATTTCCTTTAACCCACATTTCCTTACTTCTGATTAATATTACTGCTCGCGCGCTCTGTTTCATGCATGTAGTCATTAATTGCAGTGTAATTTGATTGATACGTAAACCTTGGGTAATAGCGATGCATGCCGACATGTCGGACTAACTAGCTAGCAAGTCAAGAGTCAAGAGTCGTCCTTTCGACGTAATTACTACGGCCAAGTAACAGTGACACTAGCTGCTAGTCAAGTAATTACTGTTTCAGTCTCCCCGCATGAAAAGGAAGAGGAACATCAACATGGCAGACAGAAATGACCGTGAGACCTCCGTAAATTAACTACGGCCAGCTGGTCTGGCCACCGATTAACTGAACTCTAACCGTAGTTTTTTTTAAAATTAAAATTTTGTTTTTTTTGCGCCAAACGTAGTAGAGTTTTACCATCCTTGAGAGGTATCACAAAATTACTCTCTAAACTCTTGTATCTCTTGGTATCTCTACCTTTTAATTCTTTGGTGCCTCATGGTGCTACCTCAATTTATGTTTATGTACCTTCTAAAAATGTTAAACGGCCACCAAAATGAAATACCTGAGCTCATTTCACTTGCTTTTTTACTAGCTAGTGACATAAACAGTACATATTTTTTCTTTCTTACTGGAGAGATTCAATTTACCCAGAGAGAGAGAGAGAGAGAGGTGGCAAAAGTCGTGCGTGGGTGTCATATAAATATGGATGGTACAATGATGTCCACGAAACTATCTATCGTCGTTATGGTTCCTGCATGATCGGTTTAATCAGACTCACATGAACAGATATACTGGTAGCTGGAGCAGCTTGCATGGATCGACTTATTTGTGCGCTAGCTAGCTCCACAGCTCATCCATCGTTGCCGCCTATGCATATATTAAATTCCAGGCTTAATATGAGTGTACGCAGGGGCGGATCCAGACCCCGGGCAGAGTAGGCTGTAGCCCGGGGTCTGATACCAACCTACTAAAATTCTACAATTTTTTTTTTTGAAAAATCATTGAAAATAAATATTTAATCTAACATCAGCTGGCCCCGCCCGAGACTTAGACCTGGGCTAGCTCCGCCCTGCATGTACGTGTCCATGCAGCTGGAATCTACAGGACAGCATTGGACAGTACATTTGGAGCGCAAGACCCTAGCTTCTTGCATGCATGCTAGAAGAGTCAACAAATCCCAGCTCATCAAGATGAGAAGAAATGGCCATGGGAACAACGATGCTAGCTAGCAGCTGGTGGATGGATAAACAAACAAACAAAGCAGTCAACAACCACCCCTTGGAAGTAAACATCTGTAGCTGGCATGGACTTTGGGAATTAAGAAGCTTCTCTCTGGGGCCCTTCTTGACTTGAGGACGATCGAGAATACGTACTATATACAATAAGCTAACCTGCCTACCAGGTTGGACTTTGCACATGCATGTTAGCTGTTCCCCTTGAATTAATAATGGCGCCTAAAGAGTCTGATCAACATCTTAATCCTGAAACTCATGGCCTCATCATCGACGGAATCGCTCTTATAACAGTAGATTAATGGTAGCAATTATCTTGAACGTTTCCCTTGTTGTCTCATTAGATGGCTCCATGCATATGCATGCGAGGCAAGCTCCATTAATTAATTTGCTAATGCTAGCTAGTGTTTGGACTAGTGTACACGAATGTAGCTATCGTGCGTGCGTGTACGTGTTGAACCGAACGAGACAGACAGACAGACAGATACTAGAGTACGTAGCATCTACGTACGGTCTCCGTTCCTTCATTAATACCCAAAAGCTAGCTATCTATCGCACTAATTAAGCAGACAATATAACTTAATTACGTGCAACTGGTATATATTTATTAAGCTTCGGTGTACTGCGTGGATACATATACGACTGCATCACATGGGCCACCGTCAATAATTTCACGTTACTTGCGGCGACGACAAGCTTGGAAACAACAAGCATACATATATATATTCTAGTATCTTATATGTATATGAGAGCTGGCCAATTCAATACTTTAATGGTGTGAAATATTTAAGTTGTAGAGATTTTTTACCATCCTTTGGAGGTGTACCAAGCTGCTTATTCATTAAGCTATTGCACCGAAAAGTAATAATTAAGAGTTGAGTAATTAGTGGATAGATAGATATTGGTACCTCCCAATCGTGATAAAAAAAAACTCTCTAGGTTAATTAATTATATACCTGATTGGCGAAGCCGACGCCGATGCCAAGGAGGATGCGTCCGATGATGAGCATGGCGACGTTCTTGGCGGCGCCGTTGAGGGCGGCGCCGACGAGGAAGGTGAGGCCGCCGCCGAACATGGACCACTTGCGGCCGAAGACGCGGGTGACGGTGGAGGCAAAGAAGGAGGCGACGAGGGCGGCGAGGTAGAGGGAGGAGGTGAAGGTCTGGAGCAGCTGGTTGTCGTACTTGCAGTACTGGTTGTTCTTGTTCGCCACCTGCTTCTTCCGGTACACCTCCGGGAAGAACTTCTGCAGGAACGGGTCCATGGACGTCACGCCACCTGCACGAATCGTATATATAATTGCACATGCGAATTAGCTACAAGCTGTCGTATTGATTCGTGCATCTCGATCGAGGTGAGCTAGATGATCGATGCAGCAGTACGTACCTGAGATACCGATGTCATATCCGAAGATGAGGCCTCCGGTGGCGGCGACGACGCAGGTGAAGAGGACGAAGAGGGTGAGCTTGCCGGGGTAGTCCTTGCCCCCGGCCGTGTTCACGATCGCCCCGCCGGCCATCGTCGATCGATCGGAGCTAGCAGGCACGTACTGCTAGCTGCTATATATATGGTCGATCGATCGATGTAGCTGTATTAATGTATGTATGTGCAGCTAGCTAGAGCTAGCTTATGAGATCGATATGAGGGTGCTCAAGCCGGGTGCTAGCTCCCTCCTTCCTTATATAGACGCTTCCATCGATCTCTGCAGTCCTGTTAATCTCTACTATTATAAATCAACAGTTGGTGGCAGTGGTGAGTTGTACCCACGTCATTAATTGCCCTGTTTAATTGCCCTGCTTAATTGCCCTACGCAAAAAACGAAGCGTTGCTTTAATTAGCCAGCTTTCGCAAGAAACGAAGCGTTAAAGATAGGTGTTTGATCTTGTGAAATACTCCCTCCGTTTCTTTTTATAAGGCATATTTAGTTTCGTTAGGACAAGACTTTGACCAACGATTACTTCATTAATATATCATTTATGCAATACAAAATCATAATTATATATAAGTACTTTTAAATACAAATCTGCTAATATCAATTTTGTGTCATAAAAATTATATGCTAATAAAGTAATTGTTGGTCAAAGCCTTGTCCTAACGAAACGAAATACGCCTTATAAAAAGAAACGGAGGGAGTAATTTTTTTAATTTTTAATCTTTATTTTTCGTTATCAATTTTGTTTTTCGTAGCAATGCACGGGCTAACTAGTTTACTCTTAATTAGCAGCTAACGGCTAGCTAGTCCTGTGTGTGTATGAGATATGGTGTAGCTGCGCCTGCAATATATGATCTGCAAGTCAACGATCGATAGAGATGGAGGTCAAATAATTCAGCTTAGTTGGCTGCTGATCTGCGCGTACCTGTTCATGCTGAGTTGGAGAAATTATCTGATACGGCCGTTGGCTAGGTTTCGTTGACTTGTTGCCCATGTATTCATCGATCCAGCTCTAGTTGCACCGCGCGCACGCGTATATATATATATATTTGATATTATGCATCGATCGACGTCTGCCCGTTGGTTCATGTACATGGTTCATTGCGCTAGCTAGTGGCCTAGTGCATGCATGATTTACTCACAACGGCTAATCGAGTAGCGCCCAAGTTGACTTAGTAATATACAATGATAAATAACGGTGTGTCCAAGTATATTGTTCGAATTGTCTTATTATTTTAAGCTTTTAAGTGATGGTAGCGGTTTTTCTTTGGAACAGCTACAAATATTTTTAGAACTATTTGTGACTGTTTTAGCTAAAACCGTCACTAATAACGATGACTATTAATGACGATTTTAGCTAAAAACCACCACTAATAATAATGGATATCACTATCAGTACATATTATTTAAAGAAAAGTATAGTCCACTTTGAGTCCACCTCTAATTAGGCCTTTCCTGGTACAACTCAGAACTATGTAAGTGCAGTTAAATTAATCGTTATCACCCATGTTTAGGAGATATCAAAGGCCAAAAATATTCCAACAACATGCATACATATGTACATGTATATATCGTTGCAGCTAGCTAGCTTAACCATGTTCATCAAACTAACTAACAGCTAGTACATGGTTGACGGGTTTAATTAATTTCGACTTGTTTATTGTGGACTTTGCTCACATCCTTTCTTTATCTATCGAGTCCAAAGAATCGGCTGAATTGAACGAATAATCTGAATCACTAGCTCACGTAATCAGATCATACATTCACATGGATGATGAATTTTAGTCGTACGTTATCTTTATCTATCGAGTCCAAAGAATCGGCTGAATTGAAAGAACAATCTGAATCACTAGCTCACGTAACCAGATCATACATTCACATGCATGACGAATTTTAGTCGTTAATCGGCTGCATCCCTGCAGGGACATGCGCGATAACCTAAGAAACAATAGGTTAAGATGTAGTAAATGTATATGTACTATTTGAATTTATTTGTCTTTATTTAAATTTTTGATAATTTCTAAATTCAGAAAATGTTTTTATTTTCGAAAAAAGCTCTCATGCCGAATTTCTCCACCCGTCCCATTCCTTTTCTCCTTGCGACCCAACTCGCCTCGGCCCGCTTCGCCCCGCGAAGCCCTAACCCTACCCACGTTGCCACGCTTCCGTGTCGCCCTCGGTGTCCACGTTGCACTTTTGGTTCGGGAAGGCACACCACTGCCGTTGCTACGGTTCTGTTTCTCGTTTTGCTGTTTAGCCAATCGGCGGAATTTTATGCTTGTAATTATTTAGTTGTAATCGTACCAATATTGTTGTGACCTTTTCGTCGGTGAAAGTGTTTTGATGCGACTTATTGTGATATATGTAGGTGCTAGGCTACGGATCCAAGGAACTAGCACTAGACACATATTTGCAGGAAGCTCGGATTGGAATCAACCAGTTGGCATATGACCACGAGAAGCGTGTGTCGTGTCGACTGATTGGCCTCGAACCGGGTATGGTTTTGATTTAGCAATCAAATTTCTTACAGGTTGCGTTAATTACCAGTCCGACGCAACAGTAAGTAGTTGATTTGCTAATAATCTAAGATCGGAGCCCCCCACAACACACTCTGCAGAATTATTATCTAATGATGCTTTGTGAAATTACTAGTGGTATTTAAAGTTAAACATTGCTTTATGCTAAATAAGCCATATTATGCCTTCATTTGTTCGGCCTTGCATATAGTTATCACGCATTAAATTTCCAAGGCTTAAGAGGACGGTTGTGTGATCACTCTTGCAATATTCTCCACTTTCCACAGCGGAGTGTGCAGAAGCAGAAGGTGACTACGATTACTATGCTTGTGGTTTTGATGGAGATCTGGAATTCTAGGATGCGCACCCCAGCCGATTTTCTGTTGGGCGCATGGATGAGTTTTATCTTGCTACTGTTTGTTTGGTTTCCGCTGTTACTTTATTAAATTCAAGTCATGTGGCTATTTATTTGTAATCATTGACTATAAGGTTAGTACATTTTATTTGAGTTTTAATATTGTTTGATTCGTGATATGAAAGTGTTATCATCACTGTTTCCACTGTGTGCACTTCCTTGATCCGGATATAGTGCGTTTATGCATAGAGGGTTTGAGTTCGGAAATCCGATCCCGACAGTGGCTTTTTTTGTGATTTTGAATATCTTACCACGGGCCTAGATTTATTCAGTTGAATGTGGACGTTAGCTCATATTTGATGTACACATGTATTGCAGAGTCGTCCAATATAGGGCCAATAGGGAAAGCCATCATTTTCTTTACAGTCACGTGCAACAGATGACGGGCGAGAGAGAGAGAGAGAGAGAGAGAGAGAGAGATAAGATAGAGGGAGAGAACTGAGACAAAGAGGAAGCAACATGCAAGGGAGAGAGCTGAAAGATTGAGAGAGATAGGCGAGAGAGAACATCTTCTTGTAAGGTACAAGTCTTTGTACTAATGAGTATCTCATACATGAACCAACAAAAAAGAAGGTCCCGCTCCTCTCTAACCTCTCTCCTAACCATTTAAGGACTGTCTCCCATTTGGCATGAAGCATACAAAGGAAGAACTAATCCGCTGCATCGAGTGAAGGAGAAGGGCTACTTGGTGTAACTCTCTCGCCTCTGCCATCGTCTCATCCTCTCGTCGCAATAGTGCGAATGGGCCAGGCTTGGACCGGCACGGCACGAAGTGCAAATGTGGCTGTGAGTAGGCTCGCCGAAGACGAGCCGAAACACGACATGGTTTAGACACGAAACACGATGAGACTGATCTGACCCGGCACGATGCCCACCTCTATGCATGAGTAAGGCAAGGTATCGATCGATCTCATGTGTTATGTGTTCGTGTTCGAGCTTATCATGAACGTTACATCCATTTTCTGTGTATGCGCGCATGGTATGAACATTTCTTCTTTTTGGAGAGGTCTTTCGGTGTATCAGTGTATGTATGAACTTGTGACCATGCATGGACTTAGAAATATTTTTTCCTTGAAACAAGGTCGCTAGCTAGCCAGGACTCGTAAAAAATCGTACACACCAACAAACAGCCAACCACATACTAGTACGCTTTTCCTATATACATGATAATGATACGAGGTAGGCTCCATGTATTTGCTTCAACTCCAATCCGTTGACTATAGCTAATGAACGTCCTTAATTCTCGGCATACATGTGGATAAAACACTAATCAATCCCCTTTCGATCATCGATCACTTTATCTATCTATTATATCTATATTATCGGAAAGATGAACCGGAGGCTGCCGCGCGTTACTCGGAAGGTTTTACGGAAGCCATTTTCGTGTGAGATTGCATCGCTTTTTCCGGGGGATTTGATCATTTTGTTAGAATTAATCTTGATTAATTCGTATATGCATGTTTCTATTTTCATTCATATGCATGTAGCGAACGTTTGTATAGGGCCTTGCATATGTTAGCACTAGAAGATGCACAGGTGTGATACGTATACAAGTGTGGAGGCTTGAGCCTGAGTGCTGCCAAGAGCCGTAAGATGCGGCAGGATGGAGGTGCCAATATCTGCTCCATGTGCAAGGGGCTGCTGCAACAGAGGTTCGTCTACAACTAGCAGGTTGTTAGCAACAGCGATTACTAGTTGCATGAGTAAGTAGTTAGCAAGTGCATGCATGGGAACTAGCAGGTAGTTCACGTAGTGGAGTACTACTTGGTCTTCCACACGATCAAGTCCTTGCATGCAGAACGTACCCAATCAAGCGGTGGAACAGGTATCTCACTGATCGAGTCGTGTGTGTAACGGCCGGAGGCTGGAGACGTCCTATAAATACCTGTACTACTCGTTTTTTGTTTTTCCAGTGCGAGTGATTCTTAACAATAAACACTGCAAGCTAGTTGCATTTGTCCAAGCTCTTTGTTCTCTCCTGTATCTCTTTGTGCTTGTATCCAGATAAGCCAGAGTGTGTGCGTGTTTGTGATAAACATTAAAGGAGAGAAAAGGAGAGAGTGGGAGTGATTCTCAACACATTTGTCCTGAAGTTGATCAACCTTTGATCATTTGCCCAAAGTTGATGCGTCTTTGATCAACTTCAGTTGTTTAATTATTGGCTTCAACCTATCCGAGATAGGCTCCTTAACTCCGATAAACTCTATAGCTTAGCTAGCACCTGCCCGTCACCACCGATGGAGCGCAGATGAGGGCGTGGATGTACGTGTGTGTTTGTTAGACAACTTCGATATCGAATAGTCCGGGGTTATCTAATAGATCTAAACTGGAGAACAGAGAGAGAGGGAGAGAGACACAATATGAGGAGGATCTGCTCTGCTTTATTATTCTGATTACACGTGTCCACAGGGTGACCCACTGCCTCCTATTTATAACATATAGCTAAGGTTTCGGGAGAGTCCACATGGGCCACGACGGGCCGGTTTCCTAACACTCCCCCTTGGACTCTTCACCGCGAGATGCATATGTCTCATCAAAACTCCAGAAAAACCCAGTGAGAAAAATATTTGGAGAAAGAATACATAGCATATGTTTGCTGTATTGCACAGATTGCCTCATCAAAAACCTTAAGTAAGAAAACTTTAATGAAAAACTTACAAAGGAAAAGAGTACAATCCACCCAAATTTCAATATTAATCTTCCAGATTCATGTTGAGTACTCAAACTTCATGTTCGAGATTTATTTAGGAGTATGTGAAAATTCTCCCCTTAAAATCTGCACTTCTCTAAGCCGGCCTCATCATCCAGATTCCTCTAACACATCTTTCAAAGGAAGATGCCGGGAGTGACTTAGTGAATAAATCTACGAGATTTTCACACGACTTAGTATGCAGTATCTTTATCTCGCTCATCTTATGCATTTCATGAGCATAAAAGAACTTGGGGTTGATATGCTTTGTGAGGTTACTTTTCACACATCCTAACAGCGATTTCCCGTCGTATCCCCTTGATAGTACGGCTATCCTTAAGACTCAAATAAATAGGAAAATTACACTTCTTGTCTTAATGCCGTCTTTTCAAATTTGAATATTTGTAGGGGCGTCCAATCTCATGCCGAACCCAATAAGTTCTCGATATCTGCATCAATTCTAGTTAAAACATTAGATCTCTTTAATTGTGTCATCATTAATCACCAAAATTATTTTAAGGGCCTAGATGCACTTTCACCATGAATCTGTGAGAATGGTGTGTACCGTTGCTTCGTTTCCAGTAGCTTCATGCCACGTGACGAACACAGTAACTAGTAGCAACTAGTAGCGTAGATTAGATGTAAAATAGATTCACCATGAGTGATTAGATCAATCCTCGTATTCTCACCTTTTCTCCGGTAGAGCTTCGTGCTGATAACGTGTTAGACAACCTTGCTATCGAATAGTCTGGGGTTGTCTAATAGATCTAAACTGGAGAACAGAGAGAGAGAGAGGGAGAGAGACTCAATATGAGGAGGAACTACTCTGCTTTATTATTCTGATTGCACGTGTCCATGGGGTGACCCCCTGTTTCCTACTTATAACCTATAGCTAGGGTTTCGAGAGAGTCCACATGGGTCACGACGGGCCGGTTTCCTAATAGTCTGACGATAAACCCCCTCCAATCCTAAGCATGTACGTCATTCGCAACAAGAAAGGAAGGCCCTATTTCATGGCGGGCTTCCAAAATGGCGCGGAGGCTGCAGCAACCTCCACAAGTAGCCCAGCCCAGCCCAGCCCAAAGACGGCGCTTCTCCTTCTACCTCCCCCCTCCCCTCCTCTGGCTCTGCACCCCCCAACCCTAAGCCACCCACCCCCGCTCCACCTCCTCCACCACCTCGAGGCTCCTCTCCGGAGTCAGGCACGCCGGCATGGTGGACACGGTGCAGTACCGCCTTGAGCACATGTGCAATAAGCTCGACGACCTCGAGCACCGGGGGGCCTTCACCCGCGCCGAGCTGCAACTTCGAATTCCGCCTCCGCAGACACTCCCCTCTCCACAGGGACTTACATCGCCTACAATCTTCGTCTAGACGCGCTCCGCGACCTACGCAAGCGCTCCATCATACGCACCACCCTCAAGGACCACGACGACGGTAAGAAGACATAATAAACGGCAAGTGGAAGAAGTCCATCTCCGATGTGGCTGGGGTCCTCCGCGTAATATCATTTTTTATTGTATTTATTTTTTTTTCTGTAAGCTTATTTAAGTCAAATAGAATTTTGTCTTCTGGGCATTTGATCATTTGCCCAGAAGTTGATGCGCAATTTATTATTTGCCCCGTGTGTCTCACTGACATGTGGTCCCAAGACCCACATGTCAATGAGACATCATGAGCAAAATGATCAATTCACACATCAACATCGGGGCAAATCATCAAATATTCCGTGAAAAATGTGCTTTTATGCTTTCTTTTTAAGTTACATGAATATTAAAACATAAATAAAAGGTAGATAGTTATTATTTATCTTTTCGTTTGTTTCAAGATTTATGTAATTTGGATTAAGAGGGAAAAGATAGAAGCGCCGCTCGAGCTTTAAGCCTTATGAGAGAAAAAAATCTGTGAACGAGTACGATCCCCAAACCCAGGCTTGTACTGATGATGCCTACAGATTATCGTTATGCACTTGTGTGAGCCGTGCTAGTTGAGCTGAGGGTGGAGCAGTTGGAGCTAGGGATTTTTATTTCGGCGAAATTTTGGAAATTTCGGCTATTTCGGTACAGAGCGAAATTCCAAAAGTTTCGGATTTTGTTGTTTGTTATTTGAATTTGACTGAAATTTCGCCGAATAAAATGTAGATAGTGGCTATTTATTTCTCTTATTTCAAGATTCGTGCGATTTATATTAAAAGGAAAAGTATATAAACACTCATGTAATAAGAGAATTTCTTGTCAAAGATTCGATAGGAGTGTTGTCGTATTAGCGATTCAGTTTTTAACGTGACAGAGACGAACGAGCAACACTACAATACGTGTGTTTTCGAGACAGACAACGACCCTAGGTAGGTGTCTAGAGAGCACCTGAGTGTTTTTTTGGTTGTGGGCACTCATCTATCTATATTCATCTTGCTTGTGTTTCTTCCTTCTCCGAGCTTGGAATGATTGGCTCTTGTAGGATCGAAGTATACGAATATAGCAATCAGAGGGGGGGTGAATGATTGTGCAGAAGCTAAAACCAAATTCTTGATCTATTAAAAGTTCACCCCAAAACAGAACCAAATAATTGCCTCGTTTTCGACAAAAACAGAATGATAGAGGTTCGGTAAAACGAGAATTCCCAGAGATCCAACCGTTAGATTGATCTGAAATTTGGACACAAGAAACTAGATTCCAATACGAATCGAACCCAAAAAGAATCAGCTCGATCGGGCTTACGGATCAAAAGTTATGAGCTTCGTAATCTTGCTGATCCAGAACTTGACGAGAATCAATCTAATCAAAACTTCAAGATTAAACAAGAACGACAAAAGATTTGTCGGGGGGTCGGGTAATTTCCATAAATTACCTCGGATGCCACCAACGACCAAGCTCGCTCCCGCCCGAGCCACCAGGAGGTCGTTACCCTGGATTGTCTAATCAGAACTTGGAAGGCTACGCATTCCGGCCAGTTCCGAGCTCGGGCTCGGGTGGGACCGAGAATGCCATGTATTCCAGTCAATTCCGAGCTCGAGCTCGGGTAAGATGTCCGAGCTCGGTGCCGGCCATCGGCCGACCTTACGTGGTCTCGGGGTCGGTGGGAATAACCACCCGAGCGTAACTTCCGTTGGCGAATTCGTTTCCGTGGGGCGTGGCGGAAAGATAGGATCCACCGGTTGCCACGCGTTTGGACGAGGTCCAAACGTGCGGGTAGTGGGGTCGTGGAGTTCGATCCTTTGTAAGCTATAAAAGCGTCCCCATCGTGAGGGGGACACATAAGATAACACACAGACAGACAGATTGTAAGACAAGAGTCATACACTCAGATACGTTGCAAGAGCATACAAGAGCTGGAGTAGGGCTATTATCTCTTTCCTGAGAGGCCCGAACCAGGGTAAACTGCTGTGTCCACGCTCGTTGAAATCTGGTGAGCCGTTCCTTGAGTAATCCCTCACGCAAGAAGGGGTCACAGTTGGTCCCTCCACCAACAAGTAAGCTCGGCGGGGGCCTGTTCCCCAATCGTCGACAGCTGGCGCCGTCCGTGGGGACCGACTTTCCCTTTCGTGAGGAATCCCGAAGAATGTCAGAATCCCAGAACCACCGGGGCCTCTACGCCCCCGAGATCGGGGAAGAGGACAAGCAGTTCTTCGACAATGGGGCCGGCGTCGCCGTATTAAGAATCAAGACGGTTCCGGAGCTTTTCCCTGGAAGCGGCTACTGCCGGGCGATTCTTTCGCTCGGCTCGACGCCCTCTCGGACGACGAGTATGACGGGCTCTACGATGGTCTGGACATCCCTGACCTTTTCGAGCTCGACCAGGGGACCGCTTCACGGGGAGACACCGTGATGTCCCCCTCGCGATCCGTCCAATCCCGTAACGTCTTCGTTGCGGAGGAGGACGGAAATGTCGGGAGCAAATCCCCGGCTCAAGCGCGTCTTCACCGCTACGAAGCGGCCAAAGAGCACCTGCAGGCATCCCTGAATCGGACGCTGACCAGCTTACGCCGGCAAGTCCGAGGTGGCCTGACTGATAAGACCAGGGCCGAAGTTCGTGAGAATTTCCACGCGTACGGGACTCCGGAGCCCGCGCGACGGCGAACGAGCTCGTCACCCCGCGTTCCCCCGAGCGGGGAACGCCTTCAAGCCCTGGCCACGGTGGTGCGCAACCTCAGAGAGTTTCCTGAGCAGGTCGACCTAGAAGCCATGGGCGCGGCCGTGGCCGACGACCTCGAGGAAATCGCCACAGACATAAGGGCGGCGGAGGCCTCGGGAAAAGGGCATGAGCAATTCCTGGGAACGCCGCCGCCGGGCGTCCGAGCGCCGCCACCCCGACGACTCACGCAGCCGCACCCAGAGTGACTGGCGCGAGCGCGACCGGGCTCGGGAGGGCACCCGGAGCAATTCCCGGGGGCTCCCTCGGGACCAGCGGAATGCGAGCCACGGGCAGAACCGGGCCGAACATTCCTCATCGGGCCACTCCCCATCCTACAGGCGTAGGGAGATATTCTCTCGCCTGGGCCCACTAACCTCGGGCTCGGCTGGTGGGGATCGCCCCGACCGCCGCGCTCGTGGTGATCGCCCCGACAGTCCCGTGTTCGGGTGCAGGGCGTTCGCGACGTCGCTGCGACGTGTGACCTGGCCGACAAGGTTTAAGCCGGGTCACATCGAGAGATTCGATGGGACTCAGAACCCCGACGAGTTTCTCTCGATCTACACCACGGCCATTTTAGCTGCCGGGGGTGATGAAAGGGTGATGGCCAACTTTACGCCCATCCCTGGACGGGCGGCTCGGACGTGGCTATTCAACCGAAGGAAAACTTCGATCCGGTCCTGGGCCCGGTGAGCAAAGACACTCTCGAGCTAACTTCCGGAGCCGCTACGTCCGCCGGGGAAAGAGCGCGACCTTGAGCGTCGTCTGAGACGGAGGGCGAGACCTGCGCCCGATTCGTCGGCGCTTCATGCAAGTGCGCAATTCCATCCCAAGCATCTCGGATGAGGCGGTCGTCCGGGCTTTCAAGTTCGGGGTCCAAGACGTACGCTTTACTCAGGACCTCGAAATTCACCCGGACATCACAGCCAACGAGCTGTTCCGCATGGCTGACCGTTATGCCAACGCGGACGAGGCCGTCCAATGGAAGAAGCTGCTAGACGAGGGAAAGCTGCCCCCTCAGCCCGGGCTCGAAGGGGCGTCAAGCCGAAAGAGCGTGAGCTCGATCGAGAAAAAAATCAAAAAGAAGAAAAAATCCTCTGCCTCCGGCATGGTGGCAGCCATCGAAAGACAACGACCGACCTCGCAGTCGTATAGGGGGGGAGCCCCGAAAGGAAAGGGTCGACCGGTTCAGCGGAACAACGAGCAGAACCGGGACGACCAAGAACGCGGCGACCAACGCGGGCGGGCTAGTGCCTATTTCTGCCCGCTCCACCAGGCGCATGGGCATGACCTTCGGAATTGCAGAACGTGGGCCTCCCGCCTGGAGCAGTTCTACAATGGTAAGGGTCCCATGCCCACGCTCCCCGAGATGGAAGGAGACGTCAAGGGCAAGAAGCCCGCCGAGGAGCAAGATACCGACATGGAGTACCAAGAGCCGAGAAACCACATCGCCGTGATATTCGGGGGCTCCGCCGCCTATGGGTCGCGTCGGGAGTTAAAGGAGGCCGCGCGCGAGGTACTCCGTGTCACTCAGGGGAAGCCTCCTGTTCAGCAGCTCAAGTGGTCCGAGCTGCCGATCACCTTCTCCAAGGACGACTGCCCTCTGGGGATGACGAAACCCCAAAGGCTTCCGATGGTCGTTAGCCCAACGATCTGCAACACCACAGTAGGTCGGGTCCTTGTGGATTGCGGGAGCTCCCTAGACCTGATATCTGCCAAGGTCTTGGACGAGATGCAGATCCCTCGCTCCAAGATCAAAAGCATGGTGGTCCCGTTCTACGGGATAGTGCCCGGAACGTCGGTCAGGCCACTTGGCCAGATCGTCCTGCCAGTAACGTTCGGCAATCCGAGCAACTTCCGAACGGAGCTAATCACGTTCGAAGTGGTCGATTTCGAGTCGGCTTACAACGCCATCCTGGGCCGACCAGCGCTCGCCAAATTCATGGCCGCCACTCATCACGGGTACCAATGCTTGAAGGTCCCCAGCCCCGGTGGCGTGATCACGGTCAAGGGAAGCCCGAAAGCAGCTCTAAATCTGCGACGAGAGGCGTTAGACCTGATCGGTCAACTGCCCCAACGCGGGCCCGAGCAAGAGCCGAGGAGTTCCCGGCCCAAGGCTAGCCTCCAAGCTGGAGGAGAAACCAAGGCCATCTCGTTGTGCGACGCAGAGCCAGACAAGGTCGTACACGTGGGGGCTTCCCTAGATCCTAAATAGGAACTCGAGCTCGTGACCTTCCTCCGGAGAAGCACGGACACGTTCGCCTGGGAACCGTCCGACATGCCCGGAGTCCCAAGGGAGGTCGTCGAGCACAAAGCAGCGATTCGGCACGACAAAAGCTTTGTGCGGCGAAGCTCAGCGCTTCTCCGGAGAAGCAAGCCATCATCGAGAGGAAGGCTGGACAAGCTCCTCAAAGCCGGTTTCATTCGGGAGGTCGACCATTCCGATTGGTTGGCCAACCCGATTATCGTGATGAAAAAGGGGCAAGTGGCGCATGTGTGTCCGATCACACGGGCTGAATGCCGCATGCGAAAAGACAATTTCCGCTACCTCGGATAGACCGGTTGGTCGACGAACGGCCGACTCCGAGGCGATGAGCTACGGGCGCCTACTCAGGCTATCACCAGATCGGCATATCGCGACGACGAGGAGAAAACTTCCTTCATCACGCCCGTTTGGCACATTACGCTACACGACCATGTCCTTCGGTCTAAGGAACGCTGGAGGCGACCTTCCAGGCGTCTCATGCGAAAACCTTCTCGAACCAAATAGGTCGGAACACGGAAGTGTATGTAGACGACATAGTCGTCAAGAGCAAGATGGCCTCGGACCATGTATCCGATCTAGAGGAGACTTTTCATAACCTCAATAAGCATCGAATAAAGTTAAACCCTGAAAAATGTGTGTTCGGGGTCAAAGCCGCAAGGTGCTCGGATACATGATCGGCCCACAAGGAATCGGGGCCAACCTGCAGAAGATAGAAGCCATCGAGAACATGCGACCACCGACTTGCACTCGGGAGGTCCAGTCCCTGACCGGGAGAATGGCGGCCTTAAGTCGTTTCATCTCGCGGCTCGGGGAACGTGGCCTACCTTTCTTCAAGGCGCTCCGGAAGCACGACGGTTTCACGTGGACAGATGAAGCAGACCGCTCTTTCAAAGAGCTTAAACTATATTTGTCGAGACCCCCGGTCTTGACCACGCCAAGAGTAGGAGAGGTCCTCTTGCTTTACCTGGCCGCCACACCCCATGCGGTAAGCGCCGTCATCACAGTAGAACGGGACGGGGTACAGCGCCCGATCTACTACATCAGCGAGGTGCTGCACGGACCAAAGGAGCGTTACCCCGAGGTCCAGAAGCTCCTTTACACGCTCCTCGTGGCCTCGAAGAAATTAAGACACTACTTCCAGGCGCACAAAATCCAAGTCCCGACCAACTTCCCGCTGAGAGAAATTCTCGGGAATCAGGACGCAAGCGGGCGGATCGCGAAATGGGCCATGGAGCTCGCCGAATTCGAGATCGAATTCTCGGCCAGAACCGCGATCAAATCTCAGGTCCTAGCGGACTTCCTAGCCGAATGGACAAACCCCGCCCCGTCCGAACCCGAACCCAACCAGGCCGAGCACGGTCATTTGGGTCATGCGCTTCGACGGATCCCGAGCTTACGATTGCTCGGGGTGGAGTGGTCTCGAATCCCCTCGGGGAAGCGGATCCAAAGACGCCCTCCAACCGCATTTCGGCGCAACAAACAACACAAAGAATCTGAAGGTGCGCTGGCCGGGCCGGGCATGCAAAGCGCCGGAGTCCAACGACTAGCTGCGAAGGCGACTCGCGGTGGTCGTCAACCAGGTTAACAAGGAGTATCGGTGCTCCGATGACTCAATGGCGCTTTACCTGGCTGAAGTAAGGAAGATGGAAAAGTACTTGAAACTTCAAGTACTATACATCCCGGGAAGGACAATGCCCTGGCCGACCATCTATCGAAGGTCGGTTCCGCCCGATTTCCGCTTCCGGGGTGCTCATCGAGCACCTCTATAAGCCCTCCATACCCCGGGAGGAGGCAACCGAGACAGGTGGTACCGTCTCCTTCCTCGAGCGAGGATGCGAGGTGGATGACGCCATTCATCCAATACGCCGTGCACGGACCTTTGCCGAGGAGGAAGCCGAGAAATCCCGGCTAGTGAGGCGCTCCTCGACCTATAAAATGGTCGAGGGCCTCTTATACCGCAAAGGCGCGCTTGGCGTCCTCTCCAAGTGCATCACCCAAGAGGAAGGCAAATATCTCCTCAAGGATATCCATGACGGGATGTGTGGAGCTCACTCGTCCTTTAGGACCTTGGTGAGCAAAGCCTTCCGATTGGGTTACTATTGGCCGACGGCCTTGGCCGACGCACGCTCAATAGTGACCTCCTGCCGATCTTGCCAGTTCCATGCTCGGAAGGTCCATCACCGACATCTGGCGCTCTGAGACCATGCCGCTAACCTGGCCATTCTCGGTTTGGGGCATCGACATACTCGGTCCATTTCCCGGAGGAAGGATGGGTTGTAAATACACATTAAATGCAATCGACACCTTCACTAAATGGATCGAGGCCGAGCCTATATCAACCATCTCGGCACAGCGGCTAAAATTTTCTTCCGCAATAATTTAGTAACACGATTTGGCGTGCTGAGTCGCATCATTACCGACAACGGCACTCAGTTCTGGCGAGGTGTTTGAGGCTTATTGCGAGGAGGTCGGGACCAAGATATGCTTCGCATCCGTGGCCCACCCACGAGCAATGGGGCGGCCGAGCGCGAACGGGCAGATCGTCCAAGGAATCAAGAAGAGAGTCTTCAAGAGCCTCGATCGGCATGGTCAGGCCTGGGTGGACGAACTACCCCCCGTCCTCTGGTCAGTCCGCACCACGACGAGCCGAGCTACGGGGGAGACCCCCTTTCAGCTCGTATATGGCGCGGAAGCCGTCCTACCCGTCGAGGTTGTCCTAGGATCCCCAAGGGTGAACCTGGCCGATAGCATCGACGCAGAAGGCGAGCGCCTTCTCGACCTCGACCTCGCGGAGGCGACTCGTGAACGGGTTACATTGGCGATCCGCGGTTTACCTGCAAGCTCTTCGCAGGCACGCCGCTAAATCGGTACGACCAAGGACCTTGCACGTCGGCGATCTCGTTCTGCGACGGGTCCAAGACCTGTCAAAAGCCAACAAGCTAACGCCAAGATGGGAAGGTCCTTACACGGTCGTCTCAACAGCACGCCCGGGGGCTGTCCGCCTCGCAATGGAAGATGGTCGAGAACTAGCTAGTACTTGGAACATCGACCAACTGCGTAAGTTCCATGTCTAACCACACCCGCTTTTACCTTTTTTAATAAACTTTGTCACCTTACCCTCCCATTCTTTCTCTCTCTCTTTCCCCTTTACCTCCGCGAAATTCTACGATTAAGCTCGACCCAGACAAAAGTGTCAGGGGCAGGTCGGTCGTTGGGGCAAAACACCGTACGACAAGAGCTCGACCTCGAGGGCTTCCTTCCTCATAAGACGACCATCTTTTTTCGCGGTAGACCTCCGCCGCAAGTAAAGATTCGCACAGGACACCCTTCTGAACAGTTCCGAGCTCAAGTCGGCCGGTGGGCGGCATCGACGCACCGTACCCTAAGAGCCACACGGTCTCGGCAGAACTCTACTCCGCCAACGAGGTCGTGCTCGCAGTCTACGCCCACGACCTCCGTTGGCGGCAGGGGGCTATAGGGGTACCATGTGGCCACGACCTCGTGCAGCCCTCGCGCGAGGTAGCTACTCCCTCGTACGATTGACTGCTAAGTCACGTAAGGCCGAACTCCGCCGAGTAAGGAACCACGGCACGAAACAAATCGTTGTCATCTCGGACAAAACAACAAAAAACGTTTAGAGATAGATAAACGCTCTTTCTATGTTCAACTGGACGTTTTTTCCCTTAAGTTTTTTACAGGTAAAGACAGGAAAAAGAAAATTACAGAGCCGACGCTTCTCGCCCCGCAAAGCGACGAGCTCATCCCGCGACCGAGTCAAGCTCGGACTCAAGGTCGAGCACCGCGGCGAAGCTTCCGACCTTCGCTTGCCGCTTGTCGGTCGCTGGACTCCTCCCGTTCTGGTCGATTGTCCTTTCGGCGCCGGGCGGCGTCGCGCAAGGTCGCCATCGTGGCTTCAAGGCCCGATTTGACTTCGCTCGCTCGGCCGAGGCGCCTCGAGCTCGTGCACGGACTCCTCCACCTTCCGCCGGATCTCGGCCTCAGAAGATGTCAGCTCGGCAACCCGGCGCTCGAGCTCCGCGATCTTGGCGTCCTGCTCGGCTTGGTGCTCCGCGACAACTTCTGGCGGCACGGTGGCGGCATGGAAGTCCTTCATGGTGGACTCCAGCACCTGCGCGGCAAGGTATTTCAGGTCGTGATCGAATTTTTCTTTGATAAAAACGCGTGAGTCAGGAGTACTTACCCAACAAAGCCGAGCCTCCAGCCCCTGCTGGAACATCTTGGCGGGGTCCTCCGTCTCGTCCTGTTCCCCCTGGGCGGGCAAGGGATCTCCCGCCTCGATCCCCTCTCCTTGATCGGAGGCGGGGGCTTGAGCTCGAGCTCCCCCGTCCCCTGAGGGCGAAGGAGCTTTGCCCTGGGGGACGACCTCCGCCTCCTGGAGAGGGACGGCCTCAAGAGCGAGGATCACCTCCCGCTCTTCTTCCTCCCGGGCAGAAGTTGCGCCCGGGGGCTCCACCCCTTCGGCGTCTACGGCCATGGGAGCAACCGGGGACACCGGGTCGGCATCCGGCCCTTGGGCTGCAGCAGCGTCCCCGAGCGTGGGATCAACTGGGGGCACCGAGTCGGCGGCCGGGAGGTCGGTCTCGACTGGAGCAGCCTCGGTGCCCGGCAGATCCCCTTCGTGCAGGAGCTGCCCGGCTCACCTACGGTGGCGGGCTCGTCTCCCAACTAAGCGGGTAGCCGGCTCTTCCTCGTCGGACGAGCTCCCGCCAGATTAGGGTCCCCGACGCCGGGCGCTGGCCAGGACCAGCGTGACGTCATGAGCCGAGGGAGACCTCGGCGATCTCTGGAGAGTCGCGGTGATGATGTCGCCGGGCGCCGGAAGAATCCTCGCGGGGAGTTTCCGGCTGCTCATCACCATCGGACTCCACGACTATGATGTGGGGATGCCCTCCATCGCGGCTCGGGCATCGGCGGCGCGATCTTCCTACGTGTCTCCTCTTCGGGAGACACGACCTCTGGTCCCGGAGCTCGCGGCGGTGGGCTCCCCACCTCGACATCGTCGCCACGGCCGTGGGGGGGCCCCAGGCCTCGCGGCCTCGGCTCCGCCGGCCTCGTCGCGTGACGGCCTCGGCGGCCGGGCAAGCTCCTCTCTAGCACGAGGTCAAGAATATCGTCGACCATCGCTTGAAATCCCATAACTCCGCACCAACCGCCACACCCACTATAGACGATGTGGGGTTAGTATGGTCTTGGGAGAAAGAGACAAACAAGAGGGGAGTAGGAGATCGACCTTGCTCGGCGTCACTTCGTGAGCTCGGGCGCGGGCCGAGGAGGCGGCCATGTCCTCGCGCGCCTTGTCGGCCCTGGCGGCCGAAGGTCGGCCTCCCCAAGCCGACCTCGGAGGCGATCGGCGTTGGCGCGGTTGGCGTGGCGAGGCGACCTGCGGGACCTCGGGACCAAGGGGCGAGTCGGCTCGTCCTTCTCCTCCTCGCGGTCCCGGGAGCCGAGCTCGAGCTCACCGCTGAGCTCCGCTGAAGGGCCGCGATCTGGCCCTCGATTCGACCTTCCGCTGGGCCGGCCGCGGCTGCGGCTCCTTCTTCGCCGCGCACAGTGCCGGGCATAACGAGCCATCAGCTCGGGATTGTCTCGGGTGTACTCATCCATCCACAATCTTAGTTCACTCACCTCCTGCCGGTCCGCATACTCCAAGTGCTGGCGGGGTGAGCGGTCGTCCGGGCCGGGATGCCTGCGTGTGCGCCTGGGTGGGGACGGCGTGGCCGACGGAGATCGAGCGCGGCGCTTGCGACCCGCCTGTCCCTTGGTCTTTCGACCCCGTCCCGCCAACTGCGATCCCAGCTGGGACACGGCGACTTCGAGGGCAACCTTCTCCTGTTGAAAAAGAGAAAAACTCGAATGAGGTCGGAAGGCCCCCGGCGAAACCTGTCCGGACAAAAGCTTCGAAAGAAGTCCGAATCAGAGACTTACCGCCTCGGTCCGGTTAAGGACGTTGTTCGGGATCTGGCGGCCCTCGATGATTTCCTTGCCTTTAGGGGTGCCGAACATCTCGGACACCCTCACATCCACCCAGTCCTCTGGCGGAGCTGCATACCAGCCAAGGGAGAGGTCGTGAGAAGGGGCATCCTCTGCTCGGAAAAGAAGATCGAGGGCGATGACATACCTGAGCGTGACTCCCGGGTGATGTCCTGCCACCCCTCGACCTTGAAGAAGGGATGCTCCCTCCTCCTAAGGGGTGATATCCGGTTCCTGGACGTAGTCGGGTAACGTCGGCCGGTCAGCCAGTGCACGTGAGCTCGTTGATCGTCATGAGGATCTTCTCCTCCTCGGGCTCCACGAGCGGTCGGGCGTCTCGGCACGACCTCTGGCGCCGGAGTAGGAAAGCGTGCCGCCCTCCGCTTTCCTCAAGTAGAACCAAGAGTCGGCCCAACCCGACACCGAGTCCTTGAGCGTGAAGCTCGGGTACTCGTATGGTCGGGTAGGTCGCAGGCGGAAGTAGAGGCAGCCGGCCTGCGAAGGCGTGCCGGTGCGAGAAAGGGTGTAGAAGTGGAAGAAGAGACTGGGAGTGGGCTCGACGCCCACGAACCCTTCGCAGAGATGGGTGAAGATGGCCATAATGAGAATGGAGTTGGGGTGGAGGTGAGCGATCTCGCACTCGCAGGAGGCGAGTACGGCCTCGACGAACTCACTTTCGGGCGTCCGGAGCCCGTTCATGGCGTAGAGCTCGGTGGAGACGATCTCCCCCTCCTCCGGCTGTGGGCTCTCCTCGGCGCCAGGGACTCTCCATGTGCCGGCATCGACGTACCTCGCTCTTTGGAGGATCTCGGCTTGCGCATGTCGAGCTTCTTTGACGCCGAACCTCGCCATGAGGATGGAAAAGATGATCAAGGAGAAGGATGAGCGAAGCGAGAGGAGTATGAGACGCAGCGATCGCAAAAGCGGCCAAGTGAGTCTAAGGGTTTTCTCTTGAGTGTTTAAAAACTCCTCCGAGAAATGGGAAAGCCAAAGGACTTCCCGCCGTTATGGTCGAGGAAGCCCTAGAGGCACTGAAGGCGATTGAGGCGTTCGCCATCCGGAAACGACACGTGGGCACGCAAATCGAAACCGTCTGCCCGAAAAAGCGGTTCCTCAGGAAGGACGATTCGAGGCTTAGGGAGAAGGAACCGTTGAGAGGGGCCCACTGCTCGCTCAAGCGCGATTTAGCCGGGGCAACAAGCTCGTTCCCGGAGAAGGTTAATAGCTCGTTGGTCGCGGCAGTTGTCCGCTGCAGAACCGACATGCTCGTAGAACGGTAGGCCCAAGGGGAAGGCCTTCCTTAGACCTTTTCCCACTTGAACCTCGGGGGCTAGCTGTTGGGGGGTCGGGTAATTTCCATAAATTACCTCGGATGCCACCAACGACCAAGCTCGCTCCCGCCCGAGCCACCAGGAGGTCGTTACCCTGGATTGTCTAATCAGAACTTGGAAGGCTACGCATTCCGGCCAGTTCCGAGCTTGGGCTCGGGTGGGACCGAGAATGCCACGTATTCCAGTCAATTCCGAGCTCGAGCTCGGGTAAGATGTCCGAGCTCGGTGCCGGCCATCGGCCGACCTTACGTGGTCTCGGGGTCGGTGGGAATAACCACCCGAGCGTAACTTCCGTTGGCCCTGCTACGCTTTCGTGGGAGCGTGGCGGAAAGATAGGATCCACCAGTTGCCACGTTTGGACGAGGTCCAAACGTGCGGGTAGTGGGGTCGTGGAGTTCGATCCTTTGTAAGCTATAAAAGCGTCCCCATCGTGAGGGGGACACATAAGATAACACACAGACAGACAGATTGTAAGACAAGAGTCATACACTCAGATACGTTGCAAGAGCATACAAGAGCTGGAGTAGGGCTATTATCTCTTTCCTGAGAGGCCCGAACCAGGGTAAACTGCTGTGTCCACGCTCGTTGAAATCTGGTGAGCCGTTCCTTGAGTAATCCCTCACGCAAGAAGGGGTCACAGTTGGTCCCTCCACCAACAAGTAAGCTCGGCGGGGGCCTGTTCCCCAATCGTCGACAAGATTGATCAACTAGACTTTGAGAAACACTAGATCAATACCCTAGAGAGGTTTTTGATGGATCAAATCAAGATAAAACTTAAAGAACAAAAACCAATCTAGAACTAGAACAAGCATGCAAACAAGAACCAAAAAGAGAACGTTGAAGCAATGCGGGAACTAGAAGAATTGATCTTTATTTCTTTTGTCTAAAGTACTCCCATCAAAAGAGTACAAACCCTAAACTTTGAGCCCAAGGCTCTATGCGCCTAGCTCTCCTCAATTCGATGCTCTTCAACAGGAGACAACCCCTCCTATTTAAAGCACCAACCCACAAGGAGTTAGAATACGATTCCTATTCCCTAGAAGGAATCAGATTCAACACAACTCTACTTGGCCCAACCTGGCCGAGTACAACTCTTGCACGCGTATGGCAACCCTACCATACTCACGTGACTAACACTTTGCACGCGTATGGCCACCGCCAGACTCACGTGACTAACACTTTGCACGCGAATGACCTCCTGCCATTCTCACGTGACTAACCATTCTTCATGTGCACCATTCTCTTAGCCCGAACGTCCCGCATGACATCCTTGACCACCAAGACCTCAGTTCCTCCCTGAACCTAGTCCCGAACCTCAGTTCCTCCATGAACCTAGTTCCGGTCCGTCATCGACCACATTCGTCTTCGAGCAATACCGCACATGAACAAACCACAAAACAAATCCGAGCACAAGTCCACGACTTGACTCAATGTCAATCCATGCAACTACTCACATGAGCATTGCATAAAGTCCACTTCAAGCATCATGAAATTCTCACAAATTTCATAATCTCAAAAACAAATCAAAATTCAAAGTCCAAATTTGCACAAACCCTAATCGAGCAAAAAGCCATTCACGACGGACCAAAAAATTTGGTCTGGCGTACATGTAAAACTTACTGTCTTTTAAGAACTTGATCCCGCGCGTAAAAACGAAACTTATTGTTTCTTGTCAAATTGTCAAACACATGCACAAGCACATTTTGCAAAACCAATTCTAAGTTAATTTTTCAATTCAAAGCCAATTTTTCAGTACATGATTTCACTTCGGCGACACGGTGGCGATCGACGACGTCCCCACGGAGGGCCCCAGTGTGGCATCGAAGGCCGTCGGGCGGGCGCAGGGGACGTACATGCTGGCGTCCATGCGGAGGCCGGTGTTTGTGGTCAGCATGACGGTGGTGCTCACCGAGGGGCCCTACAACGGGAGCACCATCGTCGTGGCCGGCCGCGATGACACCTCCGAGGAGGTGAGGGAGGTCGCGGTGGTCGGCGGGACAGGCGGCTCGTGGCGGCGGGCGCGTCTTGTGGAGGACGGCCAAGGTGGAGTCTGCGCACGCCGCCGGAGCTGGACGTGCACGCTGCGTCTGTGCCAGCGGCGCCGCCGCTCGTCGGTACCGTAGCAAAGAACGCATTCGTGATTCGACTAGCAGAAAATTAATGTCTTGAAACTTAATCTCATGTCCGCCGTCAAGAATCTCAAGATTGTGTTGCTCTGAAATAATCGAACATGTCGATCGCGTTGTATTTTAACAATGAATCTGTCTGTTTACTAGCTAGTATTAACTCCGACTGAATTTAGGTGTCATTTTAATTAGTTCCATGCTCGTGCGGATCATATTATGCAAAGCTATTCGACCAAATTAGTGGCACTGCCAACACCGTGACAGATTTCAGTGTATCCGTGGGAGTAGAGGCATAATCATAGCACGCACTTGAAGAAAGTAGTAGCTTGTCCAATCCTAAAGTCTTGCCATGAGAGCATATATAAACATGCTTGTAGCATCTTGCTTTGCTCATGGAGGGAGCAACTTGCATCTTGATTAACATCCGTGGATGCATGCTTGCTTGCTTGTCGGTGACCCTGCAGTGTGGTGTACCGGTGTGTGCGTAACTCAACAAAACATCGAGCATGCTTGTCCAGCTATAATACAGGAGGAGATCGAGGCTGATCATCTGGAGACACAAGACAACAGTTAGGTAGCCGGCCTGCAGCCATATATACATTTATTTAGTCATCCTTGCTTTGCTCATTGTGTGTCTAGTGGGAAGAAGGAGGACGAGATGGTCAAATTCCGAGGCCTTGAATTGCCTCAATAAGATTGTGTGCAGCCCGGCTGAACTCCTCTGCTGCCTCTTGAGACATGATCGAGATTGGATGGTTCAAAAATGCTACTATATTTTCAGTTACAAGAGTTGAACAACAAATACAGCTCTATTTTTTTAAATATAGATGCATTGCATTGTAGTATCCAGTTGCAACAGAAATTAGGCTAGCTAAGAGCATCTCCAAAAGCCTCCCTATTAAGCTCCCGTGCTCCAAATTTTGCGGCTTCGCTGGAAATCTTCGTCTCCAACAGGCTCCCCATCCTCCTCCCGAAATTTAGCGAGCGGAGAGAGACTCCCTAGATTTGGTGACTCTCTCTCCGCTCGCTATCCGTGAATCGGCAACATCCCCCTCGTTCGCGCTAGCCCACGGAAATCATCGTGTCCTCGCTCGTCACCCACATCGTCTCGTCGCCAGATCCCCAGACTCCACCCACCGGCACCACTCTTCGCCGACCGACCGCTGCGGCGTCGCAACCTCCGCCACCACCTCTACTCGATCTCCCCTCCCCCGTTCCCCTTAATGTTAAGGCAGACTACCCTTGAGAAGGCGTCGTCTCGTTGATTGGAGAAGCCGTCGTCCCGTCCCTAGAGAAGCCCCCGGCGGATCTCCCCACTTCCGGTGGTTCCCAACTCCCCAGGAGGCACCCGTCGGCGAATCTGGTACTGGTACAACCGTGGAGTGGAGATCTGGCTTCCGCTTCTACTTTGCTTGGTACTGGTACTTCCCCTAATTTTGTTTCCTCCCCTGCAGATCCCCAACTCCCCCCCCACGAGGATTTGCAAGTTTTGCGGATTTGGTAGTTGCTGCAGCTTCACATTTTGTTGGTAAGGATTCTTATCGTTTTCTCCGTTTCTCAGATTCTGCCGCCACTCCCTTGTCATGAGTTATGCCTTGTTTTCATGTCTGTTGTGGCAAACATGAATATCAAAGAAAGATGGCCTCGTATGCATGCTTGCTTCTGCTGTGCTCTTATAATTTCTGTGAACTATTCACGAAAGTAGTGTAGATCAGTGCATACCGAAAGTTAACTTTGTATTGTAAAGCTTACTCCGAGCTTATCATTTTACCATGTTGAGATGCACATTTCAGGAGCCTTTGGATTCCACCTGAGATAATTGTTGATGTAATTACTAGTTCTTAGGCTAATCCTAGGTGATCAGTTAAAAAGGATAAGGGTGGTAACTGACTAAACCTGCATTGACTCCACAAAATTCTACACTCCAGTATGAAAGGATTGGTTAAAGGATTGATTAATTAGGATGCATATGTGTTCTGCAACTGTACTAATAAACTAAATTAGCAGATGCATATGTACTGCTGGTGCTGCTGTTCTTGCAGAATGGTTGAATTATGAGTTTGAATTGTGAGAAGCAGCAGATGTAATTGTTCTGCTGCTGCTAATGTTCTGTGAAAAATGCAATTGTTCTGCTGCTGCTAATGTTCTGTGAAAAATGCAATTGTACTGCTGTTGTTGTTCTATTTACTTAGGATTATTAACAGTGAGATACGTTGGATCATTGCACAGTTGGATCATTGTTGTTCTGTGAAAAATTGTTGCTGCTAATGTTCATGTAAACAGCAGATGAGTACATAGGATCATTGCACAGTGAGATACGTTGGGATGCAGACTTATTGACTTTAAGAAGTAAATTCACCCATCCCTGAGACTCACTCTCCAGCTTTAGTATTTAATTTTGGTCTGCAGCAATCAATAACAGCTGATTGAACTAGTCTAATTTGACTCCAGTGAGAGACCGGTCAGAGACCGGTATGTGGTGGTTTTCTGGGGATTGTTAGTTAGGACTTTGATGTTTGGATGGAAGGATGTTGTGGTGTGCTCAGTTTTTCTGCCATTTACATGCTCGAAATGTCGAAAGTTAAGCACTAATTGTTTTGCCAGTCTGGAGAAAATGCTCAAATGCAAAACAAATTGTCGACGATTGGAGGACGGCTCCCGTCGAGCTTACTTGTTGAATGGGGGATCAACAGAGCCCCGTCGTACGGATCGAAGAGGTCGTTCGAGCGATGCGAGGTCGGGAGAAGAAGAAAAGGGGGACACGGTGTTTTATCCTGGTTCGGGCCTCCCTCTCCCGGGATAACAACCCTACTCCAGTGTATTATGTTCTGTCTCTTTTTTCCCTCTCCCCCTTACAAATCTTCAGGGGGGGTTTAAATAATACGACTATAGATACCAAAAAAGGCAACTACCTCCTGGGATCACGCTATGTATCCATATCCGTGACCCGCCGTCCTTGATTTGCGCGCTATTTGAATTTCGGGTATGATCTCCCTTGATCTCCGGTTGATTGGTTGGCTCCTTCCTTCCTCGTAGCGTTCGCTGGGCCCTCCGACCAAACACCCGAGTAGGTCGTGGCCTCTACGAGCATGCTTGCTCGTGGGGGGGGCGTGTTTGGTGCTTCTGCGAGTAAAGGTGCAGACGCGTATGCTCGGAGGAGAAGGAGGGATGCTCGTTTCGTTCTCCCGAGCATCTTCTTTTAGTATCGCTTGGTCGGCGGGTTTAGCTTTTCACGGGGGTACCGTGGTCTTTTGCCAGATAGCCAATCCCCGACACAAATGTTCTATGTGCAATGCTTGATGCTTGATCATAGCTCTTTTTAAGCCTATGAGTGTATACTAAGTCTGATTATGGTATGAACTTAGTAGTAGTTCTTAGGTAGTTGGTATAAACTGTAAAGTGAATGGGTTAGCCGGGAAATGTACCAGATATGATAGCCATTGTTATTGGTCCATGACTTACTCAGGTCTTACATCCAAACTGGTGAATCCTTTTTTCATTTTTGGAGTTTCCTAAACTAAATGATGATGTTCTCCACAATGGATGTGCATCCGCGAGTAACCTTGGGTCCATCTGCAATGTGAAGCTTGTGTGGTGCTTCTGGCAGGCATAGTGCAGCGGTTTTGTAGTTTTAAAGGGAATCCATATCATCATGTATCGTGCGGTTTTGTATAGTGCAGGCATAGCTTAGCTATGGAGAATTATCTGTGACAGGGGCTTGTGCATGTTGAGGAGGTTGGTCTTCAAGAATGCCCAATCCAGCTTTTCCAGCAGATGTTCTTCCTTTTGATCTCTTGCTTATGGATGTTTTGCTCAGATTTCAAATCATGTATCGTTCTTATGGATGTTCTTCCTTTTGATCTCAGGCTGCTTGCCCTTGCTTTCATCTGAGGATCTGCCAGTTTCTTGTACTGCTGCTTCTAGAGGAGTAATGTTAATCAGTCGTTAGAAGTCGTCTCATTGAAATGTGTAGGTATAGATAGATGTATGAGCTATTTTACAGTCGTTATATGTATGGCAGTGTTGCTTACATATTGTTGTGTCTGTACTTGAAACTAAAAGTTAGAAAGGGGTCTGTATCATCATATTGTTGTGTGTGTACTTGAAACTAAAAGTTTTGCTACATATGACTGGTCAATAATCAGTAAAGCTTTATGTATGGCAGTGTTGCTTAATTTAGCCCACAGGGATTAGTTCGCTTTGCAAAGAATGCATCAGTATATGCCCACAGGGATTAGTTTGATTTGCAAAGTGGTTGAGTGAATGAATCAGTAGATGCCCACAGGGATTAGTTTGATTTGCAAAGAAAATTTTCTTATATGGCAGTGTTGCTTTATTCGCAAGAGATGTTATGCAGCAAGTATCATTGCTCATGTTGGTGTTGATGCCCACAGGGGAAGAAGCCTAGCAAGGGAGGTAACCGCTTCTGGAAGAATATTGGCCTCGGTTTCAACTTTTTTCCCACACTACGACAAGTTCAAGGTAAGTAATTGCCACCTGCCCTACTTTTTTTTTCAGCTAAGAGTGCAATCACAGTGGTACTTGATAGTTTTGTGCCTGCTGAATGGAAGTCAACATGGTAGCTCTTTTCTCAACATGTTAGCTATTTTACAGTCGTTATATTTTCTCATTAGTAGTTATAAATGAAATGCTTGCTGCAACTCTAAATGAATTCGATGAGAGGGTTTGATTTTGAACTATTAGTGTTTATGGTTAATCACTTAATTCAAGAACAAACTTACACTATTAGTAATAGCTTGAATAACTATATTTGACAGTTGAAGGATATGTCCTTAACTAAGGCAAGCAAAATTTCATATGCTGTTACATGCTTACAAGTCTTGAATTTGATGACTGTGATGTATTCATCTCAGTGTACAATTTACTTGCATATAGATGGATAAAGATTCAAAGAAAGTTGGTGAAGTGCATGTTTGGACAATTAAGTGCATAGAGGAAATCGCAACTGATATTAAGAACATAGTGAACGATAATTTTTCCCCTTCGTCATGCGAGAGTGGAAATGAACTCAATCGACTCTTACTTGAGATCGAACACACTGCCCGCCGTCTTGATGACCTTGTCATACAATCAGAAGACTTGATGGGGACAACCGGTGTTGATCCACTGGAAGAAGAAGTAGACGAGGACTTGCTGCCATATGACTATGAGACTGATGATTCGGATAAAATTGCGGATCATCAATTTAGAGATGATGAAAGTATCGAGTCCAGTGGCTAGTGTTATTCGTGTTGTTCTTTTGAGCCCATACTCTAGTATTATTTGTGTTAAGACAATTAAGACATGTCGTACTTTTACATGTGTTGTTATTCAACTTTGTTTAATCAAGTATTGATGCCTACAGTTTGTGCAATATGGATGACTTCTATGCTCGTCTGTTGAGTGAGGGGGGAAGTGAAATTCGTTGGGACGAAAGCCCAATTGGGGAGCAACCTTCTGCAGTTGACCGTTGCAGTCCCCAGTCGAGAGCTCAAAATAAAAGATCAAAGAATTTTTCGGAGAATGAAGATAATATGTTGGTATCGGCATGGCTTAATGTTAGTTTGGATCCAGTGCAAGGGACCCAACAAACTCGTACCACATATTGGAGTAGAATACATGATTACTTCCATGAGAACAAAACTTTCGATTCGGAGCGTAGTCAGAACTCACTTATGCATCGATGGTCATCTATTCAAGAGCATGTTAACAAGTTTTGCGGATGTTATGACCGCATTGAGCGTAGACGGCAAAGCGGGATAACAGAGCAGGATAAGGTTGGTTCATATCCCTTTTTTCATTATGAATTTATATGTGTTGTCCATGTTAATAAGGTACATGTCCTTCTGTAGATTGTCCATGCTAAGACATTGTATCAAGAAGAAGAAGGGCGATTATTTGCATACTTGCATTGCTGGAATATACTTCAACACCATCCAAAATGGACCAGTCATTTATCTCAGAAAAAGCAAAAAACATCGTCCAGTGCATCTCCGGGTAGTTCCAGCCCTGTTAGCTCTAATGCAAGTCATATTCATGAAGATGCTGGTACTGCAGAAGCTGATGTGCTCATTAGGCCTACTGGCAGGAAGGCCGAGAAAGAGCGGATCCGCCGCGGTAAAACTGCAGTTGAGAGCGGTGGAACAGGTTCACTCTACATGGAAGCATTAGAAAACTTTAGGAAAGAAATGAAAGAAATGGAGCTTATTAAAGAGAAGAAGAAAGAAGAGCGGTACGAAAGAGCATTTGCGCAAGAACAGGAAAAGATTGCTCATGAGAAGGAAAAGATTGAGATAAGAAAAAATGAGTTTGAATTGAAGAGAATGGTTGAAGAAGAGAGAATTATGAGCGTTGACACTAGTCGCTTGAGTGGGCCACAACAACACTACTACCTGTCCTTGCAGAATGATATCATCGCTCGCAGATGTAATAGGTCTGGTTGATGTATTCACTAATTATTGATGTAATAGGTCTGGTTGCATCTAGATTGAAACGTTATTTTGCTTATCATTGAGTCAGTGATGGACTTGAAGTTGAGTTGTGCACAATCCTAACTATGATCATTGTGGTTTTGTTTTTCAATGCTTGGGAGTTGAGTACTGTCGACGATTGGAGAACGGGCTCCCGTCGAGCTTACTTGTTGAATGGGGGATCAACAGAGCCCCGTCGTACGGACCGAAGAGGGCGTTCGAGCGACGCGAGGTCGGGAGAAGAAGAAGGGTGGAACACGGTGTTTTATCCTGGTTCGGGCCTCTCACCGCCGAGATAATAGCCCTACTCCAGTGTATTGTGTTCTATCTCGGTGTCCCTCCCCTGTTACAGATCTTCAGGGGGGTTTAAATACTACGACTAGAGGTACATAGAAGGTAACTACCTCCTGGGATCGCGCCGCGCAATCGTACTTACGATCTACTGCCCTTGATCCGGGCGCTATTTGAATTTCGGGTATGATTTCCCTTGATCTCCGGCTGATTGGTTGCCACCTTCCTTCCTTGTGGCATTGACCGGGCACCCCGACCAAAACACCCGAGCAGGTCGTGGCCTCTACGAGCATGCTTGCTCGTGGGGGGGTGTGTTTGGTGCTTCTGCGAGCGAAGGTGCAAATGCGTATGCTCGGAGGAGAAGGAGGGATGCTCGTTTCGTTCTCCGAGCATCTTCTTTTAGTGTTGCTTGGTCGGCGGGTTTAGCTTTTCACGGGGGTACCGTGGTCTTTTGCCAGATAGCCAATCCCCGACAGCTAGCCCCCGAGGTTCAAGTGGGGAACCCTCGGGCTTCCCCTTGAGCCTAAGAAGACTTGAAGGGGGATTGAATTTCCTTTGGTCGTGGCTCACGACCATTTTTCGTCGGGAGACGAACTTCTTTACCCGCCGCGTGCTTGCTCCGCGTGCGGCACGCTGCTTGGTTGTTCTGCGGTTCCTTCTCGAGAAGCCTCCTTGTAGCAGTCTGCAGCGGTTTCGGAAGCGCGCTTTCTCGGCCAGTGTCGCTACGTGATAGGCGGCGATTTTAACCTGCCCCTTCGCTGTCTTTTAACCCTTTCTACGGAGAGGTCGGAGTTACATTGTCTCTTTGCTCGTCTTCGCCAAAAATCTTCCAAGAGCCCTAGCGCCCAAGAACCCTTTTCGCTCCTTCCTTCTTCGGCCATGGCGCTGCTTCAAGGTTAGCCGATGACCCGAAGGAGGCTCCAGGTGCTCACGGACGAGGGGTACGCCGACCCAAGCTCGGGTCGAGTGCCCGGGGATGATGCGGTGCCGGCACCGCGGGAGACGGAGATCGTCTCCTGCGAGTTGTACGCCATCAACGGGCTTCGTCTGCCCGAGAGCGACTTCCTCGCCTCCGTGCTTGCCTTCAGGAGTGCGAGATCTCTCATCTCCACCCCAACTCTATCCTTTCTCTCGCAATCTTCTCCCATCTTTGCGAGGCTTACGTGGGTGTAATGCCCACGGCTAGCCTCTTCTTTCACTTCTATTCCCCCTTCCGCACCGGCCGGGATGGCTCCGCCGGTTGCGTTTATCTTCGCCTCCGGCCCAACCGACCATACGAGTACCCCTTCGTTGCTCACGAAGGACTCGGTGTCGGGTTGGGCCGACCTGGTTCTACGGAAGAAGGCGGAGGGTCCCGGTTGGTCTATCTTGGGGAGGGCGCTCCGCCCTCGAGGCAGCGCGCCCGGGTGCAACCTGAGGAAGAGCGGGTGCTCGGGGCGATCGGTGAGCTTGCCCGAGATGGGGCTCACCGGTCGGGATATCGCCGGGACTTCACCTTCAACCGGTGTCCCTCGAGGCGCCGCGAGCATCCCTTCTTCGAGGTGACCGGGAGGCACGACTTCACACGCGAGGACAACGAAGGAAAGTACCTGGACCTCTTTACATAGAATCGCTGCTTACTGGTGAACGGTGCTATGCATATAAATATATATATATCTATTGTCTTAGTCTTCGGTTGACGCAGCTCAGGACTGATCAAGTTGACGAGAGGGTCGCCGAGATGTTCGGCGCTCCGAAGGTGAAGGAGCTGACGCACAATCGTCAGGTCCCCATGAACTTTTTTGACCGTGGAGACGCGGTAAGTACATCTTCCTCGCCTGCTCGAGGGCACGTTTTCCGAGCTTATTCCTCCCGATTTGTTTGCAGGAGAAGGTCGCCCTTGATCTTGCCGTGTCGAGTGCCGTGGCCGCCGCAAGCCGGCACCCCGGCCAGGGGTTCCCGCAAGAGGGCGGCGGGTCGAGGCCGCCAAGTATCCGCCTCGCCTCCCCGCGCCAAGCGGTCGAGGCGCCGAGCTTCGACCAGGACCCCCACGCCGCACCTTGAGTACGCCGACCGCCAGGAGGTAAGCGAACTTCGAATCTGGTTCGATGACTTCAAACGGAGGAGGCCGGAGCTGATGGGCCGACTGGAACAGCTCGCCGAGCAGGCGAAGAAGGCCGAGGAGGAGGCCAGGTCTCTCCCGACCAAGGAGCGGCTGGAGAGGCAGATCAAGGCCCTCCAGGACCAGCTCACTCGGGTGGTCGATGCCCCCGAGGAGGAGGAAGAAGAGGAGGACACTTATGCTCTGGTCAGAAGGAGCAGGAGGTCGACCTCTCAGACCGCCTCGACGCTGGAAGAGGTCGACATGGACGACGTCGACCCAGCGATGGCACGTGCCAGCGACGCTGCGGAGGAGCGCGTCGTGGTCGTGGCCGAGGCCTACGAGGCCGCCGCGGGCAGGTCGCCCGTGGCCCGAAGCGAGGGGGCCGAGGAGGATGGCGCCGCTCGCCGGGCAGAAGGTAAGCTCTTACTTCATTCTCTTATTCTGCTCTTGTCTTGCGATTTTCTTCGGGCTAACCCCACCCCGTTTGGTGTGGGCGTGATAGCTCGGATGTCGTTTTTGGACTTCCGCCAGATGGCTGAGGAGATTATCAACTCTGCAGTGGACGCCGAGCTCGACCGCGTCGTCGACCGAGTGATGGCCGAGACGGGGGAGGAGCCGGCGCCAGCTACGGACTCAGTGGAGCCCGAGCTTCCCTCGGCGGGACCCGTGCTTTCTTCAGCGGACGCGGAACCTATTCCAGCCGCGGAGGAGCAGGAGCCGCAGGGGACTGAGGACCAAGACGCCTTGGCCTTGGTCCCTTGCGAAGAGACGACTGCGGGCGAGGCCCAGGCGCCGAGCCCCGAGGAAGGGAGCTTGGTCGCTGCCGACCAACAGCCCTTGGCCGTGAGCCAAGGAGAGGAGGAGGTCGTCCCCGACCTAACTCCTTCGGCCTTGGGGCACCAGGCGTCCCCGGCCACGGAGGTGCAAGGGGCGGAGGTGATCGTCCTTGATCAAACGCCTCCGGCCGCGGAGCATCGGTCGCCTCCGACTACGGAGGGACAAGAGGCGGAGGTGATCGCCCTCGATCCAATGCCTCCGGTCGCAGAGCATTGGTCGCCTCCGGTGCGAGAGGGACAAGAGGCGGAGGTGGTCGTTAACGACCAACCGCCTCGACAGCGAGCAAGGAGTGGCGGCGCTTCGTGGTTGGCGTCTGACCCGAGCGGTGCCCGACCAGGGGAAAGCGGCCACGAGCCGCTTGTGGAAGAGGATCGGCCTCGGGGCGACCAGGGTTGGTCGAAGGTGGTGACGCCCGTTGCTCTCTGAGAGCACCGGTGCTCAGGAGGAGCAAGACCCCGACGTGGCCCGGATGACTTGGTCAATCCCTTCTTTGGCCGGCGACCGATCGGCCAGGCGCTTCAGGACAAGCCGGTCACCGGGCCCTTACAGTAAGTTTCATGTTTCTTCTTTTTCCTGTGATCGATCTTACGGGAGTCTGCTCGACTTTTTCCCTTCTCTTTTCTCTTCGCCCAAGTTTGCCGCGAAGGCTATGGAGGATATCGACGCTACCTCGGTCTCCATGAGAAAATCTTGGTCGTACCACCGCGAGCAAGACGCCAAGATCGCCGATCTTGAGCGTCGGGTCTCCGAGGTGCGCGAGGCCGACCTGAAGCAGCTGGAATCGGCGAGGAGCCTCATCGCCGGGCTCCGGGATCAGCTCCTCCAGAGCGAGACGGCGAAGAGCACTTCAGAGCAGAAGTGCGCCGAGCTTGACGAGGAGCTGGTGAAGCTTCGGCAGGACCTTCAGCGAGCTCGGGAGCGCGAGGAAGCCCAGCTCAAGGAGGCGCAGCGCCTCCGGGAAAGCGCGACCGAAGGTCGCGCGGCCCGGCGGAAGGTCCTGGACCTAGAGGCGGAGGTCGACTCCCTTAAGGACGAGCTCGCTGCCCTCCAGGCCGAGCGTAGGACTTAGCTCCTCTTTTTATTTTTAGCTCGTGTACACCCTGTAAAAAAAACAACGCTTCGGGTTAAATGAGCAAACTCGCAGGTGTTTGGTCCTTGCCTGTTTTTCTTGAGTTCGCCTTCAACATATGCCCATATGATCCCGGTTCTGCAGAAAAAGGAAACAAGTTCCTGCATAGAGCATATAGCATAGATACGAGCAAAGGATCCTTGATAAGAAGGGACGGAACGTTCCTATCATACGGAGCCCCCCTGCCATGGACAAAGGTCGTGCCCTCACTGTTGCGAGCACGAGTTTGTTCATGGGAGAATTTAAGGGTCGCTTTGGTCGTGACGATTTTTTTTTTTTTGAATGACTTAGATAGATCGGTTGTGTTGAGAGAAGTGTGAGCACAGGGCAGACGAGCTTTAAACCAACACTACGTAGAGCCACCATACCCGCATGGTCACTGAACCGGGCTTAGAGTGGATGCTCGCGGACCACGCATATCTGATGAAGAGCTCTTTGTGGAAAGTGAGCGTTTGGGCGAGCATCCGTGGGGGCCAAGGGAAATGGTGCGCTCATACTTGTCGGATAAATTCGTCTGCAGTGCTGGTAGACGACGATGCTCGTTCGACAAAGCGAGGTGAAAACACGAGAAAGAGGAAAATGATTTATTTGAAAGAACGCAAGGGGCGCGAGATAGGAGTACTCGTCTAAACGTAGAATTTACGCAGTTGATCGATGTTCCAGGTGCTGGTGAGCTCCCGACCATCTGGCATCGCGAGGCGAACAGCCCCCGGGCGTGCTGTAGACATGACCGTGTAGGGTCCCTCCCATCTTGGGGTCAGCTTGTTGGCCTTCGACAGGTCTTGAACTCTTCGTAAGACCATGTCGCCAACTTGTAGGGCCCTAGGTCGGACTGTCTTGGCTGCATGCCTACGAAGAGCCTGTAGGTAAGTCGCAGACCGGAGCAACGCCCGTTCGCGTGTCGCTTCGACGAGGCGCTCAACCTCTTGATCGATGGAATCGATCAGTTGCACCCTCGGGAACCCAAAGACGATCTCGGCAGGTAGAATGGCTTCCGCACCGTAGACGAGTAGGAAAAGCGTCTACTTTGTGGCTCGACTTGTCGTGGTGCGACAGACCAAAGAACGGCGGGAAGCTCCTCCACCCACCGCCGCTTGTCTTTGGTTGAGGGTCTTAAAGACCCTCTTTTTTATACCCTGGACTAGCTGACCATTTGCTCGCTCGGCTGCTCCGTTACTCTGTGGATGTGCCACAGAAGCGAAACAGACCTTGGTCCCGACCTCCTCGCAGTAACTTTGGAACAGTTCACTAGTGAACTGGGTCCCGTTGTCTGTGATAAGACGGTTGGGTATCCCGAACCGAGTTACCACATTGCTGCGGAGGAATCTCTTGGCCGCCTGGGCCGAGATGGTCGAGACGGGCTCGGCCTCTATCCACTTAGTGAAAGTGTCGATGGCCACGAGCAAATACTTGCAGCCTTTCTGACCTCGGGGAAAGGGTCCAAGGACGTCGAGACCCCAGGTCGAGAATGGCCACGAAAGCGGTATGGTTTGTAGGGCGTACGCTGGTTGACGGGATTTGCGAGCATGGAACTGGCATGCTCGGCAGGTCGTTACGATTGACCGTGCGTCCGTCAAGGCCGTAGGCCAGTAGTAACCCAATCGGAAGGCCTTGCTCACAAGCGTTCTGAAAGACGAATGAGCTCCGCACATCCCTTCGTGGATATCACGAAGAAGGTACTGGCCTTCCTCCTGGGAGACGCATCTGGAAAGGATTCCTAATGCGCCTTTCCGGTATAGGTCGCCGATCGGTCTGTATTGAGAAGATCGCCTTGTTAGCCGGAACGCTCGGCTTCTTCCTCGGGCAATGTCCCATGCGCAAGGTATTGGATGAATGGCGTCATCCAATTTGGCGCTTTGCTCGAGGAATGAGACCCTACCGCCGGTCTCTGGTGCCTCCTCTTGAGAGGGAATGGAGGGCTTATGTAGGTGCTTCGACAAGCACCCCGGGAGCGGTGGTTTGAGAGGAACCGACCTTAGACATTTGGTCGGCCAGGGAATTATCCTTCCTGGGGATGTAGATTACTTCGAAATTCTTGAAGTATTTCTCCATCTTCCTTACTTCGGCCAGGTACAGCGCCATTGAGGTATCGGAACACTGATACTCCTTGTTGACCTGGTTCACGACCAACAGTGAATCGCCCTTCACAGTGAGCCGTTGGACTCCTAGCGATTTACATGCCCGAAGTCCGGCCAAAAGGCCTTCGTACTCCGCCGCGTTGTTAGTCGCAGCGAAATGTAGTTGGATGGCGTACTGTAGCTGTTCTCCATCCGGGGAGACCAAGATGACGCCAGCCCCCGAGCGCTCGTATGCTCGGGATCCGTCAAAATACAAGGTCCAGGAGTTTCCCCTCGAATCATTGGTCCCGCTGGCTGGTGGTGCCGGAGCCGACCATTCTGCCACGAAATCAGCCAAGACTTGTGATTTTATCGCCGTGCGGGCTGAGAACACCAGCTCGAACTCGGCGAGCTCCATTGCCCACTTGGCTATGCGACCACCGGGCGCCCTGATTTTTCAGGATTTCCTGAGTGGGAAGCCGGTCGGCACCACGATCTTGTGTGCTTGAAAGTAGTGACGCAACTTCCGAGAGGCCATCGAATGAGTACAGAGCTTACGGACCTCGGGTAACGCTCCTTTGGTCCATGAAGTACTTTCGACGTAATAGATAGGTCATTGGGTACCATTTCTCTCTCGCCAACACCGAGCTTACCGCTTGCGGGTTTGCCGCCAGATATAATAGCAATTCTTCCCCTAGTGGGTGTGGCGAGGGCCAGGCGGTTTGGAGAGGTACTGTTTTAGCTCTTTGAGCAGCGCGATCGGCTTCCTCGGTCCACGTGAAGCCATCATGTTTGCGGAGGGCTTTAAAGAAAGGTAGTCCTCGCTCCCCGGTAGGAGACGAACCGGCTTAAGGCGGCCATTCTTCGGTCGAGCTTGTACTTCCTTTACGCAAGTGGCGACCTCATGTTCTCAATGGCTTCGATCTTCTCCGGGTTAGCCCCAACGCCATGTGGCCCGACCATGTAGCCGAGCACCTTGCGGCCTTCACGCCGAATACGCATTTTTCGGATTTAGCTTTATTCGATGCTTATTGAGGTTCTGAAAGTTTCTTCCAAGTCGACAACGTGACCGAAGTACTCTTGCTTTTGACAACTATGTCGCCGACATACACTTCCAAATTTCGACCTATTTGGTGTGAAAGTCTTACGCATGAGGCGTTGAAAGGTTGCTCGCGTTTCTCGAGACCGAAAGACATGGTCGTATAGCGAAGGTGCAGAAGGGTGATGAAGGAAGTCTTTCCCTCGTCTTCGCGACAGGTGATCGATGATAGCCTGAATAGGCGTCTAGGAAGCTCATGGTGCGTGACCACTGCCGTTGCGTCCACCAATTGGTCTATGCGAGGCAACGGATAGTTGTCTTTTGGGCACGCCGCGTTCAAACCCGTGTGGTCGACGCACATCGCGCCACTTGCCTCCTTTCTTCGACGAGGCTGGATTGGCTAGCCACTCGGAGTGCTCGATCTCTCGATGAAGCCAGCTTTTAGGAGTTTATCAAGTTCCTCCGGATGATCGCTGTTTTTCCGGGAAAAGCGTCTAAGTTTGTCTCATGGTTTTTGTCGCTGAACCGCTAGCCTGCTTTGTGCTCGACCACCTCCCTTGGGACCCGGGCATGTCGGATGGTTCCCTTAACGCATCCGGCCTTGCTCGGAGGAAAGTGACGAGCTCGAGTTCCTATTTGGGATCTAAGGAAGATCCCAAATGAGCGATTTGGCCGGTTCCGACTTCGTTGAGCGAATGAGCCTTGGTCTCTCCTCCAGGTTGGAGGGCAAGTTTAGGCCGAGAATGCTTCGGCTCTTGGTCGTGGCCGCGAGTGGGCAATCGACCGACCATATCCAGCGCTCTTCGCCGCAATTGAGTGCGGACTTGTGGTTCCTTTGACGGTTATGACTCCGTTCGCCCGGGAATCTTCAGTAATCGTCACGCTGCGTGATGCGAGGCGGCCATGAACTTGGCCAAGGCCGCCTGCCGAGGATGGCGTTGTAGGCCGACTTCGAAGTCTACCACCTCGAAGGTGATTAGCTCCGTTCTGAAGTTACTTGGGCCGCGAAACTTACAGGCGGGACAACCTGTCCCAGAGGTTTGATCGAGGTGCCGGGACTATCCCAAGAAGGGCACGGCCACACTCTTGATTTTGGAACGAGGAATCGCATCTCGTCCAAAACCTTGGCTGAAATAAGGTCCAAAGAGCTCCTGGAGTCTATGAGGACCCGACCGCAGCAGTATTCTTTGATGGTGGGGTTCACGACCATCGGAAGCCTCTGGGGTTTGGTCATCCCAAGGGGACAATCGTCCTTGGAGAAGGTGAGGGATACCTCCGACCATTTCAGCTGCTGCACCGGAGGCTTACCCTGGGTAACATGGTGCACTTCCCTTGCGGCCTCCTTTAAGTCCCGTCGGGACTTGTAGGCGGAGGAGCCCCCGAAGATGACCGCTATGTGATTCCTTGGTTCTTGGTATTCCATGTCATCCTCACTTTCCTCGGCGGCCTGTTTTCCTTTGTCATTTTCACCCTGCTCTGGAAGCGTCGGCATGGGACCCCTGCCGCTGTAAAACTGCTCCAGGCGGTAGGTCCACGTTCGGCAATTTCGTAGGTCGTGCCCGTGCGCCTGGTGAAGTGGCGCGGAGAGGTCGCCCCGTCGGTCCGCTTGGTCGCCTCGTCGGTCCGCTTGGTCGCCTCGTCGGTCCGCTTGGTCGCCTCGTCCTCGAGGCCTGGGTGGTTGTCCTCTTCCCCGAGCATTAAGCCCCCGGCGCTGCGGCTGGGTTGCTCGGGGTTGTTGTTGTTCCACCGCGGCTACCATGGCTGGCGAGGGTTGCTTTTTCTTCTTCTTCTTGATCTTCTTATCTCTGAGTCGAGCCCTTTTGCTAGCCGAGGTCTCTAGACCGGTGGCGGCGACTTCCCTTCATCCAGCAGATTTTCTTCCATTGGGCGGCTTCATCTGCGTTGGCGTATCGATCGGCCATTCGGAAGAGCTCGTTCGCCGTTAGATCCGGTGGATCTCCAGGTCTGTGTGAAGCGCCGTCTCGTACCCGAACTTGAAAGCTCGGACGGCGGCCTCGTCCGATATGTTCGGGATCGAGTTCCGGACTGGATGAACCTCTGACGAACCATCGCGAGGTTTCCTGTAAAATGCTGTATCAAGCGCTTCCAGGTCGCGCTCCTTTCCCGGCGGGTGTAGCAGCTCGGAAATTTGCTTTCGGGCCTTGTGAGCTGCCCTCAGGACCGTATGGATCCTTCCTTCGATTGAAAAGCCACGCATCTGGCGGCTCGTCGAACCGTCGGCGGTAATTTGCCATCACCCCTCATTGCCTCGTGGCGAGGATGGCGGTAGTGTATATTGAGAGGAATTCGTCCGGGTTACGGGTCCGTTGAATCTCTCGGCGTGGCGGGCTTGAATCTGTTCGGCCATGCGACGTCCCGAGGGAGCTTCGTGAAGGTCCGGCAGCGAAACTTCGGGGTTTAGCGGTGAAACCCTCGGTCACAGCGGCCTCCACGGTCTTCCACCCAACGCCCAGCGGCCGAGTCGGGAGAAAACCTCTGTGGACGGTCGTCTTGATGACCGCTTGGTCGTGGAGCGTTGAGCGTTAAATGTCTGGGCGATTATCTGAGATATCGCCCTGAGGTTGCTCTGCGGATCGCTCCGGCCTTTCCCGGATCGGATTAGCGGTCTGGGGCGATCTCCGAGCATGGCTCCGAGATTCACCTCTGTGCGAGCGCACGGGGGAGTGTTTGCGATGGTCCCGGGAAACACTCCGGGCATCCCGACCACGAGGGGGATCCGAGACTTTTAGCTCGGCGGCAAGCCTTTCCAAATCTTCGGCTACGACCCTGCCCACGGCCTCTAAGTCTACTTGCTCGGGGAAACTGCGCAGGTCACGCACGACCGCCGCCAAGGCCTGTAGCCGTTCCTGTTTCCGGTGAACTGGCGGCGGTGAGCTTTGACGGTGCTCCGGAGTGCGATCGGGAGTTCGGTACCCGCGAGAGTTCCTTTCCGTGGAAGCGCACCTCCCCTTTGCCTGGCGGCGAATGCTTGCGAGGGTCTTTCCCAAAGACGCCTCCAGGTGGAGTCTGGCTGCCTCGTAGTGGTCGTGCTTGGCAGCGTCCGAGGATCCCTCTCCGGGCTCCGCACGGCTCCCGGCCACGTTGACTCGACGAGAGCGGGATGAAAGCGATGGGGACATCATTGTATCCCCTTGGGACGCAGTCTCTCGGTCGAGCTCTAGGTCGTCTGGTATGTCCAGGCCATCGTAGAGCTCGTCGCAGTCATCCTCGGGGTCTCCGAGGGTAATGTCTGGGGAATGGAGGATCTGCCCTCGCGTTCCCGTGTCCGGGGAAAGGCTCCCAGACTCAGTGTGACCGATAGGATCGGTCACCCTGGCCACGTTGTCGGCGGCGTAGTACACGTCGTCATCTTCAACGTGGTCAAAAACACAAAGGTCCCGAGTGTCTCCCGAGTTTGGCATCCTCGAGGATCTTGATCCGCACGGGAATCAAACTGTCGTCCCCACGGACGGCGCCAGCTGTCGACGATTGGAGAACGGGCTCCCGTCGAGCTTACTTGTTGAATGGGGGATCAACAGAGCCCCGTCGTACGGACCGAAGAGGGCGTTCGAGCGACGCGAGGTCGGGAGAAGAAGAAGGGTGGAACACGGTGTTTTATCCTGGTTCGGGCCTCTCACCGCCGAGATAATAGCCCTACTCCAGTGTATTGTGTTCTATCTCGGTGTCCCTCCTCTGTTACAGATCTTCAGGGGGGTTTAAATACTACGACTAGAGGTACATAGAAGGTAACTACCTCCTGGGATCGCGCCGCGCAATCGTACTTACGATCTACTGCCCTTGATCCGGGCGCTATTTGAATTTCGGGTATGATTTCCCTTGATCTCCGGCTGATTGGTTGCCACCTTCCTTCCTTGTGGCATTGACCGGGCACCCCGACCAAAACACCCGAGCAGGTCGTGGCCTCTACGAGCATGCTTGCTCGTGGGGTGTGTTTGGTGCTTCGCGAGCGAAGGTGCAAATGCGTATGCTCGGAGGAGAAGGAGGGATGCTCGTTTCGTTCTCCGAGCATCTTCTTTTAGTGTTGCTTGGTCGGCGGGTTTAGCTTTTCACGGGGGTACCGTGGTCTTTTGCCAGATAGCCAATCCCCGACAAGTACATCATAGTTGAAAAGCATAAACTGGTACATCATAGTTCAAATGTATAAACTGGTACATCATAGTTGAAGGGAACAAAGTAGTACATCATGCGCTCGCCTACATCCCTCCATAATGGCGCCATAAGTGCTCGACTAGATCTTCTTGGAGCTGAGAGTGAGCTTTCCTATTTCTGATGGATTGATGAGTTTGAATAAACTCATCAAGCTCAGGTGTTCTTTCATGGGAGACTGCAATATTTTCTCCTATTGCTTCGTAATTGAAGTCAACTGGACCTCCATCCCGCTCATCTTCAATTATCATGTTATGCATGATGATACATGCTGTCATGATATCTCTAAGTGCTTCTTGATACCAAAAACGAGCGGGTCCACGAACAATGGCAAAACGAGCTTGTAAAACTCCAAATGCTCGTTCCACATCCTTCCTAGCTGCTTCTTGAGCTTGGGCGAAATGTTTTCTCTTATTCCCTTGGGGAGCTGGTATTGTCTTGACAAATGTTGCCCATGAGGATATATTCCATCTGCAAGATAGTATCCCATTGTATAACTGTGACCGTTCACAGTATAATTCAATTCAGGTGCTTGCCCTTCAGCTAGCTTTGCGAAGAGAGGGGATCGGTGAAGAACATTAATATCGTTGTGAGACCCTGGTAAACCAAAAAAAGCATGCCATATCCAAAGATCTTGCGAAGCAACGGCTTCTAGAATGATTGTTGGCTCATGCACATGACCAGTATACATGCCTTGCCATCTTTGCAGGCAATTTTTCCACTTCCAAAGTGCATGCAATCTATGCTCCTTAGCATTCCCGGAAAACCTCTTTCCTCGCCAATTGCAAGTAATCTAGCAGTGTCATTATCATTTGGAGATCTCAAATACTCAGCTCCAAAGAGTTCAATAATAGCTTTCACAAACCTTCTTAGGCTCTCTATAGCAGTACTTTCTCCAATCCTCACATAATCATCAATAGCATCTGCCGCTACTCCGTAGGCTAGCATCCGAAAGGCAGCGGTAACCTTTTGCAAAGCAGATAACCCAAGAATTCCAGCACAATTTCTCTTCTGAATGAAATAGTTATCATGCGCTTCTACAGCATGCAATATGCGAAGAAATAAAGAACGATTCATTCGAAACCTACGCCAAAAAGAAGGTTGAGCCGCGGACAAGACGATCACCATAATATGCGAAGACATAAACAACGAATAATTCCATACCTACGCCGAAAGAAGGTTGGACCATAGATAGGAGGATCAGCAAAATAATCTTCGAACAGTCTAGCATGTCCTTCTTGTCTATTGCGATGAACGACTTGATGGCCAGGAGTAGAACCACCATGGCGTGGAACATTCACATCGTGATCTTCCATGTGTGCTAGGTATCCTGTTGTCATAAGAAATACATACTCATTATTTCTCTCAGACTCCTCATCTTCTGAGAGACATTCCGAGACTAAATTTCGACGACTCATTGAGCTATTGATAGTAGTGAACAACAAGAAACGTGCAATACTTTGAACTGCAAATGGGTATGTATATATAGACAAGAATAATATAGCCGTTGGAATCTACCCGTTGAAAAATAACCGTTGCAGCGGGGTGGTTACAAGAAATTTCGAATTTTTAATTCCCGCATTGAAATATAGCCGTTGGAATCTACCCGTTGAAAAATAACCGTTGCAGCGGGGTGGTTACAAGAAATTTCGAATTTTGAATTCCCGCATTGAAATATAGCCGTTGGAATCTACCCGTTGAAAAATAACCATTGCAGCGGGGTGGTTACAAGAAATTTCAAATTTTAAATTCCTGCATTAAAATATAGCCATTCGAATCTACCCGTTCAAAAATAACCGTTGCAGCGTGGTAGTTACAATAACTGTTATGGCGGTTAGAGAATATGAATAAAATATAGGGGAGAGAAAATAGAGAGTGTGATATAGAGAGTGATGTTGGAGAGGAGAGATATAGGGAGTCAATTTTTTGGAGAGCTCTCCAAATATGATTTTTGGAGAGTAAAATTTGGAGAGTCTTATTGGAGATGCTCTTAAGTGACTCAAGTCATAGAACCGTAGTCGCCGTCAAATTGCACAACACAACGAAGGAGAGAGAATGAAACAGAGTATGTCTAAAAAAGGTCGGAAGGTAGAGCAATAGGCTGGCTGGATGGATGGATGCGACGACGATAGCTTCAAGAAGCAGGTTGCACGCATGGTTCCGAATTTCGCCGAAATTTCACCGAATTTCGGCGAAATTCGGTTATTTCGGTGGGTCCCGAAATTTTTTTATACCGGTTGCATTTCGGTTGGTTCTTTTGAATTTTATTCAAAATTTCAAATTTTGGTCAAAGTTTATTCAAAAATTCAAATTTTGGTCAAAATTTATTCAAAAATTCAAATTTTTGGATAGCCATTTCGTCCCGAAATTTCACCGAAATTTCCGAAATTTCGGAATTTCGGTGATTTCGGTGGGTGCCGAAAAAAATTTCTAACCGAATTTTGAAACCCTGGTTGCACGTACGCATGCATGGCACAGGGCGGCGTGCAAGTGCAGCCGGCTGGCTACTGGTCATGGACGATGAGCTTGGCCTTGGCGTCTCCCTCCTGGATCTGGTACATGTCGCCGAGCCCCATGTGCGCCATGAGGAACCAGACCAAGGTGATGAGCTCGCCGCCGCGGCTGAGCTGCCGCACGTGCGTGCTCCCCCGGCACCTGCCCGCCGCGAACGTGAGCATCTCCACCCACACAGCAGCCACCACCTCCCACATGGTGTCGTCGTCGAGCTCCCTGAGCTTCTTGGCCAGGATGCAGGCGTCGAACAGCACCGACTTGCTCCGGTCGCCCTTCAGCACCGCCGGCTCCTTGGAGGTGTTCACGCTCAGCAGCATCCTCCGGGCGTCGGCGTGGTCGGGGTCCCACACGGCCGCCGACTCGAAGAACCGCCGCGCCTCCGCGCACGTGTCCCGGAACCGGAGCAGCCCGATGCCAGCCGTTAACAACAGCATCTCCGGCTGCCTGACCAGCAGGTACAGCATGTACTCCGACAGGGTCTTGCTGATGGACTTCATATCTTCGATGCCTTTATTGAGCACGGCATCTCTGTTGGTGGGGAGGAAGCACAGGTCCGTGGCGATGTGCCACAGCAACAGGCTCTGGTCGAAGTCCCTCGAGGTGACGCTCTCCAAAAGGGCGTCGAACTTCACCTCGCCATTGATGCTCTCCTTGAGCTCCTCAAGGGCCCCCTCTCCACGGTGGCTGCTGCTCCCCTTCATCTCCTCGTGCGCCTCGCCCTTGACTTGCTTGGCCGCATCCCTGATTCTTTCGAAAACATAGTTGAGTAGAAAGCTGGGCTCCTCCTTTCCTTTTCTCCTGCAGCTGAGGGGCTCGCGCCGGACGAAGAAGAAGTCGTCAAAGATCTCCCTGACGCGCAGCGCGTCGGCGACCTTGCTGAGAGCCCGGATCACCCGCGGGCTGGCGAACTCGTACGTCTTGTCCGGCTTGCCCAGGCAGTAGCTGACGAGATTTAGCTGCATGGTCCTCTCCGACCAGCGCCACGTCGTCATCGGCATCCGTATCCGCAGCCACCTGACCGCCTGAGCGAGCCACGCGAACCGGGGGGACCCATCCAGCAAGACCAGCATCTGGTTGGAGGAGAGGAGCATGACCAGCGTGGCCGCATCGAGCGCCAGCCCGCCGAGGAGCAAAGCGTAGGTGATGCGGACGTCGACGCGCGAGATGCTTCTGTCCTTGTGGAGGTGAAGCACGAAGATGGCGAGGGCGGAGACGAGGCAGCCTGAGCCGACGATGCGGAGGACGCAGCCGGCCTTGGTATGGGCGACGGGCGCCTTTGTGTACACCATGTCGTAGATGAAGTTGAGCTCCACCTCGATCACCTCGAAGGCCTTACTGGCTGTCATGTCAGCGCGATCGAGGAAGTAGGCCTGGCTAATCTTGCGCTCCTTGTAGCTGAGGATGAGGTTGACGAAGAGGACCCGGAAGATGAGGAAGAACTCGTACGCCTGCGTCTCCACGGTCTTGTCGCTGGTCCCCACCAGCCGGGCTGCCTCGTCTTGCTCCAGGGCATCCTGCACCTTCTTGGCCTCACCGTCGGTGATGACGATCTCGACCGCCAGGCCGGCCCTCTCCTTGGCGTCGAACTCGGTCATGAGTTTGGCGTAGTTTGGGCCGGGCTCGGGGTCGCTGAGGATTTTCTTGCAGAAACCGCTGACGCTGCCGGAGTAGAGCGAGTAGGTGCGCTCGCCGTACCTGATGATGCCGACGACGAATATGAGGACGGTGGCTGTGATCATGTGGTTGCCCTTCAGGGAGCAGAAGAAGATGACGGAAGCGAAGAAGAGCTCGAAGAGGAGGCCGATGAGGTGGCGGAACCAGAGCTCGTTGTCATCGATGGAGTAGGCGGTTATAGTGTCCTGCCCGCCCAGGTGGAGCAGCAGGAACGGCGTCCAGAAGGCGAAGATGACGGGGCTGCTGCTGCTGTCCGTTGAGGAGGCGAAGATGAGGAGGAGGCCGAGGGCGAGGTCGGCGACCCTGTCGGCGAGGAGGAAGCAGGACCAGATGGCGAAGCGGGCCACCGGGGAGGAGGAGCGCTTGCGCATGGGGCCGGCGAACACGAGGAGCGCCTGGAGGGCGAGGCTGAGCATCATCGCCGCGCGGATCTGCCAGTTGCCGTCCTGCTGCGGCACCGGAGGATCGAAACCTCCCATGGCCTCTAGCTTGCTACTGCTTGCTTGCTCTAGCTTATTCCTGATCTCTACTGGATACGATGGAGATGCGTGCGTGCATGCCTTGTGTTACTGAGCGTGTCTGTCTGTGTATATATATACAGACACATATATTCATTATGACGACAACGATGATCAACCTAGACAAGGAATGAATATACGCTGCTCTGCTCTGCTCTGCTCTGCTCTGCTTAGTAGTACGCTGTACTACTAATCAAGAGTAATATACTAAGGGGTTTTGATAAGTTTCATCCGGATGTTTTTTTTAAGTAACTATCATCCAAATTACTAGCCATTGAATTTGCTTTGTAATGCATATCTACAAGGGGTTGGAACTACAAGCATTATCGTGTACATCCGTCTGCTCAGAGATTCCTGTTGTTAAATACTCATACTGCTCTTTTTTTCTACTCGATGTTTTTGACTTTTTTATATGAGTGCACGCACGCGTAGGTAGGGGTAGAGACAGGCAGCATCATATGTCCGGTTCTTGCGACGAAAGCAAATTAGCCGAACGAGCAAGGGTCGATGCCAAAATGCCAATGCCATGTGTGCAAGCCAATGCGTGATCCATCGATGTAGTCTGCACGTTAGCATGTATTCATTCCTTGTATAGGTTGATCGCACCAGGGTGGGCCCACGCGTCAGTTAGAGAACTCGACGTCAGAGGAACCGATTCCAATGTATGCATGTGTGTGCATATATACACACACAACAACACAACGCGTGCTTGCACGCATTTCCATCGTACGGTGCGAAAAAAAACTATTCTCGCCATACGGTTCGACGAAAATAGTTATTGTCGCACGGTTCGGCGAAAATAACCACTTTCCCCTAAACTCTGACGGCCGACTGTTAACTGCGTAATTAAGTATTTGTCGTCATATGGTTCGGCGAAAATAGCCACTTTCCCCTAAACTCTGATGGCCGACTGTTAACTGCGTAATTAAGTATTTATCGCCACACCGTTTGGCGAAAATAGCTATTTCGCCGTACCGTTTGGCGAATAAGCGTTATTTTTGTAATTTTTGTTTTTCATGTATTAATACCGTAATACATTTAAAAAAAATATTATTTAAAAAAATTCGCCAAGTCTAATAGCCAACAGTGCCCTTGCCATCATCCGCCGAACAGATAAAATCTACGGTTGGGTGCCTCATGATCTCTAGAAGACCGAGCTAGAAGCACAAATCTTGAGGCATGATCAAGATTCGATGGTTCAAAATGCTAATATATTTTCAATTACAAGAGCTGAGCAACAAATGCAGCTCTATTTTAAAATATAGATAATTGCATTGTAGTGTCCAGCTGACCTGAGCAGATGCAGTTGCGGAAAAATTAGGCACGTCATAGAATGTAACATCCTGTTTAATCTGGAGTTCTGGACACTGGCTCTAGCAAATAGTTCAATAACTAGAGTTATCTAGATTGCATTAGTTTGATTTGTTAGGCAAGATATCCTCTATTGTTAGCCAGACATCAATTAGTTCCATTAGTTAGGAAGGCTACTCTGGACACCTCAAAATAAGCTACCTTTAATTTCATATTAATTAGATAAACTTCTGGACTTCATAAATCAATATACCACACTCTAAATTAAATTTAATACAATATTGGAGCCATCCTCTGCATCTAATGTCATCCTCTGCATATTTCCTAGATCCACAATGAAGAAGCCATCCTCTGCATCTAATGTCAAGAGGGAGAGGGAAGAGGAGTTGTCGCCGGTCACCGGAGGCGAAGTCGGCAGCGAGAGGAGGCAGCGACATACCAGGCGGAGTTGGGGATGAGGAGGCTCTGGACAGAGGGGAGTCGGCGAAACCGGCGACGCAGGGAGGATGCGGTGCCTGATCTGGGGGAGGAGGCGGAGTAGGGCCAGCCGGGAGGTGGCAAAGCTGACGGCGTGGGGAGGGGGCAGCAACGGACCGGGCCCAAGTCGTGGAGGAGGTGGCTCTGGACTGGGGCTAGTCGACGAAGGCCGTGGTGCGAGATGAAGCAGGGTTGGCACGGTGTGGGGAGGAGGATCGAATGAGGATAGGGCTGGCCGGTGGACTCGCGGTTGGGGGTATTGCCCAGTGGCATTTGCACGTAATTACCTCTAACTCCGATGGCACTTCTAATTTTGGTGTTCCGCTTCATATGAGAGTAGGGGATCCCCCACTCCGAAAATTTATACTATGTCACTCTACATTCTCCCTGCTCTCACTCTAAAAATTGGTGGAGTTAGGGTGTTTGGCACAGTTTCAATCAACTCCCACTAGAATCCAAGAACGAGGGCTGTGCCAAATAGGGCCTAAGGAGATAGCGATTTTATTGTAGTGTTTTGTATGCTCATATGCTTGGTACATGTTTCTTTATGTGGATTCTGCTGTAATCGTAAAATCACCCTGGACAATAACTTTGGCCATGACTTGATTATTACCAAATTGATGTCAACGGTAGCTATTAGGTAATAGTCGTCCCGCTTTCATTTGTTTCCAAACCTGTGTATTAGCTTCTCTTAAAAAACATGTGCATTAGTGAGTGGTATGGTACAGGTCCCATTTCTCTTACCACATGCCCACAACTAGGGGTGAAAACGGATCGGATACAGACGGATAATAGCTCTATCATATTTGTTTTCATATTTTTTTTTTCAGATTCGGATATGGATACGAATAGTCCGGATACGAATACAAATACTAATAATATCGAATACGAATACGGAGCGAATACAAATCGAATCAGATATGGTCACGGATATTTATCGGAACACAATAACCCCTTAGATTGTACATAAGAAGTCAACAAAAACACGATAACCCTATATATATACTATTCTATGAAATACGGACATAGATAGCCCAAGTAAAATGATAGACTCAAAAACTCTACATATATGACGTTGCTACCATCCAAAAAAACATTAGCTTTTTACCATGCTTATCATCTAATAATTAATAACACATCATTTACATTCAAAACATCACACAGGCCATCCTCAGTCCCAAGTCATCATTCGGATTCCTAGCTTACTCATCGAGAGAAATCATCTTTAGGGACATGAGCAAACAAATACCAACAATAAAAACAATTGAGCAAACAAATTATCCAGGGAAAGAGAGAGGATATAAGTTGACTGTTGACACACCATGCATTGAAATTTAGACCAAAAACTCAATAGACAAGTGGTTTAACACAGAATAACACCATAATGTTTAGCTAGTAGATACAGTGCCAAGTCTAGTATGTTCTACAGGGAAAAGCTGTGCTATACAAAAGAGGCGGCACGACAGGCCCAACAACAGCATACCTCCTTATCTTGATCCATATCTGCAAACAAAGAAAAGAATGGTATCCATTATGCATGGTTTCATGTGAAGTTTCAGGAAGGTCGCACAAATGACGCACCACAATCATCTAATAAGCATTGCTCTCCTACCTGAATACTAAATCAAGCTGTCCTGCCTAAATTATTTATTTTTCTTTGGATTGTATGTATTAGCTACTCATGGTGTTCTTGATACTCTGAAGGAGTAAAGTCAATTAAGACTTGAAAAAATACAGGGACAAGAGAATGCAAAAATACAGGGTGAGTCCAACATTACCACCATGAACAACAGTACTGAGCGCAGTAATCTGGCAAACCAAGGCCATTGTAGTCTTGTAGATGCATAAAAGAACTTATTTAGTACGATGATTCACAGCTCAATCATATTAGAACATGTTTGTTAACGGAGCAAAGGTCTGAGAGACTGAGATTATTGACACCGCGGATGTTGTGCGCATTTTGAATTATGTTCACCTGTTCATCAGTCCAGCCCAACTAATTCTTCTTCTTCTTTCTTAAAAGAAATCAAATCTCTATACCGAGGGGAGACGGGACTAGCGGCGCCTAGGGCGGGATGGGATCGGGGACCGGGGTAGTAGATCTGGAGTTGAAGGAATAAGCAAAGTGAGGAACCGAATGAGAAATTGAGGAATGACGAATGGCTGAATAAGGGCGTAACCGCATGAGGCGTCAGGGGCCTCACAGGGCATCAGCCAAGCCCAAGCGCATCAGGCGAGTAGGCCACCGGATATCATTTGACCATTTTGACCGGATATTCGAGCACTGTTTATCGGATAATCCGGATCCATATCCTTATCCGCCGGATAGTACGTTTCTGGATCCATATCTGATAAAAAATATCCGTATCTGTATCTGATCCAAAAAATATCTAATCCGAAACTATCCGTATTCAAAAACTGTCCGAATCGATCGAAAACTATCCTATCCGTTTTCAACCCTACCCACAACCATTCCCGTGTTGTGATCGATGGAGAATGATGATTGAGAACAAAGCAACAAAATATGTGCACATATGCAATTTCAAACATTTTTTTTTGATAAATACTGTCAGTCGGAAAGTGAACCATTGTGCTGATATGCTGCCGTTTATTACTGCAACAGTTAGTAGTGTTGGCGATTTAGCATTAGGGGCAGGGGTGCAAACGAAGTGTCCGTATAAATTCGGATCATATTTGGACAGTAATTTTAGATATCCGAGTTTTTTTCGGATGTCGGTACGGATTCAGATAATTTTTTTCAGATATGGAAACGGATACGAAATAAAAGTATCCATCGGATTCGGATATATCCGGAAATTTAAATGGAACTATCCGGTAAATATCCGTTTGACTATCCGGCATCGCTGGAAGAACGGCGCTAATTTTCTATGTTACTGTGTATCTTTTTTTCTACCAAGAGATATACCAGTGACACTGAACAGTTTCAACAGAACATTCTAAACATTCTAAATATATGTTTTTGGATTCTAGGTGTACGATGAAGCTGTCAGAAGATTGCCTACTTCCGAAATGCACTCCCTGTATGCAAAATTTTGTATGGGTGCTCTATTCTCCAACAGAGAAGATTCCATCCCATTATTCCATGATGCTGAATTTGACGCTTCAGAGTTCACTTCATCTGTACTGAAAGTTTATGAAAATGCTGAATCATGTGGGTACCTTACTGAGGGTCTTGCTTGCCAATATTTTTCACTTTGTTTGAAACTTGGAAGATTAGAGGAAGCACCCGAAAGATTAGAGGAATTAGGTTAAGAATCTTGCAGAAAAGCTCTGCAATGGTCCTCTTTCACATGCTGCAAATCTGTGGAACCTGAGAGCTTCTATAGAGATAAAATCGCTTACTGCTACAGGCAGTCCTTCCTCCAGCAAGGAGAGCTTGAATTCTCTTTTTGATCTATTTAATATTGTACTTTCGAAGTTATCCATTAGTGAAGCTGAGGGATTGTGGCAGACGGTATGTCTCTTAGACTTTTCTCAATCTTTTCCAATGATTATAGTTCTCTATTTCCAGAGTTATTCCCCTGTGCTATCTCCGGACCTGTGTTGGTGAAATTTGGTTTTGCTCCTCTACTTACAGTGCGATTATTATTATTATTATTATTATTATTATTATTATTATTATTATTATTATTATTATTATTATTATTATTATTATTATTATTATTATTATTATTTTATATATATATATATATGAAAATGGTTCCATACCTCTGGGAGTATGTACTCCCACTCTCAATATACTGCATAAATGATATTATTATACTTCTTTATCCTTTTAAGTATACTCTAATACTGATTATAAGATACTTCAAAGTGAGTTTCACGAAAAATTTCATCAAAATCCACCCTTTATAGTATAATTTGTTTATATAGTCTTTTTATACGTGAAAAATGGTATATAACAAGAAATAAAGGGCTCCGATAAATTTTTTCATCAATATTGTATTGTAGTATCTTAGAATTATTATTGGAGTATATTGAAAGTGATAAAGGAGTATAACACATTCATTTAATTGGTATGCTGGATGTGAGAGTATGTATTCTCAAGAGTACAGAAAAGGCTTCCTATATATGAAAATGAAAAGTCTCATCTACACTCATGTGTAGATACACATGCTATCTATGCTTTTCTTTTCTGCTTTGGGATGTGTGCTGTGCAGGACAAAGGAAAAGAGAATGACACAGATCTTAAGGGAATAAATGTATGATCTAGATAGCATGTGTATCTACACATGTGTGTAGAAAATGCATGTCCTATGTGTGTGTATATATGTATGTATGTATGTAAACGCTGTTCTACACTTGCGTGTAGAATAGATTGTACGCTCGGGTCATTTAACTCGGTCCAACCGAGCCATGAAACGTATTAATCAGCGAACGGACTGCACAGTTATGTGATCAAATCAACTAGTTAATGTGTTTTGTAGTGTGTACATGAATATGTTTTTTCTTTATTTAGCCATAGCTTTTTATTAGCACCTCTGATTCGCAAAAGGTTTGCATAAATAGTTGTTTTTGTTGTCCAGTGACATATTTTACTAGCCATATAGATATATTTTACTATTAACAGGGGCGGAACTGAATGTAGTTACCCGGTGTCACAGGACACCGGGTAAAAAAAATTAGTGTATGCTAATATATATATATATATATATATATATATATATATATATATATATATATAAATTATTGTATGTTAGTCTATATATATAGTATATGTAAACCCCCTTGATCTAAATTTTGTGACACCGGGAGTCAAATAACAAGCAAATGGTAAGAATAATAAGTTGTTATCACATACATGATGAAGTGGTGAACCCGATAATTTTTTCTCTAGTTCCGCCCCTGACTATTAGTATATATTGATTTTACTATCATGTAAAGGGGTAGCAGACTGTGTTAACTGTGCACTAATAAAATGCTAATCTATATTGATTGTAAAAGCTATATAGATGAATAATAAAACCTATCTCAAAATTGATAAATCTATCTCAATCAAGTTTCCTTTTGTTTTTAACGTGACAAAACATCCGTGGTGGTCGTGAAGGGGCCGGGCCCGCCGAACCCGTCCATGTCGCCGGGCAACTACTTCGGCGACACGGTGGCGATCGACGACGTCCTCACGGAGGGCCCCAGTGTGGCGTCGAAGGCCGTCGGGCGGGCGCAGGGGACGTACATGCTGGCGTCCATGCAGAGGCCGGTGTTTGTGGTCAGCATGACGGTGGTGCTCACCGAGGGGCCCTACAACGGGAGCACCATCGTCGTGGCCGGCCGCGATGACACCTCCGAGGAGGTGAGGGAGGTCGCGGTGGTCGGCGGGACAGGCCAGCTCCGGCGGGCGGCCGGGCACGTGCTGTGGAGGACGGCCAAGGTGGAGTCCAAGCTGCACGCCGTGCTGGAGCTGGACGTGCACGCGTCTGTGCCCAGCGGCGCTGCTGCTCGTCCCAGCCGTAGCAGCAACGCATTGCGCAGCTCCGAGTAGCAAAAAATTGATGTCTTGAAACTTAATCTCATGTCCGCCGTCAAGAATCTCAAGATTGTGTTGCTCTGAAATAATCGAACATGTCGATCGCGTTGTATTTTAACAATGAATCTGTCTGTTTACTAGCTAGTATTAACTCCGACTGAATTTAGGTGTCATTTTAATTAGTTCCATGCTCGTGCGGATCATAGATGAAAGAAGGGAACAGATGGCTTTTCTCCAGCAGTACTGTAAATTGCGTATCTATCTCTTCGATATCACTGTCAAAGAAGCTATGATCCTGATGTGTGGGTTGCTCTGTCAATTCTTGTCGGTTGTTTTCCTAGCCATGAGAAGAGGAGGACATAATTCGGATGCCATGAACCAGCCCTGTTTTTGTGTTGTGCCCTTAATTACGAGGCTGGATTAAAAGAGGTCCAAGCAGGGTTCTAAAGGCCAAGCAAAACAGCAAGGAGATGAATTTCCAAATGCAAGGTTTTGTGTATCCTCCCGTCGAAGTCGCCGTAGAATTCAATTTGCATCTTTAACATGTAGCTTTTCTGCCCATCCATTCAGAACATACGGATCATTTACAGCTACGCAGATAACAGAGTCAGCCCCTTTTGCTTTCAACTTATCAATGTTATGTGATCATTTAACTCGGTACTATAATTATTATGTATCCAATAATCCATATTCCATCCAACAGGAATACCACATCCATCCATCATACCGAATTACAATTTCATAATACCGGTGAACCAATTCACCATTCCATTTTTCATTCCATTTCACATATCATTTTCCATACCAATCCACCGTACCATTTCCATTTTGCCAAACCATTTTTCCAAACACATTTCCAAAAACCAAAACCAAAAGTCTATACTTAACTATATTTCCTGAGCTGCTCTTGACCGTGAGCACGGCTAATCGATTAGATCTATTTTCTGCAGAGATTGTACACTTTATCCACATGACACATCTAAGCAATCATGTCAACCATACCACATGGTATTCATCATACCCGTTTTGCTAGTCCGTGATGAAACTTTTCAAAAGGTTAGAATTTTTGCAGATTATGAAACTACATGATTTATCATGAATTTAAAAAGTTGTTTCACTTGATTTAGACTTATAGTTTAAAAGTTATAATGTTTTGAATTCATTCGATTGAACTAAATCAATTAAATTCGAAAATACGTTTTCTCCACAAGAAAACGTCTTTCTCATCGCACATTGGTTAGGAATCGGGCCGGCCCACTGATGCTGTTGTTGGTGTAAAAAACTTGATGAAGGGTTAATCGCCTCCAACACGTCAGAGAAAGGGGAGAGAGGGAAACAGGAAAATGGCGACTGACGTGGGTCCACTCTCTTCAGGTCCACATGGCAATCGGCAGGGGGTAAGTGAGTCGGTGGAACACGATTTAAAGGCCGGGTCCACTTGTCAGTTTAAGGGAGAGAGAAGAAATGAATTCATTGCTTACCCTATCCTCTGCTAGCCAGATAAGGCAAATTTCATGGGTCAAATTTTTCAAACTTTTTGACCAGCTTCCTGGATAAGTTATCTAGGTACTGTAAAAGTTTTAAGTAAAAACACGCAGTAGTTTAATTACTAAAAATCTAACAAGATAAGTTGTACAGAAATTTTATTTATTTGAGAACTTAAATAAACTTATTAATTTTTAGTATTTTTACACAAGGTTGATAATGATGTCAGAGACCTACCATAAAATTTTCAAACTTAAATTCCCAATATTTATTTTACTAAAATTATTTTTCTTTGTTTCCAGATTTTCAGGATTAGAATAAATAAATAAATAAATAGGGATAAATAGTAAATGCAATTATTAATTTTTTAAAAATTTTCCATATAAGGGTAAAGGCACTGCGAACTCACAGTAAAAATTGTACCATCTAGAGAGCTATACAAAAATCAATTACTGTTCTGGTCAGATTTAATAATTATTTCTAAAATTGGTCTTTTCGTAGTTTTAATTGTCCACATGATAACTTTGACTACCCAAAACCTTATCCTGAGTTTTCTACATATAATTACTGGTATTGGTAAATTTTTCACATTTTTATCTTTTTACCTTTTTACCATTTACTTATTTTCAATTCCCAAAATCCAATTAATTAATTTCTTGTTGGCAAGGAATTCACCAAAATGCACAAAAAAATCAGGAAATACACTAATAAATCAAATACAAATTTTTAATAATGTATTTTATATTTTATTAAATTTTGAGATGTTACAATATACATGCACTGGTCTTAAGGTAAAAGAAAACAAATTGAATGGTGGATGAGATAAGGGGATGTCCTCATCAGAGTTAAAATCCACTTCCTGTTCGGGATTCCTAAAGCTACGCCTACCCACCAGGGTTGCACTTTTCGACGAAATTCACGAATTTCGACCTTACCGCTACTGTTCGAAAAGGAATTTCGTTCGATTTACCGATTAAATTCAAATTAAAATTTAAAAATTTAAAAAAAAATATATAAAAAAATGTCAAATTTTTTTGAAAATTTTTGTGTAAGGTCCTTAGGAAGTTCTAATGATGTTGTAAAATTTTCAGATTTTATCAAATATGTGTATTTTTTAAAAAATCTGACAGTGATATTGTATTTATATATGCTCTTCTGTTTTTATTTTATAGGGGTACTAAATGAAGCATAATATTTATGAAACTTTTTTTATGAGTTCCTTAGGAAATTATAATATTTATGTAAAATTTTTAGATTTTTATCAAATATGTGTATTTTTTAAAAATTCTAACAGTGCTATTGTATTTGTATAAACTCTTCTATTTTTGATTTTTTAGGGGCACTAAATGAAGCATAATATTTATGAAAATTTTACTAAATTATCCTTGGGTACTATTTATTATGACAATAAAATTTCAGAGTGTTATCAGTCATGTAATTTTTTATAAAAATCTAACATTGTATCTATTTGTATTTATTAATTGCTGTTTTTTATTTTAGAAAAGCGCTAAATGAATTCAAAAATTATTGAAATTTCCCTCAAGTGTTTTATAGATGAAATGGGATTTTTGAAGATTTTTTCATAAATTTTTTACAATTTTTTTAATATTTTTTGAAAAAAATCAAGTTTGAAGACATTTTTCAACTGTAACCGGTTTTCGAGAATTTCGATCGAAATTCGATAATTTCGAACGAATTTCGTTCAAATTTCGCGAAATTCGCTCGGCAATTTGACCAGTTTTTGAATTCGTTTGACTTTCGAACCGTTCGATTTAGAGCGAATTTCGAACGATTTTCGAGCGGTTTTTATCGAATTTCGAATTTCGATTTTCGTCCGGTTTTTCCAAAAACGAAAAGTGGAACTACTATCAATCGATCAGCCAAGCCTATAGACAACAGTGCCCTTGCCTCATGATCTCTAGAAAACCTAACCATAGGCACGAATATTGAGGCATGATCGAGGGCTCAAAATGCAACTATATTTTCAATTACAAGAGTTGAATAACAATACAACTCTGTTTTTAAGTATAGATACATGGCACTGTAGTATCCAGCTGAGCTAAGCAGATGCAGTTGCAGGGAAAATTCGGCTAGTTAAGTCATAAATAAAACTATAGTCGACGTCAAGAAGCAGGTTCCACTCACGCATGCAGCTGGCTGGTTACTGGTCATGGACGATGAGCTTGGCCTTGGCGTCTCCCTCCTGGATCTGGTACATGTCGCCGAGCCCCATGTGCGCCATGAGGAACCAGACCAAGGTGATAAGCTCGCCGCCGCGGCTCAGCTGCCGCACGTGCGTGCTCCCCCGGCACTTGCCCGCCGCATACGTGAGCATCTCCACCCACACCCCGGCCACCACCTCCCACATGGTGTCGTCGTCGATCTCCATGAGAACCTTGGCCAGGATGCAGGCGTCGAACAGCACCGACTTGCTCCGGTCGCCCTTCACCTCCCTCGGTGCCTTGGTCGTGTTGACGCTCAGCAGCATCCTCCGGGCGTCCTCGTGGTCGGGATCCCACACGGCCGCCGACTCGAAGAACCGCCGCGCCTCCGCGCACGTGTCCCGGAACCGGAGGAGCCCGATGCCCGCCGTTGCCGACAGCATCTCCGACTGCTTGACCAGCAGGTACAGCATGTACTCCGACAGGGTCTTGATGATGGACTTCTTATCTTTCTCATCTTTCTTGGGGAGGAAGCACAAGTCGGTGGCGATGTGCCACAACAACAAGGACTCGTCAAACTCCCTCAAGGTGACGGTGGCCACGAGGGCGTCGAATTTCTCCTTGTCCTTGATCCTCTCCTTGAGCGCCTCAAGGGCTCCCTCTCCACGGTGGCTGCTCCTTGCCTTCATATCCAGGTACGCCACGCGCTTCTCCTCGGGCGTCTTGGTTGTCTCCTTGAGCGTCCCCTCGGTCGTCTCCTTGGTTGTCTCAAGGGCTCCCTCTCCACGGTGGCTGCTCCTTCGCTTCATCTCCAGGTTCGTCGTGTCCTTGACTTGCTTGGCCGCATCCCTGATTCTTTCGAAAACAAACTTGAGTAGAATGGGCCCCTCTGGGTCCTCTCCTCTGTTCCTGAGGGGCTCGCGCTGGATGAAGACGAAGTCCTCAAAGATCTCCCCGACGTGCAGCTTGTTGGCGATCTTGGCGAGAGCCCGGATAACCCGCGGGCTGGCCAAGCCGTCCGTCTTGTCCGGCTTGCCCAGGCAGTAGCTGACGAGGTTCAGCTGCGAGGTGCTCTTCGACCAGCGCCACGTCGCCATCGGTGTCCGTGTCCGCAGCCACCTGACCGCCCGAGCGAGCCACGCGAACCGGGGGAACCTATCCAGCAAGACCAGCATCCGGTTGGAGGAGAGGAGCATGACCAGTGCCGCCGCGTCGAGCGCCAGCCCGCCGAGGAGCAAAGCGTAGGTGATGCGGACGTCGACGCGCGAGATGCTTCTATCCTTGTGGAGGTGAAGCATGAAGATGGCGAGGGCGGAGACGAGGCAGCCTGAGCCGACGAAGCGGAGGACGTAGCCGGCACTTCTGTGGGCGACGGGCCACTTTGTGTACACCATATCGTAGATGAAGTTGAGCTCCACCTCGATCACCTCGAAAGCCTTCTTGGCTGTCATGTCCACACCCTCGAGGAAGTAGGCCTGGCTGATCTTGCGCTCCTTGTAGCTGAGAATGAGGTCGACGAAGAGGACCCGGAAGATGAGGAAGAAGTCGTACGCCCGCATCTCCACGCTCTTGTCGCTGGTCTGCACCAGCCGGACTGCCTCGTCTTGCTCCAGGGCATCCTGCACCTTCTTGGCCTCACCGTCGGCGATGACGATCTCGACCGCCAGGCCGGCCTTCTCCTTGGCGTCGAACTCGGTCATGAGTTTGGCGTAGTTTGGGCCGGGCTCGGGGTCGCCGAGGATGCTGTCGCGGAAGCCGCTGACACTGCCAGAGTAGAGCGAGTAGGTGCGCTCGCCGTACTTGATGATGCCGACGACGAATATGAGGACGGTGGCCGGGATCATATGGTTGCCCTTCAGGGAGCAGAAGAAGATGACAGAGGCAGAGAAGAGCTCGAAGAGGAGGCCGATAAGGTGGCGGAGCCAGAGCTCGTTGTCCTCCAGGGCGTAGGCGGTTATGGTGTCGGGGCCGCCCAGGTGGAGCAGCAGGAATGGCGTCCAAAAGGCGAAGATGATGGGGCTGCTGTTGCCGCCGCCGCTGTTGCCGGCGTTGGCTGCGGCGGCGCCGGGCCCACGCTTGAGGCCGGAGGCGTGTGAGATGCTAGAGCTGACGCCGCCTCCGTTGCCGCCGATGTTGCCCATGTTGTTGAGGAGGAGGCCGAGGGCGAGGTCGGCGACCCAGTCGGCGAGGAGGTAGCAGGACCAGACGAGGAAGCGGAGGGACGGGTGGGAGGAGCGCTTGCGCATGGGGCCGACGAAGATGAGGAGCACCTGGAGGAGGAGGCTGAGCAGCACCGCGACGCGGATCTCCCAGTCGCTGTCCTTCTGCGGCACCGGAGGGCTGAATCCTCCCATGGCCGCCGGCGACGACGACGCCCGTTCGAGCTATTACTTGTGTATGCCTGCTTGTTCCTGGTGATCTGTCGCAAATTGAAGGAAGGAATTAGGAATTAATGAGCGTGGACATGTACAACATACAATGCTTTAGATCTGCATCCGTCTAGCTCGATCGATTAGACTAGCACATGAGTGAGTAGCCTCATGCATGCGTGCATGCTTGCTTGTCCTGTATATATAGTACGCCGATCAGATCAGAGCCCAACGTACGATTGATAGTCTAGCTTACAGATCGAATAAGTCCTTTGTTTTTTCTTTGCAAAAGATAAAGCGTAAAGTCAAATTAAGCACCACTCCCTGGCAGCACTACTGCACTAGTATAAAAGAAAGAGAGGATTCGCATTGGTGTGCAGCGCAAGGTAATCAAAGCAGGGTGACTGTGATCGATCCTGTCTGCAGCCTCTCTATAAACGCTAGCTTGCTCCCTGCCAATCCAATCCTCACACACACAACCCACCCCCTTGGAAGTGTACAGGCATCATCCGGATGTTAGGTAACTACGCATCAATCAGTGTATGTGTATAGGTATCATCCGGATGTTTTTGTCCCAAAAATATCCAAACTTTGGACCGTACGATCAAAATACATATCCGTAGGATCAACCCACCTCGAATTCAGGGGGGGTATGCATTGATTTTAAAGCAAATCTAGTGGTCAGAAATTTGGATGATGGTTCTTTAAAGAAACATCAAGATGAAACTTATTAAAAGCCCATATATATATATATATATATATATATATATATATATATATATATATATATATATATATATAGCTAGCCACAACTTTGGTCTCGTCGAAGAAAGAAGTTAGCTGCACGCAACTTGTAGCTCACATCGATCGGTGTAAGGGAGACAGCGTCAGGAAGATCAAGCTCTGGTCTGGTCGAGTTGTTGCAACGAATGCAGGCGAGGATGGATGACACCACATGCATGCATGGGCATATCGTACGGATCGTCTGGCAGATTATTGCCCTATATATGGTCCCTTTCCATCGGCTGTACGGCAGACACTAGCTAGTTGCAGCATGCATGCATGCATATATCCTTTTGCAGTTTGTACGCTTCGAACAATACAATCAATCCCTTCTTTAATTTGTACCTTTAATTTCGTCGGTCGTTTGTTTCTTATAGCTCCAACCCGTACGGCCGTACTTGTATTCTATATATGATGGGACAGAGATTAACATAATTAAGTTGATGTACATGCCTCTTTATCTTTTTAAGCATGCATACTCTAATAATAACTATAAGATACAGCAACGACACTGGAATATAATGCTTTTTGTTCTGGGAAACGGTTTGCACCGATGACGTTGGCTAACTGGTGGGACCAACGTATCAGCAAGAGAAGGAGCTGACGTGCGTGCCCAGGTTATCAGTGAGACAGAGGAGAGGGAGTCAAAGACTTTGCCTAAATTATTAGGCATAGCTATGTTGTTCAAAATTTTATAAATTTTTTTGTACATGGTCCTGACGTAGAACCAATGTAATTAAGTCTAGCTTTGTAGTACGTGGCTTTCAACGTTGATCAGTAGTAATTTATTTTTTCTATTACTGTTGTTAATAGAGAATATTGTGTGTCTAGTGAGGTACAGTTAGTTGTTTTTTAGCAAAAAACAAATGTCAAATTCTTAGGCCCTGAATTGCGTCAAGATTGTGTGCCACCGTCCTCCACTTCCCATGTCCCCGCACTGTAATGATAAGTAGTTCCCATAGCAAAAGGTCTCCCACTAGAGAGAGCCATCAACTGTCCCCTTGAACCCAAAAACCTTCTATGAATACATCGACGGAGCGTCCTAGTAGCACAATACCACAGGGGATGCAGCCCGGGCTATAGTAGAAGATGGACCCTATGTTCGAGCATAGACTTAACATGTTGATGTTTAAGGGGGAACGTATTTTAGATCGTATCAAGTGGTTAGAGAAGATTATGTATATAGTTATCATTATTGTACTTTATGCTTCAATTGCGAACTAGTTCGTTTCCTGCAAATTTGTATCGTACTAGTCGCCATTTGTATCGTATTATATGCGTCACGTACATCAATTTGTTTATAATTTCACAAGCATCATGTTATTCTAAATTATCTTTTTCAGTATTAAAATACGCGGACAAACTAAGTAAATAAATAAACAAACAAAAGAAAAACAAGAAGAAAGGAAAATGAAAAAAATCCGAAAAGATGGACCGGGGAAGGGTTGGGAGGGTATTTTCATCATTTTGGAGATTTTAGAGACTTGGTTTGACAGAGTGGATGCCATTTTTGGACTCAATGGCTCGAACTGGTTAAGAAAATGTATTTTAAGGTTTTTTTTAGATTAATTAAATCCAAAAAAATAGAAGAAATAGAAAAAACGAAAAAAAGTAAAAAAAAAATTAGCTTACACAGTCCGCTTGAAAATCGAAAACAAAATAAAAATAAAACAGCTATCGTGGACCGTTTGAAATATATATATATATATATATATGTCGACGATTGGGGAGCAGGCCCCCGCCGAGCTTACTTGTTGGTGGAGGGACCAACTGTGACCCCTTCTTACGTGACGGGATACTCGGAGGAGTGACTCACTATGCTTCAACAGGCAAAGACACTATGGTTTACCCTGGTTCAGGCCTCTCAAGAAGGAGATAATAGCCCTACTCCAGCTCGTGTATATTTTTGCAAAGTATCTGAGTGTAAGTCTCTTGTCTTACAGCCTGTCCCCTATCCCCTCATGATGGGGACGCTTTTATAGCCTACGAAGGATCGAACTACATGACCCCACTACCCGCACGTTTGGATCTCGTCCAAACGTGGCAACTGGTGGATCCTATCTTTCCGCCACGCTCACACGGGAAACGTAACGGGCCAACGGAAGTTACGCTCGGGTGGTTATTCCCACCGACCCCGAAACTACGTAAGGTCGGCCGATGGCGATCTGAGGCTCGGACATCTTACCGAGCTCGAGCTCAATCGATTGGAATACGTCGCATTCTCGGTCCCCACCGAGCCCGAGCTCGGAATCGCCTAATGCGTGGCCTTCCAAGTTACGATTAGACAATCCAGGGTAACGACCTCCTGGTGGCTCGGGCGGGAGCGAGCTTGGTCGTTGGTGGCATCCGAGGTAATTTATGGACATTACCCGACCCCGACAGCCTAGCCCCGAGGTTCAAGTGGGAAAAGGTCTAAGGAAGGCCTTCCCCTTGGGCCTACCGTTCTCCGAGCATTTCGGTTCTGCCGCGGCGGACAACTGCCGCGACCAACGAGCTATTAACCTCCTCGAGGAACGAAGCTTGTTCCCCGGCTCGTCGCGCTTGAGCGAAACGAAGCGGGCCCTCTCAATGGTTCCTTCTCCGAAGCCTCGAATCGTCCTTCTGAGGGAACCGTCTTTTCTGGCAGGACGGTTTCGATTTGCGTGCCCACGTGTCGTTTTCCGGATGGCGAACGCCTCAACTGCCCTCTGTGCCTCTAGGGCTTCCTCGACCATAACGGCGGGAAGTCCTTTCGCTTTCCCATTTCTTGGAGGAGTTTTTAAACACTCGAAGAGAAAACCCTTAGACTCACTTGGCCGTTTTCCGATCGCTGCGTCTCATACTCCTCTGCTTCGGCGCTCATCCTTCTCCTTGATCATCTTTTCCACCCTCATGGCGAGGTTCGGCGTCAGCAAGCTCGACAGGCGCAAGCTGGAGATCCTCCAGCAGGCGAGGTATGTCGATGCCGGCACATGGAGAGTCCCTGGCGCCGAGGAGAGCCCACAGCCGGAGGAGGGGGAGATCGTCTCCACCGAGCTCTACGCCATGAACGGGCTCCGGACGCCCGAAAGTGAGTTCGTCGAGGCCGTACTCGCCTCCTGCGAGTGCGAGATCGTTCACCTTCACCCCAACTCCATTCTTATTATGGCTATCTTCACCCATCTCTGCGAAGGGTTCGTGGGCGTCGAGCCCACTCCCAGTCTCTTCTTCCACTTCTACACCCTTTCTCGCACCGGCACGCCTTCGCAGGCCGGCTGCCTCTACTTCCGCCTGCGACCTACCCGACCGTACGAGTACCCGAGCTTCACGCTCAAGGACTCGGTGTCGGGTTGGGCCGACTCTTGGTTCTACCTGAGGAAAGCAGAGGGCGGCACGCTTTCCTACTCCGGCGCCAGAGGTCGCGCCGTCGAGACGCCCCGACCGCTCGTGGAGCCCGAGGAGGAGAAGATCCTCATGACGATCAACGAGCTCACGTGCCTGGGGCTGACCGGCCGGGACGTTACCCGGGACTACGTCAGGAACCGGATATCACCCCTTAGGAGGAGGGAGCATCCCTTCTTCAAGGTCGAGGGGTGGCAGGACATCACCCGGGAGTCACGCTCAGGTATGTCATCGCCCTCGATCTTCTTTTCCGAGCAGAGGATGCCCCTTCTCACGACCTCTCCTTTGGCTGGTATGCAGCTCCGCCAGAGGACTGGGTGGATGTGAGGGTGTCCGAGATGTTCGGCACCCCTAAAGGCAAGGAAATCATCGAGGGCCGCCAGATCCCGAACAACGTCCATAACCGGACCGAGGCGGTAAGTCTCTGATTTCGGACTTCTTTCGAAGCTTTTGTCCGGACAGGTTTCGCCGAGGGCCTTCCGACCTCATTCGGGTTTTTCTCTTTTTTAACAGGAGAAGGTTGCCCTCGAAGTCGCCGTGTCCCAGCCGGGATCGCAATTGGCGGGACGGGGTCGAAAGACCAAGGGACAGGCGGGTCGCAAGCGCCGCGCTCGATCTCCGTCGGCCACGCCGCCTCGCCAGCAAGACACGCAGCGCGTCCGGCCAGACGACCGCTCACCCGCCAAAGACTTGGAGTATGCGGACCGGCAGGAGGTGAGTGAGCTAAGATTGTGGATGGATGAGTACACGAGACAATCAAGCCGATGGCTCGTTTGCGCCAAATTGTCATGGGCGAAGAAGGAGGCGCGGCCGCGGCCCAGTCCAGCATGGAAGGTCGAATCGAGGGCTGATCGCGGCCCTTCAAAGTGAGCTTGCGCGGGTGAGCTCGAGCTCGACTCCCGGGGACCGCGAGGAGAAGGACGAGATGGACCCCGCCCCCTTGGTCCCGAGGTCCCGCAGGTCGTCTGCCACGCCTCAACTGCGCCCAACGCCGACTGTCTCCGAGGTTGGCTTGGGGGAGGCCGACCCTTCGGTCGCCAGGGCCGACAAGGCGCGCGAGGACATGGCCGCCCTCCTGGCCCGCGCCCGAGCTCAGCTGGCAGACGCCGAGCAAGGTCAGTCCCCTACTCCCCTCTTGTTTGTCTCTTTCCCCTCCGGCGCCATACTAACCCCACATCGTCTATAGTGGGTGTGGCGGTCGGTGCGGAGTTATGGGATTTCGAAGCGATGGCTGACGATATTCTTGACCTCGTGCTAGAGAGGGAGCTTGCCCGGGCTGCCGAGGCCGTCACGGGCGACGAGGCCGAAGTGGGAGCTGAGGCCGCGGAGGCCCAGTCCCCACGGGCCGCTGGTGGCGACGATGTCGAGGTGGGGAGCCATCGCCGCGGAGCTCGGGAGCAGAGGTCGTGTCTCCCGAAGAGGAGACACGGAGGAAGATCGCACCGCCGATGCCCGAGCCGCGATGGAGGGCATCCCCACATCATAGTCGTGGAGTCCGATGGTGATGAGCAGGCCCGAAACTCCCCGCGAGGATCCTTCCGGCGCCAGCGACATCATCACCGCGACTCTCCAGGAGATCGCCGAGGTCTCCCCCCGGGCTCATGACGTCACGCCGGGTCCCAGCGCCGGCCCGACGTCAGGGGACCCCAATCCTGGCGGGAGCTCGTCCGACGAGGAAGAGCCGGCTACCCCGCTGGTTGGGGAGACGAGCCCGGCCACCGTAGGTGAGCCGGGGCAGCTTCCAGACGAAGGGGATCTGCCGGGCACCGTGGCTGCTCCAGTCGAGACCGACCTCCCGGCCGCCGACTCGGTGCCCCCAGTTGATCCCACGCTCTTGGACGCTGCTGTAACCCAAGGGCCGGATGCCGACCCGGCGTCCCCGGTTGCTCCCATGGCCGTAGACGCCGAAGGGTTGGAGCCCCCGGGCGCAACTTCTGCCCGGGAGGAAGAAGAGCGGGAGGCGATCCTCGCTCTTGAGGCCGTCCCTCTCCAGGAGGCGGAGGTCGTCCCCCAGGGCAAAGCTCCTTCGCCCTCAGGGGACGGAGGAGCTCGAGCTCAAGCCCCCGCCTCCGATCAAGGAGAGGGGATCGAGGCGGGAGATCCCTTGCCCGCCCAGGGGGGACAGGACGAGACGGAGGACCCCGCCAAGATGTTCCAGGAGGGGCTGGAGGCTCGGCTTTGTTGGGTAAGTACTCCTGACTCATGCGTTTTATCAAAAAGAATTCGATCACGACCTGAAATACCTTGCCGCGCAGGTGCTGGAGTCCACCATGAAGGACTTCCATGCCGCCACCGTGCCGCCAGAAGTTGTCGCGGAGCACCAAGCCGAGCAGGACGCCAAGATTGCGGAGCTCGAGCGCCGGGTTGCCGAGCTGACATCTTCTGAGGCCGAGGTCCGGCGGAAGGTGGAGGAGTCCGTGCACGAGCTCCAGGAGCGCCTCGACCGGAGCGAGCAGGCAAGGTCGGGCCTTGAAGCCACGGTGGCGACCTTGCGCGACGCCGCCCGAAGCGCCGAAAGGACAATCGACCAGCAACGGGAGGAGTCCAGGCGACTTCGACAAGCGGCAAGCGAAGGTCGGGAAGCTCGCCGGCGGGTGCTCGACCTTGAGTCCGAGCTTGACTCGGTGCGGGACGAGCTCGTCGCTTTGCAGGACGAGAAGCGTGCCGGGCTCCTGTAATCTTCTTTTTCCTGTCTTTACCTGTAAAAACTTAAGGGACAAAACAAAAACCGCCCAGTTGAACATAGAAAGAGCGTTTATCTATCTCTAAACGTTTGTTGTTTTGTCCGAGATGACAACGATTTGTTTCGTGCCGTGGTTCCTTAGTCGGCCTTACGTGTCTTAGCAGTCAATCGTATGAGGGAGTAGCTACCTCGCGCGAGAGCTGCACGAGGTCGTGGCCACATGGTACCCCTACAGCCCCCCGCCGCCAACGGAGGTCGTGGGCGTAGACTGCGAGCACGACCTCGTTGGCGGAGTAGAGTTCTGCGGAGACCGTGTGGCTCTTAGGGTACGGTGCGTCGATGCCGCCCACCGGTCGACTTGAGCTCGGAACCGTTCGGAAGGGTGTCCCGTGCGAATCTTTACTTGCGGCGGAGGTCTACCGCGAAGAAAAAAGATGGTCGTCTTACGAGGAAGGAAGCCCTCGAGGTCGAGCTCTTGTCGTACGGTGTTTTGCCCCAACGACCGACCTGCCACTGACACTTTTGTCTGGGTCGAGCTTAATCGTAGAATTTTGCGGAGGTAAAGGGGAAAGAGAGAGAGAAAGAAAGGGAGGGTAAGGTGACAAAGTTTATTAAAAAAAGGTAAAAGCGGGTGTGGTTAGATATGGAACTTACGCAGTTGGTCGATGTTCCAAGTACTAGCTAGTTCTCAACCATCTTCCATTGCGAGGCGACGGCCCGGGCTTCTTGTTGAGACGACCGTGTAAGGACCTTCCCATCTTGGCGTTAGCTTGTTGGCTTTTGACAGAGTCTTGGACCCGTCGCAGAACGAGATCGCCGACGTGCAAGGTCCTTGGTCGCATCGATTTAGCGGCGTGCTGCGAAGAGCTTGCAGTAAACCGCGGATCGCAATGTAACCCGTTCACGAGTTGCCTCCGCGAGGTCGAGGTCGAAGGCGCTCGCCTTCTGGCCGATGCTATCGGCCAGGTTCACCCTTGGGGATCCTAGGACAACCTCGGCGGGTAGGACGGCTTCCGCGCCATATACGAGCTGAAAGGGTCTCCCCGTAGCTCGGCTAAATCGTGGTGGTGATCGACTGAAGGGCGGGGTTGTCCTTCCTGGGATGTCTGATACCTCGAAGTTTCAAGTACTTTTCCATCTTCCTTACTTCATCCAGGTAAAGCGCCATTGAGTCATCGGAGCACCGATACTCCTTGTTAACCTGGTTGGCGACCAATCGCGAGTCGCCCTTCGCAGCTAGTCGTTGGACTCGAGCGCTTTGCATGCCCGGCCGCCAGCGCAGACCTTCAGATTCGCTGCGTTGTTTGTTGCACCGAATGCGGTTGGAGGCGTGCGGATCCGCTCCCAGAGGGGATTCGAGGACCACTCCACCCCCGAGCAATCGTAAGCTCGGGATCCGCTGGCAGTGCATGACCCAAGCGACCGTGCTTGGCCTGGTTGGGTTCGGATTCGGACCGGGCGGGCTTTGTCCATTCGGCTAGGAAGTCCGCTAGGACCTGAGATTTGATCGCGGTTCTGGCCGAGAATTCGATCTCGAATACGGAGAGCTCCATGGCCCATTTCGCGATCCGCCCGCTATGGCCCCCGATTCCCGAGAATTTCTCTCAGCGGGAAGTTGGTCGGGATTTGGATTTTGTGTGCCTGGAAGTAGTGTCTTAATTTCTTCGAGGCCACGAGGAGCGCATAAAGGAGTTTCTGGACCTCGGGGTAACGCTCCTTTGGTCCGTGTAAGACTTCGCTGACGTAGTAGATCGGGCGCTGCACCCCGTCCCGTTCTACCGTTATGACGGCGCTTACCGCCTGGGGTGTGGCGGCCGAGGTAGAGCAAGAGGACCTCTCCTCGCTCTTGGCGTGGTCAAGATCGGGTCTCGACAAATATAGCTTTAATTCTTTGAAAGAAGCTGATGCGCTTCCTCTGTCCAAGCGAAACCGTCGTGCTTCCGGAGCGCCTTGAAGAAAGGCAGGCCGCGTTCCCCGAGCCGCGAGATGAAGCGACTTAGGGCCGCCATCCTTCCGGTCAGGGACTGAACCTCCCGCTTGCAAGCGGGTGGCCGCATGTTCTCGATGGCCTCTATCTTCTCGAGGTTGGCCCGATTCCTTGTGGACCGATCATGTAGCCGAGGACCTTGCCAGCCTTGACCCCGAACACACATTTTTCAGGATTCAACTTTATTCGATGTTTATTGAGGTTGTGAAAGGTCTCCTCCAGATCGGGTACATGATCCGAGCTCATCTTGCTCTTGACGACTATGTCGTCTACATATACTTCCGTGTTCCACCTATCTGGTCCGAGAAGGTTTTTCGCATGAGGTATTTGGAAAGTTGCTCCAGCGTTCCTTAGACCGAAGGACATGGTCGTGTAGCAGAACGTGCCAAACGGCGTGATGAAGGAAGTTTTCTCCTCGTCGTCGGGCGATATGCCGATCTGGTGATAGCCTGAGTAGGCGTCCAGAAAGCTCATCGCCTCGGAGCCGGCCGTTGTGTCGACCAACTGGTCTATCCGAGGTAGCGGAAAATTGTCTTTTGGGCATGCGGCATTCAGCCCTGTGTGATCGACACACATGCGCCACTTGCCCCCCTTTTTCTTCACGATAACTGGGTTGACCAACCAATCGGAGTGGTCGACCTCCCGAATAAAACCGGCTTTGAGGAGCTTGTCCAGTTCCTCTCTGATGATGGCTTGCTTCTCCGGGGAGAAGCGCCTGAGCTTTCACCGCCTGTGCTTTTTGTCGCCGAGCGCTAGCCTTGTGCTCGACGACCTCCTTGGGACTCGGGCATGTCGGACGGTTCCCAGCGACGCGATGTCCGCGCTTCTCGGAGGAAGGTCACGAGCTCGAGTTCCTATTTAGGGTCCAGGGAAGCCCCACGTGCACGACCTTGCACGGTTACGTGTCGCGCGAGAGGATGGCCTTAGTTTCTCCGGCCTGGAGGGTAGCCTTGGGCGGGAACTCCTCGGCTCTTGCTCGGGCCCGGCCGAGGCGATTGACCGATCATGTCTAACGCCCTCTCGTCGCAGTTTAGAGCTGCTTTCGGGCTTCCCTTGACCGTGATCACGCCGCCGGGGCCGGGGACCTTCAGGCATTGGTACCCGTGATGAGTGGCGGCCATGAATTTGGCGAGCGCTGGTCGGCCCAGGATTGCGTTGTAAGCCGACTCGAAATCGACCACTTCGAACGTGATCAGCTCCGTTCGGAAGTTGCTCGGGCTGCCAAACGTTACTGGCAGGACGATCTGGCCGAGCGGCCTGACCGACGTTCCGGGTACTATCCCGAAGAACGGGACCACCAGGCTTTTGATCTTGGAGCGAGGGATCTGCATCTCGTCCAAGACCTTGGCAGATAACAGGTCTAGGGAGCTCCCGCAATCCACAAGGACCCGACCTACTGCGGTGTTGCAGATCGTTGGGCTAACGACCATCGGAAGCCTTTGGGGTTTCGTCATCCCCAGAGGGCAGTCGTCCTTGGAGAAGGTGATCGGCAGCTCGGACCACTTGAGCTGCTGAACAGGAGGCTTCCCCTGAGTGACACGGAGTACCTCGCGTGCGGCCTCCTTTAACTCCCGACGCGACCCATAGGCGGCGGAGCCCCCGAATATCACGGCGATGTGGTTTCTCGGCTCCTGGTACTCCCTGTCCGTATCTTCCTCCTCGGCGGGCTTCTTGCCCTTGACGTCCCCTTCTTGCTCTGGGAGCGTCGGCATGGGGCCCTTGCCACTGTAGAACTGCTCCAGGCGGGAGGCCCATGTTCTGCAATTCCGCAGGTCGTGCCCATGCGCCTGGTGGAGCGGGCAGAAATAGGCACTAGCCCGTCCGCGTTGGTCGCCGCGTTCTTGGTCGTCCCGGTTCCGCTCGTTGTTTCGCTGAACCGGTCGACCTTTTCCTTTCGGGGCTCCCCCCCTGTACGACTGCGAGGTCGGTCGTCGTCTTTCGATAGCTGCCACCATGTTGGAGACAGAGGGTTTTTTCTTCTTTTTGATCTTTTTCTCGATGGAGCTCACGCTCTTTATTTGGCGCCCTTGCCGAGCCCGGTGAGGGCAGCTTTCCCTCGTCCAGCAGCTTCTTCCATTGGACGGCCTTGTCTGCGTTGGCGTAACGGTCAGCCATGCGGAACAGCTCGTTGGCTGTGATGTCCGGGTGAATTTCGAGGTCCTGAGTAAAGCGTACGTCTCGGACCCCGAACTTGAAAGCCCGGACGACCGCCTCATCCGAGATGCTTGGGATGGAATTGCGCACTTGCATGAAGCGCTGGACGAATCAAGCGCGAGGTTTCGCCCTCGTGCAGACGAGGCAGCTCAAGGTCGCGCTCCTTCCCGGCGACGTAGCAGCTGCGGAAGTTAGCTCGAGAAGTCTTTGCTCACCGGGCCCCAGGACCGGATCGAGTTCTCCTTCTGGTTGAACAGCCACGTCCGAGCCGGCCCGTCCAGGACTGTGGGCAGAAAGTTAGCCATAACCCTCTCATCACCCCCGGCGGCTAAAATGGCTGTGGTGTAGATTGAGAGAAACTCGTCGGGGTTCTGAGTCCCATCGAATCTCTCGATGTGACCCGGCTTGAACCTTGCCGGCCAGGTCACACGTCGTAGCGACGTCGCGAACGCCCTGCACCCGAAAACGGACTGTCGGGGCCAGTGCGTTGCAGCGGCGGTCGGCGATCTCACTGGCCGAGCCCGAGGTTCAGGGCGAGCGAGAGAATATCTCTGCGTGCTCAGAGGGATGGAGAGTGGCCCGAAGAGGAATGCTCGGCCGGTTCTGCCGTGGCTCATTCCGCTGGGTCCCGAGGAGCCAGGAAGTGCTCCGGGTGCCCTCCCGAGCCCGGTCGCGCTCGCGCCGGTCACTCTGGGTGCGGCTGCGTGAGTCGTCGGGGTGGAGGCGCTCGGACGCCCGACGGCGGCGTTCCCAGGAGTTACTCTGGGCACCCCTTTCTCGGGAGGCTTCCGCCGCTTTCATGTCTGTGGCGATTTCCTCGAGGTCGTCGGCCACAGCCGCACCCATGGCCTCTAGGTCGGCTTGCTCAGGAAACTCTCTGAGGTTGCGCACCACCGCGGCCAAGGCTTGAAGGCGTTCCCCACTCGGGGGAACGCGGGGTGACGAGCTCGTTTGTCGTCGCACGGGCTCCGGTGTCCCGTGTGCGTGGAAATTCTCACGAACCTCGGCCTTGGTCTTGTCGGCCGGGGCACCACGTACTTGCCGGCGTAAGCTGGCCAGTGTCCGATTTAGAGACGTCTGCAGGTGCTCCCTGGCCGCTTCATAGCGGTGAAGGCGCATTTCGGCCGGGGATTTGCTCCCGACATTTTCATCTTCCTCCGCAACGAAGACGTTACGGGATTGGACGGATCGCGAGGGGGACATCACGGTGTCTCCCCGCGACGCGGTCGCCTGGTCGAGCTCGAAAAGGTCGGGGATGTCCAGACCATCGTAGAGCCTGTCGTACTCGTCGTCCGAGAGGGCGTCGAGCTGGGAGCGAAAGAACTGCTCCGGTGCGGCGGTTTCCACGGGGAAGTCCGGGGAGCCGTCGTGATCCTCAAGGCCAGCGACGTTGACGGCCCCATTGCTGAAGAACTGCTTGTCTTCTTCCTCGATTCCGGGGGCGTCGAGGCCCTGGCGGTCTTGGGAATTCGTCATCCTCCGGGATTCCTCACGAAAAGGAAAGTCGGTCCCCACGGACGGCGCCAGCTGTCGACGATTGGGGAGCAGGCCCCCGCCGAGCTTACTTGTTGGTGGAGGGACCAACTGTGACCCCTTCTTACGTGACGGGATACTCGGAGGAGTGACTCACTATGCTTCAACAGGCAAAGACACTATGGTTTACCCTGGTTCAGGCCTCTCAAGAAGGAGATAATAGCCCTACTCCAGCTCGTGTATATTTTTGCAAAGTATCTGAGTGTAAGTCTCTTGTCTTACAGCCTGTCCCCTATCCCCTCATGATGGGGACGCTTTTATAGCCTACGAAGGATCGAACTACATGACCCCACTACCCGCACGTTTGGATCTCGTCCAAACGTGGCAACTGGTGGATCCTATCTTTCCGCCACGCTCCCACGGGAAACGTAACGGGCCAACGGAAGTTACGCTCGGGTGGTTATTCCCACCGACCCCGAAACTACGTAAGGTCGGCCGATGGCCGGTACTGAGCTCGGACATCTTACCCGAGCTCGAGCTCGGAATCGATTGGAATACGTCGCATTCTCGGTCCCACCCGAGCCCGAGCTCGGAACTGGCCGGAATGCGTAGCCTTCCAAGTTCTGATTAGACAATCCAGGGTAACGACCTCCTGGTGGCTCGGGCGGGAGCGAGCTTGGTCGTTGGTGGCATCCGAGGTAATTTATGGAAATTACCCGACCCCCCGACAATATATATATATATATATATATATATATATATATATATATATATATATACCTCTATATAGAGGATTGCTAGTGTACTATCGATAGTACAGATCATCCGTGCTATATCGCTGTGTTTGCAAAATTCGAAAACGAAATTGTTGATCCAAACCGTGCATTATGTTCATCTCATTGAAATCTCACTACCCACCAAATTTTATATTTTTTGAATTTTTTTCTCCTATTTATTTTGTATTTTTCAAAATCCACGATCTAATTAGTTGTGGGGCGTTCAATTTAGAAACTAACCAAATAAGAATTGGCTCAATCGGATCTACGAATCAAAAGTTATAAGCATTGCAAGTTGACTATATCAATAATCATGAAAATTGATTAAACTCTAATTTCGTGATTAAACAAAACCTATGAGGAATTAACTCATCAAACTTTTTAGATCAATGACTTGATGTCCTGGAAAGGTTTTAAGTCATAAAACCGTAGTCGACGTCAAATTGCACAACACAACCAATGAGAATAAAACAGAGTAGGTCTAAAAAAAATCGGATGATAGATCAATAGGGCTACTGGTCATGGACGAGGCTAGTTTTGAAGAGTTTTGGAGGAAGTGTATAGGTATCATTCGGATGTTTTTGTCTTAGCTAACATCCAAATTTTAGATCGTTGGATACTCCATCCGGATATCACCGGACCGTTAGATCAAATCATAAGATCGGATGTGATCGATACTCTCAAATCTCAACAATGATCCGATGGTCCTAGATTTGGATGATTTCAACAATAAAAACATCCGAATGATGTTTATCGAAACCCTTTGAAGAAGCATGCATGGCACAGGGCGGCATGCAGCTGGCTGGCTACTGGTCATGGACGATGAGCTTGGCCTTGGCGTCTCCCTCCTGGATCTGGTACATGTCGCCAAGCCCCATGTGCGCCATGAGGAACCAGACCAAGGTGATGAGCTCGCTGCCGCGGCTGAGCTGCCGCACGTGCGTGCTCCCCCGGCACTTGCCCGCCGCATATGTGAGCATCTCCAGCCACACCCCGCCCACCACCTCCCACATGGTGTCCTCCTCGAGCTCCCTGAGCACCTTGGCCAGGATGCAGGCGTCGAACAGCATCGACTTGCTCCGATCGCCCTTCACCTCCGCCGGCTTCTTGGTTGTGTTCACGCTCAGCAGCATCCTCTGGGCGTCGGGGTGGTCGGGGTCCCATACAGCCGCCGACTGGAAGAACCGCCGTGCCTCCGCGCATGTGTCCCGGTACCGGAGCAGCCCAATGCCCGCCGTTGCCGACAGCATCTCCGGCTGCCTGACCAGCAGGTACAGCATGTACTCCGACAGGGTCTTGCTGATGGACTTCATAGCGTCGAAGTCTTCCATGTGCGCGGCATCTTTGGGTTGGTCCTTGGGGAGGAAGCACAAGTCCGTGGCGATGTGCCACAGCAACAAGGACTCGTCAAACTCCCTCCTGCTGTCGACGCTGCCCACGAGGGCGTCGAACTTCACCTTGTCATTGATGCTCTCCTTGAGCTGCTCAAGGGCCCCCTCTCCACGGTGGCTGCTCCTCCCCTTCATCTCCTCGTACGTCTTGTCCTTGACTTCCTTGGCCGCAACCCTGATTCGTTCGAAAACAAACTTGAGTAGAATGGACTCCTCCTCTCCTTTGGTCCTGCAGCTGAGGGGCTCGCGCCGGATGAAGAAGAAGTCGTCAAAGATCTCCCTGACGCGCAGCGCGTCGGCGACCTTGGCGAGAGCCCGGATCACCCGTGGCCTGGCGAAGGCGCCCGTCTTGTCCGGCTTGCCCAGGCAGTAGCTGACGAGGTTCAGCTGCGAGGTCTTTTCCGACCAGCGCAGCGCTCGCGTCCGCAGAGGCCTGACCGCCCGAGCGACCCACGCGAACCGGCGGGACCCATCCAGCAAGACCAGCATCCGGTTGGAGGACAGGAGCATGACCAGTGCGGCCGCGTCCAGCAGCAGGCCGCCGAGGAGCAGCGCGAAGGTGACGCCAGCGTCGACGCGCGAGATGCTGCTGTCCTTGCGGAGGCGAAGCATGAAGATGGCTAAGGCCGAGACGAGACAGCCTGAGCCGACGAAGCGGAGGACGCAGCCGGCCCTTCTGTGGGCGACGGGCGCCTTTGTGTACACCATGTCGTAGATGAAGTTGAGCTCCACCTCGATCACCTCGAAGGCCTTCGTGGCTGTCATGTCATCGCGATCGAGGAAGTAGGCCTGGCTCATCTTGCGCTCCTTGTAGCTAAGGATGAGGTTGACGAAGAGGACCCGGAAGATGAGGAAGAACTCGTACGCCTGCGCCTCCACGCTCTTGTCGCTGGTCTGCACCAGCCGGACTGCCTCGTCTCGCTCCAGGTCATCCTGCACTTTCTTGGCCTCACCGTCGGCGATGACGATCTCGACCGCCAGACCGGCCTTCTCCTTGGCGTCATACTCGGTCATGAGCTTGGCGTAGTTCGGGCCAGGCTCGGGGTCGCCGAGGATGTTTTCGCGGAAGCCGTTGACGCTGCCGGAGTAGAGCGAGTAGGTGCGCTCGCCGTACTTGATGAGGCCGACGATGAATACGAGGACGGTGGCCGAGATCAGGTGGTTGCCGTTCAGGGAGCAGAAGAAGATGACGGAGGCGGAGAAGAGCTCGAAGAGGAGGCCGATGAGGTGGCGGAGCCAGAGCTCGTTGTCCTCGAGGGAGTAGGCGGTGATGGTGTCGGGGCCGCCCAGGTGGAGCAGCAGGAACGGCGTCCAGAAGGCGAAGATGATGGGACTGTTGTTGCCGCCGCCGCTGTTGCCGGCGTTAGCGAAGGAGCCACCGGCCCCTTTCTTGAGGCCGGAGGCGTGTGAGATGCTAGAGCTCTGGCCGCCTCCGTTGCCGCCGATGTTGCCCATGTTGTTGAGGAGGAGGCCGAGGGCGAGGTCGGCGACCCAGTCGGCAAGGAGGTAGCAGGACCAGACGGCGAAGCGGGGTATCGGGGAGGAGGAGCGCTTGCGCATGGGGCCGACGAAGATGAGGAGCACCTGGAGGGCGAGGCTGAGCAGCACCGCCACGCGGATCTCCCAGTCGCTGTCCCTCTGCGGCACCGGAGGGCTGAATCCGCCCATGGCCGCCGCCGACGACGACGCCCGTTCGAGCCTAGCTAGCTAGTACTTGTGTGCGCCTGCTTGCTCCTGGTGATGTGTCGTACAGAAGCACACAAGACAAATTGAAGGAAGGAATTAATGCACGTGGACATGTACAACATACGAATGCGTCTAGATCTGCATGCGTGGCATGGGATGCATGCTTGCTTGTCCTATATACTATATAGCACGCCAGAGCCCAACGATTGATAGTCTCGCTTACGGATCGAATAAATCCTTTGTTTTTTCTTTGCAAAAGATAAAGGGTAAAGTCAAATTAAGCATCTAGCTACTTTGGACCACTCCCTCACAGCACTACATAATCAAAGCAGCGCAAGGTAATCAAAGCAGCGCAAGGTAATCCAATCATCACACACACACACACCCCAAATAAAAAACCTTCCGGCAGCTTTGGGGATATAAGTATGGTCCCTTTTCACTTCTTCTTCTTCTTCTTCTTCTTCTTCTTCTTCTTCTTCTTCTTCTTCTTCTTCTTCTTCTTCTTCTTCCCATGTAATTTAGTGCTCAAAATATAAGTATTTTTTCTATTACTGTTTTTATAGATAATATTGTGTGCCTAGTGAGGTACAGTTAGTTGTTTTTTAGCAAAAAAACAAATGTCAAATTCTGAGGCCTTGAATTTCCTCAAGATTGTGTGCCACCGTCCTTCACTTCCCATGTACATTATCAATGGTAAGTCGTCCCCATACGGCAAACCTGTAGTGAGTAGTACCTTTACTGAATTACTGTCATCTGCCAAATTGAAGAAATCTACGGTTAGGTGTCACATGAGCTCTAAAAAACCTAACTAGACACGTATATCTTGAGATGTGATTGAGTGCTCAAAATACAACTATATTTTCAATTACAAGAGTTGAATAACAAATACAACCCTATTTTCAAATACAGATACATTGCAATGGATCGTAGTATCCAGTTGAACTGAGCAGATGCAGTTGCAAGAGAAATTCGGCTAGTTACGTTATAGAACCGCAGTCCACATCAAATTAATTGCATAACTCAACGAATGAGAAAATAAAAGCAAGGATGGATGCCACCACATGCATGGGCATATCGTACGGATCGTCTGGCAGATTATTGGCACTAGTTGCAGCATGCATGCGTCCATATACCCTTTTGCAGTTTGTACGCTTCGAACAATCCCTCTTTAATTTGTAGCTCTGATTTCGTCGGTCGTTTGGTTCTTACAGCCAGCTCCAACCCCGTACAGCCGTCCGTACTTGTGTTCTATATGATGGTGGCTGACAGGTGGGAAAGAAGCTGACGTGCATGCCCAGGTTCTCACTGAGAAAGAGAGAGGGATTTAAATTTGGTTTTGGGTCAAAGACTTTGCCTGAATTGTTAGGCATAGCCATGTTGTTCAAAATTTTATAAATTCTTTTTGTAGATGATCCCGACGTAGAACCAATGTACTATATATACTTCATTTTGTAGTACTTGAGCCAGTATATGTATAGTACTTCATTTTGTAGTATAAGTATAATGTTAACGTAAAAATGATGCTTTTTTGTTCGGGGAAACAGCTTGTACCGATGACGGTGGCTGATAGGTGGGACTAACGTATCAGTGAGAGAAGGGGCTCACATGCGTGCCCAGGTTATCAGTGAGACAGAAGAGAGGGATTTTAAATTTGGTTTTGGGTCAAAGACTTTGCCTGAATTGTTAGGCATAGCTATGTTGTTCAAAAATTTTATAAACTTTTTTTGTAGATGGTCCCGACGTACAACCAATGTTTGTGATAAATTTCAAAAAATTTATCACCCATAGATTTTTCTTATAAATTCTTTTATTGCCTCAGTTAAAAAGTTTTAACGTAAAAGTGTAGTACTTCATTTTGTAGTATATGTATAGTTTTAACGTAAAAAGTGCAGTACTTCATTTTGTAGTACTACATTTCTTTTCGCATGAGCCAGTATATGTACCTTGTGAAATTCCACCATTATTAAGGCTAGCTTTGTAATACGTGGTTTTCAACCACTACTACAAAATCGGGCATCACAACCGGCATATTAGAAACGGTTTTGTGTGAACCGGTTGTAATACTCGCACCAGAAGCGGTTCGTGGCAACAGGCCGGAGAGGATCTCTAGAAGCGGTTCGTGGCACGAACCCTTTATAAAGCCCCACCTTTAGAAGCGGTTCGTGTCACGAACCCCTGCAGTGTGGTGTACCGGTGTGTGCGTAACTCAACACAACAATTAGGTAGCCAGCCTGCAGCCAAGTTAGTTAGTCGTATCCTTGAGATACTACTAGCTAGCTACATGCCTACATTGTGTGTCTAGTGGGATACATACAGTTGTTTTTTAGCAGAAGAAGAAGAAGAAGAAGAAGAAGAAGAAGAAGAAGAAGAAGAAGAAGAAGAAGAAGAAGAAAGAAGAAGAAGAAGAAGAAGAAGATGGTGATAATGATGATGGTGATACATGTCACCGAACCCCATGTGCGCCATGAGGAACCAGACCAAGGTGATGAGCTCGCCGCCGCGGCTGAGCTGCATGAACATCCACTTGATAGCTATACTATACATGACCACATGCATGACTCACAACCTGCATGCTTCTTGCTTGACTACTTCACTAACTAATTAACTTCTAAATGCATGCAACACACGTACACAACTCTACATGCAACACAACTCCACACACTGTGTACTTGACTACTTCACTGTTTACGAGCCGCGTACGTGAGCATCTCCGCACACACCCCCAGCCACCACCTCCCACATGGTGTCCTCGTCGAGCTCCCTGAGCGCCTTGGCCACCATGCAGCCGTCGAAGAGCACCGACTTGCTCTCGACACCCTTCACCTTGCTCGGTGCCTTGGAGGTGTTCACGCTCAGCAGCATCCTTCGGGCGTCGTCGTGGTCGGGGTCCCACACGGCTGCCGACTCGAAGAACCGCCGCGCCTCCACGCACGTGTCCCGGTACGATTTCTGTCCGACACCCGCCGACGCCGACAGTATCTTGGGCTGCCTGACCAGCAGGTGCAGCATGTACTTGCATCCATGTATGGGATGCGGCAGCATGTGTTTGTTCACGGTCTGCTAGTTACCTTTATGCTAGGCATCCGACCCATGCCTAGTTTCCCTGGGCATCTGATCCATGCTCGGGACGAGGTTCGATCGCGTTTTATTTTCCCTCTCAGTGCAGCTTGTGCCGACCTTTTTTCCCAGGCATGATTCGCTCGGGATGTGATATTGTGAGTCTGCCTCATCTATCAAATCCTTTTCCTGGTCATTTCATGCCCAGATGCTAAGGTAAATGCTTCACCATCAAGAATTCAATCCCTCCTTGGACCTCTCAGTCTCAAGGAGATGACCCATCTCACTTGAGCCTCGGGGACTAGTTGTCTGGGATTGGATAATTCCCATAGTACCCTGGAAGCCAATTTCTTAACCGACCATCTTTACCCTTGGATGATGTCCCCAAGGACGACCAACGAGTGTCTGACGACCAATCGGCCCGCCCGATCGGCTAGGAGCTCGCTACCTGGTTCCGAGCATCCGCGCCCGTCGCACGAGCTGGAGTGCTCGGCTACGAGCACGCCAGGCAAATATGAGTGTTAGAAAATCAATCACAAATCAAAGAACACACGAGACACAAAGATTTACGTGGAAACCCTTTCGGGAAAAAACCACGGACGCCGGAAGAACAATTTCACTATTGTAGGGTTTGAGTACAGAGTACAATGAGGCATTAATCTTCTCAAGCAGCATACAAGGGGTATTTATAGACAGGCAGAGTGACTCGAGTCTGAAACGGGCTAACCGACCCACGGGCCACAGGCGTCCCCAAAGCCCAGAAAAGAATTCGGATCAACGCCCAACAAACTCCACCTTGAGACGAATTCCCTCTTGTAGCAAAAGAATTAATAATAACTCCCTTCAATAATAAATATCACCGGCGCCAAGAAAGTCTCTAGGACTTAAACTGTAACTCCAACTAAGCTAGAGCATAGCTCAAACTTAGTGGTAGGAATAAACTTTGTCATCATATCAGCGGGATTGTCATGAGTACTTATCTTGGATATTTTAATGTCACCTTGAGCAATAATATCTCGAATATAATGATACCTCACATCAATGTGCTTTGTCTTCTCATGATACATCTGATCCTTTGTGAGGCAAATAGCACTTTGGCTGTCACAAAACAAGGTAACACAAGAAGTAATCCCGCTGAGCTCATAGTGCAAACCTCTCAACTAGGGGTGAAACGGATCGGATATGGATCGGAAACCACTTATATTGTATTTGATCCATATAATTTTATCGGATCGAATTCGGACACGGATAATACCGGATACGGATTCGGACACGGATAGTGCCGGATACGGATATAGATAATATTCGAACGAATACGGATAAAATAAGTTCGGATAATCATCGGAACGGATATTTTTCGAATAATACGCGTAAACACTAAATACAAACGGAGTGATGGGCTACAATGAATATTATCGATAAAAAACCAACATAAATTGTATAGGACATTGAGACATCAAGACCGTTAAAACCATCTGATTTATAGCAATATCTTGAGTCACATCTCAGAATTTCACATACATCATCCATAGAAGTTGCACACCATTCATGGAGGTAAATAAAAGTAACAAAGCACATGCATAGCACTAAGCATCCATAATACAGAGATTTATTATTAAGAATCTGGATTGCAAATAGGATGAGAACCAATACATTAATATGCTTATCATTGAAAGATGAGATAGCACAAAGAAGTTCAGATTTAATCCGAACAACTACGGTGCTCCCAGTGTCCTTCGGCGCGGCGAATGGCGGCGGCGTCGGGAGAGAATGGCGGAGCAGTAGATGGCGGCGGCGACGGACGAGAAGCAAGGGGCTTAAGGACGTCGGATCAGAAGCCGAAGGACGCTGGGCCGAAGGACGTCGGAGCGGAAGCGGTCAGGGAGTCACGACTCACAAGAGGGGCATTGGCAACGAAAGCGAGAGCAGGAGAAACCCGATCTCCGTGGCGGCGGCGGGCAACGCCCGCGACGGTGAGCTCGAGGAGTGGTGAGCGAGCCACCTAACGCCGCAGGGCGGGCGGTGGGCGCTGGGAGTAGGGGAGGGCGGCGGGGCGGTGGGCGTTGGGAGCTGGGGCGGGGGCGGCCGGGAGTTGGGAGCCTGGGACGGTGGGGCGGCGGCAAACTCTGCAGGGACAGGAAGTGAGGGAGGCTACAGGCTAGGGTTTGATGAATGCTGGGCTGGCCGAACTCATGTCAAGGGTTAAGGGCCTAAGGCTGAAGTGGTGAAGCCCATTTGCCCCTATTTGGTGACTTGAGTGGTGACATACGGCCATACGAGCCATTGGGTCAAGCCGGCCAGCCGAGCTAAGCTATAATGTGAGAATTCGGATATTATCCGCGGATTATATCCGTAAAAATTGTCGGATAATATCCAACGGATAATTATCCGTGATATCCGTATCCGTGACATTTTATCCATATCCGATCCGTATCCGTAAAAAATATTCGGATATCCGAAAAATTATCCGAATTGCTATCCGAGACACTTCGGTCAGTCGGTCGGTCGGAAATTATCCGTACCATTTTCACCCCTACTCTCAACCAAGTAGCTTCTTTACAAGCTTCAGAAATAGCCATATATTCAGCTTCAGTAGTTGATAAAGCAACAGTGGCCTGCAAGTTTACTTTCCAACTGACAGCACAACCACCAATAGTGAAAACATAACCTGTGAGAGATCTCCTCTTGTCTAAATCACCAGTGTCGGCGTATTTTACGCCAGGGTCCCCACTCCCCCGCAGTAGAAGAGATCACCGGTCGGGCAAGGTGCGTCCGGCCGCACCGCCGCAGGCAAGCGGCAGCTCCCCGGCATGGTCGCCCCGGTGGACAGGTGGCGACCAGGCCACACCACCGGGCGCCCAAGGAAGTGGTCGCCCAGTGGACAGGTGGCGACCAGGCCACACCCCTGGGCGCCCAAGAAAGTGGTCGCCCAGCGGACAGGTGGCGATCAGGCCACACCCCTGGGCGCCCAAGAAGGTGGTCGCCCAGTGGACAGGTGGCGATCAGGCCACACCCCTGGGCGCCCAAGAAGGTGGTCGCCCCGGTGGACAGGTGGCAACCAGGCCACACCACCGGGCGCCCGGGAAGGTGGTTGCCCAAGGGGCGCGTGGCAGGCAGACCATGCCCTCGGGTGACCAGCGAGGTGGTCGCCCACCAGACAGGTGGCATGCAGGCCACCCTCCTGGCGTCCGCCCCCGAGGCTGCAGCGCCTAGGTCAAGGGCATTTAATGCGAATCGTGCGCATTAAATGTAAAGCGTGAAGAATGCAGTATGGCGGCGCGTCTTCCCCAGGCGTGCATTAATGGTGTATGACACCACGACAGCACCTTACCCCCTGACGGAACGGGTAGCGTTGGCGGACGTAAGGCCCGAGGCAGGGGTGTGACGGCTGCGGCGGGTAATAATGAGATGTAAGAGCAGAGACTTGCGCATTAAATGCGCCCTTGTCAGCGTAATGATGGTGGCTCGCAATGTAAGCCTCTCATGCGCCCCCGTGAGCCCGAGTATAAAAGGGGCCAGGGTGCATGGAAAAGGGGTTGGCTGCTGGGAGGTTTACACACTCTGAAAGAAGAACCAAGCGATACGAAGAAAAGCAGGACTAGGGCTGTTACTCTTCGGAGGGCCCGAACCTGGGCAAACCCGAGCGTCCCCATTCCTTTGAGCTCTACCTCATCCCGTCCATCTTCCTTCCTTCGGCGATCCCACCTAAAGCCCCTCGTTAGAACCTTATAAGCACCTGATCCGGAGGTGCCTGTTGGCGAGAACGCTGACAGTGGCGCGCCAGGTAGGGGCTATTGGTGGTTGGATTGCCCTCTTTTTTCGGTTTCCAGCTCGGAGCTCAGAAGCGGGTGTGACGGCTGCATGGCGAGTCACGCTCAAAGCGCAGCAGCTTGCCCGAGAAGCGGCGGCCGGCGGCCGATTCAGCGCCGGGAAGGAGCCGGCCCCTCCGCCGTGGGAGGGACGCGTGCGGCTCAGCACTTAGGCGCTGCCTGCTCAGCGACGTTTGGTCTTGGAGGATGAACTCCGCGAAGCCTTCATGCGGCGCGTTTGTTGCTCGATCACCCTCCGGTTCATTGGGGCGATACGGCCGCTCCGTGGCTGCGGGATATCGCCCGCTTAGTCGACGCCGCCCAACAACAGGTTGAGGCGGCAACCCAGCCGGGGGCTTCCGGCACGAGGCGGCAAGGAGTGCGCGCGACTGAGGCGCAGGGTTCCAGCCGCCACACGATAGCTTCTCCCGGCGTCAAGGCCCGGGACAAGGGAAAGGGAGCCCTGGCTGCAGCCCCCTCTAGAGCAGGGGGACATGCATACGCTCCCACTTCCTCCCTCGGCCCCTCCGAGTCGGGGGGAGACCGCGGGGATCTGAGGACTTGCCTCGACGAAAGACGGCTCCAGCGCACCGGCGATCTTCGCCACGTCCTCGAGGGGCGCCGCGAGCGTCTGCAGCGGCACGCGCACCCCCGAGGACCTGCTGGTCAACAGGGGGCTCCTCCCTCCGATTCTCAGGAGAGCGTAGACTCGCACTCTTCGACCCCGTCAGAGGGTCGATGGGCTGGCGAGCGACGCTCCTCCCCCTACAACGTTGGATGCCAGGCGTTCTCTCTCCGCCTCCGGCGAGCTGCATGGCCGGAGAGATTCCACCCCGCCTCCATCGAGAAGTACGACGGCACCACCAACCCGGAGGAGTTCCTGCAAATTTACACCACGGTGGTGCGCGCGGCGGGAGGGTCTGAGGAGGTTATGGCCAACTACCTCCCGAGCGTCATTGGCCAGGCTCGCCGGTCTTGGCTACTAAACCTCCCGCGAGGCTCCGTGCGCTCGTGGGAGGAATTGTGCGACATTTCAGGGCTCCTACGCTCAACCAGGCGTGGAGGACGATCTCCACGCTCTGGAGCAGACAGAGGGGGAGTCCCTGAGAGAGTTTATTCGGCGGTTTAGCCACTGCCGCAATACGATCCCCCGGATCTCGGAGCAATCGGTGATCATTGCTTTCCGAAGGGGGGTCCGAGACCAGAGGATGCGGGAAAAGATGGCTACCCGCATCATCTCAACCACTTCCGAGTTGTTCTCCCTGGCACACAAGTGCGCCAGGGCGGCCGAGGCTCGGAAGTGCACAACGAGGCCTGCCGACACCAACGACGCCGGCGCCTCGAAATCCTCCGACCGCAAGAAGAAGAAAAAGCGGAAGGAGGCCACGGCTAGGGAAGTTCTGGTTGCCGAGCCGGAAACCAAATCCCAGCGTCGCGACGATCGGGGCCGGAGGAACGAGCGCCGAGACCGGCGCGGCGATCGCAGGGATCGCCGCTCACCCCGCCGCGAAGGAGATGGCGGCAAGCCCTATTGCCCCATCCATTGAACAAGTGGGCACGACTTGGAGGACTGCCAAGTTGTGTCCAAGCTGGTGGACAAGCGGCTCGAGCAGCACCGCGAGAAAGACCGCAGAGACAACGACGACGACGAGGACGCGGCACCGCTGGCCTTCCAGCAGGCGGAGCACGCGGTAGCGTACATACACGGTGGCTCGGCCACCTACTCATCGAACTCGCAATACAAGCGAGACCTGAGGCAGGTGTGCGCCACCGCATCATCCTCCGGGGCGAGCAGTCCGCTGAAATGGTCAGACCAACCGATCACTTTCAGCCGGGCCGACCACCCGGAGAATATTTCCGGCCCGAGCCATCTGCCGATCGTGGTCTCCCCCACGGTTCGCAAACGCCGGCTTCAGGCGGAGTCCTTGTTGATGGAGGTAGCGCCATCAACTTCTTGTCCGTGGGGCGTGCCAGCGCTCAGAGATCCGTACGAGGAGCTGCGTCCGGCCCCGCCCTTTTACGAAGTTGCCCCCGGGGTGGGTCTCCTACCCCTGGGGCAAGTCCGGCTGTCGGTCACATTCGGAAGTGCGGAGAACTTCCGGACAGAGCTGGTAGACTTCGAGGTCGCCGATTTCGACCTCCCCTACAACGCCTTGCTTGGCCGCCCGGCCTTGGTCAAGTTCATGGCGGTGGTCCACTATGCCTACATGCTGGTGAAGATCCCCGGGCCCGGGGGTCCAATCACGGTGAGGGTAGATAGGCCGGAAGCCCTGCGTCTCAGCAAGCAGCTGCAGGACCTGGCCGGCACTACCTGCTCGGCGCGCGACAAGGACGACGGTCCGACCCCCTCCTCGGTCAGGACCCGCACCTCGCCCAGACCCTCGGGCGAGGCAAAGGCGGTCCCCGTGGGCGAGGAAGGCTCGGGCAAGGTCGTCAAGATCGGCACCGACCTCAGCGCCAAATAGGAAGGCGCGCTCCACGGGGACCTGCTCGGCGCGCGACAAGGACGACGGTCTGGCCTCCTCCTCGGTCAGGACCCGCACCTCGCCCAGACCCTCGGGCGAGGCAAAGGCGGTCCCCGTGGGCGAGGAAGGCTCGGGCAAGGTCGTCAAGATCGGCACCGACCTCAGCGCCAAATAGGAAGGCGCGCTCGTCACCTTCCTCCGGTCTAATCTGGACGTGTTCGCCTGGGAACCATCAGAAATGACCGGGGTCCCCAGGGAGGTGATTGAGCACCAATTGGCAACGCTTCCTGGAGCGCGCCCGGTTCGACAAAAGATCCGGAGGCAGGCGCCAGAGCGGCAGGACGCCATTCGGGCTGAAGTGGAAAAACTTTTGTCTGCAAAAATTGTGCGGGAAGCCGCCTATCCGGAATGGTTGGCTAATCCCGTACTGGTAAGGAAGTCCAACGGGAAATGGCGTATGTGCGTCGACTTCACCGATCTCAACAAAGCCTGCCCAAGGACCCGTACCCCTTGCCGCGGATAGACATCGTTGTCGACTCCACGGCGGGGTGCGAAGCTTTGTGCTTCCTCGACGCCTACTCCGGGTATCATCAGATCAGTATGGCGCAGGAAGACGAAGAGAAGACCGCCTTTGTGACTCCCCTCGGTGTATACTGCTATATCAAGATGCCTTTCGAAATTTGAAGAATGCTGGTGCCACCTATCAGCGGGCCATGCACATCGTGTTTCGGTCCCAGATAGGGAAAAACCTTGAAGTATATGTTGATGATCTGGTGGTGATGACCAAAAAGGCCGATGAGCTTGTCCAGGACCTGGGAGAGATCTTCTCCCGCCTCAGAAAATACTGTATAAAGTTAAATCCTGAGAAGTGTGTGTTTGGTGTCTCATCCGGAAAGGCTGCTCGGATTTACGGTCTCGATCGCGGGATTGAGGTCAACCAGAGAAGATAGAAGCAATTGGGCGGATGCGGCCGCCTACCCGGCTCAAGCAAGCTGCAATGCTTGGGTGGCGGGTTGCCTCCCTTGGCAGGTTCATAGCCATTTGGGAGAAGAACTGCTATTCAAGCTGTTGAAGAAGACCAACTCGTTTGCATGGACCCCAGAAGCACAGCAGGCATTCGAAGACCTGAAGAAGTACCTCTCCTCCCAGATCTTGGTCGCCCCGAGTCGAGCGAGCTCATCTTCTGTATGTAGCGGCTAGCCCCTCTATGGTGAGCGCTGCGCTGGTGGCGGAGCGGGAAGGTGTTCAACGACCGGTCTATTACATCAGCAGGGTGCTACACGACACGGAAACAAGGTACCCTCAAGCTCAGAAGATGGTATACGCCGTGCTAGTAGCATCAAGGAAGCTGCGCCACTACTTCCAGGGGAGAGAGATCACAGTGGTCTCCTCCTACCCCCTGCGCGAGATCCTCCACAACCGAGAAGCTGAGGGTCGCATCGCAAAGTGGTCCGTCGAACTGGGAGAGTTCGGCGTCAAGTTTGCCCCTCGCACTGCGGTGAAAAGTCAAAGGCTGGCGGATTTCGTCGTCGAGTGGACTCCAGCCGAAGCCGATGAGGTCCTCGCGCCCTCCCCCTGGACACTCTTCTTCGATGGGTCCTTCAGGCTTGAAGGCGCGGGTGAGGTCTCTTGATCTCCCGGCCGGGACCTCCTCAAGCATGTGGTCATCCTCGACTTCAAGGCCACTAACAACGTCGCCAGTACGAGGTTTCTTGCTGGAGCTTAGACGCCGCGACCATCGGCATACAGCGCCTACAAGTGAAGGGCGACTCCTGTTGATGGAAATCAATCAAGCACGGAAGGATTTTTCTCCTGACCCGGAAATCATGGCGGCGTACTGGCGGAGGTCGAAAGGCTGGAGCGGCATTTGAAGGTTTGGGATATACTCACATCCCAGCGCGATAACCATCGGCGGGACGAGCTCGCTTCGGCTCGCCTCAACCAGATCTCCTGTCTTGCGGTCGGGTCTTTGAAGAAAGGCTACCGCGACCGTCCATCGCAGCCCCCGTTCCTGGCGGGGACGATGGTGATGCCACTTCAGCCCTCGCCCCTGGAGGGAGAGTGGTTCCGGTGGAAACGCCGGCGTGAGCGAATGCGAGCGACCACAATGTGGTCGCCAGACTTGACCGGGAAGGCACATGGATGGATCCGATCCTGGCCTACCTGCGGGATCAAGTTTGCCCCGACGATGATGCGTCAGCAGAGAAGATAGCACGAAAGGCCAAGTGCTATACCCTGGTGGGCGAGGACCTGTACGCCAGGGGTAGGAACGAAATTCTTCTAAAGTGCATCACTCGGGAAGAGGGGAGCGGCTTGCTCTCGGATATCCATGGAGGCGTGTCTGCGGAGCCATGTATGCAGACGAACGATGGCGGGAAAAGCTTTCCGTCAAGGGTTCTATTGGCCAACCGCCCTCCAGGATGCCTGCGAGCTGGTGAGGAGATGTGAGGCATGCCAGTTCCACGCCAAGCAAATCCACCGACCGGCCCAGGCCCTGCAAACTATCCCGCTCTCATGGCCCTTCGCGGTCTGAGGGCTGGATATCCTGGGTCCGTTCCCGCGGGCCACAGGGGGCTACACCTACCTGTACGTCGCCGTTGACAAGTTTACTAAGTGGGTGGAAGCCGAGACGGTCAGATCCATCACCACCGCAGCTGCAGTCAAGTTCATCCAAGGGATCTTCGCTCGCTTTGGGGTTGCCAACCGCATCATCACCGACAACGGCACGCAGTTCACCAGCGCGGCCTTCCTTGGCTTCTGTGAAGAAATGGGCACCAAGGTCTGCTTTGCCTCGGTCGCCCACCCCAGGAGCAACGCGGTCGAGCGCCAACTGGCCAGCCGGTGCTGAAGGGCCTCAAGACGCGGGCATTCGATCGGCTCCATAAGCGTGGGACCCGGTGGGCTGAAGAGCTCCCGGCGGTTCTGTGGTCACTTCGGACCACCCCCAGTCGGGCCACCGGGGAAACCCCCTTCTTCCTGGTCTACGGCGCGGAGGCTGTCCTCCCTTCTGAATTAGAGCTGGGCTCACCGCGCGTTGCTGCGTTCGTTGAAGAGGACCAGGAAGATCTGCGTCGGGATGACGTCAACCTCCTGGAAGAAGCGCGGGATAGGGCGGCTCTGCGCGCCGCAAGGTACCAGCAAAGTCTCAGGCGGTACCACGCCTCCCGGGTCAGTGAGAGAACAACGGCGATGGCGACCTGGTCTTGCGAAGAATCGATCGCATCTTGGGTTGCATAAACTGTCTCCCCTGTGGGAGGGACCTTTCAAAGTGGTCTCGGTCTCTCGTCCCGGGGCGGTCAGGCTGGCCACTGAGGACGGAGAGGAGCTGGCGAACTCCCAGAATATAGAAAATCTGCGCAAATTCTACCCCTGATCGGTTGTAAGTCTCAGGTTTCGTTCCCCGACCGGCCGGAGTGTGTCTTCCTCTCCATCGCGGGTCGGGGAAGGCCTTCTGTTTGAAATTGAATACTCTTTTTCCTTATCCGAAAAAGTTGTTCCCTCTGCCCTCTTTTCGGTCTTTTCGCCCTCTGTCGGGTAGTGCCGGAGCACTTGCCTCTAGTACCCCGCAAACCTGCAAAGCCCCAATAGCAAAGGCGGAATCACTAAGTGAGAGCGGCGCATGGGAGTAGGTGATTGGATGGCTGGTTCGGCACGATCCCTAGCACGGTCATGACACTCCGGGTGTCCCCGTGGGGATCGGCGACTCGAGCACCACTGCCAAGAACCTAAGGTCCTGCCCGGACTCACTAAGTGTTCGTTCCCTAGAGGCTACCTGGGAGTCAAAATTTTGCTAGGACAAGAGGTTCGAGGGAAGTGATCCCCTGGCACAAGACCTTAAGTCTTAAAGCGGCCGCGTGTTGGCTCGCGCGGAACCGGAAAGATTAGGGTAAAAGCGATTTTTTAATAATATAGCAGGAGCTTGTGCCCCCGCTTCATATAAAGTGTCTTGCATCTAAAGTCCTTACAGGCAAAAGCTAGAATAAATAAAGCTAAGCTTCGGGTGGCTCTTCCTCGGCCTCTGCTGCGGCCTCAGCAGCTGCCACGTCCTCTTCAACCGGGCCGACGTCCAGCGCCATCGCCACGTCCTCCGCGGCCGTCTCCAGCTGAGGATTCTCCATCTCCAGCTGCGCGGCAACACGCTCAGCGGCACCCTGGACTCGCTCCTCCGCCTGCGCCGGGTCGCCTTCGATCCCCTGGACAGTGGCCATGGGATCAAAGTTGGCGTCGCGATCGACGAAAGCCAGCACGCACGCCGTCGCCGTGGCCGCCAGCATCGCGCGCGCCCTCTGAGCGGACCGGCGGTAAGGGCGGCGTGCAGGAGCGTGAGGAAGTCCTTGCATCCGGCAGAGCGAGAATGCATAATGCCGCGCCCTCTCCTCCGCGGACCATTGCTCGGCCCCAATGGAGCAAAGCGCTGCCGTCCGGTCGAAGGCATGGCGCAGCATTCCTACTGTGTCTGCCTCCGACTGGACCCGTTCAACCCTCTCCGTCTCCAGCTCCGCGGCAAGCTCTTCGGCGCGGTGGGCGCTTTGCTCCCGCTGCTCTCGCTCCCGCCGCAGCTGTGCCTCCAGCCCTGCTCCCCGTTCGCGTAGATCATCCACCTCCTTGCGGAGGCGGTTGATTTCAGCTCCCGCCTTCGTGAGCCACTCCCGGCTCGTCGTCAGACGTGTGCTTGTGCTGGAGTAGAGCTCGCTAAGAGCTGCCAGCAGGGCGTCTGCGTCCGCCGAAGGAACGGAGGCAGAAGGAGGATCCGGGGTGGGCGCGGGGCCAAGCGGGCTGGCCTGAGCAGCGACGCCAGCCGGCGGCTTGCAGGGTCGCCCCCTCCACTTGCTCGCCCTAGAAATTCGGCGATCCGGTGCGCCCCCTGCGGCCGCGACGTCGGGATCGACCCCGGTTACGGCAGCGGGAATGTCCGAAGCAGAAACCCTGAAGAGGGAGAGGTAAGTGATGGTGAAAAGTTATTCGAAAAAACTTAATCGCATGTGCGTTTCTGAAGGAATACCTGGGCGACGGCCTCGGGAATCGGGGCACGCTCGGAGTAAGGACCCGGGCCTAAGCGTGCGCCGGTGCCGGTCCTGGCCGTCTAGGGACCGGTGCTAGCGGCGGGGGAGGAATCACCGCTGCTGGCGGCGGCGGCGGAGGAAGAACCGCCGCCGGCGTGGGCGGCGAGGAAGAATCGGCATTGAGGCGGCGCGATTGGCGGCGACCTGTGGCTCTGGCAGAAGCGGCGGGCGATTGTTGTCCCACCATCGCCAATGAGGCGTAAAGGAGCTGGCGCGGGGTCTGCGCCGCGCAGAGGAGAGCAAGGACGTAGCGCCGTCGGCCGATTTACCCCGTTACCATTGAGGAGCCGCCGCCGTGCGTGATGAAGTCTCGCGGCCGTCGGCCGAAGACTCGCCCGGCCCAGAGGCGGGCCTTTGAGAGGGGCCTCGATGGCGCGTCATCGCTGCCCGGACGATCGCGCCTCCACGATACCGGCGGGGAGGGTCGGATTGTCAAAAGCGCTGGCGCGTTGTAATGGGCGTGCCCATGGCGTCCATCGACGGCGAGAGCACGAATTATCGCCCGCGCTCCGTGATAGCCGGCAGAGCGAAGCTGCGCCCTCCGGAGCAGCGAACAGGATCGACGAAGCCAGTGCGCCATCCACTTGCCGATCACGTCAGTGCCAGGTTCCGGCGGCATTTGTCAACAAAAGGGGAGAAGGAAAACCCAGGCCAGCGAAGGCTCTTATCAACAAGGTTCAACCAATAAAGAAGAAAAGCAGTGAGCGATCCGAGACGAGACAGGTTACCTCCAACGATACTCCGGGTCCCGTCGCCTACGCCCATATCTTGCCCGGTAGGCGGGCCGGCGGCGCGAGAGGGCATAGCCTCGGGAGGCGAAGTCGGATGACCATGGGCCTCGCGGACCCGCCGTCCGCAGCAGGTCAACACGGGCTAGCATCGCCTGGAGCTCAGACGTATCGCTCACATGGGCCCCCCAGTTGGGGTTGCTGACCGCCGGGCCAGTCGAAAGCTCCAGCACCTCGATGCCGCTGTCATCCTCGACATACACCCAATCTTCGCGCCAATTCCTCCAACTGGACCGACAATCCAGCGGGATGTAGCGCGACGCGGTCCCGTCGCGAAGCCGCAGGTGGCAACTCCCGGTGACAGGCGAATTGCCGCCCGCGGCGCGAAGGGTGTAGAAAAAGCGAAAGAGCAGGAGGTTGGGTCGCACTCCTATGAACATTTCGCAGAAGTGGGCGAAGGCCGCGAGGAGGACAACGGAGTTGGGGGGAAGGTGGATGTGGTGAATGGCGTAGAAGTTGAGGACGGAAAGGTAGAAGTCCGATACCGGCGGCACCAGGCCGGCCAGAAGCTGCCACCCGAAGAAGACCACTTCTCCGGGCCGGCAGTGGGGCTCGACAGTCCCGGCGCGAACACGGAGGGCGCCCGCGGTTATGTTCCGAGAAAGCCTAGTGGCAACCTCCTCCTCGACGGACGACGATGGGAGAACGGGAGCCATCAGGCGCGGGAAAGTATCAGAGCGCGTCGACAAAGAAGAAGAAGAAACAGGCTCTGAAGCGGAAAGGAAAGTAGAAAGAGGCTGAACCGCTCCCCCTCAGTCGACCTCTTATAAGGCTGCGAGGGAGCCTTCGGCGGGAAAACCGAAGGGGCGCGGCGGTTCGAAAAACGGAAGTTCAAAAGCCCCATTAAAAAGGCACATCCCAAGGATCGTGCGGTAGTTGCCAAGCGGGAATAACTGCGCAAACCGCCTTGAGAACCGGAAGAAGCTAGAAGGTCCCTTGAAGACTGCGGGGCGTGCGGATTTATTAATGGCCCCACCCAGGAGACTAAGCGGTTTCCCGAGGGGCATCTAAGAGAAGGAAAAGAAGAAGAGGGTAGGCCAAAAAGCGCTTCTGGGTGGGCCCGGGGGCTACTGTCGGCGTATTTTACGCCAGGGTCCCCACTCCCCCGCAGTAAAAGAGATCACCGGTCAGGCAAGGTGCGTCCGGCCGCCGCCCGCATGAGCAGCGGCAGCTCCGGCATGGTCGCCCGGTGGGCCAGTGGCGACGAGCCACACCACCGGCGCCAAGGAAGTGAGTCGCCCGGTGGGCGAGTGGCGACCAGGCCACACCCTGGCGCCTAAGAAAGTGGTCGCCAATGGACAGGTGGCGATCGAGCCACACCCTGGTGCCCAAGAAGGTGGTCGCCAGGTGGGCGGTGGCGATCGAGCCACACCCTGGCGCCCAAGAAAGTGGTCGCCAGATGGGCAGTGGCGATCGAGCCACACCCTGGCGCCCAAGAAGGTGGTCGCCCGGCGGACAGGTGGCAACCAGGCCACACCACCGGGCGCCCGAGAAGGTGGTCGCCCAAGGGGTGCGTGGCGGGCAGACCGTGCCCTCGGGTGACCAGCGAGGTGGTCGCCCACCAGACGGGTGGCATGCAGGCCACCCTCCTGGCGTCCGCCCCCGAGGCTGCGGCGCCTAGGTCAAGGGCATTTAATGCGAATCGTGCGCATTAAATGTAAAGCGTGAAGAATGCAGTATGGCGGCGCGTCTTCCCCAGGCGTGCATTAATGGTGTATGACACCACGACAGCACCTTACCCCCTGACGGAACGGGTAGCGTTGGCGGACGTAAGGCGGCGAGGCAGTGTGACCAGCTGCGGCGGGTAATAATGAGATGTAAGAGCAGAGACTTGCGCATTAAATGCGCCCTTGTCAGCGTAATGATGGTGGCTCGCAATGTAAGCCTCTCATGCGCCCCCGTGAGCCCGAGTATAAAAGGGGCCAGGGTGCATGGAAAAGGGGTTGGCTTCTGGGAGGTTTCATACTCTCAAAGAGGAACCCAAGCAATACAAAGAAAAGCAGGACTAGGGCTGTTACTCTTCGGAGGGCCCGAACCTGGGCAAACCCTAGCGTCCCCATTCCTCTGAGCTCTACCTCATCCCGTCCATCTTCCTTCCTTCGGCGATCACACCTAAAGCCCTCCGTTAGAACCTTATAAGCACCTGATCCGGAGGTGCCTGTTGGCTAGGACGTTGACAACCAGCATAATCAGAATCGACATAACCAATAAGTCCCTCTCCAGATTTACCAAATTGCAAACAAACATTAGAAGTACCATGCAAATATCTAAAAATCCACTGAACAGCTTTCCAATGCTCTTTGCCAAGATTAGCCATGTATCTACCGACAACACTTAGTGCATAAGATAAATCAGGACGAGAACAAACCATGGCATACATAAGAGAACCAACTGCACTGGAATATGGGACTCTAGACATATATTCAATATCATCATCTTACTCTGGACATAAAGCTGAAGATAATCTGAAATGTGCAGCTAAAGGAGTACTCACTGGTTTTGCATCACGCATATTAAAACGACGAAGGACCTTTCCAATATAACTTTGCTGACTAAGGTATAATTTACCAGATTTTCTTGATCTAATAATTTCCATGCCAAGAATTTTCTTTGTTGCACCTAAATCCTTCATCTCAAATTCTTTACTCAATTGTGCTTTCAATTTGGCTATTGAAAAGATGTTACAATTGCCTAGAGGGGGGTGAATAGGCTAATTAAATTTTAGACAATTTAAAGCAGCGGATAAAGTACGGATATTCCGATCCAGTATCGGAACTTCCGATATCTTCGGAACTTCCGTAATCAAATCGGAATATCCGATTAACTCTGAACAAGTGGAATCAAGATTAAGACAAGCAATTTAACTATTAGTTCTCAGCAACCAAGATAATCAACAAAGTGAAGCAACAGGACTAATAAGACAATGAGTGACAAGAGAGAACACAACAATTTGTTTCCCGGAGTTCGGATCCTTGAGGGGATCGTACGTCTCCGTTGAGGAGGATCCCAAGGAGCCGGGTCTCTTCCAACCCTTTTCTCACAAACCTCGATCACACTTGAGGCTTTCCACTATTTGGTCCTTTCCTTTCGGAGGCGGACCCGGCCTTCATAAACTTCTCACGGCGTCCCACAATCTTCGGGGGCTCGTGAGCGACGCCTAGCCGTCTAGGAGTCCTTCAACCTCCAAGAGTAATGAATGCTCTTGATTCTTGATCTTGGAGAGGTCCTCAAATTTCTCAAGATGAAAGACTACTTAGCTCTTGACTCACAACCACACTTGACGATTCCTCACTCACTAAATGATCCCTAAGATCAAGGAGGAGGATTGGCTCAAGATCGCTCTAGAGAGTGCTCAAGAAGCTCAAGTGTTCAGCCCAAGCCAATGTTGTACTCAAAGGGGAGAGGGAGAGGGGTATTTATAGTTTTGGTTCAAAACTAGCCGTTACCTCCGCACTCAGCTGCACATCGGAATATCCGAACCAAACTTCGGAACTTCCGAAGAGTGCAAACTACCAGAACTGGGAAAGCTTCCGACGGTCTAAAACTACAGGCATCGGAATGTCCGATAAGAACTTCGGAACATCCGATGACACCCAGAGAGGGAACCAAGCTAAACAACACTAAGTCCACATCGGAATGTCCGATATAAAATATCGAAACATCCGAAATAAACAGAGTGTTCCCAAACTGCAAAACGACCACTTCGGAACTTCCGAAGATGCAACTTCGGACAGTCCGAACTAGACAGAGAGCTCCTTTTCACAAGACAGCACGCATCGGACCTTCCGATACCCAAGATCGGAACATCCGAAGCTAACAGAGAGCTCCCAAACTAAAACTCAACAAATATCGGAACATCCGAACCAATATATCGGAATGTCCGACCCTAACAGAACACAACGGACTGAAGCACAACTACACTTCGGAACTTCTGAAACATCGGAATGTCCGATACATTATCGGAACATCCGACCTGAACTTTAAACGAACCTCATTCCGAAGCGAGAGAGGACACTACTAACTCTTGAGAGACTAGACAATATTCATCTTGAGCAAGAAGACCATCTCTAAATCAATTTCAATGCATCCCTCTTAATAGTACGGCAATCCTATGACTTCAACAAATCGAAAATTACAATCGGAGATGCCGTTTTTCTTACTCTACGAACTTGAGGATACCCAATTACATAGATGATCTCTTCTCGAACCTTTTACCTGTTCATGAACTAGTTGAACACATTAGATTCTTTAATCGTTTGTCATTAATCATCCAAAACCAATTTTAGGGGGCCTAGATGCACTTTCAATCTCCCCCTTTTTGGTGATTGATGACAACACGATTAAGGACAAATTTATAAAGCATATGAGAGTATGAATATAGACGGAACTCCCCCTCGATATGTGCATTGAGAATAGATCTTGAGGACAAATGCACATTTTGAGAGAAAGGAATATGAGAGAGCTCCCCCTATATCCTTGCATAAGAGATTAACACATGATTGACAGGGTAAACAGTATGAGTAATTAAGCAATTAACAACCATCAAGTCAACAAAAGACTCCATGCAACAACGAAGATTTAAACCAACAAACACAAAAACTAAGTTCATCAACCAAGTAAGTTCAAGTTCCACAAAGTTCACTGGACCCAACGACTCGAATCAAAGATAGAGGAAATTTGTCTGCATCTCTCCCCCTTTGGCATCAAGCGCCACAAAGGGTAGAGGAGAGAAGGATGGAAGGACTAATCAGACTCCTCTGACGCAGCTTCATCTGACTCAGACTCGTCGTCGTCATCCTCAGACTCTGACGCATCAGGCGCTGGAGCAAAGGGATCCTCGATCTCTTCCTCACTCTCCTCGTTCTCTGAACACTCCAGATTGAGATGCCTTTGAACATCTTTGAGTCGCTTGGTATTCTTCTTGTGCTTTGCTGCATTACTCTTGCAAAGAACAAATGTGGACTTCAAAGCACGCAGAATAGGTGAAGAGGATCCACTGGGAGCAGGAGCTGAAGAGGTAGTCGTAGATGAGGAGGTCCTTCTGGAGGATGCCCTAGTGGCACGCTGAGATGGGGCCTTAATTGCCCTGACTTGAAGACCCACGTGCTTCCCATCACACTCAAACTGCTGTCTGGTCACTTGTTCAATCAAGTGCATGATGAACGGAGCATATCCACAGCTCCTTCTGGGCTCCTGACTAGTCAGTCTGATCTCATTCCAGATAAAGTCAAAGACATCAAAGGGCCTTTGACCGTCTTGCATTCTGCTCAGGAGGTTCCTTGTATATGAGAGGACATGAGATGCATTACCCTCCTTTGGAGCTAGAGTCTTTCTGAAAAGTCTGTTCAGGATAGCAAAGAAAGGCTTCATCCCCTTGGTGTCACCTGCCTCGTACTCTGCATCCTCCTCATACAAGAAATTCAGATTTGATGCAACAAGAGAGGTTTCACTGTGAATCTGATCTCTGTCCCTGGAGTCTCCCTCTGTGAATTCAAGTAATCTGGCAAACTGAATATATGTTACCTCATACCAGGTTCCCTCAGTCATCCAGTGGAGAGTAGAGACTCGATCTCTGGAGACATACATTGTGGCATAAAACTGAGCTATAATCTCCACATTCCAATCATGCAGAAAAGCCATGATTCTCTTGGTTCCGGTCCTCTCACAAGCAGCAATGACTTCATTAAATACAGCATCATCTGCCGCTGCCATATATTCCCAATCAATCCACTGCATTGAGATGACAGGATTCTTTCTCGGAAAAATGACTGAAGCATAGAAATCTTGTTGAAAGAACGTCCAGAAACGGGAATTAGTGGAGAACCTATCGGTCCGCTTTGGATTTTCTTCACGAGCTTTTCTTACTTGTGCTGATTTTCCCTTGTAGCTTACTGGTTTCCTTTGCAATCTCGGGTTTCTCTCAGGCGGTCTCAGTCTTGGCATGTCTCTAGCCTGAGACCCTGACGCACCAGCAATGCCCTTGCCTTTCCTAGAAGGTAGCGGTGCTCCACGAGGCACATTCACGGTTTGAGCAGCCTGAGAGGGTTCAATGATTGAGATACCTGGCTGGGATCCCCTTGTGGCACCTCGCTTTGTTCTAGCCCCAGTTGCAGTTTTACGTTTTCGACTGATGGTGACCTTAGCCGGATCCTGAGGAGGTTGATCACCTTGACTTGGGTCCATTGACTACAACTGATAGAGGAATGACTTGATAAGACGAGAGAAACTAAGGCGAACACTAGTTCTAGTGCTGTACTGTCATCATCGGAAGTTCCGACTCCATATCGGATGTTCCGATTTTACATCAGAAGTTCCGACATTCTCGGTACAACCCTAGAACTAGGATTCCAACAAGATCAACTAAGGGAATTTGATAAAACTTGAGATCTAGACAGGGGGGTACTAGAGCAACAAGTTTACCGAGAGATATGATCAAGAATTCCAAAGAACAGGATGATTTCAAGTAAGGATCTCAACAACCAAATTTGAACAGGGGGAGAGAAGTTTCCAATCCGAGGCGCAACCCTTCTTGAGAAGAATCGGAGTTTCCTAAGGTTCGAAGACTCCGAAGACAACAAGGGATGAAAAGTGGAGAAACGTACGGAGGCTAGAGAATAAAGAAATGAGGAGGAGGGGCCAACCGAACCGTCCTTTTCAAGCGTTTACACACACTTCGGAAGTTCCGAACTGAGGTTCGGAAGTTCCGCACGGTCTGATTTCCCAGAAAGTCGGAAGGTCCGATATAATACATCGGAAGTTCCGAAAAGTTCAAGTTTCCAGCGAAAAAGAAGTTGAGCAGGATTCGGATATTCCGATATCAAATATCGGATGTTCCGAAGAGTTTAAAAACACAGAATTCGGATATTCCGATGACTGGATCGGATGTTCCGATGCATTTATTTTTCCAGCTGACAAGGAGGAAAAGATAGGATTTCTGAGAAGGAAGAAATTGAGACTTTGAGTCAGTGAACTCGGCAGTCATCCTACTTGTGATCAGAGAACACAACAACAGTCAAAGCAATGATCACAAGTGGAATGACTGAAGATGCAAATGACAAAAAGACCCTTTTTAAAGACAGATAACTAATTTTGCAAACATTTTAATTTGAAAACACTAAGAGAAGTAGTAATTATATGTGAGCAAGGTATCAAGTCACATTCCGATAGTCTAGGATGTTTAGCTCACTTCTCAATTCGCAAAAACGATTCTCATCGAGAGGTTTGGTGAATATATCGGCCAATTGTTTCTCGGTTCTCACATAGGTAATGTCAATGTCTCCTTTTAGTGAGTGATCCCTAAGAAAGTGGTGGCGGATATCTATATGCTTGGTCCGGGAGTGTTGGACGGGATTATTGGCTATTTTGATGGCACTCTCATTGTCACATAAGAGTGGTACTCTATCCAACCTTAGTCCAAAATCCTTCAACGTTTGCCTCATCCAAAGCAATTGTGCACAACAACTTCCCGCGGCAATATATTCGGCTTCAGCGGTGGATAGAGCTACTGAGTTTTGTTTCTTTGAGGACCAAGACACTAGAGATCTACCTAGAAATTGGCAAGTCCTCGAAGTACTTTTTCTATCCACTTTGCAACCCGCATAGTCAGCATCCGAATAGCCAATCAAATCGAATTTTGATCCTTTGGGATACCAAAGCCCTAAATTAGGTGTGTGAACTAGATATCTAAGAATTCTTTTCATAGCTACTAGGTGACACTCTTTCGGAGCGGCTTGAAATCTTGCACACATACAAACACTAAGCATAATATCTGGCCTAGATGCACAAAGATAAAGCAATGAACCTATCATGGATCGATATACCTTTTAATCCACGGGATTACCTTCCTCATTTAGACCAAGGTGTCCGTTTGTTGCCATGGGAGTATGGATTGGCTTGGCGTTTTCCATGTCAAACTTCTTGAGCATATCTTTGATGTACTTTGTTTGACACAAGAATGTTCCTTCCTTGAGTTGTTTGATTTGTAATCCGAGGAAGAATTTTAACTCACCTATCATGGACATCTCAAACCTTTTTGTCATCAACCTACTAAACTCTTCACAGAAGCTCTTATTAGTAGAACCAAATATTATGTCATCGACATATATTTGGCACACAAATAAATCATCATCAACATATTTTGTGAAGAGAGTAGGATCGACTTTACCAATTTCGAAACCCTTTTTAATAAGAAAATCCTTAAGGCATTCATACCATGCTCTAGGTGCTTGCTTAAGCCCGTAGAGCGCCTTATGGAGTTTATATACATGTGTAGGGTTCCTGTAATCCTCCATTCCCGGCGGTTGCTCAACGTAAACCAATTCGGCGATTGGACCATTTAGAAAGGCACTCTTGACGTCCATTTGATAAAGCTTGAAATCATGGTGAGTAGCAAATGCAACCAATATACGAATTGACTCAAGTCTAGCGATGGGAGCATAAGTCTCACCAAAATCCAAACCCTCAATTTGAGTGTATCCTTGAGCTACCAACCGAGCTTTGTTTCTTGTGACAACTCCGTTTTCATCTTGTTTGTTGCGGAAGACCCATTTGGTTCCTATCACGTTTTGATTTGGCCTTTCCACCAACGACCACACCTTGTTTCTAACGAAGTTGTTGAGCTCTTCATGCATTGCCATTACCCAATCCGAATCTTTGAGTGCATCTTCCACCTTCAAAGGTTCCAAAGTAGACACAAAAGAGTAAAATTCATAAAAATTAGCTACTCTTGAGCGTGTTGTTACCCCCTTTTGGATGTCGCCAAGGATGTTGTCGACGGGGTGATCTCTTTGGATGCTTTGATGCACTCTTGGATGTGGCACTTGAGAAGTTTGTTGAATTGGCTCATTATCTTCAAATTGATCATCCTCCAAAAGTTTACTTGAACTGTCTTGAGGAATGTCTTGATTTTGATTTGAGGTGGGAGGCACACCACCTGTGTAGATGAATTGTCCATATGCTCCTTTTCTTGAGGCCTTACTTCACCTATTGCCATCTTCTTGATCGCAATGTTTGGCTCTTCCTCATTTTCTAACACATTTAAATCAACTTGCTCTACTTGAGAGCCGTTAGATTCATCAAATGTCACGTCTCTCGCTATTTCAACACAACCCGAGGTTTTGTTGAAAACACGATAGGCATAGGCATTTGATCCATATCCTAACAAGAAACCTTCATTGATCTTTGGAGCAAACTTGGAGTTCTTGGGCTTCTTGTTAAGAATAAAGCATTTACTATCAAAAACTCTAAAATATGAAATATTTGGTTTGTTACCAGTGAGAAGCTCATACGCCGTTTTCTTTAATATTTTGTGGAGATATAATCGGTTGATGGCATGACATGCGAAAATCTTGTATTCATCAAGCATTGTCCTTGCCATCTCGATCAACGTCCGGTTCTTCCTCTCCACCACGCCATTTTGTTGAGGAGAATATGGAGCAGAGAATTCATGCTTGATCCGTTCTTCATCAAGAAATTCTTCGACTTGAGAGTTCTTGAATTCGCTTCCATTATCGCTTCGAATCTTCTTAATCTTCAGTTTGAACTCGTTTTGAGCTCTTCTTGCAAACTTCTTGATTATTCCTTGTGTCTCACTTTTCTCTTGCAAAAAGAACACCCACGTGAAACGTGAAAAATCATCGATAATGACTAAACCATATTTGTTACCTCCGATGCTTATATAAGCAGCGGGTCCAAGAGATCCATGTGTAAAAGCTCCAGCGGTTTTGTAAATCGTCATGATGTTCTTTGCGGGATGACGGCGCTCCAACTTGCTTTACGGCTTGACAAAGCGCTACAAATTCTATTTTTCTCAAACTCAACATTCGTTAGTCCAATGATGTGATCCCCTTTGAGAAGTTTGTCAAGATTTCTCATGCCAACATGGGCTAGCCGGCGATGCCACAACCAACCCATGCTAGACTTTGCCATTAAGCACGTTTGAAGTTTAGCGCTATTTGAGTTGAAATCAACCAAATAGAGCTTACCCTTCAAATATCCTTTAAAAGCAATTGAGGAATCGTCTCTTCTAAATACAGTCACATCCACATTAGTAAATAAACAATTATAACCCATCTCGCAAAGTTGCGATACGGATAGCAAGTTGTAATTTAAAGATTTAACTCGCAAGATATTTGATATTGAATGATCATTAGAAATAGCAATTTTACCTAATCCCATTACCTCACCTTTACCGTTATCACCAAACACAATATTTTCGTATTGTGACCCTTTCTCATCAAAAGATGAAAACATTTTCTTTTCTCCGGTCATATGGTTTGTGCAACCACTATCAAGCACCCAACTTGATCCCCCGGAGGTATAGTCCTACGAAAACACATCAAGTCTTATTTTTAGGTACCCAAATTCTTTTAGGTCCTTGCATGTTAGTGATCAATACTTTCGGTACCCACACATTCTTTTTGCTCGCATCATTAGAGTGGTGGGCACCGACAAAATGGGCAACCACTTTACCACGGTGGTTTCTCTTCAATATATAAGAAGCAAAGTGAATAGAATGAGATGTATGACATTGAGGATGCTTCTTTGATTCTTGCCCGGTCTTGATGACATGTGTGGTGGTCAATGGTTGTTTGTCATTTCCTTTGACAAACTTGATGCATTCCTTACCTTTTACCACCACACGGTCATTTCCTTTGCACTCGTACTTATCATATCCTAGCCCTTCTTTGTTTTTGTTGCCTCGACCATTTATGGTCTTATATAGGGTATCCTTGGATTGATAAGTCTTTATGCAACCGTACCTTACCAAGGCACTAAGGTTGTGTTTGTTTAGGCTTCTGCTTATGCTTATTTGGCTTCTAGGCCTTCATAAGTCACAAGCCAAAACAAACAGTAATTTTTCAGCTAGCTGGAGAGGAGAAGCTCCAGCTCAATTTGCACTACATAAGAGAAGCAAGGAAAACGATGCTTCTCGGCAGCTGAGCTTACGAAAATCCCACTTCCCTGGTACCCTTGCAACTTGATCTTATTTACAAAAAATTGCCATCCCCTTCATCAAGTCTCTTCCAGCTCTAGCCTCCAGCTCCAGCAGGTCAGCTAGCTTCTTCCAGCTCCAGCAGCTTCTCCTCCAGCACCAGCCTAAACAAACACAGCCTAAGTCTCTCGTTCTCGCCTTTTAATACTTGCACAAATTGAGAGTTAGTAGTGCAAGCATTAACATCAATATTGTAGCAACGAGAGCAACCATTGCTAGTGGAAGGAATAGATGCTATTGATGAATTGACAATTGGAGAATTTATATCATTAAGAGATTCAGTTTGCACTTCAAGAGCTTGAAGATTGTTTTCTAGACTTATGACATTCTCTTGAAGTGACTCGTTTGAACCTTTAAGCAATGCTATTAAATATTAGCCAAATCAAGCTTTTTGGTTAACAATTCAATTGTCTCATTTTCTTTTGTGAGGACCTTCTCGAGAGCAAGATTTTTCTTCTTTTCACAAATTAGCAATTCTTCTTGCTTCTCGAGAGTTTCCTCTTGGCTATCTATTCTTTTCAATAGCTTATGGATCTTATCAATGGCCGATTTGCTTAAATCACAAAATAGAGCATCATCATCATCATTGTCATCACTATCCAATTCACTATCACTACTTGGAGGTTTTGACTTAGTCATTACCTTCCGCCCTTTTGCCATGAGACAAACGGGTGTGTCGTCGTTGTCGGTGTCGCTCATGTCGCCAAAGAGTGATTTTGTTGGAGGAGCGGCTTCAATGGCAACGGTGGCGACTCCTTCATCATCGGTGTCGGAGTCGGAGTCATTTGAATCCCATTCTTCGCCAATATGAGCTCGCTCCGAGTACTTCTTCTTGTAGCCTTTATTCTTCTTGTTTGGCTCAATCTTCTTTTGCTCATTTGAGGTGGTCTTCTTTTTCGGACAATCGGCGATGAAGTGTCCAACTTCACCGCACTCATAGCAAGCCCTCTTTACGTTTCTTCTTTTCCTTGACTTGTCATTGACGTTCTTCTTGTATTTACTTGACTTGTCATACTTGAGGAATTTCTTGAACTTTCTCACGAACAACGCCAAGTCTTCCTCATCTTCGCTTTCGTCTTCCTCATCATCACTTGATGTTGATTCTTCCTTTTTGCTTGCCTTCAAAGCTATTTGCTTCGGTCTTGAGCTCGAGCTTTGCTTGGCAAGGTTCTTCACTTCTTTTGCTTCTTCCTCCATGAGCTCATGTGAAAGAATTCTACCTAGCACGTCATTTGGAGTAAGCCTTTTAAAGTCTTTTCGCTCTCGTATAAGAGTTACGAGAGTCGAATTCCTTGGAGCAAAGGCTCTCAACATCCTTTTCACCACTACATGGTCCGTCATGTCCTTGCTTCCAAGCCCTCTAATCTTGTTCACGAGAATCATCAATCGATCATACATTTGTTGAGGTGACTCGTCATCATTCATTACAAATCTCCCCAACTTTCCTTCTAGTAACTCGATTTTTGATTCTCTTACACTTGAAGTTCCCTAATGAGCTACTTGGAGTGTATCCCATATTTCTTTAGCTTCTTCTAAGCCATCCACTTTGTTGAACTCCTCGGGACTCAACGCTCCAAGTATCACGCTCGCGGCTTGTGCATTGCGGTGGATGTTCTGTTCTTGTTCTGGTGTGAGCTCCATGTCATCTTCCGGCATATCTAAGCTTGTACACACAATCTTCCAAACAATAGGATGAAGAGACATCAAATGCATTTTCATCTTGTGCCTCCAAGCGGAATAATAAGTGCCATCAAAGAAAGGAGCACGCCCGGAGGGCACAGTGATATAAGAATGCGAAGAAGAAGTATTCAATTTTTCATAATTGAAAGGAAATTGAGCTCCCTGATTGGATGTAGATGTGGCTTCCTCTTTCCTCTTGCCGGGAGTTCCATCTCCGACCCTCGGACTATTTTGCTCGTACATCACGACAACCTTCAACCCCGTATTCGCCATCACGTTCCCTTCAAGCGGTTAGGCCTTCGAGAAGGTTAGGCTCTGATACCAATTGAAAAGATGTTATAATTGCCTAGAGGGGGGTGAATAGGCTAATTAAATTTTAGACAATTTAAAGCAGCGGATAAAGTACGGATATTCCGATCCAGTATCGGAACTTTCGATATCTTCGGAACTTCCGTAATCAAATCGGAATATCCGATTAACTCTGAACAAGTGGAATCAAGATTAAGACAAGCAATTTAACTATTAGTTCTCAGCAACCAAGATAATCAACAAAGTGAAGCAACAGGACTAATAAGACAATGAGTGACAAGAGAGAACACAACAATTTGTTTCCCGGAGTTCGGATCCTTGAGGGGATCGTACGTCTCCGTTGAGGAGGCTCCCAAGGAGCCGGGTCTCTTCCAACCCTTTCCTCACAAACCTCGATCACACTTGAGGCTTGATTCCACTATTTGGTCCTTTCCTTTCGGAGGCGGACCCGGCCTTCACAAACTTCTCACAGCGTCCCACAATCTTCGGGGGCTCGTGAGCGACGCCTAGCCGTCTAGGAGTCCTTCAACCTCCAAGAGTAATGAATGCTCTTGATTCTTGATCTTGGAGAGGTCCTCAAATTTCTCAAGATGAAAGACTACTTAGCTCTTGACTCACAACCACACTTGACGATTCCTCACTCTCTAAATGATCCCTAAGATCAAGGAGGAGGATTAGCTCAAGATTGCTCTAGAGAGTGCTCAAGAAGCTCAAGTGTTCAGCCCAAGCCAGTGTTGTACTCAAAGGGGAGAGGGAGAGGGGTATTTATAGTTTTGGTTCAAAACTAGCCGTTACCCCCGCACTCAGCTGCACATCGGAATATCCGAACCAAACTTGAACTTAGAAGAGTGCAAACTACGAAGCCCAGGAAAGCTTCCGACGGTCTAAAACTACAGGCATCGGAATGTCCGATAAGAACTTCGGAACATCCGATGACACCCAGAGAGGGAACCAAGCTAAACAACACTAAGTCCACATCGGAATGTCCGATATAAAATATCGAAACATCCGAAACAAACATAGAGTTCCCAAACTGCAAAACGACCACTTCGGAACTTCCGAAGATGCAACTTCGGACAGTCCGAACTAGACAGAGAGCACCTTTTCACAAGACAGCACACATCGGACCTTCCGATACCCAAGATCGGAACATCCGAAGCTAACAGAGAGCTCCCAAACTAAAACTCAACAAATATCGGAACATCCGAACCAATATATCGGAATGTCCGACCCTAACAGAACACAACGGACTGAAGCACAACTACACTTCGGAACTTCTGAAACATCGGAATGTCCGATACATTATCGGAACATCCGACCTGAACTTTAAACGAACCTCATTCCGAAGCGAGAGAGGACACTACTAACTCTTGAGAGACTAGACAATATTCATCTTGAGCAAGAAGACCATCTCTAAATCAATTTCAATGCATCCCTCTTAATAGTACGGCAATCCTATGACTTCAACAAATCGAAAATTACAATCGGAGATGCCGTTTTTCTTACTCTACGAACTTGAGGATACCCAATTACATAGATGATCTCTTCTCGAACCTTTTACCTGTTCATGAACTAGTTGAACACATTAGATTCTTTAATCGTTTGTCATTAATCATCCAAAAACCAATTTTAGGGGGCCTAGATGCACTTTCAATCTCCCCCTTTTTGGTGATTGATGACAACACGATTAAGGACAAATTTATAAAGCATATGAGAGTATGAATATAGACGGAACTCCCCCTCGATATGTGCATTGAGAATAGATCTTGAGGACAAATGCACATTTTGAGAGAAAGGAATATGAGAGAGCTCCCCCTATATCCTTGCATAGGAGATTAACACATGATTAGCCAGGGTAAGCAGTATGAGTAATTAAGCAATTAACAACCATCAAGTCAACAAAAGACTCCATGCAACAACGAAGATTTAAACCAACAAACACAAAAACTAAGTTCATCAACCAAGTAAGTTCAAGTTCCACAAAGTTCACTGGACCCAACGACTCGAATCAAAGATAGAGGAAATTTGTCTGCATCTCTCCCCCTTTGGCATCAAGCGCCACAAAGGGTAGAGGAGAGAAGGATGGAAGGACTAATCAGACTCCTCTAACGCAGCTTCATCTGACTCAGACTCGTCGTCGTCATCCTCAGACTCTGACGCATCAGGCGCTGGAGCAAAGGGATCCTCGATCTCTTCCTCACTCTCCTCGTTCTCTGAACGCCTATGCAATCCAGCATTAGACAACATACAACGGGCTTTTGAGATGATAGTTCTGTTCATACGCTCAGCTACACCATTTTGTTGTGGAGTACAAGGAACAGTGTAGTGTCGCACAATACCTTCAGACTTGCAATATGAATTAAATTCATTTGAACAGAATTCCATCCCATTATCAGTGCGAAGTTTCTTTACCTTCTTTTCAGTTTGCCTTTCAATCATAATCTTCCACTGTTTAAATGCTGAAAATGCTTCTGATTTATGCTTTAAGAAATAAGGCCAAACCTTTCTAGAATAATCTTTAATAATTGTTAACATATAGCGAGCACCTCTAAAAGAAGGCTCAAGAGATGGCCCCCATAAATCAGAATGCACATAATCAAGAATACCTTCTGTAGAATGAACAGAAGTGTTGAATTTCACCCTCTTGTGCTTACCAAAAACGCAATGCTCACAGAAATCCAATTTTTCTCCATTATAACTATCAAGAAGTTCTCTCTTGCTCAATTCTGCCAAACCCTGTTCACTCATGTGCCCAAGGCGTTTGTGCCAAAGATTAGCAATATCAGGTACAGAATGCGAAGTAATGCAGACATTACCTGTAATTATAGTACCGTGTAGACGATATAAATTTGCAGATTTTAAATCACCTTTCATAACAATAAGAGAACCTTTTGAAACCTTTAAAATTCCATTGCCACCGGAATACTTATACCCTTTAGTATCAAGAGTACTCAAAGAAATGAGATTTCTAGTCATACCTGGAACGTGCCTCACATCTGTCAAGGTTCTAATGATACCATCATGCATCTTAATTTGGATGGATCCAATGCCAACAATAGGGCGTGACGAATCGTCACCCATCCTAACAGAACCAACATCTTTAACAGAATCATAAGTGATGAACCAATCTCTATTAATGCATATATGAAAAGAAGCAGCGGAATCAATAATCCATTCATCATCACTACTTGCACATCCAGCAAAAGCAAGAAGAATCTCACCATCAGAATTATTATCAGCAATAGCGACATAAGCTTTACCTTCCTCAGCAGATTTACCTTTTTGCCTGTAGGTAACATTCCTATGTTCTTTGTTCTTTAACTTGTAGCATTCAGATATATCATGATTATTCTTCTTGCAATACCTACAGAATTTTTCTTTACCTCTGGAGTTAGAACGGCCCCTGTGATTGCTTGAACTTCTGCTTCTATATTCATTGTTTGATTTCTTTTCCTTTGTCCGTCCACGAACAGACAAAGCTTCACCATGTGAGCTAGAACTTTCAGAAGACACCATTAATTTTATTTTTTCTTTTGCATGTAAGGCCTCATAAACTTCAGCGACAGTTAGTGTGTCACGGCTATATAAAATAATGTCTCTAAAATTTGAAAATGACTGAGGTAATGAACACAAAAGAATAAGACCTAGATCCTCATCCTCAAATTTTACCTCCATGGATTCAAGGTCAGAAACAATCTCCTTGAAGCCCGATAGATGATTCAGCACAGAACTACCTTCTTGCAACTTGTGCAAGAATAATTTCATCTTCACATGCATTTTGCTAGTCAAATCCTTGGACATGCAGATTGATTCTAACTTTAACCATAAGGCAGCTGCAGTTTTCTCCTGCAAAACTTCTTGCAAAATATTATTAGATGAATGAAGATGAATTTGAGATAAAGCCTTACGATCCTTTCTTTGTTTTCTTCATCAGTCCAAGCCTTACGATCCTTTCTTTTTTCTTCACGTACTGCTGGAAACTTGAGCACTGTTTACTACAGTACCGTACTATTGCTACAGTACCCGAATTACTGTTGACGGCACACTTTGACGCAATGCAGTTGTTTGGAAATCCCTGCAGCTAGTAAAAAAATTCTAAAGAAAAGCCTTGATCAGACTTGAGTAAAGGAAAATGTAGCACCTGAACTCAAGGAGTGAACTATGCAGACTTGAGCAAACCCCAAAACGTGATGCGACTTCGCCTAGCCTTCAATATAGATGTTGACTGGGCATTGAAATAAAGAGCTTTACCAAGGAATTGAATAAAGAAACGTGACCTTCTCGTGGATGACTGGACGTGATCCAAACTCTCGGAGGCGTCGCGTCCGCTGGCCAGATCTCGGAGGCGTCGCGTCCGCTGGCCAGATCTCGGAGGCAGGCGCAAGTGCTGGCGAAGAGCACGATCGGCGCGCACGCGCTCCTGGAGGCGCGCGGAAGATCGAAAATCGCGGAGCCGACCGATGGAACCGAAGACCGAAGCGGGACCAATGCGATCTGATATCGCCGGCGTGGAGACGTGATTGATCTAATTGCTCTGATACCACTGGTTAGAAAATCAATCACAAATCAAAGAACACACGAGACACAAAGATTTACGTGGAAACCCTTTCGGAAAAAACCACGGACGCCAGAAGAACAATATCACTATTGTAGGATTTGAGTACAGAGTACAATGAGGCATCAATCTTCTCAAGCAGCATACAAGGGGTATTTATAGACAGGCAGAGTGACTCGAGTCTGAAACGGGCTAACCGACCCACGGGCCACAGGCGTCCCCAAAGCTCAGAAAAGAATTCGAATCAACACCCAACAACGAGCAACCGTGCTCAGGAAATTGCGTGGAAGCTCGGGTTATGCTCGGTGGATTCGGTCAAACCACTAAGAAGGAAAGTGGCAACTAATTCGCCGAAGATTCAGGGAAGGTGCGCCGGAAATATAGAAGCGTGGCGTGATTGTAGGGGGTAGTTACCATGTATATAACGCAGGTATCTTGTATTTAATCCCCCTAGCCCCTATGGGGGAGGGGGATCCATCATTTCAATACAGAAAAACGCCACCAGGCGACTGGATGTAGGACCATTATTTCGATCATGAGAGGCTTGAACCAGGATAAAACCCTTGTGTTTCTGTCTGTTCTAATATGCCATCTCCCGCGTCTTCGATGCTACCCCTTTGGCAGAAAGGGGTTTCGATTGATCCCACATTCAACAAGTAAGCTCGGCGGGGGCCAGTTCCCCAATCGTCGACAACACCGTTCAAAGCTTTGTATGGGCATTCACCTCCGCAAATAAGGGAATTTTCAGTTCCTTGCAATGTGTCTGAAGAAACTAAGCTTACCTTACAGCAACGTGAAGATGCACTCCAGAGAATCAAGCATAACTTACAGCAATCCCAAGAAAGAATCAAGTACTTTGCTGACAGAAATAGGTCTGAAAGGACTTTGTCTGTGGGAGATATGGTCTATTTGAAGTTGCAACCATACCGCCATAATGCATTTGGGCTCAGAGGATCTCTCAAACTCAGATCGAAGTTCTATGGTCCCTTTCGAGTCACGAAAAGAATTGGTAAAATGGCTTATCGGCTACAACTACCAGATGATGCCGGAATTCACCCAGTGTTCCATGTGAGTCAATTGAAGAGACATTTGGAAGACCATGCTGTACCACTACCTGGGTTGCCGCTAGTAACTGAGAAAGGCCAGATTAAAACTGAACCTATCGCCGTGCTGAATAGGCGGATTATACCGCAGAAAGGTCAACCAGTTGCCCAATGGTTAATTCAATGGATGAACTTAGCTCCTAAAGATGCAACGTGGGAAGATGTTCCATTTCAACGCACTTTTTCAGGTTTTATACCTTGAGGACAAGGTATATGTTGAAGGGGAGGTATTGTCAGGAGCTGAAGTCTGACGAGTCTGGGATACCTTCAGAAACTCACGAGTATCGTGCAATGGGAGAAGACGGCAGGGAGAACGATTCGACGACTTCATTTAAGAACCAACGGCTGTGATTTACTTTAAAATATACTGTGTATATCCAATGGACAAGGCGTAAAGTATCAATTACTATGCATTGTAATTTCCTTGCCGCTTACTGCGGTAATTTTGAACCATCAGACTTATAAGCCGAATGCAGAAAAGGAAAGAAACAGGATTCCCCAACTTATGTCTCAAGTAAAGTAGCTTATCCTGTTCTTAGTTTGTAGAAAGAAAATTCCCAAATTCGTTCCAATTCCTGTTCGATCGCATTTTGCCGAGCAAGGGTCCTGACATTCACGGGAGTCAAGTCCGTGCGCTCGAGGAATAATGCCCGACTGATCTCGCGCTCCTAAAAATATTTACGTCATCCGTCGTCTATTTATCTTGAGATTCGCACTTTTACTGTATTATCTATTCCCTAAAAATATACATGTGCGGAATTTTGGATAGAAAGAAACAAATGGGACGGAAGTTGAGTAGGTGGGGTAAAATTCACTCCTAGTTTGGGGTCGTTAAATCTGCCCCCATCCACCACCTCATCACCCCCACCAACATTTCTAGTATCAATCATACGATAAACTGATCTATTCAATAGTACCCTTACCATAATCTGCCAAATTGATAATATCTCTACTATTCTAAAGCAGCATTTGGTGGCAGTGGTCCATTCTTCCCACGTCATTAATTGCCGCTTAATTGCCCTGTTTAATTGCCCTGCTTAATTGCCCTACGCAAGAAACGAAGCGTTGCTTTAATTAGCCAGCTTTCGCAAGAAACGAAGCGTTAAAGATAGACGTTTGATTTTGTGTAATAATTTTTTTTATTTTTAATCTTTATTTTTCGTTATCAATTTTGTTTTTCGTAGCAACGCACGGGCATGTAACTAGTCTACGGTTAGTTGCCTCATGAGCCCTAAAAAACCTAACCAGGGTCATAAATCTTGAGGCATGATCGAGCGTTCAAAATACAACTATATGTTCAAATACAAGAGTTGAATAACAAATACTACCCTATTTTCAAAATATAGATGCTTTCCATTTTAGTATATAGTTGAACTGAGCGGATGCAGTTGCAAGAGAAATTCGGCTAGTTATATCATAGAACCGTTGTCGACGTCAAATTGCACAAGACAACGAATGAGAGAGAGTAAAAACAGAGTAGGTCTATAACAATCGGAAGATAGAGCAGTAGGCCGAATGGATGGATGGATGCGACGACGATAGTAATTGCAAGAAGCAGGGTCCACGCACGCATGTATGGCACAAGGCGGCATGCAGCTGGCTGCAGGCTACTGGTCATGGATGATGAGCTTGGCGTTGGCGTCTCGCAGCTGGATCTGGTACTTTTCGACGTTGTCGTTGAGCCCCATGTGCGTCATGAGGAACCAGAACAAGGTGATGAGCTCGCCACCGCGGCTGAGCTGCTGAACGTGCGTGCTCCAATTGCATTTATGAGCCGCGTACGCGAGCATGTCCAACCACACCCCGGCCACCGTCTTCCACATGGTGTCCTCATCGTGCTCCCTGAGCTCCTTGGCCAGGATGCAGGCGTCGAACAGCACCGACTTGCTCCGGTCGCCCTTCACCTCCCTCGGTTCCTTGGAGGTGTTCACGCTCAGCAGCATCCTCCGGGCGTCGGCGTGGTCGGGGTCCCACACGGCCGCCGACTCGAAGAACCGCCGCGCCTCCGCGCACGTGTCCTGATACGATATCTTCCCCATGCCCGCCGATGCCCAGAGTATCTTGGGCCTCATGACCAGCAGGTACAGCATGTACTCCGACAGGGTCTTGCTGATGGACATCATATCGTAGGTGCCTTTATGGGGCACGGTATGTCTGTTGGTGGGGAGGAGGCACAAGTCCGTGGCAATGTGCCACATCAACAAGGACTCCTCAAAATCCCTCGAGGTGACGCTGTGCCACATCACCTCACTTTTGCCGAGTGCCAAGGACTCCTCAAAATCCCTCGAGGTGACGCTGTGCCACATCACCTCACTTTTGCCGAGTGCCTTGTGGAGTACTCCCTCTCCACGGTAGCTGTTGGTTCTCTTCATCTTCTGGTACGCCGCGCGCTTGAATTCCCTGGCCGCATCCTTGATTCCATCGAAAATAAACTTGTAGTGCTCCTCTCCTTCGGACCTGCAGCCGAAGCGCTCGCGCTGGACAAAGAATAAGTCGTCAAAGATCTCCCTGACGCGCAGTGCGTCGGCGACATTGGCGAGAGCCTGGATCACCCGCGGGCTGGCGAAGCCGTCCGTCTTGTCCGGCTTGCCCAGGCAGTAGCTGACGAGGTTCAGCTGCGAGGTCGTCTCCGACCAGCGCCGCGACGGCTTCCGCAGCCGCCTGGCCGCCCGCTCGAGCCACGCGAACCGACGGGACTCTTCCAGCAATACCACCATCCGGTTGGAGGAGAGGAGCATGACCAGTGCGGCCGCGTCCAGCGCCAGCCCGCCGAGGAGCAAAGCGTAGGTGATGCCGACGTCCACACGATGGATGCTGCCCTTGTCGAGGAGGAAGAAGATGGCAAAGGCGGAGGCGAGGCAACCGGAGCCGACGAAGCGAAGAACCAAACCGGCCTTGGTGTGGGCAATGGGCGCCTTGGTGTGCACCATGTCGTAGAGGAAGTTGAGCTCCAGCTCCATCACCTCGAAGGCCTTCTTGGCAGTCTTTTTGCTATAGAGGAAGGCAACCTGTCTGGTCATGTTGGGCAACTTGGTGCTGAGGATGACGTCATAGCATATGCACCGGAAGATGAGGAACAAGTCGTACGCCCGCGCCTCCAGGCTTTTGTTGCTGCTGGACTCTGTTAGGTAATAATCTTGTAATTGGTCAAGAGTTCAACTAGGATAAGGAGGTGGAGTAGAATAAGAAAATAGGAGATGCATGAAGTAGGATAAGGAAGTAGAATTCTATTATGTTATTTTGGCTATATATAGTTTTTAGTATAAATACAGAAGAGGTAGGGTTGAGTTTTGTAAGCAAGAAGCAAAAAGAAAAACAAGAAAGAAATAAAGGGAAAATTGTCCTATGGATTTTGAGTGTCTTGTTCCAACAATTGGTATCAGATCCTAGAATTTTAGATGAAGTCGTCGCCCCGGGAGGAGGAGACTCCTGGGGTGGCCATCTCGGGGGGTCGGTGCATGCACGCGAGCAGCGACATGGCCGGAGGAGCGGCGGTGCACGTCTGTGTCTCATCAGCCTAGGGCAAAACATAAAAAGGAGGAGGCGGCTGTTGCCGCGACAGGAAAATTCGGAAATAAATTCTATGGTGTCGTGCTGCACAAAGGGACCTGTGCAGCACCACTCGGATGGACGCCACGTGTTATGCTAGTGAATCTCCACCGTTGCATTAATTAAGGGGATTAATTGCATTAATTAAGGGGATTAATTAACTGACGCATTAAATGCATGCAGACGGTGCAGATTCACTGGCGTAACACGTGGCGCCCATCCAAGTGGTGCTGCACAGGTCCCTTTGTGCAGCACGACACCATGGAATTTATTTCCGGAAAATTCTAAGCACTAAGCAGAGGAATCTCGCAGCGAGGCATAAGATGAAAGCGACCACGTGGCACAGGGCACATCGACACAGTTGTGAAGATTTTGTTCGTGTTTACGTGCAGCAACATGAAGAAAGAGAAGCTCCAGGTGCAGTGCGCATGTATGGACAGTGAATCAGCCCTCTTATGCAGAGAAAAAATGGGAACAAGAGAAGATGTTGCAGTTGCCGAGCTGAACTGCGGCAGGAATGTGATGTGCGGCTACATGAAGGGGGCGTGACGAGTGGTTGTGCAAAGCATTGCTAGTTGATGTGGGAGACATCATGTGAAGGCAGTGCACGGCGCAAGAAGTGCATGCAGGTCACGAAAACAGAGAGTAGGGAGAAGTGAGGGAGAGTCGGTGCGATACCGACGGCAACAATGGTGTGATGCCGCTACAAGGAAAGTTGGTGTGATGCTGGTAATGATGACGGTGCGAGGCCGCTACGACAACGATGGTGGTGTGATGCCGTTGCAAGGTGAAATCGGTGTGAGACCGACGACAAAAACGGTAAGAGGCCGCTAGCTACGAGAAAATAGCGGTGTGAAGCTGTTGTGGAATGTGCACAAGCGGTGGAGTGAAACTACTAAAAGATGATTCTATGTGAAGCCAACAGTGGTGGTGTGAAGCCATCGTCGTAAGAAAAATTATTGTGAATAATTATGAGTAAGAGACAATACTACAAGATTATGGGGTGATTGTTAGGAAATAATATTGTAATTGGTCAAGAGTTCAACTAGAAAAAGGAGGTGGAGTACAATAAGAAAATAGGAGATTATTTTGGCTATAGTTTTTAGTATAAATACAGAAGAGGTAGGGTTGAGTTTTGTAAGCAAGAAGAAAAAGAAAAACAAGAAAGAAATAAAAAGAAAATTGTCGTACGGATTTTGAGTTTCTTGTCCCAATAATCGTCTTGCTCCAGGGCATCCTGCGCCTTCTTGGCCTCACCGTCGGCGATGATGATCTCGACCGCCAGGCCGGCCTTCTCCTTGGCGTCGAACTCGGTCATGAGCTTGGCATAATTGGGGCCGGGATGGGAGTCGCTGAGTATGTTGGCGAGGACACCGTCCACACTGCCGGAGTAGAGCGAGTAGGTACGCTCGCCGTACTTGATGATGCCGACGACGAACATGAGGATGGTGGCGAGGATCATGTGGTTGCTCTGCAGGGAGCAGAAGAAGATGACGGCGGCAGAGAAGACCTCGAAGAGGAGGCCAATGAGGTGGCGGCGCCAGAGCTCGTTGTCCTCGATGCAGTAGCCGGTGATGGTGTCCTGCCCGCCCAGGTGCAGCAGCAGGAATGGCGTCCAGAAGGCGAAGATAACGGGGCTGCTGCTGCTGCTGTCCGTTGACGAGTGGCCGCCGACACTGGCGGTCGAGGGCGAGGAGCTTCCACCTAATCTGCCGCCGCCGATGTTGCCCATGTTGTTGAGGAGGAGGCCGAGGGCGAGATCGGCGACCCAGTCGGCGAGGACGTAGGAGGACCAGATGGCGACGCGGGCCACCGGGGAGGAGGAGCGCTTGCGCATGGGGCCAGCGATCAAGAGGAGCGCCTGGAGGGCGAGGCTGAGCAGCATCGCCACGCGGATCTCCCAGTTGCTGTCCTGCTGCGGCACCGGAGGATTGAAACCTCCCATCGCCTCTCTAGCTTGCCCCTGATCTCTACTGGATACGATGGGAATGCGTGCATGCATGCAAACCTTGTGTTATTGAGTGTGTCTGTCTGCATATATAGACGCACACATACACATACATTATGACGACGACGACGATCAACCTAGACAAGGAATGAATATATGCTGCTCTGCTAGTAGTCGTACTAAACTACTAATCAAGAGTAATATATCAAGACTTGTGCGAAAATTATCGTGTACGGACATCCGTCTGCTCAGAGATTAGTGTTGTTAAATACTCATCCTATTCTTTTTTGACTTGATGTTTTTTACTTTTATATATCAGTGCACGCACGCCGTAGGTAGGGGTACTACAGAGAGGCAGCATCATGTCCGGTGCTTGCAACGAAAGCTGCTTAGCAGGAACGAGCAAGGATCGATGCCAATGCCATGCATGCAAGCCAATGCGTGATCCATCGATGTATACAGTTAAACTTTCATGCACGCTTGGAACAATCGACCTATATGGTATACCCCTTCTGTTCACAAATAGTCTCATTTTAGAGATAGATACAGCTAAATTTTTAATGTAAATATATTTTTAAATATTTAGATTAGATACATAAAAATTACATATGTAGATTTTTCTTAAAAAGTACTTTTATTGTATTATAATGTTATTAAGTTTTATAAATATATTATAAGAGAAATCAGTATTTAAAGTTTTATTTTGAAGACTGTGTTGATATCCAAAACAATAACTAATTGTGAGTTATGTGTCGGCCTCTCTTTAGCAAGGAACAATCTGACGCCCGGCTTCTTCCCACGCCGCCGTTGCCGCGCCAACGGCCGCCCCGCCCTTCACCGCCCGCGCAACCGCCGCCGCGTTTTTCACGCGCGGTTGAGCGCAATAATTCAGATTTTGTTAGAAAAATAAGTTCAAAATTCCAGAAAATTCCTTTTTATTTTTTTTAAACTTCCGGGAGCCCGTTTTCGCCCGTTCGAACTCCATTTTGCTCCATTTTTCTTCCTAAATTCATTTAGAATCTTAAATTTAGTTTAAAATTCAATTTGAATTTATTTGGATTTTATTTGAATTTAGGTGTTTTTCACGCGTAGATTACGGAGAGTCCGAGTACCCGAGCGACGAATTCGAGAAGCAACTTGTCGAACCAGGCAAGTCACACCACTTTGATCATGTTGCTTCCAGTTTGTGAACTTGTATGTTGAATTTGAAATTATTGCATGCTTATTACTTTATGCCAAAATAATGACATGTTTAAATGGAAACTTATGATGATTAAAGTTAATGTGAAGATAGTATGGTTAAAATGGAAATGACTTAGATCGGACGAGAAATGGTTGGAATGTGGTGAGGTTATTGTCGGTGTTTCGTGCACCGGCAATACGAATTTTTTGGTTAGTGGGGGTCGCACGCTCCCTCTCCCCGAATGGTCGACTCAAGAAGCCAAGGTTTATACTGGTTCGGGCTGAATGTCCCTACTCCAGTTCGTGCTGTTGGTGTGTATTGTTTCTCGAGGCGAACGATCGTCAGGGTGTTACAGATGAGGGAGGGTTCCCTCTTGCGTTCGACCGGTTTCTCATTTTATCGATCTCTCCCCCTTGCCCCGGGCGTCCTGCCTCTCCTTATAGACACAGAGGTGGCAGGTTACATGGGAGTTTGGAGAGAAAAAAAGAAGGGATACTATACGCCTTGGAGTCTGGTCTTCTGTCTTGTCGTCCGACCGGGCTCCGTCCACCCCCATGCCGGGTTGGTAATCCTGCGGCGGGGGGTCCTCGGCCGGGCTGGCGAGGTGACGCACTACTTCGTACGACCGTCAGCCCGGGCAATTAATTGTATCTGACCTCAGTGTGGCCTCGGGAGGGGGCGCTCTCCTCCGTGACGTGTCAGGATGACGGGACCGGGGCTTGACTTCTTGGTGAGTCCTCTGACATCCTCGGGAAGGGACCGCCTACACTGGTACGGACATCATGGGACACCGCGCCTGACAGTCGATTGGCGGATGTCGATCTGGGGCTTGACCCATTTCTGGTGGAGCCAGGCCAGGGGCGAGTGAGAAGTCGGTCGCGTGCTCCGACCTAAGGGTCGAACCTGCTTGAGCATGCAGTGGTTCGAATCAGGGCAGTCCCTCTTTATGACCCACGGGCCCTTCGCCAGAGTTGGGTTTCTAAAGAGGGCAGCCCGTTCGTGGTTCCGAGCTGATGGGGGTACCCATGGTATGTGTACTCGTCAGTAGCCCCCGAGCCCCCGAACGGGTCGGAGAGCCGGTCGGGGGTTTGGTCAACTGGCAAGGTCGACGTGGCGTCGAGGTCGATCTGCAAGATTCGGTCGGCGCAGCTTGCCGGTGGCTGCCTCGGCCGAAGAGCCCGGGTGCAAGGCTGAAGCGATCTTGGCAGTGTAGCCCCGAGCTGCCTGGAGCCGATCGGGGTTTACCCTGATCCAAGTCGACCCACCGTCGGGTAGGTCGGGCGGGTCCGTCGGGCGCAGTGTCGAGATCGCCACTGCCGACGAGCCCGGTGCACGCGAAGCGCACGTGGCAGTGTAGCTCCAGCGGTCGGAGAGCGGCCGGGGTTTACTCCTGGGCCGAGTTGACTCCGCCGGCCGGTAGGTCGGCGGGGTCCGGCCAGCGCAGCGTCGGAGATCGCCACGGCCGACGAGCGTGTAGCTCCCCGAGCCGGTCGGAGAGCCGGTCGGGGTTTACGATCGAAGTCGACCCGCCGGGTAGGTCGGCGGTCCGGCCGGACAACAGGCCGGAGATTGCCACGGCCGACGAGTTCGCGGCGCGAGCGCACTGTGGGTGTAGGCGTGTAGCCCGAGCCTCGAGCCGGCTGGAGCCGGGCGGGGGTTTACCCAGTCGAAGTTGACCCACCGTCGGGTAGGTCGGCGGGGTCCGGTCACAAGAGTCGTGTCGAGATGCACGGCTGAAGAGCCCGGTCTTGTGGCGCACCCGGGTGTAGCTCTTGAGCCCCCGAGCAGGTCGGAAAGCCGGTCGGGGGGTTTTACCCTAGTAGAAGTCGACCCGCTGTCGGGTAGGTCGGCGTGGTTCGGTCGGCGCAGCCTGCCGGTGGCTGCCTCGGCAGAAGAGCCCGGGTGCGCACGAGCGCACCCGGTGGGTGTAGCTAGGGGTGAAAACTGTACGGAAAATTTTTGACCGTTCCGAAGAAAAACAGAAACAGAAGTTCATTTTCGAAAACGGAATCGGTAAGTGTCGGTACGGAAACGGAAACGGAAAATTTTTTTTGGAAACGGAAGCGGAAACGGGAGAGCTAGTTCCGACGGAAACGAAAACGGAACGGAAATTCCGTGTACAGTAAACCGGAAATTTCCGAACGTAGCCCGGCCCAATACAACAAGAAGTAGGGCATAAGGGCAAGATGCTCATGAGCCCATCCTGAAGACCTCAATCGATCAACCCTAGCAAGGCTAGCAGGCAGTAGATCTCCCGACTCCTCCAGGCGGCGCCCAGATCTCCATGGCTCCCCCAACCGTCCGGTGGCCGCCCCTGACGTCCTCGCTAGCCCGCCGCGGCGCCCCCGACCGCATCGCCCTCGACCTCCTGGAGGTGCTGTGGCGCGGCCAGATCGCGCGCGCACCGGCGGTCGCGGAGCCGGTGGCTCCGGGAGCGCGGCACGGCAGAACGACCTGAGGCTGGTCCTTGGGGTCATGGGCGCGCCGCTTGCGCCCGTGCATGTCTGCGCTGCCGAACCTCTCCCACACCTCAGCATCAAGGACAACCCCATTGTAAGATCTCGCTGTCTGCTACTTGTTTGATTGCTTGTTCTTGCTGTAGATTGAGTTCAATCCAGTGTTTTGGTGAATTTTGCGATTGAAAAATTCGTGCATTATGCAGTCATGGTGTCTAGATTTGAGTTATTGATTGCTAAATATCCCTCCAATTTGACAGAATTATTGTTTTTTTATTAGCTAATGTCTTCATTTGCTCCTATTGTCTGCTGTGGGAACTGTTCTTTGGTTTTTTTTCTCTGAAAGGTGCTCCAACAACTTGTTGGTTCGTTAGGGTCCGGAATGAAACACTGTAAAAATGGGTTCTTGATGTGCTGTGTTCAGGAGAGTTCATGCATTTGCTACAAAATTTGCCAGAAAAGCCTATTGACCAAATGTTGGCTGCTAGCTTGCACTGTGTATGTTCTGTAAATATGCTTTCATGACCAAATTTGATGTTGTATACTTGTATGTTGTTCTGTAAATATGCTTGCACTGTTGTAGTTGTAGCCTTTTTTTTGTAGTTGGTCATGAAAGCAATACTTGGTCATGAAAGATTGAAAGGGATGCTAGTCTGTTTTTCTTTTGGGTTAGTAGCTAGCTGATAGTAGCCTTTTTTCTGTAGTTGAAATAATTGTCCATTATAGTGAGTAGTGACATTGAAAAGCTCAATGCAGAAAAAATACCACAAGCCAAAAGAGAACCAAACAAAATGATGTTTTAGTTTGTCAACTTATAAAGTAGCAAATTTCATGTTACAATTTGTCAACTTCTTGCTATCCACTTATGTGCAATGTAACATATAGCCATGGATAGATAGTGTTACTAGTGTACTACTGTACTAGTGTACTACGTCCTTATGGAATTTTTCGCTTTCGTTTTCGTGTCCGTTCCGTTCCGTTCCGCTTCCGTTTCTGACACTATCCATTTTCGTATCCGTTTCCGAGGTTTCCGATTTCGTTTCCGTTACCGGCAAAAAAATATGGAAACGGAAACGGAACAGCTATTTACTGACCGTTTTCGTATCGTTTTCACCCCTAGGTGTAGCCCCCGAGCCCCCGAGCGGGTCGGAGAGCCGGTCGGGGGTTTGGTCAACTGGCAAGGTCGACGTGGCGTCGGGGTCGATCGGTGAGATTTGGTCGGCGCAGCCTGCCGGTGGCTGCATCGGCCGAAGAGCCCGGGTGCGCGCGAGCGCACCCGGTGGGTGTAGCCCCCGAGCCCCTGAGCGGGTCGGAGAGCCGGTCGGGGGTTTACCCTGATCGAAATCGACCGCCGCCGGTAGGTCGGCGGGTCCGGTCGGCGCAGCTGCGTGCGGAGATCGCCACGGCCGACGAGCTGGTTCGCGCGAGCGCACCCGTGCAGTGTAGCCCGAGCCCCGAGCGGTCGGAGAGCGGTCGGGGTTTACCTGGCTGACCGACCCGCCGGGTAGGTCGGCGGGTTCGGCGGCCAGCGTCTGGAGATCGCCACGGCCGACGAGCCCGGGTGCGCCCGAGCGCACCCGGTGGGTGTAGCCCCCGAGCGGGTCGGAGAGCCGGTCGGGGGTTTACCCCAGTCGAAGTCGACCCGCCATCGGGTAGGTCGGCGCAGCGTGCCGGAGACTACCACGGCTGAAGAGCCCGAGTGTGCGCGAGCGCACCCTGTGGGTGTAGCCCCCGAGCAGGTCGGAGAGCCGGTCGGGGGTTTTACCCTAGTCGAATTCGACCCGCCGTCGGGTAGGTCGGCGTGGTTTGATCGGCGCAGCCTGCCGGTGGCTGCCTCGGCCGAAGAGCCCGGGTGCGCGCGAGCGCACCCGGTGGGTGTAGCCCCCGAGCCCCCGAGCGGGTCGGAGAGCCGGTCGGGGGTTTACCCCAGTCGAAGTCGACCCGCCGTCGGGTAGGTCGGCGGGGTCCGGTCGGCGCAGCGTGCCGGAGACTGCCACGGCCGAAGAGCCCGGGTGCGCGCGAGCGCACCCGGTGGGTGTAGCCCCCGAGCCCCCGAGCGGGTCGGAGAGCCGGTCGGGGGTTTACCCCAGTCGAAGTCGACCCGCCGTCGGGTAGCTCGGCGGGGTTCGGTCAACGCAGCCTGTCGGTGGCTGCCTCGGCCGAAGAGCCCGGGTGCGCACGAGCGCACCTGGTGGGTGTAGCCCCCGAGCGGGTCGGAGAGCCGGTCGGGGGTTTAGCTCAGTCAAAGTCGACCCGCCGTCGGGTAGGTCGGCGGGGTCCGGTCGACGCAGCGTGCCGGAGACTGCCACGGCCGAAGAGCCCGTGCGCGTGCGAGTGCACCCGGTGGGTGTAGCCCCCGAGCGGGTCGGAGTGCCGGTCGGGGGTTTACCCTAGTTACAGTCTGGTCCCTGGGTGCCTTTTTGCGAAGTTCCGGTATTTAAAAAATGTTCGTTTACGTTATAGCTGGACGGGCTCTGGTCGGCCACGGTCGTGGGACCTGGAGCGGGTGAGCGAACGCACGTTTACCTACGTCGGTGTGAACGCCGTGCTCGTGCGAGCTACTAACGGGTAATCCGAGTGGGACCTTGGTGATCTCCCTCGGGGGGGATCATCTCCAAGCGGACAGAAAACCCGGCGCGGGTGTCCGGCCCACTGCGGGGCGTCCCATGGGAACCTTTCCTTACTCGATCCCGTATCGGGCTTCCAGGTCGTCCGCCGACCCGAAGCGCGGCTGGTCGCCACTCATCGATGAGTTCCGCGGGAGAGTGTGAGGTATGGTCTCGGACGCGAGCCAGGGTGATTGGGTCGTCCGCCAACCCAACTGGGGGCTCACCCTGGTCTGCCCCTCGCTCTGGTTTCATGCCGGGGCGGCACTGGGTCCAGTCGACTGGACTTGGCCTTCGTGACCCTCAGCACGGTGCCGGGCCTCGGGTGCGAGCCGGAAGGCGTTCCGCCACCTCGAGGCCGGGCGGCCCAATGGGCCGGTCATACCTTTTTCGGGGCGCTTTGGCCCATTACGCCCGGCGGAGACCGCGGGGCTGTGTGGTGCGCAGCTCGAGGCAGTTGTTCTGTCAGAACTTTTAATGCTCAGTGGGGATTAAAAAACTGCAGTACGTTACCGGCGGCGGTGGCAGTTGAACGGTCGGGAAACGCGCCGGTTCGTGCGAAGGGGCGCTTGTTCCCGCCCGGTGTCTATAAAGAGGGCGAGGTAGGTGCGAGGAGGGGAGCGCCCGTTCCTGCTTTCTGCAAAAAGGAAAAACAAAAAAAGGAAAGCTCACAGCCGGCGAAGAGGACTCCTCGCTTCCTCGCCTCTCGCCTCGCCTCCTCGTTGGTCTTAGCGATGTCGTGGCCCCCGTGCTCAGCGGCGCCCAACCGCGTCCTCGGTTTAGAGAAGAAAGGGTTCCTCCCCCCGCGGGACGTGTCGCAGTGGAGGGTGCCAACGGGGGCTACGGAGAAATCGTCGTGCTCGCCTCCTTCTACGAGCGCGGATTCGGGCTCCCCCTCCATCCGTTCGTCCGTGGACTGCTGCATTTCTATGGGACGGAGGTGCACCACTTGAACCCGAATGGCGTCCTCCACATCGCGATCTTCATCACTCTGTGTGAGGCCTTCCTGGGGATTGAACCCCACTGGGGGCTCTGGAGGCACTTCTTCTTGGCGCGGCTGCCGTCAGACGCGGCCGCTCCCCTCCGCGGCGTTGCCGTTCAACTGCGTGGCGGCCGTAAGGCGGGCTACATCGATGTGAAGCTGCCGTCATCGAACCGGGGATGGCACAACAAGTGGTTCTACGCCCGGAACCCGGGTAGTAGCGCCCCGGTCTTCGCCGGCGAACTGCCCAAGGTGAGTCCCCAGTGGGGTTGGGGACCCGAAGCGAAGGACAAGAAGAGGGTGAAGATGGTCATCGAGCGGATCAGGGACCTGAAGGCGCGGGGCCTGACGGGCGATGTCGTCGTTCGCGCGTTCAACCCTTCAGGGATCGGGTGCACCCCATGTTCAGGTACGTCGAGACATCCGATCCCATGAGGATGTCCGAGGCGGAGCTCCCGGCGTCGGAGCTTTTAGCTCGGGTATCAGCGGTCGTCGGTGCGGGTGGCGTCCCTGCGCCGTTCTCGTCACAGAACCCGTCGAATTTGGTAGGTCGGGCGGCGACCCCTTTTCTGGTCCTTCTCCCTTAGCCTTCTGGGACTCATCCGAGCGTACCTTCGCAGGAGCTTGGAGGCATGGTTTCCCGGGCCTACTTGCCGGGAGAGAAAGAAGCGAGGGCCGCGGCGCGCGCTATCGCAGATGAACGTGACGCCGCCCGCCGGGCGCGGAGGGAGGAGAGGAGAAAAGCCGCAGCGGCGCGAAAGAAGGAGGAGCGCGCGGCCCGGGCCGCACGGGGCGAGGAGGTCTCCGACACGTCCTTGAGCGAGGGCAGCCTGGAGGTGTCCTCGAGCGAGAGCAGCGAAAACGCCAGGGGCGATTCGGGCGGCTCCGACGCGGGTTCCGGCCAAGGGGTTAGTGCCCTCGAGCCTCAAGAGGACGCTCCAAGTTCGGGGTTCCTCCTGAGGAAGCGGAGAGCCGTCACGCCCCTAGGCGGGGGTCCGACGAAAAGGGCACGTCGGCCACCGTGCATCCGCTCATCGCGGTAAGTGTCTCGCCTGTCTTTCGGCCCGCCCTCCGCTTGGGCTATCTTGTGTAGTTCCCGACGGGTTGTTGCGTGCCGGGTCTACTCGAGTGCGGAGGTGGTGTTAAGCCCGACCTCGAGAGCGAGGGGTCGTGTTTCTCCGCCCCGGCCGGTGGGGGCCGTGACGACGACCGTCCGGAGCGGGGGCCCTACAGGGACAGTCCCTACGGCGGGGCCGGTGGATGAGGAGGCGGTGCCGCCGCCGGGGGGCCCGATGAGTCCAATTTTCTCCGCGACACCTGTCGGGGGGACGAGGAGGTTCTTCCGCCTCCACCGCCGAGGGAACCGCCGGTCGGCGTGAGCCGACTGTCGGAGGAGGCCCTGCGACGGGCTCTTGAGGACGCACCAGCCGGAGTGGCCCCGGAGACGATCGAGGTCGGGTCGGACTCTCCAGGTTGGTCTCCGGAAGAGCGGGCCGCCGGGACGGCGTAGTCGGAGTCCGCCGCGGGGTCCTTTCCCGTGCTCACCTGGCCGGGCAGCGGCTCGTCCGGAGAGCCGTTGCTCGTCTTGGACAACGCGGCGGAGTACCGTGACTGGTTGGCCCTGGAAGAGGGCGAGAGGAACGTCGAGAACGAGATCGGCCGGATCCGCAAGGATCTTCTCCTCGCTCTCGAATCCTCTACCAGGGCACTAGGTTTCATCATTAGGGGAGCCCGTCCGGTCGAGTCGGTAAGGTCAAAAAAACCTTATCTTAGCGATTTTTTGAACGGGGCTGTGATTGACTGACCAGGTGGTTCCTTGCAGCGCCTGCAGGCTCGGGCGTCGGAGAAGTCAGCCTTCCTCTAGCGTATGGACGGTTGGAGGGAGGCCATCGAAGAGGAGCGCGACCGCTTCGAAACGATGTTGCGCGATGCTTAGGGAGCACTTGCCGCCGAGCAGGAGAAGGCCACCGTCACCGATCAGAGGCTGGACGAAGTCACCGGGTCCCTGCAGGAGGCTCGGCGGCTGGCACAGTCCCTGGGCGGCGAGTTGGCTGAGGCCAGGTCTTCCCTGGAGGAGGTCGAGAAAGCTAGGGCCTCCGCGGCTAGCGCAGAGGAGTCCGCTCGGTTGGAGGCAGCCCGCTTTCAGGACGAACGTGACTCGGCCCGGAGGGAGGCCGACCAATTACGCGCCGAGCGAGACTCCACTCAGGAGGAGTTAACGTCGGCAAAAGCGCTCGCCGAACGCGCAGCGTCCGACCAGGAGGCGCGTGCCAAGGCTGAAGAGGAACTCCACGCCATGGAGGCCTCCGCGGCTGGTGAGTTGTCCGACCCCTTGGTGGACGTTGCGATAGGCGTCTTCTGACGCGGTCTTGACCTTGCAGAGCTGTAAAGGAACCTCGGCAACACCTTGGAGTCGCGAAGGTTGGCGGCGGAGCAGCGGGACATGGTGGTCACATCGCAGGACGCAGCCCTGTCGGCTCAGCAGATAGCGGAGAGGGGGGCGACCGAGCTGATAGCCGAGCTGACGACCCTTCGGGGGGTCGGCCAGGCTGTCTGCGACCGGTTGCTAGGGCTCATCCAGGGCCCGAGCTCCCTTTCCTCCCTACTGGCCGGCGTGCCAGAGCATGTCGAAGCTTCGGTGCATGAGGTGGCGACGCTGGCGCCTCCACGGCGCTGGTCAATGCCATCTCCTACTACGATGGCATCGACCTTGAGACGGTTGGGAGCGGGATCGCCGGGAACCGGACCGACGAGGAAGTCGATAGGTTCGAATCCCAGGTCGACCCACACGCCCGGGAGATCGCCGAGAGGATTTCGCCGCAGAGTGTCCTCCACACCGAGCGGGGAGATGATTAGTTTTTTTTTCGTGTCCGTGGGGTGGTGAACTTTGTGTAATAATAATTCGTGGAAAGGGAAATTTCTGACCAGCCAGTGGTCATCTCGCTTGAGTAGTTCCTCCCTCCGCGAAGCGCATACTTTGTAGCCGTAGCCGCCGGGGCGTGGGCCGTAGCGTTCGGGTTAGGAAAGTTGCCTCAAGCGGGAACCGAGCGGCCGGTCGGATTACCGAACCGGACGAGTGCGCAAAAAAGAGTTGTGCTTGTGGCTGTACGGGGTGTTTCCAGCCGGCAGTGAATGGTTTTGGTCGGGTGCCGCCTTTTTTCCCACAGAGCGATACTTCGCGACCTTAGCCACTGGGGCGTGGGTCGTAGTGCTTGGGTCGAAAGGTTTTTACCGCGAAGCGGGATCGCTCGGTCAGCCGGAAACACCGACCCGGCCTGCAGAGGCACAAGTAGCCCCCGAGTGACGTACGGGTACTGGGCCTCAGTCGCCGTGCGCCGTTTTAAACTCTAAGGATGGGTAAAAAAGGGGAGATCGGAAAGAAAAGTGAGGGATAAGCGCGACTTAACTTCTTGGGCGGTCCGGTTTTTGGAAATGGCGCAGGCCGCTTCGAATTCCGCTCCCCGTAGTTACTCGATCCTCTTCGTGTCGCGCGCCTTGGGGTATAAAAGGAGGTGCGTCGAGACTTTTTGAGCCACGCTAGAACTTCTTTGCCAAGCTTCTCCACGTCACTATGGGGGACCGCTTCGCTGAACTTCTCAGGGAGTCCTCAGTGGACGCAGAGGAGGCCTGGCGGAGGATCGTGGCGAACGTGGAGGCCGGCGCCGTCGTCTGGGACGCTTGGCGGGTCAACGCCCTCATCGCGGCTGTGCCTCGCCTTCGGATGGTGAGGGCGCCGCTGATTGAGGTGCTGACTGAGTGGCGTCACGTGTCATTTGGCTGGATCAGCGCGCACCTGGAGGAGCGTCGCCGCGAGTGACGGGGAGCTCCGATCCGGGTGGGCTGCTTCCGCCGGTGGGGCTAGTGCCCCTTTATGTAAATAAAGAAATGAAAAGAAACCGCCACTTCGTTTCCTTCTTTGCTCGCTGGTTCTTCTTCTTCTTTTCCAACGGGCTTGTTTTTGTGAGATGTGCTTCGACAACCATAGCTTTTAGGGACCGCAAGGGGTCGGGCATAGGTCAGAGGCGGGTATTAGCGCGAGTTTGTGTGGGAGGGACGTACTCCCGACCGACTACCGGTCACATTGTATGCGCAATTTGTTCGACCCGTAGGGGACTACTTCAGGACCTCCGCCGCCAGGGCGCAGGTCATAGTGTTTGGGTTCGACAAAGTTACCGAGAGGAGGAACTGAACGCTCGATCGGATAACCGACCGACGCGATTTCTCGGTTTGGAGATGACGAGTACACATACCATGGGTACCCCCATCAGCCCGGAACCACGGACGGGCTGACCTCCTTAGAAGCCCAGTTCTGACGAAAGGTCCGTGGGCCGCGAAGAGTGGCCCTGGTCCTGTTTAGAGCCAGCCCCGGGCGGCCGGCAGACTCCGACCTCCTAGGTCGGAGCGTGCGGTCGGTCGGCTCCACTAGCGCTCGAGGGGCTAAGACCCGCGCTGGAGGAGGGCCAACTGCTCTGCGTGCGCGACATCCCCTGATGTCCGTACCAGGGTAGGCGGTCCCTTCCCGAGAATGTCAGAGGATGTGCCAAGAAGTCAAGCCCCGGTCCCATCGTCACTGACACATCACGGAGGAGAGCGCCCCCTCCCGAGGCCAAGCTGAGGTCAAATACAATTAACTGCCAGAGCTGACGTTCGTACGGAGCAGTGCGTCACCCTGTCAGCACGGCCGAAGACCCCCTGCTGCAGGACTACCAACCCAGCATGGGGATAGTCGGAGCCCGGTCGGACGACAAGACGGAAGACCAGACTCCAAGGCATATAGTACCCCTTCCTTTTTCTCTCCAAACTCCCGTGTAACCTGCCGCCTCCGGGTATATAAGGAGAAGCAGGGCTCCGGGGGGATGGCGATCAAAAAAGATAGAAAGCAAAAACCAATCAAGCACAAGGGAGATCGATCTATCGAACCGCTGTCTCATCTGTAACCCTTGGTTCGTCTCACGAAAATAATACATCCCAATGGCACGAACTGGAGTAGGGACATTCGGCCCGAACCAGTATAAACCCCTGACTTCCTGAGTCAACCATTCGAGGAGAGGGAGCGTGCGACCCCCACTAACCAAAAATTCGTATTGCCGGTCCATGAAACACCGATAGGAGACTTCTCGAGTAGTACATGGACAAGAGAGATCTTCTAAGGATAAAATCTTCTCAATTTCTCTATATTCCATGCGTTGGCGATGAGGTTATCCTCGACGTCCTTAAGACGAAAGGTTCCGGGTGTCGGGACCCGAATCTGCAAATCCGGACCCTCTGTGTATTCTGTACTAGTCCAGGATCACGCTAGTACACACAGTTAAACAGGGATGAAGTACCACAATCATACACAGCAGAATTAATAATAAAGTACTTCAAACATTAAATAAACTGGTTATAAGACCTTAAGGTCAACTTACAAAAAGTCTGCCACACAGGGCTTACAATAACAAAAGTGAATAATCAGAATGGAACAAAGAACGTCGGTGACACTCCATCGGTATGCCACAGGCAGCGACAAGGTTTAACTCCTAGATAAGCGCCTCCTCGCGGACCTTCTCCTCCTTTGAAGTTGTGGTCTTCTCCTCGGTGATGATTTTGTTGGAAGCAAGGGTGAGTATACAACATACTCAGCAAGTTATGCACAGAGGTGCAATCCTATTACTATATGCAGGGCTTCTTCCAAAGGAATGGCTTAAGTGGTTGTTTTGCCTCAAACAACATTTTGCTTTAATTAAATAACCTTAATAGATTCAAAAGCAGTAAAACCATATTATATAATAAGTTATCAATATCTTTTTAAACAATTCGGCTCAAAGCTCTAATTTACTTCAGCAGTTATCTCTGGCAGTCGGCCACCCATTTCCACATTATTTTAGAAAAATCTAACCCTTGACTGTAATCCCCGAGCGTTGTCCAGTTCCGTGGACTCGGCTATTCGAATAGATTTTTACACACTCTGTAGAGGTTATGCACTTTACCCACACGTCTGAGTCAAACACCACGAAGGCGAGTGACAGTAACAAAGCCTTTCCGAAACTTCCATCCTCGCATGCGTACCTCGATATTGTTCCCACTTTGTCCCTTCCCTTTTGCGGGCGGAAGTCTGAGGCCAACGTATACCGTTGAAGAGATGTAAGACCATTACGGTAAACACTACACCCTTCTTTCCACATTCATAGCTACAAGAACCACCGAGGTCTCACATGCTAAGACTTGAATCATACTCAACTAGGTCCGCCCCATTCTGAGACATGTGGTTGCATGATTGGCCCAGTTCAAAGGCTTGCAAGGTTAAGTCCTTAGGGTGACCGTGGCAAGACTACCCAAAGTTCACAAAACCAAATTCAATCAACATCTCTCCCATGTGCCACATCGCCCCCCCCCCCATTCATCACTTGCCACTTGCCACAGTCTAAACCATTTTCCCACCCGGTTTGATTATTGTGCAATACATGCCAACAATAATACCAGTTACCATGTAGAACCAAAAAGGTACCTACACTTCACATCATCACGTGGCAAGATTACACTGATTCCAAAATTCATTCCGTATATCATTAGTCAATATTATTTTGTCATTTGAAACACATTTCACGTAAGCATGGCTAAGCAACTATTCACGGTCTAGCCTCCCGTGTTGGCACAATATTAACATCCAACTAAATAAACCAACTTAAAGTGACAATGGATACATGGCATACAAATATTATCATCAAGGATGGAATTAACAATTAGGTTTATTAACTATTTTACCCAAATTAAATTAATTCATTTTAATCAACATAGCATGCATAATTTAAATCAAAATACATTTCAAAAACTAGGAGCAATATGGTCAAAGCACAACTTGCCTTCAAAGATCAGCTGGTTTTGGTCTAGATCTTGATCTTGAGCTTGTTCCTCGAAATCAACTCCCTCACACTGATTCGACGTCTCACGCTGTGACTAAAGAACCAAATAAACACGCAAATCAACATACATCACACATTCAGAAAATGCTACAAATCAAACTAGGTTTTAATTTCATGAAAGCTTCCGGATAATTAGTTTGGCATTTTCTAGGATTTATAAAATTTATTTGGACAGTTTTGGACGTATAGTTTGCAAGTTACAAAGCTCGTAAGTTTGGACTTTCCGCGAATAATTTAACAGTATAGATTTAATTATAAATTTTCATAAAAATTACTGTAGAAAGGTATTAATTTATACTAATTAACAAAATTTGTTGTAAGTGATTCGGACTTAGAACGAATTTATAGTGAAAAAGACAAATTTCGCAAATTTGAAGAAGAGACACGTACAAATGACTTTCTATTCTTCACTGCATGGCACTATTCCACGTTGTATACATGTATTCTGTAATCTTGTTGAATCGGCTGGCTACGTGAGGGAATAAATCGAATAGAACACCACAATATATATGTATATAGTTCTGTTCGACTAGAACACATGAGGAACCGAAACAACAGTATAAATTGCATATTTAAATATGTATTCTTCCTAATATGACCGTATACTCGCATATAGAAAATTTATACTTGCGAACCGGCCGAATACACCTATGCAGACCCGACGAATAAATCCACACGTATACATACTGCTAGCATCTAATAACAGAGAGTACCGAAACAATATGCTACGATATATATTTACATGCATAGCAACCGAATATATCTACGCGCGGCTATATCTACACGTGAATCGACCAAGTATACTACACGTAGACATGTATAGGCGTAGGCTATAGAATACATCCGCCTAACCTATACGTATATATACTAACATATATATACACGTCGACAGGATCAACCGATCAATAGAGGTAGAGTGCGCGCCAAAGAAATAAAAAGGTACCGATCGACGACGGGCAGTAGCGCGGATCGTCGACGCGGAAGAAGGCGAGGCCGGAGAGTGCGCTGGCGGCGACAGCGTTAACGGGGCGGCAACGACGGTGGCGGCGGCCGTGGCGACGATGTCCAGCGGCGACGGCGATGAGACGGCGGCGACGGCGATGAGACGGCGGCGACGACGATGATCAACGGCAACAGCGACAACGGCGACGATGTAGACGTTGGCGGCGCACCCGGCGGCAACAACAACGGCAGTGATGGCGGCGGCAGCGGCGACTGGGATGGTGAGTGCAGCCAAACCAGGAAAAAAGGAGATGGAGTAACGTGAAAAGGTGAGGAGAGAATGGAAAATAGATGAAGGTGTTGACGTGAAGACTAAATGGAAACAACTGGGAATGGAGAAGCGTACAGGAAGCAGAGAAATGGTACCGGCTGGAAAGTTTGGAAACGGCTGGCGTTACCGGTTTTGGCATTGGAATTGGAACGGCTAGAAGGATTAATGGAATGACTACGACGCTTCAATGGAAAAGAAACCGGCCGGCCTCCACGTTTCATGCATGGGACTCGTAATGCTTCATGCATGGAGGGAGGAAAAAAAATTATGAAACCGGCCAGAACGTTTCATTGAAATTAATGCCTCCACGCAATATACAAGTATACATGCTAAAACAATATTGTGAATGACCCCACGTGATAAACATATACATGCATGCTAACACGTTTTAGAAAAAAAATAGCTAAAAGGTTCCAGGGATCCTGAAAATTTCCTCTAAAATACTAGGAACTGAGTAGAGCTTAACAAAGCTGGTTTCGCGATTTTTCGACGTGTAAATTTTTCGCAGAAATTCTTTTAGTGAAACAGACACATGTACAGGTTTTCGTAAAATCAACGACTCAAGTTATAAAACATGTTTTTCGAAAATATTTGAAGCGAACACTCCCGTCTACTAACTATCTTAATTATCGACAAAATTTTAGATTTTATGCTTATTCGAAAATGCCTGATCTTTCTTTAATATGATTAGTTCAATAGACTTCCATCCGAATTAACAGCGAGAACTTTAAATAATTTCTAAAAAAAAAATCAAATAAACCCAGAAACACACTAAATAAATTAAAAGCAAATTTTGGGATGTTACACCGGGTCGGAGGACCTCTGTGACGGTGAAAGGGCCTTCCCAGGGCGGAGAGAGCTTGTGTCTGTCCTTGCTGAACTGGACTTGGCGCAGAACCAAATCGTCGACGTTGAACGACCGGCCGCGAACCAGGCGACTGTGGTACCGCCGTAGTGTCTGCTGGTATTTGGCTGATCGCAGGACGGCGATGTCTCGTACTTCGTCGAGTTGGTCGAGGGCATCTTGTTGTGCTTCCGACTTCCGCGCGTCGTCGTAGGCTTCTACTCTTGGAGCGCCATACTCCAAGTCGGTCGGGAGGACGGCCTCCGCTCCGAACACCAGGAAGAACGGCGTGAATCCGGTCGACCGGGTTGGCGTGGTCCGCAGACTCCAAAGAACAGGGGGCAGCTCGGCCGCCCACTGCCCCGCGAATTTCTTCAGGCGACTGAAGATTCGTGGCTTGAGTGTTGGGGTGACTGGTAGGCTACGCGAGAATAAAATCAAAATTTCTACCGTGAACACCCAAGATCACATGCAAGTAAAGTATCACAGATCGTTACCCTTGACGCGCAGATGCAGCGGAAGCAGATTCACGCGCGTTGAGGAAGTATTCGATCACCTCCCGATCAGCACCGAGTCGTCGCCGATCTCTTCCGAATGGTCATCGATCTCGTCCGAGTGGTCACCGACCTCGTCCGAGTGGTCACCGACCTCGTCCGAGTGGTCGCCGACTTGCGTAGGGTTGATGGTGGAAGGTCGCCGACCAGCGCGTCCGCGAGCGGCAGCGCATCTACTGGTATCCACACGTACCAAGCAGGAACGCCGTGCGGGGTGTGCTAGCACCTTGCCACACAGCTAGGGTTTCTGGGGAGCAGGAGGGACGCACGGTGGCTGAAAGTGGTGAGGGTTCTGATCCGTCGTCATGCACTGTCCCTGGCCTCTCCTTTTATAGACACGCTAGTGGGCTGAAGCCCGCTAGGTTTCCACCTCCAACGCGGATCCTATCCACGCACAAACCCGTTAAACTATTCCAACTCGTTAAGTGTGTGACCCGTTAGGTTCAGTGCAAGTCGGACATGAATTCGGAAACCCGTTTCCAATTCATTGATCAACAGCGGCACCTAGCAGTACGTATTGACCCCCGAATGCACAGAATCAATATTCGGCTGAACCTTGATACACTCACATACCGATCCCTTTGCCTCACGATACCAGTCAAGCTCAAGGCGAGATGCGAGCCACCCTTGTTGATAGCTCGACCACTTCACTCGACAGTGTGATGGATACAAACCATGACTAACTCCTTAGTCATATTAGCACGGCCGTGCGCTTTCCCTATCCATCCACACGAGGGGCCCAGAGATATCTCTCCCGTTATATATCTAGGAGGGGCAAATCCCATCTTGACCATCACACCCTTGGCGATGTATCGTGGCATACCCAGTATTCATCTTTATGACTACCCTGTTACGGTATAGCGTTTGATGATACCAAAGCATACAAGTCTACATGCTAGGCATCCATGACGATCTCAGGTCTAAGGACCATATAGGCGTACCACTCGAGACTATACGCTGATGGCGCTATGATAGATAACAACTCACAGCGTCTCGGAGTGGGTCTTGTCCGACTACCCATGTTCTCCAACATGTGTCCACATTTATTGGTTCGATATCTCCATATCTATGGTATGTGAAACATTACCATCAACCAGTAAATGTGCTGATCAAATCATCGCCGCTCCTCGTAATGATATGGATTAGGGACCCGTTTAGAATAATGTCACTTGACAATATGTTTCACAATCAGATCGTATCCAATGAATAAAGTCGTGACATATATTCTGGGAACCGATAAATAAACTTATCATAATTACATGAACAAAGGTGTATTACAATCATCACAATGATTGATCTAGGGCATATTCCCTTCAATCTCCCACTTGCACTAGAGTCAATCATATAGGTACCGAATACCCATTGCTCTTGTGTGCGCCTCATGCTTTGGTTGTGGAAGGGGCTTTGTCAACGGATCAACCACATTTAGATCCGTGTGCACTTTGCTTATCTTCACATCACCTCTCTCAATGATCTCCCGGATCAGGTGGTATCGCCTGAGTATATGTTTAGATTTTTGGTGAGACCTAGGCTCCTTTGCTTGTGCAATGGCACCACTATTGTCACAATAGAGGTCCACTGGACAGGATGCACTAGCGACCACGCCCAACTCAGAAACAAATTTCTTGATCCAAACTGCTTCCTTCTTTGCTTGAAAGGCTGCAATGTACTCGGCCTCCGTTGTGGAATCAACTCTTGTCTCTTGCTTGGAACTTTTCCAGCTCAACGCCCCACCATTGAGACAAAATACAAACCCGGATTGCGATCGCGAATCATCTTTGTCGGTTTGGAAGCTAGCATCGGTGTAACCCTTTACGACGAGCTCCTCCTCTCCTCTAAAAACCAAGAACATCTCCTTAGTCCTTCATAAGTATTTAAGGATGTTCTTCTGACCACCCAAAGTGACTATCACGAGGATTTGATTGGTACACCCGTGACACTCAGAGCATATGACACATCTCGGGCGCTGCAGACACAAAGATGGCATACATGATGGATCCAATAGTGAGCGTATGGAATCCGACTCATTCTCTCTTGCTCATCGGTGTCAAAGCACCTTTGAGTCTTGCTAAGACTTACACCATGTGACATTGGTAAGAAACCTTTCTTGGAATCATACATGTTGAACCGTTTCAGTATCTTGTCAATGTACGTATTTTGGCTCAATCCAATTAGCCTTTTTGATCTATCTCTATAGATCTTTATGCCCAAAATATATGCTGCATCTCCCAAGTCTTTCATCGAGAAACTCTTTCTCAGATAATATTGTGCAGCATCTAACATCGGAATATCATTTTCGATCAATAGTATGTCATCCACATACAAGACCAGAAATACAAGTGCGCTCCCACTAGCCTTCTTGTAAATACAAGGCTCTTCCTCATTTTTGATGAACCCAAACTGTTTGATCACTTCATCAAAACGAAGGTTCCAACTCCAAGATGCTTGCTTCAGTCCATAAATGGACTTCCTAAGCTTGCATACCTTGCCAGCATTAGTAGGATCGACAAAACCCTCGGGTTGTACCATGTACACGTCTTCTCTTAGGTTTCCATTTAGGAAAGCTGTTTTGACATCCATTTGCCGAATCTCATAATCATGATATGCGGCAATTGCTAGCATGATCCGGATAGACTTTACCATGGCGACTGGTGAATAAGTTTCATCATAGTCCACACCATGAATCTGCTTATACCCTTTTGCCACCAATCGTGCCTTAAAAATGTGAACATTTCCATCGGCGTCTATTTTCTTCTTAAAGACCCATTTGCACTCGATAGTTTTTACACCATCAGGCAGATCAACCAAGTTCCAAACTTGATTATCATACATGGACTTTAACTCGGATCTCATGGCCTCCAGCCATTTCTCAAAGTCTGGGCCCACCATAGCTTCCTCATAGTCCTTGGGCTCATCATTTTCCAATAATAACACATCGCGTTGCTCCGTCATGAGGAACATGAACCTCTCAGGAGCGCGGCTTGCCTATGAGGACCTCCGTGGGGCTAGCGCCTCATCAACAGGTTCAACAACACATTGCTCATCCTGATGAGGACTAGCTGGAGCTGAGACATTTTCAGGTATTTCTCGAACTTCTTCGAGTTGCACCTTGCTCCCACTAGCTCTTTTGGAAAACTCATTCTCCAAAAAGACACCAGTCCGGGCGACAAACATTTTGCCTTCTTCCCGGTTATAAAAATAATACCCTTTGGTTTCCCTTGGGTACCCCACAAAGAAGCATTTGTCCGACTTGGCGTGAAGCTTATCAGACGTCATACGTTTTACATAAGCCTCACAGCCCCAAACTTTAAGATAAGACAAGTCTGGACACTTCCCTTTCCATATCTCATATGGTGTCTTATCAACGGATTTAGATGGAACCCTATTCAGTGTGAATGCAGCTGTTTCTAGAGCGTGTCCCCAAAATGACAATGGAAGATCGACTTGACTCATCATAGACCATACCATGTCCAACAAAGTCCGGTTCCTCCGTTCGGATACCCCATTCCACTGAGGTGTCCCGGGCGGAGTCAATTGTGGAACAATTCCACAACTCTTTAGATGATCATTAAACTCTTGGCTCAAATATTCACCTCCACGGTCAGACCGTAGAAATTTAATTTTCTTGTCCAAATGATTTTCTACTTCATTCTGAAACTCTTTGAACTTTTCAAAAGATTCAGACTTATGCCTCATTAGATAGATATAGCCATATCTACTAAAGTCATCGGTGAAAGTGATGAAGTACTGATAACCACCTCTGGCCATTGACCTCATTGGTCCACATACATCAGTATGTATGAGAGCCAACAACTCGCGCATTCTCTCACTTGTGCTAGTGAAAGGTGCCTTTGTCATCTTGCCAAGTAAACAAGACTCGCATGTTTCAAAAGACTCCAAATCTAATGAACCAAGAAGACCATCTTTATGGAGCTTCTCCATGCGTCTTTTATTTATATGGCCCAAGCGACAATGCCATAAATAAGTGGAATTAGTATCATTTGTTTTGAGTTTTTTAACATTAACATTATTTATAGAAGCATTACCAAGATCTAGCACATACAGTCCATTCACCAATGGACAGTTACCATAGAGCAAGCCTTTGAAATAAATAGAACAATTTCGGTTCTTTATTACAAAATCATAACCATCTTCCTCTAAACAAGAAGAAGAGATAATGTTCTTACTCAAGGCAGGAATGTAATAACAATTATTCAATTCCATGACTAAACCAGAAGGTAACGACAATGGATAGACGCCGACGGCCCTTGCAGCAACCATTGCTCCATTGCCGACGCGAATTTCCAATTCGCCAATCTTGCAATCTCTAGTCCTTCTTAACCCCTGAAACGATTTGCAAATATGAATCATTGATCCGGTATCAAATACCCAAGACTCGGTAGGACAAGTTGCAAGATTAACTTCTATAACATTAATACCTGAAGTAGAAGGAACCTTTCCTTTCTTTTTGTCGTCCAGGTACTTTGGACAGTTTCTCTTCCAGTGCCCACTACCCTTGCAGTAGTGACATTTATCAGAAGCATTAGGGCCAACCTTTGGCCTTTCTTTAGGCTTTGGTTTTGGGTCTTGGATCTTATCCTCACCATTACTTGTAGCCTTGCGCTTCCTTTTCTTATCCTTTTGAATCATCATCACATGATTTGTGCCTTTCTTTATGCTCTCTTCCGCAGTTTTCAGCATTCCATGTAGTTCGGTCAGATTCTTCTCCAGGCTGTTCATATGAAAGTTCAAAATGAACGGCTCAAAGCTCCTTGAGGAAGCGGCGGAGAATCACATCTGTGGCCAACTCATTCTGCAACGAAAATCCGAGCTTCTCCAGGCTCTCAATGTAACCAATCAGCTTGATTACATGAGGGCTAACAGGAGCACCCTCAGCCAGTTTGCACGCAAACAATGCTTTAGATATCGAATATCTTTCAGCCCTTGCTTGGTTCTCAAACATGCCCTTGAGACCTACAATCATAGTGTAGGCATCGGCGTGCTCATATTGCTTTTGGAGCTCAGAGTTCATTGTGGCAAGCATGAGGCGGTGGCGTCTAGGGCGTCGTTAGTGTGCTTCTCATAAGCACGCTTATCAGCAGCGGATGCATTTTCAGGCAATTCATCAGGATATGGACCGTCTAGAACATATTCCTTCTTTTCAGCCTTGAGAACAATTCTCAAGTTACGATACCAATCCATAAAATTCGTCCCAGAGAGTTTTTCCCTCTCCAGAATCGACCGCAAGTTAAAACCAGTGTTTGCATTGACAGCGTTTGGTGCCATCTACAACATAAATAAGCAAAATTTCAGCACTATGTTTATGTTAATCTCTTATTAAACAATTTCAATAAAAGATGCTTCCATTAAGATCACTTTCCCTCTGGTAATCTCCATGGAACAAGATCCATGGTCACTGCGGTTCGGGTAAGGATTTGTCAATACCACTTGAACCCATGACATAGGTAGGCAACATCTTGCCAATCACATCATATGTGACTCTTGCTTGTTGGGGTGGCATCATATGCCCCGGCGCCCAACACTGATGCCCCGAAGTCCCAAATCCTATTTGGATGACTTCGTTAAGCAAACCAATACTATGCTTGTGAGTGCACGGGCTAGGCTACACTCACTCTATTGTACAAGTAAGAGGGTGGCGTTCCTGACTTGTCAAGATCTTATCCACAAACGTACAAGACAATAGACGCAGCTATTGAAAAAGGGCATCTTACTCTTAATTTTTCGAGGGAAACTATTCAATCAGGTTAACATATTCACCACATATGACGTGAAAGAATAGCAATGCAAGGTAAATCATCACAGGCAATCAGATAGACTGTGAACTAGTATGGCCCATGACGTGGTGATCTCCATCCTCCACGACCATCCTTGCACAGCTGGGTCATCTGGATTGAAGCCTCCAAGAACATGTACTAAACTACTACATCTAGCAGCTAGTAGCAAAATTACATGAGGATTCAAGGCATCACATGCCGGCACGCAGGCCGTTATACAATAATAGGACAGCCCACAGCTGCAATTAACCATGACATGCAGGCCATGAAATTACAATCATGCATCACATACATAAAGGGTCCATACTGTTCACAACATACCCTGCAAAAACAAGTTAGGCGCTGGATCGAATCTAGCGCGCAGGAAGTGAACAAATTTTAATTTATGGGCGCTATGCTGACTATCACGGCGGTCCCGCTATGGAAATTTTCGGGGTACATAGATCGTATCTATGAAAACGCTATGGAAATTCAATCGGATTGATCTCATCAAGCCGATTCCGAGCCATCAGAATGCCTCAGTTTCCATAGGATCGATCTTCATCGATCCATCGCGCGAGGTCCCCTTGAGAGGGCGGCGACCACACCGATCTCGATCTGTTGGCTCGATCTGTTCGGCGCTTGCTACTACCCCGATGGTGTTACCAGCCGGTAGGGGTAATGCATGGCATGAATCTGAAACGAGCACGAACTAATCTTTTTTATCGTGTAGAGCCACAAACTCATACCTCATACTTCCCCGATACCGATTGATCTAATCAACCCGTGATAAACACAACAGCACATCGACATGTGCGCATGATCCAGATCCAAAACTACACATGATCGGCTCTGATACCACTGTTGGGGTGACTGGTAGGCTACGCGAGCATAAAATCAAAATTTCTACCGTGAACACCCAAGATCACATGCAAGTAAAGTATCACAGATCGTTACCCTTGACGCGTAGATGCAGCGGAAGCAGATTCACGTGCGTTGAGGAAGTAGTCGATCACCTCCCGATCAGCACCAAGTCGTCGCCGATCTCGTCCGAGTGGTCGCCGACTTGCGCAGGGTCGATGGTGGAAGGTCGCCGACCAGCGCGTCCGCGAGCGGCAGCGCATCTACCGGTATCCACACGTACCGAGCAGGAACGTCGTGCGGGGTGTGCTAGCACCTAGCCACACAGCTAGGGTTTCTGGGGAGCAGGAGGGACGCACGGCGGCTGAACGTGGTGAGGGTTCTGATCCGTCGTCATGCACTGTCCCTGGCCTCTCCTTTTATAGACACGCTAGTGGGCCGAAGCCCGCTAGGTTTCCACCTCCAACGCGGATCCTATCCACGCACAAACTCGTTAAACTATTCCAACTCGTTAAGTGTGTGACCCGTTAGGTTCAGTGCAAGTCGGACATGAATTCGGAAACCCGTTTCCAATTCATTGATCAACAGCGGCACCTAGCAGTACGTATTGACCCCCGAATGCACAGAATCAATATTCGGCTGAACCTTGATACACTCACATACCGATCCCTTTGCCTCACGATACCAGTCAAACTCAAGGCGAGATGCGCGCCACCCTTGTTGATAGCTCGACCACTTCACTCGACAGTGTGATGGATACAAACCATGACTAACTCCTTAGTCATATTAGCACGGCCGTGCGCTTTCCCTATCCATCCACACGAGGGGCCCAGAGATATCTCTCCCGTTATATATCTAGGAGGGGCAAATCCCATCTTGACCATCACACCCTTGGCGATGTATCGTGGCATACCCAGTATTCATCTTTATGACTACCCTGTTACGGTATAGCGTTTGATGATACCAAAGCATACAAGTCTACATGCTAGGCATCCATGACGATCTCAGGTCTAAGGACCATATAGGCGTACCACTCGAGACTATACGCTGATGGCGCTATGATAGATAACAACTCACAGCGTCTCGGAGTGGGTCTTGTCCGACTACCCATGTTCTCCAACATGTGTCCACATTTATTGGTTCGATATCTCCATATCTATGGTATGTGAAACATTACCATCAACCAGTAAATGTGCTGATCAAATCACCACCGCTCCTCGTAATGATATGGATTAGAGACCCGTTTAGAATAATGTCACTTGACAATATGTTTCACAATCAGATTGTATCCAATGAATAAAGTCGTGACATATATTCAGGGAACCAGTAAACAAAGTTATCATAATTACATGAACAAAGACGTATTACAATCATCACAATGATTGATCTAGGGCATATTCCCTTCATTGAGCCCTTGGAGAATCATGCCGTTGGCTCGCTCGGCCTGGCCATTGGCACGAGGGTGCGCAACCGCTGCCCAGTCGACGCGGATGTTGAAGTCATCGCAGAATTCGAGGAACTCCTTCCCCGTGAATTGCGTCCCGTTGTCGGTGATGATGGAGTTCGGGACCCCAAAGCGGTAGACGATGTCGCGAAAGAAGCTCGCCGCCTGCGCGGAGGTGATGGTCGCGAGCGGCTTGGCCTCTATCCACTTTGTGAACTTGCCTATGACGATGAGCAGGTGAGTGAAACCCCCGGGCGCCTTTCTGAAGGGTCCGACAAGATCGAGCCCCCAGACCGCGAAGGGCCACGTGATGGGGATCGTCTGCAGGACTTGTGCCGGGAGGTGCGTTTGCCTGGTGAAGAACTGGCGGCCTTCGCAAGTAGAAGCCACAACGGTCGGCCAGTAGAAGCCTTGCCGGAAGGCTTTTCCTACCAAGGACCGTGGCGCGGCATGGTGTCCGCAGACCTCGCCGTGGACGCCGACCAGCAGGTGTCTCCCTTGGTTGGCCGGGATGCACTTCTGGAGGATCCCGGAGGGGCTCTTCTTATAGAGGTTCTTCTCGACCAGGACGAAGGACTTGACCCGCCGAGCGAGGCGCCGAGCCTCGGTGGGGTCGACGGGGAGCGATCCGTTTGTCAACCGGTCGATGAAGAGTTGCCTCCAGTCGGACTCAACGTTTAGCACACTACGGTCCGACCCTGGGGGTTCCGCGTCTGGCCAAACGTCGGTCGGAGCGTTTGCTTTTAGGGGGTCGGCTCCGCCCTCGATCGTCGAGTCCAGCCGGATGGATGGCTTGTGGAGGTTGGAGACGAAGACTCCAGGGGGGACCAGGCCTTTGCTAGAGGAGAGGCTAGCGAGGGAATCGGTTTCACCATTGTAGCGTCGGTAGCTATGGTGAAGCTCGAATCCTTTGAATCTTTCCTCGAGCTTGCGGACCTCCAAGCAATAGGCCGCCATACGGGCGTCGCGAGGCTCCGTGGCCTTCATCACTTGGTCGACGACCAGCTTGGAGTCACTGTGAACGTTGAGTCGCCGAGCACCGAGGTCGGCGGCGATCCGGAGGCCATTGACAAGGGCCTCGTATTCGGCGACATTGTTGGTCGTGTCGAAAAGTAGTCGGATGGCGTACAGAAGCTTGTTGCCGAGAGGGGAGACGATGACGACCCCTGCGCCGGCCCTGTTCTTGGTGTAGGACCCGTCGAAGTACATCGTCCAGTACTCGGGGTCCTCGATCGCTGGCGGAACTTGGGCCTCGGTCCACTCGACGAAGAAGTCAGCCAAGACCTGCGACTTGATCACCATCCTGGGGGCGTACGATATGTCAAGGCCATTGAGCTCGAGAGCCCATTTGGCGATCCTTCCGGTGGCGTCGCGGTTGTGGACGATTTCTCCGAGGGGCGACGAGGTCACCACGGAGATGGGGTGCCGGTCGAAGTAGTGGACCAGCTTCCTCTTCGTTATAAGCACTGAATACAACAGCTTCTGTACCTGCGGGTACCGAACCTTTGTTTCGGAGAGTACTTCGCTGACGAAGTAGACCGGCCTCTGCACCTTGAAGACGCGGCCTTCCTCCGTTCGCTCCACGACAAGCGCCGCGCTGACGACTTGGGTTGTGGCGGCGATGTAGAGGAGCAACGGCTCTTGTGGTGCCGGGGCGACCAATACTGGAGGCGAGGTCAAGAATGCCTTCAGTCGACTGAGGGCTTCCTAAGCTTCTTAGGTCTAGCAGAAACGATCGGATTTCTTTAGTAGCTTGTAAAGTGGCATCCCGCGCTCGCCGAGGCGAGACACGAAGCGGCTCAGAGCCGCGAGACACCCCGTCAGCCTCTGGACCCCCTTCAGGTCATTGATCGACCCCATCCTCATGATGGCAGAGATCTTGTCGCGGTTGGCTTCGATGCCACGTTCGGAGACGATGAAACCGAGCAGCTTGCCCTTCGGGACCCCAAAAACGCACTTCTCGGGGTTGAGTTTTATGCGAAACCGCCGAAGGTTCGCAAAGGTCTCCTCCAGGTCGGTGATGAGGTCGTCGGTCTTCCTTGTCTTGACAACGATGTCATCGACGTATGCTTCGATGTTACGGCCTATCTGGTCGGAGAAACACGCTTACATACATCGCTGGTATGTAGCGCCTGCGTTCTTCAGGCCAAACGGCATCGTGACGTAACAGTACGAGCCATACGACGTGATGAAGGAAGTCGCGAGCTGGTCGGATTCCTTCATCGCGATATGGTGGTAGCCCGAGTAGGCATCCAAAAAAGAAAGGGACTCACACCCGGCGGTGGAGTCCACAACTTGGTCAATACGAGGCAATGGGAACGGGTCTTTTGGACAGGCCTTATTGAGGCTTATATAGTCATCACACATTCTCCATTGCCCGGGCTTCTTCTTTACAAGAACGGGATTGGCGAGCCACTCAGGGTGGCGCACCTCCCTTACAAAGCCAGCGGCCAAAAGTTTGGCGATTTCTTCCCCAATGGTCTTGCGCTTTTCTTCGTCGAAGCGGCGCAGGCATTGGGCGACCGGTCTGGAGCCCAATCGGATGTTTAAGGAGTGCTCGGCGGCTTTCTTTGGGATTCCTGGTATGTCCGAGGGTCTCCAGGCGGAGACGTCCCGGTTTGCTCGGAGGAAGTCGACGAGCGCGCTTTCCTATTTGGCAGGGAGAGCAGCCCTGACCCATACCGTCTTGGCGGGATCCTCGGGATCGACCGTGACCTCCTTCGCGTCCTTCGTGGACTTGAAGGAGCTTGGCCCTGACTTACAGGACTCGAGGGCGGACTCGGGGGTCCTTCCTTGGAAGCGAGCGAGCTCGGCGGACGCGACGACCGCTGAGGCTAGCTCGTAACTACTCTGCTCGCAGTTGTAAGCGAGCTGAAAAGATGAGGCCACGGTGATAACGCCCTTGTGGCCCCGGCATCTTCAGCTTGAGGTAGGTGTAGTTGGGGATCGCTATGAACTTCGCGCATGGCCTCCCCAGGATGGCGTGGTAGGAGCCGGGAAAATCCACGACCTCAAAAGTGAGGCCCTCGGTGCGGAAGTTGTCTGGGCTCCCGAAGGTGACGGGTAGGCTGACCTGCCCGAGTGGATGGGCCTGTTGGCCAGGGATGACGCTGTGGAAAGGCACCTTGCTCGACCGAAGGGCGGGGCGAGGGATTCCCAGGGCGTCCAAGGTCTCAACATACATGATGTTGAGGCCGCTACCGCCGTCCATGAACACATTGGTCAGGCATTTCGTCCCCACGATGGGGTCGACGACGAGCGGGTAACGTCCCGGATGCGAGACGTGGTCAGGGTGGTCGGTCCGATCAAAGGCGATTGGGCACTCCGACCACCGCAGGTAGCTGGGCACGGCGGAGATTACCGTGTGGACTTCCCGGTAGGTGAGCTTCAATCGACGCTTATCGGCGTAGCACGCTGCCCCACCGAAGATCATGAGGCAACCGTTGAGCTGTGGAAACTCGTCGGCCGTCTCATCTCCCTTTGTTCCGGTGTCGGACGCCGGGTCGCGCTTCTTCCCCTTGCCCCGCGACGTCGTGCGGTTCCCGGAGAGAAAACGTTTCAGGACCTCACAGTCCCGGTATTTGTGTTTGACGGGATAGGTGTGGTTCAGGCACGGATTATCCATCAACTTCTCGAAGTGGTCAGGCGCCTACCGAGCCTGTTGCTTGGCAGGGCGGTCGGCAGCGGCGATCATGCGGTCTTCACGGGCCTGCTTCCCCTTCCATTTCCTTTTGTCGGAGCGGTCGGAAGGGGCGCCGGCCTCAGGGCCGGACGCTTGGTGGGCCACCTTCCTCTCGAAGATGGCCCCACTGCCTCCTCGCCGGAGGCGTGGTTGGTGGCGATGTTGAGGAGCTCCTTGGTAGTCCGGGGCTTGGCGCAGCCCAGCTTGTGGACCAGAGCCTCACAGGTGGTGCCGTAGATTAACGCCCCGATGACGTCGGCGTCGCGAATGCCGGGGAGCTCGTTGCACTGCTGGGAGAAGCGGCGAATGTTGTCCCGGAGGGTCTCCCCGGCTGCTGCTTGCAGCTCTTTTAGTCCCAGGAGTTGCCAGGGCGTTTGTATGTACCCTGGAAGTTTCCGACGAAGAGGTTCGTCAGGTCGGCCCAACCCCCGATAGTGTCCGCGGGCAGGTACTCGAGCCAGGCTCGGGCAGAGTCTGCGAGGTAGATGGGGAGGTACTGGATGATGAAGAAATCATCTGTCGCTCCCCCCGCCCGGCAGGCGAGCCGGTAATCCTCTAGCCAAACACTAGGGTTCGTCGCCCCTGAGTATTTGGCTATATTGGCTGGGGCCCGGAACCTGACTGGGAAACCGGCGTTGCGGATGGCGCGGGTGAACGCCCTCAGTGTGGCCTCGGGAGGGGGCGCTCTCCTCCGTGACGTGTCAGGATGACGGGACCGGGGCTTGACTTCTTGGCGAGTCCTCTGACATCCTCGGGAAGGGACCGCCTACCCTGGTACGGACGTCATGGGATGTCGCGCGCACAGGGCAGTTGGTCGAGATGTCGGTCTGAGGGCTTGACCCCGCTAGTGAAGCCGGCCGGCGGTACGGTCGACCACGTGTTCGACCTAAGGGGTCGAACTCAACGCCCAAAGCTGGTCCGAATCAGGGCTAGATCCCCTCTTTATGGCCCACGGGCCCTTCGCCAGAGCTGGGCTTCTAAAGAGGGCAGCCTGTTCGTGGTTCCGGGCTGATGGGGGTACCCATGGTATGTGTACTCGTCAGTTATGTTTTAGGTTTGTGGAAAGTCCCGCCTAGCCAATTAAGGACCAGTCTGAGTTTCGCTGAATGTAAAGCCTAACCATACTACCACTAGTCTGGAATGGGACATATCTGGCTAGCCATATTAGGTCATATCATGGACGGTCATGCCATATGGGGGTAGTGATGTGGTGAAAGCGTGAGGCTGTCACTCTGGCGCAAGAGGAGGCTTTTGAATAGAGGGATTCTTTCAGCGGTGAAACCTTAACGGGTATGACTACATGTATGAATTATTATAGGGGCCTTGTCATAATTTTCTCTGTCACTCTCCAAAGGAAGTGTGCTGACATTAGGGTAATATTATGTCTTGTGGGTAAAGTTGTACAACCTCTGCAGAGTGTCAAACTAATCGATTAGTCGCGTCCGCGGTTATGGGCATGCCGAGCAAGCCATTCTCACTTTGGTAAATTAAAATTTGGTTTCCAAGAATAATATTGGATGGAGGGAGTCCATCATAGGTAAAACTTAGACAATTCCAGGAGAGATTCCCGAGTCAAAGAAAAATGCGTAGATTTGAGTTTCCTTATAAATTACGCCATTTAAAATTGTTTAAAAGGTTTAGTAAACTGTTGCTTTATGCTTAAATGAATCATATAGCCGTCCTTTGTTGCCCTTATATTTATATTGCATTTTATGTGTGATTTGTTGAGTACGCTAGTACTCACCCTTGCTTAATTCACTGCTTCAGAGAAGGAGTACCACGATGGTGAGGACCAGTTGGACTAGGCCGTGCCCCCAGTTGATTGCCTGTGGCAAATTAACTAGGCTCTATTTATTGTTCTTCATTCCCGCTGCTTTTATTTAGTCGTTTATTTATTTGTCGGTCTGCGTGATATTTCATTTGTAACTCTGAATAATTATTAATAACAAAGAACAACATATATGCTATGGTTTCAGTTGTACTGTCTGTGCTAGTATTTCCTGAACTGATACAGAATACACATAGAATTTCGGGGTTGTTTTTTTGGGGTCCGACAAACAATGATCTCTCTTTGGTTTGCAGCTTTTTGTTTCGTTTTCATCAGGCTCTTTGCTTTGCAGGAATTTTGTAGGTTTAGTGGAGTAATTAAATTCATACGGGATTTGGTACTATTCGCCCATTTGAAACCGATGATTAATTAGGACATAGAAAAAATGGAGAAAATTTTCGTTTGCCATTGATTTCATCGGAAAACCATAAGAACTAGGGCGCTATATATACTAGGGCGGATAGACTGGAATACTTCGAATGAGGATCAAATCAGACGTATATGTTGTTGAGGCGGATGATTATTTCTGAAAATTTCAATTTATTTTCGGCTATAGAGGCTGTAATAGACATCTCAATTGCATCATTCGCATCTGCGTTACGGAGCTTCCGAACATCAACCTCCACCAGACAGTTGATGGCTTGAGCTGAGGAGAGTTGTGCAGCATTTTCAGAAGGAAGATGCAAAGAGAGAGGCCGTAGCTGTAGAGGAGACATGCACATGTACCAGTAGGGGTGGATAACGAGCTAGTTGAATTTTTTTTTGAGCTTTCTTCGACACTGATTTATTCTTATTTATTATAGTCTCCTGTATTGTTTGAGACCCAACTTCGAACCGAGCTTAACGAACCGAGCCTAACGAGCCGAGCCGAAGTTAACTCTGGTTTCAAATCAACTAATTTTTATTTTAAAAGAAAAATGAATGTAATCAGAGCAATTTTGAAACGAGCCACCGAGCCAGCTCAACGAGCTTTTTTTTCCAGCCCTATGTATCAGCCGTCCAGCACTTGGAATCAAATAAAAAACAAAAAATACTGTAGCATTTGCCCTGTAGAATTTACAGCGAATTGAGTGCACGTGGCACGGAGGTGGCTCATCCGTACATATCTAACATTAGTAAGTTATATAGATAGATTACAGCTCCATCTAGACCCCTTTTTCCTTTGTGAAGATCAAGGCAAATCAAGCTCTGTAGCTACAATTGGCCACATAATAAGATTATTTTATTTTATTTTATGCTTTGTTAGCAAAATTCATGTGTTTATCCCATTCTTGTATTCTAAACACCTCATCGATCTCATACTTTTTCTTGTGTTTTCAAATCCTCTATTTTACAAATACATTCCTATCCTAGTCTTAGTTTTTTTTCATCCCTCCTGTAACATCATGAAAAATACAAAAGAAATTACATATAAAATTTAGTTGGAATTATGGTTTTATTCTGAATTTTCTATCTTTTCTGGAATTTTTGGACTTCAAGAAAATCATTTCTATTATTAAAACTTTGATTTGCAAGCTTTGAAATTCAAAATTATATAAGGATAAAATCTAGAGAAAATATATTTAAATTCAAGGATAATTCTAGAATAATCTCAAAAAGTCTCAAAGAAGTTTGAAAGCAATTAATGCATAAAAAATTTAAAAACAGTATTGGATGACTAGGAACAGTGACATTGTCAGATTTAATCACACCCTAAGACCAATAGTACTAGGGGAGCGGTACTACCAAACCCTGAAGGACGGTAGATTTATTCCAGAGAAGGTCTTCTAGAGGCTGAGCCGAGGTTGGCAGTACCGCCTAGTGGGACCAATACTGCCGCTCGAGTGGTACTATCGGGTGTTTGCCTGCGATAGTACCGAAAAACTAGCCGTTGCCGACTGTTAGAGTTTGAGGTCGCACTACCGGGTTTCAGAGGCCAGTTTGTCCTCCAACGGGTTGTCGACTGTTGGAGTTCGAGGTCGTTACTACCGGGTTTCAGAGGCCAGTAGTGTCGAATTTGCTGATTTTGCCCAGTTTGTACTCCAACATCTAGTTTTCGAGTGGGGGCTATAAAAGGCCCCATTGGGGGGCAAGTGCAGGTGCTTGCCATGTTGTTGCTGCATTTGTGAATTCATGGGAGTGAAATGCGTGTGTTGACTTCCTCTATTTGGTTCTTGAGCTAAAGAGTAAGCTCTAATTGCATTTGTTGCAATTAGAGAGTGGATTGAGGCATCATTGTGTTTGTGTTGCACTTGAGGAGGATCCTAGTGCATGTGTTGTACATAGGAGATCACCAGAGTGCATGTGTTGTACTAAGGGAAGTTCAAACAAGACTGCTTGACTTGTTACTTTTGGAGGTTACTGTCTCTTAGACGGCGTAGGAGCGTCGTGCGTGAAAAAAAAAATTGAGTGCTATCTTTGCTCATATTTTAGATACTCTATACGCAAAAAAAAAAGTGCTCATTAACCAAAAGAAACACTCCGAGTGAATACCTATTCTTTTTTTACTTGATGTTTTGACTTTTTATATCAGTGCACGCACGCGTAGGTAGAGGCCGTAGAGGTACTACAACAGATAGGCAGCATCATGTCCGGTCCTTGCAACGAAAGCAAATTAGCATGAACGAGCAAGGATGATGCCAAAATACCAATGCCATGCATGCAAGCCAATCACAAACAGGTTCCTTCTACTTCTATACTACTTATCTACTTCCTGAAGCCGCTAAACCTGAGCCTATTATATACTTGTACTTATATTTGTAATTTATGAAATAGCAGCTCTGTGTATTTCTAGAAAACAATCTATACTCTTTGTCAAGTCATGTTAACATGCACACTAAATGTATCTTCTCATTTAAGTACATGCCAATACTGATATGTGAATGCATCTTGTTTTTTGAATCATTCACTGAGCTGTGAATGCATCTTGTTTTTATTAGTTGATGCAATGATTATTTTGGTTGATACGCACCGTGTGGATATTAATCGTGAAGCTGTGAATGCATCTCTCCATCATTGCATTGATACAACCAGTGTTTGAAGTTTTTGAATGTAAGAGGATTTTACCCATGTGGCTATCAAATGGGGACAGGGAATAAATTTCCCTTGGGGGAATTTTGCACCGGGATTGAAGGGGATTCAATATGTCATTAAAATCCCTTATGAGGAAATATATGGTTGGCTGCTTCATGAGCTCTAGAAAACCTAACCAGACACACAATGACACAAATCTTAAGGTATGATCGATCGTCAAAATATAACTCACTACTACAAAACTGCAAATAGGAGACGCCCTATTAGTGGCGGTTTGTTTGGAACCGCCACTAATATGAGTATCAGTGGATGTTCTTAAGTGCAAACCGGTGCCAGGATCATTAGTGACGGTTTTTGTTCCGAACCGCCACAGATAGTGGACTATCAGTGGCGGTTTGTGGTTATAACCGCCAGAAATACTGCGACAACTATCAGTGGCGGTTTTAACCCTAAACCGCCACTAATAGTCCACTATCTGTGGCGGTTCGTAAGAAAAACCGTCACTGATATGTAGGTATTATCAGTGGCGGTTGGAGGACAAAACCGTCACTGATAATTAGCTTATTTGTGGCGGTTGTAAAAAAAAAACGCCACAAAAAAAGTTATATGTGGCGGTTTTTGTTTAGAAACGCCACAAATAAAACCCCCTATATATACTAGTCGCTACAGCACTCTACAGGAGCTCATGGTCATCTTCCTCCCCGAGAAGAAAAGCAAAATTTCAGATCTGAGATTTTGTTTGCAAAGAAACTTGAGTTTTTACTTCGTAGGGTTGTTCCAAGGTGAGTAATTTGTTCTCCTCTCTTCATTTGTGGTGATGTAGTTGCAATTTAATGGCTAGATCTAGTTTATTTAAGATTTTCCTTTCTTCAATGGCAAAGCTTAGATTCAATTTTTTTTATTTACCTAGCATTTTTTAGATTAATTTATATCTAGATGATGAATTTATTACCTTGCTCCATTAGATTATTTGTTGTCTACCTTTTTAGATGACAAAATATGGCAAGCATATATTAAATTTATTTAATTAAGATTGTTGGATATTAATACACATTAAATTTAATGTATATGGTATAGAGGTGATCATGAAGTTGCCTTGCATTTTGAGATGATGAATTATCTACCTCTTTGAGAGGATAAATTTAATTTTGGCTATGCATAGTACTTAAGATTTGTTTCTAATTACCATTAATTTTCTTACCGTTAGTGAGATGATGAATTTACTACCTTGCTCTATTAGATTAAGTTGTCTACCTTTTTTGGATGATAAATTATGATTGAGCATATATTAAATTTATTTAATTAAGGTTATTGGATAGTAACAAATAATGGATTCATGATTTATGTAATTAAGATTATTGCATATTATTAATTGTTACATTAATTAATTGTAGATGGACCAGGAGATGGATGTACAATGCGAACCGTTGCGGTAGAGAATACATCGACGGCGTATTCGCTTTCTCTGACGAGCAAATGAGGAGAACAGATTGCAAAAGAAGATGGAGTACATACATTGTCCATGCATTGATTGCAAGAATGAGAAGATGTTTTAGGACAAAGACCAAATCCACTTGCACTTGATTCGGAGGGCTTTGTACCTAGCTATACTGTTGGACAAGGCACGGTGAAGAGGACATCATACTTCAATGTGATAATGTCGACGACGGCACGAAGCCGCCAATATGGCGGTGACATCGGGTATGGAACCGATGAGGATAGGTTGGTCGTTGACGATGACAATAATCTGGCTCAAATCTTGCGCGATGCAGAAGGAAACTACAGCAGTGAGAGAGTTTAATCAGTTCAAGGGTTTGATAGAGGACTCGGAGAAACCTTTGTTCCCGGGTTGCAAGGAGGAATACACAAAGTTGCACACTGTGCTTTCACTACTGAAATTGAAGGCAAGCAATGGTTGGTCCGACAAGAGTTTCACGGAGTTGCTACGTCTCTTAGCGGACATGCTTCCAGAGGGCAACCTGTTGCCTAAGACCACGTATTTTGCCAAGAAGGTTGTATGTCCCTTGGGATTGGAGGTAGAAAGAATACACAGCGTGTCCAAGCATTTGTATACTCTATCGCAAAGACTATGCATACGCATGTATGTCCGGTGTGCAAAGCATCGCGATACAAGCGTAAGGGCGAGGAAAGCGAAGGCATAGAAGTGAAGAATGGAGCTCCGCTAAAGTGGTGTGGTATTTGCCAAGTAATACCTCGTCTAAAGCGTTTATTTGCAAATAAAAGCATGCCAAGCTGATGCGATGGCACTTTCGGAGAAGAGCGAAAGAGGGATGGAAAGTCGAGGCACCCTGCTGATTACGCCTGATGGAGAACCATCGATAGGCTCTTTAGGGAGAATTTCAGAAATGAGCCAAGGAATATAAGGTTTGGGTTGAGTACGGATGGAATGAATCCTTTCGGTAATATGAGCAGTATTCATAGCACTTGGCCCGTGACTCTCTGTATCTACAACCTTCCTCCTTGGTTGTGTATGAAGCGAAAATATATTATGATGTCGCTGCTTATCCAAGGGCCGAGACAACCTGGAAACGATATTGATGTATACCTACAACCATTGGTGGAAGATCTTGTGCTACTGTGGAATGAAGGTGTACAGGTATGGGATGAGTACAAGCGGGAGTACTTCACTCTACGCGCAATGTTGTTCTGCACCATCAATGATTTACCAGCCCTAGGTAACCTGTCATTTGTACTATAAAAGGAGCTAAAGCTTGCCCCCAATGCCTGGATGAAACTAGTAGCGTGTGGCTTAACAACTCGAGGAAAACAGTCTACATGCGTCACCGTCAGTTCCTTCGAAAGAATCATCCGTACCGTAATATGAAAAAACAATTTGGCGGTACAAAGGAGGACGGTTCAGCTCCAAGGCCTCTTACTGGGGAAGAGGTATATGATATGGTTAAGGATATTAATGTTGTACTTGGAAAGGGGGATACCTCGAGGTCCCGTACTGAGAAAACCACGTGGAAGAAGAGATCCTTATTTTGGGATTTGCCCTATTGGAAGGACTTAGAAGTTCGACATTGCATCGACGTCATGCATGTAGAAAAGAATGTATGTGACAGCGTGCTTGGTCTTTTCTTGAATATTCCTAGCAAAACAAAGGATGGGTGAAGGCACGAAGGGACCTGGAAGATATGAAGATCGAGCCGAGCTACATCCTCAAGACACCGGAAAGGCCGACTTTACCTTCCCGACTTGCTATACTCTGTCCAAGAAAGAGAAAACAGGACCTCTGCAAGTGCTTGCGTAGTGTGAAAGTTCCGTCAGGTTACTCGCAAACATCAAGAAACGGTATCGATGAAAGATTTGAAGTTAAGCGGTATGAAGTCTCATGATTGTCATGTGATGATGACACAAATGCTCCCTATTGCAATTAGAGGTATTTTTGCACGACAAGGTTCGAGAGGAAATCATGAGGTTGTGTTTCTTCTTTAACGCGATTTCACGAGAAGGTCATCGATCCGTTGGACTTTATGAGCTGCAGTCGATGTGGTCAACACTCGTGTCACTAGAGATGTATTTTCCTCCATCATTTTTCGATATCATGGTTCATCTCATTGTTCACCTTGTGAATGAGATAAATATTTGTGGGCGATATTCCTGCATCGGATGTATCCGTTCGAAAGGTACATGGGTGTTACGAAGAAATATATGCATGTCGATCATGACCGGAAGGTTCCATTGTAGAAGGTTATGCAAGCGAGGAGGTTATTGAGTTCTGCGTCGATTACATGGGCGAGGTTGAACCGGTAGGAGTGCTGTATCACGCCATGAGGGGAGGCTAGGCGGCAAAGGAGTAATCGGAAAGAAATCCACAAATTCTTACGATCATTTTTTGTTCGAACAAGCTCATTTCACAGTCTTGCAGTGATCGATCGAGGTATCCCGTTTATGGACATGCACAAGGAAAAGCTACAGAGGGAAAATCGTGGACGATCAGAGGTTTGGATAACAAAAGAGCACAATCGTGTGTTCAATCATTGGTTCAAGGAGCACATGTCTGGTGAAGAAATGAGTGTTACGTTGAGGTGGTTGGCAAAAGGGCCATCAGGTACAATCGTGACATGGCAAGGATACGACATAAATGGATATACATTTTACACGAGAGCTCAGGATAGCAAAAGTACTTATCAAAACAGTGGTGTCCGTATAGATGCCTACGACAATACAGCGATGAAGAAGAGCAGCTTCTATGGGTTTATAGAGGAGATTTGGGAGCTCGACTACTGCATTTTCAAGATCCCGATGTTTCGGTGTCGTTGGGTCCAACTCCCAAAGGGTGTCAAGGTGGACAAATATGGCTTCACTACTGTGGACATCGAGCAAGTCGGATATAGAGACGAACCATTCGTACTTGCGAAGCAAGTTGCACAGGTCTTCTATGTAATCGACCCGACAGATAAGAAGCGTCATGTAGTTCTTCAAGGAAAACAAAGGATCGTCGGAGTTGAGAATGCCGTGGATGAGGAAGAGTACAACCAGTTTGATGAGTTGCCTCCTTTCGTAGATGGCAGCATCAGGCTCGAGGAAGCAACCACTCAGGAAGCCACCTATCATCGTGATGATCATGAAGAAGGCCAAATTGTGAAAGAAAATAATTAGCTAGGAGTAATGGCAAAATGTGTGTATTTATGTGGGGTAATGGAAATGTAATGTCAGAAATATGCATTTATGTGGAGTAATGGCATTTTTGTTAAAAATATGCTTTATATTAATTCATGGCTTTATATTAATATATATGATAGGTACGTTAATATATAGTGTTATAAATGCATTTATGTGGAGTAATGGAAGGAAATCTGAAAAATATGCTTTATATTAATTTATATTAATCAGGGATTCAAATTTCATAAGAATATAAATTTACATATCATAGATAAATTAATTATGAATAATTAGTAGTTAATATATATGGTAGGTTCACTAATACATTAATTCATATCTTTATAATAGAAGGAAATCTGAAAAATATGCTTTATATTAATTTATATTAATCAGGGATTCAAATTTCATAAGAATATAAATTTACATATCATAGATAAATTAATTATGAATAATTAGTAGTTAATATATATGGTAGGTTCACTAATACATTAATTCATATCTTTATAATAGAAGGAAATCTGAAAAATATGCTTTATATTAATTTATATTAATCGAGGATTCAAATTTCATAAGAATATAAATTTACATATCATAGATAAATTAATTATGAATAATTAGTAGTTAATATATATGGTAGGTTCACTAATACATTAATTCATATCTTTATAATAGAAGGAAATCTGAAAAATATGCTTTATATTAATTTATATTAATCGAGGATTCAAATTTCATAAGAATATAAATTTACATATCATAGATAAATTAATTATGAATAATTAGTAGTTAATATATATGGTAGGTTCACTAATACATTAATTCATATCTTTATAATAGAAGGAAATCTGAAAAATATGCTTTATATTAATTTATATTAATCGAGGATTCAAATTTCATAAGAATATAAATTTACATATCATAGATAAATTAATTATGAATAATTAGTATTTAATATATATGGTAGGTTCACTAATACATTAATTCATATCTTTATAATAGAAGAAAATCTGAAAAATAGTATTAGTGGCGGTTGTTAATTAAAACCGCTACAGATAAGGTTTATCAGTGGCGGTTTTTTAATTACAACCGACACTGATAATGCTTATCTGTGGCGGTTTTTAATTACAACCGCTCTTGATAAACCTTATCTGTGGCGGTTTTTAATTACAACCGCCAGCGATATGTCCCCAATATAAACCACGCCCACGGTGGTCGAGTCCTCACCACTACCTTTGAACCCTACCCCGCCGCCTCCTCCCCGCGCGGCGACCTCGTCCGCCCGTCCCTCGCTGGCGCCCCACCCGGCCCGTCCGCTGGCGCCCCCACCCGGCACTAGGGTTTGAGATCTCCTTTCATCCAGGTTTGAATCGTTCGCTGTTTGATTTTGTATTTTGGGATGAAGTAGCATTCAGATTTGATGCTAAAGCTAATGCTGATGATGGAATTCAGATTATATGCATATTTAGATTATGAAGTAGCATTCAGATCTTGCATATTTTGGGATGAAGTAGCATTCAGATTATATGCATATTTAGATATTGATGCTGAGATCATACTATTGTGATCTGTGATGTATGGGGGTTTTGGTGGAGAGAAAGTACTGAGGTTATACTGTATTAACAAATGTTTATCCTGAAATTGTTGTGGAAAGAGTATGCTTAGTACTTGATGACTGATACTAGGCTACGCTTTTGATGATCTAAATGCTTAGCCATGAAATGGTATTAACAGTGGCTCTGGTATAGATTAATTTGCATAGCAGATGATGAAATTGATGCTATGCTCTGCTATGATGTTCTCAAGTATTCAGTTATGGCATGATAATCATGGTTTCGGTACTGGTTGGGGTTACATGGTATATGATGACTTGATATTATGCTCTGAAAATATTTGCGGGGTATTTTGTAGTGCTTGACTCATGGATAAATTGACTTAGTAACTGACAAAGAAATTGACACTAAGTTATGCTTGAAGGTACTTGAATATCTAATGAGGGGATATTGATAATGGCTTTAGTATCAATGGATTTACATGGTAGATGATAGACTCGATACCATGTCGGCTATTTCTCATGGGTCTATGATGATTCATGTATTTTCATATTCTGGGTTGGATGGCGTCATAGCGAAACCTTGATTGCAATCAGCCGGGGGAGTACTTGCAACTTAAAGGGGACACATGACGCAACCCTCGTAACTTTGATTTGCATAAAGTCTGAGGCCACCGATTCTACTACTACTAATTTAAATCTCTTACTACCCATCTTTATTTCTGGTTCATATTTATTTATTTCTATTGGGTAAGATATGATGATTCTAATAGAATCAAATTTTGGAAAACTTACTTGGATGAATGGATATATATATATTGAACTTGATTTCTCCTTCTTGCTTCTGGGATTTGGCTCTCCTTGCTTCTGGCTATGCCTTGTGCAAGCCTTCTGGAACTTACCCTTCCGGATTGGTTCTACTTGTATGGATACGGTTTGCTTTGTTTCTTTTTGGGGATTCTTGGCCTTCTAGATCCTCAGAGGTTTGCTTAGATGGGAGCTATAATCTAAGGTCGAGTACTACTGAAAGTTCTACTTGGGGACTTTGCTTTTGGCAATCGCTTGCTTGGTGATTTTCTGGATGAAACTTGGCTGGTTTAAATAGCCATGGCAATGGCGGTGTGAGCAGGGTTTGAAAGGGGTTTGGTCCAATGGTCTTTTGCGGCTGGTCTGATCGTTCATTTAATTCACTTGTCAGTGCATTTGATCTTAATCTCATTTCTGCCTTGACCCAAGCTTGGCCGTAGCTAGGTTGATCTAGAGCTTTCTTATGTGGCCTAAATGACACCCTTATGGCTGCCGACCTGGTTTGTGTTTGCTCTGGGTTAATTTGGGTTGTCGTGGCTGGTATTGTCATCTTGTAATAACGTCACAATAAAATCTACACCCTTAAATGATTAAATTTGTATATCCACAAGGCAATTCAGTTCATCTCGAGTTTCATATTCACAACTCATTGTTCATCTTTTATCTGGTTAAGGTGTCGACATAGCCTTGTATTTTGACACATGGATATTTACAATATAAGGATTGTTCAAATCTATTTGAATACCACATAAGGTCTTAACATCAGACACGGGTAGGTTAGTCTTTTGATCATAATTCCCAAACCCGATGATTAAGTTAAGTTCTATCTTTTGAATAAAGATTCGAGTTAACTATGCGTACTAGTTTAACCTTTCCTGAAACATGAATCATTTGAACCTATCTAAGTTTTACTCAAGTATTAGTATATACTAGTAAGGTGCCCGTGCGTTGCAACCAGTAGACAGTGATATTAAAGTAGTCTTTAGTAGGGCGGCCCGAGTGCGTTAATCTCGGGGAGTTCTTAGTGCTCGGACACTAGGGTTTTTATTGTTCTCTTATTTGCATCTTATGGTGTTCATGTTCTTCAGTAGCAATAGGTGCGACTCGAGGCGCGTAGACCTCGAGGAGTTCTTGGTGCTCGGACACCAAGATTCTTGTTTCTTACCTCATTGCTTAAGAACTTGGCCATAAGACCTAATTATTACAAGACTTCTTCTCTTTTAATCAAATTGCTGTTCTTAAGGATGTACCTATTCTGGTCTTAGCCGCCTTGCTTTTAACTACATATTTTTATCCGACGCATAGCATAGCGTGTAAACCTACCTAGTCCGGTCTTAGTTGCCTTCTATAGCTGCCAGAGTAGTTTTACATCGGTTAGGATTTCTCAACATTATTTATCACATCGGTTGATCTCTCTACACAATAAGACCTCTTGTTCACATTATCTTGAAATGACTATGTTTACTTTGAAATGTAGTTCTTATGGAGCCCGAGGCCCACTGGGTTGGAGGATGCTTCCAACTCGTCCCGAACTCAAGCCCGAGCAGATACTGTTGGACCATCCAACCACCGAAGGTGCCGAGGCCTCCATCGCTGCCGGAGATGCCGATGCTCCCGTTGCAAGGCGTCGAGGCCGAGGAAAACTAAGAAGCCTGAAGGCCGGCATACCATCTCGAGAGGTCTCGAGATCTTTGAGTCGGTTAAACCGGCAAAAACAACAGCAAAATATAGGTCAACATGCGGGTACATCGCAAGGGATAAAGTGCCAATCACCTATTTGGATTGGCACAAAGTGCCCGACGCCATCAAAATGGATCTATGGACAGAGCTGAAAGAAACTTTCGAATTCCCTGAAGGAGCTGAAGAGCTCATGCGTCGCAATGCATTAATGTCAATGGATGTCGCATGGAGGAACTTCAAGTCCAAGCTGAATACGCAATATGTGATGAAAAATCGGTCAGCCATCAGAGATTATCCTAAAGTAGAGCCATATTGGGATGAATTTATTGCGATGAAGCAAGACGAAGCAGCAATAAAATCCAGTGAGGACCACCTCCAGATCGCAAGGATGAACACTCACCCCCACAGACTAGGCACGAGTGGGTACGCGGGTAAGATTCCTCACTGGGAGAGGCAAGAATTGGATGCAATCCGATCGGCTGGCACAAGTCCCTTGGCCGGACTACGGACCGAGTTAAGCATTATGTGCTAGCAAGGGCATCTGTCATGCCTAGTGGGGGCTTATCATTCAAAAGCAACGATGATGAAGCAATCTCCCAACGAATTCGGGAGCTGCACGCCGAGTCCACCCAAGGAAATTTTCACGCAGATAGGGAGAAGGGCGAACTAACGGCGACCTTGGGAAATAAAGAGCATCCTGGTCGGACACGAGGGTAGGGGTCAAGGTTCCCTGGAAGATTGGTTTCCCGAGCACGGAGACTCAGACAGAGTCGCAAGAGAGCGAAAGAAGAGCGTGCGGAGCGGGCTATGGAGGAGATGAAGCAAAAGATGCTTCAAGAATTACAAAGCACCATAGAACAACAAGTTCAACAAAAAGTACAAGAAGCCATGAGCGATCGCAAGGACATAACACTGTTCTCGCCCGACCCTACGAATCGCCAGTAGCGATTGGCGTCCACACCATTGGTACAACCGGATAACACGCATTATCCTGTGGGCGACATACAAGACCCCACACCTGCCGACTCAATGTGCTGTCATGAACATATTTTTACAGTCGCTCTGAGGATAGCTTATCCATACCAACAAGGGGATGTTTTGCACAACTCTCCGATAGCTCGAGGTTATGCAAAGGTCCAGGTGGACACGGTGCTTCCACGATTTCTTTGAGGTTGGACTGAAATGCCTTGCAATGATGAGGTCACAACTCTAGGAAGTGCCGTTCACACTTTCATCGATGGCGTAAGCGTGACATCATCTTGGATCATGAACCGCCCGACCTCTCCTGCAGTACAACCGCCCGACCTCTCTGCAGTACAACTCGCCCATTCATCACCAACACCTGAAAGGCCAAATGGCTAGTGCGCCCACTATAAAGGAGCCTGCTCTAGGAGCCCATTCGTCACAGCGCCTCAACATCAAAAACTTAGTGTGACCACTTCAAAAGACGAAGGTACAACACTGATCCAGAAGAAATGGCCCGGATTAGACAAGCCATATCAGTTAGATCAGCGGCTTGAAGCAGTATGATGTCATCGAGGAAAAGGAAAGGGCAAAGCGAAATCTCAAGTACAAGATAATCACGAAAGGTGAAATCTGAGCTTGGAAAGCCATTAGTCACCGAATCGAAGTTGAAGAGCCTAACACTCATGATGCAGCGATTACATGACTGGTACATGATGCGATCCAATCAACATATACTCCCGAAGATGATCACTGCTGTCGGGGGGTTGGGTAATTCCCATAAATTACCTCGGGTGCCACGAACGGCCGAGCTCGCTCCCGCCCGAGCCACCAGGAGGTCGTTCCCAAGGACGATCTAGTTGGGACCTGAGAAGGTCGCGTGATTCGCCAATGCAGCTCGAGCTCACATAAGACAACCGAGCTCGGCGCTGGGTATTGGCCGACTGGCGTGATCTCGAGGTCGGTGGGAGTAACCACCGGTAGCGTAACCTCCGATTAGCCCGTTACGTCCTCCGCGGGGCGTGGCGGAATTGTAGGATCTGCGGTTGCCCACGATTGGACGTGGTCCAATCGTGCGGATAGTGGGGCCTGCGGAGTTTGGTCCTTTGTAAGCTATAAAAGCGTCCCCACCATGAGGGGGAAGGAAGTACACACAGACATATACGAGAATATACACGAGCTGGAGTAGGGCTGTTATCTCCTTCCTGAGAGGCCCGAACCAGGGTAAATCATTGTGTCCTCGCCCGTTGAAGTCCAGTGAGTCACTCCTCTGAGTATCCCATCACGTGAGAAGGGGTCGCAGTTGGTCCCTCCACCAACAAGTAAGCTCGGCGGGGGCCTGCTCCCCAATCGTCGACAGCTGGCGCCGTCCGTGGGGACCGACTTTCCCTTTCGTGAGGAATCCCGGAGGATGACAGACTCCCAAGATCGCCAGGGCCTCTACGCCCCCGGAATCGAGGAAGAGGACAAGCAGTTCTTCGACAATGGGGCTGCCGACGCCGCTGGCCTCGAGAATCACGACGGTTCCAGGAGCTTCTGCCCGGAAACCACCGCACGGGAGCAGTTCTTTCACTCCCAACTCAACGCCCTCTCGGACAATGAGTACGACGGGCTCTACGATGGCCTGGACATTCCCGACCATCTTGAGCTCGACCAGGGGACCGCCTCACGGGGAGACACCGTGATGTCACCTTCGCGGTCCGCCCAATCCCGTAACGTCTTGGTTGCGGAGGAAGGTGGAAATACCGGGGGCAAATCCCCGGGCGAAATACGCCTCCACCGCTATGAAGCGGCCAAAGAGCACCTGCAGGCATCTCTGAATCGGACGCTGGCAAGTCCGTGGTGGCCCGGCCGACAAGACCAGGGCCGAAGCTCGTGAGAATTTCCACGCGTACGGGACGCCGGAGCCCGTGCGACGACGAACGAGCTCGTCACCCCGCGTTCCCCCGAGCGGGGAACGCCTTCAAGCCTTGGCCACAGTGGTGCGCAACCTCAGAGAATTTCCTGAGCAAGTCGACCTAGAAGCCATGGGTGCAGCTGTGGCCGACGACCTCGAGGAAATCGCCACGGACATAAAAGCGGCAGAAGCCTCCCGAGGAAGGGATGCCCGGAGCGATTCCTGGGAACGCCGCCGTCAGGCATCCGTGCGCCTCCACCCCGACGACTCACGCAGCCGCACCCAGAGTGACCGGCGCGAACGCGATCGGGCTCGGGAGGGCACCCGGAGCAATTCCCGGGGGCTTCCTCGAGATCAACGGAATACGAGCCACGGGCAGAACCGGGCCGAACATTCCTCTTCGGGCCACTCTCCATCTTACAGGCATAGGGAGGTATTCTCTCGCCTGGGCCTGAACCTCGGGCTTGGCGGTGGGGATCGCCCGACCGCGCGCTTCATAGCGGCGAATCCCGAGTCCGTTTTTGGTGCGGGCGTTAACGTCGCTACGATGTGTGACCTGGCGAAGAAGGTTCAATCCAGGTCACATCGAGAGGTTCGATGGGGCGAGAACCCGACGAAGTTTCTCTCGATCTACACCACGGCCATTCTAGCCGCTGGAGGTGATGAAAGGATCATGGCTAACTTCCTGCCCACAGTGCTGGATGGGCCGGCCCGGACGTGGCTATTCAACCAAAAGGAAAACTTCGATCCGTCCTGAGCACGGTGGCAAAGCACTCTCCGAGCTAACTTCCAGAGTCGCTACGCCCGCCTCGGGAAGGAGCGCGACCTTGAGCGTCGTCTGACGGAGGCGAGACCTTGCGCCAGTTCGTTCAGCGCTTCATGCAAGTACGCAATTCCATCCCAAGCATCTCGGATGAGGCGGTTGTCCGGGCTTTCAAGTTTGGGGTCCGAGACGTCCGCTTTACTCAAGACCTCGAAATTCACCCGGACATCACAGCCAACGAGCTATTCCGCATGGCCGACCGTTATGCCAACGCAGACGAGGCAGTCCAATGGAAGAAGGCACGGGCCGAAGGAAAGCGCCCCTCGGCCGGACTCGAAGGGCGTCAAGCGAAAGAGCGTGAGCTCGATCGAGAAAAAAATCAAAAGAAGAAAAAACCCTCTGTCTCCGAGCATGGTGGCGGCCATCGAGCAGCGACAACGGCCGACCTCGCAATCGTATAAGGGAGGAGCCGCAAAGGAAAAGGTCGACCGGTTCGTGAACAACGAGCAAACCGGGACGACCAAGACCGCGACGAACAACGCGGACGGGCTAGCACCTATTTTTGCCCGCTCCACCAGCGCGCATGGGCACGACTGCGGAATTGCGCGAACATGGGCCTCCGCCGAGTAATTCTACAATGGTAAAGGTCCCATGCCCACGCTCCCAGAGCAGAAGGAGACGTCAAGGGCAAGAAGCCCGCCGAGGAGGAAGATACGGACATGGAGTACCAGAGCCGAAACCACATCGCCGTGATATTCGGGGCTCCGCCGCCTATGGAGTCACGTCGAGCTGAAGGAGGCCGTGCGAGGTACCGTGTCACTCAAGGGAAGCCTCCGTTCAGCGGCTCAAGTGGTCCGAGCTGCCCATCACCTTTTCTAAGGACGACTGTCCCCCGGGGATGACGAAACCCCAGAGGCTCCCGACGGTCGTGAGTCCAACGATCTGCAACACCGTGGTAGGACGAGTGCTTATAGATGCGGGAGTTCCCTGGACCTGATATCAGCCAGGGTCCTGGACGAGATGCAAATTCCTCGGTCCAAGGTCAAGAGCGTCGTAGTCCCTTTCTACGGGATAGTCCCCGGCACCTCGGTCAAGCCGCTCGGACAGATCGTCCTGCCCGTAACTTTCGGAGGCCCGAGCAACTTCCGAACGGAGTTGATCACCTTCGAGGTAGTCGATTTCGAGTCGGCCTACAACGACATCCTGGGCCGACCAGCGCTCGCCAAATTCATGGCCGCCACGCATCACGGGTACCAATGCCTGAAGGTTCCCGGCCCCGGCGGCGTGATCTCGGTGAAGGGAAGTCCGAAAGCAGCCCTAAACTGCGACGAGAGGGCATTAGACATGGTCGGGCAGCTGCCCCAGCGCGGGCCTGACCAAGAGCTGAGGAGTTCCCAGCCCAAGGCTACCCTCCAGGCCGGGGGGGAAACTAAAGCCATTCCGTTGTGCGACGCAGAGCCAGACAAGGTCGTACACGTGGGGGCTTCCCTAGATCCTAAATAGGAACTCGAGCTTGTGACCTTCCTCCGGAGAAGCGCGGACACGTTCGCCTGGGAACCGTCCGACATGCCCGGAGTCCCAAGGGAGGTCGTCGAGCACAGGCTAGCCGCCTGCCCCAAGGATAATTTCCCGCTGCCTCGGATAGACCAGTTGGTGGACGCAACGGCCGGCTCCGAGGCGATGAGTTTTCTGGACGCCTATTCAGGTTATCACCAGATCGGCATATCGTCCAACGATGAAGAGAAGACTTCCTTCATCACGCCGTTCGGCACGTTCTGCTACACAACCATGTCCTTCGGTCTAAGGAACGCCGGAGCGACCTTCCAGCGCCTCATGCAGAAAACCTTCTCGGACCAAATAGGTCGTAACCTGGAGGTATACGTGGACGACATAGTCGTCAAAAGCAGGATGGCCTCGGGTCATGCATCCGATCTAGAGGAAACCTTCCGTAACCTCAACAAACATCGAATAAAGCTAAACCCTGAAAAATGCGTGTTCGGGGTCAAAGCCGGCAAGGTACTCGGCTACATGATTGGTCCACAAGGAATCGGGGCCAACCCCGAGAAGATAGAGGCCATCGAGAACATGCGACCACCCGCATGCACGCGGGAGGTTCAGTCCCTGACCGGGAGGATGGCGGCCCTAAGTCGTTTCATCTCGCGGCTCGGGGAGCGCGGCCTGCCTTTCTTCAAGGCGCTCTGGAAGCACGACGGTTTTGCTTAGACAGAAGAAGCGGACCACTCTTTCAAAGAATTAAAACTGTATTTGTCGAGACCCCCGGTCTTGACCACACCACGAATAGGAGAGGTTCTTTTGCTCTACCTGGCCGCCACACCCCAGGCGGTAAGCGCCGTCATAACTGTAGAACGGGACGGGGTGCAGCGCCCGATCTACTACGTCAGCGAAGTCCTACACGGACCAAAGGAGCGTTACCCCGAGGTCCAGAAGCTCCTTTATGCACTCCTCGTGGCCTCGAAGAAATTAAGACACTACTTTCAGGCCCACAAAATTCGAGTCCCGACCAACTTCCCGCTTAGAGAAATTCTAGGGAATCAGGACGCAAGCGGACGGATCGTGAAGTGGGCCATGGAGCTCGCCGAATTCGAGATCGAATTCTCGGCCAGAACCGCGATCAAATCTCAGGTCCTAGCAGACTTCCTAGCCGAATGGACAAATCCTACCCGTCCGAAGTCAACCCGAGGCCCGAGCAGGTCGCTGGGTCATGCACCGACGGATCCCGAGCTACGATTGCTCGGGGTCGGAGTGGTCCTAGAATCCCCAGGGGAAGCGGATCGATCGCCCTCCAATCGCATTTCGGCGCAACGAACAACGCAGCGAATCTGAAGTGCGCTAGCCGGGCTTCGGGCTTGCAAGATGCTCGGAGTCCAACGACTAACTGCGAAGGGCGACTCGCAGCTAGTTGTCAACCAGGTTAACAAGGAGTATCAGTGCTCCGATGACTCGATGGCGCTTTACCTGGCTGAAGTAAGGAAGATGGAAAAGTACTTCAGAAACTTCGAAGTACTGTACATTCCCAGGAAGGACAATACCCTGGCCGACCATCTATCGAAGGTCGGTTCCGCCCAGCTCCCCGCCCCGGCGGGGGTGCTTGTCGAGCACCTTTATAAGCCCTCCATACCCACCGAGGAGGAGGCAACCGGGACGGGTGGTACCGTCTCCTTCCTCGAGCAGGGTGCGAGTTGGATGACGCCATTCATCCAGTACCTCGCACACGGGACACTGCCCGAGGAAGAAGCCGAGAAATCCCGGCTCGTAAGACGCTCCTCTGCCTATAAAATGGTCGAGGGCCTCTTATACCGCAAAGGCGCGCTTGGGGTCCTCTCCAAGTGCATCACCCAAGAGGAAGGCAAATATCTCCTCAAAGATATCCATGACGGGGTGTGCGGAGCTCACTCGTCCTTTAGGACCCTGGTGAGCAAAGCCTTCCGGTTGGGTTACTACTGGCCGACGCGCGCTCAATAGTAACCTCCTGCCGATCTTGCCAGTTCCATGCTCGGAAAGTCCATCAGCCGGCATATGCACTACAAACCATGCCCCTGACCTGGCCGTTCTCGGTTTGGGGCATCGACATACTCGGACCATTTCCCAGAGGAAGGAAGGGTTGTAAATACCTGTTCGTCGCAATCGACACCTTCACTAAATGGATCGAGGCCGAGCCTGTGTCGACCATCTCGGCACAGGCGGCTAAGAGGTTTTTCCATAATAACGTAGTGACCCGGCAGCGTTCCAAGTCGCCTCATCACGGACAACGGCACTTTCAGTTCACAAGTGAGCTGTTTGAGGCTTATTGCGAGAGCTCGGGACCAAGATATGCTTCGGCGTCGGTGGCCCACCAGCAGAGCAATGGGGCGGCGGCGCTTGACGGGCAGATTATCCAAGGAGTCAAGAAGAGAGTCTTCAAGAACCTCGATCGGCATGGTCAAGCCTGGGTGGACGAGCTACCTCCCGTCCTCTGGTCAGTCCGCACCACGATGAGCCGAGCTACGGGTGAGACCCCTTTTCAGCTCGTATATGGCGCGGAAGCCGTCCTACCCGCCGAGGTCGTCCTGGGATCCACAAGGGTGAATCTAGCCGACGACATCGACACAGAAGGCGAGCGCCTTCTTGACCTCGACCTCGCGGAAGCAACTCGAGAACGGGTTCTACTGCGATCCGCGGTTTACCTGCAAGCTCTCTGCAGGCACGCCGCTAAATCGGTACGACCGAGGACCTTACATATCGGCGATCTCGTTCTGCGACGGGTCCAAGACTTGTCAAAGGCTGACAAGCTAACGCCGAGATGGGAGGGTCCTTACACGGTCGTCTCAATAGCACGCCCGGGGGCTGCCCGCCTCGCGATGGAAGATGGTCGAGAACTAGCCAGCACTTGGAACATCGACCAACTGCGTAAGTTCCATGTCTAACCATGCCCACTTTACTCCTTTAATAAACTTCGACACCTTGGCCTCCCGGTCTCTTTCTCTCTCTTTCTCTTTTACCCCCAGCGAAATCTCGCAACCAAGCTCGCTCCAGACCAAATATCAAGAGCGGGCTCGGTCGTCGGGGCAAAAACGGACGGGCGTCCGACCAACATCGGGCCACCAAAGCTCGACCTCGAGGGCTTCCTTCCTCATAAGACGACCATCTTTTCGCGGCAGGCCTCCGCCGCAGGCAAAGGTTCGCATGGACACCCCTCGGACGGTTCCAAGCTCAGGTCGGCCGGTGAGCGGTATAGACGCACCGTATACAAAAAAGGCACACGATCTCCGCAGGGCGCTACTCCGTCAACGAGGTCGTGCCCGCAGCCTACGCCCACGACCTCCGTTGACGGCGGGGGCTATATGGGTGCCGTGTGGCTACAACCTAGAGCAGCTTTCGCACGAGGTAGTCACTCCCTAGTACGATCGTTCGCTAGCTCGCATGACCGTCAACCTTTGTCAAAAAGGGAACAGCGGGATGAAGCAACTCGTTATCATTACAAGGGAAACAAAAGAGCGTCTATTAAATTCGAAACATTCTTTGTTCGACTAGGAGGTTTTTTGAGTTTTTTCAGGTAAAACACGGGAAGAAGGAATTACAGGAGGCCGGCACCCTTCTCGTCCTGCAGAGCGACGAGCTCCTCCCGCACGGAGTCGAGCTCGGACTCGAGGTCGAGCACCCGTCGGCGAGCTTCACGACCCTCGCTTTCCGCCTGACGAAGCCGCCTGGACTCCTCCCGTTGCTGGTCGATCGTCCTTTCGGTGTTTCGAGCGGAGTTGCGCAGGGTCGCCACCATCGCTTCAAGGCCCGACCTCGCCTGCTCACTCTGGTCAAGGTGCTCCTTAAGGGCATACACGGACTCCTCCATTTTCCACCGGAGCTCGGCCTCAGAAGACTTCAGCCCGGCAACCAGGCGCTCGAGCTCCGCGATCCTGGCATCCTGCTCGGCTTGGTGCTTGGTAAGAACTTCTGGCGGCACGGTCGCGGCCTGGAAATCCTTCATAGTGGTCTCCAGCACCTGCGCGACAGGGTATCTCGGGTTACGACCGGCTTTTTAGGACAAAAGCACGAGTGCTAGGTGTAACATCCCAACATTTTCAAAAATTAGAGAATGAAAATCTAAGATTTAGAAATAAAAATCAAATAGCAATTTTAGATTGGAATCAAGAATTTAATTTGAAATTTGATATCCTCATATCTTTTTCCTAAAACTTGATAAAGAATAAAATCGATTTGGAAAATTCTTTTCCAAAAGAACAAATTATTAAAATGAAATTCAAAGATGATATTAATTTTTTGAATAAACATCTTTTCTAAATTTCTAAAATCATTTATTGATCTTCTTTCATTGAAAAGAGAATTGATAAAAAGATAAGAAGTGAAAGAAAAGGAGAAATGGTAAAATGGTAAAAGATTAAAATTATCATAGTAAATTTTAGATAACCTTAGAATGCCCTAGAAACAACCTTGGCTGGTCAAAAGTAGGTGTGAAATCATTTTGCAAGATGATAAGATAAAATAATTGGAGAACCTTATCTTTGACCAGGCCCTTGTTAGAATTTTGGAGAAAAATGTAGAGCTCTCCAGCACCTAATATTTTTACCATGTGAGATCAGTAACCTTATCCTCATCCACGAAAATTTTCAAAAATAAATAACTGGTTTTACTATTTATTATCATTTATTTATTCCCATCCTGAAAATCAGCAAAAATTGAGTAAAAGAATTATTAGAAAATAAATACTAACGTTTAAGATTTGAAATTTTTATTGAAGGTCCATTAAAACATTCTAAACCTTGTTTAAAAGTTTCAAAAATTTATAAGTTGAATTAGTCCCTCAATAAAATCAAATTCCAAAATAAAAATTCTGTACAGTCCTGATTGTCAGAATTTTAATTAAATAATTACAACGAATTAGCTTCTCAAATTTTTACGGTAGCAATATAGCTTATTTAGGACTCTCCAGAAAAATCTACGAAAAATCTGGATGTGGTTTGACCACTCAAAGAAATGCGTTTGCTCTGTGCTGTACTGTTTTAGAGGGGGAAACGAACTTGGTTTGCTCTCTGTGTCCGACAAATGGGCCCTTGTCCCCACCAGTCAGCTCTTCCTTGCTCCTTGCTCTTCTTCTCCACGGCTCCAGAATCAGCCACGCCAAGCAAACCAGGTGGGGATGTAATGAACCAATTTAATGAATTGCCGTATACTGCCAAAACCCGACCACCTCAGCACTGGGCTTGCCTCGCAAATGCATAAAAATCGAGCCGTCATTCCAGTAGCAACCGAACCGAATTCACACCCTGTAGCCACCGCCTTTGATGTCAATTTAAGCACCTTGAGCTGCAATTGAAGCGTTATCTCACTTCCTGGGAGCTCTCCATTGCCGTACAAGGCTCCAATATTGGACACCTTTGCTTCTAGCAATGCTCCGGCCAACTATTCCATTGTCGGCCACCATGGATGAACTCCTGCTCCACCATGCCATTCTTCAATTCCTTGCTCTGAGAGCATCATCACCCATCACTGATCAAAATCCCCAAGTCAATTGGTCCTTCTCTTGGCCGTGCAGCTACTGCCACGGAGGTCCACTGCCGCCGGCGCTCCTCACCGTTGCGCCACCACCACAAGCTGTCGCAACTCTAGCCGTCGCTTCCTGTGGACTCGGTGAGACCCCAGCATCCCGTTTTTGGCTTCACCTCTTCTTCCTCATGCTTGCCTTGACTGCTGGCTGTGCCACCTGAAGCTTCCTCCCATGGCGGTACTGTAGCTTCGAGCTACTGTTCAACCAAGTAGAAGACTTCATGTTTTGTGCATCTTTCCTCTCACAGTAGACCCAAAGTGCAATAGAGCCAAAGCTAGGAAATTTCAGAAGGAATTGAATTTATTCACGTATCAAGACAGTAAGCAAGCAAGATTTCAATAAAATTTTTAGTTAATTTCATTAGCAAATTTAAATAGTATCTTCATTCAGAAGCTAACAAATTTGATGAGTTCATGATACGAGTAACAGGACTCCGATCTAAAGCAGTAAAGTAAACTTGAATGAACTCAATTAATTCCTGGCCTAATAACATATACTCTTAGAGAAGGGAGAAATATGACTATGGATTAGTTCATATAAACCTATATCCCAATCTACCAGTATGCTCTGATTTTGGACTCTAGTTACTGTACCTAATATAGCAACAAGAAAACAGACTTAAGGAAAAAGACTGAACCCAATCAAGTTTGTCTTACATAAACTATAGATAGTACATAGATTATATGTATGTGTGCTAAACTTAGAAGAGCAACACACTTTATAAGCTACCTATCTTGTTTAAGCTATAAGTGGAAAGGAAAATTAAGAATCACAAGTAACAACCTATTCTAGCGGTGGGAACCCTGGTACCTGGCTCAGCAGACCCGTGTACGAATACCCAAGCCGAACTGTTTGCAGTTCTTGCTTCTTTTCCCTGGGGACTTTGCATGCTACCTCAAGTAGATCGGCTAGCCTTTTACTCGCAAGCAATAACGCAGCCTGGTGGCAAGTGCACTACGGCTGATTCAGTTAGGTCCCTGGTTCAAATCCTGATCAAGCCGATTTTTCTTTCTTTTTGCCCTATTTAATTCAATCCACCATATCTTTTGTTAGGAATGTCCAAATAAAATGAAACAAGTTTCTAAATTCATATTAAATCATATAGTTTTAGAATAGGCAAAAATATGTGAAACTTGTTTAGTAATTCAAATTAAAATTTGAATTTAAAGAGAAGGATTCAAATATGATGCATGAATTATTCAAGTTGATATAACTTGTTTATTCTTCATCCAAATGACATAAAACTTGATCTGTTATGCTAGTTAAACAATATAGAACATGATTTTACAAAAGTACTTAGGGTGTATCAAGCAATGTTTAATTGAAATTAATCATGTTGCTATATGTCCGATTGTAATTAATATAAGCCATAGTTCCTGGAATCATAAAATGAATCCCAAAATGTTTCTTGTGTCATATAAATATCTCCAGGATATAAAAATATTTCATGATTAGTTAAGATTAAACTAAATTAATAAATGATCATACTTGTATGACATATGTTTAGAATATGATGCATGAATAAAGATAGTAATGCATATAAAATTTGTTTAGTGTGATTCATAAATGCGGGACAATTTAATCTTACAAGAATGAATATACTTAACCCTAGCCATGTCGGATCTCATGTATAAATAAAACCTAACGTACTTTTGACCGTTAGTTAACATATGTTTTCATATAATAGACATTTTGTATAAAGCCGTAATGCTCTTTTAATTGAAAAACATCGCGGACAAAAGTGAAATGTTGCGAAAATAACTTTAAAACACACTTAGTGATACCCCCAGCTAGTTCCTGAAAAATGGTTAAATAATTCTTTAAGTTGCAGCCGCAAACATAAAACGAAAACTGAATTGTTGTCGCGTAAACTTTAATAACACTTAAGCCTTTCCGGTGGCCCATAGAATAACTCGTCTAAATGCAAATTTTAGAAGGAATGACTCAGAACCACTCTTTGGTATATGGACTACCACATTAGAGAAAAATATTTAAGTTTAATCTTGCTTTGCATCTGAATCCCGTTAGTGTAATAACCTTAAGTGTTATGGTTAAACAGCACATTTATTGAATAGTTTCGCACAAGGGAACTTTAGTTAAAATACTTGCACCATAAGAATGATGGTGTAACCATGCAAATACAACCAATAGTCTTATTCGGTAAACCCGACTTGTATAAATCATTTATCTGTATAAAACATACTTAAGACTAAGTACTACTCATATAAACACCTCTCCAAGATCATAAACTTGTAACTAATACCTTAAGCCTCACATACACTAATGTTGGAGCAATTAGTGTCTAGTATTCACTTAAATTTAACAATGCAATTTATACTTACAATCACCCCTGTTGTTTTATGTAATAGTTTATATTTATATATACAATCTTAGCTTCCTGAATTCGTAAAATAAAATAGAATGAATCATAAAGAATAGGTAATATATGCGATGCAACCCTTAAACCGTTAATCAAATAATAAAAGATTATAACATAGAAGTGACACCCTTATACGTTCACAAGCCATGATCCACACTCGTGCTTGTCTAATATAGTGTTTGTCATTTGATTTTTCATCTGATTTCCTTTTGCCCTTATTGAAAGTGTTATTTGCTATTTGTTATTCTTTTCCGTTATACGACGTGTAGAATCCGACGTCTCGGACTTCGTCGTCGACGACTTCAAGATCACGTCTTCGACTTCGTCGCTAAAGACAACAAGTAGCAAGGCAAGCACCCCCTTGATCATTTTGATCCCAGATTTCATAATCAACTAAAATGTGATTAAGAATCTTCCTGCATGCTCATATTTTAACTATTTATTTCACGCTCTTGGTAGTTATAACCCAATGTTGATATATTAACATAATCATATCAACATAATCCCCATGATAACCATAGGAATGGATACTCAATTAAAAGATGGGCTATAACGAATATTAATTGCATCTGCTTAGCAATGCTTAGAATAATACGTTGACATCTTCACCCACATACACACTTCTTTATGAAATCTTTTATGGTTTATTTAAACAGTAAAGGATACTGGTAGTTTGATAAAAATAAAAATAAAACTATTGATTTCGACGTGGGTGATTATTGGCAATAGCCGGATGTACATGTTTTAACGTGTACGTAGCTAGGGTGGAGTTATCGCCCATGTCACTTTGAGGACCGAACGTAGTGTTGCATGATCCAAGTATAACCGTACATCCACAAGTACTGGAATGGGACAGTCTTAACTTATTAAATTATTTGGGAATTAGCTTTGCACATTGGTAGGCAGTTGTAGCACGGGCATTCCGGATATAGGTTTGCTCGAGGGAGGTGTCATCACCGAGGTGTTGGCATCTGCCGTTGTAACGGTGTACGCCTGGCTATGAATTGGGGCTGTTATTATTCCTGGTGGGTCTTTGACTCCGGAATTTCTATTCCTGGTGGGTCACTGACTCCGGAATTCCTTTTTACCTTTTTGGCTTCCTTCATAATCAGGAGTAACGTCACTGGGCTAGTGCAAAGTTAAGGTTCAAGTAATCGAACGGTTTCGTTATGAACTCCTTGCGGGCACACCAAAGGAAGTGTGTCTTATATCGATTGCACAAGGGGAGAACATATCTTGTGGGTAAAGCTGTACAACTCTGCAGAGTCTAAAACTATTCGAATAGCCGTGTCCACGGTCATGGACGACTTGGCGAATTGACACTAGTTAGTTGTTTTCTATTTTCTAAAACTCTTGATAAAATGATTTGGAAAGTGATTCACATTTGATTAATGTCACTTATTGTTATATTTGTTTGTATAAGACCATGGAGGGTCTTTTCCGTTATCTTTACTCACAAAAGGACCGTGAGTAATTTATTGTTATTTCTGTCAATACTTGATATTTTGATTACTTATCCAACTGTTTTAAATTCAGTTTATGCTTTCCATTACTATTCAGTATTTACAATTCAAATCTTCGCTTTACGCAAAACAACCGTAGAAACCCACTTTCTATTCAGCTTGCATATATTTCAGGTTTTGCAAACACTACAAGTCTTGCTGAGTACGCAACGTACTCACCCTTGCTATCATTGTTGTTTTTAGACAGGAATCCTCGACAATTACTCCAACGCAGGAAGACGGGATTATTAACGACAGTTCTTTCTAAGGCTTACCTTGTCAGTTGCCTGTGGATTATGTGGCAAACTACAAGTCATCTGATTCTTTTGGCTATGTTTAGTCGACCTTGTCGGTCATATTGTATCAATACTTCCGCTGTAATAAAATGTGAAACTTTTGTATGGTGGTGATTCCAAATTGTGTTTTGTGCGTGCCAGCCACTGATCATGGGAATGGTACAGTATGCACATTAGAACCTTGCTTTTATGTTTGCACTATAGCATAAAAGTGAGGGTCTTACACTAGGAAAACTTACCCAAAAGAGCCGAGCCTCCAGCCCCTCCTGAAACAACTTGGCGGGGTCCTCCGCTCCGATTTGTTCTCCCTGGGCAGGCAGGGGATCCTCCGCCCCAATCCCTTCTCCTTCGTCGGGCGCGGGGGCTTGAGTCCGAGCTCCCTTGTCCCCTGGGAGCGGAGGGTCTTGGCCCTGGGGATCGACTTCCATCTCCTGGACGGAGACGGCCTCAAGAGCGAGGATCACCTCCCGCTCTTCTCCCTCCCGGGCAGGAGTTGCGCTCGGGGGCTCCTCCCCTTCGGCATCCAGGCCCGCGGGGTACTCCGCCCGGGGCACGGCGTCTACGGCCGGAGGAACTTCCTCCCCGGGAGGCACGGCGTCTGCGGGCGCGAGGAGGGAAGGCCGAGGTCGATGGTATACCTGAGCGTGACTCCCGTGTGATGTCCTGCCACCCCTCAACCTTGAAGAAGGGATGCACCCTCCTCCTGAGGGGCGACACCGGCTCGATGTAGTCGGCGACATCCCGTCCGGTCAGCCCTGAGCAAGTGAGCTCGTTGATCAGCAGGAGCACCTTCTCCTCCTCCGGCTGCACGGTCGGCCGGGGGGTCTCGACAGCCCGGGCTCTAGTGCCGGTATAGGAGAGCGAGCTGTCTTCCGCCTTCCTCAGATAAAACCAGGAGTCGGCCCATCCCGACACCGAGTCCTTGAGCGTGAAGCTCGGGTACTCGTACGGGCGGGTGGGTCGGAGACGGAAAATAGAGCGGCCGGCCAAGCGAAGGCGTCTTAGGCGCGATAAGGTGTAGAAATGGAGGAAGAGGTCGGGAGTGGGCTCGACGCCCACATACCCTTCAGCAGAGGTGGGTGAAGATGGCCATGATAAGGACGGAGTTGGGGTGGAGGTGAGCGATCTCGCACTCACAGAAGGCGAGGACGGACTCGACAAACTCGCTTTCAGGCATCCTGAGCCCATTTATGGTGTAGAGCTCGGTGGAGATGATCTCCCCTTCCTCTGGCTCCGGGCTCTCCTCGGCCCGAGGGCTCTCCATGAGCCGGCGCCGAGGTACTTCGCTGTTGAAGAAGCTCGGCTTTCGCCTATCGAGCTTCTTGGCGCCAAACTTCGCCATTTAAATGCACGGGGAGGCGATCGAAGGGGGAGACGATCGCACGCGGGCCTGAGGAACGAGCATCGAGCAAGGAATGGTTTGAGGCGTTTCTTTTGCTGGGGGACTGTGCAGAGCTAGGGTTCGCACCGGTGTTTAAAATCCCTCCAGGAAACAGGAAAGCGAAGGGACTTCCCGCCGTTATGGTCGAGGAAGCCCTAGAGGCGCAGAGGGCAGTTGAGGCGTTCGCCACCCGGGGGACGACACGTGGGCACGCTGACCGAATCAGCATCTGCCAAAAGGACAGTTCCCCAGGAAGGACGGTTCGAACTGCCCGAATAAGGCTTCCGGGAGAAGGAACCGTTGAGAGGGGCCCACATCCGTTCGCTCGAAGCGCGACGAGCTGAGGCAAAAGGCTCGTTCCCGGAGGAGGTTAATAGCTCGGTGGTCGCGGCAGTTGTTCGCCGCAGCAAATCCGACGTGCTCGTAGGACGGTAGGCCCAAGGGGAAGGCCTTCCTTAGGCCTTTTTCCCACTTGAACCTCGGGGGCTAGCTGTCGGGGGGTTGGGTAATTCCCATAAATTACCTCGGGTGCCACGAACGGCCGAGCTCGCTCCCGCCCGAGCCACTAGGAGGTCGTTCCCAAGGACGATCTAGTTGGGACCTGAGAAGGTCGCGTATTCTGGCCAATTGCGAGCTCGAGCTCACATAAGACAACCGAGCTCGGCGCTGGGTATTGGCCGACCTGACGTGATCTCGAGGTCGGTGGGAGTAACCGCCGGCGCGTAACCTCCGTTAGCCCGTTGCGTCCTCCGCGGGAGCGTGGCGGAGTTGTAGGATCTGCCAGTTGCCACGAATTGACGTGGTCCAAAAGTGCGGATACTTGGGCCAGCGGAGTTTGGTCCTTTGTAAGCTATAAAAGCGTCCCCACCATGAGGGGGAAGGAAGTACACACAGACATATACGAGAATATACACGAGCTGGAGTAGGGCTGTTATCTCCTTCCTGAGAGGCCCGAACCAGGGTAAATCATTGTGTCCTCGTCCGTTGAAGTCCAGTGAGTCACTCCTCTGAGTATCCCATCACATGAGAAGGGGTCGCAGTTGGTCCCTCCACCAACAAGTAAGCTCGGCGGGGGCCTGCTCCCCAATCGTCGACAACTGCCATTTACGGAGAGGAACATTTTCACCATGAGGGGGCTGGCTACTTCATGATAGAATTCGATAACTTGCACAACTTGTCCTATCACGACGCCCTCGACGTGTCTTTTTTGCGATGCTGGACACTGTAAGTGTCTACTATATAAATCATGGTTTACATTCACGTAATACCGATAAATGTCTTGTCTAACTTTTTCCTTATCTAGATACGAGACTATTGAATTGAGAAGAACCAAGGGCCTGGGATTCCTCGACCAGAGAGCGGTGTGCCAGATCGAAATCTTAAGAGCACCAAATGAGGTTGAGGAATACATATACAGGGCGTTGCTAAAACTACAAGACAAGGAATTCATACTTGTTCCATACAATTTTAAGTAAGTTTCTCACTGGCTAGTTAAATCACTTGTTGAATTCGCTCATTTCTCTTATCCTAGGGCTAATGACTATAGCATCATACATGTATATGTAGGTTCCACTGGATTCTTGTAGTAGTGACTCCAGAAAAGAGCAAGTTGCTGGTCATGGATTCGATGGACAAAGATAAAAAAGACTACGAAGAGCTGCTAAGTGTAATGAATGCGGCGTTCAAAAGATATTGTACAAAGAGCTTGAGATACCGACCATTCGAAATCCTTTCGATCCGAACTAAATTTCCCAAGACGCACGCTTAAGAAATATTCTTATATCGCATTTCATAGTAAATAACTCCTTCCATGACATTTTAGTTTATTCAATTTTGTAGTGTCACAAGCAATGCAAGGCACAAATTTATGTGGGTACTTAGGTGTGCCAATACATGCGCGAAATCTTATCTTCTACAATAATAGACAATGACGTAGAGGTTTGTCATGCTAACATTACACATTTATTCGCACCACTCAATTTCTATATATACTCTTAGATTTATTTTTCGTACTTGTAGCGTCTCAAATTGCCTACGACAGGACTACATCCTCTTGACATCCAAGCCATTCAGGGACAGCTCGCTTACTTCATCATGAAGGAAGTCATCAACAAAAAGGGAGAGTTTTATGATGAAGACAACAATGATCAATTGCTCCATCTTTGTTGTTAAACGTCATTCGCCTCCAAAGAACCCTCTGAGGCTCGTGAGGCTTAAGATTGTGTGAGAATATACTAGGTCTTGGATGTGGACTTGTAAATTGTAAACGAGAGCATGACAAACTTTAGAAACGAGAAGATACTCTACTGGTCAATATGACTAATCTTATTTATTATCGATCTATTACAATGTGTGTGATATAATAGTTTTGCTTGTGATATAATTATCGATCTATTACAGGAATGTTGTAATGCTGATTGGTTTTTGTGATATAATTATTCTCTCGTCTCATCGTGAACTCCTCCTTCACCGCATCATCGCATCACGAACTCCTCGCATCGGCGCCATCGTGTGCCTCCCTCCCTCCACTACTAAGCGCTTCCTCCTCCCTCTCCAAAGCGGTGCCTCACCGGTAAAGATTCCTCCTCCTCCTGGTGATCTACATCTAACCCCTTTTCTCATACCTGTTTTGGGGAAGGAGAGAAGCGATTCTTTGCTTGTCTTGAGAAGTCACGAGGTGCAAAGATTGGGAGAGGAGGGAGCCGGCCGGCCATTGGAGTTGCCCTTGGAGAGGATCTTTGTGAAGGTGAGTCCCCTGCTCCTCTCACTCACCCTCTCTCTCTCTATCTTGAAACCGCATGTACAACATGTATGGTGTAGGAGCAGATGAGGCTTCAAGGTAATTGTACTTGATTTCGGAGGGACTTTGGGTTCTCGGTCGAGATGATTTCCATGGGATTTTGGATCTGGGGGTTCTTGATTTGCAAAGGGTGTTTGAGATGAGGATTGAAAAGGATGGAGAGAGAGAGAGAGAGAGAGCGAGTGAGAGGAAGGAAATGGCACAAAAACATATTGCTGATGATTCTTTCAAACTTGATATGCTATTTGTGATTACATCCCATACTTAATGCTCCCAAGTCCACCTGGTTAGACTTGTAGTATCTCGTATGTTTGGATAAATTAATTTTACTAGAAATGAAAAGAGCAACATTTTCATGAATAAATTGTGTATATAGATGCTCTCTCCAACAGTTAATATAGATGCTGCAGCCATGCATTATTTGCTGAGACCTTGATCAGCTTGTTGTATCCTAGTAGCTAGACTGAAAGACAAAAATACAAATATTTGTTATTTGCATGATATTTGAGTTCATTTTATTTAACTTTGTCGTTTTTAGGCCTTCATTTCCCGCCAAGATGGTAAAAAATATTTTACAGTGTTGCATCCTGGGAAACCGGATTTGCCAAAGTAAGTATTCCAGTGTTTTTCTCATTTTGATGTTTACCCATTGAGTTAGCCTATGTAATAGGGTATATCATTTTGATTTCTTTTTTGTGTACATGGAAAAATTCCTTAGAGTTTTTTAAATGCAGAGGAAGTAACATTTCAGGAATTGGATCCTGGGATTGGAATCTGAGTGGACAGAAATCTACTTCAATATTGTTTTGCTGAGATTTTGTTTTGCTTTCTTACTTGTAAGATGGAACTTCAATATTGAATCATGTTTCAAATTTAACTCTTGCATAATGGTATTAGCAGAATTAGTTGGGCTTCCTTTGATGCTTGGTGCTATATGCTTTATACAAGCTTTGTCCTTCGGCATGTATATACAATTCCTGTGTAATGGAGAAATGGATGGACATACGATAGCTTCTTGTGGTTCTTTTGTAGCTTCTTGTGGTTCTTTTGTAATTCCTGTGTAATGGAGAAATGGATGGACAGATGATAGCTTCTTTCTGTATCTTGTTTCAGAGGGCATGGCTAGCAATTCCTGAGGCTAGCCAGAATTACGTATTTTTTATACTGTGGACGGGGATTATCAGTGGCGGTTTTATCCACAAACCGCCACTGATAATAATACCAGTGCCGGTTCTACTTTTAAAACCGCCACAGATATAAGGCAATACCAGTGGCGGTTTTACCTACAAACCGCCACAGATAAGGCAATTCCAGTGGCGGTTTTACCCACAAACCGCCACTGATAAGGCAATAACATTGGCGGTTTTACCCACAAACTGAATTATCAGTGGCGGTTTTTGTCACAAACCGTCACTGATGATCATATCTGTGGCGATTTTAGAACCGCCACGCCGATTATCAGTGGCGCTTAATCTGTGGCGGTTCAAAAACCGTCACTGATATGAGTTTAGAACCGTCACTAATGTGCTTCTCTCTAGTAGTGACTGCATTTTCAATTACAGGAGTTGAACAACAAATACAATCCTATTTTCAAATATAGATACATTGTATTGCATGGTAGTATCCAGTTGAACTGAGCACATGCAGTTGCACGAGAAATTCGGACAAACAACGTCAAATTAAATGCACAACACAAGGAATGAGAGAATAAAAACAGGGTAGGTCTAAAAAAATGGGAAGATAGAATAGTAGGGCGGATGGATGCGATGCGATACGATGACGATATATAGCTGCAAGAAGCAGGTTGCACGCACACACGCACGCATGGCACAAGGCGGCATGTAGCTGGTTGGCTGGCTACTAGCCATGGACGATGAGCTTGATCCTTTTGTCTCCCTCCGGGGCCTGCAAAATTTCACCGAGCCCCATGTGCTCCATAAGGAACAACACCATGATGATGAGCTCGCCGCCACGGCTGAGCTGCTGCATGTGCGTGCTCCCCTTGCACTTACGAGCCGCGTACAAGAGCATCTCCACCCACACCCGGCCAACCGTCTCCCACATGACGTCGTCGAGCTCCCTGAGCACCTTGGCCAGAATGCAGGCGTCGAAGAGCACCGACTTGCTCCGGACGCCCTTCACCTCCCTCTGTGCCTTGGAGGTGTTCACGCTCAGCAGCATCCTCCGGGCGTCGTCGTGGTCGGGGTCCCACATGGCCGCTTCCAGGAAGAACCGCCGCGCCTCCGCGCACGTGTCCCGGTACGATTTCTGCCCAACACCCGCCGACGCCGAGAGTATCTTGGGTTGCTTGACCAGCAGGTACATCATGTACTCCGACAGGGTCTTGCCCGTGTGCTCCAAATTCTGGGACTCCCTCGTCTGCGCCGTATCTTTGTAGGGGAGGGAGCACAGGTCCGTGGCGATGTGCCACATCAAGAGGCTCTGGTCGAAGTCCCTCCGGACGCTGCCTACAAGGACGTCTTGGAGTTCCGCTGTCCAACCGAACTCCTTCCCGAGCTCCTCGAGGACTCCCTCCCCTCTGCTGTTGTGCATCCGCTTCATCTCTTCGTACGGCAACCCCATGTTTCTTATGGCCGCCTTCCTCATCCACTCGAAGAAATATCTCAGAACGGGCGGCTCATCCTCCCACCTGACGCTGAGTGGCTCGCGTCGGATAAAGATGAAGTCGTCAAAGACCTCCCTGTTGAGGTGCAGCGCCTCGGCGATCTTGGCGAACCGCTCGAGGACCCCCGGGATGGCGAGGCAGCAGTTGCTGCACCAGCGGCGACCACCACCTTCGTCGTAGCCGCCGTCCGGCTTGCCCAGGCAGTAGCTTATGAGGTTCAGCTGCGAAGTCCTCTCCGACCAGCGCCGCGCTCGCGGCCGCAGCGCCCTGACCGCCCGCGCGAGCCACGCTAGCCGCTGGGTCTCATCGAGGAAGACCAGCGTCAAGTTAGAGGAGAAGATCATGACGAACGCGGCCGCGTCGAGCGCCAACCCGCCGAGGAGCAAAGCGTAGGTGATGCCGACGTCCACACGTTGGATGCTGTCCTTGTCGAGGAGGGAGAAGATGGCGAGGGCGGAGGCGAGGCAGCCGGAGCTGACGAAGCGGAGGACCAAGCCGGCTTTGGTGTGGGCAACGGGCGCCTTGGTGTGTAGCATGTCGTGGAGGAAGTTGAGCTCCAACTCCATCACCTCGAACGCCTTCTTGGTTGTTATGTCCGGGCGGTCGAGGAAGTAGGCCTGGCCGATCTTGCGCTCCTTGTCGCTGAGGGTAACGTCATAGCACATGGTCCGGAACATGCAGAAGAAGGCGTACGCCTGCGCCTCCACGGTCTTTGTGCTTGGCTCCACCACCCGGGCGGCCTCGTCTAGTTCCAGGGCAGCCTGCACCTTCTTGGCCTCACCGTCGGCGATGACGATCTCGACCGCCAGGCCGGCCTTCTCCTTGCCGTCAAACGCGGTCATGAACCTGGCATAATTGGGGCCGGGATCGGGGTCGCCGAGGGTGTTGACGAGGAAACTGTCCGCGCTGCTGGAGTAGAGCGAGTAGGTACGCTCGCCGTACTTTATGATGCCGACGACGAACATGAGGACGGTGGCGAGGATCATGGGGTTGCTCCGCAGGGAGCAGAAGAATATGACGGCGGAGGAGAAGAGCTCAAAGAGGAGGCCGATGAGGTGGCGACGCCAGAGCTCGTTGTCCTCGATGGAATAGCCAGTGATGGTGTCCTGCCCGCCCAGGTGCAGCAGCAGGAACGGCGTCCAGAAAGCGAAGATGACGGGGCTGCTGCTGCTGTCCGTTGAGGAGTGGCCGCGGACACTAGCGGTCGAGGGCGAGGAGCTTCCACCTGATCTGCCGCCGCCGATGTTGCCCATGTTGTTGAGGAGGAGGCCGAGGGCGAGGTCGGCGACCCAGTCGGCGAGGAGGAAGCAGGACCAGATGGCGAAGCGGGCCACCGGGGAGGAGGAGCGCTTGCGCATGGGGCCGGCGAACACGAGGAGCACCTGGAGGGCGAGGCTGAGCAGCACCGCCGCGCGGATCTCCCAGTTGCTGTCCTGCTGCGGCACCGGAGGATTGAAACCTCCCATGGCCTCTCTAGCTTGCTACTGCTTGCCCCTGATCTCTACTGGATACGATGGAAATGCGTGCGTGCATGCATGCGTTGTGTTATTGAGCGTGTCTGTACACATACGTATATATATACACACATACATACATACATACATACATTATGACGACGATGGTGATCAACCTAGACAAGGAATGAATATATGCTGCGCTGCTCTGCTAGACAAGGAATGAATATATTAAGACTTGCGCGAAAATTATCGTGTACGTACATCCGTCTGCTCAGAGATTAGTGTTGTTAAATACCCTATGTTTTCGACTTTTTTATATCAGTGCACGCACGTCGTAGGTGGGGGTACTACTACATAGAGGCAGCATCGTGTCCGGTCCTTGCACGAAAGCAGCTTAATTAGCACGAACGAGCAAGGATCGATGCCAATGCCATGCATGCAAGCCAATGCGTGATCCAACGATGTAGTCTGCACGCTTGGAACACAAATAGTCTCATTTTAGAGATAGATACAGTCAAATTTTGAATGTTAATATATTATTTTTAAATATTTAGATTAGATATATAAAAATTGCATATGTAGATTTTTCTTAAAAAGTACTTTTATTGTATTTTAATTTTATTGGATTTTATAAATATATTATATGAGAAATTAGTATTTAAAGTTGTATTTTGATGACTGTGTTGATATCCAAAATAATAATTATTTGTGACCGGAAGGAGTATGTCTAATGTCTCTTTAGCAAGGAACAATCATCTCTTTTTGGTTTGCAGCTTTTAGTTTCGTTTCCATCAGGCCTCTTTGCTTTGCAGGAATTTTGCAGGTTTAGTGGAGTAATTAAATTCATATGGGATTTGGTATAAAAATTCGCCCATTTGGAACAGAGGATGAATTAGGACATAGGAAAAATGGGGAAAATTTGGTATTCTAGACAACATGTGTCCTGTATTTACAATTGTACACAACATATTTGAATATTTACAGAAATCTCACCTATACCCGAAATTAGGAATTTCGTGTACCCATTCCCGAAATTAGGAAATTCGGTTTTGTTGTATTTGAAAACAGGAATTTCGGGTATAGGGTATAGCCGAAAATGGGGTTTTCGGGTATGAGGTGGCACCTCATACCCGAAAATGGGGATTTCGGGTATGAGGTGGCACCTCATACCCGAAAATGGTGATTTCGGCAATGAGGTGGCAATTTTTTTTGCTTTTTCGCTTTGAAGGAGACGGTGGAGTTTATTGCCTGCAGTCGGAAAAATTGGTATTGTATACAACTTGTAAATTCGTTTACCCTTTTCCGAAATCTCAACTATACTCGAAATTTGTAAATTCGTTTACCCTTTCCCGAAATTACCAAATTCGATTCCGGTGCATTTGAAAATCCAAATTTCGGCTATGGCTTTTATTTATTTTTTGCTTTTCGCTGCTTGCTTGGTCTTTTGCCCGAAAACGATGTGCCCAAATAGTGATTTCGGTTATGAGCTCCTGTTTTTCTGTGGTACAAAACCCGAGCTGACCAAAAGGAAAAAAGCAAGCATGCATGCATGTCGTTTGCAGACGAAGCAAGCAGGCAAAAAGAAAATAAATAAATAAAAAGGGACAGCCGAAATCACCATTTTCGGGTATGGGGGTCCCACATGTGCTCCGTATTTACAAATCTACACAACATATTTGGTCAGCTCAAATTAAAGGAAAAATTGAGTAAATAAACTACAGTGAAATCAAAATTAAGAAATTAACCTGCAGTGAATGGAAATGCGATGAATGGCTGTTCTTTCCGCCAGAGGGGATGGCTTCCGCCATGTGAGGTGGTTGAAGGCGTTCCAATAACCCTAACTATTATTTTGAGCGATAACTTTTAACCCTTTTCAAGACCAGTAAAATATCACCGTACCTTAAATATGTATACTCGTTTTATATTTGGGACAAGACCATTATAAGTAATATATAAGTTATTTTTCACCGTACCCTTTTAAGTTTTACCATAACGTCAATCTTTAATCCAAAAGCAAAATACATCTCATATTTATATTTATAGGAGGAGAGAACCTCTTTTAAAAAGAAATAAGCCATTTAGGCGGGAAACTGGCACGTCTGGCCCTGTCCAGCCTTAGTCGCAGCCTCGGGGTTGCAAAAGCAGATATTTGTTATTTTTCTACAGGTCATATAAATTATCACTTTGTAATAATTTTTCCGAGACTTCGTGTAGTTATCCTCAAAGATGTGAAATATATGTACGCTACACTGTATCGATAGATGGGCAGAAATAAGAATCTACTGAATTGCATATGGCTTACAAATGCTAAACAGCAATGGCATGTACGGCACACTCTACCGAGTATACCGGACTAAACCTAACATGCTTTAGGGAAAGGGAAGAACAACAAGGGCCCTTCTCGTACACTCTACTGAGTGCACCGAGGATATTTTCCCTTGCGCAACCCATCGGTGCCTGCCGCCGCCCTGGCCGTAGCCGCCCTCTCGCGCTTCCTGTCACGCTCGGCCGCCAGGCGCTGCCGTTCGGCCTCCCTCTCTGCACGCATTTGTTCGGCAAACTTCATGCGCTTCTCCTCTTCCTGCTGCTCATGGCACTGCAGCTCTACCATAGCTCTGCGATGCGAGTACTCCCAATTCCTCATCCTCTCCATCTCAGGAGCTCGCCCGTCGTAGAGAATTTGATGAACTCGCATAATGGAGGCTGCAATTGGTGACAACAGATGGTATAACAGTGTTAAGGTTTGGATGGTTTGATGCAACATCAAATGCGAGTACGAACATACCGGGCTCCTCCGCAGCATCCGCATCCCCAGCATTGGCTCGGAGTCGTGGTTGCGGCAACTCCAATACCTCATACCGTATGTGTATGAGTTGTCTACAGATTGCCGAAAGCGGCAAGGATCCCCGCATAGGCACATGGGGACCTCCGTGCCGTCGGGGACGGATTGGACAACGCTGTGCCTTGGGGGCGAGGGGAACTCCATTGGCACCGGTTGCTTGGCCGACGAACTTGTGCTTCGTGGTTTGGATTGCTTACTTTGTGTGAGTATTCGGAGGCGAGCACTGGGGTTTAAATAGCCCGCCACCAACCAAACGAGAGAATCGGAGCAAAGAGACAAGGTCAGCTAGAATGCTTTGTACAGTTTTATCGATGACAAAAGCTGAAAAAGTTAACAGGCGTGCTTTTGATATGACATGGCAGGCATACTGTTACATCTTTGACAGCAATGCTTTTACAGCTTGAACTTTTACAGCTTTTACAGCAATGCTTTTACAGCTTTACAGATGACATCGACGGGTCATGGCAGTGGAGTACACAGCTTTGCAGATGCAATCTAGGCTGGCTTTCATGGCTCAACAGGAAAGAAAAGGACTACATGTTTTGTGCGCGACTATAATACTTAGGGTTATTGGGCGTTGAGAATTTATATGCAAAGAGAGCTGTAACTGAGATATTTTTACAAAATATGGCAGTCCGTATACCAAATAGCAAATCTGGTACATTCGGACCCAAAAATTACTTCGAACATGCTTTTTTACGGGCCGCCGAAAATCCTTCGTCGTTAGGGTTTGTGCGCGACTTTAATACTTAGGGTTATTGGGCGTTGAGAATTTATATGCAAAGAGAGTCAGAATCGAGATATTTTTACATAATATGGTATTCCGTATACCAAATAGCAAATCTGGTACATTCGGACCTCCGTGCCGCCGGGGACAGATTGGACAATGTTGTGCCTTGGGGGCGAGGGGAACTCCATTGGCACCGGTTGCTTGGCCGGTGAACTTGTGCTTCGTGGTTTGGATTGCTTGCTTCGTGTGAGTATTCGGAGGCGAGCACTGGGGCTTAAATAGCCCGCCACCAGCCAAACGAGAGAATCGGAGCAAAGCGACAAGGTCAGCTAGAATGCTTTGTACAGTTTTACCGATGACAAAAGCTGAAAAAGTTAACAGGCGTGCTTTTGATATGACATGGCAGGCATGCTTTTACAGCTTTGACAGCAATGCTTTTACATCTTTGACAGCAATGCTTTTACAGCTTTACAGATGACATCGACCTTCATTTGGACTATTTGCCATTGTTGTTTTCAGCGTGTTGTCATATCAGCCTTCTCAGCCTTTTGGCATATCACCATTGTCAGCCATTTGTCATATCATCATTTGGACTACTTGCCATTGTTGTTTATTTTTAATACGTTCATTTGTCATATCGCTTTTTTCATCCTTCTGTTATATCATCATATTCAGCTTTGTCGCATATCAGCTAATATACGAAAGAACACAAGGTTGAATGACTGTTGTCGGTGAATATGATATTACATACATGACATAAAAAATATGCTCCATTCAACCGAAAAAATAACTTTGAATAACTTGGTGAACATAACAGAAAGCTTCATAATAGTACAAACTGCATTACGATACAACAGAAACACATAATAGCATTAGAACAAAGTACAATAGGGAGAACAACTACAACAGCATTTCTTATGAACAAGAAATAACATACAAATGGATGCAGGGTAGAGCGGCTTTAGAACTTTCCAGAATCATCACTATCATAGAATTCCACACCCTCTTCTTCGAAAAACTCCCAACGGTCACGTTTGTAGTCTTCAACGCTATGGCCTTCACGAGGAACAACCAAATCAGGGCTTACAGCTTCGTGGTTATCTTCTACGGCGCGCTCAAGGAAGCGATCATACGCTTCACGGTTTTCTTCTTGTTCAGGCCGAACTCCCTCTCTTTGCGGTAATTCTCGTACCGTTACCCTATTAAGTTCCTGCGCTAGATCCTTCCTCTGGTGTGCCATTGGAAGCGTCCTGTTTAAAGCTGTCGGTGTATTTATATCGTCTGCCCACTGCTGATATTGGCATCCGGTAGACTACACGACAGTGTGAGCATGGATATTTAAAACTGGAGCAATAGAATAATCATCGAAATATGAAGATATCAAAATACATTTAGACGTACAGAGAAATTTGGGCATCTATAGAACGCCCGTCCGTAATTTGGCGCAGTGGTGGAGTAGCAGGTTTGAGCATCGACATGGCAGTTAGGGCAAATGACCCGCCCTGCATTGGCAACCACTGAGCTCGACGCCTTCGACATGGCTTGGACAGAACTGACGAACACTTAAGTCGGTATCTACACGAAGGAAAAATATCAATAAGAAGCATAATAAGTACAAAATAATGTGGACTGACCCAACAACACAACAATGTGACTCACCGTACAAAATAACTTTTGTAAATAATACCTGTGGAACAAGAAGCTGAAATGAAATATTGGAAAAAAGGAAAGCTAAACTACCAGTTCTCCTCTATGCGCTCTGGGTTTTCTCAACTCAATCCAAACTTTATGAACTCGGAGCAATGTATCGCGTTTGCCGCATAGAAGTGCAGGCGGCCTTGCAATTTATAGGCAGGGAGCGAGGGAGAAACGAGACAGCTGGCGGAACCTCACCGTGCGGGGCGATGGGCCAAGACAGAAAATCGGCACGTGGCAGCGTTTGCAGTGCGCTCAGTGGGGGGGTCTGGCTGCAGCTGGCAGTGGCTTGGGAGTGGCCACCACTTGCCGGAGCATTACCGCGCGAGGTGGGGGCCTGGCTGAACAGTAACATTGCAAAACCGCGGCTTCCCGTGGCGGTATTTAGGCGGGAAACTGGCACGCCCGGCCCAGTCCAACCTAAGTCGCAGCCTCGGGGTTGAAAAAGTTAACACGCTCTGGTGAGTACACCTCCATAGCATTCATGCACACTATGTGGCATTGCGTGAGCCAGTACGTTTCGTATCACGTACCGATGCTGTTTCACCCACGAAAAGCCGCCGAAAGCGTCAAAGGAGGGAATCTACCGCGAGGCATCGCTTGTCGCGTGTGGGGCCTGGCTATAGCTTAGCTGCAGCTGGCAGTGGGCAACAGCTGGCGGCACATTAGCGTGCGAGGCGAGGGGCCTGGACAGGAAAGCTACACGTGCCAGCATCGGATTCCTTTGCATCTGTGCCTATGCTTGATACCGACATATGCATACAGCTTTCTAGCTGGTAGAGAGGTGCCAGTCAGGCTTTGGCAGCTATGCTTCGACGAGACGACTCGGGCAGTCTGTACCACACATGCATTTGACATGACATTTCGGACCAGTTATGATGACCATGCTTACGGCATGATATGTCCTGCGCAGTATCACGGTCCCGACCGAATTCGATTATAGCGGCTAAGTTTCGCATCAATTAAGTTTTAGCTGCTCTTAAGGTAAATTCCCGGCTTCAGTTAATGTCCTAAACTGGCACTTAGGAGTATCCCAAGCTTAACCAAAAGTTTAGAGCCAAAAATTTCAGTCCGCACTTGTGACTTTCAACCAACTTTGGAGCCTTGTAACTGGCAATCTATAATGACCTAGAGTGCGCGGGTTACATGGTTGCGAAGTAAAAACATTTCTCTATATAGTGGTGGAGTCATATCGCCAATCCGGTGTCAAACACTGACTTTAAACTTGGCTCAAAAAGTTAATCTAGCGCTGTTTTCTGTTGGAGGACTTAGCCAATTTGGTTGGTTTGCTTGGGGTTTTTTTTGGGGAGATGAAAGTGTGGGTTATGTGGTGTGGGTAGCAGCCACTTCATTCCCAAACCGTGAGCTGCTCCCTCTTCTTCCTCCCTCCACCACACAACCGCGAGATGAAAGTTTGCTTGGTCGGGCAGATTTTTGGCTCTCAGTTTTCTGCGAATTCGAGCTACTTAGAGGCCGAATTGGAGTTTACATTTGCTTAGGAAGTTGTAGAGGGTGAAATTATCTAGCATCTCCAACTAGAATCAATCCATTTGGACATTCCATTAGAAAGTTATGCCATTTTTAGTTTTGACTGTCCGAAATGGACGAAATTGGTGAATTGGATATTGAGCTGCTAATTTGAATTAATTGGAGGCCGAATTTGGAAAAAAATTTGCCTGAGAACTTGTAGGGAATTTCGAGTAGATTTCAAAAATGTATTTGTTTGCTTATTTTGGATTAATTTGGAGTAAGTTATGCCGGTTTGAAGTAGTGCCCAGATTTCAAAAAAAAAGAGAAGCTCAAAATCCCCAAATTCCGTTTTTGTCTTCATTACTGCAAATGGGCTCAAAATACCAGCATCGCATATTTTATTGCAAGAAATAGGAATATTAGTCAGCACGTAGCGAATATTTGTAATGGATATCGTAGTCCTTATTACATGGAAGGAGAGGTGTCCATGACATATTTGTTATGCATATCGTAGTCCTTATATCGATGAGCAAGTCCGCTCCGTCCGATATATGGACTACCTTTCTTTGCTACACAAATATACTGCCACAATAACCCTAAGTGCTATTGCCAACGCTAACTTTTACTAGAAATTTCGTCAGCACCTCCCCTGAAACTAGGACATCCACTCCACAGACCAAAGACAACATTTAATACGACAATAAGATTGAAACTTATGAAAACCAACCAATCACAAACATGGCTCATGGTACGAACTAACCATCATGGCCCAACTTATTACATGCAAGTACCACAGAATAATTACAAGATATAAACTCAATAACATTACAAGCAATTAGTTAGTATGAAACTGTGCTAATGCAAAACGTGACCGTGCCACCACTCCCATCCATTCATGTCGACTTCAAGGTTCCTACAAAGAATAGACAAACAAACGGAGCACAAACTGGCATATATTAAAACATTAGAGTGAAACATTAGTGTAACACCCCATAAATCTAAACTGTTGTACAATAAAAATTCAAACACACGCTTCCTACTCACCGTTTCCATTTAAACGCCAAAAAACCCCGATCTGTCTGGATCGAACAGCAGCACCCTCTCTTCCCAATTTCGTATCTTTTTTTCTACTCTTCATAAAAATACCAAAAAATTACAGTAGCTAGATATTGATGAGATATACAACTTTCATGAAGGTCAAAAAATTCAATTCCGCTGTTAAATATGCCTAAACAACCGTCCAACACAGTGGACGAAATCTGTTTCCAGATTCTGTTCGTCATCTTATAACAGCGATAACTCTCAGACCGACGCCCCAAAAAATCTGAAAAAATTACAGAAGCTAGGTCGCGACGTTATCTACAACTTTTTAGTTATAGGTTTTTGCAGGAAAAATCATCTATGTCACGTAAAATGCGAAAAAATCCGCACTGCACAATCTCTCCTTTCAGAAACAGCACCACGTGAACAACTACCCTTCTAGCCCATCAAAATCCATCCAAACCAAACACCACCAGATCTAAAACACTCCCAACCCTGAGTAGAATAGGGGAAAAAAATTTGGAAATTTACCTAGAGTCCTTCCTTGAGAATCCACGAAAAACACGCGACGAACACCAAATCTGAAAATCTGCTCGTCCTCCACACCTTCTCGGATCCTCTTCTCGATTGTGAACTAACCGATTAGCTTCCAGCGTCACTGTCTCCCTCTCCGTCGTTGAGCCTGCCTTCTGATCAAATCCTCAGGGCTAAACACCAGTGGTGCATGTCTCTCCCTTTGTCCCGCGGCCTGTGACGGACCCAACCTCCCCGTGCCTGCTGGTACATCCAAATCCTCGTCTTGGGGAGGGGGGCCTGTTGCGATGGAGTATCTTCCTCCGCTCGCGGAGATCGCGTTGAACCACTCACGTGGATCAATAGGCCCTAGGGGAGCTGTATGGCCTACGTACGTCGATGTTTGTGAGGTCCCCGCCTGGTGCGAAGGCCCCTGTAGTTGCATGCCTAATAGGCCAGTGAAGGTTGGCGCATTGAAGAAGTCCTCGTCGAAAACTTCGGGCCCGCTCCATTGTGGTGCGGAACTGACCTCTGCCCCAAAGGCCTCTGATACATGGGGAATACCTGTGGGAGGGTGAGGACTGGAAGGACCGGGCATGTCCTCATGATGTGAAGGACCCGGTCTTTCGTCACCCATTTCAGAGTGGGGTGGCATGACGTCGCGATGAATGGCTCGGTGCATGGGACATGGATGCACGTCGAGCGACATCGGCTCCCTCAGCAGTGGCCGGCCGGACGGTGCAGGATCGCCTCGGTTGTGAGCTAGCGCCAGGTTCCATGGGAGATGAGCTGGAGCTGCGGCCGTGTGTCCGTGACCATCCTCCAAGGCCACGGATAGCGGACATGATGCGTGCCCCCCTGGATGCGAGGTACCTTCTCATTGGATTTCTTGCTGATGAGGAGCCAGAGGTGCCTTCACTTTGCCCCGCAAGTCGATCCGCTTTGGTATACAGCTCGGATGCCTCCTGCGTCTGCATAGCATTACTGGGGTATTAGAATGAGAGGGTTAAGAAATTTACTGAGGACATTATTTACGGGTATATTTAGTACCAAAATGTGGACTTGTCGAGATCGGTCCTCAGGATAGGCCATTGCTCGTTCGTCGACCTCGTTGCTGAGCAATGTGGCGCGAGTCTTGTGAGACGATACCATGTCGAGTAGTTGTCATATTCCTGGGGTCGTATGGCACAGAGGGTAAGACAACCTCCTGAAATGCACCGCTGCTCCACCGCGTAATGTGGGTGGCATGGACGTTGCTCGATCCATCATGCGCGATCGCCTTCGCGCTTCTCCTACAAATGCACAGACGTTACATTGTCAAATTTGCATAGATAGGGCACATATTGAAAAGAGGTAAATGCATACCCGTGAGATCTCCGGCCCCGCGGTGGTGGAACGGGACTATCTGGCGGAAACCGAGCGCCTTCGGATCCGTTTCAGCGAGTACACCTCTACGGCGTTCATGTACAGCAGAAGCATGTGGTCATCCACAGGGGTAGTCCATCATGCACCACCGGATATCTGGCGCCCGTCGCAATCTCTGCGGCTCTTTGCGGAGACCAAGGATCGATTCACATGTGCCGCGCCAGGTTCTAGATCGGCGACAACACGCGTGTAGCACCAATGGTCACCGCTCGGCGACCATTGAAGTCGTCGCGTGCATCCAACGGTACCCCATTGTAGGCCGATTGGTATCCGGCATGGCATCGTTGACTAAAACAGGTAATATTGAATACGGATCCCTGGCCGAGAGATCGGAAGGTACTCCCAACTCCACATCTCAAGGAGTTGCAGGCATCGATAATAGTGCCCTGCGGTGTCGCGATGGCATGCATCACACAATCCACGATAAGTGTCCGCCAGACCGCAGATCCTCACCGTAGGCCGATGTCATCAAGCTCACCGCCAACCGACGAGCAATGGACACAATGTGCGGGAAGATTAGGTCTCCTGCGGTGGACGTGAACATCACACCACCCAACAAGTAGTAAAGGTAGACCTCGTAGTGGCGCAGCACTGTATCTTCGTCGGCATCAGGTGGGCAGGGGTTGTACTCCTGCAATGTGCGCAGCCAGGTCATGGACACCCCATTTTCCTTCTGTTCGTACGGGACACCAAACCTGCGTGAACTCCGGATTAAGAGATTTCATAATAGCATGCACATTATGAACATAAAACAACTAGTGATTGTAATACCTTCCCGTTATGTAGTGCTGCCCGGTCTTTTCTTTGGGCGACGAAGAACCAATTTGTCCCTCGATGGGCAAAGCCGGTTAGCATGGCCACATCCTCAACGTAATGGACATCTCACCAAACGGTAGGTGAAATGTGTGTGTCTCGGCCGCCATCGGTCCACGAGACCAGTAAGAAGCGCACGATCGATGATAGGCATGGGTGTGGTCTGCCCTCCTCCGAGCTGAGCCCCATCCATGAGAAGTGCAAATGGTAGTAGACCTGCACGACCCAGTCGATAGTGGAATCGATAGTCCAACTTCTTCAACTTGTGCAACGAGCGACAGAAGAGAGGGGGCAACTGAAAGATTAATAACAAGTTGGTTAGCTATATCCGAACAAATTAATTGCGGGTAATATTGTAATGCATCTTACCATAGCTCCAAATAGAATGGCCCTCGCACGATGTGGGGCATCTATCGACTCACGGAGAAGCTCGGAAGTGCATTGTCCGCCATCACGCCTTTGTTGAAACAAATGATACATGACATCAAAGTACATTTACACAAGCATGAAGAATCAGACGTGCATTCCCGAGCAAATACAGATACATTTCGATAGCTCCAAATTACAAATACAAGTTCAAAAGCAACGTAACATAGCAGGGAGACGAGTACGCTTCGATAGCTCCCAATTACAGATACATTTCGATAGCTCCAAATTGCACATAATCCGGTGGATACGACTACGCATCTTGGGTGCATTGGGGCACCTCCTACGGCCGTGTCCGGTTATGCGCATATTTTACACTTTCGCAAACCGTCCACCGCATCGCCGCGTCCATGTCACCTTGCAATCGGCCCTTGGCCTACCTTGCTGTGTGCGCCTACTCGCGGGATGTGGTTTCCAGTTGGGCCTTCCATGAGCTTGTAGTTCTCTCCAATTGAAAACGAACTCATCTTGGACGCCACGTGTTCTTCAAAGCATGCGCGTGTAGTAAGGCGAGATGTCTTGTGATGCATCGTTTCCACCCATATCGCGACATGCCGCCAACACATGGGAGCACGGAATGTCTGAAGCTTTGGCTTGTTGCACGTGCATGAGACTTCCTCGGCCCCTAGTCGACATTGCCGCACGGTGTCCCCGCGAGATACCCGGATGCATGTTTGCGCTTGCACATGACCTCAAATTTATTCATCACCAGGTCATAAATCCTTGTGCGGTGGAAGTGCGCCTTCCCCCGCCTCTCCGCGAGCATCTTCTCCACTGCAGGTGCGTCGTGGTGGCGCACGCCTCGGCCACATTTCCACGATCTCGGAAGTAATCAGCCGCAGAGAACGTGAGCTCAATGATTGAACACAACGGGAGGGTGCGCACACCCTTCAGTACGTTGTTGAACGCCTCCGCTATGTTTGTTGTCATGACGTTGTACCAGTCATGGTGTACGTTAGCTTCTATGGAAGTTAAAACAAGGAGGTGAGATGATCTGCGCTGATCTATAGTTCGTCTATACCTCGCCCGCTCGTTAGGTCGTGGAGTAGCGCCCACCGCTCCGGCTTCCCGCGATCCACCGGGTGAAGCCGGGCCGAGTTCTAGAATACACGGCCTGGCCTCCCACCATTTGCGAAAGGAGTTCTTTGGCCGGGATTGGTCGTCCTCCATCATCTTCTGTGTGGTCTCGTTCAGCTGCGTCCATATCGCGTTGAACTTGTGTTGTTGGTTCTGCAGGCACATAGCTTTGAATCTCTTCACCAACGCCTTGTTCTTGTACCTTGTGTACAGGTTCGCGCCAAGGTGGCGCATGCACCATCTTCTCTCGACATCGGGCCAGCTCGTCGCGGAGGAAGTGCTGTCGTGGAGGACATCCAACGCGTGGAGAAGGCCTTTGTTCCGGTCCGAGACAACGCACACGCGCTCCCGGGGACCGACGACCCGGCCCTTTAGTAGAGTCAGAAACCACAACCAACTATCATTGTTCTCGCTCTCCACGAGAGCGAACGCCACCGGGAGGATCTGGTTATTTGCATCCGCAGCGAGAGCAAGCGGCGTCCGTGGAACTTCCCACTCAGGAATGTCCGTCCACGCATAGCACCGCCTGCGGTGCCTAAAAGCTTCGATGCATTGCCCGAATGACCGTAATACCCTGAAGAGGTACCGGTCCATCGGGCTGAAGGACCCGTCTTCCAGCATGACGGGCTCATCAGCCACTGCGAACTGTGTGCCCGGGTTCGTCATGGCTATCTTCCGTAGCAACCTAGGGGCATAGTTGAAAGACTCCTCGAAACCCCCGAACAGCATCTTCAATGCCTTCTGCTTCGCTCTCCAGGCCGTATGATACGTGATGACCATCCCATTTCTACTCGCACCTCCTCCATAATTTTACTGAGTCATCTCTATGTCGCTTCCAACGACGGTCGCCAGGAGTTGGGCTATGAACCTCGCGTCTGCAAGTCCGCTCATGTTCCTTATGGACTCCTCTCGTGCACGTATGAGGCATGTATGTACGTATCTCAAAGTGGTTCGCGTGCTTGCGCTCAGAGCTCGCACAAAGAAGGGACAATCCGGATACTTCTTGCACCTAACCTCATATCAAGGCCCCGTCCGAACGGAGAAGAGTGTGCTCCCGTCTTGTCACGATGGCATAGTTGCTAAGAAAGTGAATGACCTCCAACTTGTTAGCGAACACTTGTCCAGTTTGGACATGGTTCTGGGCGTACTGCGACGCGGATATCTTACTATAATCCGCCATGGTACAATTCAGCAGACCCATGCCCTGGAAGTACTGTACAGCCGATCTTGGGTCATCATTCTCCGCCGCTTCTTCATCCCCGCTTCCGCCGTCTTCAATATCCATGCATTCCCCATCAACCTCCCCTGCCTCGGCTTCTTCTTCCACTCCCCCTAATGTCCCCTCCTCCACAATGTCTGGTTCGGGTGGTGTGCGTGATATCCCATGTTATACTGCTTCGGAGGTAGATGCCACCGCTCCGGCATCGTGCCGTGGCAATATCTCCACGTACACTCCTACCTCAAAATTCTCTCCACCCGCTTTGTCGACATACAAAGCCCACGCGCTTTCGCTACGTAACGGGAAGAGCGTGTGCACAACCGTCGAGGTGTTGGGGACCAATCGTGGGCGAACCCCTTCTAGACGAACTCTGTGCGTCTCAGGGTTCGTGACCGAATGCAGCGAGGACATGTGATTTCAGCTCCCACAGTTCATTCGGGGTGGCTATACTGCTATCTACGTGCAGGCAGTTGTCAATGCTCACGAATCTCCCATGCAACACTGCAGGACGTTCCCCGAAATAAATTTTGAAAGGCATGTCCGTCTGTCGCACACACATAATATTGAAAGTTACTAAACACAAAATATTTCTCCGATAACATTTCACGAAATATCATTCGAACTTTTCATATTTCGTATTAATGCACATGATCTCGTATTATGAGCTGTGAAAGGCTTATACTTCAGTGAAAAGTAATTTACAAATTTACACAAAGTAAATTTCTTTAAAAACATGTGAAAAGACAGCAATGTCAGAATTTATTCCAAAGTTTGCTACCTGGTCCAGAGCTTAAAATTTTACTGATTACTCTACGTAACACTGTCTACCTTTGGTAAAAATTTCAGAAAAAAAAGTGTTTTAATACCCTTAGAGATTAAAAGAAACGTTTTCGAAAAATCTGAGATTTGTACTAAAATAATTTCTATAAGAAAAATACTTATCGTTCTGACTTCAAAATTTTATTGGAACTTACCATTGTCCTGATAACCTCTCTAAAAAATTTTCAATAATTATTAAGACCTTTTTACCCCTCTGATAAATCGAAAACCGGAAATATGAAATTGAACCTTGTGTTGTTGTCAGAATTTTATTAAAAAAAATATACGCTAAATTCACTTCTAATTTTTACAGAACCATGCTAACTCACTTGGAAAGTTATACTGAAAATCTGAAAAAATATATGCTACATTTCATAGCTCTTTTGACCTTGTTCCCACCGCTGTTTTAACATTTCATAGGAGTGAGTGCAGGGAAAATGTACTAATCTTATATTTCATGCTAATACACGTAAAAGAACAAACATTTTATGCAACATTACCATACCAACAACATATCATAATTGTTCAACAACACTTAATTAAATATCATTATAACATCTCATACTAAAATATGGAAGAACAAGACCCTATTCCTACCTAAAATTTTCCATCTCATTTCTAAAATTTTCGACGTACTGATTATTGCTATTATGGTTTCACTTTATTTTCCTGATACCGTGCCACTCATTATATTTTAGCTACCACTTTGCTAATATCGATGTACTGATTAATGCCACTATGGTGCCACCAAATTTTGATATTATCACGGTGCTCATTTTAGCTAACATTGCCCTAATATTTCCTAATAGCATGGTACTAATGTTTCCTATTCCTGTCCGAACATTTAACCCTAAACTAACACTACACTACACTACAGTGTCCACAGCAATGGTAAATAGCACAAATTTACCACATAAAATATATTTCATGCTACTGCCCTTAAGAAAAAGTACCTTTTATGGTAGTAAAAACGCAGCACAAGAAGACGTTTCTTCCCACAAGTTATTTTTGCAGCGGACTATCTTCTCGCCACATGTAGTACAAAAACATACACAGTATTACTAATTATTGCTAATCCCGTCCTACTCATTATTGCAAACACCATCATACTAATTTTGCTAATTATTGCTAACACCATCGTACTAATTTTGCTAATCATGGTAGTAAGGTTTTCTACTACTGTCATATACTCATTATATTTTAGCTACCACTATCGATGTACTGATTAATGCTACTATGGTACCACCAAATTTTGATATTATCACGGTGCTCATTTTAGCTAACATTGCCCTAATATTTCCTAATAGCATGGTACTAATGTTTCCTATTACCGTCCGAACATTTAAAACTAAACTAACACTACACTACAGTGTCCACAGCAATGGTAAATAGCACAAATTTACCACATAAAATATATTTCATGCTACTGCCCTTAAGAAAAAGTACCTTTTATGGTAGTACAAACGCAGCACAAGAAGACGTTTCTTCCCACAAGTTATTTTTGCAGCGGACTATCTTCTCGCCACATGTAGTGCAAAAACATACACAGTATTACTAATTATTGCTAATCCCGTCCTACTCATTATTGCAAACACCATCATACTAATGTTGCTAATTAGTGCTAACACCATCGTACTAATTTTGCTAATCATGGCAGTAATGTTTTCTACTACTGTCATAATAACTAACCCTAACTTAAAACTACGCTGCACTGCCTGCAACATTAATAAATTGCACAAATCTGAATTCTTAACTCTAACCTAACACTACATTGTCCATAATATACTATTGCTCACAAAGATTAGTAACTAACCTTCTCGATGCTACCAAAGATCAATGGAGCTCAAGCAATGTACCATTAAATATACCCGAAGAATACCATTAAAAATTTTGTTGCTAATTATTCGTACCAACACCGTGCTACTAATTTTGTTACTAATTTCTTTCCAACACCGTGCTGCTAATGGTGTAGTACTATGTTTTGGTACCATGTGCTCATAGTGTGCTACTAATTTAATAATTTTGTTACTAATTTTTCGAATACCATGGTACTATGTTTTGGTACTACCGTTCTTTCAAATGTTGCTAATATCAGGCTAGTACTATTTTCTAATACCATGGCACTAATTTTTTCTAATACCGTCCTAACAATTAACACAAACTTAACACTCCACTACACTGTAAACGACAGTACTAAACTTCACAAACGAAAATAATAAACACTAACATAACAAGTTTAGCCACAGCTCTCATCCACCTCCTAAATATTAATAAATTTGCTATATTTTTGTACTACACCATATCTGTTAAACTACTGCCATCCTAAATTCATCTAAAGAAAATACATACCGTTTATGTAGTACAGTCAATACACCCGATGTCGTGTCTTCGCGCCAGTCGGTTCCCGAGCTTCTGTGTTCAACAATCTCTACAAAAAAAAACGTTACTCACTCTATGAACCAAAACAACGAACAAAGGAAATGAGTTTCGGTTCTCCCAACCTCTACCGCGCGCTGCGTTTCTTCTCAACTGCTTCCTCTTCTTATAGACCCGCGAGCAGCTCTTCCTCCTTAATCACGGGGAGACAAAGTAATTGGCATCTGTCAAATCGCCGTCTAATCGTCTTGCTTTCTCTTCTTTTCTCAAACGCATGCAGATGGTGAACCAACATGCCATGTGCTTCCTTCTCCCGTGAACTCACACCGTCTCCTTCAAAGCGAAAAAGCCAAAAAGAATCCCTGGCCAAAGCAAAAACGAATCCCCTGGCCAAAGCAAAAACGAATCCCGTGAACTCGCATGCATGTCGTTCAGCCAAGGGAATAAAAAAATGGGGGGAGGTCATACCCGAATTCAGCATTTTCGGGTATGAGGTGGCACCTCATACCCGAAATTGGGAATTTCGGTTATGCCTGTACCCGAAAAATGCAATTTCGTGTACACTATACCCGAAAATCAGATTTTCAAATACTCTGAAAACGAAAACAGTAATTTCGGGAATGAGTAAACGAAATTCCTGTTTTCGGGTAAAGTGGAGATTTCTGTAAATAGCCAAACTTGTTGTGTACATTTGTAAATACGGGATACATGTTGTCTACGATACCAAATTTTCCGAAAAATGGAGAAAATTTTCGCTTGCCATTGATTTCTTCGGAAAACCATAAGAACTAGGGCGGATAGATTGGAATACTTCGAATGAGGATCAAATCAGACGTACATGTTGTTGAGGCAGTACGTAATAGACAGCTTGACGGAGCTTCCGAACATCAACCTCCAGGTCCTCCACCAGACAGTTGATGTCTTCTTGCATCAAGTGGTTTATTGATTTCCTTTTAGCCACTCTCAAGACTTCTAATAGCCTATCATCATCTTTAAGGGATTTAACCTCCGATTGTTTTTTGGGCACAGTATTGACCTCTCGTGCTTGCCCATCAACATAAGAAATCTCTAATGGACATTTACATGTACCAGAGTCTTCAATCTGACTACTGTTGGCTTGAGCTGTGGAGAGTTGTGCAGCATATTCAGAAGGAAGATGCAAAGAGAAAGGCAGTGTATTTATTCCAGAGAAGGTCTTCTGGAGGCTGAGCTGACGTCGGCAATACCGCCTAGTGTGACCAATACTGCCGCTCGAGTGGTACTATCGGGTGTTTGCCTGCGATAGCACCGAAAAACTAGCCGTTGCCGACTGTTAGAGTTCGAGGTCGGCACTATCGGGTTTCAGAGGCTAGTAGTGCCGAATTTGTTGATTTTGCCTAGTTTCTCCTCCAATGACTAGTTTTCGAGTGATGGCTATAAAAGGCCTCATTGGGGGGCAAGGGCAGGTGCTTGCCATGTTGTTGCTGCATTTGTTAATTCATGGGAGTGAAATGCGTGTATTGCCTTCCTCTATTTGGTTCTTGAGCTAAAAAGTAAGCTCTAATTGCATGTATTGCAATTATAGACTGGATTAAGTCATCATTGTGTTTGTGTTGCACTTGAGAAGGATCCTAGTCATGTGTTGTATATAGGAGGTCACCGGAGTGCATGTGTTGCACTAGGTGAAGTTCAAGTAAGAGTGCTTGAGCGTCGTGCGCGAAAAAAAATTAAGTGCTATCTCTGCTCATATTTTAGGTACTCTATAAACAAAAAAATTTAGTGCTCGTGAACCAAAAAACACTGGAATAAATTCCTATTCTTTTTTTACTATGTTTTTGACTTTTTATATCAATGCACGCGCGCGTAGGTACTAAGCAAGAGTGCTCGAGTGACTTTTTTTACTTGATGTTTTTGACTTCTTACAGAGAGGCAGCATCACGTCCGGTCCTTGCAACGAAAGCAAATTAGCAGGAACGAGCAGGGATGATGCCAAAATGCCAATGCCATGCATGCAAGCCAATCACAAATATAATGTAAGTTGTGACGGACCGCTTCACAACAGTTATTTAGGAAGACTAACTGTTGAAAAAGATAAGACTATTTCACCAGACTAAAAGCAGTTCAACTCTTTTTATTCAATATACGGCCTAACGGCCGAGTTTTTACAAAAGAGATTGCAGTAGGGCCCTAGGTTACAATACCAAAACACCGCACAGGCAGGCCTGAGGAAAATAACTAAGACCTTAAACCAGACAAGATCGACATCTACGTATTCCTGATACACTCCAGCTTCTTCAAACTCTGAAAGGGTCGGGGGTTGCAAGGGTGAGTACGGGGGTACTCAACAAATCGTACGGGAGATACTGAATACTACATGTATGTGATAATCAAAGGATGGCAATAGGGTTTAAGTATAGTGGATGCAGTTTTATTTCTAACTCATTTTACATTTGAAGCAAAACCCATAAAATAAGTAGTAAGGGTTTCCAAAGTTCAACAACACTTAACCAAATTCTTCACAAGTTCCAAAAACAATTATTTCAACTTGGTTGCGGGTATCACCCCAGTTTCAAACTTAACTTCATTAACCGGAAGTACGGCGTATTCGAATACCATCATGATTAACTCTGCAGAGGTGCTCAGCTTTACCCAAAAGATATCAACGACCGTTAATGCCAACTCGAGTTTAACACGCAACTTAAATGCGTGCGGCCAGGTCGAGATTATCACAGCATTTCATTAAATCATTCATGTGTTTAGTTATTAACCGATAGACTGACGCTATCTTGGACCTGGAGTTCCAATGGTAGCACCTACCGTTGTGAGAACCAAGAATGACACTAAGGACCATTCCTGTTCCACCCCTTCGGTATACTCCCCTGTCGGGAAGGCCGATCCCTATTCTCTCCAGAGAATAGTACCTCCAAATTAATCCAATTTTAGTTCAGGAATGAATAATGTACTGAGCTATGTCGGAGATGGGTTCACTGACCAATCCGACCTGTAGTCAAGCGGGAACTTAAGTTATTTACTTTGCTCAAGGATTTATTAACCTTACACTGCCAAAGATCAAGCCTTCAATACACAAACCCATTCTGGTACTCACAATACCGGTCACCAGACAAACCAAGACATTAATCATCAGCTAGGGATCTGAATATCATCCACTCCGGGATTAATCCGATACTGCCCCCCTGACTGTAGCACTTTTCACAAACAACCGAGCAAGCGGCTCGACAGCATTTTATTTCCATTTTTGGAATAATAGTAATTAACTATATAACAGTAAACATCTAGGGTTACAAAGGATTTAATATGACTCAATATATTTTTCAAGGAAGTTTTATGAGCAATTCGGCATCATCTAGGTATCATGTCATTCTAAAATATCATTTTCAACATTTCAACATACAGCAAAATAATGCTATATAAAATAATTACTAATTATAACATGGCATGAATAGGTTCAACATGATTAATGGTGTACGACTTGCCTTGCTCGGCGATCGGATCAGAAGAACTGTAGTCGATGTAGTTGTTCTGGGCTCCTGTCGAGTCCGGCTCCTGCTCCGGGTACTGAGGCTGCTCCTGTAACTATCCAACGATCGGATCTAGCGCGAAAAGGATGAACGACAATAAATAAATGAAAAACGGAAAGAAAACGAAAACAGAAACGAAACCGAAAACCGGAAACGGGCCGAGAGAGATGAAGAAGGGCAATTCTGGCATTTCGAGAATTTTGTGGACTCTGGATTGCGGAGCGGAGGGCATTTTTGGACTCAGTGGGTCGAGACAGTTCGAAAAAGTATATTTGTGGGGCTCTGGGTTTTTCGGGAATTTTTTTGGGGTATTTTAATCGATTTTCGGATTTATAAACAATTAAAAATCCGAAAAACGAAAAAGAAAAAGGGATTGGATAGGGCCGCACAGTGTTGGGCAGGAACGGCCTGGCCCAACAGCCCGTGGGGGCGAGCACAGGGCGGCCCATGCGAAGGGGAAGGGGAGCTGGGCCTCGGTGGCCTGGCGGCTGACGGGCGGGGCCCGCAGCGCAGTGGCGTGGGGTGGCTGGCAGGTGGTGCCAGAGGTGGGGCGGGCGGGGCGAGGTTTAGGGTTAGGGTTTGTTCGGCGAGGCTGGCGGCGGCGGCGTTGACGCGGGATGGCGGCGGGACGGCCGGAGCCGGGAAATACAAGGGAGGGAGAGGGGAGCTCACCCGAGCAGAGGAAGGGGAGGTGCGAGGAGCACGGAGGGAGCTCGCGGGCTTTTATAGCCGGGCGAGGGAGCAAGGCGGTGACCAGAGCCGGGTGTGGTGAGCGTGCAGCGCACGCGCGGGCACCGTGACGTGCGTGGCGTGGGTCGGTGACCAGGGTGCAGGGCGAGAGCGGAGGGCGGCGTGGGCAGCCGCGCAAGCGATGGGGCGCAAGGACGTGGAGGTGGCGGGGCGTGGGCGGCGCCAGAGCCGAGGGAGGCGGGTCCGGTCGGGAAGCAGGCCGAGCCGGGGCGAGCAGGCCGGGAGGGGAGATGGGCCGGAGGCCCAAGAGCAAGAGGATTCGGCCCAAAACGGCAAAACGAAAATAAACCAAATTCCAAATTCAAATCTAAACCGAAAATTCAAAAAAAAAAATCCAAATTTAATTTTTTTGAATTTTTGGGTTGTTTCATAAGTTTAGTAATCCAGACATATTTATACTAGTAATTGTTCAAAAATAATCATTTTATAGTTTTATAATGTTTCTATAAACCGATGTGATCGAGACGCTTAGTAGCGGCGAGGCCCACTCGCTGGTGCCAATTTCCAACGAAGGGTGGTGTGATCATGATTCAAAATCTCCGCGAGATTTCGGTCATCTCGATCAAAATTTCGTTCTCCGGTCAGGGTTGATATCCTAAATCTCGGCCGAATAAAAAAAATTTTAAAAAAATTCAAAATGCTACGTTACCTTTCAAAATCTCAGTGAGATCTCGGTGATTTCGACTGAAATATTAAACATTTTGACTGGATTTCGATTTTGTGGGCCGGATTTGATTGGAATTAGGATCAAGACTATCAAAAAAAATTGACATGTTTTTTTACCATTTTTCGGTCGTTTTAATTTGAACGAAATCTCAATTTTTACGGTTGTAAATTGACCAGCTTTAAATTTTGGTTTACGGATTTCGTCCAGATTTTATTTAAAAATTTAAAATCTCATCAAAACTTGAGATTTTAGCCACCTTCAAAATATATAGCAAAAACGAAATTTAAAACCTCAGGTGCGGTAGAAAATGAACCACCGTCACCACTCCCTTTTTTAGGCCCTGTTTGGTAGAGCTCCAGATCCCATCTCCATCTCGGAGCTGAAACTTGTAGGCTAAAATAAAGTGACTTAAGTTTATAATTTTTTTATAAAATATAAATAAGATGACTCACCTAAACACTCTTAATATACTCACAGCTCCAGCTCCACGAATCTGATGAAGCTAGTAATACCTAGCTCCATTAACTCAACGAATTTGGTGGAGTTAGAGCTCTGCCAAACAGGGTTTTACTTTTCGTTTCGAACCCAAATTTCGACATCCGGGCGGTATCGAAATTTCGCTCGAAATTCACTCAAAACCGTTTGGTTCGAAGTCAAATGAATTTGAAATCTAGTCAAAAAGTCTCGAAACCTCCGAGCGAAATTCACTCGAAACGGCTCGAAATTCGCTCGAAAAGCTTGAAAAACCGCTGGGTTCGAAAACCGCTCGAAAAGACTCGAAAAATCGATGGTAGTTGAAAAAATGGGGGAAATAAAGAAAAATATGGAAAAATTGTAAAAAAAAATTGTTGTAAAATTTGAAAAAAGCCATTAAAGGCCAAAAATAATATTTGAAGAATTACTTTAACAAATATTGCTACTAAATATAATTGAATAAATATTGAAACATGCAGTGTGTTGTGGAGGTGTAATCTAAAATTCTGATTCAAATGTTGCACTTATTTGATCAACTATGATTTTTGTAAGCTGTAGCAGATCCTGTAACAATGTATTTCCATTTATTTTTTATGCACTACAGTTGATTGTTTAATAGTTGCATTCATGTTGAATATTTAGTTATGATATGACTCTCTCTCAAAATAATAGAAAAAAATGATAGACAATTTATCACTAGAGGTCTCATATAATTCTATATTGATTGTTAACAAGTTAAACTGGGGATTTTGATGTAGTCTAATGTTCTCTTAGCAGTTTACATGTGATTTTAAGAAAAACTCATATGTACTTTCTGAATATAGGTTATGATTTTATGGATAGTACCCTTATTGCCTCATGTTGTTGGTTTTTACAAGGAAATGTTGGTACTAAATATACTTCAATAAATATGATAACTAAATATACTTCAACAAATATTTATACTAAATATACTTAAACAAATATTGCTACTAAATAAATTGAATGGCTCAAAAACGTCTTCAAACTTTATTTTTTTAAATAATATTCACATCAGAGGTTATAAGGCTATTAATACTAATTATGGAGAAATTTTGGTTAAATTTTTTCAAATTTTTTGAATTTAAATTTGAATTTGAGCGAAATTCAAACTGGTTTTTCTTTTCGCATGCGAGCAGTACGAACGAAATTCGCGAAATTTCATGAATTTCGTTCGGAAAGTTGAACCCTGCTGCCAAACACCCCCTTAATTTTTAAAAGAGTAAGATCGTCACCGATGAGATGATACTAGTTACATGCTCGTGCGTTACTACGAAAAACAAAATTGGTAACGAAAATAAAGCTTAAAAAATAAAAAAAATTATTTCACAAAATCAAACATCTATCTTTAACGCTTCGTTTCTTGCGAAAGCTGGCTAATTAAAGCAATGCTTCGTTTCTTGCGTAGGGCAATTAAGCAGAGCAATTAAGCGGTAATTAATGACGTAAGAAGAACGGACCACTGCCACCAAGTGCTGCTTTAGAATAGTAGAGATACAGCGATGATGGTGACGCGAGCCTAAATTGGTTTTCAAGCCCAGGCCCATTTTCGCACAGATCGAAAGCGCTGCCCACACGCGCGCGGCACCGAATCGAAGGCCAAAATTCGAAACATTTCAAATCTCCCTCGCTCTTTCCCCAATTCAAATCCCCTTCCTCGCACGCAGCCACTTTTCCCTTGCAATTCCATTCCGCGCGCTAACCCTAGCTGGATCCGCCATGGCCGCGCGACCCACTCGCTCGGGGGCGCTCCACCACAAGGAGAATGCCGACGCGCAGGCTGCCAAGCGCCAGCGCACGGCCGCCCGCCAGCCGCTCTCCGCCGCCGCGCAGAACGCCCCGCCGGCGGAGGTGCCCATCGAGTTCGCGGGGAGGGAAGACGTCGACACCCTCCTCAACGAGAAGATGAAGGGCAAGAACAAGATGGACTACAAGGTAAACAGGCTTCTTCCCTTCTCACCAAACCAGACAAAAAAAAAACTGGTTCCTCTAGATAGATTTGTTGCAGTTTCGTCAGAATTAGCCTGCTACTGTTTTGATTAGTCCTCCCCCCTAGTTGTTTCGTCCGGATCTTACCCTTTTTGCATGGATTCGAACATAAATCCGTTAGCAAATCCCACGCAAAAAAAAAAAAAATCGTGAATAAATCTTGTCAACAAATTAGTTTGCTCTCGCCGTACTCTAGTCTGCGCTCAGGTCAGCTGCGGTTATCCTCGGGGAATGTTTGTTCCCAAGCTGTCTTGAGATGCGGTTCAGATATAAGCTTGCACTATTTGGTAATCTATCTGTGGTTCTGGCCCCCTTTGCCCTGTTAATGAGTCTGTTTTTGTAGCTGATTTTAGTGTCACAGAGTGTGTTCCATATATCCGGTAATAAGATTCTATAGCGGCAACAATGTTCTTCAGCCATTAACACTATGCTAGACATAGGAATTAACACTAGGCAGCATATGGGCTATGGTGTTGCAGCAAGTCGTACGTTATTTTTTACCATTCAGTAAAATTGGACAAGCCATTTCTGTACATTCATCCCAACAAGGATTAGTTACAGAAAATCAAAAAACAGAACATACCAAACCGCAAAACAAGCCCCAATCCGTGCCTTGATGCTCCTATGAATCGGTGCTATAAGCTTTTATCTGTAACTGATGATGTGTCTACTGAAGCTATATATGCAGTGCTTCTCGAGTTAATTAGCTGGATGCTGCTTTTGCCCCAGATTTGATTACTTGCCCTTGTACCTATCCATGTTAATCTTTGCTGATAGTTTCTTTTCCCACCCTGCGATTGTTTCCACAGGGGAAGAGTGAGCAAATGATGGAATACATAAAAAAGCTACGAGCTTGTATCAAATGGTTGCTTGAGAGGGAAGATGCAAGCCTGGCTGAAATTGGGAAGCTCAATGGTCTACTTGAGGCTGCAGAGAAAAATCACTCTGAAATAGGTACCATCTTTTTGGCTCACGTCATGAAAAGTTGTGTAATTGTTGATTCGACTGACTGAATTGGCATTGTGTCATGTAGTGGCTCAGTTAAAGAGTGCAATAGAAGAATCAAAGGCAATAAATGAGGAGCTTCAGAAACAGTATGCATCTTTAGAGGAGAGCCTAAAGAAGGTGGAAGCCGAGAAAATGGTGGGCCACTCGTGCGTTTAGCTGATTTTCCTCTTATTTCTCCTGGAGCATTCTGTAATCCCAAATTCTTAATGCGTAGGATGCCCTTCGGTCTTATGGAGATGAGAAAGAGGCAAGGATTGCTGTAGAATCTTCGCGAAATGAGCTTTTGGAAGATCTCAAAAGGGTTAAGTTGGAAGAAAAACGCCTTAATGAACAGGTATTGCTGTTGTCTAAAATCTTGTGTGAATAATAAACAATGATGCAGTTTACTCACTATTGTTTATGTTTTGCCTTTGTTTCGACTTCATTTAGATCAAGATGCTTCAGGACACAAATAAGAGGCTTCAAGAGTACAACACTAGCTTGCAGCAGTATAATAGCAACCTCCAAGCGGATGCAGTAAAGAATGGTGAAACAATAACAAAGCTGCAAAAGGAGAAGAATACTATGGTAGAAACAATGAATGGTTTGAAGGATCATGCTAACTCAGTAAAAATGCAGCTAGATTTGGCGAAGGTAAGATCTTAGTTTCATCCATTCAGCACGTTGTTTTCATTGTAATATTTGTTGTTGCATGCATAGATTACATGGTGATAATTTATGCTGTTACTCCTTGGCCCTTGCAGTGTTCGCAAAATGAAGCTTTAAAACAAAAGAGTGATTTGTTAAATGAGGTTGACATTCTTAGAGGCGAACTTCAGCAAGTAAGGGAGGATCGTGATCATAAATTAGCTGAAATGCAGTCCTTGTTGAGTGAGATAGGTACATACAAGGAGTTGACAGGAAAGTCCGCAATAGAGTTAGACAGTGCCATGACAAGATCTACTGCCCTGGAAGTATGCTTATATTTATTCTAGATGACTGAATGTCTAATTGCTTTCAGTAAGTTGGCTAATACGTTTGCAATAATACAGGAAACATGTTCATCTCAAACACAGAAGATAAAAACATTGGAAATTCAGCTTGTATCAGCAAACGAAAAGTTGAAGGTGTGTACCGACCTATTCTTCCACATAATATTTTTTTAATCACTGCAAAAATTTAATGCTAATATTGAGAGTTGATAATTGTTTCGGCCTTTATAGCATCTATAGGTTGGACTTTGTATTTTCCTTTCGCAAATACTTTATAATCGGTCATTAATCTAAATGAAGGACACGTGTATATCTAGAGTTCTCAAGCTATAATTTAATTCATACGTATCTCTCTACCTAGGTTATCGAATAAATAGTTCAAATTGCATGTCCAATAGGCAACTAGTAAATAAAAGGGACTACTTAGCACTTGTATCATGCTCCTGCCTGTAAAGTTTTAAGTATCTCTACATGCCCATCTTTAATCATGGAGTTACTAGAATCATTTCAATATATCAAATGCATGCATTGATTTACAAATTTTCACTGTATAGATGTCTGATTTGACAACTGTGGAAACAATGTCTGAGTATGAGAAGCAAAAGAGAATGTTGGAGGATCTGCAGTTACGCCTTGAAGAAGCTGAGCAACAAATTGTGGATGGAGAGAAATTACGCAAAAAGCTACACAACACAATCCTTGTAACGACTGTTCTCCTAAACCCTCATGATCCCATAGAGTTTGTACTGTTTCTAAGACTATTGTGGTGCAGGAGCTTAAAGGAAATATTCGAGTCTTTTGTCGAGTACGTCCTTTATTGTCGAATGAATCAGGAGCTGTCTCTTATCCAAAGAGTGGAGAAAACATAGGCCGTGGTATTGAGTTGATGCATAATGGTATGGTAGCATTTACTGCCAATTTCTTTGTGTATTTATTTATACTCTAAAGTTGGCACCTTTTGGAAGATATATCTTATTCTAATAATATTTTTTTCATTGTTTATTTAGCACAAGCATATTCATTTACATTTGATAAAGTATTTGATCATTCGGCGTCCCAAGAAGACGTGTTCATTGAAATTTCTCAACTGGTCCAAAGTGCCCTTGATGGCTATAAGGTACATTTACTTGATGAGAATGGCTAAGTAACACTTGAGTGTTTTTTTGGTTTGTGAGCACTCAACTTGGGGCCCTATAAAGAGGTGGGTGGTGGGAAGAGATGGTAAATTGATTGGATCAATGGATCTAGAATTCTAGATTCAAAGGTTACAAATTTGAGTGCTCACAAACTAAAAAAACACTCAGGTGCTCCCTAGACATTTTCAGAATTGAAAGAACATGAACCCAACTACAGTAGAGGAGGAAAAAATGGACCGTTCACGAAAAAGCTATCCTTTACTGTTCATTTTTCTCTAATTGCCTTGGCAATTTTTTTCCTCAAAGTACCCTGATGATTCGATTCTTTTGCTTGACTGTTTGAAATATAAATTTGAACTACAATCATATTGTATTTACTCTGGAAACAATGTTTTTTTTATTTTCTCAAGTAACTATACCTTTTTTAATATGTATAATCTAACTAATTGACATCAAATTATTTAGGTATGTATATTTGCTTATGGCCAAACTGGCTCTGGCAAGACATATACGATGATGGGAAATCCAGAGGAACATGATCAGAAAGGATTAATACCTAGATCACTTGAGCAAATATTTCAGACTAGCCAGTCTCTTATTTCCCAGGGTTGGAAATATAAGATGCAGGTGCGTTCTTATTCATTTGTCTATTTATTTGAACTAAGTGGAGCAGGTTTTCTATATGTCGTCCTAATGTTAACTCGCAAACTTGTAGGCTTCGATGTTGGAAATCTACAATGAAACTATACGCGACTTGCTAGCCACAAATCGCATAGCTATTCAAGATGGTGTTGCTTCGAAGTACAGTATCAAGCATGATGCCAATGGTAACACCCATGTGTCTGACCTCACAGTTGTTGATGTATCGAGTATCAACGAAGTTTCTTCTCTCCTCAAGAGGGCTGCTCAAAGCAGGTTACACTCGTAGTTCTTTTCAGATTTTGAGTATTAATTAATGTATGAAGAGTAGAAAGCAGAAAACAGCCACTGATCTTTAGTATTTGCTTATCTTATGATGGCAACACGTGACTCATAAGGCTTGAGTTTGTCGTACATTTATATTACAGAAGCTGCTATGGATTAAAGTAGGAATCACTATTCCATTGACCTGTACTATAATTAAGTTTTTCTTTAGACAAGTTTTTTCTTTTTTACTCTTGCTGTCTACTTTTGTGCTATACTTTTGCTGTGCTATAGATTATATAAATTAGATGAGCTCTACATAAAGTGTTCTATGGCTATATCTCAAAGTTTCTGCCATATGTATTTGAATGCGCTATCAACCTTTTTTTGTGAAATTTGTACGTGAGCCACAAAGTAACTTGATTTATTTCTGAAACAACTATTATTTGTTGCCGTTTCTTGTTTGCAGGTCAGTTGGAAGAACACAAATGAACGAGGAATCGTCTAGAAGTCATTGTGTGTTCACACTTCGCATTTTTGGTGTAAATGAGGTACATACTAATCTTCTGCGGCCGAAGCTGATTGATGCGTGATCTTTTTACTTATTTGGACTATTTTCTGTTCAGGGAATGGATCAGCAAGTGCAAGGAGTGCTCAATCTAATTGATCTTGCGGGCAGTGAGCGCCTTAACAAAAGTGGTGCCACTGGTGATAGGCTCAAGGAGACTCAGGTAATTTGCTATTCCATTCCGTAGTTCCCTTTGCTTTGAAGGTGTATGCTCTACTATGGATAACCGAAGCTCTGTTCCAACTCCCATCATTCAATTTCAGGCTATTAATAAGAGCTTGTCGTGCTTAAGCGATGTTATCTTCTCCATCGCTAAGAAAGAGGAACACGTTCCCTTCAGGAACTCAAAATTAACGTACCTTCTTCAGGTAATTCCTCGATACTCTATTAATGGGTTGTGTAGTTTTATCTTGAGTTAGTGTTACTACAGTGCAATACCAATTTCAATCGTTTTGCTCCCTTAACACAGCCATGCCTCGGAGGAGACTCGAAGACACTAATGTTTGTGAATCTGTCCCCGGAGGTGCCTTCTACAGGAGAGTCTATTTGCTCGCTTCGGTTTGCTGCTAGGGTGAACTCATGCGAGATTGGCATCCCTCGCCGTCAGACCCAGATGCGCAGCTTGGCGCAAGGATGAAGTGAGGTTAAATGCCGTCAATGATTTGCCGAGTCCCATGTACCCATGGGCCATGACTAGTGTGTCTGCTGTTAGTGTGTTGATTTGAGGGATGCAATAGACCATTTGCATCCCATGGTTGGGCATTTAAAGTTGTATATTCTCATTTGATTCGTGGCTTGCTGATTGTATTTAACAGTCGGGTGTGGTGTGCCGGCCGGCCTAGTTATTACTAATTTGTATCGGCTTTGATGTTTTTCTACACTCTGCGGTGCTACCATTAGTTGAGCTTTGAGATGTATTATGTCTGAGCGTGTTTTGGTGTTGTTATGGCTTGACTTGTATTAACTGTGGCACGTATTGCTTTGTTTTTCGCTTTACATTAGCGCTTACATCCAAGCTTAACTAAGCTGTTTTTAGTTAAAAATTGAGGTCTCTGGTATTGTTTTACTGACAAAATTAAGTGAAAATTATAAAAAATTTAAGGGTTTTAAAACCAAACATTTGAGAAAAATTTAAAAATGGATCGATTTTCTTAAAAATTGACTGATGAGTTGAATCTTTTAGGCGATTGATTTTTTGAGCGATTTTTGTCGAAAATCGAGAGGGTTACATAATTATTTTTTAATTGAATCGATTTACCAATCAATTTATGAGGATTTTGAATCGGCTCAATAGGATGAAAACCGATCGGTTTTAAACCCTGTTTATATCTAAGAGAGGTGCTATTACTCTTGGGGGATGGTTATGACAAGATCACCAAATGTACAGTACATTAAGCAATATAGTATAGAAGAACCAGATGCTAATCTGAATGAAGTTTCACAGTGGAAATCATGTTTCCTCTTGATTGTGGCATCAAAACTTGAGGTTGCATTCAGGCCATTGTTGCCATGACCTCCTGGAGGATGAGCTTGGTGTCCCCGTAGCAGGAGCTTATCTCGGGGTCATCCTTCCTGGTGACGGCCTGCTGCAGCGTCTCGAAGCTGTCGAAGAGGCGGTTGGCGAGGGCGAGGAGGGGCGGCTTCCGGTCGTCGTCGGCGGCGGTGATGAGCTTGTCGAAGTCGTAGTACATGAAGGTGGACTTGAGGCGGAGGTACTTGTTGACGTAGTTGGAGGCGTCCTGGCCGAGCAGGTCCTCCAGGGCGAGCAGGTCGAAGGCCGTGCTGCGCAGGCGGTAGGCGTGCGCCGCGAAGCTCGGCCCGATGTCCGCCATGTAGATGCCGTTCTTGAGGAAGGAGCGCGTCCCGGTCTCGGCGTTGTTCATCTCCTCTGCATCCATCCATCGGAGCTCGCTTTATATATGTACGGGGAATGTCAAGCAGCGCGCGCGGCGTAGTAATCAAACCTGCCTACTTACTGTTGCGAATTTTGGGCACCGGCAAGGGGAACTCGGTGAGCCACCAGCCGTTGTTGGCCGGTGGCTCGTCGTCGGAGGAGGAGGCGCGGGCTGGCGAGGCGCCGACATGCCGCTGGAGCACGACGGCTGCGGCGGCGAGGCAGGCCGATCTCCGGCTGGACGGCTGCGGTCCGGAGGCTTGGCATGTCACGACGAGTAGCCTATTTCTTGGCCGGAGTGGGCTGCCGCTGGCCAGGAGGGCATGGAAGGTGCTGATGCCTGAGAGATAAGAGAGAGAAGTGGTGGCGGTGGCGGCGGCGGCCATGGCGATTGTGCAATGGAACGGATAGGATAGCGCAGATGGTGGCGCGGGTGGCGCAGCTGGCTGGCTGCTTTCACCGCCCAAGTGAAAAGATGTTTCTAGCTTTTTTGCAGGTGACCGGCAAGATTTTTCTTAGCAAGCAACAATCCAAGGGCTAGTCTTTACCTTTTTTCCTTAGCTTCTTTGTGTGTCTATATGGACAGGGTTTTCAAGCAATCAACCAAATGTATGGATGATTTATATATATATATATATATATATATATATATATATATATATATATATATAGGAAGCCTCTTTTCTACTCCCGGGAGTAATTACTCCCTATGCCGTATCTCACAATGTAGAGAGTATTTCGTGCAATGGAGAGTATGTACGTGTAGTATATAAGTATATAAGATCATCTAGGTGGTATTTACATTTTTTCAGAGGTGGTATGTACACTTTTTAGACATACTCCTTTTTATATGCATATATGAAGGTATTTGCAAAATATGCTAAAAACTATGTACTCACTTGCAATTTTTTCATGTGGATCTCATTGGAATATCTTATAATTAGTATATGAGTGTATCCAAACTGATAAAGAAGTATTTCAAGTACGTTTGGGTGGTATTTCAGAGATGGGAGTAATTACTCCCGGGAGTACGAAGTATTTTTCCTATATATATATATATATATCATTTAGTACAGACAACCAAACGCACCCTAAGTAATTCAAACTCATTGCCTACAAACCATTGGATCAAAAAGAGGCGGCTCAAATTGTACCAAAAGTACTGCAGCAAAATGGTACTATAGTAGTTACTGTAGCAAATAGATTTGAACATTTAAGCCGTTCGTTTGCCTAATCAGATGGCTCACGCTCACGCCTGTAGAGACATCTTAAGTTACATTCTCCACAGAAAGTGCATTTGATCTGCCTCCGTGTGTCTGTATATTCCCCATTGTTCTGCGGGCCTTCCAAACAGTTGCAAACATGATCTCGTACCATGCATTGTAAGCTGAGCACTATTGAATAGTTGGTTGCTTCCATGGAGCGGTGGTAATTGCTTAAGTTACCATTGTTGTTATAACTGAACATAACCCTATACTAATTTGCGAAAAAACGCTCAAAATTAGCTCAAAAACGCTCGATTCGAAAGTCATATTAATTTGGAATCTAGTCAAACCTACGAGCGAAATTTGCTGTTTTCGAAAGAAAACCGTTGGAAAAGGCTTGAAATTCGCTCGAAAAGCTTCAAAAACCGCTAGTAGTTGAAAAAGGGGAATATAAAAAATTAAGGAAAAAATATAAAAAAATTGTTGTAAAATTATTAAAAAACTAGTAAAGGCCAAAAATGATATTTGAAGAATTACTTCAACAAATATTGCTATTAAATATTTGTTAAACAAATATTGAAATATGCAGTGTGCTGTGGATGTGTAGTCCAAAATTCTATATATTCTATATTGATTTGACAAGTTAAAACGGGGATTTTGATTTAGTTTAATGATTTCTTAGCAATTTACATGTGGTTTTAAGAAAAACTCAATTATACTTTCTCAATACAGGTCATGATTTTATGGATAGTGCACTTCTTGGCTCATGCTAATGGTTTTTATAAGGAAATATTGCTACTAAATATACTTCAACAAATATTGGTACCAAATATAATTCAACAAATATTCCTACTAAATATAATTCAACAAATATTAGCACTAAATATAATTGAATGATTCAAAAACATTTCCAAACTTTGTTTTTTTTCAAATAATATTCACATCAGAGGACATAAGGCTATTAATATTAATTATAGAGAAATAGGAAACATGTCAGAAATATTGTTACTAAAATATATTGAAGTAAATATTACTACTTGATATAATCGAACAAATATTACTACTAAAAATACTTTTTTTGCTTTTTCTCCTTATCTACATTTTGAATGGCTCAAAACATCTCTAACTTCATTTTTTTTGCAAAAAAATATTTACATTAGAAATTATAAGACTATTAATACTAATTATAGAAAAATAGTAAATAAATTTTGTTATTTTTTTAAATTCAAATTTGAGCGAAAAACCGACCAAATTTTTTTTCGCGGAGGAGCGGTAAGAACAAATTCGTTCGAACAACCATGGTTGGTAGCCCTTCACTTGCTCCATCGGACGCCTTCCTTTGTTTGTGTCCCATACCGTAGCCTCGTCACTCCACACACACATTGCACGACACAACACAGCTAGTGTCGCCGCCGGAGAGAGCAACATCACAACCAGCCATGAGGTGGTGCTACGTCGGGAAGGCGACCAAGATCTTCCTCGCCGTCCTGGCCGTACTCTCCGTCGTCGGCGTCGTCCTCGCCTTCCGAGCCGTCCTCCAGCGCGCCAAGTCCCGCTCCAACTCCGCCGCCTCCTGCGCCGCCACCGACGAGTGCCAGCCCATCCTGCCCGAGCCCGTGCCACAGCCCTCCGTGCCGGCAACCGTAGCCACCGCTCCACCGCCGCCACCGCCGCCGCAAATTCCAACCTTTCCTACCCCGGACACCGCCTTGCCGCCGCCACCCCCGGCGCCGCTGCTGTTGCCCCCTATGCAGCCGCCGCCACCCGCGATTGCGTCACCCCCACCGGCATTTGCGTCACCGCTGCCTCCCGCCGCGCTGGTGCCGCCGCCGCCGGTGTTGCTCTCGCCTCCGCCGCAGGCCCCGGAGGCGCCGAGCCCGATGGCATCCTGATGCATGTCGCCGATAATTGACTAGCTCGATTTCGGAGCAAATTCGATGACGGATGGATGCTATCTTCAGAGCTCAGGGTGATGTGATGTACTGATTGATTCAGGCTGGCATGGAATTCGTCTGCAATTTTGCCTTGCTGAGTTGAATTCAGCTCTCCACTGGGATTTCACAGATCGATTCAAGCCGCATCTCTGTCTTCTAGAGTTCTAGTAGTGATTTGCATTGCTGTTTACACTGTGCACAGTCGCCGCTTTGCTAACAATTTTGCGTTCCTCCATGAAATTCAGCTCTTGTTGGAATCAAATGTTTTGATATTTGTAACTTTGTATGTCAATTGAATTGACCTTGGGGTCGGTCATCGACAAACAACCTCTGGTGTATGACTGGCGTTGACCATCCTGGATCCTGGACATCCCTGCTGAACAGCATCACTTGCAAACTATTTTTCTTTGGAGAAAAAATTGGTGAATTAACCACGCATGTAACAGCATCCTTCCTTCTCCACCCTGCTTTTGAAATAGCACTAAAATTTCAAAATGAATTTATTTGATTTTCTTGGTTTGAATTTGCTTGGTTTGGGCTTCCTTTTGTTTTTGGGCCGTTTCAGGCCCATTTCCCCCTTTCCGTCCCGCCCCCCAGTCGGCCCACCCTCCCCCTCTCGGCCCATTCCCCTCCACTGGCCCAGCCATCCTAGGCCCAATTCATCGGCCTGGTTCCCCAGCAATCCGTCTTAGCCCTTGCCTCCGGTGTCGCCTGCGCACCATCGCGCTCGCCGCCTTGCGTCCGCATGCCGCCCGATAGCGCCGTGCGTCTCCCGTCGTGCCGCCTCGCCCGGCACGTCGTCTCGCTCTTCACCTCCGACTTCAGCACCGCGCCAGCACCCGACTGTCTGCGCCCCTCTCACGTCGCCTCGCGTCGTTCGCACCGCGCGCGCTGCACTCGCATCCCCAACCGAGCGCATGCCCACGTCGAGGCCACGTCTCCCATCGCCGCCCGCCGCTCTCTTCGTTGCCGACTCCGATCGCCCGAGCTCGCCTCACTCCTCCCGCACCGGCTATATAAGTCCCCCCTCGATCTCCATTCTTCCCCGCTCCCCCCTGTTGTGGTGAGCTCCCCTGCCTTCCCCCTTTCGCCAGCGCCGCTACCTTTCCCCGGCTTCGGCCAAACCCTAGCACCCCGCGCCTCCCTCGTCGCTTCGCCTCCACGGCCCGCTTGCCAGCCTCCGCCCTCGCCAATTCCACTCGCCAGCCGCTCCGCACCCGGCCCCCAGCTGCCACTCACCTAAGAATAATGCAGATCTCGAGATCACATCAAGCTCGGAATGACATTGGACGCTCCTACGTACTTCAAAGTTTAAGAAAACGACATCAAGACGAAGACTTGTAAATTTCATTTTGATTTGAGTCTTAAGGATAGCCGTACTATTAAGGGGATGCGACGGAAAATCATTTTTAGGATGTGCATGTGCTCAAGGTCAAAACTTGCATTCTTTATAGCACTCAAATACTTGCATTTTCCAAAAACAGGAATTCCAACCGAGCCCACCAACTCGGAGAGTCCGGACTTTTTGTCCGGAGTATCCGGTCTCAGTCCGGAGTCTCCGGGTTAACCCATTCGGCCAAAACTCGAATTCCAGACAGTCCGGAGTGTCCGAACATTTTCGTCCGGAGAGTCCGGACCATCCGGAGTATCCGGGTTAATTGTCCGGAGTCTCCGGACAGTTCAAAACGTGGAGTAACGGCTAGTTTTCAAAAAGAGTATTTAAAGCCTCCACTCCACCCCAACGGCTAGGATCTCTATTGAGCTCATTCATTGCAGCATTCAAGCCATCTGTAACACTTTCCAAGCATTCAATAGAGCCATCTCTTCCTCCCACCTTGGATTTGGTTGTTGATCTACTTTGGTGAGGAGAGGAAGAAGCAAAGTGCTAGGTGCATTCATTTCAAGTTCTTGAGCACTAGTTCATCCTCCAAGCGATTCTCCGTGGTGTTGTTACTCTTGGAGGTTGAAGGTCTCCTAGACGGCTAGGAGTCACCGGGAGCACCCGACGCGTGTGGTGTGCCCCGGTCGTTTGTGAAGGCGAGTCTCGCCTCCGAAAGGAAAGAGACAAGAAGTGAAGCCGACGAGTGCATTTGTGCAACACCGGGAGGAAAGCGGGTTGAAAGAGACCCCGGCTCAAGTGCGACCGAGCTACCTCAACGGAGACGTAGGATTCCCTTCAAGAATCCGAACTTCGGTGAAAAATCGCGTCTCTCTCTTTCTCTTTTACTTCCTAGACTAGCTTGTGTGGATTTGTCTTTGTAAAGCTTGGATCTAGCTCTTTGCTTAGCTTTAATTCAAATCCATACTAGCTGTCGATCTAGGTTGCTCTTGCTATTTATTATTTGTAGTATCATTTGCGACCGGCCAAACTTCGATACACTCACTCCTCATGACGTGATTGGCCGGTTGATGACGGATGAGATGATGGTCAAAGAAGCGGAGGTGGTGGAGGAGCTCAAGTCCGGCAAGAAGAAGGGTATTGCTTTGAAGGCCGTCAAAGTAGCGCAAGAAGTGGAGGAAAGCTCAAGTGATGAAGAAGAATCAAATGGGCCGTTTACAAATGAAGATATGGCCTTACTAGTAAGAAGATTCAATAAGTTCCTCAAGAAGAAAGGATACAAGCTGGGTAGTCACTCCAAAAGCTACAACAACAAGTCAAGAGGAAGACACTCAACTAGAAAGTGCTATGAGTGTGGAGAACCCGACCATTTCATTGCCGAGTGTCCTCACAAAAAGAAGAAGGAGGATAAGCCGTACAAGAAGGACAAGTTCCGGAAGAAGTACAAGGGCAAGGGTCACGCATACATTGGCAAGGAGTGGAACTCCGACTCCGAGTCCGAGTCCGAGTTCGACTCCGACAATGAAGGAGGACTTGCCACCGTCGCCATTGCTACTCCACCGACAAAGTCGAAGAGCCTCTTCGACAACTTGAGCGACGGAGATGAAGATGCTCCAATGTGCCTTATGGCAAAGGGGCACAAGGCCTATGTCTTCGGTGGAACAAGTTGGATTTTGGATAGCGGATGCACGCATCACATGACCGGAGAAAAGGCAATGTTCGTGCATTTGGATGAGAATGGATCAAATAGCGAAAGTATTGTATTTGGAGACAATGGAAAAGGAGAAGTAATTGGATTGGGTAAAATCTCTATCTCAAATGATTTCCATTTAAGTAATGTTTTACTTGTTGAATCATTAAGCTACAATTTGTTGTCCGTTGCACAATTGTGTGAAGCGGGCTACAATTGTTTGTTTAATGAAAAGGGTGTGGAAGTCATTAAGAGGCTTGATGGTTCAATAGCCTTTAAAGAGCGTTTGAAGGGTAAGCTCTATCTCGTAGACTTCAATACGGATAGACTTAATCTTGAAATGTGTTTAATGGCTAAATCTAGCATGGGTTGGCTTTAGCATCGCCGGTTAGCCCATGTCGGTATGAGGAACCTTCACAAACTCATTAAAGGCAACCACATCCTTGGACTAACAAATGTTGTCTTTGAGAAAGATAGGGTATGTAGCGCTTGTCAAGCGGGCAAGCAAGTTGGTGCCTCCCACCCCGCCAAGAATGTGATGACGACCACAAGAATATTGGAGATGCTTCATATGGATCTTTTCGGTCCGGTCGCCTACATAAGCATCAGGGGAAATAAGTATGGTCTAGTAATTGTAGATGACTTTTCTCGTTTCACTTGGGTGTTTTTCTTGCATGACAAGGGAGAAGTCGAAGTAACTTTGAAGAAATTCATGAGAAGAGCTCAAAACGAGTTTGAAGTGAAGATCAAGAGAATTAGGAGCGACAACGGTACCGAGTTCAAAAACATTGGCGTGGAGGAGTTTCTCGATGAGGAAGGAATCAAGCACGAATTCTCGGCTCCCTATTCTCCTCAACAAAATGGGGTGGCCGAGAGGAAGAATCGAACCCTCATCGAGATGCGCGCGGACGATGCTTGACGAGTACAAGGTTTCGGACAGCTTTTGGGCGGAAGCCATCAATACCGCATGCCACAGCTCCAACCGCCTCTACCTCCACAAAATATTGAAGAAGACGGCGTACGAGTTGCTCACCGGCAAGAAACCCAATGTCTCCTACTTTCGAGTCTTCGGGAGTAAATGTTATATCCTTAACAAAAGAGCTAAGTCTTCTAAATTTGCTCCTAAAGTAGATGAAGGTTTCTTACTTGGTTATGGGACTAATGCTTATGCATACCGAGTTTTCAACAATACCACCGGTGTGGTTGAAATCTCGCGTGACGTAACTTTTGATGAGACTAACGGTTCTCAAGTAGAACAAGTTGATCGTGCCGTGATTGACAGGGAGGAACCACCGTGTGAAGCTATCAAGAAGTTGGCAATTGGGGAGGTAAGACCTCAAAATCTGGAAACTCACCCGAGCACCCCAACCCGGAGTCTCCGGACTGAAACCCGGAGTGTCCGGACTGGTCCGGAGTCTCCGGGTCCAATACCGGAGTCTCCGGATGGGAATGGCCCAGGTGATGTTCCCTCCTCGTCCAAGCAAGATCAAGATGGTTCGAACGCGTCCTAAGATGAAGAACCAATCCAAGCTCCAAATTCAACTGTTCCTCACCCAAGAGTTCATCAAAGTATTCAACGAGATCATCCGGTCGACAATATACTCGGAGACATTCACAAGGGAGTATCTACTAGATCTCGAGTTGCAAATTTTTGTGAATTTTACTCTTTTGTGTCTTCTCTTGAGCCTCTTAAGGTAGAAGAAGCACTTGATGATCTGGATTGGGTGATGGCCATGCAAGAGGAGCTCAACAACTTCAAGAGAAACCAAGTCTGGAAGCTTGTCGAAAGACCAAATCAAAACGTGATCGGTACAAAATGGGTCTTTCGGAACAAGCAAGATGAGAATGGAATCGTGACAAGGAACAAAGCTCGATTGGTTGCTCAAGGGTACACTCAAATCGAAGGTTTGGATTTCGATGAAACATATGCTCCAGTAGCTAGGCTTGAGTCTATTAGAATATTACTTAACTTTGATACTCACCATGATTTCAAGCTATATCAAAACCTACACAAAGCCCTTTATGGACTTAAGCAAGCACCAAGGGCTTGGTTCGAGTGTTTACGAGATTTTCTTCTCAGTCAAGGTTTTGTAGTCGGAAAGGCCGACCCTACTCTCTTTACTAAACATATTGATAATGATTTATTTGTATGCCAAATATATGTCGATGACATTATATTTGGATCTACTAATGAACATTTGTGTAAAGAGTTTAGCAAAATTATGACTAAAAGATTCGAGATGTCCATGATGGGAGAGTTGAAGTTCTTCCTCGGATTTCAAGTCAAACAACTCAAGGAAGGAACCTTCATCTGCCAAACCAAGTACATCAAGGACATGCTCAAGAAGTTCGGAATGGAGGACGCCAAGCGTACAAAGACGCCTATGCAGGCCAACGGGCATCTAGACCCCGACAAAGAAGGTAAGCCGGTCATCCAAAAGGTATATCGTTCGATGATCGTCTCTCTCCTTTATCTTTGTGCATCTAGGCCCGATATCATGCTTAGCGTTTGTATGTGTGCACGTTTTAAAGCCGCTCCAAAAGAGTGCCACATGGTGGCCGTTAAGAGAATCTTAAGATACTTAGTGTACACTCCTCATTTCGGACTTTGGTATCCGAAAGGATCTTCCTTTGAATTAGTTGGCTATTCCGATGCGGATTATGCCGGCTGTAAAGTGGATAGGAAGAGTACCTCGGGGACTTGCCAATTCTTGGGTAGGTCTTTAGTCTCGTGGTCTTCCAAGAAACAAAATTCCGTAGCCCTATCCACTGCCGAAGCCGAATACATAGCTGCCGGGAGTTGTTGTGCCCAATTACTTTGGATGAGACAAACCTTGAGTGATTATGGCTTAACCTACAAAAGTGTTCCACTATTGTGTGACAATGAGAGCGCCATAAAAATTGCCAATAATCCTGTCCAATACTCCCGTACAAAACACATAGATATTCGCCATCATTTCCTAAGAGATCACGCAACCAAAGGCGAAATTGATATCCAACATGTGAGCACAAATGATCAATTAGCCGATATATTTACCAAGCTCCTTGACGAGAAAAGGTTATGTGAATTGAGAAGTGGTCTAAATATTTTAGATTCTCGTAACGTGGCTTGATAAGTGCTCACATATTGTTTGTTGAATGGAAATGAATTTCAAAATTTTTTCATCTTTTTTCTTTGAATTTATCCTGTGTTTTTGGCTCTTGATCCTCTGATCTTGTCTTTGATATGTGACCATAGTTTGTTTGCTTCATTGTTCGCTGGTCATATATCAAGTTGACACTTTAGGGTCTCTGTCTCCCTCTCGTTCCGCCAAATTCCTTGGATCCTCGTGCGAAATCCTTCATTCCTAACCGAGCTGGATAACCCGGAGTGTCCGGTTTTTAATCCGGAGTCTCCGGATCACCCGGAGTATCCGGACAATTTGTCCGGACTCTCCGGGTTGGGCCGGAGTATCCGGACTAAAAGTCCGGAGTCTCCGGGTTGGGGCGAACGGTTTAAGTCCCCCTAATCCCACGCGGTTTCTTTTCTATCCTATTCCCACCGTGCGCCTCTCCCTCTCCCGTGCTCCTCTCTTGGCTAGGGCGTGATTCCTTCCCTCTTCTCCATCTCCAAGGGTTTGTGGACTCCTCCTCTCCCTCCGTTTGGAGATCTTGGTAAGAAATCTTTGCCCTAACCCTCTCAATTCCGGGATTGGATTCTTTTCTTGCGGTTCTTAGGGCCTCTCCTCGTGTTTATCTCGTCTAGGGTGCGGCTTGTCTCGTCGTTGCCCTCAAGTTTGGAGATCTTTGGTACTTACTCACCCGTGTTCCTCGTGTTAAAATCCTTGAGGTAAGTTCCAATCCGTGCCCTAATCCCACGAAATCTCTTGCTAAATTGTGCCCTACACTTCACTTTTACATCCTTGTGGCAATCTAGATTCAATTCTTATCTTTGTGCGGGTTGGATTCCCCAAATCTCACCCGTCCGTGCGCAAATTCTGGCGCATCCGGAGTTTCCGGACTTTTGGTCCGGAGTCTCCGGGTTGGTCCGGAGTATCCGGACATTTTGTCCGGACTCTCCGGGTTGGGTGCCTCGGCCAGAATGCTTTAAACGCTAAATTTCAAATCGCCTCGCGGCTAATCTCTGTCTCTCGCTTTGTCTGGTCAGATGGATCCTACTCAGGGGACGTCAGGTGGTGGTGATCCTCCTCGGGACTCTCCTCCTCCGGATACACCCCCTGGTTCTCCGACTGCCGGTCCGGTTCCGAAAAGACCGAGACGCACAGTGATGAAGCGGCCTACCTCAAAAGGCCCGCCGAGGGTTGGGATCCCCTCTGGCTCTCAGGCTCAGCCTCAGCTTCAGCCGCAGCCTCAGCCTCAGGCTCAGCCATCTCAGCAGGCGCAGGCGCAGCCTCAGGCTCAGTCTCCTCCTCTGCCTCAGCCTGATCCAGATGAGCACCCTTCAGAGACTCATGCTAGGCTGAGAGATCAGAAGAGGAGAGACTTCCGAGCTTCAGGTCATTTCATTGGCCCCTTGGCCAAAGCCAAGCCCGTGTGGAACTACCCTATGGCAGTCAACCCGATAAGAGTGATTGACTACAGGATGGGTTCTGGCAAGGGCAAGACTATAGTTGAGCACAGAAAGAAAGATCCGCTCGACTTCCATCAGGACGAGTATGTGGACCGACGCTTCTGGAACAGATTCCAGTCGGATTACTATGAGACGGTCCTCTACCCTCTTGAGCACCCAGTGGTCCGGATGAAGACCATTGACTGGGAGTACATGGTAGCTGCTGAGCATCCAGTGTTCGCTCAGATTCTTGAGATTTGTGAGCTGCATCAGATCAAGGACATCATGTCCTTCAAGTATGATTGGAGCAACGAGGTAATCATGCAGTTCTATGCCACCTTGTACATTGACAAGAATGTGGATGCTATCTGGTGGATGACTGACAGAGTCTGGTACACTGCCAACCAGAAGAGGTTTGCTAGAGTCCTCAACCTTCGATACAATGACAGCCCAAAGCTTCATGCGAAGAAGGTTATGACTCCTGAGCAGATCGAGTCACTGTATGACACCTCCAGGAGCTTCACTGTGGGGACCATCAAGGGTCTAAAGGATGTGCCTGCCGTGCTTAACAGGATGCTTAGGGTCACTCTTTGGCCCAAGGAGGGAGATGCTTCTACCATCAGTTCCTATGGTAGGAACCTGCTGTACCACCTCGTTGAGCGCACATATACCTTTGACATTGTCGACTTCATGTGGGAGACAATGAGGTAGAATGCGCAGAGCAATATGGCCAGTTGCAGCTACGCTCCTTTTGTGATGGCTTTGATCACTTCTGTCAGTGGTCTAAAGTTTGTCAAGGATGAGGAGCATCTTTCTTACAAGGTCCGACCTCCGACTGCTCCTGCTGCCCCAGCAGCCCCTGGTCCTGTTCCTCCTAGGACTCGACGGGGTCGCCCCTCGAGTTCTACGTCTGCTCTCGCCGTCGCCGCTGCTCTTCCGAAAGGCATCGAGGTCCTGAGCAGCACTCTTCAGAAGATGCTAAAGCACGTCTTCTGCCTTTGCCGCGACACTCCGCCAAGCAGAAAGTGATGAGCCGACAGATCAAGAAGAATGGTCAAGACATTCGCAGCATTCGTCGCCACAATGGTGAGGCAATCTCTCCCAGTGACTCCTCCGGGTCCTCAGAGGAGAGTAGTGATGCCACCTCTGCAGATCAGCTCTTCGGCATCACCTCCTCTGCTCCGCCTGCTGACCCTGGCAGCGAGGGCTCGCAGTACTCTGCATCTGACTACGAAGGCGACGACGAGTGACTTCCCGTGTCCTCCTCCTTTTGGTGTCTTGATGCCAAAGGGGGAGTGATATCTTCAGCGTCGTTTAGTTGTCTCGTTTATCTTTTCTTGTCGTGTGGACTTGATGTGTGTTGCTTTTTATTATCGTGAACTTTGTTATCCACTTTATCTATGTTATGACATTGTGTTCATCTTATGCTTGGTTTACATTCAGTTATTTGTGATGAATTCTCTCGGATGCAATAATTTAGGGGGAGCTCTTGATTATTTCTCGTTAAATATGTGCATTTGATTCCACTCAAATACTCCTAATGCACACATTTAGGGGGAGCTCCACCTTTTATTTGGTATGCTAAGTCTATTTAACATTATTTTATTTGCTTTTAATTGTGTTGTCATCAATTCCCCAAAAACGGGGGGATTGAAAGTGCATCTAGGCCCCTCATTTTATTTTGGTGATTAATGATGACACAATTAATGAGATCTAATGTTTCAACTAAGAATAATGCAGATCTCGAGATCACATCAAGCTCGGAATGACATTGGACGCTCCTACGTACTTCAAAGTTTAAGAAAACGGCATCAAGACGAAGACTTGTAAATTTCATTTTGATTTGAGTCTTAAGGATAGCCGTACTATTAAGGGGATGCGACGGAAAATCATTTTTAGGATGTGCATGTGCTCAAGGTCAAAACTTGCATTCTTTATAGCACTCAAATACTTGCATTTTCCAAAAACAGGAATTCCAACCGAGCCCACCAACTCGGAGAGTCCGGACTTTTTGTCCGGAGTATCCGGTCTCAGTCCGGAGTCTCCGGGTTAACCCATTCGGCCAAAACTCGAATTCCAGACAGTCCGGAGTGTCCGAACATTTTTGTCCGGAGAGTCCGGACCATCCGGAGTATCCGGGTTAATTGTCTGGAGTCTCCGGACAGTTCAAAACGTGGAGTAATGGCTAGTTTTCAAAAAGAGTATTTAAAGCCTCCACTCCACCCCAACGGCTAGGATCTCTATTGAGCTCATTCATTGCAGCATTCAAGCCATCTCTAACACTTTCCAAGCATTCGATAGAGCCCTCTCTTCCTCCCACCTTGGATTTGGTTGTTGATCTACTTTGGTGAGGAGAGGAAGAAGCAAAGTGCTAGGTGCATTCATTTCAAGTTCTTGAGCACTAGTTCATCCTCCAAGCGATTCTTCGTGGTGTTGTTACTCTTGGAGGTTGAAGGTCTCCTAGACGGCTAGGAGTCACCGGGAGCACCCGACGCGTGTGGTGTGCCCCGGTCGTTTGTGAAGGCGAGTCTCGCCTCCGAAAGGAAAGAGACAAGAAGTGAAGCCGACGAGTGCATTTGTGCAACACCGGGAGGAAAGCGGGTTGAAAGAGACCCCGGCTCAAGTGCGACCAAGCTACCTCAACGGAGACGTAGGATTCCCTTCAAGAATCCGAACTTCGGTGAAAAATCGCGTCTCTCTCTTTCTCTTTTACTTCCTAGATTAGCTTGTGTGGATTTGTCTTTGTAAAGCTTGGATCTAGCTCTTTGCTTAGCTTTAATTCAAATCCATACTAGCTGTCGATCTAGGTTGCTCTTGCTATTTATTAATTGTAGTATCTTGTGCTAGATAGGATAACTTCAGTCGCGTTCCCGAGCCAGCCAACCCGGAGACTCCGGATAAAATACCGGACTCTCCGGACAAGCCGGAGTATCCGGATAAAATACCCGGAGACTCCGGATTGACCTGTTCGGACAGATTTAATTCCGCTGTGATTTTTTTATCCACCTATTCACCCCCCTCTTGGCGACATCGGTTGTCCTTTCAATTGGTATCAAAGCCAAATCTCCTTTATTTTAGCTTAACCGCTTGGAGAATCAAAGATGTCGGAAATAGAGAAGGTTATCGAAACCCATGGCCAAGAGAAAGCCACGGGTTCCGGTATAGGGTTGCTATTCCTTTAGATTATTCCTCTTTTGGAGTCTCAAACTCCTCATCTTATGTTTCCATCTCGTCCGGTCGAGCGCCTCATTTCGATGGCACTCGTTATGCGGCATGGAAGCATAAGATGGAGATGCATTTGAGATCACTTCATCCGTGTATTTGAAAGATTGTTGAAACAGGTTTCAAGCCCGCCAATCCCAACAATCTCACCCCCGAAGAAGATAAAGCTCAACACTTCAACGACTTGGCCGTCAATGCCTTGTTCAATGCTTTGAGCGACTCCGAGTTCAATCGGGTCGATGGTCTCGACAATGCCAAGGCAATTTGGGAAAGATTAATGGTAACACATGAGGGAGTGTCAAGCGTCCGTGAATCAAAGATAGAGCTCATCATTGGAGAACTAAGCCGATTCACGCTAGAAGAAGGAGAATCTTACACTACGATGTTTGATCGCTTGATGGTGCTAGTAAATCAAGCTAAAGGACTTGGAAGCACCGAACTCACCGACAAAGCCATTGTCAAGATCATCCTCCCGAGTGATCACCCCCACCAACCGCAACCTCGTTCAACTCATTTGCGACCGGCCAAACTTTGATACACTCACTCCTCATGATGTGATTGGCCGGTTGATGACGGATGAGATGATGGTCAAAGAAGCGAAGGTGGTGGAGGAGCTCAAGTCCGGCAAGAAGAAGGGTATTGCTTTGAAGGCCGTCAAAGTAGCGCAAGAAGTGGAGGAAAGCTCAAGTGATGAAGAAGAATCAAATGGGCCGTTTACAAATGAAGATATGGCCTTACTAGTAAGAAGATTCAATAAGTTCCTCAAGAAGAAAGGATACAAGCCTGGTAGTCACTCCAAAAGCTACGGCAACAAGTCAAGAGGAAGACACTCAACTAGAAAGTGCTATGAGTGTGGAGAACCCGGCCATTTCATTGCCGAGTGTCCTCACAAACCGCTTGAAAACCGCGGTTTTCGACATTATCACTTCGATTCGAGATGCAAAACCGTTCGGTAAACCGGTCTAATTAAAAAAAAATTATGTGTCCTGTTTTTCATGTAAAACTGCTATTTTTGTTTAAAAACCACTGAATTATACATAATTATAACTGAGGTCGGGGTCCTTTAAAGGAGCCCACGACCGGCCTGCTAGAGGGTACCGGGCCACAAGGTTGCCATGGTTTTAAGCGGATAAGGCCGCGGGCCAACCCTTCTTCAAGGCCCACGGCATATCACCTGCCCGACCGGACTCCACCCCACGACAGAACGCCTCTGCATAAAGCAGGGCGCATGGTCTGACGCCCACAGTCTGAGACCAACTAACCCTGGCGAATCAACAGGCGTGGGTCGGGAAAGTGGAGAGCAGATCTTTCGGTGGCAGCTGAGCCAGACGAGTGAGGACAAACGGGATACTCATGACCCAACCTGATGCAATGCCAGGTGGCATCCCTATGTAATATACCCCCCCCAGTATATAAGGCGGGAGGGGCACCCCTGCAGAAGAGAGAGAAAGAAAAAGAGAAAAGAGAGGAGACTCATATCAACAAGAACACAGGACTAGGGTATTATCTCCACCGTGAGAGCCCGAACCTGTCAAAAAATCACCCTCGCATCCTGTGTTACCGTCTTGCCCTGATCTCACGCGAATCCCCTCGAATCACAAATCTCATTGCCGGCGGAACCGATCGTCGACAGTTAGTGCGCCAGGTAGGGGGTCGTGTTAAGATCTCCGTTGAGATTGATGGCTGCAACGAGCAGAGTATCCACAGTTTTCTCCCTGGGTCAGGTTTTCCGCTTCGGAAGCCTGGTCTTTATCGCCAACAGCCTTGGGAATCTCTCCCTCTCTGAGGAGGCCGCGTTCCAGCACGGTGAGGTCTCCGGGGAGCCATCGTCGTGACTTCCACGCGGATCGGGAGGTCCCCCTGTCTCATGCTCAAAAGCACTGAATAGGGGACTGAAGACCCGGTCCCGCCAGGGAGTCGGATCAACAGGTGCCGAGTTGCGAATGGTGGGTGTTCTCACCGCCAAACCACTCGGCACCTCCAAGCGCCTGGGGCTTTCTCCCTCGGCCTCGCCCAGCTCTCCGGCCGAGTCAGAAGAGAGCCTGGAGAGTTGCTGGAATTTCCGCAGAGTCTGCGTGATTGAAGGCTCGCGGGCGGATTCGCAACAACGCCTCGACACTTCGGGGGCCGCTGATTTGGATGGCGGCCGAAAGACAGAGCTGGACGCGCGGGCGTGTGCCCTACGAGACCGCGCCCACGGCGTCAACGAAGACATTATGCAAGCCAAGATGGGGGACCAAGCGGTCTTCCATACTCCACAGCAGAATATCGTCGCCTCCAAGACACTCTTGGATACCTGAGCCCCATGCTGGAGGCTGGTAATCCAGCCGCCCCGATCGTGGACCAAGTAAAGGCCATGGTGACTGCGGCGGCGATCCAAAGAAAGCTCGCATCGACCACCGACAAAGGCGCAATCACAAGACTCGGCGAGGACCAGACGGCCGCGATCGGCCGGGTCGTGAAGCCCCCCATCGGGGACGTTATATTACTCCCCGCGGGGACGACTTGCGTCACAGCCTCAACCGCGACCTTCGTTCCGACCTCGACGCCAGGCGGCGCGACCGAGAGAGGGGGCAGCAGCGCTGTCATGCCGACGAGTATGAACGTTTAGGCATCCTCCCAGGAGATCACGATGCGCGCCAAGCCCGATCCCCTCCGCGTCGGTCACCCCCCGGGAGTTGTCGCGGGGTCATTGAAGGGATTCGTGCGTTTACCCCTCACCTACACCGAGTGGTCTGGCCTGATGGGTTTAACCCCAAGGGCATCACTAGGTTTGATGGAGAGAGGGACCTAGAGGCTTGGTTACAGGTGTACGCTCTAGCGGTCAGGGCTGCCGGGGGGGATCAGAAAGTGATGGCAAACTACTTGCCGGTTCCTCTCTCGCCCCTAGGCCAAGCTTGGCTCACCGGACTCCCAGCGAACTCTATAGATTCCTGGGGAGAGCTGTGTGAGCAGTTTATTTCAAACTTCCAAGGCACGTATGAGCGCCCCGGCACCCCCTGGGACCTGTATCAGCTGCCCCAAAAGAAGAATGAGTCCCTGCGGGAGTTCGTCAAGCGCTTTATGCACAGGAAAAGTACTGTTCGGGACGTTACGGATGCGGTTGTGATAGCTGCCTTCCAGAAGGGAGTCAGCGACCCTGATCTCATTAAGAAGATGACCCGGAAGCCACCAACGTTGGTTCATGAGCTGTTCGCCCTAGCGGACCACTACGCTTGTCGGGACCCCGAATTTGCAAATCCGGACCCTCTGTGTATTCAGCACTAGTCCAGGAACGCGCTAGTGCACACAGTCTTAACATTGGTAGATATCACAATCATACCACTCGATACCAAATAAGTACTTTATTTAAATAACCAAAGGTTACTTGACCTTATGGCCAAGTTACAAATATATGCCTTGCAAGGCGAAATTTATTAAAAGAGAAATAACGGAAATGAAAATCAAATAACTCGTGGCGCCATCCAAAGATACCACAGGCAACTGACTGGGCTCGCATCCCTAAGTAGACGGGTCCTCTTGGAAATCCTCCTCCGAAACTGGCGTAGTCTCCTCTTCAACTGGTATTGTGTTGAGGCAAGGGTGAGTACTTGGTACTCAGCAAGCAAGTCATGCACAGAATGCAAGCTAATATACTATATGCATGGCTTGGTACAAAGGAGTAGCTCAAGGTATATTTGCAGTAAACAGCTTTTGAAAAGTAATATAAGTAGATTCGAAAGCAGTAGAAATAAGTAAAGCGTAAATAACTTTTCAAGAAGTTTAACAAACATTTTCCCCATCCTAAACCACATTTCTATCATCTTCATTATTAAACCAACCCAACCTTTCAAACCAAAGTTATTTTCAGAAAATCTAACCCTTGACTGTAATTCCCGAGCATTGTCCAGTACCGTGGACTCGGCTATTCAAATAGATTCTCAACTCTGCAGAGGTTATGCACTTTACCCACAAGATACAGTCAAACACCACAAAGGCGAAGTTCAGTGAACAAAGCCTTTCTAAGCTTTAAACAACACAGGTGGTCCTCTCCTGTCAGTGCTCTACACCATCCCTTCCTTAGCCAAGGCGAAGTATGGGACCAACACACCGTTAGATGGGTATCGGCCACACCCACGATACGCTCCCCGCACAATCACACAAACGGTGTAATCGACACCCGAGGCTCCACAAGTGAGTCCTTAGCGACTTAGTCAACTAGGGCCGTCCCATTCCAGCCATGTGGTTGCAAGTATGACCCAGTTCAAAGGCTTGCAAGGTTAAGTCCTTAGAGTGACCAGGGCAAGACTACCCGAAAAACCAAATCAACACTCCCAATGCCACAATGGCCCACCTGATTACTCTTGCCACATGCCCCGAATAATCTGCTTATCAAACCCCGCTTGATTACCATGCACCACGTGCCATCAACATCACATGATACTTTTCCAAAACAGGTTCAATATATCATTAAGTCAATATTAACATTTGATTGTCCAAAATCATGTCATGAGCACGAAAGGTGTCTAAGCAAAGATACTACAATCGGTCTAAACCCATGTTGGCAATTTAATAATGTCCAACTAGTAAACCACAACTAGGGTGACAAGGGATCATGGCACATACTTAGATAATCAAGGTGTCATACAAAGAATTTGGTATTTATCTAACCCCATGTTTAAACAAAGTATCTTTCTAATTGATCTAGCATGCAATAGTTTAAATCAAAATAGATTTCAAATAGGATCAACATGGTCAAAGCACAACTTGCCTTCAAAAAGTACTTGCTCTTGGTCTTGAGTTGGATCCCGAGTCAATACTTCCTTCGAATCCCTCCCAAGCACTTCAACGTCTACTCGTAAAGCGTGCAAATAGCAAATACACAAATAAACAATAGGCAAAAACATCCCAAAACTCCAAATAAAATCCATAAACAGAGAGAACATAATTTTCTGGATTTTTAGAAACTGGAATCGTCAAATTTGGAGTTAAAACGCAAAAGTTATGATTTGTTAAAGTTTAAATAATCAATTAAATAATATTACAGAGAAAAAATTTAGTCCAAAAATTAAATAAAATTCATATTTAGGTAGATCTCAATTTTATACAAATTTAGAAATTTGAATCACTCAAATCGGAGTTGAAACGCAAAAGTTATAAGCGTTTGAAGTTTGAATCTAAATTTGAATCAATATTTCGAATTAATAAATCATTTTCTTTTTCGGAAATTAATTATTGCGTCAGCATGGACACGTGTCAGCCTCTGATTGGTTGGCTGACGTCAGCCGGCTCATGGGCTCAGCTCACGGCGCGGTTTGGTCCACGGTGGACCCGGTCCACAGCTTCGGCGAGGTCGACAGTGGGACCCAATTGTCGCTATGGGTCTCACGCCAACGCGGGCCGACGTGTGGGCCTCTCGACATGCGGGGCCCGCGTGTCGTGACACGCGCCACACGCTGCACGACGCTGACCGCCGTCGGTCCACCTTCCCAACACGTGGCGCAATCTCGCCGTTGGTTTGAAAATCAACCCGCGGATTAGATCCAGGGTTTAACACGTTGAAACTACTCGATGCTCGTGGGCCGCTCGATTTAGATCGGACGGTCCAGATCTAATCGCTTTAATAGTATGCGCTACGGCACGTGGCGATTATGAACCGTTGGATCTTGATCCAACGGTCCAGATCTAATCGGGTTTGGAACACGTGAACTCACCTCAACCGTCCGATCTGGATCTGACGGTCCACGGAGCTCGCGAAGTCCGACGATGGCACGCGAAGCTTGGGCACCGGAGACGGAACGATGACGAGCCCGACGGCGCTTACGGGCTCCTCCGCGACGCGGCGGGTCACGCTCGAGTCGCCTTGGCTCGGGATCCTGCTCGACCTCCTTCTCCTGGCGACTACGACGGCGGCGGCGGAAGGTGAGAAAAACCACCACGATACCCTAGCTACTACGGCGAGCAATCCCGAGCAAGCGGCGGCTGCTAGGGCTTAGCAAGCTAGGGCAAAAGTAGCGCAAGGTCACGGCGATACTCGGTGCGATCCGGCATTAAATAGCCGGAGGCGTGCTCGGCATGAGCCCTAGTCGATTGGCAAGCACTTTCGGCTGGCGGAGTCCGGCTCGGTCTCGGCGAAGACGACGACTTCACCGCCCACGTGGCGCGATCAACGGCCACGATCGCGACGGCGCGATCGGATCCGGGCGGATACGGCTCAACCAGACGGGCGGATCTCACCGTTGGATCTTGATCCAACGGTTGGGATTGATTAGGTTTAGGAGTGGGTTTGGTCGAGTCGCTGGCTCGGTCGGACTCGAGTCCGACTCGGGTTCCGACTCGGTCGGATGAACAGTACTTGACCCGAGTTTGATTTTCCAGCGATTTAATATTTAAAATAATTCCTAGTAATTCATTTAATTCATTAAAAATAGCAAATGACTTAGAAAAATTCCAGAAAAATTCTGGAAAATACTTTGGATCATTTTGGACTCAAATAAAATATTTCCAACAAAATTTTATTTGCAAAATTAAATTCTTTAATTATTTCAAAATGGAATAAATTCAAATAAATTCCAAATAAATCCAAATAAATTCCAGAAAATTCCAAAAATTCACCAAAGTGCCAAATCACACATGAATTTAGGACAAGTAAAATTTTGGGGTGTTACAACGCTTCCGCCTCCGAGGCCTTGGCGGAGTGGCACGACGAGAAGAAGGATCAGGCCGAGCCCTCCAGGCGGAAAGAGAAGAAGCGCAAAGGTGAAGAGCTAGTGGTAGTCGTTGAACATGCCCGCCCTCGTGCACTCAAGGAGGATGGGTATGACAAAGTGATGAACTCGCTTTGCCCCTTCCATCCAAAGGGAAGACATGCCGCCAAAGACTGCTTCACTTTGAAGAGATTCGCCCGGGAGAGCAAGAAGCAGGCTGGACAAGGCCCGAGTGGACATGCCGCCAAGCAGCCTCCCCCCGAAGCTGAGGAAGACTATCAGGAAGCCGATCTCGAGCTTAATTACATATTCGGGGGTCCGGCCGCGTACGAGTCCAAGCGGAAGCAAAATCTTACCGCCCGAGACATCAACGCAATAGCGCCGGAGACCCCCCAGTATGTACGGTGGTCTGAGGTCGCGATAACTTACGACCGCTCGGATCACCCGGATCGAGTCCCCTTCCCCGGTAGATATCCGCTTGTCTTGGCGCCGGTTGTCCGCGGCATCAAGCTCAAGAGGGTGTTGATCGACGGCGGAAGTGGGCTCAACGTCCTCTTTGTGAAGACTCTCGACGACATGGGAATTCCCCAGTCGGAGCTTAAGCGTGGGTCGTCGCCTTTTCACGGCGTGATACCCAGGACGTCGGCGACACCACTCGGACAAATCACTCTGTCGGTCACTTTCGGCGCAAGAGATAACTACCGAACAGAGAACCTCAGCTTCGAGGTGGCTGATTTCGCGACGGCGTATCATGCCATCTTGGGAAGGCCAGCGCTAGCCAAATTGATGGCAGTGCCCCACTATGCGTACCTGACACTGAAAATGCCAGGGCCGAGTGGTATTATCACTTTACATGGTGATATCAAGCAATCTTTTTCTTGCGACAGGGAGAGCTGCGAGATGGCCGAGACGCTGGGGGCGCAAGCAGGCCTGGAGAGGATTCGGCAAGAGGCGGATTCCGACAAGCCGGAAGGTAGCGTCCCTACCCGCAGGGCGCCGAACTCCGAAATTGGTCCCGAAGAAGGTACCAAGAGAATTATCCTCGACCCGTCCGATTCGGCTCAAACGGCCTTGATCGGGACAGGGCTCGGAGAGAAATAGGAAGACGCGCTCGTCACCTTTCTGCGGGCAAACAAAGACCTCTTTGCCTGGAAGCCGTCGGACATGCCTGGAGTTCCCAGGGAGGTGATCGAGCATGCGCTGAACGTGAATGAAGCGGCCAGGCCGATCAAGCAGAGGTTGCGACGGTTCGCTCAAGACCGCCGGGAACCCATCAGGGAGGAGATCACAAAGCTGTTAGCCGCACGCTTTATCAAAGAAGTGTATCATCCCGACTGGTTGGCAAACCCTGTGCTCGTTCAAAAGAAGAATAAAAGTTGGCGCATGTGTGTTGATTATACCGACCTCAACAAGGCATGCCAAAAAGACCCCTTCGGTTTACCCCGCATCTATCAAGTGGTAGACTCCACTGCTGGATGTTAACTCCTCAGTTTTCTGGACGCCTACATAGGCTATCACCAAATCCAGCTTCGAGAGGAGGACTGCGAGAAGACTTAGTTCATCACTCCATTTGGAGTATATTGCTATGTCACGATGCCGTTTGGGCTGAAAAACGCTGGCGCGACTTATCAGCGCGCGATACCGCGGTGTTTTCACCATCAGCTCAGACGCAACGTGGAGGCATATGTAGATGATATAGTGGTTAAAACACGAGCGAAGGACAATCTCACTACCTCTGATCTGGTCGAGACGTTTGAAAGTCTAAGGGCATTCCGGATGAGGTTGAACCCTGAGAAGTGTGTTTTCGGAATTTCTTCCGGGAAACTGCTCGGATTCATTGTCTCTCATCGGGGGATCGAGCCAAATCCAGAGAAGATCGAGGCCATCATGAGGATGGGACCACCTACCAACCAGAAAGATGTTCAAAAGCTTACTGGTTGCATGGTGGCGCTTGGTAGGTTCATCTCTCGGTTGGGGGTTCGGGGGATGCCTTTCTTCAAGCTCTGCAAGAAGCAGGACCGTTTCGAGAGGACGGCTGAGGCACAACGAGCCTTTGAAGAACTCAAGGTGTTCCTCTCCACCCCCAACCCTAGTCTCGCCGGTGCCAGGAGAACTTCTCCTGCTTTACATAGCAGCAATAGCTCATGTAGTCAGTGCCGCAATAGTTGTGGAGCGGGAGGAATCAGGGCACCGCTATGGTGTACAGCGTCCGGTCTACTTCGTCAGCGAAGTACTGGGTGAATCTAAGGTGCGATATCCTCAAGTTCGTGGCCAGACGCAGTGTTGATCTCGCTACTAAGTCAAGCATTATTTCCAAGGACACTCGATTTTAGTAGTGACTTCCTTCCCGGTGGGAGAGGTCCTCCATAACCGGGAAGCTGCTGGGAGAATATCAAAATGGCGGTCGAGCTTGGAGCTTTCGACATCTCGTTCAAGCCGCGCACCGCCATCAAGTCCCAGGCCTTGGCCGACTTCACGGTCGAGTGGACTGAATTCCAGGCTCCCCGTGTCGAAAAAGAGCTGGAGTATTGGACCATGCATTTCGACAGATCTCTCATGCTCGGCGGGGTCGGGGCTGGAATTCTCCTCATCTCGCCGAGAGGCGATCGACTAAAGTACGTCCTTCGGATTCAGTTTCCGGCCTCGAACAATGCCGCAGAGTACGAGGCACTCATCCACGGGCTTCGCATCGCCATATCGCTCGGGATCCGACGATTGGCGGTCCGTGGAGACTCGCAGTTGGTGGTGAGCCAGGTACAGAAGGACTGGTCGTGTGTCGATCAGACTATGACGGCGTATTGTCAATAGGTCCGAGAATTGGAGGACAAGTTTGACGGACTGGAGCTGGTCCATGTCCTGCGCCGCAATAATGAAACAACGGACGAGCTGGCTAAGATGGGAGCCACTCGGGCAGAGGTCCCGAGTGGAATCTTCGTCCAGGATCTTTACGAGCCAACAATTGCTAAACGACGAGAGCCAAGTAAGGATCCTGAGACTGACGTCATGGTCATTAGCCCCGACTGGATGGCTCCATATCTAGATTATCTCTTGAAGGACAAACTTCCTGAAACTCCCACTCTGGCCGAGCGCATTTCGCGACAAGCCAAGTCCTACGTGGTGATTGGGGGAGAGCTCTTTCAAAAGAGCGCCTCCGGTATCCTTAGGTGGTGCGTTTCGGAACAAGTGGGAAAGGACCTGCTCAAAGAAATCCACTCGGGAATGTGCAGCCATCACACTGCATCAAGTGCCCTGGTTGGGAAAGCTTACCGGCAAGGCTTCTTTTGGCCTACAGCGGTGACGGATGCGAAAGAAATCGTTTGAACTTGTGAGGGCTGCCAGTTCTATGCGAGGCAGACACATTTGCCGGCACAGGAGCTGCAAACCATCCCCATCTCTTGGCCCTTCGCGGTCTGGGGGCTCGACCTAGTCGGACCCCTCAAGAAGGCACAAGGCGGCTTCGCCTACCTCTTCGTAGCCATTAACAAGTTCACAAAGTGGATCGAAGCTAAACCAGTCGCCACGATCACTGCGGTCAAGGCCAAGGAATTCTTCCAGGATATTGTGGTCCGATTTGGAGTTCCCAACCGGATCATTACAGACAATGGCACCCAATTCAGAAGCGAAGAATTTCAAGAGTGGTGCGAAAGCATCGGAATCAAGATTTGCTTCGCCTCGGTGAGTCATCCGCGGAGCAATGGGCACGTTGAGCGGCTAATGGCTTGGTCCTCCAAGGTCTCAAAGCCAGGATATTCGATCGCCTCAAGCCATATGCTGCCCGATGGGTGAAAAAATTACCGTTAGTACTTTGGGGACTCAGAACCACTCCTAGCCGAGCAACTGGGCAAACTCCCTTTTTCCTAGTTTACGGTGCAGAGGTGGTTTTGCCAACCGAGCTGGAATTTGGATCCTCGAGGGTCCGGAATTACAAGGAAGCCGAGGCCGAGGAAAGCCGAGTGGTAGAGCTTGATCAGCTCGAGGAGGCTCAAAAAGTTGCAGCCATCCAGTCGGCCAAGTACCTCCAGGGACTTCGGCGATACCATTCTCGCAATGTCCAAAGTCGTGCCTTCTCAAAAGGAGATTTGGTCCTCATAAGGAACCAGAAAAGTGAGCATAAGCTCTCTCCGATTTGGGAAGGCCCGTACATTGTAGAGGAGATAGTTCGACCAGGTGCCTATCGACTCAGGCGTGGAGATGGCGCGGTTTTGGCGAATACTTGGAACGCCGAACAGCTGCGACGCTTCTACGCATAAGTTATGTACCCGACTCTCACGCATTAAATAAAGTCATGAACGGTTTCATTTTCTAAATTCCTACTGTGTAATGTTAGTCCCGGCTGGTTATTATCCGACTAGTATTGCGTTTAATCCCAGTCGCGCCGGTATAAAACGCATGGAAACAAAGACCGCAATGAGCGGATGAATCCAGCGGTTTGTACCAGTGCACGAAACGGGAAAAACAAAGCTAGAAAATACTGACCAATCGCGGACTACAATTTGCAGCGCCAGAATATTTCCGAGAGAGCAACACCTAGTCACAAGTTTCTAACTGTCAAAAGTTCGAGCCCCAACGCCTCGCTGCTGGCGCTGGAGCGATTGGCTAGGACAGCTGACTAGGCAAAACCTTCAGCTCGGAAAAATTAAAACGGCAAGGACTAGGCAAAAGTTTATGTTTTATTCCATAATAAACTTTTTACATCGCTAATCTTTTTTCACCCCATTTTCTCGCATTAAAAAAAGGGCGCCGTCTTCTTCTTTGGTGCGGGCTTTGGACCGCTTGAGTCGTGGTCGCCAAAGTTAGGAGCGGCGCGCGCGGCCTAAAGCCGCGAGGATCTCGTCCTCGACCACCCAAAGGGGTGGTACGAGGCGGACGAGCGCCTCAACGGCTAGGGCGTCGCGACGCTCGGCCCCTACCATCTCCGTGATGACTTCAGCTACCTCAGAAAGCCCCGGCGCCGCCTCCGATAAGACGGCCACGGCGGCGGCGGCCCTGGCAGCCCCAGCCTGCTCCTGCGCCTCCAGTACAGCGAAGTCGTGGTCTTCCCAATACTCCGCCTCCTCCAAGCTATAAAGCAGGCCGAAGAAGTGGTGGCGGAAAAACGCCGCGTGAGGGCTAAGCAATCTCCTCATAGTAGACATGGCGGGAAGCTTGGAGGAAAAAGAAGAAGAAGACTCAAAAAAGAGGACGATCGCTCAAGAGCGGTAACGCCCCATTTATAGACCATGCATGTCCCGGGAGCCAAGGCGACACCATTTAAAAAGCACAAAAGACGAAGCGGCGCTGCGATGCTGCTGATATTTTCAAATTACGCAGATGATCAACGCGTGGGCCATCCAGAAAGGCGTGGTCCCACAGATGGAACGTGCACAGCACCATCTGGGGCGTAAAGGCCACGGGCCAAAGTCCCGGCGCTCGGGGGCCGTGCCAGTCGGCCGAAGGCCACCCAGAAAGGCGTGACGGGGGCGAAAAGGCCATGAGCCTATGTGTTAACGACTCGGACAAGCGGAAAAGAACGAAGGAGGTTGTGAGCTCACTTAGCGGAGAGCAAAGCAGGCAAATTATATTCAAGTAAGAAATACAACGTCTTGAATAAGATCAGGCATTCAACATCGGTCTACGTCAAAAGTCAAAGATCAAGATTCTCCAATAAAGCCTGCGTCGTGCTGGAGACCTCTTCCAGAAGCGCATCGGCCTGCCCTTCGTCGCAAGCAAATCCCTCCTTAATAGCTTCGAGGTCAACTCGAGGGTATAGGGACTTCACGACCGCCAGAGCTTGGTTCGCACTTAATGACGCCGACGCCCTCACTCTCTCAACCCCGCTCGTGAGGAGTGGAATGGCGTCGTCCGCGGGGGCCAGCTCAGCTTCATCGCCGCGCAGGAGGCCCAGTATCGGCTCGCAGGAGTCGCGCAGCTCGACACGCTTTTGCTCGGCAGTCTTCGCTTCCTTCTTGCATTCTGCACGGAAGCCGAACCGTCATCAGTAAACATGTCCGCCTCAAGCAATCCGAAGCGGAGCCGAGTGACTTACTTTCCAACTCCAGCCGAGTCCTCTCCAGGTAAACTTTGCCTTCAGAATCGGACTTCTTCGAAGCCTCTAGCTGTGCCTCGAGCTCGGCGATTGTTGAGTCGTGTCTTGAAACACGAGGATGCCGTCATTCTTCCCAGTTATTTAAGAGAGCGTCCACGTCAAACCCAGGGGAGAATCTTACCTTGGAGCGTATACTCAAGCTCCGCCTTTTCCTCTCGGAGTTTCATGCACTGGGCCTCCAGCCCATGGACCTCTCTCCATCTTCCTTCGTCGATCTCATTGATCTTGTCTTGATATTTTTGGTGCTCTTTGAGCTTGGGGAGCACCTTCCGAAAAAACTGTGATCTCTTCTCCGAGCGCTCCCCCATATCCTGGGTGTCACAGTAAAGTCTCGAGAGGGGGTCATCATTTCGTGATGTTAACAGACTAAAGAGGAATAGAAGACTTACCCTGACGAGCTCGCTGCACCTGACAGTGAGCTCATAGAGCTCCATCCGGGCCGCCACCTCCGCTTCCTCGTCCTCCTCCATTCCATTCCAGTCGGAACCCCCATCACACCACACGGTCTGGGTCGGGGGCTTCGGGAGAGGACCGAGCGGTGGCGGCTCTCAATGGACCTCCTCCACTCCGGGAGACGAAGCCGGGTCAAGCTCCTCGACCGCCGGACCACCCGACGGCTCGGCGGTCGAGCCAGCCGCAGGAGGGGGCGGCGCCCCAGCTGCCGGAGGAGACGGCGACCTAGCCGACGAGGAGGTGGTCCCCCTTGGAGAGGTCGGCTTCGTGGGCTCCCTTTCATGAGACTCCTCCACCGGGATGTCCATGGTGGGAGTCCTGGGTCGTCAGAAAGGAAGCATGTCAGCACGGGTAAAAACAAAAAGGCAAGGATTACCCGAAAGAATACCTCCTAGATTTCTTAAACTTCATCCCAGGCCTCATCCGAGTCCCGGCACCACTCGGAGTGGAGCCCAACCCGACGCCAGCAGTCGGGGCTGCTCTGGAGCCAGAGGGCTGGGGCTCTGTGCCTTGTTGCCCGGGGACGCTGGAAGTTGAAGGCCCGGCCGGTGAGGGATCAAAAGCCTCCTCCACCGACCGCCGGCGCAGCTCATCGGCCGAAATGTCAGCCGCGAGTTTGGCCTGAAGGTTCCGCAGCCGAGAGAGGCCGACGGCCAGAGCGTCAGAAACGAAAGCACCGCGTTCCTGGAAGATAGACGACCACCAATTGTCAAGGCCATGGATCAGGCAGAGCTCACGAAGCAACTTCATAAGGTACTCACAGGAGGGGGAGGGTTTGCCGCCGAAAACTTGTGAGGGCAGCCCCTGTTTGTGATCTTAGTGCCTGGAGCGAAAAAGTCAATCACCCGCGCCGCGAGCATATCTCTCGGGAGGGGTGCGCCCGATTCCCGGGTGGGGTCCTGGGTCCCACTTTACTGGAACCCGAAGTGAACCCACTCCTTCAACGGTTGCACCCGGCGCTTGGCGAAGCTGATGGCAATGCCGACTCCAGTCAAGCCCTTGACCTTCAGTTCTCTAATCAGAGTCAGCAGATCGGTGATCTCGGTCAGCTTGGGGCGGCATCTGGCGCATCGCCCCAGCATCGAGAGGCTTTGGGGGCGCGGCCAGTGAAAGGAGCGAGGAAGGGGTCAATTTGGCGCAGTAAAACCACTCCCGTTTCCACCCCTTGAGAGAAGACTTGAAGGGGATAGAGAAGTAGTATCTTTTCACGCCCTCCCGCAGCTGGAATCCCGCGCCCCCAATGGCACTGGGAGAGCTCTGAGTCGGGTGGGGCTTCATAAAAAAGATGGATCGGAACAAATCGAAATGAGGCCGGATTCCAAGAAACGCCTCACAAAGCTGGACGAAAATAGCGATGTGAAGAATGGAGTTGGGATTCAAGTTGACCAGCTCGATTTCGTAGAAGTGAAGGAGCCCTCGGAAAAAGGCGCTCCCAGGAACACTGAACCCCCGCCAAAAGAAGGACTCGAAGACCACAATCTCATTCTCCTGAGGTATGGGGTAAGGTTCACTGCTGTGGCAAGTGAGATCAATTCCAGCGGAGGAAGAACGCCGGCCGCGACCAGCTACTCCAGGCGAGACTTCGTAGTAATGGAGGTCTCCCACCCCGCGGTCGTCGGGCCAGCGCTACCCTCCGATGACGACGAAGAGGCTGAAGAAGAAGACATCTCGAAGAAGTAAGGCCTGTGGGAGGAACCGCCGCGAACTTTGGATACGAAACTGGGAACCCTAGGCCGTCGAGATCGCCTTCAGAAGCCTCGGAGGCGTGGTAACTGCTCTGGGGGGGAGGGGGCAAAAGTGTCTTACCCCCAGCAAGGGTACCCCTGTTTGTAGGAAGTGGGGCCAAATTGCTATCGTGCAACGGGAAGACAGTAATGGGCCGCACACATATCACTGAGCCAGATCTAGGGCACGCCCCACGTTGGGCCCTACGCTGTGTCGAGCAAGACGCGACCAGGTGTCAAGTCTGGTTCGAGGTTTGGGATAAAGTGCGCCCCATGATGGGCCCGAACGCCGGCCGCCACGGAAGATTGGGGCCGGGCACTTTCCGAACATCCTCTAGCGGTACATCCCATAATTTGGGGTCAAATGCTGGTCATGGCTGTTCTGCATGATTGGGTATCGTCGGAGGATCTAATCAAAACGGTCTTGAGGATACGCTCCATGAGAGTCAAAGCCGCGCGCCGCAAACGGGCGTGGGTATCACTCTGCGCGACCATGGTATGCCCCATGAGGGTCAATTGAGCTCTAAGCCGATTGCCATGTACCGTAATCGGGCGCGGGTACCACTCGGCTACGAGCCACCCAGCCTTGAGCCAACCAATTTCAGGTACGCCCCATGAGGGTCAATTGAGCTCTAAGCCGATTGCCGCGTATTGTAATCGGGCGCGGGTACCACTCGGCTACGAGCCACCCGGCATTGAGCCAACCAATTTCAGGTACGCCCCATGAGGGTCAATTGAGCTCTAAGCCGATTGTCGCAGCACTGCACTCCGCGCGGGTACCACTCGGCTACGAGCCACCCGGCCTTGAGCCAACCAATTTCGGGTACGCCCCATGAGGGTCAATTGAGCTCTAAGCTGATTGCCGTGTACCATGATCGAGAGCAGGTACCACTCGGCCACGAGCCACCCTGCCATGAGCCATGCGGCCGCGAGCCGTCCGGCCGCGATGGAGTAACCGCTTGAGCGAGAGTTGCCAAACCCCGACGGCAGTTCTGAGTACTAACAAGTCCTTTATGATCTTCTCACCCTCGAAGGTCTCTGAAGTAGCAGGACAAGGTACTCCGATCCTAAAGCACTTGGGGGCTGCTGTGGAATAGCTGAGGTCGGGGTACTTTAAAGGAGCCCACGGCCGGCCTGCTAGAGGGTACCGGGCCACAAGGTTGCCATGGTTTTAAGCGGATAAGGCCGCGAGCCAACCCTTCTTCAAGGCCCACGGCATATCACCTGCCCGACCGGACTCCACCCCGCGACAGAACGCCTCTGCATAAAGCAGGGCGCATGGTCTGACGCCCACAGCCTGAGACCAACTAACCCTGGCGAATCGACAGGCGTGGGTCGGGAAAGTGGAGAGCAGATCTTTCGGTGGCAGCTGAGCCAGATGAGTGAGGACAAACGGGGTACTCATGGCCCAACCTGATGCAATGCCAGGTGGCATCCCTGTGTAATATCCCCTCCCCCTAGTATATAAGGCGGGAGGGGCATCCCTGTAGAAGAGAGAGAAAGAAAAAGAGAAAAGAGAGGAGACTCATATCAACAAGAACACAGGACTAGAGTATTATCTCCACCGTGAGAGCCCGAACCTGTCAAAAAATCACCCTCGCATCCTGTGTTACCATCTTGCCCTGATCTCGCGTGAATTCCCTCGAATCACAAATCTCATTGCCGGCGGAACCGATCGTCGACAGTAATAAAATATTATGTATGATTATAATTATAATTTGTATATGTACGTATTAGTCGTAGATCATGGAATTAGCATATAAGACATATTTAGAATAAATGGAGGGTCTCACACTCTCACAATGGCATGCAGCTGGCTGGCTAGTGGTCATGCATGGATAGAGGTGGGTACTTGGGCTGGGCTCTTTTGGGCCGGCCCGAAGCACAATGGAATGGCCCGGTGCAAAGCAGGGGCTGGCACGCAACTGTAGCTCGGGTCATGTCGGGCCCGGGAACCAGGCACGACGGGCCGTATAGCACGGCACGACAGTTTGGGCCGGGTCCGTGCCGGCACGGCACGAACGGGCACGAAATCACGGATTAAGGCCTAAAAGTTGGCAGATATTGTTGATTCAGAGCATCTTCAAGAATTGCATTTATGTTTGACATTTTGTTGATGTGATTAGTCTCTTATGTAATTAAAATAGGTATTTTAGTAGTAGTGATTTGTTTTATTTCTTTGCTTATCACCATAGTGAAAATGGGTCGGGTCTGGGCCGGCACGGCACGAAGCGCAAATGGGCCGGGCTTGGGCCCGCCAAAGGTTAGTCGGGCCGGCACGGCCCGGCACGGTGGGCACGATGGGCCGTCGTGGCACGGCACGATTTCGGCCCAAAGCACGATGGGCCCGGGCCAGGCCGGCACGGCACGGCATGACGCCCACCTCTAATAATGGACAATGAGCTTGAGCATGACTTCCTTGTCCTGGATCCGGTACATGCCGCCGAGTCCCATATGCGCCATGAGCAACCAGACCAAGGAGATGAGCTCGCCGCCGCGGCTCAGCTGCTTCACGTGCGTGCTCCCTCGGCACTTGCCCGCCGCGTACGTGAGCATCTCCAGCCACACCCCGGCCACCACCTCCCACATGGTGTCCTCGTCGAGCTCCCTGAGAACCTTGGCCAGGATGCAGGCGTCGAACAGCATCGACATGCTCCCGTTACCCTTCACCAACGCCGCCTCATTGCTCGTGTTCATGCTCAGCAGCATCCTCCGGGCGTCGTGGTGGTCGAGGTCCCAGTCCCACACGGCCGCCGACTGGAATAACCGTCGCGCCTCCCTGCACGTGTCCCGGAACCGGAGAAGCCGGGTGCCCACCGTTAACGACAGCATCTCCGGCTGCTTGACCAGCAGATACAGCATGTACTCCGACAGGGTCTCGCTGATGGACATCATATTGCTGGTGCGTTCCGTCTGCGTGACGCGGAGGCGGCACAAGTCCGTGGCGATGTGCCACAACAACAAGGACTCGTCAAACTCCCTCAAGGTGACGGTGGCCACGATGGCGTCGAACTTCTCCTTGTCCTTGATCCTCTCCTTGAGCGCCTCAAGGGCTCCCTCTCCACGGTGGCTGCTCCTTCCCTTCATCTCCTCGTACGTCTTGTCCTTGACTTCCATGGCCGCATCCCTGATTCTTTCAAAAACAAAGTTGAGTAGAATGGACTCCTCTCCTTTGGTCCTGCAGCTGAGGGGCTCGCGCTGGATGAAGAAGAACTCGTCAAATTTCTCCCTGACACGCAGCGCGTCGGCAACCTTGGCGAGAGCCCAGATCACCCGCGGGCTGGCGAAGCCGTCCTTCTTGTATGGCTTGCCCAGGCAGTAGCTGACGAGGTTCAGCTGTGAGGTGCTCTCCGACCAGCACCGGTACGTCGCCATCGGCGTCCGTATCCGCAGCCTGACCGCCCGAGCGAGCCACGCGAACCACGGGGTCTCCTCCACTAAGACCAGCATCCGGTTGGAGGAGAGGAGCATGACCAGTGCGGCCGCGTCAAGCGCCAGCCCGCCGAGGAGCAAAGCGTAGGTGATGCCGACGTCGATGCGCGAGATGCTTCTGTCCTTGTGGAGGTGAAGCACGAAGATGGCGAGGGCGGAGATGAGGCAGCCTGAGCTAACGAAGCGAAGGACGCAGCCGGCCCTGGTGTGGGCGACAGGCGCCTTTGTGTACACCATGTCGTACATGAAGTTGAGCTCCACCTCGATCACCTGGAAGGCCTTCCTGGCTGTCACGCCCTCGCGCTCGAGGAAGTAGAGCCGGCTGATCTTGCGGTCCTTGTAGCCGAGGATGAGGTCGACGAAGAGGACCCGGAAGATGAGGAAGAATTTGTACGCCGTTGCCTCCACGGTCTTGGTCTTCACCAGCAGGGCGGCCTCGTGTCGCTCCAGGGCATCCAGCGTCTTCTTGTTATCATATTGGTCGGCCATATTGAAGATCTCGACCGGCAGGCCGGCATTCTTCTTGCCTTCGAACTCGGTTAAGAGCTTGGCGTAGTTTGGGCCAGGCTCGGGGTCGCGGAGGATGTTGTCGCAGAAGCCATTGACGCTGCCGGAGTAGAGCGAGTAGGTGCGCTCGCCGTACTTGATGATGCCGACGACAAATATGAGGACGGTGGCCGGTATCATGTGGTTGCCGTTCAGGGAGCAGAAGAAGACGACGGAGGCGGAGAAAAGCTCGAAGAGGAGGCCGATGAGGTGGCGGAGCCAGAGCTCATTGTCCTCGAGGGAATAGGCGGTGATGGTGTCGGGACCGCCCAGGTGGAGCAGTAGGAATGGCGTCCAGAAGGCGAAGATGATGGGGCTGCTGTTGCTGCCGCCGCAGTTGCCGGCGTTGGCGGTGGCGTCGCCGGGCCCGCGCTTGAGGCCGGAGGCATGTGAGGTGCTAGAGCTCTGGCCACCTCCGTTGCCACCGATGTTGCCCATGTTGTTGAGGAGGAGACCAAGGGCGAGGTCGGCGACCCAGTCGGCGAGGAGGTAGCAGGACCAGACGGCGAAGCGGGGTATCGGGGAGGAGGAGCGCTTGCGCATGGGGCCGACGAAGATGAGGAGCGCCTGGAGGAGGAGGCTGAGCATCACCGCCAGGCGGATCTCCCAGTTGCTGTCCTGCTGCGGCACCGGAGGATTGAAACCTCCCATGGCCACCTCCGCCGATCTGGTGATCTGTCGCAGCGGAGCCTAGCTAGCAGCTAGCTTGTACTTATGTACTCCTGCTTGCTCCTGGTGATCTGTCGTACAGAAGCTCACAAGACAAATTGAAGGAAGGAATTAAGAATTAATGCACTTGAACTTCGAATGGAGCTCGATCGATTAGACTAGCTACACGCCATGCATGGCATGGGATGGAACCCTGCAATGCATGCTTGTCCTGTATATATAGTACGCCGATCAGATCAGAGCCCAACGATTGATAGTCTGTCTAGCTTACAGATCGAATAAGTCCTTTGTTTTTCCTTTGCAAAAGATAAAGGGTAAAGTCCCTCACAGCTAGAGGTGGACATTTGGGCCGGGCTTTTTTGGACCGGCCCGAAGCACGATGGGATGGCCCGGTGCAAAGCACGGTAAGGCACGGTTTCGTGCCAGGCCGGGCCGGCACGCAACTGTAGCTCGGGCCATGTCGGGCCTGGGAACCAGGCACGACGGGCGGCACGGCACGGCACGACAATTTGGGCCGGGCTCGTGCTGACACAGCACGAACGGGCACGAAATCACGGATTAAGACCTAAAAGTTGGCAGATATTGTTGATTCAAGGCATCTTCAAGCATTGCATTTATGTTTGATATTTTGTTGATGTGATTAGTCTCTTATGTAATTAAAATAGGTAGTTTAGTAGTAGTGAATTGTTTTATTTCTTTGCTCGTCACAATAGTGAAAATGGGTCGGGCCTAGGCCGGCACGGCACGAAACGCAAATGGGCCGGGCTTGGGCTCGCCAAATGTGAGTCGGGCTGGCACGGCCCGGCACGGTGGGCACGATAGGCCGTCGTGGCACGGCACGGTTTCGGCTCGAAGCACGATGGGCCCGGACCGGGCCGGCACGGCACGGCACGACGCCCACCTCTACTCACAGCACTGTAGAATAAAGCGAGGATTCGCATTGCATGCACTGGTGTGCACCGCAAGGTAATCAAAGCAGGGTGATTGTGAATTGTTGTCTGGCTCTCTTTATACGCTAGCTAGCTCCATTCGAAGTTCATTTCTTCTTCTCCTTCTTCTTTGCCCTTTTCCTTGGCCCCGTCATCGGCTGTACGGCAGGCACTGGTTGCAGCATGCATGCATCCATATACCCTTTTGCAGTTTGTACGCTTCGAACAATCCCTCTTTAATTTGTTGCTTTAATTTCGTCTCGGTCGCTTGTGTACTACTACTGTCTAACGTAATTATTTACAGTAATTAGTAGAGTACCGCGCGTTGCAACGGATTATTAAAAGATGACGATAGATGTTATCAAGCATGATCCTAAACCGCATGCTCCTAAACCGTACAACGAACATTAATTTTCTAAAGAACAATGATTGTGTTTGCCACACCAATCTTGGATGACATTGCATCAAATCAGATAGTATTTCTTTTAATTGTACCGCAGAAAATATAACAAGCTGCAAGACAAACATCTACTTTAACACATCTCTACTATTCTAAAGCAGCACTTGGTGGCAGTGGTCCGTTCTTCCCACGTCATTAATTGCCGCTTAATTGCCCTACGCAAGAAACGAAGCGTTGCTTTAATTAGCCAGCTTTCACAAGAAACGAAGCGTTAAAGATAGATGTTTGATCTTGTGAAATAATTTTTTTTATTTTTTAATCTTTATTTTTCGTTATCAATTTTGTTTTTCGTAGCAACGCACGGGCATGTAACTAGTAATAATAATACATCAATGGCCTCGTCGAATCACTTCAAGAGCTGCCAAAAAGAATAGAGTTACTTGTTAGATCTTTGGGTTCTATGAATAATTAACTAGCCATTCACATGAACACCTAATGCGGAGATTAAACATATGATCTGACCTTGATTCGGCGAGGTCATCAGTAGATCGGTAGGCTCGGTGGAGATGGTGTGGCAGTGGTCATCGACGATGACGTAGAAAGTCGAGGCCGTAGACGTCACAGCCGTAGTGAAGGAGTCACCGTGTGTCCAGGAGGCAGAGTGAAAGCGATGGCGAGGTCTTCAGGCCGATCCATGCGCCTCTTTGGATCGGGACGGAAAACTTATGTTGGGTTTGCCTCTTCTCAGATTGATCATCTTACGAACAAATGAGAGCCGGCTTTCCCTATATATGTGCGCACGTACGACTCGGGACCGCACCAAACTTGAGTTGGTTGCACCTTCGATCGTGGTGTAGAAATCTCGGGAGTTAGTTAGCCTAGATTAAATCCAACATTACTCTAGAGTCCAGGCTTCCAATGTTAGGGTGGATGACAGTCTGAAGCCAAGCAAGTCTCAAGACAAGGTTCAAACCCTGTAAAATATTGGACTCTCTGTAAGTATCGTGAAATTTATCTTTGCTCAAAAAGTTATGACGCAGACTATAACTATTTGAGAACACACCATGGATAAGAAATAGATGTATTTTTGTTTGAGTATCAGATCGTTCCGAAGCCAAGGGTTCTTGGAGTTGAACTACAGAAGACCCCAATCCTTGACAAAGTCCCAGTACAGTTGGTAGATAGTGGCGACACTCGACACAATGACTACAAGTGACAGCCATCCAGCACTGTTATCATTCTCATATGCCACTTTTGTTCCCGCAGCAAGCATCGCTGACACATACTTCGCAAGATTGATTATGTGGTTTATGTCCCCTTCGTCAAACCATCTCCTTGCACACTGTCAGGACAACCATAAAAAAAGAAAGAAAAATAAATGATATATCACTACCTTCAGAAAGTCTGAAGAAGGGATACCGTAATGTGGTGTTTAACGCTCAATCTTGTATACCTGCATGCCTCTCCAATAGTAAGGCAGGAAGGATACTGCATAAGCCAAGTCTCTAAAATGTTTCACTCTTGTGTCAAACCATCCAGCACTGTTATCATTCGGCCGGCTTGCCTTTTGGGCTGGCTCGCACGTTAGGCTCTGAGACCATTTAATTATTTGAGCCCTTTACTGTTTTGAGCTTTTATTATTTAATGATAATTGCTGTTTTTCAATACTTGATGTTTTATGCATTATTTAATTCAGCAATAATCATAATTTCATGATTAATTCTTAGTAAGTTAATAAAGTGGCCATTAATTTTATTTGATGTTTATTTCCTGGGCATTAATTTTATTAATTCCATGATTAATTTTATTGAGCAAAATTAAATTAATGGGATAATTAATTATTTATGATGACTATTTCTGTATATTTTCTCCGATTAATATGGAACCAACGGGAAATATTGATTGGAGATTTAATAATGTTTAGGATTATTTTGCGATCATAGTTATATTCTGACCAAAGTTGATTATAACTATGTATCATACATATTTAATTAAAACTGGGATTATATTATAACCATGATCATATTCTGACCAACATTGTTTATGATCATGTGTTACCCATAAGTTAATTTAGTTATTTTCTGTCATTATAGCATGTTATTAATCAGACCAACGTAGGGTTAATTTCATGCAAGATATTTACTTTCTCTAATGTTTACTGATTATATTATATTTTCTTGATTCAGCCATGAATAACACTAATGTTGCCGCTTATTTGAACGGCATTGACCAATTGACAGGGACGAACTTTCCTTCTTGGAAGGAAAGAGTTCAGATTGACCTTGGTATTATGGACATAGGCTATGCATTACGTGAGGACGCTCCTGTAACGCCCTAGTTTTCGCTTTCCGGGGAAAATCTAATTTAAATTAATTAAATTAAAAAATTTGGAGTTTTCTTGGTGTTTATGTTAACCTGGCATCTTTTCCCAACAAAAGTCAGGATTCAATTCGCTTCCATTCGAAAAATCGAATTTCCAGATTCCCACCGGTACCCGAAATTTCACCCGAGTCCAAAAATGTTCCAAAAATCCAAAAATCACTTCAAGTATGTCCCAAATATTCCAAAATGATTTTTGGAATGATTCCCTGGATTTTTGGACCTTCGCTCCTATTTTATCTCGCGCGGCTTTTGTTTAATGCCTGCAATCCGCACCTGAATATTTAATTCCACAAATTTCATCCAAATTCCGCGAAACCAATTGTATTGGGCTCCAAATATTCCAAAATGGTTCTAGGAATTTTTCCGGAATTTTTAGACCATTTTTCCTAATTTTTCTCTAGGGCGATACTTTCGCGTAAACCTCGACCACTCATGGCGTGACACGTGGCAACACTATTCAGCTTTCTTCAACCTCCCGTTGGCTTGCTCCCATGGAAGAACAAAGAAGGTGCCATATGGAGTTCATAACTTCCAATCACCATAACTCCCTATTCATTGCTCCGATTCATGAACGGCCGGATCCGTTGGATTCGTAACGACGTCCTCTCTCCATTCCCCACCATCTTTAATCCCCAATCTCACCAAAATTTGAACCATCGAGCAAAAACCGAAATGCACCTAATTGCTCATAACTCGGCCGTTTCAACTCCAAACGACGTGCTTCCACTTCTCATATCTCCGTGGGGACGTCCTCTTCCCGGTGGTAGCACCCACTCCTTGTCTCTTCCACTCGTTCATTCACTAGATCAAGAAAACCGCCGAGAAAACGCGTTTTCGGGAGTTCTTCGTGTTCATCCTTGTTCCTCCCTCTCCGGTGGGTCAATCCTCATGCCGCTTGGTTCTTTGTGACCGTGAGGAAGTCTAGCATCTAACCTTTCAATCAATTTTAGGATCTCTCAAGTTTTGGAGACGAATTTCGCATTTTTATCGGTTCGGCCGGAACTCCGTTCATCGTCGAATTCGTCGTCTCCGGTGAGTTTGGATCCAATTCCTTGCTCCTATAGATCCCTAAGGATGTCCTCTAGAGGATCCATGAATTTATTTGGCTTAATTTCATGCAAAAATAGAGCAAAAATCCGTTTTTTTGGAAGAAAATGGGGCTCTATTGTGTTTTGGGCTCCGCTCTGATACTTAAAATCGCGAGTACTGTAGCTACAGTACCGGGTTGGTGCTACAGTACCGGATCCTCGGTGCTACAGTACCGTTTCTTTTTTCCTTGATTTTTCATCATTTTCCAACTTCGAACGCTTATATCTTTTGCGTCCGAACTCCGATTGACTCCGTTCAAATTTCTAAATTCATCTAAAATCAAGATCTACCTGCCAGTACTACTTTTGTAATTTTTAGATTTTATTTATTTTCTTTTATTTATTTATTGCCTCGTTTTGCGCGTAGTCGAGGATCCCGACGCGACCGCCGAACCCGCCGTCGGACTTTCCTCGTTCGGCGACCTTTCCGCGACTGAAGGCAAGTCTCCTTGACGCATGTTGATCCTATGCTTTATAAATGTTTTACCATGTTTTACAAATTGCATTGCTATTTATATAAAAGGATGATGTTAACGTTAGGCTATTAGTTATACCTGTTGTTTCTACCTCCTTGACATTGTTATCCATGATCCTTTGTCGCCCTAGTATAATAATCCACCAATATAAATGTTTTTGGAAAAATATTCTTTAATTAGGGGAAAAGACTAATGGGAAAACACGATCGGTGGAACAAATGGTATGAAATGCAGGTTGGAGATTTCACGAACATTAGTGATGTGGTGGTAGCCATTATGGAGTTTATCTTTGAATGATGATAGTTGAAATATTGAGGAATTGGATTGTGGTAGTAGTTCGCAGTATAATTCGTATGATCGGGGGAATAGTGAAAGAGGTATAATATTAGGAATAATAGTCGGTGAAGTAAATGAATAATATTGAGAGTCATACTTGTGGATCAAATAGAATAAGTGGTGGATTATATTTCGGAGGAAATTAACACGCACACTACGAGATTTAGAGATAGCAATGTGAAGGGTTACCATAGGTGGCATTGTGAATGATACTCAACGAATTAGTCAATGGTATTACCAAATATGCTCGAGGGAATAAGTGGATAACATTGAGGATCATACTCGGTGATTTGGTGGAGGATTTTCTGAAATATGGCTTCGCGATAACATTTATGCGGGATTATGAATAATGTGGATTATGTGCGATTTGTTTAGTAAACTTGGTATCATTGGTTATGGAAATAGTTGTAGTCAATGAATTAATGAAATCTTGGATTTATAGAATCTTTCTTGAAAGATGCTTGGGGTGAGATTATGAATTTTCTTGGTGGATTAAAGTAGATGATTAGAGGTGATAATGTGAAGGATTAAATATATGATGTTATGAAGTATTATCGGTGGATTGTATTCTAGATGATTAGAGATGATATTGTGAAGTATTCTCGGTGGTTTAGTAGATGGGTTTGCGAAATATTCTTAGTGGAGGATAAGATTGATCGCCGGTTGAGTGATGGATAAATCAATAATACAAGTTATAGTCCAAGGGAAATATTTCATATACAAACATGGTTGTGGTTTAATATGATTTTGGAGTTATGATAGTACCATGATATACTTACTACTTGTGGATACTATATTGAATTGGATTATTCATACGATTTTACAATTATGGCAATTTAAGGATTATTGGAGATTTTAAAATTGATTATAAAGATTGTGATCGAACCCTGATGTAACATCCTCGTTTTGGCTTTCTGGAGAAAAACCTAATTAAAATAAAGTAAATTCAAAAGTTGGAGTTTCTTTGGTGTTTATATTAACCTGGCATCCATTCCCCTTCGAAATCGGGAATTAATTCCCTCGAGCGAAAATCGGATTTTCGATCTTGGTGCAGAAAATCCACCCGAGTCCAAAAGTGCTCCAAAAATCTCCAAACCACTTCTAAAAGGTTCCAAATATTCCGAAATGATTTTAGGAATCATTTCCCGGATTTTGGACCTCCGTTCCTATTTTATCTCATGGCTTTTGTTTAATGCTGCGATCCGCGCCCGATTATTCAATTCCACAAAAATCATCCAAATTCAACCAAACCACTTCCATTGAGTTCCAAATAATCCAAAATGGCTCTAGGAATTTTTCCGAATTTTTAGGCCATTTTTCCTTATTTTTCTCTAGGCGAATCTTTTGCGTAAAGAGAGGCCAATGAGGAGTCGCCACGTGGCACATGAATAGTGTCATCTTCAACCTCTAGCCATGCATGGGGGATGAAGCTTCATGCAAACAAAAATGGTGGGAGCTATCTTTAATTCCTTGTAACTCCCTCCACGCAACTCCAAATCAATCACCGTCGGATCCGTTGGAATCCTAACGGCCTCCTCTCTCTATCCATGGGCTTAATGTACAGAAATCTCGTTGGTTTTTGAGCGGTTGCTAGAAACCCGAAATCCACTCTTTTGGAGATTGCGGCCGTTCCTAGCCCGTTCCGCGTGATTCCACCTCTCTTCTCTCCGTATAAGAGTCCTCTTTCCGTTGGTGTAACCCTTCGTTAGCCTCTCAAACCCAATCGGCCGCAAGATCAAGAAAACCGACGAACTTGGTTGTTCTTCGTGTTCTTCGTGTTCTTGCTCATATCTTCCTCCTCGGTGGTTCATTCTTCTCACCGTTTGTTTCTTTGGGTTCGTGGGGAGGTCTAGCTTCTAATTCATCCGTTAATTTCAGGATTCCTCGACCGTGGGCGACGAATTTCGCGTTTTCATCACTTCGGCCGACCTCGGGTTTTTCATCAAATTCATCTTGCTCGGTGAGTTTTGGTTCAATTCCTTCCGGTTCTAGGTTCCTAAGGATGTTATCTAGAGGTCCTAGCTTTTTGTTTGGATCAAATCCATGCAAAATTGGGAGAAAAATCAAGTTTTGGAAAAGCTTGTGTTCTTTTTTTTCTTTTTGGCCTTCTCTGTTCTTGTGGTGGAGCTCTCTGTTGTTGGCCATGGCTTGTGGGTGCGTGTGGGCCCCTGCCCACGCCGGCCGAAGCCAACCGCCGCGCAGCCATGCCCTTCGCCGCTTCATGCGCCGCCGCTTCAGCCGCCGGCCGCGCCATGCCGCGCCGCCGTCCTTGCTGCGCCAGCGCGCCCGCCGCCGCCGGCGGCGCCGGCCGCCGGCGACCCCACGCCGCCCGCCGCGGCGACCCCTCACCGCCGGCCACCTCCCCTTCTCCCTCTCTCCCTTTCTCTATCCCTCTCTCTCCTCCATGGATGGCTAGCCAAGCTTCATGGAGAAGCTACTCCCTCCCAATGACATGTGGGGCCCACTGTCATAGACCCCTAGCCCAGTCAAAGCCAGTCAACGCAGTCAAAGCTCGGTCAAAGCCCCTTTGACCCAGTCAAACCCGAGAGGGAATATTCCCGGAATATTCCCGGTTTTCGATTTATTCGAAATTCAAACTTCGGAAGCTCATAACTTTCTCATCCGAACTCCGTTTGACCTCATTCAAATTTCTAAATTCATCTAAAATCAAGACCTTCCTGCCAGTACTAATTTTATAATTTTTGGATTTTATTTATTTTCTGTTATTTATTTGTTGCCTCGTTTATGCGTAGTCGACGATCCCACATCGCCGATTTCGCTGCCGAGCCTTCCGAGTTCGACACCGCCAAGAACTGAAGGCAAGTCTCCTTGATGCACTTTGCTCCTATGTTTGCGAAATGATTTAAAACTGTTTATAAAGTTGCATGGCTATGTTTAATAAAATATGTCAAATATAAGTGATAGTTAATCCGAATTTGATAATTCCTCCTTGACATTGATAATCATATCCGTTGTAACTCTAGAACATTGTTTATACCATGCTTATGTTTATATGGTATCCGTTGCTATGTAGTACGGTAAAATTGCTTAGGACCTTTTCCGACAAAAACAACCCATGGGTGGGATTATTCAAAAAGAATGTTATTAAATGTGTATTTGAAGGTCATTATTATGATTTTGGTCCTGTTTTCTAAAATAAAAGAAAAGGAAAATGATTTTGACTTGGGCGGCATGGAATGTCGGGTGGAAGCGGATCAAGCCTTGATCCTTTTGTGCAAGTACCGCCCCAAGTCATATAAGGACCGACGCTTATGATTGCCATTTTAAGCATAACCGTACTACCACATGTCTATAATGGTACGACTGGCTCACTAATTTGTAGAAGCCTAGTTTAGACTCACCACTCGGTTGTTGTGTGAGAGCCGGACGGAGGCATTGTTGTGGATGTTGTTTTGCTCACACGGCGCAAGAGGGGGCTTCTGTACTGGGTGGAGGGAACCCTAACAGCGGTGAAACCTCAGCGGGTGGGTCTAGCTAGGTAGATACATTGTAACGGCCTTGTCAAGATATCCCTGCCGGCACACCTAAGGAAGTGTGTTAATTGCATGGCAACAAGGGTCTATCTTGTCTTGTGGGTAAAGTTGTACACCTCTGCAGAGTATAAACTATTCGAATAGCCGTGCCTACGGTCAAAGGCAAAGCAAGGAATGCTTTCATATTGGTAGACTTTGATTTTGATTTTAAAACCGGAAAGTGTTTTGTTTTGGGGTTCGGGAGTGGTTAGAACTCTCGAATGTTGTTTGGCGGAAAGAGCCAACCAGGTGAATAGAACCTGTTTACCTTTGACGGATGGAGTCACATGATTAACCTTGTTCCTTTAAACTGTTGGCGGATAGAGCCTTTATGTTAGTGATGGTGGATAGAACCTCACTACAATATAAATAATTCAATTATTAAAAAGAGTTGTGAAATATGCTTTATGAAATTTATTACTTAAGTATGATTTAATCAAATGTGGCTTTATGCAAATAAACCCTTTTAAGCTTCCTTTGGAAAGCCCCTCATGATCATAATTTCCCGACTTGCTGAGTACTTTTGTACTCACGTGCTACACCAACATTGTAATCATCAGAAATTTATCAAGATCTTTGAGGAAGAAGAGGAGTTCTTCGAGGAGGATTGCCAGGAGGACTAGTTGCGTTCCTAGTCGCTTTGTGGCGTTGTGGCGTCGCCGTTGCTTTCTTTTGCTTCCGCTGTTTTGAGTGTCCTGGTCGTTGGACCGAGTATTGTAATAAGTGGCCATGTGGCCCATATTTGAATATTTACATTACAAGTTTCGCTTTTGTTCGGCAATGATGTATCACTACGGATCGTGTGTACTAGCTAATGATCTCGGGACTAGTACGGAAATACACAGGAGATTACGGATAGCTGATCCGGGTCTCACAATGTGGTATCGAGCCTGGACGATCGTAGGACGTGACCTAGTTAGCATGGCAAAGCCTTAAGGACTTATATTTCATAAAAATGTAATTGCAAAAGTTTAAGTTTCTTTGCTTCTATCTCTTCTATCTTAGTATCTTGTGCTCATCCTCTCTTTTATTTAAAATTTTGGTTACTAATTCTGTCTTCTTTCAAAAATTTGTAGATGTCGGTTTTCACCACCTTTGCCGGCGAGGCTGGAGGCTTTTGCGAGGAGCTGTCACTGATGCTCCAGGAGCTGGGATTTCCCCATCGCCCGGAGTATCGCTACCAGTCAATGCCTGGTCTTGTCCAGGACATGTGGCAGGTCCGCTTGCTAGTCTTCGCGAGGAGCCGCCTTCGCGTTGAGGACCGGCCGTTCTACTTCACGGCCGAGAGACCGATTCTGGCGTACGCGCTTCAGGACGCGGCCAGAAAGGCTATCCTCATGTTGGGACAGAGCTACCGCGACATCTTTGGAGAACTCTCCATACTGCCGCTTTCCCGCTTCGAGGTTGGGCGGGTGTACACCTGGCTTTAGGAGTTTGGCCCAGAGAGGGACCCGACCGTGGTGCACTTGGGGTCACTCGCCCAGCGCAGGATGAGGCCTACGTCCGGATGTCTCGATGAGCTTTGGGTTTGCGTCGGGACTTGGCGGCGGCGAGAGAGGATCTCGGTTTGAGGAGGAGAGGAGGAGCCTCCCATCGCCTCCACCGCCAGCGCTGTGCAGGAGGCACGGCAGTGGTGCCGCCGCCACCAGCCGATTCGGGAGGAACCGCTGCCCGCGACATCCTGCAGGACGCGCCGCCACCCAAGCGTCATCAAGGCCTGAGGCGGGACTCGCGCGCGCAAGTCCGTTTGCCTCCCTTCGCCGCCAGAGTTTACTCGATTGCTTTGGCTGCCGGCCGAAGGAGCAGGATCTTCGGCGGCCGCTTCACCTTCCCGCAGCAGAGCGAGGAGGAGGAGGAAGAGGAGGACCCCGCCTCGCGTCTTCGCCAAAGGACGCTAGTTCTTAGATAGTTTCGATCTAGTCTGCAGGATCTTAAATTTGTCGCGTTAGAGCGTTGAATAAGTGATTCTGGATTGTATCGTGCCTTTAGGCATTTGTGATACAGCCACCTCCAAAACTATTTGATTTTAATTGAAGTTTAGTTGGTTTTTCCCTTCTGTTGTGTGCCTTTGTGGTTGTGCTCTTGTTTTGAGGATGTGGTTTAGCTCTCCGTTGCTTACCTATGCTTCTCCCTCTTTCCTTGTGCTTGACCGCCTTGTGCAGATGGAGAACGTTGGTCGTGGTCGTGGTCGTGGAAGGCCCGCAGGCCGTGGTAGAGGCCGTGGACGAGCCCGTGGACCGGTGCACTTTCAAGAGGAAGCAGAGTATGTGGAGCCACCACAGCTCGCAAGGACAAGAGCAAGTGCAACACCTGCCGCTTCAGCATGATCCGCCGCCCACCCCCACCTCGGCCGCCAAACATGGAGCAAATGATGGCGATGCGGCCAGATTCTTCAGCGTTAGCTCGTAACGTCTGAACCAACCTCAAGCCGCGGCTTCGGCTCAAGCTCAACCGCCCCAATCTAAGTTTGGGGAGTTCATGAGACTCGACCCCGACTTTTCTTTGGATCCGCAGATCCGCTGGATGCGGATGACGGCTCAAGGAAGTTGAGCGTAAAGCGCACTTGGCTCGGTCGCGATGACATAGAGAGTGTGCAAGACGCATCTCACCGGCTCAAAGGAACTGCAGCCAGCGGTGGGAAAACTCACTGCGCCGCCCATGCCGACCGCAGAACATCCCATGGAATGAGTTTGTGGAAGCCTTCAGGGCTACACATATCCCAAGGGATTATGGAAATGAAGCGTCGTGAGTTTCACAAGCTTGACAAGGAAACTTGTGCATCTCGGAGTACCTTAACCGCTTCACTCGGTTGTCGACGCGACCACAGATGTCGCGGCCGACGAGGCCAAGATTTGGCGATTCATGGAGGGCCTTGACCCCAACTTGAAGGTACTGGTGGTTTCAAGCGACTACCGTCGTTCGACACATGATCAACAAGGCGCTGATTCAAGAGGATGCTCGTCGACTTTTGAGTCGCGCAGAGAAAAATGATGTTTGAGACTCGGTAGCGGTGCCCGGCGATTCAGGCCCGCGCACCGGCAGCGGCGATCTAGCGAGCCAGCGGAGCTGGCCCAGGAGACCCCAATGTCTACCCCGCGCCTTGGACAAGCCCTCGCGAGCAAAGGCAGAGCTCAAGCTCGAAGAGTGGGACAAAGAATGGCAGGAGTGCGATGCTTTAAGCTGCAGGGAGATGGGGCACTACGCCAACAATCGCCCCGAAACGTCGGTATCACCCGGTGAGGTTCAACCTGGGATCGACGCCACCGCGCCCTGCGCCGGCTCAAGGAAGAGGAACCCCTCGGACTCGCGCCGCGCCAAGGATGCGAGGAAGAGGGCGTGTGAACCACATCACCGCGGAAGAGGCTCAGGATGCGCCAGGCGTGGTCTACGATACGTTCGTTGTGAACTTCGATTACTGCTTGATTCTGTTTGATTACGGTGCAACTCATTCATTTATTTCGAGTACTTGGTTAAAAAGCATAATCGGGACACCTTACGGTTAAGAAACCCTTTGTTAGTACAATCCCTGGAAAAGAATTAAGAACAACTCTTGTTTGTCCAAAAATGGATATAGTAATAAAAGGGGTAAAGTTCCTAGCGAACTTAATACTATTGGATACTAAAGGTATAGAAGTAATCCTTGGAATGGGTAGCTAACCAAGTATAAGGGTCGAGATAGACTGTGCTAGTAGAGCTATCTCTCTTACCAGCCTCGAGGATTCGAGTGAAGTTCTTATCTAATCTTGCCTCTAAGGGGTAGCACCTAAACCGTTTGAAAGGTACTTCGTTGGAGAAGGTACCGATCGTCAATGAGTACCGGATGTGTTCCGGATGAGTTGCCTGGTATGCCACGGATCGAGATGTGGAATTTGTGATTGAGCTAGTACCTGGTACCGCTCCAATCTCGAAGAGACCGTACCGACTGCCTTCTAACGAGTTGGTCGAGATGAAGAAGCAGATTGAAGAACTGCAAGAAAAAGGATTCATCAGACCCAGTTCGTCACCTTGGGGATCGCCTGTGATCTTTGTGTCCAAGAAGGATGGTAGTCTGAGAATGTGCATCGACTACAGGTCGTTGAATGAGGTTACGATCAAGAACAAGTATCCGTTGCCTCGGATAGATGATCTGTTTGACCAGTTGAAGGGAGCTCAAGTCTTCTCCAAAATAGATTTGAGATCGGGATATCATCAGCTGAAGATAAGAAAGGAAGATATCCCGAAAACAGCCTTTACCACTCGATATGGACTGTACGAGTTCACAGTCATGTCTTTTGGTTTAACCAATGCTCCTTCTTATTTCATGAATCTGATGAATAAGGTGTTTATGGAATATTTAGACAAGTTCGTCGTAGTATTCATCGACGACATTCTTGTCTATTCCAAGAGCAGAAAAGAGCATGAAGACCATCTGCGGATAGTCTTGGAAAACGCTAAGAGAGCACCAGCTGTATGCTAAGTTTAGCAAATGTGACTTACATTTGAAGGAAGTGTCTTTCTGGGTCATGTCATTTCTCTGCGAGAGTAGCGATAGATCCAATAAAGTGAGAGATGTTTTGGATTGGACACAACCCAAGTCGATCCGGAGATCCGAAGTTTTCTTGGATTGGTGGTTATTATCGGAGATTCATTGAAGGTTTCTCGAAGATAGCGGACCTCTTACTCGGCTTACGAAAAGGAAAAGAAGTTTGAATGGACTAAAGCCTGTGAGCAAAGTTTTCAGGAGTTGAAAAGAGATTAACCTCGGCCCGGTGCTTATTTTACTGGACATCCATAAGGGCTTTGAAGTGTATTGTGATGCTTCGAAGCAAGGACTTGGATGTGTTATGATGCAAGAAGGAAAGGTAATAGCCTATGCTTCTAGACAATTGCGACCTCATGAAGAAAACTATCCTGTTCATGACTTGGAGTTAGCCGCAGTTGTGCACGCGCTCAAGATATGGAGACATTACTTGATCGGCAATAGATGTGAAATCTATACGGATCATAAAAGTCTGAAGTATATCTTCACTCAGCCTGATCTTAACCTGAGGCAGAGAAGATGGTTGGAGTTGGTGAAAGATTATAATCTGGGAATTCATTATCACCCTGGAAAAGCGAACGTTGTTGCGGATGCTTTGAGCAGGAAAGCTCACTGCAACAATACGAGAGTGCAACAAAGCCAACCGGCGCTTCAGGAAGAATTTCGGTGCCTTAACCTGGAATTAGTAAATGAAGGGTGCATTTATTCTTTGGAGGTCAAATCAAACTTGGAAAATCAAATCAGGGAGGCTCAGAAGGACGATAAAGGTATTGCGGATCTGAAAGAGGGTCTGAAGAAAGGAAAACACCCCGGATTTTCGGAAGATGACCAGGGAACTGTTTGGTTCGGGAAAAGAATAGTGGTCCCTAACCAAGAAGAAATCAAGAATGTGATTTTGAAAGAGGCTCACGATTCAGTTTACTCCATTCACCCAGGAGGCACCAAGATGTATGCAGATTTGAAAGACAAGTATTGGTGGTCCAATATGAAGAAAGAAGTTGCAGACTTCGTAGGCAGTGTGATGTGTGTCAGCTGGTAAAAGCGGAGCATCAGAGACCCGCCGGTCTATTGCAGCCGTTGCAAGTGCCTGTATGGAAATGGGAAGAAATTGGAATGGACTTTATAACCGGACTACCCAAAACTAAATCCGGATACGATTCCATCTGGGTTATTGTGGATCGATTAACCAAAGTGGCCCACTTTATCCCGGTAAAGACGACTTATTCTGGAGATAAGCTTGCCGAGTTGTATATGGCTAAGATTGTGTGTTTACACGGTGTGCCAAAGAAGATTGTGTCTGATCGAGGTTCCCGATTCACCTCGAGATTCCGGCAAAGACAATTGCATGAGGTATTGGGCACGAATCTGAATTTCAGTACTGCTTACCATCCCCAGACGGATGGCCAGACCGAAAGGGTCAATCAAATTTTAGAGGATATGTTGAGAGCTTGTGCTCTAACATATAAAGGCTCGTGGGATCAGAATTTGCCCTATGCAGAGTTTTCCTATAACAACAGCTATCAAGCCAGTTTGAAGATGGCACCTTTTGAAGCTTTGTATGGAAGAAAGTGCAGAACACCCTTATATTGGAAAGGGACCGGCGGGGCAAATCATTGGACGGATATTCTGAAAGAAGCCGAAGAGCAAGTCGATGAGATCCGGCAAATCAAGACGGCATTTCGATCCAGACAGAAAAGTTATGCGGACAATCGTCGAAGGAATTAAGCTTTGTACCTGGAGACCATGTGTATTTGAAGGTATCCCCGATGAAAGGAATGAAGCGATTCCGCGTCAGTGGAAAATTAGCACCCCGCTATATTGGACCATTCAAGGTGATTGCGAAAAGCGAAGTTGCTTATAAATTGGAATTGCCGCCATACCGCCGTGGGTACATGATGTCTTTCATGTGTCTCAGTTAAAGAAGTGTCTCCGAGTGCCGGAACAGCAGTTGCCGTTGGAAGACATGGAACTCAAAGAAGACTTGTCTTACCCAGAGTATCCCATCAAAGTTTTGGATGAAGCCGAGCGTCGGACCGGCCGAGTAATCAAGTTACGCAAGGTTCATGGAGCAACCATTCGGAAAAGGAAGCTACTTGGGAGCGTGAAGAAGATCTTCGAGCGAGTTCCTGGACCTCTTTCTTTCTCCGTCCGAATCTCGAGGACGAGATTCTCTCTAAGAAGTAGGTTTGTAACATCCTCGTTTTGGCTTTACGGAGAAAAACCTAATTAAAATAAAGTAAATTCAAAAGTTGGAGTTTCTTTGGTGTTTATATTAACCTGGCATCCATTCCCCTTGAAATCGGAATTAATTCCCTCGAGGCGAAAAATCGGATTTTCCAAAGACCGCCGGCATTCTAAAAATCCACCCGAGTCCAAAAGTGCTCCAAAAATCTCCAAACCACTTCTAAAATGTTCCAAATATTCGAAATGATTTTAGGAATCATTTCCGGATTTTGGACCTCCGTTCCTATTTTATCTCGCGCGGCTTTTGTTTAATGCCTACGATCCGCGCCCGATTATTCAATTCCACAAAAATCATCCAAATTCAACCAAACCACTTCCATTGAGTTCCAAATAATCCAAAATGGCTCTAGGAATTTTTCCGGAATTTTTAGGCCATTTTTCCTTATTTTTCTCTAGGGCGAATCTTTTGCGTAAAAGAGGGCCAATGAGGAGCTGCCACGTGGCACATGAATAGTGTCATCTTCAACCTCTAGCCATGCATGGGGGATGAAGCTTCATGCAAACAAAAATGGTGGGAGCTATCTTTAATTCCTTGTAACTCCCTCCACGCAACTCCAAATCAATCACCGTCGGATCCGTTGGAATCCTAACGGCCTCCTCTCTCTATCCATGGGCTTAATGTACCCGAAATCTCGTTGGTTTTTGAGCGGTTGCTAGAAACCCGAAATCCACTCTTTTGGAGATTGCGCGGCCGTTCCTAGCCCGTTCCGCGTGATTCCACCTCTCTTCTCTCCGTATAAGAGTCCTCTTTCCGTTGGTGTAACCCTTCGTTAGCCTCTCAAACCCAATCGGCCGCAAGATCAAGAAAACCGACGAACTTGGTTGTTCTTCGTGTTCTTCGTGTTCTTGCTCATATCTTCCTCCTCGGTGGTTCATTCTTCTCACCGTTTGTTTCTTTGGGTTCGTGGGGAGGTCTAGCTTCTAATTCATCCGTTAATTTCAGGATTCCTCGACCGTGGGCGACGAATTTCGCGTTTTCATCACTTGGCCCGACCTCGGGTTTTTCATCAAATTCATCTTGCTCGGTGAGTTTTGGTTCAATTCCTTCCGGTTCTAGGTTCCTAAGGATGTTATCTAGAGGTCCTAGCTTTTTGTTTGGATCAAATCCATGCAAAATTGGGAGAAAAATCAAGTTTTGGAAAAGCTTGTGTTCTTTTTTTCTTTTTGGCCTTCTCTCGTTCTTGTGGTGGAGCTCTGTTGTTGGCCATGGCTTGTGGGTGCGTGTGGGCCCCTGCCCACGCGGCCGGCCAACCAACCGCCACTGCCAGCGCTGCCGCTGGCGCCCTTGCCGCCAGCCGCCGCCATGCCTTCATGCCGCCAGCCATGCCCTTGCTGCTTGATCCATGCCAGCGCCCGCGCCCGCCGCCGCCGGCGCCGCCCGCCAGCGACCCCACGCCGCCACGGCGACCCCTCACCGGGCCACCTCCCTTCTCCTCTCTCTCCTTTCTATCCCTCTCTCTCCTCCATGGATGGCTAGCCAAGCTTCATGGAGAAGCTACTCCCTCCCAATGACATGTGGGGCCCACTGTCATAGACCCCTAGCCCAGTCAAAGCCAGTCAACGCAGTCAAAGCTCGGTCAAAGCCCCTTTGACCCAGTCAAACCCGAGAGGGAATATTCCCGGAATATTCCCGGTTTTCGATTTATTCGAAATTCAAACTTCGGAAGCTCATAACTTTCTCATCCGAACTCCGTTTGACCTCATTCAAATTTCTAAATTCATCTAAAATCAAGACCTTCCTGCCAGTACTAATTTTATAATTTTTGGATTTTATTTATTTTCTGTTATTTATTTGTTGCCTCGTTTATGCGTGTAGTCGATTTATCCCGCCACATCACGATTTCGCTGGCCGAGCCTTCCGAGTTCGACACCGCCGCCGCAACTGAAGGCAAGTCTCCTTGATGCACTTTGCTCCTATGTTTGCGAAATGATTTAAAACTGTTTATAAAGTTGCATGGCTATGTTTAATAAAATATGTCAAATATAAGTGATAGTTAATCCGAATTTGATAATTCCTCCTTGACATTGATAATCATATCCGTTGTAACTCTAGAACATTGTTTATACCATGCTTATGTTTATATGGTATCCGTTGCTATGTAGTACGGTAAAATTGCTTAGGACCTTTTCCGACAAAAACAACCCATGGGTGGGATTATTCAAAAAGAATGTTATTAAATGTGTATTTGAAGGTCATTATTATGATTTTGGTCCTGTTTTCTAAAATAAAAGAAAAGGAAAATGATTTTGACTTGGCGGCATGGAATGTCGGGTGGAAGCGGATCAAGCCTTGATCCTTTTGTGCAAGTACCGCCCCAAGTCATATAAGGACCGACGCTTATGATTGCCATTTTAAGCATAACCGTACTACCACATGTCTATAATGGTACGACCTGGCTCACTAATTTGTAGAAGCCTAGTTTAGACTCACCACTCGGTTGTTGTGTGAGAGCCGGACGGAGGCATTGTTGTGGATGTTGTTTTGCTCACACGGCGCAAGAGGGGGCTTCTGTACTGGGTGGAGGGAACCCTCACGGTGAAACCTCGGGTGGGTCTAGCTAGGTAGATACATTGTAACGGCCTTGTCAAGATATCCTGTAGGCACACCTAAGGAAGTGTGTTAATTGCATGGCAACAAGGGTCTATCTTGTCTTGTGGGTAAAGTTGTACACCTCTGCAGAGTATAAACTATTCGAATAGCCGTGCCTACGGTCAAAGGCAAAGCAAGGAATGCTTTCATATTGGTAGACTTTGATTTTGATTTTAAAACCGGAAAGTGTTTTGTTTTGGGGTTCGGGAGTGGTTAGAACTCTCGAATGTTGTTTGGCGGAAAGAGCCAACCAGGTGAATAGAACCTGTTTACCTTTGACGGATGGAGTCACATGATTAACCTTGTTCCTTTAAAGCTGTTGGCGGATAGAGCCTTTATGTTAGTGATGGTGGATAGAACCTCACTACAATATAAATAATTCAATTATTAAAAAGAGTTGTGAAATATGCTTTATGAAATTTATTACTTAAGTATGATTTAATCAAATGTGGCTTTATGCAAATAAACCCTTTTAAGCTTCCTTTGGAAAGCCCCTCATGATCATAATTTCCCGACTTGCTGAGTACTTTTGTACTCACGTGCTACACCAACATTGTAATCATCAGAAATTTATCAAGATGCTGAGGAAGAAGAGGAGTTCTTCGAGGAGGATTGCCAGGAGGACTAGTTGCGTTCCTAGTCGCACTTTGTGGCGTTGTGGCGTTAAGCTCGTTGCTTTCTTTGCTTCATTGTTTTGAGTGTCCGGTCGTTGGACCGAGTATTGTAATAAGTGGCCATGTGGCCCATATTTGAATATTTACATTACAAGTTTCGTTTTGTTCGGCAATGATGTATCACTGTGACTGTGTGTACTAGCTACTGATCTGGGACTAGTACGGAAATACACAGGAGATTCTGGATAGCTGATCCGGGGTCTCACACCTGAGGTTTGTATTTTATAAAATAAACTATTGGTGGAATAGAATAGTACGGTAGAAATGCTTAGACTCGCAATCGGTCAGTATTCACCTATGGGTGGGAAATTCTTATAACTCTTGAAAACTTGTGTTGAAAGTTATAGGCAAAGAGTATTGCCGTTGGTTTACAAAATAAAAATAAAATGAAAAATGGTTTGTACTTGGGCGGAATGGTTTGTCTGGCGGGTGCGGATAGAGCACTAGTTTTCATTGTGCAAGTACCACCCCAAGTCAGTTAAGGACCGACGCTTATGACTGTCTCCATTCTAAGCATAACCGTACAACCACATGTCAAAGTGGGCACGACCTGGCTGAATAATTTGTATAAACATAACTTAGACTCACCAAACGGTGGAATGTGAGCGCCGGATAGAGGCAATATTGTTTTTCTCACACAACGCAAGAGGGGGCTTCTGTACTGGGTGGATATAACCCTAATAGCGGTGAAACCTCAGCGGGTGGGTCAGGTTAGGCGTATACATTGTAAAGGCCTTGTCATGATATCCCTGCCGGCACACCTAAGGAAGTGTGTTAATTGCATGGCATCAAGGGAATATCATGTCTTGTGGGTAAAGCTGTACACCTCTACAGAGTTAAAACTATTCGAATAGACGTGCCTACGGTCAAAGGCAAAGCTTGCTGAATGCTTTCATAATGGTAGACTTTGGTTTTTGGTTTCGAACTAAACAATGGTTTGTTTTGGGATCCGGGAGCGGTTAGAACTCTCGGGTGTGCTTCTGGCGGCTAAAGCCAAGTAGGTGGATTGAACCTGTTTTTGTGAACCGTGGCAGATAGAGCCATGTGGATGGATTCAATCATGATCTTTTTGAGATGTGGCGGATAGAGCCTGTATATTAGTGAATGATGGTTAGAACCTTCACTGAAATATTACCTAATTCAATTATTAAAAGACTTGCTCAAATATGCCTTGTGAAACTTATTAACAAATATGATTTGATGAAACTTGGCTTTATGCAAAAGAACCGTATTAAGCTTCCTTTGGAAAGCCCACATATGCATTTTCCCCAGACTTGCTGAGTACTTTATGTACTCACGTGCTACATTCTCAACCTGTCTCAGAAGTGTTTGAAGCTGTCCAAGAAGATCCCAGGACTAGGACGCGCTCCCCACTCGATTGCCTGTGGGCATTTGGATGGGTTACCACGTGGTGTTATCTTCTTCCGCTGCAGTTTTTCAGTTGTTCAGTCTGTAAAGGTCGTAATGGTAAACCTTGACCATAAGGTCTTTGCTTTCAGTTGGTGTTATTCTTATTTAGTTATATGTATTCGTGATATGATTGTTGATTCATCACTATTTGACTGTGTGTACTAGCTACTGATCTGGGACTAGTACAGAAATACACAGGGGATTCCGGATAGCCAATCCGGGGGCCTACAGCTCCCGTACCTCCTTCCGCTGAAGATGAGAGTTTCGCTAAGAAAAAAAACTCTATGATTTAATAGCGGAAAAGTGGGAGCGATCCAACCGCATGTCTTTGATGATTATAAAGAGCACCATATCTGTTGCGATAAGGGGAGCAATCCGTGATTCCGATAACATTAAGCAGTACTTGGCCTCAGTCGAGGAGCAATTTAAGGGCTCTTCAAAAGTTTATGCCAGTACTTTGATCATGAAGATGCTCACGAGTAAGTATGATGGCTCTAGCAGCGTTCGTGAGCATATCATGATGATGAATGATATGGCTGCAAAACTCAAGGGCATGGCCATGGCCATTTCTGATGGGTTCCTGGTTCATTTTATTATGACCTCTCTCCCTTCTGAGTACAATGCAATCAAAATTAATTATAATACTCAGAAGGAGCAATGGACCATGAGCGAGTTGATCGCTATGTGTGTCCAAGAGGAGGAGAGGATTACGGCTGAAAGAAAGGACCAAGTTTTCCATGTTGACCATGGAACAAGGAAATTCCAAAGGGAAGCTAAGTCCAAAAAGAAGCTGCATTTCTCTCCAAAGGCTGAGTCAAGCAAGCCAAAGCAAAAGGAGAAGGTCACTACATCTACTTCTGATGGGGCCATCTGTCATTTTTGCAAAACCAGTGGGCACATTCAGAAGAACTGTGCAGGCTTTATGAAATGGCTTCTCTGACTCAGATCATTGTATTGATTGCATTAAAGGGAAATATGTAAAACAGATTAAGAAAGGAGCCACACGAAGCACGGGAATTTTAGAATTAATCCACACTGACATATGTGGACTTTTTCCTGTGACTTTAGTTGATGGGTATAACTACTTTATCACATTCACTGATGACTTTTCCCGTTATGGTTATATTTTTCCCATTCGTGATCGATCTGAATCACTCGATAAATTCAAAGTCTTTAAGGCTGAAATAGAAAATCAGCATAACTTAAAGATTAAAGTAGTGAGATCAGATCGTGGAGGAGAATATTATAGGAGACATGCTCCTTATGGACAAATTCTTGGTCCATTTGCTAAGTTTCTTTCAGAAAATGGCATAGTAGCCCAATATTCCACACCTGGTGAACCTCAGCAAAATGGAGTAACTGAAAGGCACAATCGCACCCTTATGGACATGGTGCGTAGCATGATGAGTTACTCCAGTTTACCAGTTAGTTTGTGGATGGAAGCTCTAAAGACAGCTAAGCACATACTAAATCGGGTTCCCAGTAAATCAGTCCCTAAAACTCCTTATGAATTGTGGACTGGAAGGAAACCGAGTTGAAAATATTTACGTGTGTGGGGTTATCCTGCTGAAGCTAAAGTCTTTAATCCACATCTTGGAAAGTTGGATCCTATGACAATAAGTTGACATTTTATTGGATATCCTGAAAGGTTTAAAGGATATCGATTTTATTGTTCAAATCATATCACTAAGTTTGTGGAAACCCATCATGATGTATTCTTAGAGAATGATGAAATCAGTGGGAGCTCAAAGGCTAAGAAGATAGATCTTGAGGAGGTTCAGACTTATGTACCATTGCCGATAATCCAAGAGACTATCGTTCCTTTACCTAATACAGTTATACCTCCAGCTGAGAATCCTGGAGTTGACTCCCCATCTGAGGATTCAACTATCAACAGTACAGTACCTAACGATCAGCCTCAACAGCCCTCTGTGACAACTAATGAACCACTAAGGAGATCATAGCGGGGGAAAAGATCAGCCATCCCTAATGATTATGTTGTATACATGAATGAAGATGTATGTGACATAGGGAAGGTAGATGATCCTACATCATTTAAGGAGGCTATGATGACTAAAGATTCATCCAAGTGGCTTGAGGCCATGCAGGATGAAATAAAATCTATGAGCATTAATGACGTCTAGGATCTAGTAGAAATTCCTGATAGGGTCAAAACAGTAGGCTGTAGATGGATCTACAAAACTAAGCATGACTCTAAGGGAAATATCGAAAGATTCAAGGTAAGACTTGTAGCAAAAGGGTTTACACAAAGAGAAGGGATAGATTATATTGATACTTTCTCTCCCGTCTCAAAGAAAGATTCGCTAAGAATTGTCATGGCGCTTGTAGCTCATTATGATTTAGAGCTACATCAGATGGATGTTAAAACTGCATTTCTTAATAGTGACTTGCATGAGGATGTTTACATGGCTCAACCGGAAGGTTTTGTCATGGAAGGCAAGGAACATATAGGATGCAGACTTAAAAAATCCATCTATGGACTAAAGCAGGCGTCTACACAGTGGTACCTTAAATTCGATGAGACCATAAGAAACTTAGGTTTCAAAGAAAATGAAGTGGACAATTGCATATGCATTAAGATTAAGGGGAGCAAATTCACTATCTTAGTACTTTATGTGGATGACATCTTACTGGCCAGCAGCGATAAGGATATACTGCATGAGACCAAAAGATTTCTTTCCACTAATTTTGACATGAAGGATCTTGGTGATGCCTCTTATATTTTAGACATTAAAATTCACCGAGATAAGTTCAAAGGGATATTAGGCCTATTCTAAAAGGCATACATTAACAGAGAAGCCAAAAGAAACAAGGAGGAGAAGAAGAAAAAAAAATCCGCAAATTGCTCAACATCGATCAATCACATATATAATTAAGCACCTCAAAACTAAACATGACCGGTTCCGATCGCTCACATCACATGGCCAGCGCCAAGGCCACCCCTATGGCGAGCACCACGGCAGCCTTGGCTCCGATCATGCTAATGCTGGTCGCATCGGACGACTTGGGTGCCGGCGCCCCCGTGGGCGACGACACGGTGGGCAGCTCGTCGGTGGAGGGCACGGCAGGGGCCTCCGGTGCCAGTGCGGGGGCGGATGCAGGGGCGACGCTCCTCTGGCCCCTGGGCTTGGTCTTGGCCGGGGCTGGCGCGGCGGCGGCGGCGGCGGTGGCGGCGACCTCGAGCTTCATGCCGGCGGCGCAGTGGCCGGGGACGCCGCAGATGAAGTAGCGCTTCCCCGGGGTGTTGAGCTTGACAGTGGTGCTGCCCCCGGTGTAGGTGGCGACGGCGTTGCTGGGCGAGCAGGCGTCGTAGCCGGCCTTGCTCACCTCCACGACGTCGTGCGAGGAAGGGTAGGTGAACACTGCATCGTCCATGCATGAGCATCAATCATGCGTGTCAGATACACACGCAAGTAGTCCAATGAGGATGGAGGAGAAGGAATTGTACTATATATGTAATAACAATGACGAGGTTATTACGGATGGAGTCGCCTTGGGAGAACTTCTGCTTGGCGGACCAGGCGTTGTAGTTACCGGTGGTGTCCCACGCGCCGTTGCCTCCCACCGGGTGAACCACCGCGGCGGCGAGCTGCGCCAGCGCGGCCGCGGCCGCAACGGCGACGAGGGCCTTCGCCATTGCCATCTCACTCGGTCGCTCTCTTCAGCTGGATCAAAGGAGATGCTTGGTGAGCTAGGTAGCTCGCTTGCAATGCTCTAGTGCGAGTGCAGCGAGGCTTAGCTGCTGCTTAAGATTCCCGTAGAGATGGATGATTGGAGCTAGCTTAGCTGGTGCATGAGCTGTGCCCACTGGGCTGGAGGCAGGCAGCTGCTTATATAGGTGGTCGTCGGTCTCTGCCTGAGCCGGACAGATGACAGCCTGAGCCGGGGGGCCGGGGTTGGTGGCTGGGCGGCGGACGCGGCAGCTCTTTTGACCTGTCCAGCTCGCTAGCTCGTGTCGGAGCTCAACCACCGCGCGCTAGCTTCGGTAGGCCTAGGAAAGAGCTCAACTGCCGCTTGCCTGCCTTGCTTGCCGTCCGACTCCGACTACTCCCATGGCCATAGTCCCATCCCTGCATGGGCAGCTTTGATTTGACCCTTGCTCCTTCCAGAAATGACCCCGAGCCCTGCACAGTACGCTCTATATGATAGTATAATAATAGTACGGTCGTGCTGTGCTAACAATTATTTTGATCCCGCCGCGTATGATCATCTACATATATATTTTAATCAATCTTTTGTTAGTTGGGTATTATAGACGCACTTTCTTTCCACCGCTCTTCGCTGATTACTCATTCATTCCTTCAACCACGCCATTGGAGATTGGACGCTTAATTTCCTTCTCTCCCCAGTTCTCTTACAGCCCCTAGGTCGCCGCTGGCCTCCATGCTAGCCTCGACCAGCTTCTGCAGTCCACTGCGCCATTGCCGGCGCCGGCGAGGCGACGTTAAGGACGTGCAGTCCTATTGATTTGAGACCTGAGCGGCAGAGCGGGCATTAACAACGCCGATGATACTGTGTCCAAGGCATCGGTGCCGACGTCCTGCAGTGAGGGGGAGACGTACGCGCTGCTGCTCCCGTGCCGACACGTTGTAGCTAGTAAATTTTTTTACCGCCCTAAAAAAACTAGGTTATAAATTTGGTTGTTGAATGTCGTCTGAAATAATAAAATTTTGTTAAAATTTCATATTTTGGGCACCTCCAAGATGAAATTTCAAACCTTGCAGTAAGCATCTGCAAGCAGCCGTAGAGAAGAAAATCAAACTCATGTGTATCGTGCCATTAGGTTTTGGTTTTGATAGTATATATATATATATATATATATATATATATATATATATATATATATACACGCGCGCGCATGCATGGTCTTATACATATTCTAGCTAGCTTGTGCTTCATTTGTTAATAATGAAAGTTAGCTAGCTAGCTTGTGCTAGTATAAGGTAAATATAAATTTGTCAGAGGCAGCCTAGACAGCTATAACAACCTAATAGGACTGTAAAAGTGCAAATTAAGTAAGGTTGTTAAATCACTTCAGGATAAGCACCCAGATAAGTGGCACAAGTTACAAAGGTTTCGTGGTGTAAGATGCATGTGAGTGCTGCTGCTGCTGCTGCACGGATGCATTAGCTGGTGTGAAGTGTCAACTAGCATCTGACTGAGATGGTGAGGCTTGGCTTTTGTGGGGAAGGAAGATTCCTGTAGAGTTGCAGCAGAGTTGTTAGGATGGGGTGATATCGATGCAACCAGATAATTGTGCCGCAGATGGCCCTGTTTAGTTTCATGCCTAAGATTGCCACGTCTAATCTTAGTCATGTCATAATTTCTTAGGTAGTTGTTTGGTTCATTGTCACAACTGTGGCTTGCCATGTTTTTTTGCCCCATAGACCATATGTCATAGACTCAAATTCTTGCCTAATTTTGCCTAACTTGTGGCGAGCAATTTGTTGGCCACACTTCTGTGGCATACCACACATTGGCTAACTTGAGTTATGGCTCACTTAGGCAGGAAACCAAACAGGCTCTAAAAATATTTAAAAGAGATATCGATAGCTAAATTTTTAAAAGTTTAACTATATGTATCCCAAATCGATAACTATTTGTGATCGAAGGGGGTATACTAGCTATCTCTAGGAATTGAACGGTGCTCATAAAGGCCTGCACGGTTCGTTACGGAATCTAGCGGACTAAGCTAGTATGGCACGGTATAGTAAGGTGTGTTGGGTCTGAAAATAACGTTCGACAGAAAGCACAACACGATATGACAGTTCGGGCCATGCTTAAGCCTGCATGGAACAACAAAAGCATGTTTTACTTATAAACCTAGTTCATTAAACATAATTAGTCCTATACCATCAGCTCATCATCATTCTCCAAGTCCAGCCTATATATATTAATCCTCCCACTCGTCCTCTTCACCTCTCCCACGCTAGCATCATCGACCCCTCTTCCGCATGTGCATTGCCGTCTGCCACCATCGATGCTGCGCCTCTCTTTTGCACCCGCACTACCGTCTTCACCTATGGTGTCTGCCGCCACCGATGCTGCGTCAACCTTGCGATCCACCTGGACGAGATTTGGGACTAACTCGGGCTAGTCCGAGGACTAACCTCGACAAACCATGTCATCTTAGGGGATCCACCTCGGAGGAGGTCCCAAGATCCACCCTAGGAGAGGTTCGGGGTAGCCATCCACCGAGGCCCTATCGACTTCCGTGTAGAAGGAAGGGCGATGATGTTACGAATCTTGGATGTGGTGAGACTTTGCTTGGCACAATGGACAACACGAGTTAAGATTTGATGGCAAAAATATAACCTCAAGGTCTCTTATCTCCGCTATGTAAATAGGGCTCCTCGTAAAGGGGGAGGGAAAGATCACTTCTAATACTTAGCATGTATGCAGTACATTCATATATCTCTTGTAGCCGTCGATGCCTCTAACAGGAGGATTTTGTATTGACGACACTAAGGAAACACAAATCTCTGAGTAGATAGCAAACCAAAGCAATCATCAAACTTTACCGTTCCCGTTCGAGAAATGAAATTCAAAAAATTTAAAAAGTCAAAAAAAAAATTATGCGACGCAAAATCGATTGGTTTTCGATGAAAAATCGTGTGGTGGTGCGTCAGCGGTCAGCAACTAGTCGAAATTGGTAAAAACGATCGGTTTTCGTTTTTTTGAATTTTTTTAAAAAAATTTTAACTCTTAATCCATCAATTTGTGATGATTTTCAAGCAATATTTTTTATTTTTGAATTTCAATTTTTTAGCGATTTTTTTGGTTTCGGTTTTTGAATCCCTGGCTGCATGCATGCATTGGCTGGTGTGAAGTGTCTACTAGTATGTGAGATGAGAAGGCTTGGCTTTTCTGGGGAAGGAAGATTCCTGTAGAGTTGCAGCGGAGTTGTTAGGCTGGGGTGATATCGACGCGACGAGAAAATGGTGCCGCAGATGCCATATATACTAGCTAGTAGCTTATATATATAGTTAGGCAGTCCCAATCCATAATTTCTATGACCAGTGTCTAGAAGGAAAAAAAAGTAATAAATCAATGTATAGTTTTACAACCCATAGTTTCTATAAGTAGTGTCTAGAGGTGAGAGAGAGCAATAAACTAATGCATGAGCAATAAACCAATGCATGCACCACAAACACCTTGATCAGCGCGCAGAAATGTCCAATGCAGATTTTGTTGGTTTCTTGCGCTTTGGTGCCCGTGTCAACCCAGTTTCTTGCATGAGACATGGTTTCTTGGTTTTTCCTTCTCTCACTTCTTTAATTCCTATGCCACATCAGATTTTTGTTTAGTTGGCAACATAATTAATTCTATGGACACTAGCTGATGTAGAGGGTTGGGAATGCCCTTACATGTAAACATGGGAACCGGACCGTGCCGGTGAAATGCCTGAAAATCAGGTCCGACACGAAATCTGCTAGCTAAGCTAGCATCAGCATGGTACATTACAGTGGATCGTTTCAAACCTGAAAATCAGGTCTGATGGACGATGCAACAAGTCATGACAGTTTTGATCGTGTTTGGACCAGTTTAGCATGAAAAAACACGTTTCAGTTATTAGCCTAGTCCACTAAACATAATAACCATTAATATTAATATACCATCAGCTCATCATTATTTTTTAAGCCCGGCGGTCTAGCTATATACCTTCGTCCTCTTTACCTCTCCTGCACCAGCGTCGTTGACCCATCTTCCAAATCTGTCGATCGATGCCGTGCTTCTTTTCCGCACCGAACCGACATCTATTTCTGCTGGAACAGAGTGTATATATTTTTTTGCTGACGAAAACATTTTTTGCGAAAAAATGGAGAAAATTTATTAGAGATGCTAACATTCTTTTGTCGAGTTTAACACTCTATGCGTTCACCGAGTAACAATACATGTTTTAAAAAATATTAGATATCAAGTTGGAAAACTGATTTTGGGAAAAAAAAAAATCTGTAGATAGATTTGTATACATATTTCTGTTGACGAAAACATTTTTTCCAAGAGAAACGGAGCAAAGATCTGGACGTAAGGAGCGAGGACATGTTTGTTACGTTTTTGGACCTAACCGCTACCTCGAAAAATTAGAAAAGGGTCCGTTTGCGATTTGAATTTAACGGGAGTTTTTTTCCCGTGAAACAACGAATGAGGGACCTGAATGCGATTCGAAAACGATTTTCTTTCGCTCACAAAAAAAATCACAAAAGACCTTTTTGTAACTTATAGGGACCTATTTGTAATTTGAAGGAATGGAGGAACATTTTCGCGAAATGGCATGGAGTAACATGTGGAGGAGCTGGTTGGCCTCCAATTCCTTTCCTTATAATAGAGTTAATATTAATATTACTAAGAAGCTTTCGCTCTCAGAATCAATCAATCAATCAGAGCGCCAGAGGGCCCAACGTGGACGAGGATAAGGAGCAACCAGGCGAGGGAGCTGACGAGCACGGCCTGCCCCTTGGAGGCCGCTACCGTGGAGGTCGATGACGACAGCGACGACGGGTTGACGGCGGGGCAGTGCCTCCTTATCTCGCCCTTCTGGTGCGTGAGCACGCCGATCTTGCCCATGGCGATGAAGGACGCGGCGAAGTCGGCGAAGAACTCGTCGGATGCGGTGGCGTTCGCCTGGCGCAGGACGTAGGCCTTGGTGGTGTCGTCGAGGAGCAGGGCAGCGTCGGTGGAGAGGAGGCCCCTGCGGGTGGACACGAGGCGGTAGTAGTCGAGGTCGAAGGTGGTGGGGCTGCCGGGGTCGAGGTCGACGAGCGTGGCGAGGTCGCCGGGCCTGCAATGGCCTCGGAGCGCCGCCGTGTAGTTGGCGTCGAGCGTGGGGTCGGAGGCGCCGTTCTGGCCGGTGAAGTTGTAGAGTCGCTCCGACAAGGAGGAGCAGTGCGCCTGGCCGACGGTGTGCGCGCCTTGACAACGAAGGGAACGGGGCAAAACGTTACAGGAGGCTCCCAATAAGAAGCAGCCCTTGACGGTGAGGTTGGCGATGCCATGGGCACCATTTTTGGGTACCTGAGAGGACGACGAGATCCTTGACGGTGAGGTTGAACCTGGCAAACACCGCGATGAGGTCGGTGATGTTTGCGCCCGGAGGAGGAGAGTTCGGGGCCACGTCGCCGGCCACCGACCTGTTCCCGTCCCGCCGCCCGGTAGGAACCCGGATGTACGGCCCTTTCGTCTACAGGTAGAGTTTAGACATGCAGCGAGCTAGCTAGCGTGGACCAATCATTCAATTCGGCGCACGCATGGATAGGACAACTGAACGTACATACCAGGCGCACGGAGTCGCGTGCTGCGAGGGCGACGATGTCGGCGCAGGAGACGACGCCGGGGCAGGCGGCTTCGAGCTTGGCCTTGATGGAGTCGATCACGTCGTAGCCCCGGACGCCCTGGTTCAGCGGAGAGTCCTTCTCCGCCGTGTTGTTCGCCGTCGAGTTCAGAAGGATCGATCCCTCGCAACCCTACAGCATAGCTAGTGCAGCATGAGCGTGCGTGCATGCGCTCCTCTATCTGTTAATGATAATAACTACGTACTCCTACTAATGGCCGGCCGGGTTGCATGCATGCTGTTCGCTAGCTAGCTTCACCATGTATATATATAATATATATATATAGCTGCTTACTCCGATGAAGCAGTCGACGGAGAAGAGCCTGATGAGGGGCCCGGCGAGGTCCGGCGACCTGGCGAGGACGGCGGTCATCTCCCTTAGCACCATGTCCTCCGCTTGGGGGCACGTCTTGTTGTACGCCCCAAACTCCACATGAGCCTCCGTCGTCGTCGACCAAGCAATGAACACCAGAAGGAGCACTGCCATGGAGCTGCTGCACGGCGGCACGGCAAGCAGCGCCGATCTTGAGGCCATCTCACCTTTTCTTTCCAGGCTTTCACTCAACGACGCAGCAGAGATAGATAGGAGAAGGAAGTGAGACCTTTAATTGCGGCGCGGCCGGTGTAAATAGAGACAGACTACTGATAGCCAGCTCCGTTGTTTTTAATTGTCGATCGATTTGGACCGTCTGCAATATATGCAGACGTACAGTACCGTTGACGGATTTTTCTTCTTCTAATTATATGTACGTAGGACGTGCAGGTACTTTCTGATCGCTGTACGTACTTGCAGCTGCTACGTACTTTCTGTACTCTTGCTCTTGTACTACGTACTGCGATGCGTCGTACTACTGCTGGATGCATGATATATACTCGTATAGCAGCTGGGTAGGGGACGAGGAGATGGAATGTCAACTGCATGCTCTCGAAATGAAATAGATAACATGTGGAGATAATGCTGTTTAATGATGAATGCATCCCAATTAAGTATGTAAGTGTATGTATATGCGTGCGTGAGCGTAGGACCGCGCGTTTCCTGCGTTAAAATCAACCATTACCAATGCCCGGTCCGGTTAACAAAAGAAGATGGACAGCAGCAGGCAGGCAGGTCAGCTCCCATCCATTTCATCGATTCGCCTCGCCCTCAATCGGCCGATCGGCCCGATCCGTCCATCCGTCCTGCATAAAGATCGAGTTGCACTACTATATATATATATATATGTACTTGTTGCAACAAAGTCGAAACCGTCATTTTCTTCTCGGGTCCATGAAAGCAACCTATAGCCGTACGTCAAATTTCTACGGCTGCGATGTGTAGGGAAGCATATCTACTGCTGTTGGATCCAGCTCCTACGGCAGCCGCCACGACTTTTCTCCCTCACTTATCTACAGCCGTACGTTCGTCTCCCTCTGACTGTGCCACTCAGGGCACTCGTCTACGCCCCCTGGCAGAAGAAAATGGTCAGTGCATCGCCATGAGCCACTTACTCCTTGCCAGGCTCTGTACTGTGCTGCACGCTGGACTCGAGCTTCATGGCATCCTTCAGCTTGCGCACCGCAAGAAAACAGTCAGAAAGTTAAATCCCTTTCTTCCAAAATAAACAAAACTATGAAAATGAGTTTTAAGTATGATCTTATTTTGAATTTTTATCTTTTTCTGAATTTCCCTTGAAATTTGTTTTTTTTTAAAAAAAAAAATCTAGTCTTAAGGAAAGGTTTCTAGTCTTAAGGAAAGGTTTACAGGTCGGGCCGTTGCGCACCTGGTAATGCTTAGCTTTCGTTCGACCTGATTTAGGTCGAGTTGCCATTTGTGTGGTCAATGGTAACTTTGATCGATTAAAATATTAATGTGTCTCTTCGTTACATGGGCTGCGTTTATGAGGACATGACGGGTTTATTGGATCTCATGGTCATTTATGAGCCTCAAGATAGATTTAACTATCATCGTCAGTATATTCGTTTATACATGCATTTGCTTAGTATGCTTTAGAAGGGGTCTATTTGTAAAGATTGATTCTTTAGTTTGAATTTTTTGAAAGTTTGGGGACTGAAGTGTGAATGTTTTTTGTATGGTGTTGGATTGTAATTTGTATGAAGCTTGAGGGGGAAAATATAAATCTTGATGTTTGTCAGTTGTACCAAGATTTATGGATTAGCTTTCACCTTTGATATATTATGAATGTTATTGTTTTGATTTGGTGTTCTTGACTAGAGAGGTTAAATAGGATGGTTGTACTGAATTTGTGTGTAGATGTTTATATATATTCATTCTGAATTCTGATATATGAGTGTATGTCTATTGCGCTGATTTTTGCCTGGATATGTAGAGGCATTGCTGTGAATTGTGTATATTTTGGAGAGGGGTATTTTGCCGGTAATATTATCCCAACTTTAAGGGTATTCTCGTAAGGGGAGGTTCGCTCCATGTGGGGAGCAGTCTCTCCCTGTTCCACAAAAATCAACTGCAGCCTGCTCCAGATTCACCTAACTCTAGATTTAGTTTTTTTAGTGTTAAACCATTTGGCATGACTCGACTTGCTCAAAACAAAAATCTGGGAGCTGAAACCATATCAAACACCCCGGTAATAGGAAGTATTGTCTCTTTTTTTTTCATGCATTTGCCAAGCAACCGACGGTCACATAATCAAAACCCACGATAATCCCACCTAAGATGTACCTTTTCTGTTTTTTATTTATTTATTGCTTTTTAATGATGTGTATTGTTCTAGTCTATAATAACAAGAGGAATAAAGTTGTCTTAAAATTGTAAAATGATATATATTTAAAAACAAAATATGAAAGTTAGTATTCGGAGAACCTGTAAGTATGCTAGAAGTAGAACCATGTCTGTTGACTGTTGTTAGCCATGAGCCCACGAGCAACCCTCCCCTTGACCGCCTCGTCATCTCCCATCCACATCACAGCGGCCGGGACCGGAGAGTCGGCGGTGGTGGTCAGATCCGAAGGGCACGGCGGCGAAGTGGAGATCGTGGCCGGAGCGCGTGCGTGCCCGGATGCGGTGTGTCCTCCAGCTCCGGGCGTTCAGATCCGGCATCCTCCTCGCTGGTCGGCACCGCTCTCTCCTCCTCGTCCTCCACCGGTGGCGGTGCCCCCTACCCCTCCTCTTCTCAGGCCGGACTGGAGAGAGCGGGCCGGGCACTGCGGCGTTGCTCGGCGGCGACGCGACATGATCTAGATCTACCTCCCCTCGGACAACTGCTTTACCTCCCCTCCAGCGGCGTCGACGGGGTCCCGGTGGGCGGCGGTGCGGCCAGATCCAGCTTGATTCGAAATCCAAAATTTGATTACAGTCACTCAAGTAAGAGAAACAAGGGTTCTTGGACCGTATGTGCATAGATATGGGAGCAAAAAAATGGATGATAAAGATTGTGCATGGATATCCATTCATGCGTGGTTTTGCTTTTCCGTTACAAATAAGAGATTATTTTAGGGATCCTGCGGCCCTTTGAATATAATTATACCAAACTGTTGCACTGACAGTATACAAACCCTCAAATCCTAGATAATGAATCGAACACATGGACAATGATGCATCAAATCAGCAGCAGTACGCATAGCTAGCACATAAGGGAGAGAGAAAAGAACAAAATGATTTGTAACTCATCCTAGCTCAGTAGATAACAAGCATGCACGAACAATACTAGCTAGCTAGCTAGCTAGTAGTTCAGTTGTTGACGACGTTGCACTTGGTCCTGATCTCCCCCTGGTCGCCGGTGAGCACGCCGATGGCGCCCATCTTGGCCATGGAGTCGCGGAAGTCCCGGAAGAAGTGGCCGTCGTACCTACCGGTGGCGGCGCGCCTGACGTAGGCACCGGTGAAAGGGTGGTCCATGAGGCAGGCGTCCGACCGGAGCAGGCTGCGCCTCCTGGCCACCTGTCGGTAGTAGCTCGTGTCGAACGTCCTGCAGCTGCCGGGGTCCATCTCCGCCGTGCTGTTGTCGTCGGCGCCCCGGCACTGCTGGCGCAGCCTGTCGGCGTACGCACCGTGCAGCGTCGGGTCGGTGCTGCACGCATCGCTGCTGCTGCCGCCGGCGCCGGAGGAGGCGTAGAGGCGGTCGGTGAAGGACGGGCAGTGCGCCTTCCCCAGCGTGTGCCCGCCTGCACAACATCGCGAGTACGTACGTTGTCTTTTAGTCGTTACACGCACGCATCGTCAAAAATAATGGATGGAATGAAATGCTTGCTTGGTATTGGTTATACGTACCTGAGAGCACGACGACGTCCTTGACGTCGAGGCCCTTGGCCGCGAACACCTCGATCATGAGCGTGATGTTCCGGTACAGCGGGGGCAGCTCGCCGCAGTTGCTGGCGCTGGACGTCCGGCCGTCCCTGCGGCCGAGCGCGACCGGCCAGAAGGGGCCCTTGGCGAGGACGACGGCGTCGCGCGCCATGAGCGCGAGGACGTCGGCGCACGAGACGGTGCCCGGGCAGGCCTTCTCGAGCTTGTCCTTGACCCGCGCGACGGAGTCGAAGCCCCGCAGGCTCTTGTTGGGCTTGGAGTCCTTCTCCGCCTCGTTGCCCTCCGTCGAGTCCAGCAGCACCGACGCTTCACAGCCCTGCAGAAATTAATTAAGAAGATACAACATATATCGACCGATCAGACTACAAGATCAGAATCAGATCGTGGTAATGCATGCATGTGAAGCTAGCAAGACGAGTAACTAATGATCAACAAGCTAGACTGTACGTAGGTACCTACCTGGACGAAGCAGTCGTGGTAGTGCAGCCTGAGGAGGGAGGCTGCGAGGTCCGGCGAGGCCCTGACGATCCTCGCCGTCTCCGTGAAGACGACCTCCTCCGCTCGCGGGCACGTCTTGTTGTAGTACCCCATCTCCAGCTGCCCAGCTGCGGCCGATAAGCCACACAAGAGGAGTACCGGCACTAGAGCTAGGTGAGCAACAACGGCAAGTGACCGCAGCCATGGCGTCCTCCCGCAGCTTGCCGCGGCCATTGACGACCTACTGTGCTATATCCTAGCGCGCGCTGGTTAAACGGCCGGACTCCCCTGTGACCGTGGTAGAACTAGTATGGGTGCGTCTGCTCATGTGCATAGAGGTCAGGTCACTCATATCTAGGCTTCTATTGCTTCCAGTAGTATTTTTTACTACCTGCAGCTTCGATCTTTGCACACGATTTGTTGACTTTGATAGAGTACGTTGAGCTGCAGCAGAATCTTCGCGTTGCCATTACGCTGGCCGGTGATTTAGGGGTTTGACTGTGCTATATATGTACCCGTGCGTGTTGGGCCTCGCCTTACCTTGTTCGATCGACAAATTTCTTAGGCTAGCTGCTGGAATCTATCTTGGGTTTGAATGTGAATAAATTGTGAAGAAATGATGGGTGAAAGAGATGCATGGAAGACGTTGGGAATAGATCTCATCTTATCTCGAGATTTGCATCATTTTGTTTCTTAGTTACGTTGGGTAAATTGGACGCCGACGAGATAGCTAGCGCGAAGAATGCAAGATATATAGATAGACATATAGATAGATAGATAGCATGCTCACTTGATCATGCTCTGTCATGCATAGATGCCAAGCATTTATTCTACAGATCGAGCAAGCAGCTCGACCAATTGAATAGTGTTTGAACAAATTGAATCTTGTTCATGAATTTGCGTTGCAATTAAGCTTCCGAACAGTTTGCGTGAGGTAAGGGAGGCAGGAGGGATGCTGTGTAGCGGCAAATGCAGGTTGCTCGATCGGCAGGAGAGTTAGTTACCACTTACCAGCAGCAGCAGAGGAGGACTGAGGAGGAGGAGGTGATAATCTAATTATCTAACAACTCCTTGGGGTTGGGAATGGAAGCTAGCGAAAGGAAAGACGTGTTCATCAAAGGAAACTTTGCTTGCATGTTGATTCTAGCCATAGTGTTAATTCCAATTCGTGGTGTATTTGTGCGATGATTAATTAATTTGATAATAATAATATTTGTGATAGAATTCAATATTTATGCTGGAATGATTTATTTATGGGAGAATAATATTTGTGTTGGAGTACAATATTTTTTATGGAATAATTTATTTGTGGAAGAACAAAGTATTGTGTTGGTATTATTTTTTTATTTGTAACAGGAGATGCAGCGTAGGTGTGTAGACGTAACGTAGACATGTGTGACACATATTGTAGGTCGGGAAGAATCCGGGCAGGAGATGTTGGAATAAGTGGGCTTGGCCCAAATGAACCAATTCCTAAAGAAAATCTCAAAGGCCCATGTGGGAGCATGAGGATGGTGGAATCCTTTAGTCCCATATTGCTAGGGGAAAGGGGAGGAACACCTTTGGCTATCTATATAAACCACCTAAAGGCCACCACTAGGAGTGTGCAAAAGTGCTTGGTGCTTGAGGCTTGAGAGGGGTTAGAGTTTTGCCACATCTCGCTGTTGCGCTACCACCGTAGCCTTCTCCATTCCGAGCGCCGGCGTGCACCAGCGATCGGGAGAGCAGGTCTCCGGAACCCTTCGCCTTCGAGATCCTGCACCGGGAGAGGGCGAATAAGGTTTTTGGGAAGCGCTTCGCGCGACTGCTCAAGATCTTCACCACGGTCGCCTTCCTCTTCTTACTGCTAGGCGTCGTAGTGAACGGCACCTGCGACATGCCGGCAATAACGTCGTCAACGTCAACGTCGCGACTGCACCAGCCATGGCATCTGCATCTTCTTCTGTTCAGTACGTTCAATCTGTCCTATTCTCGTGGTTAATTATGTTTAACCAGATGGTCATGTTGTTCGTGCTGTCTAGTATGGTAGAGAAATACATGCTAGTTTCTGTGATGCTGTTCATGATTTACATTTGGAATTTAATCTGGAAATTGTCTAATTAATCAACAGGAGACGCATAGCCCAAGCGCAGCAAGATAGGACGCGAAGAGATCTACACAGATGGACGAAGCAGTGTAGCGATCAGCGGGCTGTGGGCCCTAGGTGGACCGTGCGTGTGTATGTGTATGTTTTCAACTGAATACATGTATTTAGCAAGATATATATAGAGAGAGATAAGAAGTAAGTAGTTAGGGGTAAGAGATTAGTTCGTTCGGCTGGGAATATAAAAATCCTACAGGCGTTCAGTTGGGATTACTACCGGCTGCGTACGCTTCTTTGCTCCCGTGCAAGCTGACATGCGGCTGCATGCATAAATAGCGTATCCCAGGTGGCAGCAGGGGAAGCCCTCTCACTTAGCGCGCAAAGGAAAAAAAATAAAAAGTCGTCGATATTTTTAATATACGCACCAATAATTAATAAACAGGTTTGTTAAATTGCCGAATGATGAACTCTATATTCGTGAGAGGTGCCGATTTGGCCCCGGACGAATCCGGTATATCAGTGATGATACCAAATTATACGTGTCTGATGGCAATTCTAATTCTTATTTCGTTCAATTAATTTAATGCATTGATTCTGTTCTCTTTCTTACATGTGTGCGATTAACTTTGCAGGTCTATATATACATGGAGATTAGAAGATCACCGATATTTTATAATTGTATTCTTGTAATTTTTATTTTATTTTTTAAGATGCAATTATTCATTTCTGTAATTTGTGATATGGGTTCTAATTACATACTCATGTGTTGCAATTTAATCTCTTGTACTCAATTTGTAATACTAGTTCTCTAATGGTTAATTTGATCTAATTAAACAGTTTATTTTATTTTGAAGCCTCATTTGAATGGCTTGATTGACCGGGTCATATCATCTCCCAACTCAGGCCCTCGAGACCAATATCAAGAAGCGATTGCCACAAAGACATAAAGACCTTGATTCATGATGGTAACCTTGGCATACATAATGCATAAATTAATTTGTTTGACACAAATTAGCCACATTTAGGTTTGTGCCGGTTGAAATGTTGTTATGCGTCAGTCGTTGCCGATAAGCCTCTCTCTATTTTCATTCTAACTTCGCCATTGCCTACAACTACAAGAAAGAAGAAGAAGAAGAATAAAGCAGTGATAAATATGAGCATATATTTATTTTATTAACTCGCATTATTACATCATGAATTGAACCAAAAAGAAAAGAAAACAAGAAATCAATCAGCACTCTGGGTACATCGGTTACATACATATATATAGCCAGTGATTCAGGCAAATGACCAAAGCGAGAAGCTTACAAATTTAATTTTCTTCACACATATGCATGAACCAGTCAATCGATCAATCAAATTAACCAAAACCAACTCGACCGATCGATTACTTGTTGACGACGTAGCACTTCTTCCTGATCTCCCCCTGCTCTCCGGTGAGCACGTCGATGCTGCCCATCTTGACCATGGACTCAGCGAAGTCGCGGAAGAACTCGTCGGCGAAGAGCCCGGTGGCCTGGCGCTCGACGTAGGCCCTGGTGAATGGGTCGGCGAGCAGCGAGGAATCGGAGTGGAAGAGGGCCCGGCGCTTGGCGACGACGCGGTAGTAGCCGGCGTCGAAGGTGAGGAAGCTGCCGGGGTCCATCTCGGCAAGCGTGGTGTTGTCGGCGAGGCTCCGGCACTTGGCCCTCAGCCTCCCCAGGAACGCCCTGTCCAGCGCCGGGTCCACGTCGGCGGCGTTGTCCGCCCCGGTGAAGTTGTACAGCCGGTCCTTGAACGCCGAGCAGTGCGCCGTGCCAAGCGTGTGCCCGCCGGAGAGGACGACGATGTCCTTGACGCCGAGGCCCTTTGCCGCGAACATCTGGACGAGCTGCGTGAAGTTGGAGGTGGGCGGCGGTAGCTGCTTGGTCTCGTTGGCGATGGACACCCTGCCGTCCCTCCGGCCGAGCGCGACCGGCCAGAAGGGGCCCTTGGCGAGGAAGACGGCGTCGCGGGCCATGAGCGTGAGGACGTCGGCGCAGGAGACGGTGCCCGGGCAGGCGGCCTCGAGCCTGTCCTTGATCCTCTGCACCGAGCCGAACCCGCGCAGGCTCTGGTTCGGCGGCGCGTCCTTCTCCGGCACGTTGCCATTGGTGGAGTCGATCAGCACCGAGCCGTCGCAGCCCTGCACGCGCGAACGTAGATACGACATGCCAAGATCAGCCATTGCGTCGATACGTCCTACTTGTCTTGTCTGAATCATACATGCAATGAATGCGCTTAATTAGCAGGTTGGAACGTATAGGTACCCTGACGAAGCAGTCGTGGAAGTGAAGCCTGAGGAGCGGGCCGGCGAGCGTCGGCGCCACCCTGAGGATCTCCACCATCTCCTCCCGGACGATCTCCTCCACGTGCGGGCATGTCTCGCTGTAGAAGCCGACCTCAAGCTGAGCCATGGCGGCAGAGGTGGTCGGCAGGAGCAGCACGGCCGCCAAGAATGGCAGCAACAGCATTGTGCTGCTGCTGCTGCTGCAGAGAGACCTCGAGGCCATGGATCTTGCTAGTTAGTACTCCTATGGCTATGAATCGATCAGCTGTTATGCTAGAGAAGGAGAGCTCTAGCTTTCTGTGAAGTGAGCATGGGGCGGTCGCTTCTCATATAGATAGTGTCGTCGGCGACGTACATTTTCTTGTGCATTCAGCATCACATTGCCCAGACAGACAGCCTATTGATCGATCGCATTACTAGCTAATCATACAGTAACGTGTAGTGTAATGGTGGTAAGCAGCGCATGCAGTATTCTATGGCACGTTGATATTAACCCTACTATATATGATTTCATCAAGCTTCAATTCTTGGTCGGTGTTCACAGAAACAAGTGGCAGCTGAGCTGAGCCTGGTGAGAAGAGGGTGTTGGCCAGTGGCTTCAACCTCCCTGCGCGTCTCCTTCTTTACTGAATAATAATGACACAGCTCCTAACCAATTTTCAAAACAGAGAAGAAGACAGGAGCAACTATGCCGCAAGTACGATCAAAAGGAATAAATGTAAAAAGAAACTAATTAGAACCATCTTCTTCTAGATGATGATGATGATGGTGATGATGATATGATAATCCTAACCACTAAGTGTGCACCTGGGAACGCAATATGACTCATGATCTCTGTTTTTTGAAAGAAAAAAAATGATGCAGAGCAACAAAAAAACACGAGATCAAGTAGTAATCCTGACATATATGCGTAGTGTAGGCCAGTGAGATTGCAGGGCAGGAAGTTTCATGCATGTATTGTACGTACCTAAAAGATTTGGCATACCTTTCCTTAAAAAAAAAAGATTTGGCATGTGATGTTTGGCTTAATTTACAAGGAACAAAGGCAAATAGTCGATTAATTGGTAACTGCAAGGCGTGCTTGAGCTGTGCCATGCATGCAGTTTACTCCCAGTCAGTGATCGATATGCATATATCATCGATGATTCATTCAACTGTAACAGGGGTTACAAATAACAGGTGCACTGTGGTTCGTATATATCCAGAGGATTAATCCTTACTCATTTTGAGTTGAGATGGCAGAAACGGTAGGGAGCTAGCCTGCAGCGAAAGGCACGTCCCAGAAATAGCAATGCGTGCTTTAAGGTTTCCATGGTTGGTAGATAGCTTCAGCCCCGAGAGGAAGGTCGAGGAAATGTACATCAGAAACAAGACAGACACAGTCGGCGGCAGCAACAAAACCTAGCCTGACCCTGCAGCCGCAGATCAGTGCTGGAACCACACGCATGCGTGGCAAGAGCGGAGGTGAGGAAGGAGATGGCGGTGGTTGGCCTCGGCGAGCTGTGGCCGTAGCTTGGAAGGAAACAAATTAAATGGCCCTATTCCTTCCCTGTACAGATCGCAAGACGGACGGACGGACGGACGGACGGATGTGCCTGGAATTTGCTGCTGTTGCTTCTAAGGCAACACATAACGCAGCAAGGGACAGACATCGCACGACATGCTGCAGGTGCCTAGTCGCTGTTCAATCGGTTGGTTGTTCAACTCGGAGGATGACCGGCGTGATCAATGGCAGAGATGCTGCGCTCGCTGTTGCTTCCGTGGATGAGGTCGCATGCATGTCGATCGAGGAGTAGTAGATTTCACTGCAAGTTGTTGCTAATTCGATTCCGGGCAAGCGATCGATGCTGCTGCACCTAACAGTAGCGAGCAACGGATAGAGTAGCTTCAAGTTTTTCTGGATAGCAATTAGCAAATGGTAAGGGCCTGTCTTTCACTCTTTCTGGATAAGAAGTGCTGGCTAGTACGGATCATATAGGCATCGATCATTAGGCGACGAGATGTTACGACTGAATGGCAGTTGTAATTATGCGTGCGCGCTTTGATCGATGTCTGTTTGTGACTCTGTAACAGCTAGGCTACAAACGAGACATGCAGCTTTGGAGCTGAGACTAATGCATGATTTGCCGGTAAAGAAAGGAGAGTGCGAGAGGCTGTGACTGACTGATCCATCCCATTACCAAGTAACTCTCTTCTAGAAAACTGGATCCGCTTTGCTTTTATTATTATTGAAGGATTTCTCTACAAGGAATGTGTATATATAGGTCTTCTACGGTGGTAAACTCTGTACATGTTTCAATGTTTAGGAAGTTGTTCGTGCAGGCAGGCAGGCCTCTTGTTTTTGGCGCCACATGGATGGCGAGCTACATACAAGGTCATCATATTCATAACGCAGGTTGCAGCAGAGGTGGGCGTCGTGTCCTGCCATATCTGGCTGATCTGGTACGGGATCATCGTGCTTCAGGTCTAAACCGTGCCAGGCCGCGACGGCTCATCGTGCTCGCCGTGCCGGCCAAGCTCCTCTTCGGCGACCCCAGATACGGCCCATTTGCGCTTTGTGCCTGTTTCGTGTCGTGCACGCCCATGCGGGGCTGGTCCGGTACGGGGTCATCCTGCTTCAGGTCTAAACCGTGCCAAGCCGCGACGTCTCATGCATCGTGCCCGCCGTGCCGGCCAGGCTCCTCTTCGGCAACCCCAGATATGGCCCATTTGCGCTTTTGTGTCGTGCATGCCTAAGCCGACCTCCTCGACTCAAGTACCCTCCCCACCAAACTGAAAATGGCTTCCGATAAGACAGTGGACATCGGAACCGTAAGTACGTCCCGTGCAAAATGGGATAGCATGAGGTAAATACGTTGGTTATTTTTTCACCACAAGAGCAAGCTGAGTTGATTTTCCTCATCTATATCAAGGCTAGTCTCCATGAAAGGCCTGCCGAAGTAGTGGTTGAGCTATACTCGTGGATTCCATATCGACCTGCATGGCGATTAGGAAGACGAGCCAGAAGTCTTGCCTTTCAGCTTTTTTTCATATGTTTGAAGCGGTCGAACTGCCTCGTGTATGTTACATTGTTGAGGTAGATCTTCTTGCTTCACTTCTAGTGCCAATTTGTCATAATATTTATCGAAAACTCTGAAAAATTCGTTATAAACATGGGTATAGGCCTCGGAGAAATCATGATCAAATGCCTTACTTATTCCGTGAAAGGTGTCCGGCAAGTTAGATGAGTTTCTTCGAGGATCCAAAATAGTAGCAAAGCAGTAAAGATGTGGAATAGCTTGAAAATATTTTAAATTTTTTTTTTCTACATTGGTTCTATAATAGGATACAATAATTTAAATTTAAAATACAAGTTAAACAATTGAGATCAATGTAATCAAGAAGGTGTGACTTACCTGATTCGATAGGTAGCTACTCAAAATCGTCGCGCCACGTACTTCTTGGACTCTCCGGAATCTATACACGAAAAACATTCGAATTTAAATAAAATCTATAAATGTAGAGAGGGAAGAGGAGTCATCTAGGGCCTCTCACCTTAATAGAACGGTTAGTGTCACTCCCACTGTCCCACACTAGATCAAACAGCCCCGGAATCTTTATGACGTGGCGCAAGGAGAGATCTTGGAATCCACCCATCTATAATATATAACACTATATGCTTCGTGCGCCTATGCGTTGCTGCAGGCAGAAGAAAGCACCGAGATAGACAAGGATTTTAACAGAGAAAGAAATTTTTTTTTTTTGGGAAAACTCATAAAAAAGAAACAAAAAGTACTGATAAAACCAAAAAAATATTGTAGAAATATTTTTTTGGAAATAACTAAAAAGATATAAAACCGTTTTTTAAAAAATAAAAATAAAAAAATGCTGTAGCCAACCTCTCCGAGAGTAGTAGTAAGTATAGATTTGAAGACCTGAGCACAATTGGTTGGGCCTCCGCCTGTGTAAGCGCTCTACGGAGCCTTTTCTGGCGGCCCAGTTTTGCCGTCCTTAATATTTTTTCGGCTGGCCTAGCTAGGATTCAAGCCCAACTTAGAGAGAGAAGAGAAGCCGACTCTGCGGTAATTATTAGTATTTGGAGAAAAGAGAGAGAAGAAAGGGATTATATTAGAGGGAGGAAGAACGATACGGTGTACGATATCCCCTTGAATAAATGTTGGGAGTGTCTATACATCATTCGCATGATTTTATTTTCTTTTTGCATATAATTCCTATTTGCATATACATCAAATTAAGAGAGCATTCAACAGCGTATGCCCATGCAGGGGCGGATCCAGGCCCCGAGCAGAGTAGGCTGTAGCCCGGAGCCTTGTACCGAAAGCCCACTAAAATTCTACGAAAAATTACTAAAAAATCATTGAAAACAGATATTTATTCTAAGATCAGCTGGTCCAGCCCAGGGTTTGAACATGGAAGGGGCATCCGATGGCGGCGGCTAGCCGGTGGCTTGGACATGGTCACAACTCACAAGAGAAGAGGCCGTCTCCGTAGTGTATGTATGCATGCATGCGTTTAATTAGTACGTAGTGTCAGAAGAGAGGAGGCCGTCTCCGTCTTGAAGCAGGCGAAAGCGTTGCAGCCCAATCTTACGGCCTGTCAGCCTGACGTCTTCCTTAATCTGGCTCCTGTACTCGCCGAAGGTGAAGCTCCTGTAGAGGCCGCCGGCCGCCACCGCCGCCGCCGTCTTCTTCTTCGTGCTGCTCCGCGGCCGGATCACGGTGTCGTAGGAGGGGCACAGGAAGAAGGCCACGGAGAAGCGCTCGAGCGTGGCGTTCGCCATCACCCTGTGCTCCACGCTTCTGTACAAATCATCGCTCCATGCCTGCGTGCATGCAATCATAATAGCTAGTCTTATCGATCAGTCAGGCTGCAATTAATAATCACTCAGAGCCATAAAATTGATTAAGGGCGGTAGAAATATAAACCATTCGAGAGATTTCCAGCAAATTAATTAATATCGAAGAAGCGGGCCGGCCGGTGTGGCGTTGTATAGATCGATGTAGCAGCAATTACGTACGTAGGTACCTGGAGGAGGTCGCCGATGTTGACGAGGAGCGCGTTAGGGTTGGGCTTGACGGTGAGCCATCGGCCGGCCTTGAGGAGGTGGAGGCCACCGACGTGGTCCTGCTGCAGGATGGTCAGGAAGTCGCTGTCGGTGTGCGGGCACAGCCCGAAGGCGCCGCTCGCCATGCCGCACGGCGGGTACCGGTTCAGCCGCAGGAAGCACGTGTTCCTCGTGCACCGCTTCATCATCTCCGACGACACCTCGCCACCATCCTCGCCCTCGCCGCCGTCCCCCGCCAGATCTCTGATCAGGATCGACGCCAGCTGCTGCGCCAACCGCGACATCGCGGTCGACACCTCCTCGATCGCTAGCCTGCAGGTCCTGTCGACAACGGTGTCCTGCTCGGCGGCTGCCGCCGGCGTGATGGGGATGTGGTAGGCCTCCGACCAGGACAGCTGCTCCAGGGACGTGGCTGTCGGCGTGCCCCAGCGGTAGCTCTCCCACGAGAAGTCGAGCAGCCTCTCGCCCACCTTCCGCTCGAAGGGACGCCGGAACACGCGCACCTGCTCGTCGTGCAGCTTGCCCAGCAGCGCCTGTGGCACGCCGTGGTTGGTCACCTGGAAGAAGCCCCACTCCGACGCCGCATGCACGATGGCCGCCCGGCACAGTTCCGCTGCCGCCGCCGACTCTCCGTCCAGGAGGCCGGCGAGGTCGATGACCGGGAGGTCGCACTCGTGGTCGTCGTTGCGGTCGTCGGCGTCCAGGCGGTGCGGGTGGTCGTCGAAGAGGTGCTTGTACGTGGCCATCAACGGCGGGTTGGAATCGTCCATTATATATATTAGCTTAATTATGCAAATATAGCCTGCACTGATCGATGATATGTTTCATCAGACCAAACTCGATCGAACCGTGCTGCTATATGGAGTATATATATAATCCTTGTGCGCAAAATTAATGGCGGCTTCCGGCCGGCGGCCGGTCTTGTCAAAGATATGCATAAGTAACTAACACGATGGACGTCCATGCATATATCATTCGTGTTGTCCATTAATTCGATCTAGTCGAGCGACCAAAGCAGTTTAATCTTTGTGTAATTTTTTAAAAAAATATAATACCCTAAAATTCTAGGAAAATGCATGCGGCGAACTAAGCAGATGATGCATGCGTGACAAATTAATTAGAGGGAGACTAGGGAACGGTATACCGTTCCAACGGTATAGCCGTGAAACTTATCAATTTCATTGCTGGTTTCATGAGTTTCAGTGTTTAGTTTCATCAGTTTCATGTTTCATCAGTTTTTAGTGCTAAGTTTCATGAGTTTCAATTTAAAAATTCATAAGTTTCATGAGTTTCAGAGGTATACCGTTCCTACGGTATACCGTTTCTTCATGAGTTTCAGTGTTTAATTTCATCAGTTTCATGTTTTATCAGTTTTTAGTGCTAAGTTTCATGAGTTTCAGTGCAAAAAATCATAAGTTTCATGAGTTTCAGAGGTATACCGTTGCAACGGTATACCGTTTTTTAGTTTTTCTGTATATATTTTGGATGTCGTATTCCTACCTTGTATCATCGTACACGTCAATGGCTGCAACGGAACTGCCACAAAATCAATGCGCATAGGAACAACAACGACAACAAGAAGAAGAAGAAGATCTATGGGCACGCGCGAACATTCTCACAACCTACGGTGACCCTTAATTTTGTCTTCTCCGTTACTGCCAAGCACTCTCATTGTTCATACATACGTGCAGCAGCTAGCTTCACAAATTCTTGTTTATTTTTTTTTAATACATTGAGAGTAACTACTTTTGGGCTGTAATTAACTGGCACACTATGGTGCCTGAGTTATAAGCTAAAACCGATACGTACGTACATACATACATATTGTGATATCCCTTAGGGGGTGCTTGGATTAGGGGTATTTCATTGGAATGTTTTAGGATTTAGTTCAAATTTGAACTAAATCCCAAAACCTTCCAAGAAATTACCACTCATCCAAGCAGGGCCTTAGCCGAGAATAATCCGCGGTGTGAGATGTCCCGTAGCAATGCAGATGATCGCAAGCAAAGGGGAAAGGTTGAGAAAGGGGAAAAGCATCAGAGGAAGAAAGGAGATGGGAGAAAGCACTTTTCTCATTACTTCGTATCTGTCTGTCACAATCGCCAAACTCTGATTTAAGTAGTATTCCAAATCATTCACTTACAAGTGGGCCTGTCCCACCTCAAGCCACGCAGGGCTTACCCCTTAATTTGCTTCACCCTACCCTGTTCCCCGTCCGACAAAAGACTAGGGTTTTGATAAGTTTCATCTGGATGTTTTTTTACCAACCATCATCCAAATTCCTGGTCATTGGATTTGCTTTCAGATCAATGCATGCCCCCCTGAATTCGAGGTGGGTTGATCCTACGGATGTGTGTTTTGATCGTACGGTCTAAAGTTTGGATATTTTTTGGGACAAAAACATCCGGATGATGCCTATACACTCCCGAAGACTATGTATGCCGTTCGGCTATCACATTACCCGCCCCTGAAGCATGTGCTTGTCCCCACTGAAATCTGGAAACCTTTTAGTGAGGACATTCAGATCTTCCCAGGTGGCGGCTTCGCGCGGAATTCCCGTCCATTGAACCAAACCTTGCGGAACAGCAACGTTCCCCTTTTTCACCAATCTACGCTCCAGAATAGCTTCCAGCACTGGATTAGCACTATCTAATCCCACCAATTTCGGTAATTCTATAAAAACTGTGAGAACTCCCTGAGTCAACCAAAATCAATATTACTTGATTTTTCACCAATGCCCTGAGTCGGACAGTTTCCTCCTCTTCCTTCCCGGTCACAGTATTAAGAGAGACATTGCATATGTCATCCTTTCCCATTTCCACCATTTCCAGCATGTCCAGCATTTCATCCAACAACCATTCACCTGACTCCTCCAATCTCATGGCATGCACTTGAGCAGGACCTTTCTTTTCACAGTGTAAATGATGTTCGGCTTCGTACTTTTCTCCACACTGGTAACATAACCCATTCAATCTCCTGTATTCTTTTAGCTGTCGAGCCTTCCACAAATCCCCTTGGTTAAGCTTCAAGGTGTTTTTCAGTGGTTCTGCTCGATGCCCATTTGGATTATCTCGGTGTAACATCCCTAATTTCGGTCTTCAGCTAAATTCTAAATTAAACTAATTAAATTCAAAATTTGGATTTTCCTCGGAGTTTAAATTAACCTGGCACCCTTATCCGTCCGAAATCGGAATTTAACCTTCCTCCGTCCGAAAAATCGAATTTCCAGATTCCAGTTCGTACCCGAAATTCCACCCATGTTCCAAAATGCCCTAAAAATTCCGAAACCTATTGCATTAGGTTCCAAATATGCCAAAAACATTTTGGGAATTTTCCCAAGATTTTTGGAGACACTCTGGTATTTTATCGCTCGCGGTCTTTTGTTAAATGGCCGTTATTCGTCCCGGAATATTCTAAATTCCAAACTTCATCCAAATTCCGTGAAACCAATTTTATTGGGTTCCAAATATTCCCTAATGGTTCTAGGAATTTTTCCGGGATTTTTAGATCATTTTTGCTAATTTTTCTCGCACGTGATTGTCTCTCACTTACTCCGACCAATGGGGAAGTGACACGTGTGCGCGCACTGTAGCTCTTCTTCAACCTTACGATGGAAGGTCCAGAGGAGCTCAGTTCCTTCCAAGTAATGACGCCCCATGATTCAAACACCCATAACTCCTTCCATAAACCCCCAAATCACTCCCGGCCGGATCCGTTGGATTGGTAACGGCAAGGAGATTCCATTCCCGGCCTTCAATCTTTTCAAATCTCGTTGAAACGTTCGCATTTGAGGAGAAACTGAAATCCACCATTATGGCAATAACTTGGTTGTTTCTTCACCAAATTGCGTGTTTCCACCTCCCATACTTTCGTGGTGGAGTCCTCTTGCCGGTGCACCCACTCTCCTATTGCCTCCCCTCACCAATCGTCCGGGAGATCGCAAAAACCGACGAAGAACACCGTTCATCGTTTTTTCCGCGATAGCTTGGGTTCCGGTGAGTCAAATCCAACTCTGCTTGATCCATTTGCGTATGGTTGCCGTGCTCATAACCCCTCAATCAATTTCAGTTTTCATCAAGATTTGAATCCGGATTTTGGAGTTGAACCTCGTCGGCCGAACCGCAGTTCATCGCTTCTGGTGATCTATTCTTCAATTCCTCGCAACCCTAAACCCCTCTTGATGTCCTTTAGCTAGTACTCCATTTAATTTGCAAGTTCATCTATTAATTTCCTTGGAATTTTCGGAATTTGGAGTGTGGGGCGCCTCTGTTTTTGTCTATGCCCGTGCTGGCCGCCGGCCGGCTCGCCGCCGTCGATCCTCCGACCGCCACCACACCGATGCCGTCGCGCCTGCCGATCGGCGCCACCGCCCACCTCCGGTGCCCCACTGCGCCGCCATACATGCCCGGCCCCAGTCGCCGCTTCGCCTGCGGCAGGCCGGCCTGCCTCCTCCCCTGCCCCGTCGGCGCCGCCCCAGCCCATCCGTCTACGCAGCCCGTCGACACCGCCCCCCACATGTCATGGCCTCAAATTCGAAATCAACTCCCGACTTCAATGAATCTCCTAATCTACTACTTAGAAGAAATTCCAAACTCAGCAGAGTTTTAGAGCTAGAAATATTAGTGTGCAGCTACGATTTTCGTCAAATGTGAAGTTAAAACATAGCATCAAAATTTAACCTATGCTGAAATTGGGACCTAGCCAAATGTTTGTGGCCTTGTGTGTGGGCAAGTGGACAGAAGAAAGCAGCAGCAAGAAGACCCCCAAACAGCAAAACGTGCAGCCCTCATTTCTCCCCAAATCGCACAACTCAAGTGCTCCTCCTGGCTGAGTTTCTCCTGGGTGAGGGCCTCCTCCATGGCATCCTCTTGAAGCTCCAAGCCACCCCTGCAGCTCCCCCCACCAAGGCGCCTCCTCCTCCTCCAAAACCGGCCTCCCCTCTTCCTCCTCTTCCACCTCCATCCGTCCCCTCAAGGTAAGGCTCCCCCTAGGGCTAGGGTTTGGGGTTTTCTTGTTTTGGAGATGTCCATGAGTGAGTTTGGAGCTTTGGGGAAGAGGGCAATGGTGGAAATCAAGTTCTAGGGTTGTAGCGCAATCTGTCATTTTCGAGCAGGATTTTGGCTCTCAGTTTTCTGCGAATTCGAGCTACTTAGAGGCTGAATTGGAGTTTACATTTGATTAGGAAGTTGTAGAGGGTGAAATTATCTAGCATCTCCAACTAGAATCGTTTCGTTTCGTTAATCCATATGAAAGTTATGCCATTTTTACTGCAGACTGTGCAGAGTTTGGATCAATTCGGCAGAGCTTCGGTTTTACTTAGTTTTGAGTGGGTTAAACTAATGTATGTGCAATTAGGGGTAGTGGGATGTGTAGGTAAGGTTATCATGCTCACTTAGCAACTGGGAACACTCAATTTGGTTAGATGATTAAAAAGTTATGCTAATCTGAATTTTGCACTTTGTGCGAGACTACGAAAATGTGAGATCTGGCCGAGCTCTGTTCGTCGCAGAACTGGGAGTTGTAGATGATGTTTCTGTACGATTGGCCAAATGTGCGTCGTAGGTCTATGTCCTGCGATCATTTAGAGTCCGAGATCGCTCGATTTGGTTAAGCGGTTAGGAAGTTACGTCTATTTGTATTCAGATCTGTCCAGAAATCTTTGAAATTTGAGGCTGAAAGTTCAACTGTGAATTAGACCAATTTCTGGGCCGAATTTGGAGAAAATTTTGCCTGTGGACTTGTAGGGAATTTCATATAGATTTCAAAAATGTATTTGTTTACTTGATTTGGACTCATCAATCAAAAGTTATGCATGCTGAAAGTAGGGTTCAGAATGTTGAAAATGCTGAAATTCAGAGAGTTGGTGATGAAAATTCAGGTTTAGGTGTTGAGGGATGAAATGCTATTAGTTGAATGTCTAGATGTTAAATAAAGGTAGAACACCCTATTGTGGTCATTTAGGATCTAAGGAACCAATTTTGGGTTAGCTGTGAAGATGGTGTGTGTTTAGAGTAGGTTAAGTGCTAATTTTCAGATTTCCATAATTTTGCTAAGGACCTTGGGGTGGAGTATTGTGGGGCATTTCGAAATCGTTACTTAGCTATTGTTGGTAAGTTAGCATTGTATTTTCTTATTGGTTGGTTGAATACTTGTATTCTTTGGGGCTATTGTCATTTCATCTCATATGCACGGCATACATCTCATTCCATGTGCATTTGTGAGCGTGTAGAGAACGAACCGCGGAGGAGTGAAGTGGCCCGCAGTCGAGGGTGATCACGGTGAGCAGGTTGTTGTTGAGGATCCGGCAGTAAAGAGCAAGCACCTAAGCATATTTACCCCTTTATATGATTTTATTTTAGAGAATTAAATTGCTTATTTGGACGATTAAGTATGCATTAGGAGTTGAATGGTGGAGCAGTGTTAGAACCCATTTGCTGCACATACACTCCTTGATAATTGTAGAACACTTCCTTTGGAGCGAATATATGGGTAATTATAACGTGTCCACGCTTAGTTTTGCTTAGATGTCGGGTTGGGCCAAGTGGGGATGGTTCTCCGCTTGATTATACTAATGGTTACTTTCACACATGATGGGTTGGAATGGATGTGATTGTGAGTTGGAATTGTTAAAATGTGGACCGGGCGGGGAAATTGATTCATTTGGGTATGGAGACTCAAATGTGTAGCCCCGTCTGTGTCGGTTAAGGACCGATCCGTAAGTGGAATAAGATTGAGCACACCCCGGTTGGTCGCATGCCCGATTATGGTACGGTAAGCCACTCTTTCTTTCATATTGAATCGATGGACCGTAACTTCCTGTGGTTGGACGTGGTTGAGGGCGAGGCTTAGGCCGGCTCTCGAGCGCCAAGCCGGGCTTGGGGCAGCTCGAGGGGGTGCTAGGTTTTCGGACGCAGGAGGACGCTTGGCGATTGGGTATGGATGGGAGGGGTTGACACGAGGCCCTTCGGTAATGCGTGTCCTGCGATCAATGCTTCCTGCGCAGGGTTAATTAAGCGATTCGAATTGCCGCGCTCTCGGATATGAGCAAGCTTGATCCGAACTTCTTCTGCGTAGTAAATAACTTGAACTTGTGGTTCGCCGTTGGGCTTGAGCTTTAAATTGGTTATGTATTGCTCTACTTTAATTGTTGTTACTTTCAATTTCACACTAGAAGTAAGTGCGGTCTATAACTGCTTTAAACTTGTAATTGGTTCGATTGTCGCACTTACATTACAAATGGTAATGCTTTTTCCGCACTTTTACCTTAAGCTTACTCCTTGCTACAACTAAATGCATAATCCTTTGGAGTCGATCCTATATGGACCCACGGGTAAGTCTTGCGAGTACCTTCCGTACTCATGCTTCTGCTTTGTGGTTTTTCAGGTGAGGATCAGGTTGGGTGCGAGTTCTGCCCGTACTGTCTCTCGGTGACTGGGCGGGGCACCAAGTAGAGGCTTGCCGACGCCATTTACGCCCGGGAGTGTTCAGGGGCAGAACACTTCCGGGATTTGTCTTACTTTTGCTAAATGCATCCCTTTTGTTGTATAGATAGATGCGGTTGTTGGGCTTTTGGATTTGGTAATGGACGCTTAAGCGTATGTCGGGTTCCGTTTGTGTTTTCTTTAGCTGTTGATCTTCTTTGTGGTCTTTGTGGTTGTCGCATTTACTTTCACTATATATATATTGAACTGTGTTTTCCTTGTCTGCTGAGTGGATGTCCGTATTTGCAGTAGGGTCATGCCGAAATTTTCCAGATTTCGGAGTCTTGGTCTTTTTCCCCGTTCTTACCTAGTTTAGAGTCTTGGCGTTGTTTTTATTCTTAGTTTGGTGGTTGTCGGTTTCGTCTTTGTGCCATGTGTTTCCGCTTGCGTGTGGTGGAAGGTTTCAGGTTCGTTGCCCCCTTTATGCAAATTGAATTGATACCGTATTGGTTTCCGGTATGCGGTGATCCTGGGCGTGTTTCGGATCGCATATCGGGGGAATACCGGGGTTGTTGTCGAGTCGTTTGGACGTTCGTAGGGTTGTCTCCATTGGGCTTGGGTATTAGCAGCAGGATCACCTCCGGTGATTGGTTGCTAGGATCCAAATCCGATGGGAGCAACTGTTCATCCAATAACTCGAGGACGATCTGGGCGGCTCCTGGCAAGTTGGTATCAGAGCAAGGTGCATAAAGACGAACTTAAACTTGACGAACACTTAGGTGATTGATTAGGACTTGCATGATGCATTAGGTAGAACTTAGTACTGATTACCCGCCCTAAGTATATATTTAGGAGAGTTACGTTAAATGGTGAGCGTGGGAGAAACGATTACGTTGGAACCGTGCATTTCATACTATGCATATGAGGTTCATGTCATTGTGCATCATACTTTATGCTTTTGTGTAAGGTGGGCTTGTAGGGCTCCAGCACGGGGTGCTGCAGTCCTGACTAGATCGAGTTAGGGTTTCTGGTAATCTTGAAGTCTGCTTCCCCTTGTGGAGTCTAACCTGTGTCGTCTGTCTTGTTGGTGACAGAATGCGGACCCGCGGGGCTTCCACCTCTGGGGGTGATGGAGGTCTTTGGCGGCAGCGGCGGAGTCTTTGTTCGCCGCCTCCCAACGTGTTGGACATTCTGCAGCGGACCGAGCAGCACCAAGAGGCGACAAATCGGATCCTGGAGATGCTGGTCCAGGATCGGGTCCAGCAGGGTGGCCGCGGTGATGGGCGGGGTCGGCCCACCGGCTATCTCGACTTCCTGCACACACAGCCACCGGTCTTCTCACGGGCCACCAATCCGTTGGAGGCCGACGATTGGCTGCGCACGATAGAGCAGAAGTTTGCTCTCATCGACTGTGGGGAGCTCCAGAAGGCTCACTTTGCGGCGCAACAGCTCCAGGGCCCTGCCGGTGCTTGGTGGGCCAATTTGCGGGTGATGTAACCTGCCGGGCACCAGGTTACTTGGGCTGAGTTCCGTGAGGCGTTTCGGGCGTACCACATCCCGAAGGGCCTCATGGACATGAAGAAGCGTGATTTCTCACCCTCGACGATTCGGCAAGTCGGTGGTTGACTACTCGCAAGAGTTCAACTACCTGGCGCAAGACGCCCCGAAGAGGTTGACACCGACCAAAAGAAGCAGTGGTCGGTTTGTAGGAGTGGGCCGACAAATGAAGATGCAGGATAAGCTGTCCGTCTGCGACCGCCGACTTCAATGACCTGGTGAGCCGTGCGATCAACTGTTGAGCTCAAGATGCGGGCTCATCGGGAGGAGAAGAAAAGGAAGCGGCGACGCCGTACTGGTAGCGGCGGCTGCGGCAGGCTCGGCGGTCTCGTATCGACCACCGAGGCCGTCTGCTTCCAGCCGTCTCGATCGGTCGCGACGACCGGCCGTCGGTTGCCGCTACCGGCCACGACCACCACTACCGCCACCGGCGGCAGCAGCGGCGAGTCCGGTCGGTCCGTGCTACAATTGCCAGGACGCGGGCCACTTCATCCGGATCGCCCATTCCCGCGTCGGGGCAGCGATCTGCGCTTCCACGGCCAGCGCGACGGCACCACCGCCGTTGCCTACGTCGAGCCGAGGCGTCACCTTCGTCGGCAGCCGGCGTTCCTGAGGCTCCGCCGTACTAGCCGGATACGTTCCTTGTTGAGGGGCATGAGGCTAGGGTGTTATTTGATTCAGGGCCTCCCATTCCTTTGTTCGCACGGGGTTTGCGGGCGGCATCGATGAGGGTCGATGTGAGTGTCGCCTCTTTTCTGATTGAGGCACCGGGGTCGAAGATCACGGTTAGGCAGATGGTTCAAAAGGCAGTGGTTCAGATTCAGGGGATTCCGTTCACTGTCAGTTTGCTGCTTCTAGACCTTCGGGGGATAGATGTCATCCTAGGGATGAGTTGGCTGACACGGCCAGGTAGGCTTTTTTGGATTCTTTGTAGTCGTACCCTGTCACTCCGGAATCCGAAGGGCGGCCGACTCACTCTACTTCTTAATGAGAACAAGGCCACCTTATGTTCACTGAATGGGACATAAGTTGAAGAGCTGAACTCGATTCCCGTGGTGTCTGAGTTTCCCGATGTGTTCCCAGCGGAATTACCAGGAATGCCACCTGATCGGGACATCGAGTTCGTCGTTGAGCTTCAGCCAGGGACTGCTCCGGTATCCAAGCGGCCGTACCGGATGCCGCCAAATGAATTGGCTGAGCTGAAGACCCAGCTGAAAGGATTAATGGACAAGGGATTCATCCAACCAAGCTCCTCGCCTTGGGGCTGCTCGGCTTTGTTTGTGGCCAAAAAGGACGGTTCCTTGCGCCTCTGCGTTGACTACCGTCCTCTGAATGCAGTCACCGTCAAGAACAAGTACCCGTTGCCCCGGATTGATATTCTATTTGATCAGCTGACTGGCGCACGGGTGTTCTCAAAAATTGATCTGCGACTCGGATATCATCAGATTAAGATCCGAACAGAAGACATCCCGAAGACTGCTTTCTCTACCAGATACGGACTCTACGAGTATACCGTGATGTCGTTCGGTCTGACGAACGCACCGACGTATTTTATGTATCTGATGAACTCTATCTTCATGGAAGAACTGGATTCTTTTGTCGTCATCTTCATTGATGACATCTTGATATATTCAGCCAATGAAGAAGAGCATGCCAGACATCTTCGCATTGTCCTAGGGCGACTCAGGGAGCACCGCCTGTATGCGAAATTCAGTAAATGCGAGTTCTGGCTGAAGGAAGTGTCGTTTTTAGGGCACGTCCTTTCTGAACGGGGCGTGGCGGTTGAGTTCTTCACGAGTTCATCTTTCTTGAGTTCTTCTATTGCTATGCATAACTGCATAATCTGCATTTGAATGTTGGATAAGTCGACAAGCTAAAACCCCAGTCAGATACTTGCAGGTTCCTATACAAATGGACAATGGTTGTGCATCAAGAATCTCCAAATCTGGAATCAGTTTGATACTTTACTGTTTGAGACTTAAGTGATTGAGTCAGTTGAGTGCTTCACTTTTCAGACTTCAGACTTCACTGCTTGAGCGATTAAGCCTTAAGGTAGCTTCTTCTCGAATATATTTGAGAAACTGTGAATCTTAAATTTTAAATTTGAGAAATTGTGAATCATTGAACATATTGGCCTAGCTTCTACTCCAATCTTAATTTTGAGAAACTATGAATCATTGAATTGTGAATGGTAGCTTTGGTTATCTTTAATTTCTAGATTCGAATATATTGAACATCTTGATTAATCTATTGGACTTAATTTGATGTAATAAAAATTGGATATGATTTATCAATTGCATTAGCCATTTTGCAGTGTAAATGTTTGGTTTGTTTCTAGTTATGTTTAATTGGTAGAATCAAACATATTGATATGAACAACTTATACATTTCATGATTGATTGATTGGACTCAATTTGAATGGTGATAATTCTGTCACTCAAGCAAGAAAAATTTAAGATCCACATGTTGCCATATGCAAGCAAACATTCAATTATATGACGTCATGACTTCTGTGGGGGATTGACTATCTGACAGAAGACCGTTGTACCCCCGGAAGATCTTGAAGCTACCGACCATACAGCACCAGCAGAAGATGCTCAGGAGACCATCCGGGCAACACAACTCCCGAGCATGCGTATCTACCCATCCGCCTATGACCATACCGGACGAACACGAGCAACCATGCTCGTGAAGGCCACACCGTTAACCGGGTGAATGGTCGGGGGACCCGGTCGTGATACCAGAAAGGAAGTTGGCAATTAATCCGCCGGAAATCGAGGGCAGAAGCACCGGAAATTCAAGTTAATTGCGCAGATCAAGGGCCCCAGATCGTGGGCGCTACGGTTATGGAAGTGTGGCGCCAGTCTAGGGGGTAGTTACCTTGTTTACAGCGTAAGGTTTTGTATTTAATCCCCCTGAAAACACATGTAAAAGGGACCCCCCCGATTTTGTACAATACACTGGAGTAGGGCTGTTATCTCGGTAGTGAGAGGCTCGAACCAGGATCAACACAGCGCGTTCCTCCCGTTTTGGCATTGCTCGGACGTTCCCCCTGCTCGTACGAGGGGGCCCCTGTTGATCCCCCATTCAACAAGTAAGCTCGGCGAGAGCCCGTTCTCCAATCGTCGACAGCTTCATATAAGATTAACTATTTGATAAAACCATCAATACTTCATGGCACTGCTCAATGGTCATTGTTTTTCTTAGTTTAATTGGATTATATCTACTTCGTATAATCTCTACTATTCTAAAGCAGTACTTGGTGGCAGTGGTCCGTTCTTCCCACGTCATTAATGACCGCTTAATTGCCCTGCTTAATTGCCCTACGCAAGAAACGAAGCGTTGCTTTAATTAGCCAGCTTTCGCAAGAAACGAAGCGTTAAAGATAGATATTTGATTTTGTGAAATAATTTTTTTTATTTTTTAATCTTTATTTTTCGTTATCAATTTTGTTTTCGTAGCAACGCACGGGCATGTAACTAGTTGGATTATAAAAGATCCAACATTCCTGAAAGGACCAACGATGTCGCCTAGAGGGGGGGTGAATAGGCGGAATAAAATTTACGCAGCGGAATAAAACTGGCCGAGCTGGTCAATCCGGAGTCTCCGGGTTTTGGTCCGGATACTCCGGCTTATCCGGAGTGTCCGGTCTAAAGTCCGGTCTCTCCGGGTTAGCTGGCTCGGGAACGCAATAAAGGCTACTCTAGCAGGCGCAATAAACTACTAGAAATAGAATGCAAAAACAACCTAGAACAATTGCTAGAAAGGATTTGAATTAGAGCTACGCAAAGAGCTAGATCTAACTAAACAAATTCAAATCCAAGTAAGCAAGACTAGGAAGTAAAAGAGAGAGCGAGAGACGCAATTTTTCACCGAAGTTCGGATTCTTGAAGGGAATCCTACGTCTCCGTTGAGGTGGCTCGGTCACACTTGAGCCGGGGTCTCTTTCAACCCGCTTTCCTCCCGGTGTTGCACAAATGCACTCGCCGGCTTCACTTCTTGTCTCTTTCCTTTCGGAGGCGAGACTAGCCTTCACAAACGACCGGGGCTCACCACACGCGTCGGTAGCTCCCGGTGACTCCTAGCCGTCTAGGAGACCTTCAACCTCCAAGAGAAAAAGCACCACGAAGAATCGCTTGGAGGATGAACTAGTGCTCAACAAGATGAAATGAAAGCACTTAGCACTTTGCTTCTTCCTCTCCTCACCAAAAGGATTAACAACCAAATTAATTGGTGGGAGGAAGTGGGGGCTCTATTGAATGCTTAGAGATGGTTAGGAATGGCTTGAATGCAGCTATGAATGAGCTCAATAGAGATCCTGGCCGTTGGAGTGGAGTGGAGGCTTTAAATACCCTTTTTGAAAACTAGCCGTTACTCCCGTTTTTGTACAGGCCGGAGTGTCCGGACAAACAACCCGGAGACTCCGGGTTATCCGGAGACTCCGGACCAAATGTCCGGATACTCCGGACCAAATGTCCGGATACTCCGGACCAGCTGGAACCAAAAGCAACCGAGAGGTCCAACCCGGAGACTCCGGACAAAATGTCCGGATACTCTGGATTGAATCCGAGACTCGGACCAAATGTCCGGATACTTCGGTTACCCGGTTCCAGTTTCAATTTGAAACTTTTCAAAACCAAATGAAGGAGTGCTAATTTGAGATGCAGTATTTGATGTTGAGCACATGCACATCCTAAAGTCGATTTCTCGTCATACCCTCTTAATAGTACGGCTATCCTTAAGACACAAATAAATAAAATGATACAACTTTGGTCTTGATGCCGTCCTTTTGCTTTTGAGTAGACATAGGGCCGTCCAATGTCATTCCAAGCTCGATATGATCTCGATATCTGCAGTATTCTTGGATAAAACATTAGATCTCTTTAATTGTGTCATCATTAATCACCAAAACAATTTGAGGGGCCTAGATGCACTTTCAATCTCCCCCTTTTTGGTGTATTGATGACAACACAATTAATCAGCAAATAAAATAACGAGAACTAGACTTAGGCTATAAGATTAAAAAGAGGAGCTCCCCCTAAATGTGTGCATTAGAAGAATTTAGTGGAAACAAATGCACATATTTTACGAGAGATAACCGAGAGCTCCCCCTCACACACAGCATCAGAGAATACAACACAAGTAACTGAAAGCAATCCAAGCATAAAGTAAACAATAAAGTCATTACATGGAATAACAGAGTTCACGACACGAAATAAACAACGATATGAAGCAACACAAGCGAGTAAGAAACACAAGGAAACGCAAAACGCCCCAACGCGACTAAGGAAAACGCGACTAAAGATAACACTCCCCCTTTGGCATCAAGACACCAAAAGAGGGAGAGACACGAAGAATCACTCGTCGTCGCCTTCGTCGTCGGACGCGGAGTACTCGCTACCGGGGTCATCTCCAGCGGCAGGCGAAGAGGAGGAGGTGATGCCGAAGAGCTGATCTGCAGAGGTGGCATCGCTACTCTCCTCGGAAGACCCGGAGGAGTCGCTGGGAGAGACCGCTTCGCCATTGTGGCGGCGGATGCTGCGAATGTCTTGACCATTCTTCTTGATTTGCTTGCTCATCACCTTCTGCCTGGCGGAAATGTCGCGGCAAAGGAGGAAGACGTGCTTGAGCATCCGTGAAGAGTGCCACTAGGAACCTCGGTGCCTCAAGAATCGGCGGGAGGCACGGTAGGGGTAGAGGTAGAGCCTGAAGCACGACCTCGGCGAAGTCTAGCGACGAGGACCAGAGGAAGCGGTGGAGGGTGGAGTAGACTGAGGACGGACCTTGTAAGCAAGATGCTCCTCATCTCTGACAAACTTCAGCCCACTCACTGAAGAGATCAAGGTCATCACGAAGGGTGCAAAGCTGCAACTGGCCATGTTGCTCTGAGCATTCTGTCTCATCGACTCCCACATGAAATCAACAATGTCAAACGGGTGGGTGCGCTCGACGAGATGAAACAGCAAGTTCCTTCCATAGGAACTGATGGTAGAAGCATCTCCCTCCTTGGGAGAAAGAGTGACCCTCAACATCCTGTTGAGGACAGCAGGAACATCCTTCAGACCCTTGATGGTCCCCACTGTGAAACTCCTCGAAGTGTCATACAAAGCCTCAATCTGCTCAGGAGTCATTACTTTCTTTGCATGAAGCTTTGGACTGTCATTATACGAGATTGAGGACTCACGGCAAACCTCTTCTTGCTAGCCACATACCAAACCTTGTCGGGTCATCCAAAGATATGGCCTCATCATTCTTGTCAAAGTACAAGGTGGCATAGAATTGCATGATAACCTCATTGTTCAGTCATACTTGTATGCCATGATGTTCTTGATCGTCGATGCACCGCAAATCTGAATGATCTCGGTGAAGATCGATTACTCAGCAGACCATGTATTCCCGAGTCAATGGTCTTCATGCGAACCACTTTGGGTGCTCAAGTGGGTATAGGACCGTCTCATAGTAATCGATCAAACCGGTTCCAAAATCGGTGGTCCACATACTCATCTGGTAAAGCTCAAGTGGATCTTTCTTTCTATGCTCGACAATGGCTTTTCCTTTTCGAGTCTGTCCGGTAATCAATTATCCTCATTGGGTTCACGGACAAAGGATAGTTCCACGGGCTTGGCCTTGATCAGAGGACCAATGAAGTGCCCGGAAGCCTGGCGGCTTCTCTTCGATCACGGTCCGGCATGAGTATCTCTGGATGCTCATCTGGATCGAGAGTTGGTGAGGTGGAGGAGGCAGACAGATGTGCCGACCACGAGCTAGGCGGCCTCGAGTGCGGAAGTGGGTCTTTTGGCCACTCCAATTCTCTGCCTTTCTGCGGAGGCTGCGGAGGAGAATTGGTGGGAGACGCCCTGGCGGGATCATCGCCACCGGTACTGCTTGAGGAGGATCGCTGCCACCGGTGTCTGGCGAGGAGGATCACCGCCGCGAAGTTCCTCGAGAAGGATCCATCTGACTGAGATAGAGCGAACGAGAAGAATTAAGCCAGAGATGCGGCGAAAAGCAGCGAAGAGATGAATCTGCCGAGGCACCCAACCGGAGAGTCGGACAAAAGGTCGGATACTCAGACAGATCCGAGACTCGGACAAAATGTCGGACACTCGGATAGACCGAGACTCGGACCCAGAGTCGGACACTCGGATTAGCAGAAAGCGCCGCAGGCGGCCAAGAGAGGAACAATCCAACCCGCACAACTCAACAAATTGACTCTAGATTGCCACAAGAAAATTGGAAAGAGGTCTAGGGCACAATCTAGCACAAGATTTCGCGAAAATAGGGCACGGATTGGAACTCACCTCAACGGGATTGAAACCGAGAAAATGCGGGAGAATAGGGAGATCGACACTTCGATCTTGAGAACCTCCACGAGACGAGCCACACCCTAGAAGAGATGAAGCATGAGGGAGACCCTAAGAATCCGCAAGAGAACGATCCAAACTCGGAAGAAAAGAGATTAGGGCAAGAAGAGTCTTACCACAATCTCCAATCCAAGGATGAGGAGGAGTCCAATGCCCTAGGAGAGAGATAGAGAGCACGGGAGAGGAATAGGGAGAGGCGCCCGGTGCAAAAGGAATGAAAAAGAAACCGCGCGGGATTGGGGTTAACTTAAACCGTCCGCCCCAACCCGGAGACTCCGGATTTTCAGTCCGGAGACTCCGGCCCAACCCAGATAGTCCGAACAAACGATCAGGAGACTCGAATGATCCGGAGACTCGGATTGAATCTGGACAGTCCGGGTTGCCTGATTCGATTAGGAATTTGACACGATGAAGGATAGCTCAAGGAATTCAGCGGAGCGAGAGGAGAAAAGATTCCTAAGATGTCAACTTGATACATGACCAAATGAACAATAAAGCAAATAAACTATGGTCACATATCAAATGACAAGATCAGAGGATCAAGAACCAACAACATTGAATAATTTCAAAGAAAAAGATGACTAAGGATTTGAAATTCATTTTTCATTCACCAAACAATATATGAGCACTTATCAAGCCACGTTACGAGAATCTAGAATATTTAGACCACTTCTCAATTCACAGAACCTTTTCTCGTCAAGGGGCTTGGTAAAGATATCGGCTAATTGATCATTTGTACTCACATGTTGGATATCAATTTCGCCTTTTGTTGCGTGGTCTCTTAGGAAATGATGGCGAATATCAATGTGTTTTGTTCGGGAGTGTTGGACAGGATTGTTGGCAATTTTTATGGCACTCTCATTGTCACACAAAAGTGGAACGCTTTTGTAGGATAGGCCATAATCACTCAAGGTTTGTCTCATCCAAAGTAGTTGGGCACAACAGCTCCCGGCGGCTATATATTCGGCTTCGGCAGTGGATAGGGCCACAGAATTTTGTTTCTTGGAAGACCACGAGACTAGGGACCTACCCAAGAATTGGCAGGTTCCCGAGGTACTCTTCCTATCCACTTTACAACCGGCATAATCCGCATCGGAATAGCCAATAAGTTCAAAGGAGGATCCTTTCGGATACCAAAGTCCGAAATGAGGAGTGTGCACTAAGTATCTCAAGATTCTCTTAACGGCCACCATGTGGCACTCTTTTGGAAGCGGCTTGAAACGTGCACACATACAAACGCTAAGCATGATATCAGGCCTAGATGCACAAAGATAAAGGAGAGAACCGATCATCGAGCGATATACCTTTTGGATGACCTGGTTTACCTTCTTTGTCGAGGTCTAGATGCAGATTGGCCTGCATAGGCGTCCTTATAGGCTTGGCGTCCTCCATTCCGAACTTCTTGAGCATGTCCTTGATGTACTTGGTTTGACAAATGAAAGTTCCTTCCTTGAGTTGTTTGACTTGAAATCCGAGGAAGAACTTCAACTCTCCCATCATGGACATCTCAAATCTTTTGGTCATTATCTTGCTAAACTCTTTACACAAATGTTCATTAGTAGATCCAAATATAATGTCATCGACATATATTTGGCATACAAACAAATCATTATCAATATGCTTAGTAAAGAGAGTAGGGTCGGTCTTCCGACTACAAAACCTTGTTCGAGAAGAAAGTCTCGTAAACACTCGAACCAAGCCTAGAATTGCTTGCTTAAGTCCATAAAGGGCTTTGTGAAGATAGTAGGCGTGGTGCAGGTGTTTTGGATCTTCAAAGCCGGGTGGTTGCTCGGCGTAGATCATCTCGGAGAGTGGTCCATTTAAGAAGAGCGCTCTTCACGTCCATTTGATCTGACTTGAAATCATGGTGAGTAGCAAAGGCAAGTAATATTCTAATAGATTCAAGCCTAGCTCTTGGAGCATATGTTTCATCGAAATCCAAACCGATTTGAGTGTACCCTTGAGCAACCAAAGCGAGCTTTGTTCCTTGTCACAATCCGTTTTCATCTTGCTTGTTTCGGAAGACCCACTTAGTGCCGATGACGTTTTGCTTGGGTCTTTTGACAAGCTCCCAGACTTGATTGCGCTTGAAGTTGTTCAGTTCCTCTTGCATAGCCATCACCCAATCTGGATCTTCAAGCGCTTCATCTACTTTAAGAGGTTCAAGAGAGGAAACGAACGAGTAAAATTCACAAAAATTTGCAACTCGAGATCGAGTGGATACTCCCTTGTTGATGTCTCCAAGTATGTTGTCTACTGGATGATCTCTTTGAATGCTTTGATGAACTCTCGGATGAGGTACGGTTGAGTCCAAGGCTTGAATAGGGCCATCATCATCTTGAGTGGCATTTGAACCATCTTGAGCTTGCTTGGACGAGGAGGGAATATCGCCTGAGTCATCCCCATCCGGAGACTCCGGTATTGGACCCGGAGACTCCGGACCAGTCCGGACACTCCGGGTTTCAGTCCGGAGACTCCGGGTTGGGGAGCTCGGGTGAGTTTCCGAATTTTGAGGTTTTACCTCCCCGATTGCCATTTTCTTGATAGCTTCACAAGGAGGTTCTTCCCTGTCAATCACAACACAATCAACTTGTTCTACTTGAGAACCATTAGCTTCATCAAAAGTCACATCACGCGAGATTTCAACGACACCGGTGGTATTGTTGAAAACTCGGTACGCGTAAGCATTAGTTCCATAACCAAGTAAGAAACCTTCATCTACTTTAGGAGCGAATTTAGAGGACTTAGCCTTTTTGTTAAGGATATAACATTTGCTCCCAAAGACTCGAAAGTAGGAGACATTTGGTTTCTTCCCGGTGAGCAACTCGTACGCCGTTTTCTTCAAGATCTTGTGAAGGTAGAGGCGGTTGGAGCTGTGGCATGCGGTATTGATGGCTTCCGCCCAAAAGCTATCGGAAACCTTGTACTCGTCAATCATCGTCCGCGCCATCTCGATGAGGGTTCGATTCTTCCTCTCGGCCACCCCATTTTGTTGAGGAGAATAGGGAGCCGAGAATTCGTGCTTGATTCCTTCTTCATCGAGAAACTCCTCCACACCAATGTTCTTGAACTCGGTGCCGTTGTCGCTTCGAATTCTTTTAATCTTCACTTCAAATTCGTTTTGAGCTCTTCTCATGAATTTTTTCAAAGTCACTTGGACTTCATCTTTGTCATGCAAAAAGAACACCCAAGTGAATCGAGAAAAATCATCAACAATTACTAGATCATACTTACTTCCCCCGATGCTTATGTAAGCTACGGGACCGAATAGATCCATGTGGAGCATTTCCAACGGTCTTGTGGTCGTCATTACATTCTTGGCGGGATGGAAGGCACCAACTTGCTTGCCGGCTTGACAAGCGCTACAAATCCTATCTTTCTCGAAGACAATGTTGGTTAGTCCGAGAACATGGTTGCCTTTAACGAGTTTGTGAAGATTCCTCATACCAACATGGGCTAACCGGCGATGCCAAAGCCAACCCATGCTAGATTTAGCCATTAAGCACGTTTCAAGATTAAGTCTATCCGTATTGAAGTCTACGAGATAGAGCTTACCCTTCAAACGTCCTTTAAAGGCTATTGAACCATCAAGCCTCTTAATGACATCCACACCCTTTTCATTAAACAAACAATTATAGCCCGCTTCACATAATTGTGCAACGGACAATAAATTGTAGCTTAATGACTCAACAAGCAAAACATTATTTAATTGAAAATTGCTTGAGATAGGAATTTTACCCAATCCAATTACTTCTCCTTTTCCATTGTCTCCAAAGACAATGCTTTCACTATTTGATCCATTTGCGTCCAATTGAGCGAACATTGCCTTTTCTCCGGTCATGTGGTGCGTACATCCGCTATCCAAAATCCAACTTGTTCCACCGGAGATATAGGCCTACAAAAAGACATTTAGTTTTTGCTCTTTGGTACCCAAACTTGGTTAGGTCCACGCACATTAGTGACAAGCGATTTAGGGACCCAAATAGAACGAACACAAGGAGCATTCTTGACTTACGCCCAACATGATAAGCAACTACCACGACCAAGGTTAGTCTTTTTAAGCACATAAGAAGCAAAGAACTCGGAGTGAGCTTTGTGCTTGGATGTTCCTTCGCCTTTTACAAAGTGAATGGGCTTGCTTAAAGGAGCAACAACAATGTTGCTCTTTTTTGCCCTTTGGCGGAACATACCCAAGCCCTTGCCTCTTAGGATTACCTTGGCGCTTTGAGATACTCCTCTAAACCCTTGCTTGCCTTGTAGGACTTTTTGAAGTCCATCTTCAAGCATCACCTTAAGCTTCTCATTTTCATGAGCTAAGACTTTCAAAGTCTCACGGTTAGTAGCACAAGTAGCAACATCAACATTAAAGCATCTAGCACAACCGTTTGCTCGTCGAGGGTAATGAAATATTGGAGTTGTTGATTGAGGTAGAAGCTTTATTCGAGAGATCAACAAGCTTCACTTCAAGAGCCTTGCAAGCATCCTTTGCTTTTGCAAGTTGCTCTAAGAGTGAAGCATTGGTGATCTCAAGACTAATTGCTTCACTTTTGGTCAAATTTGAACTTTTGACCAAATCCTCATTCTTTTTTCTTTCAAAAGCTAGGCTCTTCTCTAGCTCAATGTTCTTCTCCTTTTCAAAAATAAGGAGATCCTCTTGAGCCTCAAGAATAGCCTCCTTTTGTTCAACTACTTCCTCCAATTTTTCAATATCTTTAAGTAGCAAGTCTAATTTTTCAATATCAAAATCATTCATAGACTTAAATACTACTTCCTCATCATCACTAGCATCATCACAATCATCTAAGCCATAATCAACAATAGAAAGAGTGGAGCTCTTAGATGATACCTTGTGCCCCTTTGCCATAAGGCACATTGGAGCATCTTCATCTCCGTCGCTCAAGTTGTCGAAGAGGCTCTTCGACTTTGTCGGTGGAGTAGCGATGGCGACGGTGGCAAGTCCTCCTTCATTGTCGGAGTTGGACTCGGATTCGGACTCAGAGTCGGAGTTCCATTCATTGCCAATGTATGCATGACCCTTGCCCTTGTACTTCTTGCTCTTGTCCTTCTTCTTGAACTTGTCTTTCTTGTAGGGCTTTTCTTCCTTCTTCTCTTTGTGTGGGCACTCGGCAATGAAATGACCGGGTTCCCCACACTCATAGCACTTTCTTGAGGAGTGACGCCCTCTTGACTTGTTGCCATAGCTCTTGGAGTGACTACCCGGCTTGTAGCCCTTCTTCTTCAAGAACTTGTTGAATCTTCTAACGAGCAAGGCCATATCTTCATTTGTCAAGGGGCCGCTCGACTCTTCTTCATCGCTTGAGCTCTCTTCGGCTTCTTGCATCACCTTGACGGCCTTCAAGGCGATGCCCTTCTTCTTCTTGGGACTTGAGCTCCTCCACCACTTCCGCTTCCTACACCATCATCTCATCCGTCATCAACCGGACAATCACATCATGAGGAGTGAGGTTCACGAAGATTGGCAGGTCGCTGATGAGATGCAAAAGATTGCGGTTGGAAGGGGAGATCACCCGCAGGATGATCTTGACAATGGCTTTGTCGGTGAGCTCGGTGCTTCCAAGTCCTTTTGCTTGATTTACTAGCAGCATCAAGCGATCAAACATCTTTGTGTAAGTTTCTCCTTCTTCTAGAGTGAATCGGCTCAATTCTCCAATGATGAGCTCTATCTTTGATTCACGGACACTTGACACTCCTTCATGAGTGACCATTAACCTTTCCCAAATGTCCTTGGCATTGTCAAGGCCATCGACCCGGTTGAACTCAGAGTCGCTCAAAGCATTGAATAAGGCATTGACGGCCAAGTCGTTGAAGTGTTGAGCTTTGTCTTCTTCGGATGTGAGATTGTTGGGGTTTGCGGGCTTGAAACCTGTTTCAACAATCTTCCAAATACACGGATGAAGTGATCTCAAATGCATCTTCATCTTATGTTTCCATGCCGCATATCGAGTGCCATCGAAGTGAGGCGCTCGACCGGACGAGACGGAGACATTGGATGAGGAGTTTGAGACTCCAAAAGAGGAATAATCTAGAGGAATTGCAACCCCTATACCGGAACCCGAGGCTTTCTCTTGGCCATGGGTTTCGGTAACCTTCTCTATGTCAGACATCTTTGATTCTCCAAGCGGTTAAGCCAAAGTAAAAGAGATTTGACTCTGATACCAATTGAAAGGACCAACGATGTCGCCTAGAGGGGGGTGAATAGGCGGAATAAAATTTACGCAGCGGAATAAAACTGGCCGAGCTGGTCAATCCGGAGTCTCCGGGTTTTGGTCCGGATACTCCGGCTTATCCGGAGTGTCCGGTCTAAAGTCCGGACTCTCCGGGTTAGCTGGCTCGGGAACGCAATAAAGGCTACTCTAGCAGGCGCAATAAACTACTAGAAATAGAATGCAAAAACAACCTAAAACAATTGCTAGAAAGGATTTGAATTAGAGCTACGCAAAGAGCTAGATCTAACTAAACAAATTCAAATCCAAGTAAGCAAGACTAGGAAGTAAAAGAGAGAGCGAGAGACGCAATTTTTCAAAGAAGTTAGGATTCTTGTAGGGAATCCTACGTCTCCGCTGAGGTGGCTCGGTCACACTTGAGCCGGGTCTCTTTCAACCCGCTTTCCTCCGGTGTTGCACAAATGCACTCGCCGGCTTCACTTCTTGTCTCTTTCCTTTCGAGGCGAGACTAGCCTTCACAAACGCAGCCGGGGCTCACCACACGCGTCGGTAGCTCCTGGCGACTGCTAGCCGTCTAGTAGACCTTCAACCTCCAAGAGAAAAAGCAACACGAAGAATCGCTTGGAGGATGAACTAGTGCTCTACAAGATGAAATGATAGCACTTAGCACTTTGCTTCTTCCTCTCCTCACCAAAAGGATTAACAACCAAATTAATTGGTGGGAGGAAGTGGGCTCTATTGAATGCTTAGAGATGGTTAGGAATGGCTTAAATGCGGCTATGAATGAGCTCAATAGAGATCCTGGCCGTTGGAGTGGAGTGGAGGCTTTAAATACCCTTTTTGAAAACTAAGCCGTTACTCCGTTTTATGCAGTAGGAGTGTCAGGACAAACAACCGGAGACTCGGACCAAATGTCCGGATACTCGGACAGTGGAACCAAAAGCAGCGAGAGGTCCAACGGAGACTCGGACAAAATGTCGGATACTCGGATTGAATCCGAGACTCGGACCAAATGTCGGATACTCCGGGTTACGGTCAGTTTCAATTTGAAACTTTTCAAAACCAAATGAAGGAGTGCTAATTTGAGATGTAGTATTTGATGTTGAGCACATGCACATCCTAAAGTCGATTTCTCGTCATACCCTCTTAATAGTACGGCTATCCTTAAGACACAAATAAATAAAATGATACAACTTTGGTCTTGATGCCGTCCTTTTGCTTTTGAGTAGACATAGGGCCGTCCAATGTCATTCCAAGCTCGATATGATCTCGATATCTGCAGTATTCTTGGATAAAACATTAGATCTCTTTAATTGTGTCATCATTAATCACCAAAACAATTTGAGGGGCCTAGATGCACTTTCAATTCCCTAATTTACATATGCAATTTCATTTTTACAGGTTTAGGTTCTTGTACTATTGTTGACGACAATATATTTTGACTCGGATGCATCAAACCTTCATCGGTCAGGTATTAATTTTTATACTGCTCCACTACGTTATGTTATTTTTGACATATTTTATCTATTTTGTTTTAGTATTTAGCATTAATTATTGTCGCTTAATTTTCTATCCGAAGCTCGACAAAATCCTGGCTCCGCCCGCTGCCTATACACTCCGTCGAGAAAAAAAGATGGTAAGGCAAATAATCGATAACAGGACAGATCATCAATCGTTGAAAAGAAAAAGACGATCTACATATCCTGTAGAGCGAGAGCGCAACGCAGGCGAAATCGAAATCGAGAGATGGACGGCGGCATCTTCGCGGCGGTGGTGTGCATGCTTCTGGTCTTAGCCATCTTCCCCCTCCTCCTCTGGCGCCGCCGATCCGATGTCGCCGCCCACCGCCTCCCGCCCCAGCCCCTCCAGGTACTCCCCTCTCTTCGAGATCCCCATCTCTCCCTCCACATGATACGCCCAAACTATCCCACTGCCTGCAGCTAGCTGGCTAATACCTTTCTAATCTCGCCGTGTATTGTGCTCCAGGAGGAACGGGTGGTGCGTGGCGGCGCTGCTGCGCGCCGCATGCGTCGAAGGCCGGCCGCGAGTACGTCCGCCGCTTCCACCAGCCGCGATGGTAGTACAACAGCGAAAATCCCCTATCTTTTCCTTCCATTGAATCCAGTTTGTATTAACCCTAGCTATCTCACCAATTTCGGTTGTGCAGTTGCAGAGGACGATGCCGAGAGCGACGAGGAGGAGGTCCAGGGGGATCAATATGTCCCCAAAGCCTCCAAGAAGAAGGAGAAGAAAAGGCAAGATCGAGACGCGCAGCGTCAGGTTGCTTAACAATTAGGAGGCTATGCTTTTCAATTCTGCTAGCACTTATTATACTTACAGGCCATCAAAGATTGCATTATTTTAGAGCATTGCTATCCAGTTAAATCCTTGAATTGTAATTTTATCTACCTGAGCATACATAAATTGTTCCTCTACAATGTCAGTATGTCACAATATGCTTTCAGCTCCCAACACTAGTTAGTTCGCACGATTCGTGTCATCTTAGACTGTTCTTAGTATAAGAAGACTGATTGCATATTTTATGGCAGTCCAAGTTCCAAAAGCTCTGTGTTCTTGTTTCCTTAATGCACATGAGTTTTTGCCAATTTGATCGTTCATCTCAGGATAGAGTTACGGAACGGAAGTGCATTTTTTTCCTTTCATTTATTTTCCTGGCTGGACCGATATCTCTTAAAGAACAAAATTTTCACACAAAAGAAACTATCTACTTGCAAGGCTGAAGAAGCCGCACGGGAATCAAGGAACACTAAACAAGATCACTATGCGGAAATGAGGAGGAAGAAGGACGAGGAGCGTGAGGCCCAAGAGAGATTAATGGTTGGAGATTGTTGAACTGCTGATTGTTCTGTTTGATGCTGTTATGTAATCAACTCCCATGCTAAATTGCTTATATTGCTTTAGGAAGAAGAAGCTAGGGCACGGAAAGCCAAGGAGGAGGAGGCTTCTGCTCTCGAATTTGAAAAATGGAAAGGGGCTTTTTCAGTTGATGCTGAAGGTACAACAGAGAGCGATACACAAGACGATGGCCAGGGTTTGCTCCACAATTTTGTGGAATACATCAAGGTACATTGTTCTTTTGTGGATGTAGTCCAGTGTTACATTCTAGTGTATGTGGATGATTCATTATTTGACAAAATCAAATGTCTTTACTTTTGTTCTCATGAATATAATACCTTGAACTTAATCCATATTATATAGTTGGCGATTTCTTTGTCAACGCTGAGAGCCAAATAAATTTATCGCCTTGTATACTACAAGATAGGTTGGAAAGCTGTTTTTCGCAGTAATTTGTTGTTGCTATGATAACAAAAATTGTACTATTGTTTGTTTTCCCTTTAGTCTGGACAACTACCAGCACATGTCGATTACACTGAAGTCTGTGAAGAGTTTCTTATGAAGTTATATCAATATGACCTTCTTGTTGACTTTACTTGGCTAAAGATTTTAAAGATGTGGTGTTGTCTTATCATTGTCTTGACTGGTAAGATCTGCTTGAATTAGTAAATTGATAACCTTTGCTGTTTAATCTTTCATAAACTTTCCAGAAGCAGAAGTGTGTTCCGCTAGAGGACCTTGCTGCAGAGTTCAGGATGCGAACCCAGGTAATTAACGAGCCTTTACACGTCAGAGTGTTGGGTGTTGCCATTGCTAACTTGATTGGCACTTGATGGCCTGACAGAACGCCAAGATTCTATATTGTTTAAACTTTAAATTGAAATAAGGATAACATCCATTAGATTGCTGATAGTTTATGATTGACACTCTGTTTCCTACTACCTTGCTGTGTAAGTGTTAAAGTGACATTTAGGAATTGTCTGGTAACTCTGGTTTGCATCCTCGTCACTGAGAAGCATGTTTTGATTTGCATTGGCTTTTCCTTAACTTCTAAACTGCCTTGCCTTAAAATGCTTTAGTTTTTTCTGTAAAAATTGCAAATGTATGTTTAACAAATTACTAGGATTAGTCTCAAAAAATGTGCCTCACACAAGGCTTGGACGTTTGGCGCCTCACATTGGGCAAACTCTGAGGTAAGACCAGCATCAGAGGATACCAATGAAAGAATGACTTGAGATTTTTTTTTTTTGCAAGGCACAGTTAAGGTGAGGCAAAATTTGTGAGACATGGACTAAAACGACCCCGTTAAACCACCATAAGTCAGACTGGAAACATTAAGAGGAATATAAAATTTTTCCAGTTTCTAGAAAGTTAAAACTTTTCCATATATCCAATTAGACATCATGTAGTTCATCACAATGCTCGATTTGTGTTTCTAGCAGGCATCTGTAGCTAGTTGATTTTGTGGATAAAAAATTGTAGAAATTTGCGGAATAATTGTGTTTGTGTGTGTCCCGTAGGATCCCCACACTCTATTTATAGCGTCAAGCTCAACCGTATTACAATCAAACTCTATCTCTAATTTATCTCTAACTCTGAATCCTATCCTAATATGCTCCGAGTCGCATATGACTCAGACTCTATCTCCAACGCTCCCCCTCAAGATGGGCATGAGATACAACTATGACCATCTTGTTACATAATGCAATATCACAAATACCTCGATAGCTACCATCAACACCATAACTATAACCATAGCCTCCACTGGAGCTATCACCAGCTCCTATTCTCGCCACCAATTCCATCATCAGCACACACCCAATATCACCTCTGGGCTTGCCACCTAGCACCTCTCTTGCTACCAACTCCACCAAAGCCACATCTTGAGCAACCTTCTCCCCTTGTTTCATTGCCTCTCCACCTTGCCCTGAAACCTCTAAGCCCCATGTCTCCTTTTTTTTAAGGGGGCAACTGTTATCTTCATTTGAAAACAAAGGTACACATCGATTGTGAGCATGTAAAACTTTCCATGCACGGCGTATATAATCAGAATAACTATTAACCATATTATCCTAAAATATAAAAACTCGTATCCTAAAAAACTGGACACTTTCTCTACTTTCCTTACTCATGGATATCTTGCTTGCAGTTGGAAGTCGATTCCTCCCTCCGTCACGACGGAACCTTCTTGTTATGCTGGCACCTGCACGATGATGGTAACAACAAAACTCCTCACGTTGCCCACCGCAGCCGCCGCAGGCTGTGTCGCCTCCACGGCCGGCGCTGGAGCGGGTTGTACCCCATCAACGATCGGCGGCGCAAGAGCGGGCTATGCTGCTTCAGCACGAGCAGAGCAAGTGTGAGCTCTGGTATTTCCATGGCTGCTGGTGCAAGCACTTCCACGTGTGGCGGAAGAAAAGGGTGCAGGCTAGTGTCTTGCTTCTTCTGCATGATCGGTGGACCTGCGTAGTGCTTCATCATTTGGCTACCGAGAGCCACTCCCGTGTTGTACACTTGCCCGCACACCTTGCATACGTGCTTCTCCGGCTTGCCGTCGTCGTGGCATGTGACGGTTGCCCGCGCCATCGCCCTGGTGGACTCCTGCGGCCGCGGCCTTTGTTGCGGCTTCCCTCAGTTTGTTCTTGTGGCCGGCCATGTGGCCACCAAGCCCCTGATGCATGGAGAAGGTTTTTCCACATTCTGCGCATGAGAACCACCTGACATGGACTTTCTCCCCCACTAGCGACGACGCGGTAGCTGGTGGACGATGACCAGCGGTGGAGCGGGCGGGTGGGCGACGACCTGGTTGGAAGGATTTCCTGCTGCCACCACGATGGCAATGGACTCATTGGGATTCGGCTGTGCGTTGCTATTCCTATGTATGATGCTTACGCCGGAAATATCGGTTCTTGAGAACGCCATGGGCATCGGCTCTACTACTGAGAGCTTGGTCTCTGCAACCACAATGGCCATGGAGTTGTCCACTTTGCCCTCGGGGGAGACAGCATGCTTTCGATCCAGCCCAGCTTGCCGGTCACAGCCTAGTTCCCGTCGAGAGTCATCGGCAGCTTCTTCTCTTGCCCCTGATGGTGCCCATGCGGATCATGGACCCTCATGTGGCCGTATACAACCTTTTGGCTGCCGAATTCCCTCCAGCTGATGGGGCGCGGGAACGACGCCCGCGCGAGGAGGGCATCACCGGCGCCAGTGCTGCCGTCACTGATGGTCCCATCCGACCCGGACGAGGACGTGGGCGATGGCAGGCCATCCCGGCCTCCCACGATGATCTCCTCCAGGCGGCAACGCTTGATGATCTCCGGGCGGCCCGTGTCGTCGTCGTCGCAGGGCTGGAATACGTAGCGACTGTCGTCCTCGGTGTCAGACCCCAAGTTGTACCCGGCCACGATCTCATCCTCCTCAATCCCGTGCCGGGACTGGTCGGCGAAGTATGCTATGGGGACTGGGTCAGAGCCAACCTACTGCAAGCACTCCCAAAGATCGGTTGTGGTGGTGTGTGTTGCAAGAGAGAGACAATAACATAAACTAGGGTTTTCTCCCGCTCAACTCGAGACGCGCAAAATCGTGGAGTGTTAATTTCATGAAAACATGGAATCCTTCGGTTGTCATCCCGTCATATACCAAGTACATGAGATTGGCATACTTTCTGTAGCAAAATCTCTGCTCTGCTGTCCCTATAGTTCTGAACATTCAACCTGATGATAGAAGATTGGTGTTCAGAGCATCATAGTAAAGTCTCTTGAGGTGACCCTGAATTTGTCCTTGAATGCCCTTCAAGAGCATTACCATTGTTGATTTTTTTTTTTATTTTGTAATCTTTGGTACATACTTTACCAAAGCTTTTGTTTTGTAATACTCTAGTGTCAGGAAAAGGCTTCGTTTTACTCTTAGTGGTTTAGTGGTGTTCTGTTTGCTTAGCTTCTAATTAGTTTTGCTATTTTGCAGGACTGCATCAACCGAATTATTACACTTGAAGGCATGGGTATGTGACTCTTCTATGACTTGAAACTATTTGTCTTGTGCTGGTACATCCACCTCATAGCCTTATGCTGTCTGGATATTTTCGCAAGTCTTTTGAAGCTTTGACTTGCCACATACTAAACCCTGCAATGTCATTTAGACTGATGTGCTTGTTTTTGGTTCCTCAGATAGATTATCGGGTGTCATGGATGATCGTGGGAAGTTCATATACATATCTGCAGAGGAGATGAAGGCTGTTGCAGAATACATCAGGAAGCAAGGGAGAGTCAGCATATCGCATCTGGCCAACAACTCGAATCAATTTATCGATTTGGAGCCAAAGCCCCAGTACGAGGAGAACCATCAAGATGGAAGCGCTGCAGCAGGCACAGAGCTGTGAGAACTCAACACGAGCTAGTTGCTCCCATCAGCATATGGTGTATAGCATACCTTTACTTTCTGCGCAAGATCAGGTATATTTTTAGCGATGTTGAAGCTGTGCTAATTAACCTCAGTTGGGGCTCGGGATCTGGGACCTGGGGGGCTGTGCTTGACAAATTACTGTTAGTAACAGAGATTCAGAGCTGACCACTCGCATGGTAGATATGACGAAAGGTTTGAACTTTGAAGAGTGGACTATGGCTCTGCTTTTGCCCGTCTTGTACTAGCAATTTCCATTGATTGCGCTGTTTAGGTCCAATGCTGTGGTCCTAATTACTGACATAGTTTGTTTGCATCCAATGAGTTTCAACTGGAGGTAGGGTAGCCATCATCTGATGTTGTGAGGTGATTCAAACTTGCTTACATATATGTGTGCAAGAACAAACACCCTGTTCCTTGTGCTGTTTTCTTTTTTCAACCAAAAGAGCTAAAGCTCGGAACGATTCTCGGATCGTTTATTCTTTTTTCACTCTGTAGTCAAATCAGTTTTAATTCCGTTCCACCTGATTCACAGAATCATATCTGAAATGTTTCTACCAAGATTCAAAAATCGTTTTCGTTTCTACTAGAATCTGGAACTACAAGGTCTTAGAAACGAGGACTACACAGAAACTAAAGGTTACAATGAAGTCCTTGCGGTGCCCCCCCTAATTAAATGGTAACTCCTCGCCATGAATGCCCCCCTGGCCGCGGCTCTGCCTCCTTGCGTGCATTTGTGGGCGGCGGAAGAACTCGAAACATGGCCTTGGGATCATGCATGTCCATCGACCATACTTAGTTACTTGTGCGCAAGCTAGTCAGCATACGCAGGCCGTGCATGCTGGGCTTGAATGGATAGATTAAAGGATTTGCAGTCACGAATTGAAGCACGCTGGCTAGCTCTAGTACTGGCAGAGGCAGGTACGTACTGGCCGGGACGCCGGGTGGATATATAGCTTAGCTAGCATGGGGTTTGCATTGCACACGTACGTACGTACGTAGTGCATATGTAGCTAGTATGCAGATACATAGAGAGTATGTCAGTATGTATGTATGGACGCATAATGATTGATTGAGATGCAACCCAAAACAACAAGAGGTAGACATGCAATGCACGATGCAAGTACGTACCGCGCGCGCGCATGGATCGCATTCAAGAATCATTCGTGCCTGCCTTTGCTAGAGCATGACGCTGCCTGCTCCTATACCTAGAAGCACAGTCCATCCGTCCTCTCCTCTCTCTGCACGTCCTTCTCCCTCGATCCGTAGCTAGCTTAGTTTGTCTCCTGCATGCATTGCATTTGCAGGTGATATTGTCGACCAGTTTCTTTATTAATTAATTGTACTCGCGATAGATCGATGTGTGTGTGTGTGTGTGTTTCATTGTGCATGAAAGCTTATTACTGACGCATGCATGGTTGATGATGGCGGCGTACGTGTCTCAATCGATCGTCGTCTTTGCATGCATGCGCGCGCATGCTACGTACCCCACCAGCATGCATGTATATATGTGTCCAGACATCAGCCACAGCTAGCTAGCTTAGAAACCATAACGAACGTACAACACAGCTGCCCTATCTCTTGACCCATGCCGTGCCAGCCTAGCTAGCTAGATTGGTCGATCAAGCACCGGCCGGCCGGACATTTGTCTCTTCTCATTTTTTTTCTTCTGTCCACGTCTATATATTTGTCTATGTATGTACGTATCTGCAGTCATCTTAGGGCAACACAGACTATAGGGTTTTAACCCAAGTCGAAAAACCGAACCGAACCAAAATAAACGAAAAAATCAGTTTTTTTCGGTTTTCGGTTCAGTTTTAATTTTAGTACCGCTTGGTTTTCGGTTCGGTTTTATAGTTTCGGAAACCGAATTAACTGGGGAGCCGAATAGACCAAGCGCTTCCAGTTTAGAAATCCAATTGGCAATCGCACTCGCACACACATAACCCTATCGGTTCCATTCCCCAATTCAATTCCCCACACTCGGTCATTGTCGTTCCAACCCTACTGTCCGTCCCCAAGGTCGCGAGCACGTGGCGGCAGGGTCGCGAACTAGCGGTGACGGCGATTGCGAGGCCAAGCACGACGACAACGTTGCGCAGCACGTAGCTCATGGACCGCCATGGGATAGCCTCACGGATCTCTACCAGCCTGAATGGCGGTGGCGCCCCAGGGTCAAACTCCACCTGTACTGCGGCGCCGTTGGCCGCCACAAAACTCCCGGCCACCTCCTCCTTTCCTCGGGAAGAGCTCCTCTTGTCCAGTTGTCCTCCTCGACGACGGATGCGAGGCGGGTGGGCGCGGAGACGTGGAGGGCCCAGTTACCGTGGATGGAGCAGGGCCGGCGGCGATGTGCGGAGGCAACAATAGCGCAATGAAGTCGCCGCGGCTGCGCAGGCGGAGCGGTGTGAGGCCGCAACACTCGGAGAGGACGAGTCGGGCCATTGGGTGATGGTGCCGCTGGTAGTGTGTATGCGTGCGCGTTGGTGAGCCGGAGTTGGAGAAGGTGCGTGTAGATCCTGACGAGAGAGGGGAACACCTGGGAGTCTTCTGCCGGCCAGTGGACGAGTGGAGGGAACAGATGACACGGTGTGGTGGACCCAGAGGACCGGATAGGTCAATCTGAAATTCGGTTTACCAAAAACCGAAAAAACCGAACCGAATTTGTTCGGTTAATTCGGTTCAGTTTTTTAATGGGTTCGATTCGATTCAGTTTATAATTCTCAAAAATTGAGTTTTTCTTAAACTGAAAAATCGAACCGATAAAACCGAATCAAGCGAATGCCCACCCTAACGCAGACGATGCTAAAGACAGACCCTGCAAAAAAAAGAGTAAAAGTAACGTCAGGCAAAACAACCGTACGTCATGCAGTACTATAGGCAACCAAGCATGTAAATGTAATCTTCAATTTTTGCACATAATTTCCATCACAGCTGGGCACAGTCGACAATCAAACCCCGACTATACTCCTATGTCATTAATTTATCTCTCAACTCATATCCCCCAAATTAATCTCAGTGGACAATCAAACCCCGACTATACTCGATCGCTCCATGGTTGCACCTCCCTCTCTCTCTCTCTTCGCCACACCGGCCTCCCTCTCCGCCTCCACCAGCTAGCTCTTCGCCACACCGGCCTCCCTCTCCGCCTCCACCAGCTAGCCACCGACCACGATGGCCGGCTATCTCCAACGACGAGCGTCGACGTCGTCAACATCAGCATGCCCGCGCGGCTTGGCAGACGGTTAGATCTGGCTCAACGCCGCTTTCTTCGCCGGCCGGCCGCAGTGGTCCCTGCCACGTTCCAGTCGTCGTCCGGCAAATGGCCGTTGAACCGGTTGCTGGAGGTTTCCCAAACACCCAGGCCGACAAACCACGTGGAGATCTGGTAAACGAGCTCCATACAACAGCACGCACGTACCAATGCATGCGTCTAGCTAGCTGTTCCTTCGTGCCCAACTTGGTTAATTCGTCTCCTCTCTCTCTCTCTCTCTCTCTCTCTCTCTCTCTCTCTCTCTCTCTCCTCTGATTACAAGGTAGATGCATAGTCGATCGTCACTTCCATTATATCGATCGATGGATGATATCATTTGGTGCAGGAGTCACTTACCTACAAGCTAGCAGATAATGCAGTGTTGATTTGGTGGTGGTCCACGACTGACTGACTCCACTTGCGATTGGGAAAACAACAATCCATGGATATCCATGGATGCATCTGTACATGTGTCTGTCCACCGTTCATGCATGAGATCAGCATGCAGCTCTGCATATATGCAGGCAGCAGGCAGGCGATCCATGCATCTACTAGCTAGTAATTATTAAGGTCGATTCAGAGTACCTAGCTTGCTAGCTATATATATATATATGCATGACCGTACGTACCAACTGAGATCGCAGGCTCGCAGCTATCGATTGATGTATCTATCTATCTATCTATGTATCTATCTATCTATCTAGTGAGTGACCACATCGATCGATCAGCAGGCCAGCATGCAGAGGTAGCCAGGCTACTAGCAAGCCTACCAGCAGCTCGATCGACAGATAAAATGCATGCCCCGTGTCAATTGATCTTAATTTTGCCCTTTTTTGCATTTCAAATCAGTTTTTCATTCGTTTTCTTCATAAATGAAGAAGACTGTCGGATCTAGCAACCTCCCATCAACGGCGAAGACCACCGGAACTGGGCTGAGCGTCGGCGCCGGACCCGTCCGCTGGAGTGGAGGATGAAGAAATCTCGCTGCGTCGATCCTCCAGCTTGTCCACGCCGGCGAGCAATCTGCCGGAGTGCCCAATGACAACCGAATGCAGATGAACAGTGGCTTGGGATCTGGCCCCGGTGGTGCGATGAGAGGTGGAAGATGACACGTGCGGGCCCAGAGTGTCGGTGGCGGAAGAAAGAAGAAAGGGAAGGCGGCTTAGGCTGGCTGGGCGAGAGGGTTGGAATTGGGCTAACGTAGTGCTGGGCTGGGCCAACAAAAATTGATTCGGCCCATGAACATAATTCAAATTTTAAATTATTTTCTGATTTTAATTTTACTATAGAAATCAGGTTTCAATTTTCAAAATTATCAAACCAACTCCAAAAATTATGAAAGTTTTTTTAGGACGTACTTTCTATTATTTAAACTTAAATAAATTATTACCAGGTCTTGTTCAGGTTTTTAATTATTAATTACAGAGAATCATTGTTAGTTGCTAGAAATTAAGAAAAGCCTTTTCTTTAATGCATAAATTTTTGAAAACGCATGAAAATAGCAGAAATGATTTTTTTTTTTAGATTTTGAAATTATGGGACGTTACAGGCTTGCTACTGACGGCTTCTGTTCCCTCTTCGATCTCCTCTTTCTCTCGCTTGCATGCGCACCCTCCATATATCTCCGGCGCCTCCGCCTCTCCATCTCCGGCGCCTCCGCCTCCGCCTCCGCCTCCATGCGTCGGTGCCGAGCTTGGGCCAGTAGGCGGCAGCGTGCTTGTTGCCACGGGCAGCAGTGGAGATCGAGGAGCGAGCTCTGCAGGAGGCGATCGATCATCATGGCTATTGGCTAAGGTGGAGTGGAGGTGGCCTGGCGCCGGGCGGCATGGCACGACGGCAAGCCAGTCGGTCGATCGGATTTGTAGAAGAAAGAGGGAGCTCGATCGATCGATCGATCGGGGTATTAATTTTCTTCTTTCCGTGTGGGGTTATCTAGCTCAGATAATAATTAAAAATGAAAAGAAGAATGAAAGAAAGAGCAATTGATCAATTGTCCTGTCAACTCAACTCTGGGGCATTTTATTTGTGTCAATGTAAGGAGCTGGGTATTTAGTCAATGGCCTATCAACTTTGGGACATACGATGAATTTTCTCTTCATTAATTAGCTTTTATATATGCCTATGCATACGATAAGCTTTCAATTTGCGTGTGCTGGAGTCAGTCTACAAACTTAATCTAGTTGGATGGATGCATGGTACAAATCAGCATATTATATATATAGCTAGGTTGGTGCAAAAGTAATTAGTACGTACACTGCATGATGCACGAATTAGTCCATCCAGGTGGGGCCGTTTCGAAGATCAATCAGTGAAATACTATACTGCATGCTTATCTTGTGATTGCCACTTTAATTTTTTGCTGTGTGGGCCTTGGCCCCAAGATACTTTGTAATTTACAATATTCGCAGTGTTACTGAATACTGACTAGCTACTGATCTACTGATTAATTTTCTCTAAAATCAACGGCGGGCCGGATATGTGTTTGATGCTTTCAAAGCAGTGCGACATGTCAAATACTCTATTAAACATTAGCCGAGAGTTTCCCGCAAGGAGGGCCTATCCACGTCGCCCGACCGTGCAGGCAAGCCCTCGGGGAGTTTCTTTTTTACGCGCAGGTCCGCACGCGCCTCGCTGCCGCCGCTTCTTTCGCCGACGCTGCAAGCGAAAGTGCTCGCAAGGCTTCCGACGCTATCCATTTCTTTTGTGTTCGATCGCTTCCGCTCGCTTCCATCGCTTCCGCTTTCCACTCATCTCCGCTCTCCGCTCCTGGCCCCTTCGATTCTTCTCGCTGTCAGGAATTTGTCCTACTGAGCCTCGACCGCAAGAGCCCTTCGAGGGTGCGCTTCTTCGCTTCGTGGCTTACCTTCCGTCTCAGACACCGCCTCGGCGCCAATCTCGCCTCCGGCACGCGCTTAGCTGGCCCCGGCGAGCCTCGCACGCCCACATCCCTCGTATGTACAGCCTGAGGCCCCTGCTGAGCGATGGCCATGGACTGCCGCTTCCCGCCTCTCGGTGGAGCAAGTCATGGGACCATCACTCCTTGCCTTCGCTCGCCATGTCACTACGCCAGAGACGCCGCCCGCCACCCTCGACTTCTAACGCCGCTCCGCTAGCTCACCAACAAGGTTCCTACATCTTGACCCTATCGTGCTGGTGTTTGGTTCCTACATCGCTTGCTTCTGGTTCCTTTTGTTCCTTCGCCTTCTTTCCTCCCCGAGCTCTTGAGCTCACCATCCCCATTCCATGCTTCTTTCATCGTGCACCCTCATCTCCGTTCTCCATGGCGCCAGCCTCTTCACTTCATGTGCTCGCTGACGCCGAGGTCGACGACGCTATCTTCTCCAGCTTCAAGAACTCTATAGCCATCGCCGCCAAGACCATGTCCGTGCTCTCTCTCTCGTGTTTCTTGGTCTCTTTTAGTTTCTTTGGGACTAATCACAAAGATGCAAACTTTGACTTGATGTTAGGTCGCCAGGGATCTTGGAGAAGTACCAGCCCAACTCCGAGGAGATATTGTGGGATGAGAAGCACAAGGTGCGTGATTGTCCCATCCAAAGGTATCAGCTTGTTTTGTACCAATCGAATAGAAATGTCTCCAAAATTGAATCTTGAAATGTTTCAGCCTCACCAGTGTTGTTCCGATTGACGTCAGTCGTGGGTGCTTACGCTTGTCGCGCATAAGGGCGGATGCTATCTATCAACTCCTACCACAAGAGAGATGGAGTAGCCGGTCTCTTCTAGCCTCCTCCCCATTCTCTCTTACCTGCCTACAGCCCCGTATGTGAAATTCCTGTCCCATCCCGCTGCCTCCTCACAACGCACCCGCACAACGAGCCGCTTCTTCTTTGCATTTTTCCGCCGTTTCTCTCTCGCCTTCAAGAAAAAGAGAATTTATCCGCTTTTGATCGGGCTTGGAGTAATTTCACAAATGTTGGGATTTTCTCCGTTGATTTTGCAACCGGTGGTGGTTCGATGTTTCATAGTGATAGGAAGAGAAGGATAGGCCTGATGGTGACCATGGAGGATTCTCCAAAGATAGCCACTTCAAGGTAAGGCTAAAGCTCATCCAATTGCGCTTTCATCTTCTTCCTTGTCTGCATATTTGTTAATTGTTGTGAGGATATGCCAAATGGATTCAACGTTTTTACTCTTTCGGGCCAGCAGGACAAAAGAAATATAAAGAAAAAACTCACAAGGCTACAAGGAAGTACCCGCCGCATCATAGATACCTATATTGTCCCCTGTTCGACCAATTTTTCTCCTACGATGATGATTGTCACTTCCTCCCAATTCTACAAATAAGGATATGGAGGAATTATGATCAAATTGATGGCAATTAACACTTTATACGTTGAGGCGGTGTAGCTCACTCATGAATGTACTTTATGTTATTTCCTGAATTTAGATCATTTCTCGTTGATCCTTACAAAAGTATAGATGGTTTTCAAAGAACGAGATTTACAGCTTGGTATGCTAAAACCTTAATTTCGATTATTTATGTGCTTCATCACTTTGTTCATCAGATAGGCACTGCAGGCACTACAACAATTGGCGCCTGTGTAACGCCTACAAGTGGAGTTCTTCATAGATTGAGATCATCGGCTCAGTAGAATACCTTTGGATTGCAAAGTTGTGCTTCCAAGTATCTCGGTTAATTCTTCATAAAAATATCTTCCCGCAAAATACCAAAAAGTGATAATATTTTATGGTTTTTTCCCACAAGAAACACAAAGAGTATATGGTATTTATGTATACTTATGTATACTTATGCGACTTTGTAGATGCTGTAGTAAAGAGCTGAATTGAGCGTGACTTGGATGCACCCATACATATCGAGCTCGATATGAACAACATATAAAAAACTCATCCTATTTTCATCATTACTTTTCTGTGCTAAGTACATCTAACCCTTACTATGTCCGCTTTACTAAGTTTTCCTATTTATAATTGTTGTGTTCATTAGCCCTATGCCGCTGCCATCATTACAATTATCAAATAATTCTTCATAAAAATATCTTTCTGCACAATACCAAAAAAGTGATAGTATTTTATGGTTTTTTCCACAGTAAACACAGTAGCATATGGTATTTATGTATACTTATGCGACTTTGCAGATGCGTAGTAAAGAGCCGAATTGAGCGTGACTTGGATCGAAATATATGCTAAGTACTCAACCCTTACTATGTCCGCTTTACTAAGTTTTCGTGATTTATAATTGTTGTGTTCATTAGCGCTATGCCAATTGCCATCGTTACAGCTTATCAAAAGTATGCATTTAGTAGCATTCTATTCTGACTTGGTTAATGTTAAGTAGTCTCAAGATTTTACTTGAAGGCTACCATCGTTTTGCATGAAAAATATGTAGCGGACCACAATGGATCTTGGTGTTGATCATATTGCCCACTCTAAAAGCAGCTTGACTCATATACGTAATGCATGGTTGAAGTGGAACTTGATTTGGAATCAACATGCATCGCCTTTTAGTGCTTCACTGATGCAACTCACCTATATATAAGGGCATACCAAATACGTAAAATTGCTTGACTTATTAGATTCAAAGGCGTTGGTTTTGTATCGACAACATACATATCCTTGTTAGTTTCTCCGTAATTCTGGCCTCGGTATTTGAGAATCAAGCTCGTGATGAGTATTTGTACTGATGTATTGTAGTACAGACTTCATGCTTAGTGACTCATTATATAACAAAAATCAGTTCGTTATATCGTAATGCATCTTTCTATCCGTCACGTCCCAATAAAGACTTTGATTCGATGATTTGCCGATGAGTCTACAAGTGGTTGCATTCGCTTCTTTGGGACTTTTCTATTTTGTTGAAGTTGAATTTACTAAAATAGTTATATAAACATTCCTTGAAGCTTTCCTGCCTCGCGGGCTACGCCGCCCAAATTCCCGATCGTCTGATCACAAGGCGAGCAGTGTACCGAGATAACTCCACGTCATCCGCCAACATACTATAAACGGAGTCAGCGCTCTCTTTACTGGCCAAGCGGCCGCTGGCCTCAGCCGGGTAGCGCCGCCATGCGTGGCCTTAGGTGCGGTTCGATCCCGCAGCGCTGGCCGATTTTTCTCTGGTGGCGACGCGGTGGCTAGCCTGGCACGCTGCAGGCGAAGACGTGGCGCTGGCTTGCCATTAAGGGCCCTTGGATTTCCAAATTACAGGTAAGTCCTTGTTTTTTAAGTGGAAAACTTTCTTACCACAAAAGCCTCAAAATGCCAAAAACTTGAAAAATCAAAATTACATGGAGGTCCAAAAGCCTCCGAAAAATGCAAAAACTCGAAAAATCCGAAAAAATACATGTAGGTCCAAAAGCCCTCCGAAAATGCAAAAACCGGAAAAAACAAGTGTTCTTTTTTTCCTAAAATGCCAAAAACTTGAAAAAAAGAAGAATTACATGGAGGTCCAAAAGCCCTCCAAAAATGCAAAAACCGAAAAACAAGTGTTCTTTTCCTGAAAAATCTTAGTGCGAGAACCCTCCAAGAAGAAGTAAAAACTCAAAAATCCAAAAATGTTTTGGTCTATTTTCCCGCCTGATCCATTTCTCCTTTAGAAAACGTTTTTACTAAGCTTCGGTCATGGTCGTCCAAAAATTGGGGAAAAAATTAAGCAAATTCAAAAACATGCCAAGGTTCCATTTTTTCGCTCCAATCCCGAAAAACAAAAACTCAAAAATCCAAAAAGGTTTGGAATTGCATGTGAGCCTATTTTTCCCAAAAAACTCTTTCTTAGCACAAAAAATTTCGAATAAAAGCAAAAAAGACTCGAAAAATCCGAAAAAAATGGCTAGATCTATTTTCCCGCTTTGATCCATTTTCCCTTTAAAAAAACGTTTTCCAAATAGTTTCGGGTCATTGCCGTCCGAAAACTTACAAAAAAAACTCAAAAAATCCAAAAAACATACGTGTTGGTCTATTTTTTTATTCCGATCCGTTTCCCCCCGAAGATACTGTTCTTACTAAAAAAGTATGCTCCAAAAGGCTCTCCCAAAATTTAATGAATAGGTTTCGATCCATTTTCCCTAAAAAAAACTCAAAAAAAACCTCCAAAAAACTCCAAAATTATAACCGATCACGTGCGCGGCGTGCGCCGCGCTAACCTTTCTAGTATATATGATAGGCTCTAATTCTACTTACAAGTTGAGGGTGCTCATATATATGCTCAGTGCAATTGCATTTTTTTTTTCTGCAAGAGAAGGGCGGAAATTAATTAGCTAGACAGTATTTAGAGCTAATTAGCCACCATTTATTACAAAGTGGTTCGAGAGAGAAAAAAAAAAGGTGGAACAACCCTCAACTTAGAGTGTGCGTTTGGTGCTTGGTGTATTCGGGTTTTCCCCAAATTTCAAAATAAGAAAAAGAAACAGGTTTAAGGGCAAAGGGTGGGTAGGATGGTTTCATCTATCTTTTTTCATCCATCTTGCTGTTTGGTTGAATGGATAGATGAGGACAGCCAATTCTTAGGAATATTCCTTGTAGATGTTAGATAACACCATCCCATCCACCATCCAACCCTCATCCCATCCAACTCTTATCCCTACAACCGAATAAAAATTATGAAAATTATCAGTTTCAGTGCTGGTTTCATGAGTTTCAGTGTTTAGTTTCATCAGTTTTTAGTGCTAAGTTTCATGAATTTCAATATAAAAAATCACAAGTTTCTCAAGTTTCAGAGGTATATCGTTCCTAAAGTATACCGTAGGTTAGTTTTTCTGTAATTAAATGTGCTTTCTTGCGAGAGTACGCTAGCCTTTTTTAAGTTCTTCTATGCATCCAGGCGTGCGTGCGTGTCGTGCCTAACGTACGTGTGGTACGGTAATCTAGCTAGCTAGCTAGCTATATGGCGAGGGTAGGCTCGAGCAGCGCGCGCACGAGGGAACCATCGGCGCCGGCGGGCACACCAGCCGTTCGTGCAACTTTGGGTCACATGTACTCCCCTCTAGTCACCAACACACGTGGCTTTAGGACCAATTTTTTTTTCTTTTAAACATTTACATTGGATACATAAAAATCGTATGCTTAGATTGTTTCGAAAAGTACTTTTGTAATGTTATAATTTTATCGAGTTCTATAAAAAAAATATTACAATACAAATTAGTGGACAAAATTGCATTTTAGATACCGTGTCGATCTCGAAAACAATATGTTTCCTTCTCCAACATCCTCCTTCCTTGGCTCCGGCTCCCCATCGATAGCCCCCTTTGGCCGCTCCCTGCTATGAACAACCACTCAAATGGAATCATCTCCACCTCCTGATGCTCACGCTCGCCTCACACGTAGACGACCCTTCTTCAACCTCTCCGGCCGGCCACCATTCTCGCCACCGCCTGATCACGGTGACAGCCCAATTTCGGTCACCACCGGCTAGCGTGAAGCCCACTACCTGGTGCGCCTTGACGAGCTCTTGCTCCCCATGTGCTCGTTCGGGCCAGACCTTCAACGGAGTACTGTCACCACCGTTGAGCCCTAGCTGCCTCTCTATTTTTGGTCACTGCCCGTGGGCCCTCCTTGTCAACCAGCACAAGTCGCAGAAGCTGTTTTAAATACTGAAGTACGCTTTCACTAGTAGATTTCAGCTGTTGTGCCATGTGTTAGCCAAAGAATGAAATTGTGCCATGTGTTGGTTGGGAAATGATTCGTTATGTTGATGAGCTGATAAGATTATGCTATAATTCATTCCTGTTATTTTACGTACTTGTTAAATTGTTTCACAAATTATGCTTTCAATTTATTACTCATAATTTACAATTCAATTCAACTTTATGCAAAACAACAACAGCAGCCATTCTATTGTTACAACTTGCATATATTCTAGGTTTGTAAATACTTCAAGTCTTGCTGAGTACGCAATGTACTCAACCTTACTATCGTGGTTATTTTTAGGTAATGAGACATAATACCCCGATAATACACGTCTTGACGCAGGTTATATGATAACGGCAATCAGTTATCTAGGATTTACCTTGTCAGTTGCCTGAGGGTTGGATGGGCATACTACAAGATTTTTTATTTCTTTCTGCTGTGATATTACTTTGAACTGTAAAATTTCATTGTATGAATAGCTTCTGTAATAATATCAATATTGCGTACGGTTGTGATCCCACTTTATGTATGTGTGTGCTAACTACTGATCACGGGACTAGCACACTAAGTATATTTAGAACTTTTTTTATGGTATACTGTATCATAAAAAGTAGGGTCTCACATCACTATCTATCCTTTATTCATGCTTTAGTATTTATGTAACTTTCAAAAAAGAAATGCATGCATATAAGCATATCTAAAAATACTTTCATGGCATTGCACTTAATTTTTTTTAAAAAAATATGATGATAAAATTTAGTGGTTAAAGTGGTATCTTGTTGACCTTATATAAAAAGTCAAAAACGAATTTTTTTAATGGAGGGAGCAATTTTAATTATTTTATGTATAACTATATTAAAGTAGAAATTAGTAGGGGTTAAAGTAAGTTACATCTCGAGGACTATACTGATTTCAAATTGACATATTTTTGTGATGAGTGGAGTACGGCGACCACGAAAAAGATGAGAGTTATACACACGCACGCATGGAAGCTAGACTTGTAATCTAGCTATATATTGTAGTTGAGTGTGCGAAATCATTTGCAACGCCTGTAATCCATATAGTTCCTAGATATATATAATAGATCCGTCGATGGCTAGCTAGCTAGAGCGGCAGGCCGGCTGGGGTTACAGGTTTTCCGGCGAAAAGATAATTAGGGCTTTGCTTTGCTGAATTATATACATATATGCGTTTGCTTTCCTACCACCCATGCGTGTATACGTGCATCTCCATGGGCAGGCATGCGTACGTGGTGTGTCTCTAGTGTAGTACGTACACTGTGCGTCTGTCGGTCTGTGCGTGTCAGCGTGTGCTGTTGCATCTTGCTGCTTGTGCCCGGAGGTAGGTGGGTGCATGCAGCTGCGGCTAGCTAGCTAGTACTGCACTTCACTGTAAGTTGTAACCCTCGTCTCCTCTCCTGCACGTCCGGCCCCAACATGCTCTCTCTCTCTCTCTCTCTCTCTCTCTCTCTCTCTCTCTCTCTCTCTCTCTCTCTCTCTCTCCACCATTATATAAGACACACACACACAGGCACCGATCGACCGCTCTCCATCCATCGATCTAACGCGCTTATATACCTGCCCTTCTTCTAGCTTGTACATCAATGGAGGAGTCCATCAGCTCATCTAGGACTAGTACTGCATTGTGCGGCAACATCGACGGCTACTACGGGTACGGGATTACTACCGCCGCGGCTTCCGAGGACAGCGGCTGGACGGCCTACTTTGACGACTTCTTAAAGGCCTCTCCCTCTAGGGAGGAGACGTCGCCGGCGCCGGCGAGGGAGGAGCTGCACCATGGCGTCCGTGCCACCGCTTCCACGCTTTCGTCCAGTGCCAACAACAACAAGCTGGTCAAGGTTAAGGGCGCTGGTCAGGAGAAGAAGAAGAAGAAGAAGACGGCTCATCATCTGGAACTAGAAGACCCTCTCCAAGACACCGCCTCCTCCCCTGCAAATGCAACTCAACTGCACGTTCAGGTTAATTATCGTCGTCATCTCCTAGCCTAAGCATGCTGCTGCCACGTACGTTACATTAGTATTACACATTCCAGAGGTGCTTCATTCTATGCATGCGTCTCCCATTGATACAATTAGCTAGCAGTTAGCTGCAGATGAGTGTTGGTTAATTGGCTTAATCGATCTTCGATATTTGATTGGCTATGAAATTAAACGAGCAGGATGTCTGGGGCGTTACTAGCTGCGGTGAGCAAGTTAGGCCAGCAGTGCAGCAGCAATGGAGTGCAGCAGGAGACGTCAATGGGATTGGGATGGGCCAGGTGCAGCAAGCAGCAGGGAGCCATGGCAGCTACTACTAATGAATGCTGCATGTACAGACTCATCTTAAACTACTGGACTGGAGTAGTGTGTTTGTGGACCAGCTAGCTAGCTCGCAGCAGCATCTCCTGTGAACTACTCCAAGCAGACTGTTGAGCATTTGTAATTCTGCCTCGGTACGTGCACGCTTGTCTGCTCAACTAATCTGATGCCAGCTTGCGCGCCCAAATCCTGTCGTCACTGTAAAACATTAAGACTTTTAATTGGGCTCTACCTAGTGCAAATTAATTGTCAAATTTCATCTGTACGTACCACAGTTAATTCTCTCTGGCCATGCATGGCATGGTTATTAATTCCGACCTGATCGATCGATCGAGCTAGCTCCTGAAGGTTAATTGCCTAACCATTGGCTTGATCCCTGATCGATACTCCTATATGCTTTTATACTACTACTTTCGTCAAAATCCACTAGTAAATTAAGCGCCGTCCAAATACAAATTAATGAAGTCAAAATCCACTAGTAAATTAATTAATATTGCGTCAAGTCAATGGAAATGAAAAACCTCAATGGAATTAATATCAACGCATAGAATTAATGGAATTGACACACACCTGCGTCGACCTTGGCTGATCAGTTACTGGAGCACTCGACAAGACTGAATAGGCTTTTTGACCTGGCGAGCTCGCTTTGTCGGTCAGGCCAATTAAGTCCACGCATGCATGCATGCTTATTTGTCAGTTCACATGGTTTATACTATACTCCATGCGTGAGTTTTTGTTAAACAACTTGCTTGTCTTCCAGTGAAATTACATATACACGTTATCCAAGAACACTACAAATTAAACCACCCACGCTTTGTTTCGTTCATGGATAAACCATGCATGAACCTACATTTTTCATTTTTGCATCCAAGAGCTAGTAATGCCAAATTAAATCAACTCGATTCATTAGAGTACGTCGTCGTTAATCATACTTGGTAGCAATCATTACGTCCAGCTAGAGCTAGCTATGGATCGATCGACTACATCCTTATGGATCTGGTTAATGTGCAGTGCAGAAGAGACTGCAACATATAAGCGGTCGTATTCGAGTTGTTAAATCAAAAAGTGACGGTCAAGATCGATCAATCCAGAGTATTGTATCAAAAGTTACTACGAGAAACACTATAGCATATAGATTTGGAAGATTTAGACCCTTTGTTCGCTAGATCAAATAGTTCATACATGTAAAGATTGCTTATTCTTACTGGGAGTGTGTAGGCATCATCCGGATGTTTTTGTCCCAAAAAACATCTAAACTTTGGACTGTACGATCAAAACACACATCCGTAGGATCAACCCACCTCGAATTCAGGGGGGCGTGCATTGATCTGAAAGCAAATTCAATGACCAGGAATTTGAATGATGGTTACTAAAAAAACATCCGGACGAAACTTATCAAAACCCATTCTTATAAACGGATATGGGGCCGGCGGGAGTAATTTATTCTTGCTTATCCTCTCTCTCTCTGTGTGTGACTGGGGCACGTACAGTACATACGGCCCATCATCAGGGCTCGTCACTACGTACAGCGGCCCAGTTGGTGCGTACGGCCGAAGCAAGCATGCGAGCCCAGCCCACTTATACAGCTCAGCGTCTCCCTCCTCGTGCTTGCACATCACTGACAAGCAACTCGTGCAAACTGCATATATGTACCACCTTCCTTGTCACTTACCCTTTCTTCTTCCCGTACGTGATACATAGCAGTAGTAGTACATAAGCAACTCACTGCCACTTGCATGCAATCAATTCATCCAAAACTTAAATCAATAAAAGAAATAATATACTTTTATCACTCTCTCCCTCGTATCTTGACTCAACATCGACTCGAAATGGGCCACTATAGTTTTTTTTTTTTATTATTATACTGCGTTGATCGGGTCTTAAGTTCGAGATTGTTTGCGCTAAAAACTCGAAGCAGGGTTCTTAGCCTCAAACACAACAGACAAACGTCGGCTTGGGTTCAATCAGCTTTCGGATTCTTTCGGCCAGATTGCTGTTTCCGCCGCTGGATTCCGAAGACTTGGGAGCGCTGTCGGATCCCGGAGAATTTGGGGCTTCAGAGGACTCGCCTTGATTCGACGCGGATATCCTTTCACGAATCGGCTTCTTATTCTCCGGTCCTGATTGGCCGTGCACCGGCCAATTCCCTCCGGGGTGCTGCATTGGACAAGATCGCGCTGTTGGCAATGCCATTCTTCTTTCCCAACAGAACTGCCAAAAGGGACACTGCCGATGGGCTTCTTCCTCATTATTTGGCCGATATAAGTTATCTGGCCGATGAGGACGTTGTTTTTGCCGATAGCTTATCCTTTCGTATTTCTCCAAGAGTTGTGAGAAGGTTGGTTTAGGCCTGATTGTCGGTCTCCTAGTAGGGAACTTTTCGGCCTTGTACCATTGTCCAACTTTTAATTTTCCTTTCGGCTTGACAATTCTTGAGTTTCGACCGTTTCGATCGGCTTCTTCTATTTGTAATGAGCCGATTGTTATCTCGATTCCTTCCTGCCTTCCCCTTTGAGGACTGTTCGCTTTCTTATCATTATATATATCATGGCCTAATTAACAGCCAACGTACGTAAGCCTAGCTAGTCAATTTGGTTAATGTACATCACCTCAGCATGCACGATCACTTATCCTAGCTAGTGAGATCCACATCTCTCCATCACATTAGTCTTGACTCTTGACTCTTGAGCAGCAGCAGCAGCAGCAGCTGACGAAGAAGAAGAAGAAGCAGCTGGCAGCTGCTAGACCGGCGAGAGGGACGGGCGGCGCGAGAAGGAGGATGGACCGTCGTCGCTCGACTTCCTCCTGATGGCCCTCTTCACCTCCGCCTCCTTCATGTCCACGAACGTCATCAGCTCCCTGATGCTCTTCAGCCTCGCCGGCCGCCGCACGGTCCTCTCCGGGTGCTCCGGCGTCAGCGCACCCGAGCCCCCCTCGCCATGGTACTCGCAGTACTGGCACAGTATCCTCGTGAAGTAGATGAGCAGCGCGATGAAGCACGCCACGCCAGAGATGAGGAAGAGGCCCCAGAAGCTGCCCAGGTTCAGGCGGTCGGCGCCGACGTCGCTGCCCTGCGACGCGCACCGCCCCGGGTTCAGCCACTTGTCGTGGATCCGCTGCAGGTCGCCGTTCTCCGACAGCGTCAGGATCGCCGTCGACAGGTCCACCGCCAGAGGGGAGTCCCGCTGGAAAGCCTGCCACATGCCATGATGCCAATGCCACTCAGGAGATTCAGATTACTCAGAGAACAGTTAATTAATTAATGCAGGAGGAGTTGAGAGTTCAGAGCCAGCTTACGAATCCCCATCCGCCCTTGGTGAACTCCTGCCCGACCGTCTTGAACTGGCAGTTGGTGGAGAGGAAGAGCTCGACGTAGGGCAGCTCGTCGACGATGGCGGCCACCCCGCCGTTGCGCGGGCCGAGCTGGAGGCTGGTGGCGTACTCGTCGATGCTGAGCTCCCTGAGGCGGGACTGCGGCACGTTGAGCTCCTGCATCATGTAGCTCTTGGCGAAGGAGCCGACCTGGTAGCCGATGGGGTCGGAGCTGGAGATGAGGCTGTCCAGCCCCTGGATCCCCGTCGACAGCTGCTGCACCGTCAGGATCGACGTCAGGCTCGCCGTGTAGCTCGAGTTGATGATCAGCACCACGAACAGCCAGATGATCAGCACGAACCGGCCAAGGGTGCTCACAGTGTTCTCTCCTGCTCACGTACGGTACGACGTTCAGTTCATCAGCTCAGCTGCAGTTCAGACGGACATAGGTGTATATATATGTGACGATTCTGACGGATTACGTACTGTGCGCGAAGAACATCGTGGAGAAGCTGAACCAGAAGATGGTGACGATCTGCTTCCTGGGAGAGCCCCGGAAGTCCGGGTTGAAGCGGTGCTCGAGGATCCAGACGACGGCGCCGACGAAGAGGAAGAGGGCGCCTGTGACGGCCCACATCCCCGGGGTGAAGGGCTTGAGGAAGGCCCAGGCGTTGGAGCTCTTCTCCTTCACGGGGGACACGATGACCAGCCCCGACTCCACGTACGGCTGCGTGAAGTCCACGATCCGCGTCCGGTTCGTCACGATCGAGATGTCGCCAACCGCGGCATCAAACACATTGTTCGCGACCTTCTGCACGAGGTCGCTGTAGCTGGGGTTCTTCACGCCGTCGCCGAAGAAGACGAAGGAGACCGGCACCGGGTACGGGAGCAGCGCCACGGCTGCCTTGAACACGTCGATGCAGTACCCGCTGGCACCGTCCGAGCCGGCGTCCTTGTACACGAACTGCTTGTACGTCGTCCGGTACGGCACGCCGATCCTCAGCGGCCTCCCGTTGTTCGGGAACACCCACCCGCGCGGCGTCGCCGTCGTCTCCCCCGGCCATACCACGCTGTACAGCTGCTGCGGCTGGCTGCCGTTGGACGCGTCGCCCGACAGCGATCCTGCAGGCGCGGTGACTGACAGGCGCGAGTGGTTGGACCAGTACCCGACCCGCCGGACGCCCGTCCCGCCGACGTTAAGGATCTCGTAAGCCGGGTCGGCCAGGCTCCTGCCGGCGCCGAATCGCACGCGGCCGGTGACGCCGGTGAAGTTGGCGAGCATTACCTTCTGCAGCAACTGCCCCCCCTGGTCGAACACCTTGAGCGTGCCCAGGCGCAGAGTGCTCCCGTTCGCCTCGCGCAACCTCGGGTCGGGCGAGAAGGAGACGTTCCATCCGTCGTCGAGGAACTGGTCGATGGCGCGCGCCGCCAGCCACACGGAGTCGTAGGCGTAGAGCCCGTACGCGTTCATGCTCGCGTTCGCGTTCTGACTCTGCCTGGCGAACCTCGACACAAGCGACCTCTTGGCGTCGGATTCCGGCGTGTACGGGCGGAGCGTGAGAACCCCCTGTACGAGGCTTATCGTCTTGGGGTTGGCTGGGCGCGACGAGTCCAGCGCGGCGGCGAGCCAGTCGGAGGCGATCCAGACGTAGCCGCTGGCCATCATGCGGAGGGACTGCGCGATGGAGAAGACGGCGAGGCCGGAGTCTGGGCTGACGTGGACGACGTACACCCGGGACTCCATCATGCTGACCCGCACGAGCAGGTCGGCGATGGTGGCCCGGTCGGCGTTGGGGGGGAGGGGCGCCTTGTAGGAGATCTTGGAGCTCTTGGCCTGGAGCGCGTCGCCGAGGGCGTCGACGGCGCCACGGCCGTAGTCGTCGTCGACGTAGATGGCGCTGACTTCCCTCCATCCGTAGTAGGTGACGAGGTCGGCGACGGCGTTCATCTGGAAGTGGTCGTCGTGGACGGTGCGGAGGAAGTAGGGGTACTGGGTGGAGGCGAGCGTGGGGTCGGTGGCGGCGAAGGAGAGCAGCGGGACGTGCAGCTCGGTGACGACGTGGGAGACGACATGCGCGATCCCCGACGACTGCGGGCCGACGACGGCGACCACGTTCCGCTCAATCAGCTGCAGCGCTGCATGCGGCGAGCAAGTAAGGATCGATGTCACTTGAGTTGAGTGACCAAGCAAGTGAGTGTGAGGACGACGTGTCGAAATCAGTGCACGCGCGCGTGTGCAACTGAATACTGAACTAATAGTAGTACTCTACTCAGTAATCTGATAAACAGTTGTTTAATCCAAAATCATTTGTAGATTAGCACGAGAAGATGATTCAACGCGTCCAGTTTGGCAAGCTAATCACTTAATTAATTACCGAGCGGTGGGATTTTCTTAAGGCCGTAGGTAACCTACCTACGTACCTTGGATGGTGCCGACGAAGCCACTGCACCTGGTGTCCTGCGCGATCACCTTCAGCTGCGTCCCCTTGAGGACGCCGGCGTCGCGGTTGACGTCGGCCACGGCGAGCTCGATGGCCGCCTTGGCCGACCTCCCGATGACGGAGTCGAAGGTGAAGAGGGCGCCGATGGTCACGTTGGCCGGCCTCGCGGGGAGGGTGAGCGGCAGGACAGTGCACAGGCAGAGGAGACGGAGCAGAGGCGAAGGCGAGCTCCTCGTCTCCATCAGGAACCTGGCCTTATTTTGCTCAACAAAGGACGGCTATGGGCTATGGCTCCAAAGAAGAAGGATCGGAAGGGATTCCAGGCATGTCAAAAGAAGCGATCGAGCACCGATCGAGTCGCCGAAACAAATCGAGGGGCAAGAACTCCACTCCAGGCAAGAGTGAAAGAGAGAGAGAGAGAGAGAGAGAGAGAGAGAGAGAGAGAGAGAGAGAGAGAGACTAAAGAAGCTAGCAGCACCTGTAGCTGCAAGATGAGAAATCGATCTGATTCCAAAGCAGCTCAACTTTCATCAAAGCAAAAGATTCCGCGGCCCTCTGATGCAGATGTCGAGGTCTCGTATGGACGACAAAAATTACTCCTACGAGCAGTATACAACGTGGAAGCTGGCGATCGACCGAATCTATGCCTAACCTGTTGCATCAGGATCAGAATCTGATCCAAAGTGACACGCAGCATCACCCCTTGGCGACCGTAGCTTTGGACGACGCAAGCAAACAAGTCATCTTTCAGAGAGCACGTGACAAAACAACAACTACTACTTTGGCTCTCTGCTCTGCTCTGCTCTGCTCTGCTCTGCTCTGCTCTTAAGGTAGGTGTGAACAAATGCAACTCTGCTGCTTGGTTAGCGAACCAATGGCTGCCTGCTGTTTCTATGCATAAAGTAAAACAAAACTGTCAGTATCATCGTCTTGGGATCTTGTTAGGTTAGGTAGTCGTTGGTTGTCAATTGAAAAGCAACTCAGGAAGCAGTGTGAGTGCCAGAATAGTAGTAGTACGTAGCTTAGGAATGGCACAACAATCAATTAATCGTAACCATGGGAAAACGAACAAATCAAAGCAATGCCTAGTCACCACCCTAAGCGGTGCAGGACCATTGTCAACACAATACTCACTTTCGAATTCTCATCTGCAAGAAATGTTGCTTAATCACAATCTTATCTTGCAAGAAATGTTCCAGTTTCTAATTTAGAAATTGCACATCAAATGTAGTGCCTTTTGCAGATTCGCTCCTCTTCGGCTACTGTTGGCGACAGCAACGAGCCAATATCAGTGTACATCCAAAAGATTGCAAAAATAAACGCCACACATTTATGTATAAATACAAAGGAGTAACACGTAAAGATAATTGAAATGAGACAACAAACCTATCTTTATATTTCTTCGAGCCAACTTGCTAGCCAAACACATTTTTAAGATGACTCTTTTTAGCTGAAAAATCTGAATATGGAGCTGTACCAAACAGGGTCTATGAGTTGTACACGGAGTTTTCCACTATAATTACTAGTAGCTATCAAATGTTTAATTTTTTAGGGGGTAAATAAAAAAATAAAGGCCAAACAGTTCGGCATACGTTTGATCGAGAAAATACGAAGCACTCAATAATGAGCAAAACTGTTTTTTTATATAAAAAGTCAATGCTTCCTGCTTGGAAGAAGAAAGTGTGCCTTTCTTATTTTAAGGCAGCCCTTGCACGAAAACCGACCCTGTAATAATCATTGGTGAAGTCGGGATAAAAATAGAGCGTGAATTTGAACGACTAAGCTAAATTGATACTCTCTCTGATCATAAGTAGTTATCGTTTTGGATATAGTGATGGTCAAACTTTTAAAACTTTAACTATCGATATATTTTTAAATATTTAAATTGGATACATGAAAATTATATATGTAGACTAGTCCCGAGAAGTGCTTTCATAATATTATAATTTCAATGAGTTTTTATAAATATATCATAATAAAAATTAATTATCAAAGTTATGTTTTGTAGACCGTGTCGATGTTCAAAACAACAACTATTTATGACCATTCAAAACGACAACTATTTATGACCAGAAGGAGTACAAATATTTTTTTTAGATAATGGAAGAATATGACTTCCAGCCTCTGCATACTGAGATGCACACAGCCAGAGAAGGAGTACAAACATAGTCTTTTACTTTTGTACAATCTAAATTCACATCCCTACTACGTCTTCATGGCCTCATCTCTACTATACAGATATATAAATAGACGCATCCTTCCTCCCTGCACGCCGACCGATCGATTCGTTCATTAATGCTGCTGCTGCTGTCGTCCCTTGTTTAGTCCTGCTGCTGTCAACTCTGCTACATATAGTGTGCGTCTGTCTGATCTGTATGTCATCTCTGTGGGTACAAGTGCTCGAGACTTTCCTTTTCCCTGTTACTTTCCTTTTTGTTCGAAGGTCTCAAATAAAACTGGCTGGCTGTTATCATATTCATATACAAGGTTATAATAATTTCTTCTTGCTTCACACAACAGTGTGAGTGAGATCTTCTCAAAGCAACAGCTGAAGCAGTGCTTAACTTACCAATCAAGTGTTGCCATTGCGTCCACTGTTCCATTTCTCTAGAAGCACATAACATGTGACCTCACACAGCAAAGGGGAAGAATGAGGACCTCAACCTGACTGGGGGAAAGATGGGCTGAATATTACCCTTTATGTCATCTCTTCCTAATCTTTTTTTCAACATTAGAGATTTGAGTGCTTTGTTATCAGAAATAAGATACCAAGTTAGGTTATATTTAGCTCACATGATAGTTCCTCTTTACACCAGCTTCTCACAACATCAAATTTCAGTGGCTTATTTTCAGTATCAACTTTGAGCAGCTATGGCATATGTTGCATTTCCAGACAACTGAAATCTAGCTAGAAATAGTATAGTCATGCAGAACTCAGATTCAATACTTGTTAGAATACAGCTAAAATTTACTTATAATTCATATATTCTGACCTTCTTGGTTGATCAAGCTTTGAGAAGAACCTGACATTTGCACAAATTCGCTTCTCCACTAGATTAAATTAGGCAATTTAAAATTCAGTTACTACACATGGACTTTATTTTTCTTTGGACAGTGCAGAGTAGACTAGCTTTACTGTATTTCTCTAGTCCCTGGATTTAGAATGTAAAATTCACCAGCATTTCCTAGTGTGTTAGTAACTGAAATGGAATTCACCTAGAGGATAAAAGCATATTCAGACCTTCATGAGGTGGTTGACAGGAACAAACTTCAGAAAGGAAAGCTCAAAAGCTGTACAACTCTACATGAAATTTTTGTGCGAAACAAACAATTCAGAATGTAGAAACTATGAAAAGATCAATGCCTTTTTGATCTGGAAATAACCTCACCAACGTGATCCATGTTCATTACTTGCCTCTGCATGCTAGCGATTTGTGCCTTGAGAACTCTAATCTCCATCTCCATCCTAGTTTTCTCAGCAATGCGAGAATTTTGCACATCTTCTAAAATTTGAAGTGCGTACTGTTCTTGTCTCCATCGAGAAGACTCTTCTGGTGGACCTGTTACTACCAACTCTGGTGCACGATCTCTTCCACAAACCCTTGAGCTATCATGCAAGGCAACTTTGACATCCTTGATGACTGAAACTGGTTCCTGAGCTGCATGTCGAGAATAATGCCCAACATTGTTTATATGTACTCTGTTTGATGGTTCAGAACGAAATCTTCCCTGTGATTCTTTTATGTCTTTCAGATAGATAGACCTGCCACTATGTATTCTCCTAACCTCTTCAATGCTTGGCCTGCAAAATTTGCTGGGCTGGCAAGCTGTGTTTACTGGGTCAGAAGTATACTTACCATAGCTTTTTATCGATTCTTCAGCCCATTCCTTGTTATTCTCACCCTGGTCATCCGTACCTGAAGGAGCAATGATAGCATCCTCCGTGGAGGTCTGGTCTTGTTCAGATGCTTCATCATTCTCTCTACCAATGGACATCTCCATTTTATTCTCCAACTTTTCTTGTTTCACTTCTACCTGGTTCTCAAACTCAGGTGGAAGAGCCCCTTCGAGCTCCTTTCTTGCAGTTTGATTTGATTCAGACCCTTCGATATCTGATTTATTGTGGTCTTCCGAGGGCACACCCTTGAAAGAAATTTTGACCCCTGCTATATCAACTTGTCCTGTAGGAATAGTATCATGAGCTATTTTCATGGTCCCATCAGGTTTCACTCCACATTCAATTGCATCGGTATCGACCAAAATTCTCCTAATGTTCTCATCTGCCATTCCCTGGTCCAACTTCCCCTGCACTGCAGGTTCCTGTGAATGAGATTCATCAGATTCCATAACAGAAAAAATAGACCGAAACTCAAAACTACACTCACCTTCGCCATGCTTAAAGCCCACTGGTTCCGACTTCCCTCTATTGACTCAACCCCATCAACCCCTACAATAGTTGTATCAGATTTCAATTCACCACAATCAATTGTACTTGTGCCTCCCAAAATCCTCTTCTCATTCACATTTCCAACTCCATGGTGTTGCTTTTCCTCCCTTGCCTGCGACTGCACAGAAGCTTTGTCAGATTAAATCATAGTTCAGATGGATATGCTGAAAATGCACTTGCCTCCTCCATGCTGCAAGCTTCCTGGTTTTGCATGTCTTTAACAGAAGTTGCCTTGCTAACATCCACAGCAACCGAAATGGTATCCACTCCGCTACTACCAACTGTATTGGCCTCTTCAAACGGTCTTTCAGTTCCATCTATAATTCCACACGCTAGTCTTTTCTCCATTACCTGTTCATGTAAAAGAGCGTGATCAGAATTCATCAATCAAACAAAAGATCAATTTTGTAGGTAGACTCACTTCCTTAATGCCCAAATGTTCCTGGTTCTGTATTTCTTTGGTGGACTCGACCTCATTAACTTCCATAGCAGGTGGATCAGCTCGAAATTCACTGCAGCCAAGCATAGTGGCATCTTCCGAAATTTCCATTTTCTTGATTTCAACTGTAGTTCCTAGATCTTGTCTTTCCTCCATTGTTTGTTGCTGCAAAAGGTGAACAATCAGGATTCAGATAAGGTACTTCAGATGGAGATTCTGCAACCACACTCACCTTGTCCAAATCCAAATTTTCGCGGTTATGAATTCCTTCTGTATCCTGAGTTCCATCAATCACCAAAATAACCAAATCAGATTTCAATCCGCTGTCTAGCTTATGGCTGTCTTCCAATATCCTCGTCTCCTTGTTCTCGCATATGATTCCATGGTCCTGTATCATCTCCGTAGCAACTTCCTGCAAAAGACAGCATGGTCAGATTAACTATCAGTTAACACAGATAAAGAGATTTGGCAAGCACACTCACCTCATTCATATCCAAAGTTTTGTGAGCATCTACTCCTTCAACCTTCATAGCAGCTGCATCAGATGATGATTCCCTCTCATTTATCAACTCAACATCCTGAATGCATTGCTTCTCTACTATGCATTCATCGGGAGCTTCCTTCTGCTTTCCTTTTGACTGTATGCTAGCTGAATTACATGATATCTCACCCCTGATTGAATTGTTTGAAGCTTCCATCATATCCTTATCAATTTCTTTTCCCTGTGCTTGAGTGAATTCTTGAGGATCCACCTGCTCCATCACAGTAATTTCCTCAACATAGCCATGCACATCTTTCCCTGTCAGTGCCTTGCCTTGTCCTTCTTCCTGTTCTACTCCAAGAGCATCCTTGGTTTCCTCCTTGGTGTCTTTCTCCCTTAACACTTTGCAGTCGTCCCCTTCTACTTGTTCCACTTGGTAAACCTCTTTGGACTCATTAACATCTTTGTCTGGTAGATCCTCACCATATGCACTGGGCTTTTCACTGATATGCCCTACAATTGGTGTCTCATCACTTAATTTTTCATGATTTACTTGAGGAACTTCTGTAGTACTTTCTTCGGTATCTTCCTTGGCCAGCCACCTGGCATCACCACTTTCTGGCCGATCGACTTGCAGGATGCCCTCAGGCCTATCATTACCCATCTCAAGCCCATTAGCTTGTTCCACTTCTGCAGTCACATCAGGAGATTCATTGAGCTTACCATTAGCATCTTCCTCCATTGTCCCATGAGTTCCTCCCATTCCTATATTTCCTAATTCAGGAACTTCCTCAAACTTCTTGTTTGTACCTTCCTTTATCAAACCCTTCAGCTCTTCCACTTGTGCATCATCTACTCCAGAAACAACTGCCAGCTTCTCATCAGTGTCCTTCTCGATCAGCACCCTATGCTTTTCTATTTCTGCATTGCCAATTTCAGAAACATCTCCAGGCTTCCCATCAGCATCTCTCCCTGTTAGCTTATCAGTGCCATCCATTTCTGCACGCCCTACTTCTGCAACTTCCCTGTGCTTCTCAGTATCAAACTGTGCGTGTACCTTTGTTCCTGCCATGTCTATATGCTCCATTTGAGGAACTTCTTTGCGCTCCTCCCCTGCACCTCCCTGTATCACAGTACTAATTTGTTCCTGCACTACTTCCTCTACTTCTGTAACTTCCATGGGTATCTCTTCAGTGTCTTTCTTTGCTAGATTCAGAGTTTTATCCACTTCAGCATTCTCTCCTTCGTCCACTGTTAGAAGAACTTTCTTGTGCTCATTCTCATTGTCTTTTTCCATAGAAATAATTAGTTCTCTGCATTCTACTATCTTTGCTTGAGGAGCTTCCTGGGGCTTCTCCTTGCTGTTTTTCTCAACCATCTCATTGCTTTCTCCTCCTCCAATCTCTTCTACACAAGGAACCTCCCTCTGGTCCTTGGCCACAATTTCATAGCAAGTGGTTTCTCCGTCATTGGTGCCCAGAACTCCAGCAACAACATTACCATCCTCCATTATGTGTGACATTTCAATACATTCACCAAGATGATTTGCCTGCTGAATTGGAAGTACCTCCTGAGATAAAGTGGTTGCATCATGACAATTGTTAATAACACCTGCATCAATTTCTTCTTTGCTCTGCGGTGCAACTTCAATAGAATTGGTTACTTCAACGGTAGCTCGTACAACTTCTTCTGAAACTGCATTATCTTCATCAGCTTCCCTTACAATCACTATGTTCTTTTCTGTTGGATTCATCCCCATAACAGCAAGAACTTCCTCTGTGGTAACCTTTTCTTCTTTCTCTTTCATGACTGGAGCAGCAAGTTCTTCAGGTCTATTCGATACACCACAGGACTCATCGACTGCAAGGTTGGATTCCTTCTCCAACTCCAGCGAGGCAGTAGCACCTTCCTCTGGCCTATCTGTGACATCAAGAGACTTGTCTATTGGGAAATTGAGTCTTTTCTCCTCTGGCGTTGCCGTTACACCTCTTTCAAGTCCATCGGAGATATCTGGGAGCTTATCTACTGTAACAACTCCCTCTATGGCAGCCTCCTTGCAGAAGCCATCACTCAAATGATCACTGGATTCTTCTTTATCCATAGGTACTGGAGGTTTAGCTTCTTCAGGCCTATTGGACACATCAGGAGTTTCCCCCCTAACCAATTCGTTAGTATTTTTCGAAATCATGCCACTCCATTCAGCATTATAATCTTCAGTAAAAGTAGAGATTTCTGTTGACACCACTGCTCTCTTCTCCTTACACAATTGCTGGTTCACTAGATGATTTACATCACCTGTCCAATCGTCCTTCAACTTCACACCTTTTTCCTTCATCCCAACCAACGAGTTATCTATGAAGTTCCCTTCATCGCTTATAGCCGGATTCATGTTCTTATCCTTCTTTGGCTTTAGAGCAGGAGGTGTCATCTGCTTCCTTGGCACAAGCAGAACAATAGAATCCTTGATAGTTTCAACATCAGCCAACAAGGCCTTGTCTGATCCTGTGTCAGATTTTGGCGAGGATCCCCTTTTGCAGCTGCCACCACCAGTGCCACTGCTGCCGTTCCTTGCAGCTGCAAGCCAATCTGACAGTTTTGCATCATATAACTCTTCAACCTTCCGCTTTTTATCATTAGGCGAGATTCGAACCTTCTTCATCTTCCGCTCCTTCTCTGCCTCAGCTTCCATGGCTGCTAGTGTCTTCTTCACCTTGCGCTTGGAAACCTTGCATTCCACAACAACGCTTGCTGCCCCAACATCAAGATTAGAAGGTGACAATGGCTGCCTCCACCACTGTGCATACCGTGCCGTGAGCCCTGGTTCAGATTGAGGGATGAAGAAAGCTACATTCTTTCCCTCCAAATCATAGGTCTCCCATGCAACCGCCCAGTCCTCATTGGCACGTTTAACATCCCCGGGCACATCTTGGTCCAGTCCAAACTGCATTGCAACACGATGCGGGAGGTACTGTTCAATGCAATCCATCCCCACAAGTTCAGAAGCACGCAAGCAATGCGCTAGTGATCTCAGCTCCTCGTTCCCAGCGACATCACTGCCGCGAACCCACCCGCTGTGTTGCTTCCATGCTTGCACAGAGCTGGTATAGGGCTGCCACACAAAGTTCCTCCCTGAACTGAGGACCTCGTGGAGCACCGTTGGGTTCATCTTCTTGCTCACATCATGCCACCGAGCTGCCCTTGGCTCGCCATCCTTGATGGGGTTAACCTTTCCGGCCCAGAGCGCAGGGAACTGCTCCCACACCCAGAGCTGAAGGATGTAGAGGGGCGCATATACTGACAACGGCGACAGCAAGTCGGCATTGCCGCCAGTGGCGGCGGCACCGGCGGCCACCAAGTAAGCCTTCATCTCACGCAGGTCCCGGTACAGGGAAGCGAGCACGGCGGGCCCGAGGGCAACGCGCTCACCGTGCGCCAGGCGAACGGCGAGCGGGAAGACGGACTGGCGCATGGTGGACTCTGGGTGGCCCGGAAGCACGAAGCGCGTGAGCCAGAGCGCCAGGAAGGCGGCGTGCTCGATGACAGCGTCCGTGGCCGTGTCGGTGAGGAAGTGCTTGACCCAGGCCGAGTGGTGCGCCTTCTTGCAGGCGCTCCGGTTGAATCCGAGGCGCACCCCGTTGAGCGCAGCCTCGTCGGGGCGCCATTGGGGCGGCAGCGGCGCGGGCACGGGCGAGCCGAGGGCGGGGAAGCCACCGAGCACGGCGACGTCCTGGAGCGTGAGGGTGGCCTCGCCCCAGGGGAAGGCAAAGGTGTTGGTGTTGGGGGACCAGAAGGAGGCGACGTGGAGCACGGCGGAGGAGTCCCTCTTGAACCTGTACGTGGTGGCGAGGACGGCGTCCAAGATCCCGAGTTTGCGCCAGAGGAGGTGGTGGATCGGACGGAGCTTGGTGACCCAGAGGTCCCAGTAGCGCGGGGCGCCGAGCCAGCCCCTGAAGGAGACGCGGGACTCGGCGGAGGCGGCGGCGGCGGGAGGGGGAGGAGGGCGGAACGGGGGCGGGCCCGGGGCGAGGGCAAGCGGGGGGAGGAGGTGAGCCAGGCGGCGCGCGGGGCACCCCTGGACATCGTTGTCCATGTCCATGGGTAGCTGCCGGACGAGGAGGAGGTCGCCGTCGCCGTCGCCGTCGTCGGAGGCCATGGCGATGGAATCTCTTGCGATGTGGGTTTATCGTGGGGGTTGAAAAAAATGCTGAATACAAGAAACCGATGGGCGGAGGAGGTTTCTGGTCGTCCTTGCCTGTCTGCTCGTCGCAGCCAATCTCTCATCACTCTTCTGCTCTCTTTTTCTTAGCTTGACGCCATTGGGGATTGCTGTTGCTGGCATATGGCTTACTATGCCGCGTCGCGTAAAATTTATTTTATTTTTTTTTTGTCAGAGTGATCTAAAAAAAATTAGATGGATAGGAATCATCTATAAATTTGCGTAATCATTGTTTTATTTTTTTTCGGAGTGATATCTAAAAAATTGGATGAATAAAAACCATCTACGAATTTGCGAACCTAAACGTAATCCTCCAGACATAATAGATATATTTTTCTCGAGAAAAATAGAGAAAGAATCTTCTTTTATCGAGTCTAATACTCTATACGTTTACCGGTGAATAGTACATGTTTCGAAAAATACTATAAATCGAGTTGCAAAAATAATTATAGAGATACAGCTCTAGTATTCCGAAAAATATTAGAAATCGAGTTTAAAAAAATAAAGAGATAGAGTTGCACAAATCTTTTTTTTTTGACGAATTTGGTTAACACTATTATTACCCGGTCAACCTCCTTTCGCCGAGTTTAACACTCTATGTGTTAACCGGTCAACCTCCTTTCGCCGAGTTTAACACTCTATGTGTTAACCGGGTAATAATACATGTTCCAAAAAAAATATTAGAGATGACAACCTTGTTTTGTCGAGTTTAACACTCTATGAATTCACCGAGTAATAATACAATCTTCTTTTGCCGAGTTTAATACTCTATACGTTCACCGATGAATAGTACGTGTTTGGAAAAATACTGTAGATCATAACCTTTTTTGGTCGAGTTTAACACTCCATGCTTTCACCGAGTAATAACACATGTTTTGAAAAATATTAGAGATCGGGTTGGAGAAAAAAGTCTAGATATTATAGATCGAGTTGGGAAAAAAAGTCTAGAGATAGAGCTGTACACATATTTCTGTTGACGAAAATATTTTTTCCAGGAAAAATGGAGAAAGGACATGGACGTAAGGGGCGGGGATCTATTTGTTATTTTTTTGGACCTAACCGCTACTCTGAAAAATTAGAAAAGAACTCGTTCGCGATTTATATTTAACGAAAGTTTTTTTTGTAAAGTAACGAACCGAGGGACCTAAACGCTATTTGGAACGTTTTTCTTATCCTCACAAATAATCGCAAAGGATCTCTTTATAATTTATAGGGACCTATTCGTAATTTAAAGAAATCGGAATGTTTTTTTTTTTGCAAAATTGCCAAGCACAAACTTTTGTTGGTGAATCATCGAAGCGTTCATAGTGTCGTAGTGAGGTACTTGACTTATGTTTCTTTGTTTTCATCCATATAATGTTCACATGTGTATTGGACTATGATTTTAGTAAAAAAAAAACTTTTTGCGATTATCATATGTGATGTGCATATTGATTTGTTTGTGTTTATTAGCCGTAGTTAAGCTTATTTGGATTCTCAAAATTTCTTGACTTCGCCACTGTTCATTGGACTATACTCTAATCAAGCCATTCACAATTCTCTCGTGTGCTCGTTAGATATCTTATATCACAAATTTGTGTTTCTAAACGCTTCCCTTGAAAGGGTTACCTTGAACTCTTGATAAGTCATACATAATTATCGTTTTTGACACACATATATATAGTTAATCTTTTAAGACTTTGACTGCTAATATATTTTTAAATATTTGAATTAGATACATACAAATCATGTGTAGATTTTGTTTAAAAGGTATTTTTTTAATAATATTATAATTTTATAAATACATTATAATAAAAAATTAGTAATTAAAGTTATTTTTAGACCGTGTTGATACTTGAAACTTAACTTTTGGGAGAGTCTACGTCCGATGCCGAGTCGCCGAAACCAATGCCACCGCCCAAACACTCACGCCGTCTATGTTTACGGCATTTACTAACCCTCGTCGATCCCTATATGTAATTGATTTCCTATTCAGGTGTGCTATCAACTTAACTGTTGAAATTTCTTCGACAGTGCATCCTCAATTTTACTTTGTTTTTTTTTTCCCTATCTGTAGTTTCATAATGTAGTGCTGTTTGTGTAGCTCGGATTTGAAGGTATTAAACTACACTTTGGTTGCAAATGGGCTCCCTATGTTTTTTTGTGTTCATTGTAATACCAACTATTTTGTTTCTTGATGGTAGAATGAATCCTTGGCATGTAACTGGCATTTACCTTCCCAGAAAGGTTGAATTCTTGGCACATGATATTATTTTAGCTTATGTTGTATGTTTTGAAGTCAGCTATGTTTGATTCGATGATATGTGCTGCCATCCTCCTCTTTTAAAATTCTGTGGCAACATTACACGGGCATCTGAAAGAAATAATGTAATATAATAATAATATTTACAGAAAAACTAAAAAACGGTATAATTGCAGAATTCAGATATACTCAAACTCATGAAACTTATGATTTTTCAGACTGAAACTCATGAAACTTAGCACTAAAAACTGATAAAACATGAAACCGATTTAAACTAAACACGAAACTCATGAACCAAAGATCGAAACTGATAAGTTTCATGGCTATACTGTTGCAACGGTATACCGTTGCCTAGTCACTCTCTAATATTTATTCCTCCGTGTCGCAACAAACCGCTGGCGGCCACTGCTCTCACTGTTCCCGGGCCTAACCCCAAACGCACACGCCCAAAATCCACACTGACACGTGGGACCCACCCCTCCCCCCTCTCTCTCTCTCTCTTCTTCTTCCTCCTCCTCCTCGCGTCGCGCTCGCGCACGCAGAAAGCCGAAGACGAAAGAGAAGAAGAGAGCGTGAGGGAAGCAGAGGGACTCGATAGAGATGAGGGAGTTGGTCGCCTCTTTAGCCACGGCCGCCGCCTCCTCCTCCTCTTCGTCGGCGGTCTTCGCCGCTGCATCCGTGGGCAACGCGGCGGCGGCGTGGCGGGGGTGGTGGGAGGACGTGAACGAGTCGCCGGCGTGGCAGGATGGCGCCTTCTTCTCCCTCTCCGCCGCCTACGCACTCGTATCCGCCGTCGCCCTGGTCGGTCCCTCTCCCTCACTCAAACCGTAGTGCTAACCTCAGTCTGCCGGCCTCTTCGGTGAATGGCTGCTGCTTGATCTGAACTAGCTTTCGGCCCCATTCCTGCTGTAAAAAATCGAATATTTCTGCGACCTCGCAACAGATGAAGAGGTTGATGCCTTAGATTTGAGGGCATCCGGTGCATTATCAGTGCCTTACCTTTGGTTGTGTCACTACCTACTCCGCTTGCAGATTCAGTTAATCAGGATCCAGCGGCGAGTGCCCGAGTTCGGCTGGACCACGCAGAAGGTGTTCCACATCATGAACTTCGTTGTCAATGGCGGTAATGTAACTTGGGATCTCATCCCCCAATCCTTTCCTTTTCACCGTACTCTTGTCATCTCTGATACGCAACTACTCCATCGAGTATACGTTCTAAGTTCTAACCCAGCCAAGTACCCAACACTTGTCGCCGCAGTTCGTGCTGTTGTATTTGGATTCCACGTCTCCGTCTTCCATCTCCGAACACAAGTAAGAAAGAAATTCGCGCGGTACTACTGAGAGTACTGTACGTACTGCCAAGTACAGTGGCCGGGGGTTCTTGCTGTGCTAATTACCAAGATTAAAAACTGGGTTTCCCCTTTTGTTCCAACAGGTATATAAGGTGGTGTTGCTAGACCTCCCCGGGTTGCTGTTTTTCTCGACCTACACCTTACTTGTGCTCTTCTGGGCAGAAATATACCATCAGGTGCTCTTTTACCCTTCGTCTTTCCCTCTTTATCGCTCGTCTTTACCCAAGAAATGGTCCGGGTTACGCAGAAAAAATTTGTTTGTGTTTTGCAGGCTAGGAGTCTCCCGACAGATAAGTTGAGGAGTATATACATAGCCGTCAATAGCATCGTGTATGTAATTCAGGTGTGTTGCTGCTTCACTTGATTGCTTCCTATAAGTGCATTATTTGATCTTTCTTAACTGCGGTTGCTGCCTCTGATTGGAGATCTGGACAGGTTTGTATCTGGGTATACCTCGGAATAAACGATAATCCGTCGGTTGAGCTGGTGAGCAAAATCTTCATAGTAGCTGTGTCCTTTGTGGCTCTTCTTGGCTTTTCAGTATACGGTGGAAGGTGACTAAGCATCCATTATCTCTTGCTATTGTACTCTCGTCCTTAATTGTTCTGTGTTTTATTGGTAAGATGTGATGTTGTTTTCCTATAGGTTATTTTTCTTGCTGAGACGTTTCCCCATTGAATCAAAAGGGCGAAGAAAGAAGCTTTATGAGGTGACTGCACCCTTCAGTAAATAGCTGCAGTAAATTACTGTGTTGCCTCGCCCTTTTGCATAGAAACTCTAGTTTACGGTATCCCTATGCTATAGGTTGTTATCTGGTTTCTTGATAGAAAGCTGGGGCTGTTTGATTATCAGTATCTTTTTTTTAAAAAAAATATTAACTATTTTTGTGGTCTCCAGAAATTTCATTCTAATGTGCATTTCTTGAATTGTTTCAGGTTGGGACTGTGACCGCAATCTGCTGTAGCTGTTTCCTGATAAGATGCATTGTGGTGAGTCTTTTATTCTTCATGACATTGATAGGCGTTCAAGAATCATGCTTAATTCTTCTTGGTTGGTCTCAAAGTAGAGCTCTGATGTAGACCTGTGTGGACTGTTTCGTATGAATTTGATTCCACCAAACGTATCATCCTAATGTTTACTGCAACTGATGTTGCTGTGGACTGTCAGATAAGACCCACCATGTTTGTGCCTAAAAATCCCGTTCGAAAACATCCCACATGTATATAGATATAGATGTGCGCTTTTGTTGTCTTGTAATGTTTCCTTGCTTGTACCTGATGGTAGATGGCATTGTCTGCATTCGATCCTGATGTATCTCTGGAGGTTTTGGATCATCCAATCCTGGATTTCTTCTATTACATGGTAAGTACCATCGTAAAATCATTACCACTGATAGTATTCTTACATGGATCGATGTACCAACACTCAATACACCTTGCTCACATTTACAGTTGACAGAGATACTGCCTTCAGCTCTTGTCCTTTTCATCCTCCGGAAGCTTCCTCCTAGGCGAGTATCAGCGCAATACCACCCTATTAACTAGAGGATTTGTACGATGTTATGCTAAGAATTCTGGATAAACTTGAACTGTCCAAAACTCACGTCTGGCAAGGAGTTGAATGCTCTGGTGTATGAGCTTTGTTTATGAGAGCGTCGAAGTGTTCTTGATGGATCATCTTATATGAACTGCCGCCGCCTCAAAACTGCCATCTTGACCTCCATGTGCTGCTCTGCTCCCTCTTGGTATCCTCTCTCCTCTTTCACGTCCCGTCGCCGGTGGTGCGGAAGCTAAATCCGGCGGCGTGGAGCAGCAGATCCGGGTGATCTGCGTCATGTCATTTCAGGCGCAATCCTTTGAAGGATCTGCATTGCATTCGAGTCCATGGTCCAAACGGCATGCTCCGACCTGTATCGGTGCAAGGTCTTGTTCCGACAATGTATGCAACACAAACCAGCTTCGACATGTCGCCGTCACCGTCGTCTTCCTCCCCCGCTTCTCCCGATCCACCAACCTCTGCGGGAACAAAGGGCGCCAATGACAGGCACGTCGGCCCCGATCGACTGCTCAGCCTCTACCGCCACCTCAAACCGTGGCGCCAACTTCGAGGCCAACCTCCTTCGGCTCCAGGCCTCCCTCCAACACATGGGCATGGCTGCCGCTAACGCCAGCTTCTTGAACGCGACCTTCGACGGCGGCGATGCGGCGGACACAGTCTACGGCCTCGCCATGAGTTTCGCCGCCGCCGAGCGGTCCGACTGCGCCGCCGCCGAGCTGCCCGGGACATAGTCCTCTGCCGTGGCCCTGGAAGAACACAACAATTAATGAATGAATCCTTCCGACAGCAGCAACATCCAAGGAGGTACAGTTACTCAAGATGGCCGGGGCTAGGAGAAGCATCGACGACGATGTTGCTAGTCTGGAGTAGGGTTCAAAATATCGGTGAAAATCGGTTGAAAATTATGATTATCGACCTCATCGAGCCGGTACGATATTATATACCGGTCGGTAAACCGATTAAATTCAAAAAAATATTAAAAATTCAAAAATTTGGAAAATTTACGCGACGCAAATATCACGATTATCGATTCATATCGAGCGATTATCGAGATATATCGAGCGAAAATCGCTCAAGAATTGACCGACGAAGAAGTTCCTAGTAGCTATTGTTGCTACTAGGAGATGCGTAATTAAAAGCCACTTGGATGATACGCCACACCAAACGAGCAACATGACAATAAAAAAAGATGTTGTATAGTTTCATTATTGTTGCAAAAGCAACAAGGTTTGCTACCAATCCTGTTTCTTTTTGCAATGTTATTTTTTGTTAAGATCACCCCACGACGAAGATAGCAAATAAAATTTTTATTTTTAGCGGTACCTTAAGTTTCCACAAATTCTGTTTGTAATAGGGACATTATGATTCATTAAAATTTGAATCATTAAAATCTGATACAACGACTGAACAGAAGACTGTCCATTCTTAGGAAGATTCTATCGAAAAATATGAAATGAAAACTGTCCATTCTTAGGAGTATATTGATCTTCTTAACAATAAGTATATGAGATGAAAAAGAAAACAAGGAAGAACAAAACGGAGGAATAAAAATTTTCGCTGTCCTTTTTTTATATAAAAAAAATTGATCCTACTTTAACACAACCACAGGAAATGTTTCGTACAATTCTCGGGACATCGCAAAATCCATCATTTGGCTCCATGCATGTCAATGACCTGTGACGGGCAGTGACGGAGCCAGAAAGATTCAACGAGGGGGGCTAAAAAAAGAGACATCCAAAATCAACGAGGTACGCGCGAGGCTGAGCCGCCGAGGCACTAGGCCGAGACAGAGCGGCGAGTCACCGGGAAGACGTGCGCGTGATGCGCGAGGCCGAGGCACTAGGCATAGCGGCGCCTCGCCTTGCCGTTGTTGCCACGAAGACGAACTGACGCGATGCGAGTCATGGAGATGCTACGCGGTTTGCTAATTTGCTACTAATGCAATGCATTCAGAATTTCAGATGGCTAATTGCATAGCTAATCGCTAATCTGGCGAGCGAGGAAGGTTTTGAAATTTGGCGTGGGGTGGGCTTTCACCCACCACTTCACGAGCGACTCCGCCATCGGTGACGGGTACCTGGAGAAGCTGCCGTCGCAGCCGCCGGCGAGCTTCCATCTCAACTTGAGCTAGCTATACGTCGAGTTCTTCATATGACGATGACGAGCGAAATTAATTAAGTTCGTCAGTTGCAATGAAATCCTTTCTAATGTGCACGTCATCTCTGAAGGAACTCGCGCAAGTTTATCTTATGAACACAACTCCCACAAGAATTCAACTTAGAACGACGAACACATCTCTTCAACGTCCTTTACTCGATTTAGTTTCTTGATCCAAGACCACGACACAACATCTCAACATCTTAGAATCACCTTACGATAAACTAGCTAGCTAGAGTCAAATTTTGTTGTTTGCAGAGTCTCCGAAGGAGCAAGTCTTATGTTGCTGCCCACGTGACCTCTTCTGCTCCTGCAGCCACACGCCTGTTGGAGAATCCCCTGTCCACTCGTGGTTGCCACTTGCAAGATGTCATATATGTTTCGTACGTGATGCCGACTCTTGACTGCATGCGAAGCACATACACATGTACAGTAGGAGAAATTAATGGACTAAAATTAATTTCTAGTATTGCTTCTGACTGCAGCATTTTTCCAAAGCGTCCGAATCAAATATTCGGCAGCATTTTATTTTCATTTTCAAAAGCATTTGAGCTAATTAGCCAGGATTAATAATATCTAACTTAACATGGCAATAGTAATCATCTAGGGTTACAAAGGATATAATATGGTTCAATATTTTTAAAGGAAGTTTCATGAGCAAATCGGCATTATCTAGGTATCATGTCATTCTAAAATAACGGTTTTCAATATTTCAATATACAGCAAGTAATGCAATAGAAATTAATTAATACTATAGCACGGCATAAATATGTTCAACATGATCAAAGGTATACGGCTTGCCTTGCTCGGCGATCGGGCTGAAAGAATCATAGTCGATGTGGTCGTACTCTGCTCCTGTCGGGTCCGGCTCCTGCTCCGGGAACTGCGGCTGCTCCTGGAACTGTCCAACGTCCGGATCTAGCGCGGAAAGGCGAACGACAAATAAACAAACAGAGAAACGGAAATGAAAACGAAACCGAAAACCAGAACCGGACCGAGAGAGAGAAGGAAGGGCAAAATGGGTATTTCGGGAATTTTGGAGACTCCGGATTGAGGAACGGAGGGCATTTTTGGACTCAGTGGCGCGAGACGGTTCGGAAAATGTATTTGGTGGGGTTTCTGGTTTTACAGAATTTTCCGGGAATTTCTGGGGATTTTCGGATTTACTAATTAAAAAAAATCCGAAAAAAGGGGAAATGGCCGTGGGCCAACAGTGCTTCGGCCGCACGGCCCACGCGCGCGCGGAGGCTGGGCGAGGCTGGTTGGACCGGCCCAACCGAGCGGCACAGGGGGGCGCTTAGGGTTTGAGGGTGGGCGCGGCTGGCGCCAGGCCACGTGGCAAGACGAACGGGCCGACGCTGGGAAGAGGACGACGGAGGCGGGAAGGGGAGGGCTCACCGTGGGGGCGGCGAGGCGGGGCGTTTTGGAAGCGGGGAGGAGCTCGGTTTTTATAGCCGAGCGGAGGAGACCTGTCGGTGTTTCGTGCACCGGCAATACGGATTTTTGGTTAGTGGGGTCGCGCGCTCCCTCTCCTCGAATGGTTGAGTCAGGAAGTCAGAGATTTATACTGGTTCGAGCCGAATGTCCCTACTCCAGTTCGGGTCGTTGGGGTGTATTGTATTCGAGAGACGAACCGAGTAGGGGTGGCAATGGGGACCCGTTCCCCGATCCCCGGCGGGGAATTCCTCTATTAGGGGACGGGTATGGGAAGAAATCGTCCCCCGCGGGGATAGAAACGGGGAAAATGATTCCCCCATCGGGGATGGCGAGGACGGGGACGGGGAATTTCTTTCCCATGGACCTATTGGGGACCCGAATTTAGTTTAGTCCAATTTAATTGTTAGATTGCAAACATATTCTCTAGCCCATCATAATCACATTTTTATAAACGGGACAACATAATTTTCAATGAATGCATGCATTCTTTTTTTCCTTGCCTGTTGATATAATTTTAGAGTTAAAATGGCTATAAGAGCTCTTCTCTTGTGTGAACTTTTCGTGGGGATGGATCCCCGACGGGGCCCCGATACCCGAACGGGGATGGGGACGGGGGGATTTTCTCCCCCGAGACGGGGAACGGGGATGGGGAAAATTTCATGTCGCGGGGATGGGGATGGGGAGGCACTCCCCAGCGGGGAATGCCCCCGTTGCCACCCCTAGAACCGAGGGTTACAGGCGAGACAGGGGGCCGGAAGGATCGAACTCCCTTGTGCTCGATTTTGTTTTGCTAGGTTGCTCGCTTGGTTTGTTTGTTCGTCCGGTTGCCCGTCCCTCCTCCCGGGGCCCTGCTTCTCCTTATATACTCGAAAGCAGCAGGTTACATGGGAGCTTTGAGAGAAAAGGGAAGGGGTACTGTACGCCTTGGAGTCTGGTCTTCTGTCTTGTCGTCCGACCGACCTCTGTCCACCCCCATTCTGGGTTGGTAGTCCTGCGGCGAGCGGTCTTGGTGGGGCGAAGTAGCGCCGCTCCGCATTTAACGTCGGCCGGCAGTTAATGGTGTTTGACTTCAGCGTGGCCTCGGGAGGGAACGTTCTCCTCCGTGGTGTGTCAGTGGCGATGGGACCGGGGCTTGACTCCCCTGCACGCCTTCTGACATTCTCGGGAAGGGACCGCCTACCCGATGCCAGACGTCGAGAGGCGTTGCGTGCCTGACAGGCGATTGGCCTGACACCGCGAGCCTGTTGCGGCCAGTGGTGGATTGGCCGTCCGCGCCGGACCTGAGGCCGGACCTGCCGGTCATCGGTGGTTACGAGCGAAGCGAGATCCACTCTTTACGCCCTACGGGCCCTCCGCCAGAACTGGGCTTTCAAGGAGGTCAACCCGCTCGTGGTTCCGGGCTGATGGGGGTACCCATGGTATGGGTACTCGTCAAGACCGGCGGCCGTGAGCCTTGGCTGTGGCGTGTCGCGAATCTGTGTGTGTAGCCTTGTGAGCGCGAGCGCGAGCAGTCGGAAGGCCAGGGGACAAGAAGCGGCGGGAAGGTGGCGTGGCAGGGCGGCCACGCAGCTGGCGGAGTGGCGCCGACGCGAGCCGGCCGGAGGCGGGCGGGGGCAGCGAGTGGAGTCGGCTAAACTGGCAGCCGAGCGGCAAACGGGCTTGGGAGAAACGGGCCGAGGCCCAAAAGCAAGGAAGGAAGAGGCCCGAGAGAAAAATGAAATTCAAATCCGATTTTTTAATTTCCAAAACTCGAAATTCCAAAGAAATTCAGAGAAGAATCAAATTCAATTTGTTTTGAAATTTTGGGTCGTTTCAGTGACCTCTTCTGCTCCTGCAGCCACACGCCTGTTGGAGAATCCCCTGTCCACTCGTGGTTGCCACTTGCAAGATGTCATATATGTTTCGTACGTGATGCCGACTCTTGACTGCATGCGAAGCACATACACATGTACAGTAGGAGAAATTAATGGACTAAAATTAATTTCTAGTGTTGCTGTGTGCGCTTGGCTCGTGTGCCAACGGGTTCTCGAACCTCAGCACTGCCTCATGTTCGTCGGCTGCATCACCTGCGCTGCGCTGCAATCCCCTGGGTAATCAACAATGGGGCGTCCATCTCTACGTCGACCAACGCGGTCCCGAATTGAAGGTGCCCAACAATTAATGCGGGCCGGAACCCTTAGAGATGGCAATGGCTCTATACCCGGTGGATACCATCACCTCGTATCCGTGCACATATTAGTAAAATTCACCCATTACAATACATATACCTGTACGTGGGTACAAAATTTACCTGCTTTTGTTGGAGGTGGATTTCGTTGCAATTCTGGCCATTGTGCCTATTATTGGCGGCATTCATACACGATTAATCGTTGGTGCTTTCTTCGACAATCCACCGTTTACTACGGGTTATTGCAGTGAAATCCGTATATATAGAATCTTAGGTGGATTTGGAAACTTTCAACAAAACGAGTTAGTTGCGGCAGTTAGCTATTTCAAATATTGAGACATTATTTAATTACCTTCGCAAAATAGGGGATGGGTTCTAATATATATAATTTTACCCCACGGTAACTTCTTCCCTATTTAAGAGCTTTCAATACCCTAGTTAGGAGATATGTATATTTAAACATCAACAATGATATCGAAATACCTAACACAGTAATTAAGCTTGCAATTCTTTTAACTTCAATGAAAGAAAATAAGAGTTGAAGCATTAACAAAGTTGAAGAATAGAATAATCTTAAAGAAACATCTATCTATTGACCAACTAAGTACATACTAATGATGAACTCAGATTTAATCGAGTCTTTATTTCTTTTATTTGTAGATGCAGAACCACTATTTTATTTAATTATATACAGACCCGGCCAGATCTATTGTGTACAAACTTTTAGTTAAGATGTGTTTAATTAAAATGCTGGAAAGAAATAAGTACAGGACAAGTTGTTACTACTGCCACGCTGGTCCATCGTGCTGGTGTGTGTTACCATGCGTGCCAGACCAGCTGGTTAATTCCAAGCATGACGTAGGTGCAGCGCCTGCTGGGCTACGTACGTAAATCCAAACAGTGACCGCAATATCATGTGCTACATATATAAGATGGCATGTGCGGCGTTTATATATGGTATACATTGGAGTACCATATGTTTCGTGATGCCGACCCTTGACTTGATGTGAAACACACACAGAACGTAGGAGAGATGGACTTGAGTTTTGCCCACTAAAATTAATTTGTAGTGTTGCTGTATGTGCTTGGCGCGTACAGTTGAGTCGCAGTCAGATAGATCGATGCGTACCTTAAGTAGTAACTATGCGCGCCTACTTGTCATACTAGCTAATTAAGTAGCTGTTTTGCTGTTGCTGTTGCTGTGCCTGTGCCTGTGAACATATAAATAGGCCATTCGTGACGCCAAGGGCTACGAACATGCATCGATCTGCATTTATACCAGATCACCCAAACTAAGTGAAGTAGATCGGTTCACATTTACTAGCTAGCTTGTTTTTATTTGCTACAGAAGCCATTAATTAATCAGCTGCATGCATGTACACGTTAAGCTAGATAGATAGATAGATAGGCAGGCAGACACACACAGAGAGAGAGAGAGAGAGAGATAGCATGTCGTCGGCTGCTGGGGTAATCGTGTGCTCCGAACAGTTACAAAAGGTGGCGCCGCCGCCCGTGTTGCACCGGCGAGCGGCCAACTACCAGCCCAGCACCTGGGACTACGACTCCATTTGCTCCCTGCAGCAGCAGGAAGCCCGCGACGACGTCGGTGACCGTGGCAAGGTGCATGCGTATGCAATATCGATCCTCTCTTCAATATTTATCCTCGAGACCTTCTATCCATAACAACCTTAATTATCCTCGAGACCTCGACCGTATTCTTCTTCCATTCGTCCCGACCTCTTCTTGGCTTCCTCACCGGTTTCACAGCTCGGGTTTGTCTCCGGTGCCACCCGTAATACCTGGATCCGTTAACGCTTGCTGGGTTCAAACAAAGCAATCTGTGTTAATTCTTTTCCACGAAGCGATGACGAAAATGTAAGTGAGGATGCTATGTATATGTGGGTCCGCCCCATAGGTAGGATGGGCATTGAGTGAATTTGGGCCAAGCTGTTACACCACCCCACTGCCTCATCTCCGGTGACCGCTCCACCACCTCATCTATAGCAAGTTCCTACTCCGCTTTTGCGCTTCTCTTCTGTGCCAACCCGCCCAACATAATATCGTCGTCTCGCCACACCATGCCGTACATCCACCGCTATCTTCCACTGCCCTCCTCCCATCCAGCGGCCGGCGGTGCCCTCGCCACCCCACCGCCACTACCACCCACAATTGGGCCACCACCCGTCCCTCTCTATAAACCCTGGGGTCTCGATGAACCCCTACTTAACCTTAGTGAATCCTAACCCTAGCCCATCAAAGACCCACAGCCCGCTCTCTAGTTTTAAATCTCCAATTTTATTTTATTTTTATTTGAAATGTTAGTTATTTTTTATTGTATATGACACAAAATCTTTTTTTAATATAGATCGTTATAATCTAGACCCATCACGGTGTAGATCTTTCTCTTCTCGAGCAGTACTTCTATGCTTTGCCTCTCGATATAAAATGCATAAATCTTAAGGCAAATAAAATGGTAAGTAATCACCATTTACCATGCATCCATGTTTTAACATTGAGCAGTGCTTCTATGCCTTTTCTTCTAGTACAAGTTGCACAAATCTTGAAGCAAGCGAAGGGGTAAGTAATCACATCTACCATTCATTCATGCTTTAATGGTTGTGTAACTTTTAAAAGGAAGAGCATAGAAGCACTTGTCTTTAATATTTGTGCTACTTTTAAAAAGAAAATCACAGAAGCACCTCTCTTCTCTGTTTCCTCTGATTAATGTGGGAATTTCCAGTCCTTGAGAGCGAACGTGGTGTCTCGTTTTGGCTCTGCTTTAATAAAACTAGGATGGTACGCGCGGCGCACGCCGCGCGCGTGAACTGGAAATGAATTTGTGTTTTTTTCGGAGGAAAAACGGACCACGGAACAATTTTTTCATAGGAAATTAAGGAAAAATGACGTAAAATATTTTTTCCCATGCTCTGGAGAAAAAACGAACAACGAAATCATTTTTTTCCAACAAAAACGGATAAACGACGGGCGAAAAACGAATTTTCATTTTTTTTTAGAGAAAATGGTAAACGAAAACATTTTTGCCATGCTCCGGAGGGAAAACGGACCATGAAAACTTTTTTTCTGCGCAAAACGGAGAAAATAATCTTTTTTTAGAGAAAACGAGCAACGGAAACATTTTTCCCACGCGGCACGGGAAACGAATTTGCGTTTTTTTTTCGGGGAAAAAACGAAGAAAAACGACGCAAAACATTTTTCCCATACTCTGGAGGAAAAACGAACAACGAAACCATTTTTTTCCAACAAAAACGGATGAAAAACGGATTTCCATTTTTATTTAGAGAAAACGGCAAACGAAAGCATTTTTCCTATGTTCCGGAGAAAAAACGGATCACGAAAATATTTTTCCCGAGCAAAACGGAGAAAGGATTTTTTTATAGCGAAAACGGGCAACGAAAACATTTTTTCCATGCTCCGGAGAAAAAACGGACCACGAAAACATTTTTTCCGGGCAAAACGGAGAAATGACCCGAACGTAAAGCACAGGGACCTATTTGTTATAATTTTGGACCTATCCGCTATTTTGAAAAATTAGAAAAGGGCTCGCTATTCGCATTTAATGGGGGTTCTCCCTGTAAAATACCGAATGAGGGACCTAAACGCGAACCGAGAAAATTTATTTCCTCTCACAGAAAATCGCCCAGGGACCTATATGTAATTTCGAAGAAATGGAGGGTCTTTTCGCGAAATAGAGGAGAGAGAAGGTGGAGGTGAGGTGGAGGCTTGAGGAGGCTTGAAAGCTTCCAGATGTAATGGAAGGATAATTTATGATAGATAGATAGATATGGTATACAATTATAATGAATTAACATATACGGTTCCGGCCGGTACATCATGGCCCTCCTTTCTTTTTTGTTCTATCGATCACTGTCATATTTGAGGAAGTAGGTAGCTAGCCTGCAGCCTGCAGGGAGTTAGATGACTCATGTAGTTTTAAACTGGTGCAGCCTAACGAGCAAAAGTCAATCCAAACGGCCTTGAAGGACAGAGTGAGGCAGTTGTTGCTCAAGGAGGGAGAAGAGCTGCCTACTAGGCTCAGAATCATCCATCAACTGCAAGGTTTTGGTGTAGCCTACCACTTTGAGGAGGAGATGAAAAGCATCCTCATGTCCATGCACGAGCAAGGTGCACATCGTCAACTGAAGGATGATCTGTCTTCAACAGCGCTGCTATTTAGAATGCTCAGAGGCCATGGCCTCCCTGCATCTACAGGTAAAGACAAAGATTAATAAAAGTCAACAGTGGCAAATCGGTTGACTGCTCTAGCTTTTCTTATTTTGTAGATGTTTTCAGTGCGTTCAGAGATGACAAGGGTGGTTTCAAAGCCGCCAACCCAAACGACATTGATGGATTCATTGCCCTCTACGAAGCTTCGTACCTCGCCTTCCCAGGAGAGGCCATGCTTGATAGAGCAAGAGCATTCGCCATCGAAAGCCTCCAAGGACTGATGCCGTCCATGGAACCTAACCAAAGGGAAAGGATCCGAGGCATGCTGCTGGACCTCCCCCTGCACTGGAGAGCTCCGAGGCTGCAGGCGATCTGGTCGCTGAAAGATTTGTACAGCAACGGCGGCGCCGGCGCCGGCGGAGACGAGGGCTGTCGGATTGATCCCTCCATTCTGCAGCTGGCTAGAGTCGACTTCAACCTCGTGCAAGCTCTTCATCGGGGAGAGCTGCTAAAGATTACAAAGTAGGTGACCGATTAACTGCGAGATAAACATACATACATATAAACATACATACATCGATCGATGATCAGGTGGTGGAAGGAGACGGGGCTTGGCGAGAAGCTTCCGTTTGCGAGGGATCGGCTGGTGGAGTGCTTCTTCTGCGCGACGTGCATCGCGCCGGAGCCGCGCCTCGCGGGATGCCGGGAGGTGCTGGCCAAAGCGAGCTCCCTTATTGTTCATCTCGACGACATCTACGATGTCTACGGAACGCTGGACGAGCTTGCAGCTTTCACCGATGCCATCGGACGGTAAGGATTCAAGATCAACAGTTCATCATCAGTTCATCACAACACATAGATGCTGTTTCCGGCCTCATAATGATATCCACACTAATTGATTGAGCTGTTAATCCTCTGATCGACCCCTTGCAGATGGGACGATGTCTTAGCGGCAGAAGCAGCGCTGCCGGAGTACATGAAGGCGATGTACTCAGCCGTCTGGACGACTTCAGTTACCGCAGCAGATCGAGTCCTCAAGGATCATGGCCAAGATGTGCTCCCACTCTACAAGAATGCAGTAAGTAACCTAGCCACAATTAATTACACCGAGATTGATTTGGAGTTAGATTAAGAGATGTGGCGTGCAGTGGCATGACCTGTGCAAGGCGTTCCTGGTGGAGGCGAAGTGGCAGTACCAGGGTTACAGGCCAGCCTTCGGCGAGTACCTCGACAACGGGTGGATCACCTCAACCGGGCCTCTCCTACTCCTCCATGCCTTCCCATGGCTGCTCAAACAAAGCGGCCTCGGCCTCCTGATCAAGGATCCAATTTCCAACAAGCAGCAGCAGCAGCAGCAGCAGATAATAGTAACGACAATAGATTCATGTCTGAGCAAAAACAACAAGAACAGCAGCAGCTGCAGTAACATCGACTACCCGAGGCTAGTCGAGTTGTCTTCCAGGATCTTTCGGCTCTGCAACGACTGCGCAACGCACAAGGTCAGTGAGTCGGTTGTGATCGATCGGAGACAAGAGACAAGGTTGCATGCATGCGTGCTGAAATAATCAGGATTTCATCGCAGGCTGAGTCGGAGCGAGGCGACGCGCCGTCGTCCATTGCCTGCTGCATGATGGACAAGCGCGCGAGCGAGCAAGAAGCCCGCGACGCCGTGGGAGACGCCATCGCCGACACCTGGAAGGAGTTCAACAAGGAGCTGGCGGCCGCCGGCCCGTGCTCCGCCGGCAGCATGGCCAACGTCTGCCTCAACCTTGCGAGGGTCATCCACTGCATCTACCACGACGGCGACGGCATCACCTCGCCCAGTGATAACAGGAAACAGTTGGTCAGGGACTTGCTCTTCAGTCCTCCTACGTACACATGCCGCCACTGAAACAACTTTCCACCCATCTCAAGGCTGAACCCAACACCATGCGTACTCACATGTGCACTTCGGAGAACAAATTAACTTATGGTGGTATATTTAACCTCTATTTAGATATATAGCGTGTGGTGTACGTGTAGCTGTAAGTTGTAACACGCTGCCCAAATTCATTTAAAACCCAGCCCATTTATGCTTATATCCTCGTTTCGTGTAAAAGGGTAATTAACCCGAAGATGCTATGTTTGGATCCACCAGGCATTATATACTACTGCAACTCACTTTATGAAAACAATATGGGACTAATATATCATACTACCGCTCCACATGGACCACATGTGCCTTCACATTAACAGGTATTACCTTCACCCCCCTTAAGGGCTGACGCCCTCGGCATCGCACCGTATACACATCTGAGAGCACCATGCAATAGTTGGTCTCAAATTCAACAATGGCTGGTGAAAAATGTTCCCTATCGTGCTATCTGATTGGTGACAATACACTTAGTTGATAATCTTGATTTCTATTGTAGATTACGTACTACCAGTAAAATTTCTTTAAACATAAGAATATAAGAATATGGAGTTGTACTCAACATAGCCTTACTTTGAAAAAAAAAAGTTGGTTAAACTCATGTACTGGTCGCACTGCATTTGTCATGCAGTTATTCGAGCAGTTCTTCGAGTATAGGTAGACTAAGCATTTTGATTTGATTTTTTTACATGCATTTGATTTTATTTGAAGGCACCCAACGGGTGATGAAAGTGCGTGGTTGCGTCCGTTAATCGCCTCATCGCTGTCTCACGCACTCCCATGCCTACTCGCATCCCACCGTGAAGCATCACACTGACAGGGTGGTCCCACATTCTGGGTGGGTCCGTGATGTCAGGGACCCACTCATATTCCCTGTTGGACCGTAGTAACTGAAAAAAAGTTCATTATTTGTCGAACAATTCAATTAAGAGGTCAATAAGTTTAAAATTGAAATGAGTCTATTTCAAACAAAAGAGATTAATATGGCTCTACTCGACATTGAATCGTTAGCTCAAATTTGAAATAACCACTTCAATGGTAAGGAAAATGATTTTACATTAAATTATGTTAATTTTGAAAGAAACTCAATAATAACTCGTTAAACCCGATATACAACCGTATATGGGGTTGCCTTAAAATACCGAAGGAGTGCAAGACTAGGTGGGTGTAATCCTCCCTCAGTTTCTTTTTATAAGATTATTTTAGTTAGGTAAATAAACGAAAGTGGTTGCAAAATCAAGAAAAAAAGAAGAAGAGAAAATAGCCATCTTTATACATGCTATAAATACCTTGAAAAAGTGTGACAAGGAAAAACATCAATAGATCGATGAAGTTGCAAAAATTATATTCCTTAGATGGAGTATTATTCAGTCTGCCTCAGCAGCTAACTGACGGGTGGGGACCGCCGGTGGAATTCATTCCTGATGCGGGTGGGTCCCGCTTGGCAGCGAACGGGGAACAGGGTAGCAAGGCGGATTGAAGTGTATTAATGTCGATATTAATTTCACAGCTCCCAACTCCTCTTTCCCTACGTCTACCTTCAGACGTGTACCCCAATAGCTAAAAAGCATGCCCTTAGAGCATCTCCAAGAGGGGCCCTAAATATGGTCCTAACTTGAATTATAGGACTTTTGGGGAAAAGATTAACTCCAGCAAGGGCCCTAAATTGTTAAAATTTAGCAAATTGTTTTAGGGCCCCTAGGAGAGTAGCTATATTTAGCAACTCTGTGATTGAGCCCTATCTTTATTGGGTTTTAGAGCCTAATTGCTGGAGTGAATATTTCATTGTAGCCCTAAATCTAATTAGTTGGGGGTCCTAAATTAAAATTTAAAGCTCATTTTTAGGGCTCTCTCTTGGAGATGCTCTTAATGCTTGCAATATACTCACTCCCGCATATACTCCAAGTATACCCTGTAGCAAAAGTTGCAAAAGAAAGAAAGAAAAACAAACAAATAGATATTCATCAACATTTTATAGGAGGGATTTTCTTCAACATTTTATAGGACATTAGATTTGTACGCGTTTATTGTCGTTTTAGAATTGTGATCATAAAAAAATTGGAAGCGTTTCAATTAGTGGTTAAGAGTAATCATTGATGTGCTGAAACAAACATGGACTGTATGTAAGTCAATCTTAAAATAATTACTGCACAGCTTATGTGATCGTAGACTATAAATTGGAATACGTGCTATTAATTCTCCGTGTACGCTTTATAGATATTTTATTTAGCGGTCTTTAAGCTACATGTTGTACTACAAACTCTTTAATATTTTATGACCGTAGTATCTTGGGATTCAAGTCACTTGGTTTTATTATTATTATTATCTATATCTAGAAGACAAAAATATCATTTATGGAAAATAGAAAGCAAAAGCTCCGAGGTCAAACAGGGAGGCTACCGATTGTTTTCCTTTTCTGTTCTACGGTGGACTTTTGTGTGGGTGTACCTAACAATTTGCATGCAGTGCTTCCCTAGCTAGCTAGCTGTCCGCTTTCTCCGCTTCCCTTCTCTCTCTCTCTCTTTCTCCGAGACTCCACCTCTCCAGCGAGCGAGCGAGCGGCGCCTTCTCTCCTCTCCTCTGCTTCCTTCCTCCTCGTCGCTGCCGCCGCCGCCGCCGCTGCAGACGTCGCCGACGGATGGCGCCCACGGGGCGGCTCCTCGCAGCCTCCGCCCTCCTCTGCTTCCTCTGTGAGTATCTCTTCTTGATCCACTAGCTAGCTCCCGATTCTTGCTCGATTAATTCCTGCTTGTCCCGGCCATTTCTCTGTTCCGTCGAGCAAATTAATTGAGTGTACCCGCCGGACTATGGGCGCTCGGTTCTTGCTTCCGGATTCTCGCGCATTCTCTCTGTTGGTTTCTTGATTTTGATCTGTCACGGAGAGGCTACGCTGGCGGCTGAATTTTCTTGCTTGACACAGGCGGGGAAATTCTCCATTCTCCATTCTCCATTCTCCATCTCCTTGCAGTGAAGAAAATAGTGATTTGTGCCCTGAATTTGTTAATGTGCAGGCTTACATGGGCTGCTGTTTGCTCAGAGCCACCCGGTGCTTCACCGGATCGACCACGTAGAGGAAAACGACGGCAGCGGCCTCATGCCGGAGCTCTCACCGAGCGGCTCTCCCAAGCCCTTAGTTCCCTTCCTCGCGCCTGCCCCTCTCGCGCCATTCTTCAACAACACCACGCCAAAATTGTCAGGTCTGTACTCTGTGCTGCGCATCGCCAATATCATCTTCAACTTTCCTTGCATAGCCATAGTGTGCACAATTGTATGGACTATATGTACACATATGTGACAATTCTATGGGAAGCAAGATGCAATTGTAGTGGTTTCTCGGTGTCAAGGTGTGAATTATTTCCTCAATGTCAATGTAGGCAAATGCTCACTGAACTTTACCGCTGTCGATGACCTGATGACCACCACGGCTGTCGACTGCTTTGCCTCATTCGCTCCGTTCCTGGCAAATGTGATTTGCTGCCCTCAGCTTCAGGCTACTCTCACCATCCTGATAGGACAGTCCAGCAAGCAGACGGGGTCCCTCGCGTTGGATCCCACCGTTGCCAACTACTGCCTCTCGGATGTGCAGCAGCTGCTCTTGAGCCAAGGTGCCAGTGATGATCTCCACAGCATTTGCTCGGTTCACCTCTCCAATGTAACCGAGGGATCATGCCCTGTGAGCACCGTCGATGCGTTTGAGAGTGTCATCGATTCATCGAAGCTCCTCGAGGCCTGTCGGAAGGTGGATCCTGTTAACGAATGCTGTAGCCAGACGTGTCAGAATGCTATAAATGAAGCTGCCAAGAAGATCTCTTTGAAGGACGGTGGGTTGACAAGCTACACTGGGAGTCCCAAAGTTGATAGTTGCAGGAACGTTGTGCTGAGATGGTTATCCAGCAGGCTCGACCCATCATCCGCAAAGCAAATGCTTAGGCAGATATCTAACTGCAATGTCAATGGAGGTACTTCCAAACTAACAACTTGTTTAACTGTGCTAGCTTTACCATGTATAGTAATATGAGCTAGTACCTTTTATTCTTTTAGGATGACGACATTCATATGCCCTGCTTCTGATCTATTTTGCTCACAACATTAAGCATTTCATAGCTTAGTACTCATTTTATCTCTCTGTGTGTGAAATAGTAAAAATGCATCACGCTGTCTCAGATCTTGGACAGAATGTTGAAAACTATATCCATCTAACCGGGCGGATTGGTTTACCTATAGAAAAACAATGTTTACATCCAAAGACCAAACTGATATAAAAACAATCGATCCCACTTGTTTAGTTCTAGGGAGCACACTGTACAAGCACCAAAGACAGTTCCAGTTCGTGTGTGCATAAAAAATGAAACAGCACAATCTTTAGTCTTTACATTTACAGGGCTATAAAAGCAAGAAAATGCTGTAGACAGATTATTTAGCTTTAAGCACTACACTTTATTAAGTTATTTGCTCAAAAAAATTGGGCGCTTGAATTTTTCTTATGACCGTGTTGATCTTTGGAGCGCCTTGCTACTACTTGAAATTGATTGCATGGAACTCAACTGGAGCTCTAGTTTTTCTCACTTCAAATGCCCAGGTTCTCAAACTGTGTGGCCCATTGCCACTGAAGGAGTTAGGTGTGCTGGATCTCAAATATATGAACTAGATGGAAAGAATAAAGCTTTGGTACATTGGAAGTTGAAACTGTCATGAATGTACATTTGGCAAATTACAAAAGTTTTGTTGTACTTTACGTTTATGAAAGCTGGTGAAATTCCTGAATATTTGTATTTATTTTTTTAATACATCTGACTATTTTTTCAGTTTTGTTCTCATTGTTCACTTCTAGTAGCATTTATGCTGAGGAATTTATTTTCATTTCAACAATCCAGTTTGTCCACTAAGCTTTCCAGACACAAGTAAGGTGGCAAAAGAGTGTGGTGGAACAATAAAGAACAGTACTTCATGTTGCAAGGCTATGGGCAGTTATGTAGCTCACTTGCAAAAGCAAAGCTTCATAACAAATTTACAAGCATTAGATTGTGCCTCATTCCTTGCCACAAAGTTGCAGAAGATGAATGTTAGCATGGATGTTTATAGCTCATGCCAAATAACTCTGAAGGATTTTTCACTTCAAGGTAAGTTTGACAAGAACATTCAATTGTGTATGCATTAGGATTGTATTTTAATTGTATTTCTCAGCAACTGTATTGATGAAGTTTCTTTCTTTTCAACTTTTGCGTTTGACTGACTACGCTCCCTACTGAATCGGCAAACAGTTGGATCTCAAGGTAAGTTGACATTTCCATTTTTATAACTTTTTAAAATATAAATCTTTTGACCATTTGTACATGTTATTCTACGTTTTGATTAAGCTTAGACTGAATGTGGTGTTTTTCCCTGCAACATGTGATTGATGGTACATGTTTTGCCGCATTTACGCTTTTCAACATTCTGAGTCTAATAAAATGTACCAGTATGTGTTATACATAGTGTCAGATATATTTATTAACAGGAGGTCAACAATCTGAATATTGAGCTGTTTGATTAAATTTTTTTGAGGGATTAAAGCACGATTCTGCTTTCATAGATGTGGAAGTCAGAACAGGAGTCAGGAACTATTTCATTGATAAGCTTATCGCAATTGTTTGAAATCGTGTAAGATGTAAACTAAGAACTGGGAAACATTCTGGCTCATCTGCATTGTGAAGCAGTTCTCAAATTAAAATTGTAGAGCTCTTTTACGATACACTAAATTGAATATGAACCGTTCATTCTTTTTAATCTAATGGATCAGATTAATTAGAGTTTAGTTATACTTCATCTGGTACTAGAGTAGTAGAAACACTCTTAATAAATCAACAGTTAGATATGATTTCTACTACACATTTTGTACTACCAGTATAAGTAGCCTTGATTAGTTTTCGGAGAGAAGGAAGGACGTGAATTCTTTCTGTAGGAGTCCATTTACCACCATGATGAGATGGAAGTGCATGTAGAAGTTGAAATTTTAATATGCTCATAATCCTAAGAAGAAACCAATACAACTCTTAAGTGCCTTCTTTTATAGCGAAGCGTTCTGCATTCTTTATTTGAAGGTGTACACTATGTATCACCGATGCATGATACTAGTATGATGATACTGGTATGGCGATACGGTGATACGCAATTTCCCAAAAACAAGAATCTGGCGATTCGGCAAGTATATATGTGTTTAAAAAATTAAAAAATGTAAGAGGGAAAAGACGGTTGCGGTGGCGGTAGAAGGAGAAGGGAGGGGAGTCGCTGGCAGCTTGTAGAGGGAGAAGGTGACAGCGGTGAGACTGCGGAGGGAGAAGGCGGCGGCGGCGAGACTGCGGAGGGAGAAGGGAGGGGAGGCGACGGTGGCGAGATTGTAAAGGGAGGCAGCGGTGGCGGCCCGCATGCTCGGTGGAGGCTAGAGGGGAGGTGGCGGCTAGTAGCAGTCATCGGTCTGCTGGGTGGAGGGCAGTGGCTATCGCGTCTAGGGACTTTAGGGGTAGTCAGTGGTAGGAGAGATGACTGGGTAGAATGAGAGAGAGAAAGAGAGAGAGAGAGAGAGAGAGAGAGATTTTAGGGTTAGAAGAGATGGTTTGGATTGGGCTTGGCTTTGTGTTTTTGGTCTGGAAGTATTGGGGAGTATCGCAAAGTATTGGAGAAGAATCGGGATTATTTTTATTAATTTTAAATACTGAATTTCACCGATCCTTCCCGATACTGTATCGCGAAGGATCGCTATATCGGGTAAGTATCCGGTACCGGTACGGCAATTTTGCGAAGGATCGGTGATTCATAGGTTGTACATTGTTTTTACCTAGCTAACAACTTAATTTTGTTGTACTGACTGAACTGGTTAAGTTATCATTTTTAGGCCTTACTAGTTCATTATATTTCACATCATTAACTTGTAAAACAAAATGATTTTGTTTTGGTGCTGATTAGTGTTTTGTCGTTTTATGCAGAATCTGGATGCCTTCTTCCAAGTATGCCCTCTGATGCATCATTTGATCCCGCTTCCGGGATTAGCTTCACATGCGATCTGAATGATAACATTGCGGCCCCATGGCCATCTTCTTTGCAAGCATCATCTTCTTCATGCAATAAATGTATGTTATATACCTGCAGTGCTGATAGCCTGATACATGTTTACACACTTGCACTTTTCTGGTTGTTTCCTAAAGTTATTTGGCAGATTAAACTACAAAGCTATGAACTTAAAAATTGAATCCTTCTTTCTGACTCCACTATAGCATGCTATCGTCCTTATGCTGAAATATGTTCCATAAATACCAAATTGGTAATTCATGATTAGATACACGTTCTGAGGCCCAATATTCTCTGTGCGTTGTTGTTATCAAGCTCCATTTGTTTATCATCTCCATTTGTTGCTCTTTTTATTTTGAGGAAGGCTGCTGATATTGATATATTTTGGCTTGTTGGGTAGGCGTTTTTTTTTTGTAATTGTTAAATTGCATGTACCTTCTATGGCTTCCATCTTGATTTGTAAAGCTCTGTTTTGCTATCAGTTCAGGCAAGTAGTTGTGACATCGGAGTACTTAATATGCCTTTACAGTTGCATTGTGTCACAAGCTTCTTGTGGTGCTTGAATGTATCTTTTTGTTGCTTTTGTCTATTCTAGGTTCCCACTTTAACTTTTGGTCGTTTTGTATTCAGCTGTTAATATTCCAGAGAGACCTGCAGCAACATCGGCACAAAATGGTAAGGCAACTACATGTTGATTTTTCTTTCTCCATTCTGCTGCATTAATATTTTGCACAACACTTGAGCTTCGAGATGTCTCTGAATCAAAAGGACACGTTGAAACTTTGCTTTGCCGGGGCATGTAATTTGATAATCGATTCCTTCTGCAGGTGTCAATCACAACAGACTGAAGCTTAGCCTACTTATTTCTTTGGGCACCCTTCTTGTTGCTGTTTTACTACAAGTCTAGTCCAGTTTGCGATTATTCAGATTCAGGAGAGCTGATTGAAATTGTCAACTGCCGAGTTTTTGTGCTTGGCCATCGCATCAGAGTGTTGTAGGTTACATATGTTTTAGCTCCTGATAGCTATTAGTGTAATTTCTTGTAAGCTATATAATAATAGTGATGATTTATTATGCCTGTATAGCGAGAAAGAAGGGAATATTTTAAAGGGGTGGAATGTGCATGACAATTTGGCGAGACCTTCTGTTGTCTGATGGGAGTTACATTACTATGGATTTTGCCGTTGGTTTAAGATTTATATTATTTAACTGTTATTGATGCCTCAGCGAGTTCGAAATTCTGAGCCATGTTTGAATAGAGTATTTGAGGACACCAATCTCCTCTGAAGATTAACATGAATAGAGTATCTGTCAAGCCTATTACCATGGTGGTTAATCTGTTTTAGAATCACCGTTGGCCAGTACTAGTTCGGTAATCAGTACAAAAGTTGGCATAACTCAGCTCAACCCTCTTTTTTAGAGAGAGAGGGAGAGAGAGAGAGAGATTCCTGTGAATGTGGCCGGGCGTTGCTCAGGAAACCTGCCTGTTTGACAGATGGAAGGAGGTTTTCCCGTGATCTCTTCTTGCAGACACACAGATTGGATGTATATCTCATTGTCCTCTTAGGCCTGCCTGATACAGATGCTGCAGATTGGTATCAAGTTCCATAAACAGATACAGATGCAACAGATTGATTACCCTGAGATTACAACGAGCTACTCCACCAGTAACAACCATGCAGGCATCTCACTACAAGAATAAACTAAGGTGCGAATCCAAAAGCAGCATGGGTCATTAATTCCTCTCTTGTGTCACGATTAACGAACAGGTCCTAGCAGATAGTGCCACGAACCTGGGGGACCAAAACCAGCCTGAAACGTCAAAACAAGCAAGCAAACAACGAGCAATCAACCAACTGCTCAAGGACAGAGAATCAGAGATGATGCAAATGCATTCAAACAATGCGGCACAGAAGGGTAAGATCCATAATCTTCTGCTGGTCACTCCCGATGAGGAGGCTGAGCTGGAACTGGAGAGGCGTACCGATCTGGTATTAGTTTAATCGGAGCTGGGCATGATCCAAATCTCCTTGTATCCCACAGCGCCAACACTAGCATGCATGGCCTTGGATTCACTTGTCCATTCGCTAGCTAGCCATCTCTCCTCTCTCTTGTAGTTTCCCATCCTGCATTGCATTCCCCTCCCCTACAACGACTCTGCAACTGTTGTAATTTGATTTGTGAGGTTGAAATCTTTGTGACATTTGATTCGATTCGATCTTTAAGATATTCCGGTGGCATCTGTGACAAGCGCTACCTACAACTGACTCAGCCAGCCACGCCCTGGTGAATAATCCAAGTGTTTTTTTTTCCCAAATAAGAAAAAATTAACGCGGAGGAATTAACTAATCTACAAACATAAGCTTGCATGGAACCAAGGAGCGTCCGGAATGTACTACTAGTTTACACTTGCATTTGTTACAACCAAGGCCAAATCTCCTCGGCCTGCCTCATTTACGAGGCATTCGTCATTTGAATCTGTATGGAATGTAGTACTCCTTTTAGACTCGTAATTCGAATCCTGGTATTCACATGACATTGTTGCACTTTCCCTTAAAGAAGAAAAAAAGGAACGAAAAATGAACCATTGCTAGTGACATTAATGTATACATATGTAGTTAATGTACTCTTTTTCTTACCGAAGGTATCCCATACCGGAGTGTAAGGTTTGTAATGAGACAGTAACTCTATACATGTTCAAGATTGAATAAAATTTACTTCTTTTCTCCCAATATTTGTATCCATTGCCTTAGCTCTCCGCGTCTCCGGGTTCTTTCCCTTGGTCTAATAGTGCAAATAGACCAGGTCTAAGCCGACACGGCACGAAGCAGGCACAAAGCACAAATGAACTGTGCCTGGGCTCATCGAATGCGAGCCGGGCCATCGCGACTCGACACGGTTTAGATCCAAAGTACGGTAAACCTGTACCAAACCAACTCGGCCTGACACCCACCTCTAGTGCAAATGATTCCAAGTGTATAAAGAGTCGCGTGGTTTTAACCAGACAACGTTATCTCGCCGGGGCGGCATAGGATAAGATTCTAGCGAACTCACGAACACATCGTACACATGCGATCGAGAATTTTCTGCCTCCTACAACTCTTTTCTTCAGTTACAGGAATTTTTAAGACGGCAATTTAGTAGGGCAGGGCAGGGCAGCTCGATCGCTGCTACAGTTTGATGGAGACGTGGTATGAGCACCATTGAATTGAATCTGAAGCCAGGCAAGGCAAGCAGCACAGCAGGCAAATATTCCTTGTCCTTTTGGGTCCACTCCACATCCAAATCCAGTTCAGTTTCACCGAGAGTTTACATTACCGAATCGAAGTCGAAAATCATCAGCACATCGATAACGAATTTCATCGAAAATCGTTAGAAACCGAACGAAATTTAGAATCAAACTTTTTAAACTCGGCTGTCAAATCGAGAAAAAGCAACAACAATAGAGACGTGAAAAGGAATGGATGGAGATGGGGGTATAAAATGGCAACCGCAAATTAAGAAGGATGGATCTGCCTCCCTCCCTCTCTCAATAGTCAATATATAGTTCGCAACCACCCAAAAACAGAGAAAAAGAAAAGGAGAGGCCTTGCTCTCTCTGTCTCGTCGTGCCTGTGAATGATGGTCTCATACATGGCATGTGCATGCAGATGAGGGGAACTGCCACAAACAGCCAACAACTCTGCCACCTTCCAACTCCTCCTCCATGATCCCATGACCCCCTCCGCCTCCGCCACTCCTCGCCAGAGCCCCCGCGCCGTCGCCCGACGGAGGCGTCGCCGCAATGCCACCTCGGCGAGGACGCCGCTCGTCGGCGGCTCGGCTACGGCCAGGGCGCTCGCCGCCGGGCTCTGGAGGCTGCGCCACGCGGAGCGGCAGGCAGTCGGCCCCGCCGCTCGGCGGCACGACGGTCCGGTGCGCGCCCTCGTTGCCTCTCCGATCGTTGGGTTGCTCTGATCCTTTGATTGACTGTTCGATTTGGGGATTTTTCTTTTCTTTTCTTTTTTTTTCTTTTTCGACGGACTTGTGTTCCTGGAAACTAGCAGATTAAGGCTTTGGATTTTAGTTCTCGTGTACCGTGTTTGTTCATGGTTGGGGTGATCTTGATCTTGATCTTTTTCTTAAAAAAAGATCAAAACTGGGCTGCATTTTTTGACCTCCGGTCCCCAAAAGTTGGTTCCTTTTGACCGCTCAAGATGGCATTTTTTTTTCATTCTCCACTTCGCGCCTCTCTAATCATAGATTAGCCGATAATAATGTTCGGCTTCTTTGGCGCATCTGGTCTAGTATCTCTAGCTGATTCAATCTTTTTTCTTCTGGTTTCGATCATGCATGCCAAATTTTTCCTCCTTTTTCCCTTCTGTTCTGTTCTGTTCTGTTCTGTTCCGTTTGATTTGGGTTCAAAAGTCTGGCTTCTCTTAGCATGACATAATTTTTTGTCCGCTGGCTTTTGTACTTGGCTGCCCGGCACTGCCCCAAAAGAGAGAGCACCATATAAATCAGGTGTACAACCTCGTAGTACCAAGAGCTACCGCAGAAATTTTTGGTACCTCCCAAAGTCTCGTTTTAATAGCCGGGAGTACGTAGTAGTATTATCCAATGGATTGCCAGTGGTGATGTGATTCTTTCCAACTGCAGCAATGTTCAACTCGTGATCGCTATCTATCCTCGGAGAGGAGATTATCGTAACTTGTAGGATTTTGATTGGATATGTTCCTGACAATGCCTCCTTCCTCTCTGTTCTTTACCTGCCAGCAGCCTAGCCCGCGACGACATGGACGGAGAGCGAACGCCTGCAATGTCGCTAAAACGCGGAGCGATTTTGGTTTTCGAGGCCAACGTAGGAACCATGGCATCTTAGAGAAGGTATAATTTTTGTTCTCTTGGCATGCTCAAAAAATTGACTAATCTTTTCCACTATCTTGGTTCGTGGCATTGTTTTAACGTGAGCACATCCATTAGATTGAAGCCTGTGTGGAATTACCATATGGTTCCATGGAGAAGGCAACCAAATGGGACCATGTGTATCTAAACAATTTGGACGTCATCTTCGGCTCACACGATCCTTGCAAGCTACCCCATGTTCATTATGCCCGGGCAACACCCCACGCTACGGTGGTGCTCGAGGCCGAGCTCGACAAGGCCCGAGCTCAGATCAGTGAGCTTGAGGATGAGAAGCGTGTAACGAGAAGGAAGCTTGAACGGTTCTTGACGAAGCTCTCAGAGGAAAAGACGCTGTGGAAGAGTAGGATGCGAGAGAAGGCTCAGCATGTGATTGCAGCATTGAAGGAGGATGTCAAGATGGAGAGGAAGCACCGGCGGCAACTGGAGGCTGCCAACACCAAGCTGATGAATGAATTGGCCGAGACCAAGCTATCGGCGAAGCAGTTTGCGCAGAGCTACGAGATGGAGAGGAAGGCACGCGAGCTGATGGAGGAGGCCTGCGATGAGCTGACCAAGGAGGTCGACGAGGACCAAGCAGAGGTCGAGCTTCTGCGGAGGGAATGCCTGACCATGCGAGAAGAGATGGAGGAAGAGAGGAGCATGCTTCAGATGGCCGAGGTGTGGCGTGAGGAAAGGGTTCAGATGAAGCTGTGCGACGCCAAGGTCGCACTTGAGCACAAGTACTCTCAGCTCAACAGATTGCAGGCTGAAATGGAGTCCTTTCTTCGCAAGGACGGCAAGGCCGATGCCAATGACTCTGCATTGCAGGAGGCCCGGATGATCAGCGAGGCGGCGGCAAGCTCCGTTAGATTCCGCAATGTCAAGGAATTCAGTCATCAGGATCACCATGCTCGGGAGGATGTGGATTTGGTGTTTGAGCGCTTTGGTCGGGAAGAGAAGGCCAATGGCAGCAGATACAGCCCTGCAAGTCCGGCATCCAGTATCCACTCTGTGAGTGTGAGCCCTGCAACTGACATTTTCCTGGAAAAACTCGATGATTCGTATGCCAATGGCTCAGTTGACCTCGAAAGCGGCAGCGGCTGGGAAACTCCCCATCATAATCGTAATGGGCGACGGGATTCTTCCGTGGCACGAGCAAGCGATGCATCCTTGCCTAATGGCGAAGGCTGCTGGGATGGCAGCGGGGTAACAGAGGTTCATTCAGGTGCGAGCAGGCGCGCCGGGAAGAACACTGCGTTGATACGGAGGCTCTGGAGGTCGGCGATTAGCGAGAGCAGAAATAAAGCTGGATCTGGGAGAAGTGGAACCCAGACCGAGCTCTGGAGGTCAACTGTAGTTGCTCCGGCATTGCCGGTCGCAGAGCAGTGCAGTTCGTCGGACTCGGTGAGACCGCAGACAGCTCATGAACGGAAAGGATGCCATGCGTTGCCGCGAGGAGGCGTGCACAAGCAAAGCCTCAAGGAGAAGCTCATGGAGGCCAGAATGGACGACGAGAAAGAGCGGCCTTGCCATGCAGTGAAACAGAAGATATAACAGCTGAAAACCTTGATCAGACTGTGGACAATGCCTGGAATCTGTTTGCACACTAAACTGCTGACTAAATTCCAATCCAAGATGAGCCTGTGATCAAGGAGATTCGGTACGGATCATGAGCTAAATTGCTGACTCGGGGTAGGTTGTGACTTGTGACTCGCAACCTCAATATATATATATATATATATATACACATAGGTTAATACCATCAGCGTATCTGCACATGGAAGTAGACAGACTACTCCCATCTGTATTCTGCCACTGTTTTAGACGTATTCGTACATACATACCCGTATTAATTAAGCTTCCTCTCCATCTTCCTAGCGAGAGTTCTCTCTTCACATGCATGGATCTTACAGGTACGCTGATTACGAGAGGTCGCGGTCACCTCTAACTGAGGAGGTCCTTCCTTGGTATGTATATGTGAGGCAAAGGCTGACTTGTCTGGTGTCCAACCATTTTGCTACCTGTAACTGAGTTTTTTGAGCAGACATCTCGGCAAGTTTATTTCTTACTACAGCATTTGTAAATAACAATGTTTGTGCAGCTGTGTGATGCATTTGTGTGTAGAGTAAATAACATCTTATGGTTGTTGCCCTTTGTGTTCTTAAGATCAATGTAAAACAAGACTAGGACAATATCCGGTTAGAAATACGAGACCTCATCCGGTTAGAAATAAGACACGTATTTTGACTTTGCATAAGTATTGAGAAAGGTATAAGAGAAAATGACTTAGATATTGACACTAAATTGTTTTAAAAGATGAGAAATAACACTTTGTGTGGGTGGTAACGAATAAATACATATAGTTAAGAGAGAATAAATAATAGTGATCCATTAAATCTACATGCAAACTTTATATTTTTAAATAAAACTATTCAAACTATAAAATTTATATTTCTAAACGAGGAGAGTATACGCCTCTGATGTTAAATCGAGCAACGTGATCCACAGGGAGTCGAAAATTTCGTTAATTTGTCGTTGTATATGCATGAGAATTGAACAATTAATGCTGATAAGATAAGCCAAAGCCAAACAAATAGGCCAGCTAGCTACAGACATGTCGGCACTGCTCCTGCTGGCTTGTGCAAATCAAGACATGCAAGGGATATCATATCATGGTGTGGCGAGCTCGGAGCTGCCCGGTGACATTTTGCTCCTGTTGTGTTTCTAATTTTGCTGCTTTATTGCCATATTAATTAATTATTACTGAACGTTTCGATGATTTCTCATTAAGCAACACCTGGCCGATTGGATTTATTTCACGTGTCGTGGTGTTGACTTCTCGGTGTCCTCCCAGAATTTTCTTTGCAAGTTGGAGTAGCATCTTCCATATCAAGGAGAATTGTGCAGTACATTAAAGATTTTGTCCTGTTTTTTTCAGGTAGTCACCATCTTTTCTTCACCACTATTAACTATGTTTATTCTGCGGGGCTAAAACCAAATGTTATACCTCTTTATCACTTTCAGTATACTTAAATACTCCCTCCGTTGGAATTTAGAGGGCGTATTAGGTTTTGTTAGAACAAGACTTTGACAAACGATTACTTCATTAATATACCATTTATGCAATATAAAATCATAATTATATATAAATACTTTTGAATACAAATCTACTAATATCAATTTTGTGTCATAAAAACAACGGAGGGAGTACTATTTTTAAGATATTCCAATGCTAATAGAGTAATTGTTGGTCAAAGCCTTGTCCTAACGAAACATAATACGCCTTATAAAAAACGCCTTATAAAAAACAACGGAGGGAGTACTATTTTTAAGATATTCCAATGCTACATAATTGAAAAAATTCGCCGAATACTTAAATATCATTTCAAATTTATGAATTAAAACTTTAAATCTCACAAGGGCCAACATGTCATAGGCACATGAATTAAAACTTAGTTTAATTTAAAAAACTAATGAGTGGGGCATGGTGTCATCGACTGAAGGTTGGGTGTGAGAGGGGATTGACGAGTGGGGACCCACTGTCAGTGGCTCGAAGCAAAGCACGGCGGCATGGGGCTTGCCGGTGGCGATTGGCAGTATTTGGCGGTTAGTGGATTCATCACAGGTGGTGGTGATAGCACCGATCTAGTGGCAAGGCTCGTTTGACTTAGTTTTTGTGGAGATTTCTTTGTGGGTGCTTAGTTTATGATACTTATAGCTTCACATAGCTATTAAAGTTAAGAGCTTTGAATCCATTGAGATAATTTTTTTAAGAAGCTTATAGGGAGTGTATAGGCATCATGCATCCGGATGTTTTTGTCCCAAAACATTCAAACTTTGGACCGTACGATCAAAACACACATCACATCCGTAGGATCAACCCACCTCGAATTCAGGGGGGGCGCGCATCGATCTGAAAGCAAATCCAATGGCCAGGAATTTAGATGATGGTTGCTAAAGAAAACATCCGGATAAAACTTATCAAAACCCTTAAGTTAATGGATCGAGCAAGCTAAATCACGTACGCGCGTCCATATGTATGTATTGACAAGGAAGGAAGGAAGGAAGGAAGGAAGGAAGGAGCGCTCAGCTGGTAGAGAAATGAAGGAAGGAAGGAGAGGAGAGGAAGGAGACAGGCGCACATGGAATTGGAGAGAGATATGCTTCATCGTGCGCGCGCGTGTACTGTAATGTAATCTGACAGACACAGCGCGCGCGCATGCTGGCTGCAGATGATGAACCTGTCCGTCCGTCCGTCCGTCGTTATCTCCCTTTGGCCTTTGCATTGCATTGAATCGCAAAACAAGATCCATCTGGGTGTAATTTCAGAATTTGACACTCAATTCGCAGGCCTTTCGGCTTATTTGGATGACATATGGGACCGTCTGTGTGTATGACAGTGGGTCAGAGTGTCAAATTCCGAAATGCGAATTTTAAAGTGTGTCAAATTCTGAAAACTCTCTCCATCTGGACGGCCAGCTCGCCGCTGCAACTCTTTACGTATATTGTTAGAGGTAACTCAAACATTCTAACTGATCATACTTTTTTTTTTATTGTATTTGACGTTTTTATTATGATTAATCATTAATTGGTTATTTCCTTCTACGTTTCATCGCCTACTAATCATTAACCGTTTATTCGACGTTTCATCGTCTATTTGAAAAAAAATATCAGTTAATTAAGGAGAGCATTGTTTGCCAAATTTATTGTTCCAGATGGAGCATGTCAAATATCCTTCTTCGCTATTTCTCGAGCGCCACAGGTGATATTTTGGCTTATGTCATTTGATGATCACTACAACAAAACAGGCACGGGGAGATGTTTTTTTTAAAACACTTTAAAACCTGTCTCTATATTTAGAACTATATATGAAATAAAGACGCTTTTTGAGACACTATTAAAGTCGTCACAAGTTTAAATTGTATAGAGACAAAGCTTAAGACGTTTTAAATACATCTCATGCAAGGGACGTATATTGAGACGTCTTGGAATATGTCTCATCCATCTTGCGTGTTTTGGGATACGTTTTATCTATAGAGATGAACCGTGAGACGTATTAAATATTTGCGAGTCGTATCAAATATTTGCAACGCCTGACCTTTCCGGGTTCCACCCAGTAGTGTCCATCGAACAAACCGACCGGCGACCGTAGCAGCAACCGAAAGTGGAAAAGAGTCCGGCGCATCCAGAAAACTCGTAGCAGAAAACCGAAAGGGGAAAAGAAATCTAGGGCAAGTCATCCGCACGCCACCCAAACTCCCATGGCCGGGCGCCTTCCTTCGCTTTCAATCGCACGGCCGGGCCAGCGTGGCGTAATCGGCCGAGGCGGCCGCCCGATTGGTGCCACAGAGAGGAGGAGAAGAAGAAGAGAGGAAGAAGGGGTAAGTCTGTCAACCTCCCCGCTTGATCGGAAGCAATCGCCTCCACGAAGAGTCGCCGGGCGGGCAACCGCTGATGCGGCGCCCATGGCGTCGGCGTTGCTCTCGTACCATAAAGCCTTTGACCGCTTTCTGCTCTCTGAGGGGCGACGACTGCGGCGAGTCCACGCTGGTACTGTACCAGGTATGATCTTTGTTTATGCACATTCACATGATGAAAGAATAGCATAGTATTTAAGTTAAAATTGCAGTACTAGGTAATTGTAGATCTTATATATTATTTTGATCAGCAATTTTTAGATTTGCAATATGCATGTGCTTTCTCAATGTATTTAAATTAAAATTGCAGTGCTAGGTAATGGGAGATTTTAGATGTTATAGTCTGCAATTTTTATATTTGCAATATGAATGTGCTTTCTCAGTCCATGTGAGTACTAACTAAATTGATATATGACTATCTCCCTCCAGGTGAATTAAACTGATATGTGACTACCTCTTCGTGTGAACTAAAGTGATATGTTGATATAGCATTATTTGTTCCGTTACTACAATGGTATCTTAATTTATTTGCCTAAATAGTTTAGACTGCACAGGTCCAGGCTGTCCAAGTGATAGGAGTAATAATCTATATTAAATTGCAAAGTTCCTTTTCCTTCATTGGTATCTATAGCAGAGAAGAGATGGTCCAATGTGTTCATGTATTGCCCATCTATCTCTGAATTTCTTCAAGGAGAGCATTATTTCTCACAGAATTCATCTTTTAATGTTTTTCCGTTTGGTCTACTAGCCTACATCAATTTTTACAGATTAAACCAACAAATTATTAATGTCCTACTAGAGATACTTTTTTGGCATGTGGTAACGAGATTCAGGCCATGAGATCTTTTTGATATGGGTGTGGAACAACCATTAGATGAAACAGATTAGACCAGTAACTTCAAGGTAGCTAGCAGGAAATTTCTTTTTTTTTCATGGACCAGCTTGCGGCTGTTAAATCTTGAAGCTGTTTTTCCTTTAATAAATCTTGAAGCTTGCGGCTGTTAAATCATGTTATTGATTAAGTATATTAATATAACTTATCATGCTCATGCACACACTAAATAATGTATTTGATCTACGCTAAATATGGAAATTATTACGTGAAGTTGTATTGCTAAAAAACACATGATGTTCTGTTGCTGAGAACCTTCCTAAGGAGAAGTTTGGGCAATTCGTTCCAGATTCAGTCTTTGACAAAGTGAAGAACAATCTGTTTGGTCGTCAAGTCCATCCATCGAGTTTTGGGTGGTGGAAAGCGTATGTGATCTGCTTATGTGTATATTTAAGTTTTCTTTGTGTGGGCATGTGTGGCGCTTTTAGTTTGTGATTGTAGTCTGCTGATGTGTTGTTATGGAGGAACAAGAAGATATTTTCCAGTGTTTTGGCTATTCCAACAGCTATTTGGGTTTTCTTCAAATGGCTTGATTACCACTTTCTGACAATCATTTCATTTTCCCTTTTCCTTGGAATGGTTGTTCAGTTTGTTTGGTCCAACTTCTCAAGCATGCTAAGCGGGTATGGAATTTATAAAGCATCTGAACAGTGTGTGCTTTAACATAATAGAAAATGCCTTTTGTACTTTTAGATCTCCTTCCAAAGTACCCCGTGTTGAGTTGCTGAATGAGCTGTTTGTGAACGTTGCTGTTGCAATTGGTGCCCAAGTTAATAGGTTCTTGAGTTTCCTTCAAGATGTGTCGTGTGAAAGAAACTTGAAGCATTTTGTACTGGTATGTGGAGCTTTTCTATGTTTTTTTGCCCCATAATTATGATCAATAGAGTCCCTTAAACTATTAAAGAAATCAAACCCTGCATATGTCCCTTAAACTATTAAAGAAATCAAACCCTGCATATGTAACTATTCTATTTCTTCATCATCAAAAATCACTTTAATGTCAATATATATGTCCTTTCAGGCAATTGTCGGATTGTGGGCTGCTGCTTTGGTTGGAAGTTGGTGTAATTTCCTATCTGTCATTTACATTGGTAAGAGGCTGTAACCTCCATTTTTTGCTCGTATTTTTGCCACTGTTCCTATTTTGTGAATGCATGTATTCCACTGTAAGTTTTATTGAGAACAATATTTGATTACCTGAAACAGGCAGTGTTTGCACTCGCACACTTCGTGTGCTCTATGAGAAGTGTGAAGATCAAGTACACGACTTCCTCTACAGCCTTCTTGGTTTGCTCCAAGATTAGTACCAGAAACTCGACCCAGGCGTCTTGAGGAAGATACCGAAGGGGAGCATGAAGGTCAAGAAGGGCGAGTAGATTAGATGGGTACTCATGAGTCATGATCATAGAATGAGTCATAAACTAATATTGTGCTCAGTTGTGTAATGCAGACCTGTAGTGTCAATTGTCATTTGAAAACTGTGTGCTTTTACTGAGCAACAAGACGGGCTTATTTCCCTCCAGTTTAAAACTTCAACTGCAATGCAATGCATGTTATCTATTGTGCGAACAACTCATTTACTTTCTAAAAACTATATAACTAGTTAAATACCACAAATTGCCGTAGATGGTTTAAAGAAGGAACATGTGTTAAAAAAATAAAATCGAAATTGCTGCTTGTTAAATGTGATGGTAATAAAAAGCGTCTCTATATATCAATTGAGACGTGTTTACATGTTTCTACAAAAGCGTATCTAATTTTGTAGAGGTGTAATTTAACGTCTCTATACATCAATTAAGACGTGTTTACATGTTTCTACAAAAGCGTCTCTAATTTCGTAGAGGTGTAATTTAATGTTTCTATAGAACGTTTTAAATGATGTAGACACGCTTAACAAAACGTCTCTATATTTTTGAGACGATCCATGTGAAGACGCTCCTATGACGCTTTATAAAATTGACTCTGTGGTCTCGTGGAGACGAAACAAAACGTCTCTAGCCTACATAAAACATGTCTCTATAGGGATGTTGTGTTGTAGTGGATTGAGCTTTTATTTCAGGAGATCAGTTGCACAGACTCAAACTTTTCTTGGTTTATGAATCGTTGAAGACCAAGGTTTCTTCGTCTGCTTTGTTATAGTTGAGTTGAATTGACTGTTCCAGTCTTTCTCTCGACCTGTTGGTGGTTCGCTCAATCTTGTTTCGCAACAAGTGTTTTGATAAGACCATTCCAATCTTTTTCTTTTGCACTACAAGTGTTTGGATTGACTATTCCAGTTTTTCTTGTTCAGTAGTCCTTTGGATTTTTAACACACTTGTATTCGTGTGCTTAATTACACTTTCTAGTTTTCTAGAAACAATTTCATTATGGATTTTAAGTTAAGGGGAGGTTTATTAGAGATAACTCTAATATCTCAACTTACCATATCTTTTGGTTGTATCCAAATTGGTTGTTAGTCCAAGTCTTCAACTACTTAGACTCTTTTGGCTATATAAGCCAACCTCTTGTGCATATAATCCTTGAACAAATTAGTGGATTATTTTCCGTGGTTTTTTCTCACAACGGTTTTTCCACGCTAAATATTGTCTCCAATTTTTGTGTAATATGCTAACCCTAACAACTGGTATCTGAGCTACCCTACCACATATGCCATATATACTAGGTAGGGGTAGTATATCATCGATCCATCATTGCTATTGAACGAATCCATGTCAAGAACATTGCGTCAAAGTAAATGGCTCGTAATTAAGCACACACCGAGTTCATCTAGTAGAGAGAGATCGCAAAAGCAATCAGCTAGCACTTCTAATGATGATCAACAAGTGACAAACAATGACTGGCCGGGTTGATCAGTCAGCCACCTTGGCCGGCAATGGCATACATGCATGGCTCGTAGCTCGTAAGCATGCAATGCAAAACGGTAACAGCTAGTGGAGGAGCTAGGGAGTAGATGGATGGATGGATGATTACTGGCGGTGGTCGTCGTCCGAGTACTCGAGGAAGCCGGTCTTGGAGAGGACGGCGTTTCGGACGCGGCTGAGGTCCCCTCCCCTTGAGCGTCCTCCCGGCGCCCTCGCACACCGAGAAGGACGTCACCTGGCAGCTCCCCGCCATCTTGCGCGCCAGCCACTCGTGCGGCGGAACCCTCTCCTCCTCGCCGTCGTCGTCCTCGGCGCCTCCGTCCTCATCGCCCGCCTTGCTCCGGCCGTAGATCTTGGACCAGTCCGGAATGCTTACCGGAGCCGACCGCCTGCCGCCGCTGGGAGCAGCTGCTGCTTGCTGTTGTACCATCATCTTATTTGGAGGAGACGAGTAGCTCATGTGCCTCTTCCTGGTGGAAGTGGAAGTGGAGGCGGCGCCGTGGCACTGGCAGTGCAATGGAAGAGCGGCCGGAGCATGGTGATGGTGGTCTCTGGCTCTGCCGCATATTGCCTGCGGCTTGCTGTGCCGCGGGGAGTGGTTCGCCATGGCCGCCCACACCTCCTCCTCCTCCAACTCTTCCTCCCTGTGATCTGCCATCAGAAACACACACACACACACATGTACACCTAGCTTCTCGATTATTGATCACTCACTCAACGAACAAGATAGTACTAGTTATTACTTATTACTATTCTGAGTCGAAACTGGTTGGCCAAGCCGAAGCGAGGTGCATGCTGTGTCCCTGCTATCTAGCTGCCTGCTAGGTCTTATAACAAGCTCTTGACACTTGTTCCTGCTAGCTGCATGCAGCATCCATCGATCCATGCAAGTATAGTGGCTGGAATACTATATTTTATTCTCTTTCATTCTGCAACTAAGATAGGACTAATTGTGTTCTTGGAGGCCACCGGCCGGTTTGCCTTCACAGAAAGCAGAGAGGAGAGTATCCGTCTATTTATGGACTAGTGCTGTCTTCACAAACTCCTTTATGTGACCGTACGGACATCCGTCGGCGTGTCGGTCCTATCGGCGGGTATGTATACGTACCTGCACTACAAAAGTCTAGATTAGCTAGCTAGCTTCTGTCTGCTGCTGCTCTCACGAGTCACGACCGGGGAATGGAATCTCGGATCTTGGATTCCTCCGAGTTTTAGAATCTCGATAAGGTAAAATTAAGAAAATCCTAAAAAAAGTCAAAGGTTTTCTATACCGCAGGAAACAGGCTATTATATGTAATATATTGTGTATAGATATGATTTCAACTTTGTAAATGTGTGTAGTAGCTATTGATCATTGGATTAGTAATGTATGCACATGGAATCCATTGTTGGTATTTAATACCAAAAATGGGGGCCTCACAAAAACTTATCAATATCGTACCAGATGGTATACGTTTTGGTATTGATCCATACCAGGGTATCGTTCGGATTTAGTATAATAATATATATTTATAAGTAATTATATGTATACCAAAGTTCACTTGTAATATTACTTCAAATACATAGTAGTAATATCAGATATAACATATAGTTGAATAGACTATATTATCAATTTCATTGGCATGATTGGTATTGATTGGTATGACTGTATTGATCGGTATCGAGACCGATACGGTATATATGACTAATATTATATCAATTTAGATGATAAAATAGTATATATCGATTGATAGGTACCGATATTGATAAATATGCTCTACTACTGAAAAAAAAAAGATAATGAAAGAATATATTAAATTTTCGGTCTCTACATGCTGAGATGCACGCAGTTAAACTACTGAAATAAAACGCATGATTCATCGTCGGTTACTATTACTAGTGGTGCATGCATTTCATTGCGTGGTAGAGCAGGAGGAGCAGCAGCAGTAATTCCATGGCTGTGGTGGCTGTGAGTGCTGCTGGAACGTACAGGCCCCACTGCATCAAACTCACTCACGCATACACTCTCTATCGTGCAGGATTGCAGATGCAGTTATGCTCCCAGCTGCACTACACTTTGGCTGCTAGCTAGCAAGACCCGAGCCCGGTACGGCATAGACATCATCGGACCAGGCCGACCCCGACACAGCATAAATGACTGAGCTATACGTAGGGGTGAAAACTATATATATTTTTTGGCACCATCATCTAGATTGGCAGTAGCATCGTATAAAAGCAACTCTTTGGTAAAAACATCTAATCTACGACCCGTCAAATATGTCTCACCCTAATTAAATTGAGGATGGTTATGGACAACCATTTTCGAGCTACAAAATACTTTTCAATTGTTTTCCTTCCCTTAAAATTTTCCACTCTCCCTATTTCTACCAAGCCTTACTTGCAACATTTGATACTCTTAAATAGTCAATGCTTATACATTTCGTTCCTATTTCCATTTTGGCTATCATGCTAGTACCATGCATGCCTTTCTGAAAAAAAATGATGCTGGCATCCTATGTGCTCAGATCAAACAGAGGTGAGACCACGACACCAGTCCACCCCCTCCCCCCTGCTCGAGCTCAAAAGGCATCGCTGCTCCGCGCGCCATAGAAGAGCTTGGAGCCTCGATACGGCGGCGGTGAGGGCGCCACCGCCACCTCAGGCGATGCCGACAATGCATGCAAGAGCTGGAGGAGGCGTAATGCCGATGGGAATGGTGGGGCAGGCTGGGGTGCTGCGGCTTGACCAAAGCTCACGCGGAGAGGGATCGAGAGAAATGAATGGCTGGTTGGTTGATGCATGCATGGTGTGACTGGAGAAGAAGAACAATGTCTGTTGGGTAAACGAGAAATTAAGGACTGGAGCTTCAGATCTGGCACATGCAACTTCTTCGGAAGTAGTGGTATTGCCCTTGGCCTCCTGAAATACATATTCAAGGAATCTATGAGGATTTACAAGTCCCCAATTTTGTCGTTGAGATCATGTTGTCAAATGCCATATAGACGAAGATTTCGATTCCAAGAATTATTGGCAATGATGCCAGCATTACTAGTCTAGTATATTGATTTGGTGAAGAATTATTGACTTGCAGGATTTTCTACTACATGAGTCACAGCAGGCATTGGGCTCCGTGGCTTCTGCTGTAACGAGCGAGGACAATGTTCAAATAACAATGTCGCATTCCATCATGCATGCATGTGTGAGTATTTGGGATTTTATAAGATTTATTTATGCAGAATATGTGCTATCTATATATCTAGGCTAAGACCATATACTCCAACATATGTGACAAGATAATTCCTTTCTCGCCCAAATGTCAGCGAGTAAAAGAGCGTGTCAAAATTATTTTTTACCAGTGAAAGCGTGATTTCATTTTTGATGCATAATCTTTCTTTCTTTCTTTTGTTCTGTCATCTGCTGCGTGTGTGTGTATGTATGAGAGAGAGAGAGAGAGAGAGAGAGCATCTGGGCCATCTGGCAAACCTTGAATGCGCATGGCGATATATATATGTTTGGAGATGATGCATGGGAATTGGGCCCCTTGCTCGCAATGCTGGCCAATATTGGGCCGGGCTTAATTAATTTCATCGATCTCCACTCTCGACCCATCAGGCAGGCCCGTTAGTCCTTTTTACTTATGCATGCAATTAAATGTGACAGCTTAGCTTTGACACGTTTTATTTTGAAATAAAAACACTCCCACGATACTAAAAAGCTACGGAAATAAATTCCGTCGAGCTGGTATGCAAATTTTTTCCCGTGCATACTTGACGCTGATTGATGTCACGTGGACAATCCTGCAATCCAATGCCACGACATTAAGTCTGAATTAAGCAACTAAATTTGCATCGAAATAAGCGTTAGGTATTTATCTCCACCTGAATTAAGTCGTGGCGTTGGATTGCAGGATTGTCCACGTGGCATCAATCAACATCAGGTATGCACGGGAAGAGGTTTGCACACCGGCCCCATAGAATTTATTTCCAAAAGCTACTCCCATACGAGCTAGAACTGAGCTTAGCTCGCTTGGCTGAGCGCTCGTCTTGTCCGTCCACATTCGAATTCACTCAAATCGTACACTAACCCATCGACAATAAATTTAGATACACCTACGTGCATACTTAGTAGGATAGTGTGTGCCTACAATCCAAAAACCCAAAGTACGGTCAGAGATGTTTTTATGCTTTATGAATGAAAGGTATATGGTGACTACTTTCCTCTTTATTTATTTTAAAATTTATATAACCTGTGTCAAGAAAAAAAAAAACATAAAAGCACAGCTCAAGCTCAAGTATTGCGCCATTTCCATCGGGTCCTTCATGTTGCCACCAAGTGATGGGAACCTGTCAGATTTTCCCCCAAGTGCCAGTTATACCCCCACTCTCCCTTGAATCTTTCTTCTCTCCAGTCTACACTTTGTTGGAGGCTTGGAGCACAACACAGGGTCTTCTTTTTTTTTTTTGCCCCAAGCCCCCCAACAACTTCGGCTTTTCATGTTTTTTCTCCTTTTATTCATACCAAGGAAGAAACTAGCTAAATATGCATATCCTAACAATAATGCAGATTCTAACAACTAAACGATCAGGCCTCAGGCCTCAGGCCCATGCATGCATATATAAACTACAACAAACACAAACTCAAATGCTAATGACAAGATTATTCCTAATTAACACACTTGCACTCAATGTCATGTATCCAAGTCCTGCTGCCGCTAACAAGCTTGCCCCATGCTTCTTCCTCCTCCTCCTCCTCCTCTCTCTCTCTCTCTCTCTCTCTCTCTCTCTCTCTCTCTCTCTCTCTCTCTGCCTCCATCCTACTGGCATGGACAGTGCTTGGCCATGGCCAGAGACCTCAAAAACGAGCTGCCGGGAGGGAGAGGGAGCTCGGGGAGGTGTATTAATTATCGTGAGCTCGATCACGGCGGCGAGCAGCGGCCGACGTTACGAAAGAAATAAGGTGGCGGCACATGAGGGCCATGAGCTTGAGGGATGCTCCAGGATGGAGGAATCAAACTGGAGCTCACTCCGGAAGACAGGGCGGCAGTGGCGGTGGATTTCGGCCGGAGTTGAGCAGGAAGGCGACGCCACGCGGAATTGATTGAGGGTACGTAAATGACGAAAGCGTTCCGTTTTTTGGGGGAAGATCACCATATATATCCGCTAGCGCGCACACACACACACTACATATACTTATCCTTACATTGATTCGTGCATGCATATTCATTCACATGCACATTCGTACATGGAGGACTCACTGCTACACATGTGTTGTACATGCATGTAGTCAGCATGAAGTACCAATTCATTACACCTCCTCCTTACGTATCGTCGTTGTAGAACGTGTATATGTCTACTCCGCATGTGCAATAATATTAAAAACTTTGGACCGTACGATCAAAACACACATCCGTAGGATTAACCCACCTCGAATTCAATGGGGTGTGCATCGATCTCAAAGCAAATCTAATGGCCTAGAATTTGGATGATGGTTGCTAAAGAAAACATCCGGATAAAACTTATCAAAACCCTTAAAAATATGCTTACATTGTAATGTAAGTTGCTTGATGGTCCAGTCATTGCATACGTACCAGGCGCAGGCGAGCTCATGAGAGACAACAGTATGTACAGTGTTTGAATTATTCCATGGCATGCAGTGTCAAGCCATCCATCGTACGTATGCAGATGCATGTGTTGCTGGAATGTGTCAGTGCCATATATTGTGAGTGGGTGAGGAGGAGTAGCCTACTACTACGTACACCATCCTGTGATCCATGCATCTGGTATTCTGCATGCCCTGTGATTCTGTGATCTCTCTCATCCATCTCTTTCTTCCATCGTCCATCTCTCTCTCTCTCTCTCTCATCGTCCATCTCTCTCTCTCTCTCTCTCTCTCTCTCTCTCTCTTCCATCGTCCATCTCTCTCTCTCTCTCTCTCTCTCTCTCTCATCGTCCATCTCTCTCTCTCTTCCATCGTCCATCTCTCTCTCTCTCTCTCTCTCTCTCTCTCTCTCCATAGATTAATAGATAGAGAGGCATAGACCAAGCCGGACAAAACAATGGTGGCAGCAGCAGCATCTATTTCACATGCACCACCTGGTGTTTAATTGGTTTGTTCCCTCCCTCTCAATACACACTTGACATTTCCCCACTGCACACCTCCCTGCACTATTAACCAGTATATTATATGGATCAAACGGAGACATGCAAGTACGGCAATGTAAGATCCAAATTAACGAGCCAAGCTAGGTTAACTATGCCGACATGGAGATTAAAGATAAGTGATTAACAACGAATAATCTGGAGAGAGAGAGAGAGAGAGAAAAAAGAGAGATCAGAATTACATATGCGTAACAACAAATTAATATTATTGTAATCTATACCCACGTACCTTTCTACCAATCTAATCTTGATATGCTAAAATATATGAGAAGCATTTTTCTGCAATGCTTGTGCCCTACAAATGGAGTGTATAAGACAAGAACAGATGATCATGACTTTGTTGTCTCTACTGTCTGCTTGTGGCCTGACAAATTAACGAAGAAGCAACCTCAGCTAGCTTGCCCGGCCATGGGCATCACAAACTATAGTTGAGAGACAAGCTTAAGGCATCACGAGGCTTATATATAGCAATTTGGCTCTTCTGATGGACATATATAGCTAGGAACTTTGCTTTGAATTCAAACAACCATGGGGATGCTATACAGCTAGCATCCGGCGAAAACTCCAATATTTGGAGTATGTTGTTTGAAGAAATGTTTTGGGAATTTTTTTGTTCGAGAAATCTAGACAGCTTCTATGTTTTTCTTTTTCGGATTTGCATAAATTAATTAATATTAAAGCATGAATAGATGATAAACGATGATTACTTACTTACCCTTTCGTTTGCTTTAAGATTTGTACAACTTGTATTCGGAGGGAAAGCATACAAAACACTACTCGACCAACAATTAATTATATCGATAATTGTCAATTAGTTTCAATTTCCAGTTTACCTGTTGTACGCAAAGGCCCTAGCTGCAAGCTCCTCTTTCTTGATTAAGAAGCGAGCATATCGATAGATTCGAATGATCCATGGTAGCAATTCTTTCAAGAAATCAGTATGAACAATCGATGACACTAAAATCTAGCAAGTGATGATCAATAAAATGAAATATGTGCCGATCGGCGTCAACTGCATGCAAACACGAAAAGATCAAGCATTATAATCCGATCATGATATAATTTATAAACTATACATACGGTTGGGAAATTTTATGAGAAACTATATAGTATCGATGTCACAGTTAACATACACTGCACTTGGGTACAGATTTTAACATGACTTGAGATGTTGAGCTATATATGTAGAATTCGACATGCACACATTGTAGGGCCAAAAGACATATGGATTCCGATGGAATCAAGAACAATCAGAAGAAGACCGAAAGAAGCGCGAACAAATTAAGAAGAGATCGACCAGGGGGGAGGAGCGGCTAGCCGGAGCATGAATTAACACACGCATACAAGGTGATCAGAAGAGACATGAAACCGCAAAAATTAAAGGAATCGTTCATGCAACTTTAGGACTAGTCCCAAGCCTAAGCTCCAGATCTACTTCTTGCCGGCCTACAAGATGGAGTGAACCAGAGCTAGGGCTTGCGACTAGTAATTTTTTGGGTACCTCACGATCGACTCCTTGCAGCCCCTCCCTTTCGCATGACGCCGACGGCCGCACGAAGAACGGCAGCACCACCGCTGGCAGCTGATCGACGCGCCTCCGCTTCCTCCACTCCACCTCATCATCATCAGCTTCCCTCACCGTCGCCAAAGGCATGGAGATGAATGCCCTGTTCTTGCTCTCCTTGATGATGGTTGATATGTAGGAAGGAGAAGTAGAATTTATCATGGCATGATCCTTGTTAAGAGGGTGATCACCGGTAGATCTAGGGCCGGGGAGTAGCGCTGCTTGAAGGTTCTGATCGGGGCTGATCGGCTGGGGCTGCTGTTGTTGCGTGTCCTGGACGGCGTCATGATCCGGGGAGGCGCACTGCCGGAGGCGAGCGCGGTCGCGGCGGTGCACGTTCATGTGGCCGCCGAGTGCCTGCGCGGACCGGAACTCACGCCGACAGAAGCTGCACGTGTAGGAGCGCGGCGGCCACACGCAGCCGCCGAGGTGCCCCGCCGAGTCCCGCTCGAAGGCTTGCTCCTCCCACGACGGCTCGCCGGCGCTATGCGCTGCTGCCACCGGCGGCCAGGGGGACCTAAGGTCAGTCGCACCAGCGACGCGCCTGCTTGCGCCCCACATGCTCCAGTAGTACTTGGCCATTTGCTCCATTGCGGTGGTGTTCGAGCTTGTGCGCTAGCTAGCTCTGGTTGGTAGTAGACTAGTACTAGTACCACAACTCGTTAGCTAGCCACTCGATCCGGTAGCTAGTAGTAGTGCATGCCATCCAAGTTGGAGGAGGCTGGCTGTAGTCTGTGTTTTTGTTGTTTGCATTTATACGCATGTACGACTTCTAGTAGAGTATATAGCTAGCTAGAACGACTAATATGTGCTACCATATGCTGTGATATGTGAGATTACTAATTGTATCCAATGCATATGCATTAGCTAGAGCGGTATATCTAGCTAGCTAGCTAGATACTCCCTCCAGTAAAAAAAGAAAAATCGTTTTGAATATGTGTAGTCAGGGGCGGATCTGGTATTGGAATATGGATGTACGGATGTATATCTAAATTTTTTGTCAAAAAACTCAGTATTTAATATGTATATTAGATGTATATACTAGTAAGTAGGCTGAAAATACGTATTTCAGCCATTCAATATGTCCAAACCGGCTTCAATCGGCGACGCTATTGTGACTCCCGGGGACTTCTTCACTGGTAGTGTGTAGCAACTAGCAAGCAGACTATGGCCATGTTTGGGGGGGGGGCTGCGATTAGACTGAAGAGCTACTTTTGGTTTGTTGGGCTGTAGAGCAGCTGTAGCTGGTGGCTGTGGCTTTTTTGATATGTCGTTTGGCAAACTGGCTGCTGCAGCTGTAGCTTTTGGGGGGCAATTGAGTGTGCCCGAGGGAGGAGGGACTCGGGGAGGCGGCGTCCGAGCCGGTGAGAGTCGAGGAGGCGACCGGGTGGGAAGACGACGGGTGAGAAGGGAGGCGGAGCAAGGTGTTACTACTAGGCTAGCTCTTTCTTTCATGCTGCTCTTCCTCTTCTTTTACTTTTCTACAAATGCTTCTGCATGGGTGTATCATTTGGGGAGAAGCAAAACCTTTATGTAGAAGTTCATTTGATGATGAGAAACAAACGGTATTGTAGCAGTTCTTGACAATATGTTCATGTTTACCAGCCTTATTACCAATAGCATTTGGTTATTATTTCCTGGCTGGTTTCAGGTAGCACATGGAGCTAGCATATCTGCATATACATTTGGTGTTTTATCACTGCAGGTGGGGTAGATAGGTAGTTCATCTCATTTGGCAATTTTCTGAGGCCTCTCAGACTCATCTCTTATCTCTTACAATGCTACTTTTTTTTCAACTTCTTACTCAACTCTTATCTCTTACAATGCTACTTTTTTTTCAACTTCTTAGCTGATTTCTGATGATGAGTGCATCACTTTGATGAGGTCACAATATCTTTGTAATCTCTCAATTATTTCAGACGTTGTCTCTATTAAGAATAATTTATACTTTATATTTTTACTATTGTTAACCTTTATGTTTTAGGTTGAACAATATTTTGTAACTCCAAACACCCATTCCAAAAATCCTGGATCCGCCACTGTGTGTAGTCAAACTTTCTATATTTTGGCCACCGATATCATTTTCAATATTTGGATTGAACACTTGAAAACAATATACATATATTCTTTTCTCTTAAAAACCCTTCTTTTGGGCATGGAATACACAAAGGATCTTATCTGTATACTATATAGTCCAAAGATCAGTGGCTAGTACATATATTCACAATATTATAATCATAACCATACATAACATGGCATCGATATAAAAGCATGGGACATATTTATACAAAGGTATATCGTTTAGACAAAAAAGGGGTTGTTGGCTAAATAAAATGTAGCAAAAAAGTAGTAAAATAAAATTTGAGGGAACTTTTGGATAATTTTTTTAAAATTTTTTAAATTTTTTGAATTTGAATTGGACCTGTTTACCGACCGGTTCCAAATCTCGAGCTGGCTCGATACGGTCGAAAAAATCATGACTTTCGAACAATTTTCATCGATTTTTCAAACATTGGGTACAAGAGTAAAAACTAGGGTGGCAGTTTACATTAACTAGTTATATGCCCGTACGTTGCTACGAAAAACAAAATTGATAACGAAAAATAAAGATTAAAAAATAAAAAATAAAAATATTTTATAAGATCAAATATCTATCTTTAACGCTTCGTTTCTTGCAAAAGATGGCTAATTAAAGCAACGCTTCGTTTCTTGCGTAGGGCAATTAAGCAGGGCAATTAAGTAGAGCAATTAAGCAGGGCAATTAATGTGACGTGGGAAGAAACTCTCACTTTATATAGTAGAGATTTGTATAATTCCAAGAGATATTCCGGGAGGGAATATTGTTTGGACATTTTTTTAATCGTATTTGGTGATTATTTGATCGTGATGTCCAGTACACTTGAACCACATATATAGTATTAAACTTATAAAGGGTTATTATTATTTTAGACATATTTTTCCACAGAAACCATTTTTACTACCATTCTACCGAATAATTAATCATCATCAGCATTACTCGGACTAGTAGTACATCATTGGTCAAAGTTTTGTCTACTTTTGATTGCAGTTATTGTCTTGCATACTCACTTAATTAATGTAGTGTGCTTTATTTAAACAACACTTGTAGCTGCTACTTAATGTGAACATGACTGATGTATAGTAGACCTGATGGTCCTTCAATTTGGAGCCTTGCTCAAATTGCATGCCTAATTGCCCGACCGTACGTTGTTTTTTCCCCCTTTGTACATGCGATCCAATCATGCATGCGTTTTGAGTTCATGTTCTACATCATTTGCATCAGTTGTTTGGAGGTCGTCAAATTAACTTCAACATTAAGCACGGCCAATATCCGTAGAAACTTGAGTTTAGTACAAGATTGAGTGCCAATTAAGAGTTTTTTAATTAGGCTTTCTATGACTTGTTCAAACTCTTTTCTTTATTTGATTGTTGCTTGCTAATTAGTTTTTTTTATGATCGATATTTTGATAACAACATTTTGATTGTAACTTTGTAATAAACGGTGTAGAGTCCGAAAAGTAATATATTTTTTCATTATCTAAAAAAACTTAGACACCTGTACGTTAAGGATTTAATGTGGAAATTAAACTTGAGTCAGCACATCTCTTACGTTTTTTCAATTAATAATAACGACGTACGTATACATGCATATACTTTGTGTGTGGGTGCTTGCTTCTGGAGAGCGCAGTACTGTGTGTGTGTCTCTCTCTCTCTCTCTCTCTCTCTCTCTCTAGATAGATATATATATATATATATATATATATATATATATATATATATACTACGTTTCGGTGGTATTTCAGAGATGGGAGTAATTACTCCCGGGAGTACGAAGTATTTTTCTTATATAGGAAGCCTCTTTTCTACTTCCGGGAGTAATTACTCTCTATGTCGTATCTCACAATATAGGAAGTATCTCGCGCAACGGAGGGTATGTACGTGTAATATACAAGTATATAAGATCATTTAGGTGGTATTTACTTTTTTTTAGAGGTTGTATGTACACTTTTTAGACATACTCCTTTTTATGTGCGTATATAAAGGTATTTGCAAAATATGCTAAAAACTATGTACTCCTTTGCAATTTTTTCATGTGGATCTCATTGGAATATCTTATAATTAGTATATGAGTGTATCCAAACTGATAAAGGAGTATTTCAAGTACGTTTCGGTGGTATTTCAGAGATGGGAGTAATTACTCCCGGGAGTACGAAGTATTTTTCCTATATATATATATATATATATATATATATATATATATATATATATATATATGCAAAATACAATATATGCACACATATATTTATGCAAAGAATTGTAAAGACAACTTAATTAAAGTAGCAACAAGCATTTACTAGGTATACATATACATGGATGGCCAAGTCGATCAGTTCATTGGACTGTCAAACTTCAGCAGTTTGACTGTCGAATGTTAGAATCTGACGATTAAATCTATATTTAACTGATTAATTGAAGCATACATAAATATATCTGAAAATTTGCTTTCCCCTCTCCATACAAGTTGAACAAATCTTGAAACAAACGAAGATGTAAGTAATTAATCATCATCTATCTTTTATTCATGATTTAATATTTATGCAACTTTTAAAAAGAAAAACATGTATAGTCCATCGGCGTGCTCCTAGTATGCATGCATGCACCAAACCATGTCCATCCATTACATGTATGCATGCACAATCACATATGAAGCAAAACAAGTACATCCACAAGTCAAGAGGGTGGCGGGTCGTCCCGTAAGAAGCGTGTGTAGTCCATTGGCGTGCTCCCAGACTGGTCGTCTCCCTCGTCGAAGTCATCGCGCAGAGCCGGAACTAGAGCGGCCGATCCCAAAGAGCGACCGATCCCAAAGCAGCACTAGGCGTCGGTCTGCTCGACGAGGCCTACATATTCACTACACATTAGGTAAAGACTTGTAAGGTCGAAAGAAACTAAATGAGGTGGTCGTAGTCACTTACCCTAGCAAGTCTCGATGCTGCCTCCAATGCGAGGATCCTCGATATCATCTCTTCTTGTGCCCGCCTCTACTCCTCCTCGCGTACGTTGTCGTTGCTTCTCCTGCTCCGTCCTCAAGCTTGCCTGCAGCGCCTCTATCATCTGCTGCTGCTCCCTCAACCTATTCTCGTTGTCCCTACGGACCCGGGCCTCAAACTAGCGCCAACTCTCGGCGGCGCCCTGAGGGGCCCGGACCTCGAGCATGTAATCATGCGACCTACAATTAAGATTAAGGACCGTGGTCAGTTTCCGAAATCAATTGTTTCAAACAAATGACACGTTAGATAGTAATTAGCTCACATGAGGTGGTCCCCTCCTATGGCCATCGATACAGTGGCCTGGTCCACGTGCTAGACGAGTCAAGCCTTGAAGGCATCATCCAGCAAGGACGTCTCTGGACGACCGATTAGTGGCTGTCGAGGGAGACACTTGCGCGCCAACAGACGCGGGCAAATTTCCCCATTCCCGCTCATGTCTCTCTCGACGGCTGACAGTGGACCCTCGAGACAGGTAAACGCCGCGAGGCTTTCAGCGCTCCCGTGGGTGGTCGCTCCAACTCTATCATCGACGGTTGTTAACGGAACCGTCGAGACAAGTTTAGTTATTTGATGGTTGAACGATAGACGTTATCTGCCTCGACGATCACCGTCAGTCGTCGAGAAAGATAGACGGGGTCAGCTTTCACCGCAATACTCCTAATAAATATTCGGATTTTTTCCCCGATGTTCTCTAATGCATATATTGAATACAGTGGTTAGAGTTAATAATAAGTGCCAACTCCAAGACAGGAAGGATGGACGGACGGATGGTAGCCTGCGCTAAACATGATATCCCATCCATGCACTACTGCTAGTCAACCACCACTTTTTGGCCTTTAGTTTGTCTTTTCGCTTGTTGGAGGATGCGCCAACAGATCGACGTCAGTACCGGCGGATTGCAACTCTCTCTCTCGATCGGTCAATATTTCCAGATAGATTATTCGATCTCTCGGGTCTCATAATAAAGTTAATCCGTTGATGCTTGTGTAGTGACGCGCGCGCTCTCTTTGTCTTGTGACCTTTGTCGTCGTCGATCTCCTTCTCCCTAGCGAGCATCTATCTATCTATCTTTCTATCAATATATATCAATAAACCCCATGCATATATGCCACCTTATTTGTCGTCGCCTTTGTCTTGTGACGAGCCTGCCGGAAATCTTACATACGGACTACGGAGTATATATGTATATATGTATATATGTATGTGCTCCATAAGATAATAAGAATCAAGTCTGATCATGGGCTAGCTAGCCTTTGATGCACGTACTTACGTACGTACGTTCGATTACTCCAGTTGCCAAACCTCGCGGCTACAAGGAATTAAGCAGCTACCTGAAACTTGTATATATGTGGCTCTCAGGGGCACTGCAGAATTAAACTACCTGAAACTTATGCAAGCACACAGCTTTTGCCTCAAGAGTGAGAAACCAAGCATTGAGGCGTCCCGATCGGGTGGTCCTTTCTAGTTACATAGACAAGTCTGTATTTAAAATTTAGAGTACCTTGTAGTTTTAAGCTGCATGACATCAAGTTAACAATGTAAAACTCTTCAATTTTTCTTGTGACGATCCAAATCTTTTTTGTTTTATATATCTTTCAACATCGCTACTTAATTTGCATGTCTCATCTCCAAGTCAAACTCTAAGTTAATTGACTTAGACATCTTCATGCATGGATTTATTTGAAAGATTAGTTTAATTAATGAGAGGTTCAATAGACATCATAACTTTTTATTTATTTTCTTTTTATCTGGTTAATACAAGAATTGTTAGTATTATTTCTTTTGATTAATATGCAAACCAACATTCTAATCTTTTTTCTTATAAATATTATTTTTGAGAGGATTTTCTCAACCTAATGATGTGTTCGTTTCACGCTTATGTCATAGTTATAATCGATATGAAATTTAAATAGTATCTATTTAGACCTAATTTGAACAAACCACAATCTATGGATATAGTTCTTTCTCTCTTTTTAGTTTATTAATGTAGTAAATTCTAGCACTAAATAATGAGTGTAGTGGTTTTTTCCTTTCTACTTGAAACTAATAATGTATTTCTCTATTTAATATTCTAATGAATAGAAGAGTATACATTTGTATTGCTAACACCTTCAGCTTTTATCTTTTTTCTGGAATCTTTCGTTCTTGAACAGCAAAGTCATGCATCTTAGTTTCCTTGCTTACTAGTTGCTCGCTTCTTTTTTTTTCTTTTCGACAAAGGTTGATTACATCTTAATTTCCTTGCATATATACCGGTTCATCTTCAGGACAACGTCCAAAGTATGCATGTGTTTCTGAAAATCAGCTCCTTAATTCCCTTGCATAGATATGGAAAGATTTCTAATTGTATCTCCTTTGCATGGGAGTATATTTTATATCTCTTATGAATAGATAAATAGATCTAAGCCATAGATGAAAATGATTAAGGAGATTAAACGTCCAAGATTTTCTTTTTTTAATCGTGGGATTTTTTAGCAATTTTTTCTCAGATTAATATATAAAATTTTAGGATTAGCGTGGGCGCTTATAGGAGGATCTCTAATTAATGTATATATAAAGACGAAGTAGTATATATTTTCGACACGTACGGTACAGCTTCTCTCATGGCATGATATGTACCGCCTACTCTTCTTTGCACCTTGAATAACTCATCCACCCCTCACGCTCATACTTCTCTCTTTCTCTCTCTGGACTGCAAATTAAACTACTAGTTATCAACCTGTACATTGCACGGGCCAGATTATTTAGGTATTTGTGAATATTAATAATGTTAATTAGTTTATATAGGACAATATTATTTATGTGGGATAATTTTAATTTCAAACTAAGGTACAGATATGTCTTATAAAAGATTTTACTCTAACCAATGTAGGGTTTGTTTATCCTTCATATTCTTCACTCTGAATTTACATATATTCGTGCATTTTTGTTAGGATTTTAGTTCAAAGGTTTTAATGCGTTATTTGTAAATTAAAAGTTATTTTTTAATTGGTAGATGCCACACAGTTTTCGGAATTATTATTCTGGATTTTTATATTTATGTAGCATATTATTTTGTCTGTAATTTTTGTTACAAACTTGGATTTATTAGGACGCCACACAATTTGCAATTTCAATTTCAAATTGCCCGTATTTGGATTTATATATATATATGTGTGTGTGTATTTGTAATTTTATATTCAGAGTACAGAGTACAACCTACGATGGTAATATATATTTATGTAATTTTATATTCAGGGTACAGAGTACAACCTACGATGGTAATATATATATATATTTATATATATATATATATATATATATATATATATATTCATATAAAAACCACATTAATATAATTTTAGTCGCTATGAAATTATTATGTTTAAAAAATATTTTTTGTTGTATTTTTGTAGATTTTATTTGAAATAGAAATTTTATAATTTTTACCAATTTATATTTTATTTGACACCATACTTTAAAAAAATTAATTCCATATTTACAAGTCTATATGCTAGATTATTTGAAAGATAAATAAACGGATTTGTATAGCGTAATCTTTTCAGTTATTTGGGTTAGCATTTGATGCAGTTTAGAAAGAAAAAAATGTAAAAAAAATTATCTTGAATCGAAACACCAACTAAACAATCTTGAATATTATATCGAAATCCACGCACCATGATTTTTTTTCCCCTTTCGCATGTCTACTACCTTCATTCTTTCATACATTTTTGATTAATTTGTGCTATGCCTCCTACACCCCATAGTGACAGACAGTAAACGGAAAGGTTAAACATCTTTTACTTTGCAAAGACTACTTTCTCCTTTTTCTTTCTTCCTTTTTTAACCTGAAAGAAAGCCAAGGAGTTCCTTTTTCTTTCTTCCTTTTACATTGCGTCGGCCTCGTTGCTGGCAGCCTCCTGCAGGTCATTGCCCATTTATTAGACGAGTGAAGATAATTAACGAGTAGATAAAGAAAGTAAAGCTTCTCTTTCATATCGTATTCTTCGTACGTATCTCTTATAAATAGATTAATAGTTCTAAACCATGCATGAAAACAATTAAAGAGATTGGACGACCAAGATTTTATCTTTTTTGGAATAATGTGGGATTATCTAGCAATTTTTCTTTTTCTTTAGATTAATACTTTAAAAAGCCTCCATTAGTATATATATATATATAAAGATAGAGATTGATCCATCAATCCATCGTGGGGCAGCAAAAATATTCTTCTCATCTTGTCTCTACCGTTAGCATTGTTCGTTCATCCGACAGCTACCTACTGCTTAATTTACACTACACAAATTAAAGCTAGGCCGTATCAATTAGTTCATTATGATTGATATATGTGCACGCACTTGTACATCACATGCATATAGCTAGCTCGCGTTAACAGTAATTCCTTAATTCTGAAACACTTGACGTGTTGACAAAGGTAACCCATACTCTATTTCTTTACGGTTTAGAGAGGTGTACTGCTACAAGGAATCCTATTAGAACCCATACTTTAGAATTTTTACTTCATTTTGGAGGAGAAATAGGATCGACATTATATAAAGCTGTAATGTGTGACCATACAGAACACAAGAAGCAAGCCATAAGCTAGCCAAGCAAGATGGACTCCTCCAAATTAAAGTAGAGGTGTACAAGATGATTAGAGGCTATGTTATTCTTTCAGCAGAACTAGATTCTTGTATAGGTTAAGAATCTAATGGTCATAAAAGGTTCGAGATGGTTTTGAGAGAGCGGCAATCCCTTGTACTGTTTTGAGGTTATGCTTAAGAAATTTGCGGTCAACTTTGTCAAATATTTTCTCTCTAGCTCGATGTTGGCATGTACTTCATCACCGTTACTTCGTTTCTATCTATGGGATTCATCTACTTCGTTCTTGGTACCGTAAAACTCGAGTCGTATCTCACAAACTTTGATCCTATTCGATGACTGCTTCATATAAGGAGGGCACTAGCCAAACTCTTGGCCTTTGACAAATGGCATTTATCTAAACATCTTTTTTTGTTCCCATCATAATGTTATTTTTTATCTAATTGAAAAAAATGATATTTTTATCTTAATTTGTCATAAAAATACTATTATGTAATTTCATAAGTTAATTTTTACCAGTACTCCGCGTTGTAGTATAGTTAAAATTTCATCCGACGTTTGCATCGACAAATGAGGACGGAGTGGGGGAGAGGTGTCAGGTAGGGGTGGAATCGAGCCGAGCCGAGCCGGGATCGGCTCTACTCGTCTGAGCTCATTAGTTTGCGAGCCGAGCCAGGCTCAGCTCGTTGTCTTTGGCGAGCTGAAAACTGAGCTCGTCTCGGGCTCGGTTAAGCCTCGAGCCGGCTCGTTTCGGCTCGTTAGCTAAGCGAGCCGAATAGTAGGCTCGGGCTCGGCTCACTGCCGCTTCGAGCCGAACCGAGCCACGCCGAGCCGAGCCTCGAGCATCGAGCTTAATTTCCAGCCCTAGTGTCAGGCAGATGGGATCGAGAAGGAGAGTATGGTGGGGCCCGCGATGAAATAGAGTGCTTAGAAAAAAGAAGGAAAGGGTGAAGCTAGCACAGTCGAACACACGTGGGTGGGGTGGACACACACACACGAATCTCGATGCAACTGGAGTGGTAGCTAGCTACAGTGTTTGGTCGTACGCATCCGTCCAATGTGCATCAACCTGTCTCAACCACAATCTCTTAATTGTGCTCATGGATGGACCGTACATCGTATCGTATACTAGCAATTGATTATTTACTAGTTACATGCCCGTGCGTTGCTACGAAAAACAAAATTAATAACGAAAAATAAAGATTAAAAAATAAAAAAAATTATTTCACAAGATCAAACATCTATCTTTAACGCTTCGTTTCTTGCGAAAGCTGGCTAATTAAAGCAACGCTTCGTTTCTTGCGTAGGGCAATTAAGCAAGGCAATTAAGCGGCAATTAATGACGTGGGAAGAACTCACCACTGCCACCAACTGCTGCTTTAGAATAGTAGAGATGCACGCGTTTGTAGCACTGTTTATATATGCATGCGCTTGTAATTGCTGATCTGCTGCTGCTATCTCAAGTCAAGCCATGTATGCACACACAATTAATTGAGCTGAGATGCATATATATACCATACCGATCCTCCTGTATTCCTGATCGATCGATTTGATCCACTACATGCATCCATGGCTGTTCTACGGTAGCACTATTTTATATGTGTGCATAGCTAACCTCGAGAGAAACGCGTCTAAAGTATGCACTTACGCTCGCTTACATCCAAGCCAATTAGTACGCGCGTGATCGACCAGCGAACCAACTAGTTAAGGCGTTTTTTTTAATTTATACATGAATCTTTATTTCTTTATTTTGGCTATATATAGCTTCGATTCATAAACGACTTTCACCAGTAGTTTACTAATGAGTAATGACGAGAGAAACAGAATGATATAAGCTTCACCAATAAACGCCGCATAAATAAGATTTTATAACGAAATAAACATCAAACTACTTAATGCGTTGTAAGATTTTACTACCGTACATACTTCACAGGCCGCTGAACCTTTTGCCATGACCGTGGAGTATGTCCAGTAATAAAATCTTACAAGATATAGATTTTACTATCCGAATATATAGAGTTTACTATCCGCATACATAGTTTTACTATCAAAGCATGGTACGGGTGTGAGATGTAAGTTGCTCATGAGACAGTAGCAATCGAAAACATGGTGATAGTTTGCAGCATCAATTTTCATTTTTGTTGCCTCCCGTGCTTTACCATGGAATCGAAAAGACTCATGTTAGTACAAAACTCAAATTAACACAAAATGATTTAATTCTTGCAAATTGATTCTGAATTCGGACACCTCCGGGTCCTGACAGTATGCCCCGTCCCAAACTTGTACGACGAATTCTTGTGTTGCTTTAATAAAAACTTTGTCCACCTGGTTGTGAGGCTTTGGAATTTCTCTTCTCCAAGCAATGTGAATTTAATTTTAGTATTTGAATTCCACATTTACATTCAAATCGGCTGGCACACCTGCACACAACTTAAACCTGATGTTTGCATGTGCTGATTGTCGATTAATGCTTTTCACGTTTTTGGCGTCAACAACAAGTTTTGAAAACTTCTCAAAAAATTACCATACGTAGGGGATGCGAGCTTCTACAATCCTGCAAATTTTGAAGACCAAACTCGATCGCATTTGAAAGATGTGAAATTGACAAGCGCTAAACAGTGAAAAACCACTATTCAGCTTAAGTTGTCCTTTTATATCTTTCAAATGAGATCGATTTTGGTCTTTAAATTTTACGGGGTTGTAGAATCTTACCTCCCCTATGTATGGTTATTTTTTTAAGAATTTTTTAAAATATGTATATGTGATTTTTATGAATTTTACACGATAAGAATTTACTACTACACAGACTACACTAGCTGTTGAACCCTCTCATGATAATAATATATAGTATGGACAGCAAAATGACTGTTTACTAGCGAGCTTTGTATCATTATGTTTCTCTTCGTCAATAAGCTGCTTGTGAAATTCTTTTGTGAATCGGAACTGCCAATAAAAATTATGTCTAAAAAAATATTCATGTGCAAACACAAAAACGCATTTACTAGTTGGTTTCCCACTGTACTAATTGGCAACTAGAACAGTTCTGATGCGCTGAATACTAGGATACGTGGCTCGGTCATTCTGCATTAACTGGCTAGCATGCAAACTACATGCAGCTATAGAATAGTGCTTATATATATGTGTATACTAGCTACATGCCCGTGCGTTGCTACGAAAAACAAAATTGATAACGAAAAATAAAGATTAAAAAATAAAAAAAATTATTTTACAAGATCAAACATCTATCTTTAACGCTTCGTTTCTTGTGAAAGCTGGCTAATTAAAGCAACGTTTCGTTTCTTGAGTAGGGCAATTAAGCAGGGCAATTAAGTAGAGCAATTAAACAGGGCAATTAATGACGTGTAGAATGGACCACTGCCACCAAGTGGTGCTTTAGAATAGTAGAGATATGTATGTATTATTACGAATTGTTTTTCTGCAAGGAATCATATATATCCTTGCTCTCACAGAAAATTTATAGCTAACTGCGTATCCAGCTAGCTAGTACTCTGAAAATTCTCAAACTTCCAACGGGTCCCGTCGTCCTTTGCAAATTATTCCTTCTTCACTTGTACCCCCACTAACTAGCTAAGCTAGATTCTTCCGTTAATATGATAATATATCTATGCTTTGCTTTGAACCTTCTATTGATCATCCAACAAGATTTATTAATCTGTACTACTATACTTGATTAAGAAAGAGAAAGACAGGCCTCGTACCACAGATATGATGCACCGCCAATCATGCATACATGCATGCTGATGCATGTATACCATCGATTCTACACCAATATTCGATTACATTTGAGGGATATGTTGCAGCTAGCAGCAGGCTGTAGCTGTGCACTCACATGCAGCATATATATCTGTGTCTAGGGACCCAGCCTCACAGTGAATTATTCTAGCTTAAGGCCTTAGCTCACTTCAATACTCAGATCCATGCATGCATGCAAGTTATGCAACTATATATCGAGAGTATATTACTACAAACCCCACCTAGAGGTGGGCGTCATGTCTTATCGGGTCAGTCCAGTACGGGCTCATCATACCCAGCATTGGCTCATTGTACTTCGTATTTAAACCGTGTCAGGCCACCACGATCCATCGTACTCGTCGTGCCGTGCCATGTTGGCCCGGCTCGCCGTCAGCGAGCCCAGGCACGGTCCATTTGCGCTTTGTGCCTGCTTCGTACTGTGTTGGTCCAGGTCCGGCCTATTTGCACTATTGCGACAAGAGGAAAGAAGCCAAAGACACACGGGGCTAAGACAATGAACACAAATATTAGGGAAAAAGAAACTAAATTGTATTTATTCTTAAATCTCTCTTGCCCGTTTCTCTTAATCTCTCTCCCCTCTCTCGTCTTATATTTCAATCACTCTCAGCTCTCTCTCTCTACTACATAATAGGATATCACTATCGTTTCATCTGTGTTGGTTCCTAACTTTTGCGAAACAACCGATTGTGGTACGTCACAAATTTTCAAGACAAAGTCATGTATAGAATTGATTGTGATAAAAATCCTCATCACAATCGGTTCTAACTAGAACCGGCTGTGATGAGGGAGCACCCTCATCACAGTCGGTTTTTATGTATAACCAACACAGATAATGTGTTATTATCTGTGTTGGTTCTAGAAAGAAATCGACAGTGATGAGGGTGCTCATCACAGTCGGTTTTAGTTAGAACCGTCAGTGATGCAAATTCAAAAAAAAAGCAGGCTGGCCTAGACCACTGACTTTTGATGGAAGGCTTCTGAATATCTCTTTCGTTCACAAGAATTGCATATTATGTATGATTGGTCCTTTGAAATTCTTTCATCAAATAATCTGGCATAAGATGGCATCATTAAGATAAATACGGCTGTATATACACACAAATGGTTAACATTGTACATAATTGTAACATACACACATTATAATTAATTACAATATAATGCGCGGCATGCGCTATCACCACCCACCACTGCTGCCTGACGGTAAGGAGTCGCTGGAGTCGTCGTTCTTGTTGTCGTTGTCGCTGGAGGCTGCACGTGGCTCATCCTCCTCCGATGATGCAGAAGAGGTGCATATTTTGACGGTTCGTGTTACGAATCGGTACTGATGCCTCGTTTCAGAAAAGTTCAAAAGGAGTGCATATTCTATGCATATCAGTACGCGATGGTGGGTGGGTTGGTTAGAAGTGTGAGGCTGGAATCACGAGGTTGCGCGTTCGAGTCCCACTTCTCCCATATTTTGAAGCATTTCTAGTACCATCGGGCATCAGTCCCGAACGGCTTGTACCGGTTTAAAAAATCGGTACTGAAGGCCCTTCCCAACCGGTACTGAATGCTCTTTCTCTTGTAATGAGTATAGACCTACCTGTCGTAGATATGCTGAGGCCCATATAGGTAACAGGCACGGGGAGTGATGAAAATTAAGCCTTATACCGCTTCTCCCGACAAAGACAAAATTTTCTGTTAACAGCCTTACGAACTCTTAATAAGAGAATTCTTGGTTGGAGGAGGGAGAATTGGCGTTGCTAGACACGCACAGTTAAACTGACGGACGGTACAAACAGTATCATCACATATGCACGCACGCGTATGCATCGATCGGACGATCGGAGCTAGCTAGCCTGCAATGTCAAGAAACCTACATATACCTAGCTCAGCTCATAATTAAGATGCATGGCCATGGAGTACGTAAGCAGCAAGGAGATCTGATCTGGACTCTAGAATGAGTGCACTGCATGAAGGCTACATCACAAACAGATAGAGACAAACTGAAGCATCCAATTAAGCATCATGTATTATATATATGCAAGGTCATCGATGGACATTTGGCACTAGCTAGACGATCCCCAATTCTCGCTACAGCTAGTCTACATATATTTTCTCTAAATAAAATGTCAAATTATAATGGAATATATCTTCATACATATATACATATATATATGTGCACATATTGTTGGGGATTGGATGAGTTTCCATAATTACAACGGTACCCTGATAGCCGATTTCGACCATAAATACCCTCGGAGGATGTCCCCGAGGGCGGCCTACGAGCATAAGGTTTGACGGGTTGATCCGCCAAATCGGCTCAGGCTCGATGCTCGGCTTCGAGCACCAAACCCAAACCCGAGCATACATGCTCGGCCAGGACCAAGCTTGCTCGGCTCGAGCTCATCCGCGAGATGTATGGTCGGAAGGCCGTGGTAGGCGGTTACGTCGGAATAGCATTATTCGCGCCATGATTCGGTGCCGTTACGCCCGCGATAAGAATGTGGCGCGAATCCCGGTTTCGGTTACGACCACGATCGGCACCATCAAACGCCCGTTATCTCGGCTGTAATTAGGAAATATATTCAGGTAGATTATAAATACCCCTTGATACATGTAAGGAGGGGAGAGAAGCTAGAAAAAGGCTTGAGCGACTAGGCAAGACAATCATTGTCAAAATACATCATATAGTTCCATCACCACTGCAGTAGGGTTATTATCTCCTCCGTGAGAGGCCTGAACCAGTATAATTCCCCGTGTCCGTTCCCGATTAACAGACATCCCAAACTGACCTAAGAATCTCCAAACGTAATCCCTTCACCGAAAAAGGAGACCGTGTTGATCCCTCAATCAACAAGTAAGCTCGGCGGGGGCATGTTCCCTAATCGTCGACAGCTGGCGCCGTCCGTGGGGATCGATAGTTTCTTTCGTGAAGAATCTCTGGAGATGCCTAATTCTCGGGACCTCTACGCGTTCGATGATGCCGAAGATGAAGATCTGTACTACACCGACGGAGGTGTTGTCGGCATCACTGATCCCGAAGAGCATACCGAGCCCAGGAGTCTTTCCCCGGCAGCTGCTGCACGAGATCAGTTCCTTCGCTCTCAACGCGATATTCTCACAGATAATGATGAGTATGATGGACTCTACGATGGTCTGGACATCCCGGATCACCTCGGACCCGATCAGAAGACTGCATCGCATGGGACACTATTATGTCGCCTTCACGGTCTTCGTATTCTCGTAATGTCAACATGGCGAGCGAAGAGGAAAACCTTGAGGCTGAACCCATTCTTTTATAAGTTTTAACCTTATCTGGATCCGGTGAAAATCGATCAAATTAAGCCTTGGTGAGCTTGCTACCTCTCCGATATGTTTAAAACGACAAGATAGAACAGCTGATGCATGCATGCTTAGTAGGAGTAGAATTAAAATGGTTATTATATATAGCTGCAGCAGGCATGGATCGATGCATGTATGCTGGCCTGCGCACACTACGTTCTACGCAAGTACGTACGACTGCTAGGCAGGCAGCTCCGGTATTTGTTGGGTTGATTCCCAACGTGCAAGATCAAGAAGTTAATCTCTACTATTCTAAAGCAGCACTTGATGGCAGTGGTCCATTCTTCCTACGTCATTAATTGCCGTTTAATTGCCCTACGCAAAAAACGAAGCATTGCTTTAATTAGTCAGCTTTCGCAAGAAACGAAGCGTTAAAGATAGATGTTTGGTCTTGTGAAATAATTTTTTTATTTTTTAATCTTTATTTTTCGTTATCAATTTTGTTTTTCGTAGCAACGCACGGGCATGTAACTAGTCTCTACTATTCTAAAGCAGCACTTGGTGGCAGTGGTCCGTTCTTCCCACGTCATTAATTGTCGTTTAATTACCCTGCTTAATTGCCCTACTTAATTGCCCTACTTAATTGCCCTGCTTAATTGCCCTACGCAAGAAACGAAGCGTTGCTTTAATTAGCCAGCTTTCGCAAGAAACGAAGCGTTAAAGATAGATGTTTGATCTTGTGAAATAAATTTTTTTATTTTTTAATCTTTATTTTTCATTATCAATTTTATTTTTCATAGCAACGTACGGGCATGTAACTAGTTATATATAATCTTGCAGTATCTTGATTATGTTCCAAGGAAATATATATCCTGTGCGTACGCGCATGCAATGCCGGCCATTACTGGTCGACTTGATGTGTCGCTTTCCGGTCACGATATATATATATATATATATATATATATATATATATATATATATATATATATATATATATATATATATATATATATATAGTCAGCGTGAACTCAAGTGCACGGATTTCTCTGTGAACTTGACGGCTTTATAAAATCTAGCACTTTTTAGATTGATCTAAACCATTCATCTTGTTCGTCTCATCAAAATCAATCTAGTGACCAAATTTTGTTTTTTTTTAAAAAAAAATTTAGTATTTTTTTTGTATTTTTGAAAATCAGCCTTCTTGTGGAGCATCGAAAAAAAAATTGATTTTCAAAAATACAAAATAAATACTAAAAAAATACGAAAAAATACGAAATTTGGTCACTAGATTGATTTTGATGAGACGAACAAGATGGACGACTTGGATCGATCTAAAAAATACTAGATTTCATAAACCCGAGTTCACGAAAGTGATCCGTGCACTCGAGTGCACACTAGCTATTCTCTCTCTCTATGTGTGTGTGTGATATGTATCAATCAATTATTACTCCGGCCGGCCGTAACTTGAAGTCATATTGGATCCAGACACATATATACGGAGAACTATCATGAATTATAGAACTAGTGTCATGAATTATTACTCTGGCCGTAACTTGATGCCCAAGGTGATGGGAATGATGGTTCCAATCCCTATGCAATATTGATGTAGATAACTAGTGTCATACGTATGTACGTACGTACGTATGTAGGCTGGACAAGTAGCTAGTTAGAAAGGCCCCGACCGATATGGATGACGGTCATGGTCCGGCCGGCAACAAGGACTGAAGGCTGGCATGCATGCGACGCCCCAACAAGAAGATAAGACAAATATATATTTTAGCTTCCAATGCAAGAATTGATCCTAGTATAACTTAATTCTCCCTCCTCTTGAGAGAGGAACTGGCTAGCTAACCTAAGGTATGCTTGCGAGCAGCTTAATATATAGTATTTATTTATTTGTTGGACTTGTCTGAAGGAATTGAAGCATGCATGCATTCATCCATGCATCAGCACAATCATTAGATATGATCCTGAAACTTGACAATGTCCCTCTTCATGCCTCTCGATCCCTTTTGGAAGGGTACGTATCTCTTGGGCTAGCAAGATGCTAGATGTGGGCACCTTTGGAAAGTTGGTAATGGTAGGAAAATTAAGTTTTGGGAAGATGTCTTGTTTGGTAACACCAGTTTAGCCATTCAATACTGGGATTTACATGTCTTGGTAAATGAAAAGGGAGCTGCTATCTTTAGCTGATCTTAGATTTACTTTTACAAGGTGTGTATAGGAACGGCTAGCTTATGAGTATGTGGTATATATGAGGTGGTGAGTAGCAGAAAGTATCTATTTTATTTTGCTGATGATGAAGATAATGACTCTGGTTTGGAAAACTTGCAGCTCCCGGGGTTTACAGTCTATTTTTTCAGTGACCAACTTCAGAGGTACATTCATGATGTTTGGAAGCTTAGTATTCCTCCAAGGATTCAGGTGTTTTTTGGTTGTTATCTAGGTGTGAGGCAAAACGTGAATAACCTGAATTGTCTTTTTCTGTGATGCGAAGAAGAAGAAATTTCAGAAGAAGAAGAAGAAGAAGAAATTTCAGAAGAAGAAGAAGAAATTTCAGAAGAAGAAGAAGAAGCATCAATTCCTCTTAGCCTTGAGCATTACTAGTTACATGCCCGTGCGTTGCTACGAAAAACAAAATTGATAACGAAAAATAAAGATTAAAAAATAAAAAAATATTTCACAAGATCAAACATCTATCTTTAACGCTTCGTTTCTTGCGAAAGCTGGCTAATTAAAGCAACGCTTTGTTTTTTGCGTAGGGCAATTAAGCAGGGCAATTAAGTAGGGCAAATGGCAATTAAGCAGGGCAATTAATGATATGGGTAGAACTCACCACTGCCACCAACTGCTGCTTTATAATAGTAGAGATACAGGGGCGTGCTGCAGGCAGGGCGAATCCAGCAGGGAGGCTTCATCAGGCTCAAGCCAACAGGAGTAACCCATTACCTTGTGTGTGAAATTGCCACAACATAGGCGTTCTTCTTAGCTAGAATCATCTGTCTTTTACATCATCTTTTGGCCTTTGCCTTGCGGTAATCTTTATCAGTTCCAAACACCTAGCACAAGATGCACGAAGAGGAGCAGCTCGTATACATGCAGATGCAGCAGCATTGGGGCATCTTATCTCGTCCTCTTCCTTGTGGCCACTTGGCTTCAGGAATCCCGAATTTGTCTGCCTCTTGCATGGTCACACACTGACGCGCACACAGCGAGACAACCAACCAATTGCATATACATATACATATGTATATATATTATGAATTGCCCCAAAAATCCAAAACCTAATTTCAAAACCCTAATTCGAGTTTAATTTGGAGTTAATCAAGTTTGCTATTCTTGATTCGGATTTGGGGAGGTTGAATGGGAGTGGTTGGAAGACTTACCTGCTTGCCTCGCTCGGACCATCAGTCCCTCGCCTGCGCCTTCGATCCGTCGCGCGCCTCACCCGTCCCGTCGCTGCTCATCACCTTCGCCCACCCGCGTCAGCACCACCTGCTCCCCCTCTGCGTGGTCGTGGTCATCCTGTCGCAACGCCCTCCGCGCGTCAGCTCCGCCTTGCCGCTCGCGCCACCAACTCCCTCCCTCTCTCGCGGGTCGCCGCCTCGGCCCTCGAGCCCCGCCTACCCCCGTCGCCTCCCTCGGCTACCTCCGTAAAGCTGAGTAGCTCTGCAGAGTCAAATTAATGGTATTTGAATACGCTATGCTTCCGGTAAACGGAGCTAAATTTGAACTGGGGTGAATCCCGTAACCTAACCCAAGTAGATTTGTTATTTCCAACTTGACGTAATGATGAACTTATGAAAACCCAAAATTTGCTCATTTCTATTATATATGGTTTGCGTTTCAAATATAAAATGTCTTGAAAATAAAACTACATCTACAATAATAATAACCCTATTGCCACATCCTTTGTGAATATCTCTGCATGTAATATTCATAATTCTTGTGCGGTTTGTTGAGTACTGTTGTGTACCCAGTCTTGCTTTTCAACCTATTTTAGAGTTCGAAGACGCCGGAGAATCCCAGAAGATCGTAGATGGCGAAGTAATCTGGTTTTAGGATTTTTTTTCTTTGCTCAGGCCTTGCCTGTGTGGTCTTTTGGTAATGTAATATTTTGGCCGTTAGGCCTTATTTGTATAAAGCAGTTGATTTCACTCTTATGCTGGCAATGTATGACTTGGTTCCCGACGGCTAATCTTCCTGGGTAGCCGTTGCGGATTTAAACGCACCCCCTGAAAAGAGCGGTCGCACACTGAATTGATAGCTAGGAAGTACGTACTCTACTCCAGTGTTCTAATTAGCTTGGATGAAATTCAATCAATACTGCATATATGGATTATTGGACCATGCATGCATGGTGTCGATGGGATGTTGGCTCAACCAACCGCAACTGATTATGCAGTTTGCACTTATGATTTATTTGCCCTGTTTTTTTACTCTCTTTAGTCTGGGCCAGGGTTCGCAATTTCGTTTCGGAGTCAATTTTCGAGCAGGCCTCGGTAGCGAAAATCGTCGAATTTCGTTCGAAATTCGGAAAAAATCGAATGATTGCCGAATTCAAACGTATTTGAAAACTGGTCAAACACATGAGCGAATTTCCATCGAAAAGCTCGAAATTCGATCGAAAAGTACCGAAATTCGATCGAAAAGCTCGAAATTTCGACGACATATTAAAAACAATTAAGAAAAATATAAAAAGTGAGAAAAATTATAAAAAAATGTTGTAAAATTTGTAAAATGCAATTCACATATCAAAACTTGTCACATATCAATACAAGTGCAAAAAAAGGCATGCACGTAATTAAAATATTAAAATATACCCTATCAAGATAACACTAATATATTAAAAAAAATAACATACATTTGCTATATTTTAAATAATTGAAAGTTGTCACATGCCAATACAAGAAAATTTTCAATACTAGATAACATTAACATATTAAAATATACTTCTAATTTCATTTTTTTTTTGCCTTTTCTATTATCTACAATTTGAATGTCTCAAAAAATCTTTAATTTAATTTTTTTTTCAAAAAATATTCACACCAGAAGTCATAAATATATTAATACTTATTGTAGAGAGTTTTTGGTTAAATTTTCTCAAATTTTTGAAATTTTTTGAATTTAAATTTGAATTTGCTCGGTTTTTCGCTCGGTATTGAATTTCGCTGGAGCTCGAAATGTCGAATTTCGTTCGAAATCCGCGAAAACCGTTCGTCATTGCGAACCCTGGTCTGGGCCATACAAATCACAAAGCTAAGATAAGCAAAAGAATCCCATTTAGTTGGAGGGGAGGGGGGAGATTAATTACGTCATTATTATTAGCAGCTTGGGCGCCCTGGACAAGACAAGTGATGGATGGATGGATCGTTTGCATTTTGCAAGAAGAGGAGGACCAAAGTGAAAATAACATAAGGCTAGGGCTGTACCGTAAATACCAACCAAGCTAAAGGCTACCTCGCCGTCGACGGAATACGGAGGAGCCCCGCGCCTCCCTCCGCCTTTTCCTCTCCGGCGATTCCGCCTCGCCCGGTGATTCCGCCATACCCACCGACAGGAAGCAATTCCATTCCATTCCATTCCCTCCCACCCAAATTACTTAGGGTTTGCTCCGCCCGCCGGATGCGATGGCGGTGCCGCGGCCTTCCTGGTCGCGCTCCGTCACCGAGACGGTGCGGGGCTCCCACCAGTACACCGTCAAGGGCTTCTCCCTCGCCAAGGGCATGGGCCCCGGCCGCTACGTCGCCAGCGACACCTTCGCCGTCGGCGGCTACGACTGGGCCGTCTACCTCTACCCCGACGGCAAGAACCCCGAGGACAACGCCAACTACGTCTCCGTCTTCGTCGCCCTCGCCTCCGAGGGCACCGACGTCCGCGCCCTCTTCGAGCTCACCCTCCTCGACCAGTCCGGCCGCGCCCGCCACAAGGTCCACTCCCACTTCGACCGATCCCTGCAGGCCGGCCCATACACCCTCAAGTACAGAGGATCCATGTGGTAACCGCCATTCCAGAATCCCCATCTATGACTAACCTCCATTTCCAGTTCCTAGCCCTCTTACCTTCCTCTATTCCTAATTGCTTGCTTAATCGATGCTAACTGAGTAGTAGAATCTCAATCACAGTATTACTAGTACCCTATCACCACCTAGCCCTAGGATTGCTTAATTTTAGTTACTTTCGGTTGCTGTTACTGGCCCATTTCTAGACTTCCTAGTTCTACCAGTGACCAATATTTGTGCGTGGTACCTAGCCTGAGCAGGTCATGCGCTCTGGAGTGGATTCATATCATATCTATCGCGTTGGGGCTTGCGAAATGGATTTATCAACTAGCGCTAGGTTAGGGATTGGGCTAACAGATGTACTTGAGGAGGGTTATGTCTGGGTTGGTACATACCATTGCATAAATTACAGGGTAAGAAACTAAGAATTCCAGCCGCATGTGCTGCTGACGGAGTTGGGGTTTACGTTTCCGCGTTGATGGAATGCAAAGACTGACGGTTCTGTTCAGATTGCCGTATCCTTGGGTAGGAAAAGGTAAAATTGGGTTAATGGGTTTAAAATGATGCACCTAGTTTTTTTTTTTTTTAACTCCTGCTGATCGATTACATCGTGTCTTTCATAATAAGTCGTATACTGTAATTCGCTCTTCCCTCCTTGACAATTGGCATCTTTCCTTTTTCAGAGTATTTGTATTCTTCGCTTCCATTTCACAACAGCAGTTAACAGTGCTACATTCTGTTTAGGGGTTACAAGCGGTTCTACAGAAGATCACTCTTAGAAACATCAGATTTTCTGAAGAACGATTGCCTGGTAATGAACTGCACGGTTGGTGTTGTCAAGAACCGTCTGGAAACACCAAAGAACATCCAGATTCATGTTCCGCCATCTGACATGGGCCGTTGCTTCAAGGAGCTCCTCAAACTCAGCATTGGTTGTGACATTGCTTTCGAAGTGGGTGATGAGAAAGTCCAGGCACATAAGTGGATTCTTGCCGCTCGCTCCCCGGTATTCAAAGCCCAATTCTTTGGTCCTATCGGAAACCCTGACCTAGACAGAGTTGTCGTGGAGGATGTCGAACCTATCGTCTTCAAGGTAATGGTTACATGCAGATCACACCACTTTCCAGTATATTTCTGATATGGAATCTAGTGCCTCCTTTTCAGGGACTTTTTGTTCATATTTAATTATTTTGAACTGATATGTAGGTGTTTTTTTCCCTCTACAGCGTACTGCCTAAGGCGCATTCTGTGTGCGGGTTGTAGTGTAACTTATTTCCAGCAGAATACATAACTAAATCAGTAAATCACCATAAAGCAAGCATGTTTGATCTCATCACGTATGAATAATGTATGCCTGTTTGTTTTTTGTGTTAGAACTTGTACCAATCTGGGTGTGTTTTTGTATTAGAACTTTTGTCGACTTCTCTAAGTTTGAACCTTTTACTTTGAGAGAGAGAGAGAGAGAGAGAGATCATTGCACTGATATTTGATTGTAAGTGTCACCTTATGGTAATGTCACAATTTTCCTTCCAATGCAGGCAATGGTGAATTTCATATACTCTGATGAACTTCCTAGCATTCATGAACTAGCTGGATCTGTCTCGATGTGGACATCAACAGTAGTAATACAACATTTGTTGGCAGCAGCTGATAGATATGGATTAGACCGACTACGTCTCCTATGTGAGGCAAAGCTATGTGATGAACTCACTGCTGAAACAGTAGCAACAACATTAGCCCTAGCTGAACAGCATCATTGTGCTCAGCTGAAGTCTGCCTGTCTAAAGTTCACTGCAGTTCGAGAAAATCTGGGAGGTATGACTTTTGTCCTCTGGAATATATGTAGCCTTTTGTTGCTAGAACATAGTGTTGGGTGTCTTCTGTTTATCAATATTTCCGCAGACTTAGGGTAATTTTGTTGCAGTTTTTGGTGTATGACTAGATCTAAAGTAAAGAGTGTTTCCTACTTCTCTGCTATTGTAGGATATACTTTCTGTAGCTGATGGATCCCCACTGTTTAGTGAACTTAGTTGATGGTCTTAGAAACTTGGAATAAGAACTCTTGTTTTGATCAGTAATATTTCTTCTCCTATTTCTGACCAAGAGTTATAACAGTACAGTAACAAGCCAAGTTGCCAGCAAGGTAGTGTCTGATGCATGTGCAAGAAACAGATAGTGCGCATATTTGGGAAGGAAAGTTGCCTTGTAAACATGGGCCAGAATGACAAGCTGGCAGCAAATAAAAGATGCTATATTTAAAATTTTGAAGCTTATTGACTTGTTCGAATGTCATGATAGGATGTGTAGTACACTACTACTGTCTTTCATCACTTGTTTGAATGTCATGATATGATGGATAGGGCTGCCTTTTGGGTGTTTGGAACTGGCATTTAGAATGGCGCTAAGAATATCTATGATAAATATTGCAACCATTTGATTCATGCCAAATATAATGCTTCATGAGTCTTATTCCAATCATACTTGAATTTTGAATTCTAGTCGTGAGACCTTAACTGCCTTATTTTTTTTCTTATTAATGGTGATATACTTATGTTGACTAGCAATATGGTGATCATACTATATGATGACCACAAGAGGTACTATCAAAGTCTTACACAATTACACTGTGGTGTTAGATTTTCCTGAAGATAATAGAAGCAGTAGAACATTCTTGTTCTTTCTGTTTTTTATTTCCTCAATGTGTCTTTAAATAGTGTTGATATTAGTAACTTGTAGCATCTATATTCTTCCTTTTAAATAACAGCTGCGTATTTGAAACATTTTGGAGTGCTTACAGCCCATTCCACTAATGGTAAAAACTGAGAGCTGTAAGCAACTTAAGTCAGTGTGTGTGTGCGCACGCACATCTAGTCGTGTTGGTATGGGTGGGTGGGTGGGTGCACATAGGCGCGTAGCTCTGATGTGTGCACTGCATACGTGACTATGTGTCCATGTGTATTTTTAATAATTGTGGTGTGGTCTTTCTGGCATTCGAGGAATTGATTATGCTTTTTAATTCCAACATAAGAATTACCTTTTCCATTCTTGTTTGTCTTTTTAGTCATTGCTGTTTACTCTTATTTTCCGCCCTCTGGTGTGGTTGTTTGGTTGATTGAATGCTTGATGGATTGATATCTAATTTGTCTATCTTCTGTATTATTATGCCCCAATTGTTTGGTGATTTTCTTGAACAATGCCGTGAAAAATACTGCAATCAGGTCCAGATAATTCAGCTATCAAAAGTATAGGCTTAGGATAATGTTGTTGTCACTGTTTTGTACGTGGAAGCCATATTCTAACTTGATATACATCTTTGTGGTATAACATTCTTACAAATAGTATAATTGAATTAGAATTTGTTATTTTCTATCTATCTGTTGAATTGTATTCTTCAGATGCATCCTCTAAATCAGTACAACTGAAGAAACATTCCATAAGGCTCTCGACAACTTACACAAGTCGATTATTGTTGAAGAGAAGAAATGCAAACCTTACCATATTAGGTGAAAGGGGAAGAATGTCAACCTTAGGCAGTAGGATTTTGTTAGCCCCTTATTATTTATGAAAGGTCCTTCATTTTCATGGGTTATATATGAAGTGCAGGAGAAGACATGTTGAAGTCATGCAGTAAAAGTTCAATAGCACCTTCAGTTTGTTCTATCAGTAATCTCCCCCATTTTTTGCTGGTTAATATTAGTAGTATGATTTTCTAAATACAAAATATCTTGTTCTAATGGTAATTTTAGCTCCAACTTATGTTCAACAAGTGCCTATGTACATTATCTCTCTCCTGTACATCTTCTCTATATTTTTAATATAAATATACACAGTAGGAAGTAGGAACCTTTCCTGCTGCTGCTGCTGCTGCTGCGTGTGTGTGTGTGTGTTTGTTCAACAACAAATAGCTGTCTGCCGTTTACATGCCTTCTTTAGTGGTTTTAGGATTGATCTGCACTCCTTCCAAGTTGAGCCTGTTCTATTCAGTTGGTCTTGTGCCTGCATTTCTTATTCCTAAGCAAAAGTTGTAATAAGTGAAGAGTCTTGTATGCTGGATTTCTCATGTTGTGGTGTTCCTTTTTGTCGTCTATGCAGCTGTGATGGAGACGGAAGGGTTTAATTACTTGGAGGAGACATGCCCGTCCCTGCTATCTGACTTGTTAGCCACCGTCGCAGTAGTGGACGATGACCCTGCATCACTTAACCGAAAAAGGGGAGTCAGTGGTAACGAAGTTGCGAATCCAGTGGAAAGTGTTGAGGCCAGCGAAAGGCGCACCCGTAGGAGGGTCTAGCTGGTTAGACGCAGGCTGTGGACTGATGTAGCTTCTTGCTGCCCCTCTATGCTTCCCGTGAATTCTATACTGTGATTGGAGTTATGTCAAGTGCTATCCGTGACGAAAATTTGATTTGGACACCAGTAGCTTGTGAATAATTAACCCCCTATCGTAATGGCTTTGTTTCGTAGCAGGCTAGCAGCAGCAGCAGGTATGAGAAATGCCCCTGGCAGATCGGTATCATCATGATATGTGCATCTTTTATGATTTGATTCAGGGAAATGGCGTATTATATATATATGATATATGATTGATGGTGTAGTCTGTAATGTATTTAGCCAAGCAGAAGCTGGTGGGTTCCAAGAACCTTTCGTCTGGCAGATAGATCCTTCTTACATGGTAAATAACACATTTCACTGATCAAACTAGGCTATTTAACAGCACAGCTCAGGGCAGGTCTCAAATAATACGGACGGAGAAAAGAAAAGAGAAGAAAAAAACAAGCTAGCGATCGCTGGCCGTCAGCTCCTCTGCAACAGGTGCATCAGTGGACACAGAATCTGCATCTGGTTGAAACCTTCCGAAGCCTGCGACGAGTGACAAGGATTCTTGTTGGAGACATACTAGGAACTAAACAGATCGAGCTGCTAGAAGATTGTAGCAGGATCTTTGATGTACCTCAATCACAAAGCGAGCCCATAGCTTGTCAGAACGGTACTCCAGCACTCCTTTCAGTATGCTCACCTCAAGGCCCTTGAACACATGTGCCATCTCAAGAAAGCCTCCGTACTCCTTGCACAACATCTGGATACAAATGGTTTTCACAATCATGGATCATGTAGCAGCATGCGTTGACGCAGTGACGAAGCTGATGAATGTAGTAGCATCAGTTACCTCGATGAGAAGATGACCAGGCTGATCGAGCTCTTCAACTCTCAGAGGGCACCTTTCCAACTGCCTTTCTGTCTCGTCATTGGATTCTTCGTTGCACATTTCATCCTGAAACTGTTTTAAAATGTGGTAGATGACAAGGTAATAATAACTTGAATATATTGCCTTCACTTATTATACGGAAACAACTTGTCGCAATGATAACAAATTACGGTTTATAAAACAAGATAATGAAGAAAGGATAGCGCATGGCTTGTTCATATGTAGTAGAATCCAGATTATAAGACCAAGAAAGGCTGAAATCCACACATCTGTTTCTGCTCCTAACATCCTAATGGGTTTCTTTCCTTGGATTATTTCTATCTCAAATTTCCCAAGGCGATGCATAGTTGGTGAGAAATATAGTCAGATCTTGAATTCCCAAGCGAGGTTTACTTGGGAAGTAAGATAGCCCTATTATTATCACTATGGTATGAGGACAGTTTTTGAGGTTTAGAACTGATATCATGTGGATTTTGTGACTCATTTATGACTTCCTAAATGTCTGATGTCACACATAGATTTGAAGAAGCCCACCTTCTCAGCTTTCTCGGATACACTTCGGAGGAACAGAATGTGCTTTATTGTTCTGTCCAAGAGAGCATCAATGCTGCACTGTTTTTGCAAGGAGATGCAATCAATACATTTCTCGTCTATTTGCAAACAAACACGATTTAAAGGAGATGGAATAAGCTGAACCTTTGATGCGTTTGGAATAAGCTCCCTCAACTCCGTCGTCCTATCCTGGATCAATTGCCTGTCTCTTGGTCTTGCTCTGTGCAGCTCAATTCTTCCGCATCTCTTTCTTATTTCAGCTGAATTTCCCCATTGCGTGTCTTGAGTTGTATGACCCACGCATTCTTCAACTATGGTTTTGTTGATTTCCGCAGGGGAAGAAGCAGTCAGTGTAGAACTCATGAAGCCTTCGTTGATCGTGATAGGTGAAAATTCTTGACCACCTGGGGGAACTGGAACTGGCGATTCATCCAGCCCCAGTGCGTGATCTTCTCTCCGGATTTGTGTTGCGCATGAAACCGGAGAATCGGTTGAGTGAGAAGATTCCCTGTTTGGGGCATTACCAACCTGGTCGATTATAGCATCTAGTAAGAACTCTGCGTAATCATTCTTGTCGAGCTGCGAGTAAATATCTGTGTTGTTTCCATTCGCTTGAAGGAGAGAATGGCTTGCAGACTCCTCCTGTTCCAGTCTGCTATGCTGCCACACGAAGTCCTCGAGTTCTTCCCTGGACATCGTCTCAAGATCTTTGTGCAGCTTTGAATGCATTGAAGTTACAGCATCATCATTTAGAGCGACGGTGTTGCCACGAGTGTGCACTTGATATTCTTGTGCCATATCTGTCAGGGTAAAGCCATTGATACTAGCATACTCTGGGTCTTCTATATTAATTACCGATCTGCAGCTCAGTTTGGTATTCGGATTGGTTAACTCATCCATGAAGGACAAGTTTGCCGTTTCTGGCTCGAACACTGTGTTGCAGCGAGTAAGCTCAGATGGTTCTTCGTGAACATTGGTCCATTGATCACTCTCGTTAGCATCCAATGTTTCATCCGGGCAAGCTGTTAGACGAGTGTTGTAAGCTCCTATAATGGCATCTTCTAATATTGGAAACTCCGACATAGTGAAGGGATGTGGTGGACTAAGGTGATCAATGGTCAAGAGCTGAGGAGAACTCTTGATCAAATCAAACAAGTCATGGGGCAGAACGTCTGGAGGATCCATTGGTGAGGTACTCTTGATCAAATCAAACAAGTCATGGGGCAGAACGTCTGGAGGATCCATTGGTGAGGTTGCAGTAGGTTTTGGCGTCGTATTTGAGTGGACGAACCCTGTGTCTGAAGAATTATGAGGAATGCAGGGGTCGTAAAGCCTATAGAACAAGTCCTTGATGAGTGTCACCAATGTTAAGCTTTCCAGAACCTGAAGGTTGAAAATTTGCTATGCTGATTAGCTACGTGTTGTTCATCTCACTCAAATAGCAAAATGCAGCAAGCCAACACGTGGGTACCAAAGATTAACTGAACATACCGTATCTAAAGAGCCTAGCTGAAGAACCCCATGAGGAATCACCGGTACAAGCACAACCGTCTACAGGTGAGAAATACTAACTGTCAGTTAGTCAAGCAGGAAGTTTGCACTGTTGTTTTTTTAACACAGGCATACATTGATTTAGAGCATAATTGGAAATAAGTGTGGCTTACCTTGATTCCTGCTGCAAACTGAAGCTTCCAGTCTTGGTGATACTGAAAAGTAAAGTTGCTGAAGCCACATCCAGTGCTACGCAAGTTCAATATATATCGAATGAGCTGTGGAACGTACGGTAACTACTCACCTTATATCTAAGTGTTGAAGAAAGCTCATTGGCAGAAATCCAGCAATGTTGTTCCGTAACCGCTACTTTACCAATAAATCTGCCAAAGTTGGAATTATTACAGGATCAATCGATCAAAACTACGTGTAACACTGGCTAAAAGAAGTTGAGTAATATGCAGACACACTTAATTACCCTTCTCCAAGAGAGTATGAATGGCCAGACATGCTCAGTATTGCTTCCTCAACGGGGCACAACGGATAGCTTTGAAACTGGCCATTGTTGCACCACGATACACTCTGGTTCTTGCTACCATACAATATATCGCTTATTTGGGCGTCTTGGATTACCTTATTGACATAGCCATCGCCCCATGTCAACGCCCTGGATAGTTATTAGCAATCATGCAATTGAAAGAGTGAAAAGATAGCTTGCTACAAACAAGATCGTCGCGCGGTAGCAAATTCCAAATTAATCAACTAATGATGGACATACGTACCCGTTGGTGTCGCGTTTGGGTGACCATAGAACGGCATACTGCCATAGACCATCAGAACAAAAGACTTGCAGCGATTGTGTGTTGTTCATCATCCCCATGTGCCCAAAATATCATGCATAAGTTACACAAATTAACACAATGGGGAGAGAGAGAGAGAAATAAAAGGCTAGCTTGTATAATTAGTTAGCTGCCACGGTAAGACGCTCGGCCGGCTTGCTTCCACCGCAGACAAGCTCGTCGTTTGATCAATTGGCCAAAGAATCCCACAAGGGCAACTCCCATAACTCTGCCTTCCACAGCCCCCTGTCCGTCTCGTCTCACTTGCAGCAGTGCAAACTTTCCCAACAGATTCAGAGGCCGGCCGGCTTACGTTCAAGCGGCAACATCTTGACGTACGGCTGCTGCTCAGCTCAGCTCAGCTCAGCTCAAACTGAGCTAATTTGTTGGTCGGTGCTGCAGGTTAATTTGTTGTCCTTCAGACATCAGAAAACGTATATACGCGCGCCATGATTGCAAGGGGAAAAGAAGTAGCTAGAGAGTAAAAAGATGAGACTGAGCATCGATCGTCGTCTCTAAGACTCTAACTAGTACCGTAAACGCGCGTCTAATTAGCATGCATGCGAGATAGATAGATATATACAGGCTTACCAAGGAAGCATCAAAGAAAAGAATTAATTGCAAAGATCCCCGCGGAGAAAAGGGAAATGTTTGGTTTTGGACTTACTTACTGGAATATATATGATCGATCGATATGTAGAAGAAGCAAGCAAATTGACAGACAAGACGAGAGGAGAGGAGAGCGGAGAGGAGGCCCGGCCGGTCCCTTTGAGAGTATGTATGTATGTATGTTTTCAGGGGGTGGCCGGACATGAACCGCCTCTTATTAACTCCACTTAATTTCCAAGGGACGTCAATGGATATTACTAAAATTATGCTTATATATAAACTAAACCCAACAGCTTGGTAGGCACTGCTACCGGCCTGTTAAGTCAAAACATTTTTTTTTTTGAATTTTGCACAATGAGGAAGGTGGTTCCATCACAAGAGATGAGATGACACATCATGAAGCAACTGCACAACCATATATTGGTTTCTTTCTTCTTTTTTTAGGAAGCAAAGTCTACATCAGTGCCCTCACCATGTACTCAATAGAAATTAAAACACCATGTCAGAGAGAGAGAGAGAGAGTACAAGACAGCGGGGCAGGGGAAAGAAAATACACCATGTTGCATGAGTACTGTTGAGATACATTGCTCTTTTTATTCTCCCTTAATTTCCTACATTACTTATTTAATCTAAAAAATTGTGAAAAATCCTAAAAAATTTAGATAATTATCTATTGAACAGATATAGACCAAATTTTACTGATTCAATGATAAGCATGCAATATATTATTTAACCAGTAGTAAAATTCAATCTTTCTTGCATAAAGGATATGTCGAATATCGCAAAGAGGGAATTTATTGAGCTCTCCCTGAATCGCAGCAATTATCTCACCTGGGCAATGAATGTTAATATCAACTTAATAGTAGGACTCTTAGTCCTGATTGTTCAAATATATTTGAACATATCTTGTTGTGGGCGATATGAATCTATCTCTAATGGAGTTATACTATAAATATAGCACCCTATTACACAAGAGAATCAATCTAATAAAGAGATAAGGGTTTTTGTCACCCTATGTCGTGTGTGTTCCCTGTAATTGTTCTTGTTATTCGATCGATGCATTGTGTTTGATCAGCGGCAGTCATCATCATTTTACAACAAGTACTAGCTAGCCCCAATTTTGACTAAAAAGACAAAGTGAGCAGTGACGATGATGAACAGTATATTTAGTGATAATTTTTTCAAGAGATTTGATTATTTGCCACAAAATTGATGTGCATTTGATGATTTGTCACGCCATGTCTCACTGATATTTGGACCTAAAGGTCACATATCATTGAGATATAGCGTGGCAAATCATCAAATACATATCAATTTTATAGCAAATAATCAATTAACTATTTATTTTTCTTTTCTACGGGCGCATGACATACGCTGATAAGGATCGAACATGGCCCGAGTGGATGCAACCGGCCGAACAGGTCTGGAAAACGTCTATATAAAATGCAAACATCTCCCTCCGTGTATATGTTGATTTCTTCTTGTGGTTCAGTTGGTCCACTCATATCAAAACTATTACCTATTTTATTTATGAGCAAGCATATATACATGCCATCACAGATGCATACTATTTCAACTGGCACAAAAATATATAACCTGATGATGAAAGCTTTTGCCTAAATTATTGTTCCTGTCAAATCATATTTTAGGAAACCCTTGTCTTGAGTGCCTGCCTGCCTTCTCAAAGATTCAAACCAACCAAAACTGTCAGCAAGTAGGTTGCAAGTGCATATATGTTTCTTAATTTTTTCTCTTGGCTCAGATATCTCGTTCGATTTACACCTGTGGTCTTCCAAACACAAACAGGTATGGATTCAGGAGCAACAGTACATGTTTGGCTTTTTTAGCAACTTACGAGTGCAACTGAAAGCAAGTTTCAGGAAATTAATCCCGGTTTCCGCAGGCAGGCACCAAATTAACCTGCGACATCATCACTGATCCTGCAGTAAACTCAGGTGATAGCAGGAAAGAACTTGGACTGTACTGTTGGTAATTTGTCGAGAATCGCTGGCTGCTAAGGCTGTACGTAGTTGCTTAATTTACTTGAATGAGAGCGCATCTGAAAGGTCAGAGCAAATCCCTTTGGACGCAAATGCAAAGCTGTTGCTTGTGCCTGCTAAGTTAGCATAAAAATGGTGGAATGAGTTGGTTTGTTGCACATGTGCATAGCACAAATATGTTAATTTGCTCATAAATCCAGTGTGTAGAGCTGCCGTTTCTTTGAAAACCAAACTTGGTAGATGATGCTTCTTTAAGGGCGTTTTGGCTGACCGTGGAAGATTCCTTTGATTTAGTTTATCCCAATCTAGATGAAGTATGGGTACTATACTTGCTTGTAATCTTCATAGCAGCAGGGTCTGTAGGACCGAATAAAGCAATCAGAGGGGGGGTGAATGATTGTGCGGAAGCTAAAACCAAATTCTTGATCTATTAAAAGTTTACCCCAAAATAGAACCAAATAATTGCCTCGTTTTCGAAAAAAACAGAATGATAGAGGTTTGGTAAAACGCGAATTCTCGGAGATCCAACCGTCCGATCGATCTGAAATTTGGACACAAGAAACTAGATTCCAATACGAAGCAAACCCAAAAAGAATCAGCTCAATCGGACTTACGGATCAAAAGTTATGACCTTCGCAAGCTTACTGTTCCAGAAGATGGCGAGAATAAATCTAATTAGAATTGTAGCTCGCCGAAAAATTTGATGAACTTGATCTTTATTTCTCCTTTCTTTTGTCTAAAATACTCCAAACAAAAGAGTACAACCCTAAAGCTTGCTCAAAGCTTGATTGCCTTCAACAGGAGGCAACCCCTCTATTTAAAGAAGGCAAACACACCTAATCCTAGAAGGATTCCTAATCCTAAAAGGATTCCCACTCCTAATCCTAGAAAGAGCATGTATTCAACACAACTCCACTTGGCCCAACCTGGCCGAGTACAACTCTTGCACGCGTATGGCAACCCTACCATACTCACGTGACTAACACTTTGCACGCGAATGACCTCATGCCATTCTCACGTGACTAACCATTCTTCATGTGCACCATTCTCTTAGCGAGCGTCCCGCATGACATCCTTGTCCACCAAGACCTCAGTTCCTCTGAACCTAGTCCGAACCTCGGTTCCTCCATGAACCTAGTTCCAGTCCGTCATCGACCACATTCGCCCTCGAGCAATACACTGCACATGAACAAACCACAAAAGCGATTCGAGCACAAGTCCGCGACTTGACTCACATTAAACCATGCAACCACTCACAGGAGTGCATTGCATTAAATATTCTAAGAACACGATTTCAAAACACGAACAAAAACCTTTGCAAAAATCAAAAAGCTTTTCAAATAATCAAACTAATTTTAGATCTTTTCAAATAAAGAAACCAAAAAATAAATCTTGTCGAAATATCAAACTGGTTTCAAATCTTTTTCAAATACTCATCATCAAAATCAACTGGATCAAAAATAACGATCCTTCAATCTCCCCCTTGATGAGTAATTTGACAAAACACAATATAAGATTTGACAAGAGATTGAGCAAGAACCAAAAGACCAAATAATCCCAATTCAAAAAACCTCCTTGACTTGTTCTCCCCCTTTTTGATAAAATAGTCATCAAGATCTCAAAACTCCCCCTTAATGAATGCAGTATCTCAAGTTTTGAAGTATATTCAAGGTATATAATCAAAGTAAAGCATTTGAAGAGTTTTTAGGAGAACTTTCTCATTTTTTATCAAATTATCCAATGAGAAAGCAAATTGTGAGAATATGGAGGCTCTAACACATAGAATAGTTATTGCATAAGCAAATTAGAGCAAACAAGTAAAATGTCATAAACAGATTTTGCCAAAGCGAAAAAGAAATCTATCATGAGCATAGAGAGACTTTCAAATTCACTAATATTTGTCTCAAGCCTTTTTCAACCATTTGAATTTCCTTTTTCTCTTTTAGCAAGTTTGACAATTTTGCTTTGTGATCACTTGAGGATGACAAGTAATCGCACACTAGCCCATACTTGTGTATGAGTAGGTAGTTCTTTCTTGTATCTTTCTCAGTTTAAATTGGCAAGTGGCTTCACATTGTTCTGAACTTTTGTTTAGACAAGTAGCCTTTTCTTGCATCTTTGCATTTAAATCCTCGGCAAGGAAGTTGCACATTGTACTAAACTTGTGTTTAGCCAAGTAGCTTTTGCTTGCATCTTTTTCAACTTGCTTTTAACATTAAAACACTGATTTTGCTTGAGACTCATAATGATTATTTGAAGTCCAACAAAAAACTCACACATAGTTTCTAATCAGCTCTAGCCTTTCAACAGATGACAAGAAATTTTTAAGCCTATTTCACAAATGCAATACCATAATGAGCAAGAGCCAAAATATTCTCGAAAAGCATCTCAAATTGAATTATTTTAGCCTTTTAGTGATAAGTAAAGCATTGAGCATTAACTTGGCTATATACATAAGAATAATCACCAAAGCTTTGTACTACATGATGCAATGTAAACAGGGGTTTTTACTTGAGGTGTAAAGTCAAAATACCACTTATAAAAAAATCACTTCTAGGAACCAAAGTCAAGTAACCCAAAAGAGATAAACTCAAGACTCCCTCAAATCAACCCATGGGGATGAATGATCCCAAGTTCACCGTAAGAAAGCAAAGCGAGAAAAATCAAGCGGTTTAGTGAAAATATCGACAAAGTGAGCACCCGAATCAACAAATTTCAGTTCAATAGCTCTTTTCAACATGATCTCTAAGAAAATGAAATCTGATGTCAATGTGTCCAAGAAAGAGAATTACTCAAGAAGTGGCATGAACCAGATGTACTTTTTCTATCAATTCCACATCCTTAAAATTCAGCATCAGAGAAAGGTCTTAAACTAATGCGTGAAGAAGCAGAAAGCCAAATGCCAAAATCTTGAATACCACGGAGATACCTTAAAATCCTCTTGATAGCTTGTCGATGTGAAGCACGCGGGGAAGCTTGAAAACGAGCACACAAGCACACAACAAACTCCAATTATCTCATCCTCAACAGCATCATCATCTTCATCAACAAAGATACTCTCCCCCTGAACATATGCACCTGTACCTGCACTATTTGGACTAGTGCCTTTTGCGAAAAAAGAGGTGGAGGAAGCATCTTGAAAAATAACACTTTTAGCACGAGATGCACAAGTGAAGGAGGAGAACCAATTCTTATCATCGGACATGTGGCGTGAGCATCCGGAATCCACTAGCCATATGTTCTCCTTCCTCGCGTGAGAAGCCTACTTAGAAGCAGAAAGTGTCGATGTCTCGGTACTGGGGTTAGAAATAAGATGTTTAGGAATCCGATCTTGAGACACACGACACAACTTGATTGGCACAACACGAGCATTCTTATGCATAAAAGAAGATTTGTCTTTTCTCGTGTTCTTAGCAACAAGAGGTATTTGCATCACCCTAGGCACATAATGAGAAATGAAACGTGCCTGTCTGAAATTAGACCTAGCATTAAACCTTTCTCTCTTTTGTTGTTTAGCTAGTCTAAAGCAAAAGTCTACTAGATGTCCATCTCTACCACAATGAGTACAAGTGTACTTAACATGATGTTTTGCTTTAACAATAGAAGCACATTTTGCATTCATCATAGTAGAAGATAAAAGACCACCAGATTTAAAGACATTTTTCTTAGGCTCATTGACAATTTCAAATTTTCCACTTCCAAGTGTTTTGACAACAGTGGGAGCATGTGATTTATGATGAGCATAAGAATCAAAACCTAAACCTTTGTTACGAGTCTTGACTTTTGATTGATCCAAAATCATGTTTAGGTTTTTCTTGCCATTAGTGAAGCGTTCCAAAGAATTTTGCAAGTAATCAACTTTCTTAGCAAGAGTTAAACAATTATCACAAGGAGTGTCAATTTTAGCTTTCTGTTTCTGGCAATTTGAACACGAGTTAATTTCATGAGTGAACATGTCATTTGTCATATGAGAAACTCTAGCATTTGCATCTTTCAATTTCAATTCAAGAATTGAGCATTTAGGACAAGAGATTAAAGCATGCAAATCATCAGTGGAACAACTAGCATGTTTAATATGTTTCTCATTTTGATGCAACAGGGAAGCATGAACATTCCTTAAAGCAATAACTTCAGATTGTAGCATATCACAAGATTTGCAAGAATCATCATCAGGAATTAAAGATCTAAGCCTTGCAATTTCAGAATTGGAACTATCAATTTCTAGATCTTTTTCTTTAAGAGCCTTCTTAGACTTTTTAAATTCTGAAGCTAATTTAACCATGGCATACTCAAGCTCATCATAAGAAAGTCTCACCTCTTCAAGGTCGGAGTCGTTGTCGCTATCCCTTCTAGCCATGAAACACATCTCGGTGAAGTCATCATCAGGATCTCCCTTTTTGTCCTTCTTCTTGTCATGTGGCTCATCATCACTCTCAAAGTCCACATCGCTAAGATCACACTCCTCTATGGTGGCTAAGACTTTCTTAGCAACTTTTCGAAAATTGGGATACCTAGGGGTAGTGTGTCTTGAGCTTCGTTGTGCCGGTTCCCTTTCTTCCTTCTTCAACTTGTGACAGTTTGCTTTAATATGTCCGGGAAGGCCACACTCAAAACAGTTCAAGGACCTCGAAGTTGTGCCTCCACGCCTCCTCATCCTCACATTGTTGAGTGCTTTAAAAGCACGTGAGGAGATGAGCACAAGATCTTCTTCAGGAAGCATCTCAAACTGTTCATCACGAAAAGAAGCCAATGCGACATAAGGAAACAAAGATGGTAGTCAGACGAAGTCTTTGAGGGTTAGCAACAAGTGCATGTGTAGAGGACTTATCATCTCTAGGTGACAAGGAATCCATCTCATAAGTTTTTAGTCTAGAATAAAGATCATCCATGGTCAAAGTATCCAAATCAACAGTTTGATTAATCGCAGTAACAACCATGCGCCATTCAGGACTAAGAGATCTCAAAATTTTACTAGCGTTATCCTCAACTGAATTAGTTACTCCAACACCACGCAAATTACACAAGATTTTCTCAAACCGAGAGAAAAGATCATCAATTGATTCACCTGGTCTCATAGCAAAATCATAAAAGTCTTTTTGGTAAATATTTTTGCGCACTTTCTTAATCTTAGTAGAACCTTCATGATAGTCACATAATGTCTTCCAAACAGAATAAGCAGAACGTAGATGAGAAACTCGATCAAATTCATTTTCAGAAATTCCTTGAAAAATCAAGTTTCTAGCTTTAGCATTCAGATCAACGTCTACTTTATTATCATTGGTGACTATATCAGAACATCAAAACAGTAGAAACTTTGCGCCAAACATCATTACCTTGAGCTTCAATATAGGATTGCATGCGACTCTTCCAATAAGGAAAATTTGAATCATTAAGCATAGGAGGTCGATTAACATACTTATCTGACGCCATACCTTAACCTTGCTCTGATACCACTTGTAGGACCGAATAAAGCAATCAGAGGGGGGGGTGAATGATTGTGCGGAAGCTAAAACCAAATTCTTGATCTATTAAAAGTTTACCCCAAAATAGAACCAAATAATTGCCTCGTTTTCGAAAAAAACAGAATGATAGAGGTTTGGTAAAACGCGAATTCTCGGAGATCCAACCGTCCGATCGATCTGAAATTTGGACACAAGAAACTAGATTCCAATACGAAGCAAACCCAAAAAGAATCAGCTCAATCGGACTTACGGATCAAAAGTTATGACCTTCGCAAGCTTACTGTTTCAGAAGATGGCGAGAATAAATCTAATTAGAATTGTAGCTCGCCGAAAGATTTGATGAACTTGATCTTTATTTCTCCTTTCTTTTGTCTAAAATACTCCAAACAAAAGAGTACAACCCTAAAGCTTGCTCAAAGCTTGATTGCCTTCAACAGGAGGCAACCCTCTATTTAAAGAAGGCAAACACACCTAATCCTAGAAGGAGTCCTAATCCTAGAAGGATTCCTAATCCTAAAAGGATTCCCACTCCTAATCCTAGAAAGAGCATGTATTCAACACAACTCCACTTGGCCCAACCTGGCCGAGTACAACTCTTGCACGCGTATGGCAACCCTACCATACTCACGTGACTAACACTTTGCACGAATGACCTCATGCCATTCTCACGTGACTAACCATTCTTCATGTGCACCATTCTCTTAGCCCGAACGTCCCGCATGACATCCTTGACCACCAAGACCTCGGTTCCTCGAACCTAGTCCCGAACCTCGGTTCCTCCATGAACCTAGTTCGATCCGTCATCGACCACATTCGCCCTCGAGCAATACCTGCACATGAACAAACCACAAAACGATTCCGAGCACAAGTCCGCGACTTGACTCACATTAAACCATGCAACCACTCACAGGAGTGCATTGCATTAAATATTCTAAGAACACGATTTCAAAACACGAACAAAAACCTTTGCAAAAATCAAAAAGCTTTTCAAATAATCAAACTAATTTTAGATCTTTTCAAATAAAGAAACAAAAAAATAAATCTTGTCGAAATATCAAACTGGTTTCAAATCTTTTTCAAATACTCATCATCAAAATCAACTGGATCAAAAATAACGATCCTTCAGGGTCGATCGGCAAAATCAGGCTGGAACCATTTCCAGTTGCAGAGCAGATTAAACGCATGCAGTGGTTCTCCATCTGAGCGAGCATGTAGCTAGGTAACATATATACGGTACTCCTTAATTAGTCCCAGAATTAAGGCAGTGGCAAGAAACGGGCTGGAAGCAAGTTCAACTCACCTGGTTGAAGCAGCCTCAGGTACAGGAGCAAAAGTAGCAACAATTAAGTCAACATTAATTAATGTTAATTCCGCAGCGGCAGCACCTGATCGATCGAGGTCCCTCTTCTTCTCGATCGATCTCTCTTCTTTCGGTTAATTTTGTCCTCCGTGTTCTTGCTCACGAAGATTAATTGTCGATCGTTTGGTATGAATACGAGATGCTTCATTTACAACTGTTTGCTCTCTGTGTTTCTTCCTTCTTGTAGCGAGTCCCGGTCGACTCCTGAGTAAATCTACAATATATAGATGAACACTCAAAAACGAAATTGAATTTGGGATTAACTTCATTCCAGAATATTTATGTAATTCATATCTATGTTTCAAATAATTTGGACAAAAATAATTCAAAACTAAATTAATACTAGGACATTTCAAACAATTTCATATACATAATTAAGTTTGAAATTGAAATCTTAAATCGTAGTACCCAAAAAATATGTAAATCAATAATTAATTACAAAAGTTATTATGTTGATTTGTAAAACTCCACATGAATATTCCGATTACAACTCCAAATAAAAGTTGGATCGTGCAAGTTTGAGTACAAGTTGAATAGGAAAGATATTAAAAATAAACCTAAAACGCCGTTTATTATCTTTATTACTTGTAAAGAAGGTAATGGTGATTGTTGTGTTATTCATTCTCTCCTCCCCTTCTCACCAGGACTTAATTAACGCTGATACGTTAGTCTTGCCCCTCATGCACAAGTCCCACCTTTCAAAAATCGAAGAAGAAATCGTATCAAACAAACTACCTAACAAATTCTTAATTCAAGAGCGAAAGGGAGGGAAAGGAACCCCATCCCCGATCGCCACCACTACATATATCTGGCCTCCCTCCATCACTACACCACCGGATCAAGCCTCCTCCCCCCGTGCCACCACTTGCCGTCGACCACCATTAGTGGAGAAAAGAGACAAAGAGATCTGTCTCCTGCCGAACTTTGCGGATTGGCCGGTGCGCTAAGGTGTGCTGGTGATGGTGCTTGTGTGTGAGACCCTCATTTTTATGTTACTAAGTAACATAAATATGAGGCTCTTAAGTGCTTCCTGTGCCATTCCCATGATCAGTGGCTGGCACGCACAAACACAATTTGGAAATTACAGCCACACAGATACACATTTTTATTACATCACAGGTTTTATAGTGTTATTACAATACCAAAAGTAGCAGGAAATTAAAACCATGTCTCATAGTATGCCAACTATTCCATAACTCCACAGGCAACTGCTGAGATGAACCTAGAAAGATCAGTCGTCGCTAAAATTCGCAGGTTCCTCATAAACATTCCCGTCATTATCGTAATCTTGCTCATCACCTAAAAACATTTGTTGAAGCAAATTGAGTACATTGGTACTCGCAAGACTTTGTAGTGTATGCAATTCCTGGAATATATGCAGGCTGAAATAGAAAGTGGGTTTCTACGGTTGTTTTGCATAAAGCGAAAGTTTTGAATGAAGTAATACTGGATAGTAATGGAAAGCGTAAATAAAACATTAAAACAGTTTGATAAGTAATTGAGATAACAATTAATAAAAAGATAATAACATTTTACTCACGGCCCTTTTGTGAGTAAAATAACGAACAAGACCCTCCATGGTCTTAACAAGTCAAAAAGACAGTAAAAGACATTTATACAGATTTAAATTATATCCGAAGCATTTAAACAAGTTTTGAAAATAGAAAACAATTAACTAGTGCTGGTTAACCAAGTCATCCATGACCGTGGATACGGCTATTCGAATAGTTTTAGACTCTGCAGAGTTTGTACTGCTTTACCCACAAGATATGTTCTCCCTTTTTGCAAGCTATAAGACACACTTCCTTTGGTATGCCCGCGAGGAGTTCATAACGAAACTGTTCGATTACTTGAACCTTAACTTTGCACTAGCCCAGTGACGTTACCCCTGACTATGATGGAAGCAAACAAACGGTGAAGCAATAGAATTCAGAGCCCGCGGCTCAAATGGTACAACAACAGCCCCAATTCATAGCCAGGCGCACACCGTTACAACGGCAGATGCCAACACCTCGGTGATGACACCTCCCTCGAGCAAACCAATACTCGGAATGCTCGTGCTACAACCGCCTACCAATGTGCAAAGCTAATTCCCAAATAATTTAATAAGTTAAGACTGTCCCAGTCCAGTACTTGTGGATGTACGGTTTACTTGGATCATGCAACACTACGTTCGGTCCTTAGAGTGACATGGGCGATAACTCCACCCTAGCTACGTACACATTAAAACATGTACAACCGGCTTATTGCCAATAATCACCCACATCAAAACAGTAGTTTTATTTTCATTTTTATCAAACTACCAGTATCCTTTACTGCTTTAAATAAACCATAAAAGATTTCATAAAGAATGATGTGTGGGTGTAAACATTTCCAACTTGACCTAACGTAGGGCTAAGCATTTGCAGGTTTAATAAGCGATTATACCCAGTTTAAAGAACTTAACCAGTCCTATGGTTTTCATGGATGGTATGTCAACATGATTAAGGGAATCCATCAATTTGGGTTATAACTACCAAGTAACAAAATAATAGTTTTAGCAAATTATGAGCATGCAGGGAGATTCTTAATCACATTTTAATGGATTTATGAAATGCTGGGATCAAGATGATCAAGGGGTGCTTGCCTTGCTCCTCGGCGGTGTAAATTTGGATGCGTGTCGTCGATAGCGTAGTCGGTAATCTCAGCGTCTATTCGTCGATTAAGAACATGGCAAAAAGAATACTTCAATATCGATAAAAGAAGCAAATACACAACCAATAAAGATAGCAACTAAAAGATTCAAATGAAGTCAATTCAAATCAACCAATGATGGCAATTACCTAATCAATCCAAATTAATCAAGTCATCAACATCGTTCACCATCTCATGAATTAACTGTGTTATAATGTCTTGGTCTAAAGAGTAAAGCTTAGGGCATACAACACGGCTATTTTTCTTTATGTATTATTTCTTTTTAATTTACGAATTCAGGAAGCTAAGATTGTAGGATTATATTTAACAAAGTTCATTTGCAGGGTGTATGATTAATTGTACTAATACGAATTAGCATATAAAACAACCCTAATCATATTTAATGAACGAACATGGTGCATCTTAACTTTCATCTTACCATCTGATCCTAATTAATGTAATGAGCACAAAGAAATAGGTTTCATTCATTTTAGATGGTTTTTGATCAAGTTATAGCAACTATATTAAATTTATATATTAAATAAAGTCCTAATATGAAATTTTCACAAACTAACTCCAAATTCAAATCTAATTATATATTTGGACACTATGTGACCCAAGGATTCCAACAAAGTTGGTTTCATTCAATTTGGACTTTATTTGCAAAAATTCTATATGCTAACTATTCAAATTTCACTCTTTAAATTTAAATTCAAGTTTAAATTGCTAAACAAGTTTGAAATATTTTTGCAGATTATGAAACTACTCGATTTATTATGAATTTAGGAAGTTGTTTCATTCTATTTGGAGCTATGGTTTAAAAGTTATAGCAATTTGAAACTACTCGGTTTAATCAAATTCAAGGAAATTGGAAAATACGTTTTCCTTAAGGGAAAGCGTATTCTCAGCGTTTGCGCGGCTGGCTTTTGAATCAGTTCATGGTCACTGACGGCTGGGTCCATCTGCCAGCGACTCAGAGCAGAGTCCTTCGTCTCCGAGCTCGCCGGCGGGGCTCCGGCATCGTCGATCGGTTTTGGATGGCTGTCACAGCTTCAGTGGACCACGACGATCCTAGGGGTGTGCTCGGTTATAGGTGGTATTTGGAGGTTTTGGGCTCTCGGCGCTTCACGGCGGCGCAAGGTGCGACGACGCTACGGTTCAATCCGGGATGAATGGCCATGCGTATGAGCTTTAGGAGATCATAAGGACCCTATTCAAGCACTTAAATCGGAGGGAGAGTGAACAGGTAGTGTTCTCACCGTGCGGCGGCGATGGTGGAAGAGGTCGCACGGTGCGGGGGTCCCTCGGACTGATCCAGTCTGGAAGAAGATGCGCAAATAATTCTTTAGCATCCAGTGATGCTCCAAGATCAACCAATTTGGATGTTTCCTTACCGAGTCGCACGAATTTGGGATTTCCCCCAAATCGGGACTTACCGGCAGCGGAGAAGATGACTTCGGCCAGGGTGGTTCCGGGCGTTAGGGTGTAAATGGTGGTGCGTGTTGGTTTGAGGGAAACACTACGCACACGGTGGGGGCTTAAATAGACGTGAAGGACGTCTCCTATGGTTTGGGCAACGGAGAAAGTGGCGGCGGCCAACTAGGGCGTTCTCTGGAGCTTTCCTTCCAGCTAGGTCAAGGCCATCGAGTAGTGCAGTGCAGGTGTAGTGACACCCTCACAGTACAGGCGCGAGGCGCGAGAAGTTGCGGCGCGAAACGGACAAGAACGGAGGCGGTTCCGGTTGGCTCTGTCGGCAGAGAGAGTGAGAGAGATAGAGAGGAAGAGAGGAAGAAGAAGGCTCTGGCCTTCGGGGTCCACAAGGCAGAGAGAGGGAAAGAGGCAAGACGCGCGGGTCTGGTGCAAGGTGGAGGCCCACCTGGCAGTGACGAGAAGCTACGGGACCCGTCGGCAGGGCTTGGCGCTTGGATTGGCCGAAGGGTCACTGGACGCGTGGACCCCACACGTAAGAGCAAGAGGAGAGAGCTCCAGTTCCTTCCTCCAGACAGCACAGCAACCAAAATAATACCGGGGTTATTTCAAGTCCATATTTTTCGAAACTTTTTGACCAAGCTAACGGCTAAGATATCTACTTCCAGTAAAATTTTGGGGTTAAAATTATTTACCATTTATTTATAATAAATCTGACAATGTCGGCTGCACTGTAATTCTATTTCGATTTCTGCATTGGTTTATGGATTAAATAAACATATTTATTTTTGAAATTTTTACTGAAGATGTGCTTCTATACAATGGACCTACCATAAAAATTTCAACATCAATTTCGCATTATTTATTTCTCCATAAATCTTTTATTGATTTCTGCAGAATTCCAAATCTGCTTAAAATAAATGCTAACTTATAGCAAAAATGCTTATTAATTTTTGAAACTTTTTTTGGGTGAAGGTGATATGTCTGAGGTCTAATGGTAAAAATTCCAAGGCCTATATTGCTCTGCAACTTTCTCCAAAAATCTGACAAGAGACTGGCCAGAGATAAGATTCATCATTTTTAATTGTTTTCTTTATCAATAAATGCATACACATGGTCTTTTGACCATCTAGGGATATCTTCTAGGGTTTGGCCAGGTTATACAAAATTTTTACCATGGTAATTTCATTTCTTACCCTTTTACCATTTTTTTCTTTTATTTGATTTCAATAACCATTTCAATCAACAACAATTCAACAAAAACACATAACATCAAGAAATAAAGCAAGGAAATGATTTCACATTTTTAATATTTTATTTTTGAACCTTTATAAATTTGAGGATGTTACATTGTGGGTGACGGTGGCGCTGGAGAGTAAGGGGATCGGCAAGAGAGGGTTGTTGCCAGTCGCCACCCGTGGAGAAGATCGAGGGGCAGAAAGGAACCCCATCTCCGATCGTCGCGCCAGATCTGATCTCCCCTACCGCGATGCTGCGCCACCACCTGTATTAGCCGCCATTGGTAGAAAAAGAGCAAGATGGAGACCTACCTCCCACCAAGAGAAGAAGGCTGTTGGACTTAGAGGATTGATCAGTGGTGCTAGGGGTGTATTGGTGATGTGCTTGTAGGCGGCCGACGAAGGGGAGCAATGGGTGGGTAAATAAGGTTAGATTTAGGGTTAGTGGCTGGCTAGTTTTGTCAGTGCTATTTTTTTTGCAAAAATGCTCTCATATTTTTAAAATTACCAGTGTAACAAAAATAAGTCCTTCTCGACGAAAACTTGCAAAAAAAACCCTAGAACATCTAAAGTTTCAATCAGAATCATGTCATCTTAATTATATTCCGTTGCAACGCATGAACACTCAACTAGTATCTCTCTCTCTCTCTCTCTCTCTCTCCCCATGTGCCCATGCATAACCGATATCTATCGATCATGGGAGCTAGCTAGGATATATGGTGCATGTACAAATTTGCATAAATTAAAGCATGTGAAATTCCATCGGTTATGTACTACTATACATGTCAGTACCCGAATATAAAAATCTAGACGCTCTATGTAAACTGCACTAGTCTAAGATTACGCTAGTGCACACAGTGGTAACATAAATGTAATATCAAAATCATACGCAGCGGAATAACGGTAAACAAATATATTTATTAAATAAAAAGATATTTGATGACCTTAAGGTTGACTTTACATATATTAAGTGTAACAGGGCTTATATACTAAGAAAACGGTAGCGAAACAGAAAACTTCGATGGATAACCTATCGACATACCATAGGCAATTCAAAAGGCTCGACTCCTTAGTAACTCGCTTCTTCTTGGAACACCTCCTCTAGAGTGGGTGTTTAATCTAATTTTCATAAAATTGCTTTCTAATTTGTTTGTTTAATCTAGTTTTCTTTTATGATATTAGATTCTTTAATTATCATAGATTGATTTTTTCAGTTTGGTTATTATTTTATTAAGTTTTAGAATTAATAAAAAATTATATTTAGATGTTAGTTTACATCAATTCACCTCTTTAATGCACCTTGATCCTTCGATACACTTATCATGCATGTGTATTCTAGAAAGACGGGGAAAAACAAGGACCTAACATTTATATCATCTAGGACTACGAGCACTAGTTAGCTCAACTAGGATCGTCAATCATTTCGACGGGAACAGCGTAGCCGAAGAATTATAACTCTAATTAAGTTGTACCACCACACCACACCCACACCAAACCTACCGAAAATTTCTCTGAAAAGCCCAGACTAATATTAAGCTCAAAGCCCGCATGCCAGTGAGATATCTTAAGACAAATGATCAAAGACCGATCAACTTCGAGGCAAATTATCAATTTTTCCCCCTCTACCGATTAGGCCTGCATGTCAGCGAGATATCATAGGGCAAATCATCAATTTTTTCCTCTACCGGCCGGTCTCTATAGGATTAAGTTTAAAATTAACCTCTAAAATGGTAAATACGCTTTCAATTCCGTAGGAAATACGTCTTCTCTGTTGAGAGATGTAATCTCCGAAAATACGCTTTCGACGTGACTCCTCTTTTCATTTAAATTATTTTTAACCTATGTAAATTCAAATGCTAGTAATTTTTTGCGTATAATTAAAGTGCAAATCATCAAATGAAACCAGCTGAATCAAACGTGTGGGGGTGGATTCACGCTGCATGTACCGGCGGCAGATCGATGTCGATGATTTGATATTCATCATGTAGCGGCTGCTGCTGGCTTTATCAACAAGGCCGTCAAATTAATTAACGGCAAGTCCTAAACCTAAAGCACTATCAGGCAGCTCAGCAGGAGCACCTCTCAACAAATAATCTAGGCGGCCGCCATTGCATGAGCATGATCGATGGATTGCCCATTTGCGTAAGATCGATCTTGCTTGCCGATTGTCCTTGGCAAATGCAGCTTTCTGACAACCAACTCCGATCGGTACATGCATCGACCGATCGATCGTCCTTGCTAGCTAGCTAGAGTATGAATATTTATATTTATATACGATCTGTCGTCGATTCCTTCAATTCCTTGTCAATGAGTAAAGTAAGTTCATTTGGTCACTCAGTCACCGTGCCTTGCCGCCCGAGACGCCCATGCCACAGTAGCAGGCAGTGGCAGTGCAAATCTCCCAGACTTGTACAGGTTACCAACCTACCTACCTGCAGCTGGCTAGCTGGCTTCAGCAGTATACCATCAGCTACTAGATAGCATGGCCTTTCAAGCTTTTGTGATTTGTGATGTGTTGCCGACTCATGCATGCATGCATGCTAGCTGCTACAATGCTACATCGATCGATTAGTACTAGATACTACTTAATTTCTACGTTTCCCTCCTAGCCTATATATATAGAGAGAGAGATGAGATGCGTCCTGCAAGTTCCAGCTAGACAGACAGTGGCTGCTAATTCTAGCTAGCTAATTAGGCACCTCCAATTAAACTTATATATTGAAGAAACAATTACTATTAATTATATTCAGATCATATATATCGATCCCCTTGGATCGAGGAAGATCAAGATGGATCGGCCATTGTTACATCTTGCATTTGCTCTCACCTTTCTCGGATGCTGCTGCGCTGATGCTGCCGTCGTCGAGCACACATTCCATGTAATTAATGAATTATTCAATCTCTTTACATCCTTGCACAACATTTTTCATGCATTCATCGTCCTAGCTAGCTATTTCCTTTTTGAGCTAGTATATATCTAGCTAGCTAGGTTCTCAGTACTAATTAAATGGTAGATTAAATTATGTATAACTTCATAACTTGCCTGGTTTTGAAAATAGAGCAGTAGTACTACGTAGCAACAGTTGCCAAGAAGTGATCAATCAGGTGTGTATAGGCATCATCCGGATGTTTTTGTCCTAAAAATCATCCAAACTTTGGACCGTACGATCGATCAAAACACACATCCGTAGGATCAACCCACCTCTAATTCAGGGGGTGTGCATTGATCTGAAAGCAAATCCAATGGCCCAGAATTTGGATGATAGTTGCTAAAGAAAACATCCGGGTGAAACTTATCAAAACCCATTTAATTTTGTGTTTGCTACGATGGATGGATGGATGTGTGGGTGATGCATGCATGCCTGCCTTTGATTGGTTTGCAGGTGGGCAACCTGACGATCGAGCGGCTGGGGCAGAGGCAGGTGATCACGGCGGTGAACGGGCAGTTCCCCGGTCCCAAGGTGGAGGCTTGCGACGGCGACACAGTCGTCGTGCTCGTCGTCAACGAGTCGCCGTACAACATCACCATCCACTGGCACGGCATCTTGCAGCGCCTGTCGAGCTGGGCGGACGGGCCGAGCATGGTGTCGCAGTGCCCCATCCGCCCCGGCGGCGGAAGCTACACCTACCGCTTCAACGTCACCGGCCAGGAGGGCACCCTCTGGTGGCACGCCCACGTCTCCTTCCTCCGCGCCACCGTCTACGGCGCCCTCCTTATCCGCCCCAGGCCCGAGGCGCGCTACCCCTTCCCCGCGCCCCACGGGGAGGCCACCCTCCTCCTCGGCGAGTGGTGGAACGCCAGCGTCGTCGACGTCGAGAGGCAGGCCGCCCTCACCGGCGGCCCGCCCAACAACTCCGTCGCGCTCACCATCAACGGCATGACAAGCGGCCTCCACTCCGAGTCCAACAGGTTGCTGTCGTACGAGCTGACCGTGCAGCACGGCAAGACCTACCTGCTCCGCCTCATCAACGCTGCGCTCAACTACCAGCTCTTCTTCAAGGTGGGTGGCCATGCCTTCACGGTCGTCGCCGTCGACGCCTGTTACACCGACCCCTACGACACGGACGTCATTGTCATCGCGCCGGGCCAGACGGTGGACGCTCTGGTGCACGCCGACGCCGCGCCGGGCCGCCGCTACTACATTGCCGCCCAGGTGTACGAGAGCATCGCTAACGCCACCTACACGGCCGCCGCCACGGCACTGCTCCGGTACGATCATCCCGAGTCGTCGTTGTTACCGGCTGACAAAAGAGCTGTAGTGGCGCCAAGCATGCCGGCGTTCAACGACAGCGGGACGGCGCAGGGCTTCTACGGCAGCCTGACCGGGCTGCTGCAGGACGGTAGGCCGAGGGTCCCCCTGCGCGTGGACACGCGTATGCTGGTGACCTACGGGCTGGGCATCGCCGCGTGCATGCCGACGCAGACGCTGTGCAACCGGACGCGGGGCTCCTTTGCGGCGAGCATGAACAACGTGTCGTTCCTGCTGCCGACGAGCATGTCGCTGCTGGAGGCGCACATGAGGGGCGCGGCGGAGGGCGTGTACACCCGCGACTTCCCCGACAAGCCGCCGGTGATGTTCGACTTCACGGACGACTCCATCAACAGCAACAGGGCCCTGGCGCCGCTCAGGTTCACGTCCAAGGGGACCAAGGTGAAGACGGTGAGGTTCAACTCGACGGTGGAGGTGGTGCTGCAGAACACGGCCATCCTGGGGTCGGAGAACCACCCGCTGCACCTCCACGGCTTCAACTTCTTCGTGCTCGCGCAGGGCACCGGCAACTTCAACGCGCACAGGGCCGTCCGCACCTACAACCTCGTCAACCCGCAGCAGCGCAACACGGTGGCCGTCCCCGCCGGCGGATGGGCGGTCATCCGCTTCACGGCCGACAACCCAGGTAGGTGCTCCTACTCCTGTGCTGTATATATCGTACGTCATGCCATGCGTGCAATGCGTGCAAATTAATTGGGAGATTGATGGATGGATGCATATGCAGGTGTATGGATCATGCATTGCCACTTGGACTCGCATCTGCCCTCCGGGTTGGCCATGGCGTTCGAGGTGGAGGACGGCCCGACTCCCGACACCGTCCTTCCCCCGCCGCCGCCGGACTACCCCCGGTGTTAGACCGATCGATCAACCCCCTGCGCGCGCGCAAAGGGATATGGCCGCGGCCGAAGCTCAAAGTAGAATTAGGCACCATACTCATTCCTTTAATTTTCCCAGTGTATTTTAATTCCGTGCTTGATTGATCTTGACATTTTGTTTGCGTGCGTATATAACTCAGTTCTGTTCCATTCTTTCTGGTGGCGGAGGACTCGAGACTGATCGTACATATCCAGATCAGTCCGTATAGCATTCGAGCCTCGTCCATGATATTAATAAATTAAATTTGAAGAAAGTCAGCGCTTACCTCTTCTTCCAAATGGAGAGACAGTATATATTTCTTTGCACTTTGTTGTTCTGCACTTAAGCTGGTCATGTATATGTTCTCCTATTGACGCAACATTTATTTACATACATATATATACACACGCGCGCGTATGTAAGGCCCCGTTTGGCAACTTGAAACCGGACCGTTTCTACTAGAATCTAGGAGAAACCCGGCCAAACGGACTAAAACTCGGAACGATTCTTCTTTTTCCACGCCGGGGCCGAATCGTCCTCAACCCCGTTCCACCTCGATTCATAAAATCCAGACAGCTAGCCAAACAGTTCCTAGACAGTGATTCTGATTTTACCTGAAATATTTCTATCAAAAATCTGAAACTGTTTCCGTTTCTACTAGAATCTGAAACCGTACCAAACAGGGCCTAAGAATATAGAAGTACAGAACGACACACAAAGGCTTGTTTGAAAGGGCTGGCTGATCCTGGCCCATCGACGTGGCACATGGCCCAGAGGGGTGATTTCCTGAACCATTCAGCGCGGATCCACGGGTCTACGGCAAGTACCATCCAAAACATGCGAATCCAAAACATAAAACTATGGATTTTATAATCAATTGTTTTTTTTATAAGTGAGCCTATGTAGCAGCCTCACGTGTCCCTATTTTCCGTTTCGTCAGTGCGTGAGACTATCATATAGGCCCATGCTGTCGGACCCGTTAAAAGAAACGGCTAATTCTAAAATCTGTAGTTTTCTGATAATTTATACAAGAAACATGTAGTTTTGTGAAATTTACTCAAATAAAAATTAAAAATGATTAGAGATTTGATTTACATTGAACTTCAATTTACTCTCAATAATTTTTTTTCATGATTACTTATTATTAATCATTTTATCTCTTAATAAGAAACTAGATACTTTGAGACTTTTTGTAGAGATACCAGATGAAAATATACATCGAGCTAGTACCAATAGATACCAAAAGTTTAAATGGTGAAGGTGCCAAGAGAGTAATTTAGTGGTACATCGTGATACGATACCTCCTAAGGTGGTAAAAACTCTAAAATACTTTATTTAGGAAACCAGTATGTGCGAATGCATTGGGATTTGGGACAACATTCTTCCAGTTCCAGACATGATCAGGATGTGCCTGCCCATGTGTGCAAGGAAATCTAACATGGACTTGTTAGATAGATGGTATGTTAAATGTCTAGATATGTGATTGATTGACGTGGTGCAAGATATGGTTGGCTGGCTAGTATATTTGGTAGTTAAGATTTTCCTGTTTTTAGCTTAATTTCCATGTAACCCACGCCAGTGCCACCAACCATGACCTGATGTATTTCCATGCGAAGGGATCTTCTTGGCCTTTATAAACACGCAACCGCCCATGCATCAGTGAAAGGTGAGGCGTTCCACCCAATCCTTTTGCTCCTCTGATCTTTCAGGACTCACTATTATCTTGGGAATTCTGATGTGACATTGAAGCACGTAGCTGTTAAATCATGCATTGACACCACAACAGTAGCAGTTGTTTAGATCCCTTGCAAAGTTGTGTACATTCATAATTCAATCTTCAAGTTCAAAACTCAGAATAGCACTTACCCTTACCATAGCTAGCAGAGAACAGTTCCCTTTTTTCCTTTTTCTTTTTTGTCTCGCAGGGATTCCGTACAGAACCTGAAAGCTAACCTGTCGTGCTCCTCGATTGCTACTTCGTGTCAATGACATGTAATAGATCCATCATGTTAATCCACCGTTATCAGTTAAGATTTCTCCACTAAATGATGTAGATACCTGGTCACATGGTTAATGAAGAATAAGCAGTATAGAAATGGGAGATGAGATATGGAGCATGAAACTAGCTAGTCAGTCCGCAAGCTTGAGCAGCCGTGTCCTCGAGAAATGAAAGAGCAAGTTCATCTTGATACGGCCCACTTATTTGACGATATTTCCCCAGCAATGCAATTGCAAGCGTCCTTGTCTGAGGCCATGTTTGGATGGGCTAAAACTAATTGTTAGCTGGCTAATGGCTAGAGCTAATTTTTAGCCAGCTAATAATTAGTCCATCTAAAATTAGCACAGGGCTGTTTGGATACATGACTAATGGTTGGACTAATTTCTTAGAAAAGTCATATCTGCCCCCTCATAATGGGTGAGGAAATGATGATAAGGCCAGCGCGAGGGTATTTCAGGCTTTTCCCAGCGTGTTACATGCTATTAGCCCAAATTAGCTCCTCCCCACCAACTAATGGACTAATTGTTAGCTAAGGGGTTGGCTAAAAATTAGCCCACCTATTAGTCTTCCTGTTTGGATAGACTAGAGCTAATTTTTAGCCAGCTAACAATTAGTCCAGAGATCCAAACATGGCCTGAATGTCTGCATGCTTATAAGATGGAAAAACAATGGATGGAATAGAGGTCTTTTTTGCAAAGGACCTATTTGTAATTTTCCAGAGACCTATACATAATTTGGAGGGAATAGAGGTCTTTTTTGCAAAATGGCATGAGGGGTGAGGTGGCCGGCTGAGAAGCCGGCAATTCCTTCCACTATAATAGGGGTTATATATATATATATTAGTCGGGGATCGATGTGCCAACTGAAATCACTGATGCTAAAAAGAATCATCATTTGTATGCGCAAGCCACAAAACCAGGGCTAACAACGAAGTTTTGTGAGCAGAAGCAGACATCACAGAATGATGCCCTCAAAAGGCAGGCAGGTATATCATACAGAACAGCCAAGCAAAGCAAAAAGGAATATGTTTTTTTTTTTTTTTTGAAAGGCCGAAGCTATCAATAGATTAGAAAAAGTTTAGAGTACAAAGTGCAGGATATTGCACCGAGAAAACGAAAAAGAAAATAGGACAGAAAGGCTAGAAGACTCGTGCGTTATTAGACTATTGTTAATAGCTCCTAACCATCTCAGATCGTGCGTCACGAGGCATACATTTACGCTGAACAAAAGACCACATTTGAAACAAAAACTGGAAATTTGGGGCCACTTGAGTAGCTTCAGGTGTATAATATCTGTTAGGTTTAGAGCACGGCGAAATAATGGAGACACAGATTTAACGTGAAAAAACCCTTACGAAAAAAAAACCACGAAAAACAATCTATTATATGGTTCAAGGATTATATGTATATAGGGGTGGCTTATATAGCCAAAGAGTCCGAGTTGTGTAAGGCAAGGACTAAAAGATATGGTAGGTTAGAATTTGAGGCATATTCCTAACAAACCTCTACTTGACTCAAAATCCGTAATGAAGATTTGTTTCCAAGAAACCCAAAGGGTAATGAAGCATTGAAAGTCCAAAGAACAGTGCGAATATGAAAGACTGGAACAGTCAATCCAAACACTTCTTGCGAAGCAAAATTTAAGCAAACCACCAGTAGGTCGTGAGAACGACTGGAACAGTCAAATCAACACAGCTATAACAAAGCAGACAAAAAATCTGGGTCTTCAATTCATAACCCAAGTAAAGTCTGAGTCTATGCAACTGATCTCCTGAATAAATGCCCAATCATTAAATGGCATAAGCCAAGACTTCAGCTGTGGCGCTTGATAAATAGTGAAGAACTCATCTCATGGACTTTTGACATGCTCCATCTGGAACATAAAATTCGGCAAACTGCATACTGAAAATCCATAACATGGTTGAAACTGCTCTTGAAAAACTGTCAAGATGAAGAGAATTGACGTGCTGTCAATGAGTATAAATTACAGTAGACCCCTCATATTGAGTAAAGACAACAAAACAACGTTGTAGTATCCACTAAGAAGCAAAACTCCTTCATGCACTTTAATACTTCATCTCAAACTGAATTGGAGCAAAACCTTCACTAGTAAAATAGCTACCAACAGTGTCAATAAAATTCCAAATGAACATTGCCAAACCTTCATAATGGTCAACGTATCCAAATGGTGAATAAAACGCCAAATAAAGGTAACGAAACACCAAAGTAAAAGTGACGAAACACCAAATTAATATGTGTTGCTAGGCACCGATAGCATCAAGGGGCCTCATACCTGTGTGAGACTGTTGTAGGAATGCTAGCAATAAGTATAGTAGGTGGGGCCAGGTTTAACAAAATCGAGTCGGGCGATTTTCGGATGAACAGTGATTTTCGATAATCGCAAAAATCGAGTCGAAAATCGACCGAAAATCGGTAAAAATCGGACAAATTCAAAAACCAATTTTTTTTTTCAAAAAATTCAAAAATCATCTATTTTCGAGGAAAATCGACCGGTTTTCGTGGAAAATCGACGACCTTGTTGAACTTTTTTGTGTAATTGATTTTTAGTAGCGATTTTCGACGATTTTTGACGAAAATCGATCGATTTCCACCGATTTTCGATCGGTTTTTGACACGTAAATTTTTTTCGATTTTTCGATTTTTTTTTTCGAATTATTTTTTGAATCGGATCGGTTTATCGACCGGTTTTTTATATCGGGCCGCGGCGATACGACCGAAAATCGCGAAAATCTACCGGTTATCGACGATTTTGTGAACCCTGGGTGGGGCAGGAGGCAGCTAGCATACATGTCTGCTAAAAGGGGAAGCAGAAGCAGAAGCAATGCTTTTGGCCATGTATACTCCCTCCGGTTTGGTAATACCTGTCGTTTTGGACATAGTGATGGTCAAACTTCTGAGGTCAAACTTCTGAAACTTTGACTAACAATATATTTTTAAATATTTAAATTGGATACATAAAAATTATATGTGTAGACTTGTCTCGAGAAGTACTTTCATAATATTATAATTTTATTGGGTTTTATAAAAATATTATAATAAAAATTAGCGGTCAAAATTGTGTTTTGAAGACCGTGTCGATGTCCAAAACGACAGATATTATCAGACCGGAGAGAGTAAATATAAATATACCATTAATTCCATCTCCGTTTTGTGAGGGGAAAGGAGGTTCCAAGGTCCACCTCCTTCTGAATTGATGCTGTGCCTGTGCTAATACATGACACCACTGCATAAATGGCTCGAGGAAGCATCCAAAGGGATCGCATTGATCCCTTCTTCCTCGGTGAGGCCGGTGATGCCATCAACATCAAGAAAGGATCATGCGATCCTTTAGGATGCCTCCCCAATCCATTTCCCTTCATCCTCTTGCTACCATGATATTTAACTTCCCTGATTCTCTTCTAACAGACAACGCTATGTCAAACTTGCAAGGTATTACCATCCCAATTATGTACTATATATATATTGATGTATGTTCAGCTGGATGGATTCATACTAGTTTTTTCTCCTCGGACTCTTGGCCCTTTCCTCTGGACGCTTAGATTTGTTTGGTTGAAAGTTCTCATCTCTTTCCCTGCTCCTCTTCCTATCAATCGCAAGTTTGTGGTATGTATTTCTCTCTTTCATTACATTGTTTCTTTTGACGGTTTTCATTACTGTGATGTGATATTTCTCCTTCTCCCTCGAATAGCAGTATGAAGCCCATCTAAACGCCAAAAGGCAACATCAATGGGAATTCGTTAACCTTTCGAATACAAGCTATGGAAGCTGAAATCTGCACCCAAGATCATCGCAATTCACATTCTGAATTAGTTGGGATGGTTGGCACGGATACCCCTCGTATATTCTAAAAAATTACATTTTAAGGGCATCAAGAGGTCAGGACAAAGCATGGAAAAATATTGTCACCAATTCAACATAACAAATTCCCGTTCAAGAAACAATTCAACAAACTCATGATGGACACCATTAGTGTTAAGAGTCAGCACTTGCATACGCAATATTAGCTATACATGAAGACAATATGATTACCAAATGAGAAAAAAGAACATAAAGGCACAGGCTTTGCCATCGAAAGCTATGCGTCCCTGCCATGCTGAAATGGCCCCTCAATGGAGTACAATTGGTTAAAACAACGTATCGCAACGAATTATCTGGCCATCTAGAGCATATCTGTTAGTAGTCGTATCCAGAAGGCATTTGCTTTTGGTGATGTGGACTAAGTAGCTCTTCGGCCCTTAACTGCAAACAAATAACCACCAACATGTTAGATGGTTTTAAATCTGTTGTACATGTTTAGATGTATGATAGGCACAAGTTTTAAGCACACCAGGGCTAACAATCTTTATCCTCTTAGTTATTGCTCTGACAGAAGTAACAGATGTGGCTCCTGCAGATATAGGTACAAACAGAAGATTCGTTAGAAACAAAAAATGATGATAGGATATAATCAAGACATTGCAGTCGGAACCTTGTGAATTGATATCTTCAGTGGGATCTACCCCGATTGACTTGAGTGAGTCTGGTAAAACTGTATCTGCCATTACGACGTTACTCTTTGCAATTGGCTCTAGTCTGTATTAATTCAATTTATATAATACAACCATCTTAGCATATATATTTTCACCAAGGACATAGATCCAGAGGCAACAAATAAATACACTATCATACCTTTGAACTTCAGCATTTGTGGAAGGATTCTGACAGTGAACACCTTCAGTGTCAAGATCAAAGTCAAGTAGAAGCTCAGAGAATGAAAAATCACCATCAAATAAATCGAAATTTGTGAAATCGATGTCAAAGTCATCTTGCTTCTCTCCGTCAGAGGTAGAGGCCTTCTCACAAATCTGCTCAGCTGAACCTGATCCTGCATCAGAACTGTCAAAATCCAACTTCCCTTTCACATGCTCCCTTTTGGACGACTTCTGGGTGCTTGGTTTCAAGGGGGAGCTGACATGGTAAGTCCTCTCGACAGCGTAATAGGCGGCCCCTTTGAGAGGGCTGACAATAAGAGTCTTGGAAGAAACTATAGAGCATTGAGAGGAAGCAAACTCCTGTTGGCCATGAGCATTTGCAACCTCAGATGATGGCCTTTCTGTTTGATAAGCAGCGGGTTCATGCTCTATGGGATGGCTTTGCTGAGGTGTGCAAGGAGAAGAATGGACTTGAGATTGGAGTGGTTTGAATAAGCTTTTTGCAACAGTTGAGCCTTGGACCGGGAGCTTTGCCATAACTGCTGAATGTTCAGCTGAGCTTGGTTGAGCAGCAAAACCCATGTTATCAACTGGCAGTTGAGAGGCTACAGCTTTCCCTGGGATTGGGACATGCCGGGTTAATACGTTCGTCATGTTACAGTAATTGATAGTTGCTTTATGATAATCGTAAAACACAATACCTTTGGGGTGTGAGGTTGCAGCCGGTGCAGTGCAGGCCTTCTTCGAGGCAGAAGTGGTCTTTCCAGTAGACTTTGTAGCCTTTCTCTTTCTTGAGGGCAAAGAGGTGGCTGCTGGGGTCGACATATTGTTGACCTCTGATGGGTTCTGAACGACAGCTGAGGATGTCTGAGTGTAGTGTACGATAGGCGAAGCATATCCAGCAGTACCTGGAATAGCAGAAAAGGGTCGATGCTAATTTGATGATGAAATAGTAGCACCAGAGAAAAGACTGAAATTCTATCAGAAATACCTGGATGACAAAAGCAGAACCGTATGGTTGTAACAGGACTAGACTAGAATGTTGAGCCTATGTAGAGGATATTGGGAGGAACTAAGAAAGACCACTGCAAGTGTCATTGTCCCATGGAAATAAAAACTTTTTTTTGGTTTTTTCATTCAAGAAGAAGTTGTAGAAGCTTTCCTACCCAAAGTTCCAATTCTAAAAATTGGAACCAGCTGACGACAAGCCATCTGTGATACATGTGCCTATTGTTCCCAATATAGTGGTGTGTTTGGAAGAATAAAGATTCAGCACTGATTGCAGAACAAGCGCAGTTTGTACAACCTTTGAGATTAGCAGGCTTGCGGCTCAAAGGACAAGTGAACAAGGGCAGTTCCAAATTCTCGCCCTAAAGGGGAGCGATTTGTAGCAGTCAGTCAAGTCAGGTAATGACTCGTTGCAAATGGTGAGAGGGTGTAGTGCTAGAATGACGGATTATACATCTGTGTAGCCAACCATGGGCAATTGCGGTGTATGCAATGCAGCAAAACATAGCAAGCCGTAAGCACAACCTTGCCTCGGTAAATGCTGCTGCTGATAGCCTAAAAGTATAGCAGCGGCAAGCAAAAAGGGTTCGAATCTAGAGGATGAGAGAATGCCAATATGTTATCATGCATCATCGTCATCATCCTGTGCGCAGGTGTAAGTGTAATAGAATAGAACAAGGCGTCGAACAATTGGTGCGCGTAGCATACCTGGAGGCGGAGGAGGCAGGGGCGGTTGCGGAGGTGATGAGGCGGTGGGGGCGACGAAGAGCGGCAGGACGAGCGGGGGCGAGGTGGGCGGTGGGAGGGCGGAGGGCGAGGGGCAATGGGAATGGTGGTGAAGGTAGTAGGTGGAGACGAGGTTGTGCATGGCTTGCATGGCGGAGTCGACGGCGAGGCGGGCTTCCTTGAGGGAGATGTAGTCGTGGAGGATGTCGGCGAGGGGGAGGAGGCCCTTGGGGGGGACGAGGTTCGTGGCGTTGGTCCTGGAGAAGAGGTGGGCAGCGTCGGAGCGGAAGGCGGCGAGGGAGGCGGAGAAGCCGTTGTCGGCGAGGTAGCGCTCGACGAGGAAGGCGACCTGGGCGGGGGTAGCCTTCTTCTTCTTGTTCTTGGCGCCGCTGCTCTGCTTGTTGCTGGTGTTGTGGTCGTCGGAAGCAGAGCTGGAGTTGGGAGGCGTGGTGGGCTTGGGCGGCGCCATGGCTGGCTGTGGATCTGAGGAGGTGGAATGGATGGATCTGAGGAGGATGGATGGATCAGTGGATCTGAGGAGGAGGGTGGCGCCGCGCCGGAGAGGGAAAGGATTCGATTTTATGGCGCGAGCCAAGAGGAGAGGAGAGGAGAGGGAGGGAAACTGAATCGAGATGTGGCGCGCCAAACCTCCTCCTCTCCTTTGGATTTTCGCGCCCATTTCTTATTTCTCGGCTGCCCTTTCTCGTATCGTATTCGATTTTCGGATGAACAGTAAAATTCGATAATCGTAAAAATCGAGCCAAAAATCGGGCGAAAATCGCATAAATTCAAAAATCAGATTTTTTTGAAAAAAAAATCAAAAATCATGGAAAATCGACGATTATCGGTGGAAAATCGACATCCGTGTTGAACTTTTTTGTGCGGGCGACTTTTGTAGCGATTTTCGACCGATATTTGACGATAATCGCTCGATATGTCTCGATAATCACGATATTTGCGTCATATAAATTTTTTTGAATTTTTGAATTTTTTCGGTTTGCCGCTCGGTAACTAATTTCGCCCGCCATCGATAAGGCGATTATCGACGATAATCGAGCGATTATCGTCGATAATGTGAACCCTGATCGTATTTCGGGCTTCTTTCCTGCTTAGTACATTCCTTCGCTAAATATGGCACTTTGCTACGCTAAACGAAATTTTTTGAATACAATACAATATTTAATCCGTATTTACAAATTGATACAATAGGTTTACATAATTACTGAAAAGCCATCCATAAACGAGATTTCAAAATTCACTTAACATTTACCGAAATTTAAAAATTCGTTTTCGATGTATTTGAAACCTGGAATTTAGGGCATACGTTAAACAAAATTAGAAATTTTGGGTATGGGGCCCATCCCATACCCGAAATCTGGTATTGTTTGTCTCTTTTAAAATCTTTGAAGAATTTTATTTTAAATTCTACACATCCAAACTGAATGAAACCGAGCGTTTGAAGCTTCACTCAATGGTCTCTCTACACAAAAATTTCCAAAAATTGTTGAGTCGTTTTGAAGCGTGTGAAGAACTTTAGAGAGATGAAAAATGGCACGAGGAGTGGGTAAGGTGACTGTGCCAGTGCCTCGGTTAGGAAGAGTTGACCCATTGCCGACGATTATGTGAGAGGAATCAAGCACTGATGAAGAACAATAATTGGGCATGTTACCTGCGTCACCTAACATGTGAGCACTAGCACCAGTATCCATGTACCAGTCCTGCTGGGAGGAAGGTTGAGGAAGAGCAGCAGCTTGCAGGGCTTGGAGAAGACCGGATGTGTCGAAGGATGGTGGAGCCGATTGAGCAAAGTGAGTCGAGGGCTGTACATAGCCAGCGATGTAGGCCTGGCCGGCCGGGGGTCGCGATCCGAGAATGCCCGGCCCAGTTCCACCGGTCCAGGGTGCACGCCATGCCGAACTAGAAGCCAGCCAGGATGCAACCCATGGAGGGAGTTGCTGCATCCAGGCTGGGTTGCCGTTGGAGCCGCGGCCATTGCCAGCACCGCGACCACCCCGACCGCGAGGGCATCTGCAAGGGTCTTCAGTTTATGACAGTAGGCGTCGGCGGACAGATCACCTTGGCTGAGATTGTGCAGTTCCTGCTCGAGTTGGCCGGCGCGGCTCGCCTTGTTGCCGAGGAAGAAGTCAACAATCTTCGTCCAAAGCCGAATGCCGTGATGTTGTCGTCCATCACGAAGTTGAGGAGGTCATCGGCGAGCGTGGCATGCAGCCACATGAGGACTGTCAAATCCTCCTGGATCCAAACTGGATCATCGTGTCTTGGTTCCGTGTCGTCGATGTGGTGGCGAAGATTGAAACGACCGAGCACGACAAGGAAGAGGCATTTCCAGCGCCGGTACGCCATGGAGAACATGTCGAGGCGAACTGTGACGAGGCTGGTGAGGTTGACTTAGTGGGTGTCGCTGGCGAGAGAGGACACGGTGCCGGACGGGGATGAATGCATCGTGGAGGAGGTCATAGCGCCACTGGTGGCGCTCGCGGTGGAAGAGAGTGTCCGACATTGGGAAGGGAAGTCTTTAATCCATATATTGGGAAATTGGATCCTAAGACAATAAGTTGTCATTTTATTGGATATCCTGAAAGGTCTAAGGGATATCGAATTTATTATCCAAATCATATTATTAAATTTGCGAAAACTCGTCATGTTGTATTCTTAGAGAATGATAAAACCAGTGGGAGCTCAGAGGCTAGGAAAATAGATCTTGAGGAGGTTCGGACTTATGTACCTTTGCCGATAATCCAAGAGACTATTGTTCCTGTACCTCATATAGTTATTTCTCCAGCTGAGAATCCTGGAGTTGAGTCCCCATCTGAGAATTCAGGTTTCAACAATACATCACCTAATGATGAGCCTCAATTGCCTTCTGTGATAACTAATGAACCATTAAGGAGATCACAGCAGGAAAGAAGATCAGCCATCTCCAATAATTATGTTGTATACATGAATGAAGATGTATGTCACATAGGGAAGGTAGATGATCCTACATCATTTTAGGAGGCTATGATGACTAAGGATTCATCCAAGTGGCTTGAGACCATGCAGGATGAAATAAAGTCTATGAGCATTAATGACGTTTGGGATCTCGTAGAAATTCTTGATGGAGTAAAAAAAAAGGTAGGTTGTAGATGGGTCTACAAAACTAAACATGACTCTAAGGGAAATGTCGAAAGATTCAAGGCAAGGCTTGTAGCAAAAGGGTTTACACAAAGAGAGGGGATTAATTATATTGATACTTTCTCTCCCGTCTCAAAGAAAGATTTACTACGAATTGTCATGGCGCTTGTTTCTCATTATGATTTAGAGCTACATCAGATGGATGTTAAAACTACGTTCCTAAATGGCGACTTGCATGAGAATGTTTTCATGGCTCAACCGGAAGGTTTGTCATGGAAGGCAAGGAATACATGGGATGCAGACTTAAGAAATCCATCTATGGACTTAAGCAGACGTCTAGACAATGATACCTTAAGTTCGATGAGACCGTAAGAAATTTCGGTTTCAAGGAAAATGAAGTGGACAATTGCATATACATTAAGATTAAGGGGAGAAAATTTACTATCTTAGTACTTTATGGGGATGATATCTTGTTGGCTAGCAGTGATAAGGATGTGTTGTATGAGAACAAAATATTTCTTTCCGCTAATTTTGACATTAAGGATCTTGGTGATGCCTCTTATGTTTTGGGCATTGAAATTCACCGAGATAGGTCCAAGGGGATATTAGGCCTATCCCAAAAGGCATGTATTGACAGAGTGCTTAAGAGATAGAGGGAGACTAGGGAACGGTATACCGTTCCAATGGTATAGCCGTGAGACTTATGAAACTTATCAGTTTCAGTGCTGGTTTCATGAGTTTCAGTGTTTAGTTTCATCAGTTTCATGTTTCATCAGTTTTAGTGCTAAATTTCATGAGTTTCAGTGTAAAAATTCACAAGTTTCGTGAGTTTCAGAGGTATACCGTTCCTACGGTATACCGTTTCTTAGTTTTTCTGTAAGAGATATAACATGCATAACTGCTCTGTCACGCCTGCTCCTATTGTTAAGGGTGATAAATTTGGAACATTCCAATGTCCAAGGAATCAAATAGAAACTGATCAAATGAAGAGGATCCATTATGCTTCAGCTGTCGGAAGCATTATATATGTTCAAGTTTGTGCTTGCCTTGATTTAGGATTCGTAACCGGGATGCTTGGCAAATATCAATCAAATCCAGGGTTGGACCACCGGAAAGCTGTTAAGAGAGTCTTGCATTATTTGCAAGGCACTAAGCACTACATGCTTACATATAAGAAGTCTGATGACCTTGAAGTTGTGGGTTATTCAGACGCTGACTTTGCAGGCTGTGTAGATAGTAAGAAATCCACATCATGTTATATCTTCACACTTGCAGGAGGAGCCATTTCGTGGAAAAGCTCCAAACAATCACTTACTGCATAATCAATGATGCAGGCTGAGTTCGTGGCATGTTTTGAGGCTACTGGGCAGGCTGTATGGCTTAAGAATTTTATTCCCGGACTAAGAGTGGTTGACAGTATATGTAAACCACTAACAGTATACTACGATAATACGGCCGGAGTTTTCTATTCAAGTAACAACAAGTCAAGTGGTGCTGCCAAACACATTGACATTAAGTATCACTAGTAGGGTGCCCGTGCGTTGCAACGGATTTGAAAAAGTGATATATACCATCTAAACATGATACCAAGCCATACAACAAACATCAATTTTCTCTTACACATATCAAGCTAATTACATAAAAGAAAGTTCATTGATATCTTCAAAAATTGTCCAACCAATATTCTTAAAAACAGTCTTTAAACAAAAGACAGTATCATAGGCATGAGACATCTAAGATATTTTTTACAAAAATATATCTACATGTCAAACCACCGTCACATCTAGCGACTGGGGTCTTGATTCTGGATGAGTATCCCAGCTCCGGTCAACACAGAAGAAACATCCAACCCCTAGAGTTTATGTCAAGAGCTGTTAAGATCCTGCAACGGAAACAAAGATCAAAATCATCCACCAGATAGAAGACTAAAGAAAAAGAGTGGATCAATCACACGGCATTCTTACTATTACTATAGATGGCCACTATCATTATGAGGCAGTATATTGACTTCCATTCCCAGATTCTGCAACATTTTTTGGTTAGTCAGCGGACCACAATAAGGGATCATTATGATATCAAGAGCAAGCAAAAGATAATAAATACCATGAATAGCTGCCAAATTGTCGTCGTTGTACACTCCGAGAGGTGAGTCGTGCACAGATAAGAGCATCTCACCATTCTTGGGTAACCTTACAGTTTTCGGTGTCATGCCAAAAGGGAGTCGATTACTCACAGCCCGTTCAGGATTATGTTACAACGCAACAGGTAAGCTCAAAAGGTGATTCAAAATTGAATCATTCATTTGGGGCAACATGATTCTTTTAAAAGTTGCACAACTATTAAAGCATGAATAAAGGGTAGATGGTGATTACTTACCCCTTCGCTTGCTTCAAGATTTGTGCAACTTGTACTAGAAGGAAGAGCATAGAAGCACCTCTCTATAATGAAATATAGCATTTCACCAAATGTGGAAAGGGTAGAATACAAACCCCAGGTGTCTGTAAAGTATCTGCTGCTCCCGCCATTTGACCTTTGGGTGGCTCACTCCAAGCATTCAAAGCAACAGATAATGGTAAGAGTAGTGCAGGGTAGAGCAGAAATATCTAATATCACTATAAGAACTACAAAGAAATACAAAAGTCATTGGAATCAAATCTTGTGCTCTCAATGAAGTTTTTCTGCACTACGCGCATCATATAGGATGACAAAACCATTTAAATCGGCTGCTTATTATTCAGTGTCTATAGAAGTAAATCATCAATAGGTAGAGAACGTTCTTGAACCTGAATCCCTTGAGAATTGAAGACGACCAATATTTGGCAATGACGCGATTGAAGCTCACAAAATCGTGTCATCCCTCTGATCTCCAAATATGCGACTTTCCCGTCTATCCATTTCAACTCAAGCTCATTCTGCTTTTCGTTCCGGACAACTGATAAGTTGGGCAAGTTCTCCTGAAAAAATTGCTTGGTTTTCAGCGCACTCCCACACCACCTGATCCTTCACAGCCAGCTCCTTCTTGCTCAACGGTCGCACCCTCACAGTGACAAAGATCTTCTCCTCCTTGGCCCTTGAGCTGCCACCAGGGGTAGGGGTTGACATCGGTGTGCGCTCAATCTTTGATGAGGGGGTGCCTGGCGGTCTTGACGCACCCATTTCTTTACCCTCGTTGTCTAATGTAAACAACAAAGTTCCCTAAATTCGAACAGCACCCATAAGGCCGGGAAACACAGAAGAACGCCTTCTCACAAAAATCTTGCAAAGAAGACACCGAGATCTGCCACAATGCAATAATTGTCAAGTTCAAATTCTTATAAAAATATACGAATATCAAATGAAGTAACAGCTAATCATCATCATAAAAAAATCATGTATCCTAGTGCAGGAAAGATAGAACTACAGCAACAGAAATTTAATTTACTAAATCTATCTTTAGATCATTAAACAATTTGTTTCTACACTCTATCTTTTTGCCATACAACAAAAAATGATGCCTCAGACGAATTATTCCACAAATTGTTCATGTGTCATGGCAATAACACGCACAAAAGAAAACTCCTTTTATGCCACGTTGAAGGCAACAATGCTATGTTGGCACCCCAAAATGACATCATGCATACCTTGTGGGAGAAAAACGAGAGGTGCAACATCGGTAATACCTAGCACATATTGTATATCCAAATTTCGAGTTGTAAGTTCAACTACAGGACATATGAATTTGGTGCAGAGTGATATTGCAAGCATATTGGATTGATTAGACTCCCAGTAATAATAATACTATCCTTTGTTATCCTGAGCACCAGAGAAAGCTAGAAACAATTCAACAGATGAATGATAATGTATCAGTCGACATTAAACACACAGCTTATACAAAAACCATCTGAAATTTAGAACATCCTTATGATATAATACTATATGGTCTAATTGAATAGGTGGATGGTGCCCTTAGCATAATCCTTTTAGAGAATAAACCCAGAAATCATAATACAAACCCATGGCAGATTCAGGTACAATGGTGAACTAAAAAATTTCATGGAATCAAATGACTATCATCAAGCTACATATTTTCGTGTATTTATCAGTCAGTTAGAAAGTTTCTGCATAACGAAGATTCTGCACAATGCAGTTAGCAGGTGAAGTAAGACAAGCATGTGCCTTCACACAAGGCCACGACAAAAACAATAACACACAATTGGCAAGTATAATAGAAACATACCTTCGGAATAGCACAATCTGCATGAATTGGATCCCAAAGAACTGAACAACAACAATCCCAATTGCTTGATTGAACAACAAATAGTGGTGCCCTGAAAGAGCCCCCATGGTGGTGTCCTTGCTGCACGGGCCGTGGAACTGCACCGACCGATGTAGTAGGTCCCCGGCGGGAGCACCAGCGTCACCGCGCCAACCGCCGAGCACGCCGCCTTCCATGCTGTCATCAGCGACTGCATGCAGGGCAACCAGCCGCCGCCATGAGCACGTCACCGCGAGAGATAGTGAGTGAAAGAATAGGACGGGAACAAATTAAATGAAGTCCAATGCGATCAAGTGATGTGCTACCTTGGTGTCGTCATTGGCGCCGTTGCCCTTGGCACCGTAGTTCTTCACATTGAAGGTGGTCGTCGCCGGGGCGCCGTGATACCCTAGCGTCAGTTGCCTCACCGTTGTCACTTCCGGAGACACAACGGCAGTGGTGGACACGGCCTCCATCTCCTAGCCTCCTCACGCGCGCTCAAGACCGTGACGGCAATAGAGCATAAGCCGCTCTCCTTGGTGTTGCCTAGCTTTCTTCCGTTCTTCTTCTTCTTCCCTTCTGCTCTTCTTCTCTGCTATCTTGACCGATTGGAGATAAACTTAGATGCCTAAAACAACATCTTTGAGCTTTAATTCAAGAAAATAAAAAGGGACACACACTATAAACACAAAAGAAAATTTGATACTAAACACTATAAAAAAAAGAAGATCGCAAATCATATCCTAATAACATAGTCTAGAGTTAGATCTGGGCAATGGGGGAGGAGAAGATGGCACCGAAGCCGGAGGCCCGCACGGTAGTCGAGCTGCCGGGGTTCGTGATGAGCGCCGAGGATGAGGAGCGCGTGGCCGCGGCGGCCGGTGTGAAGACGGTGGAGGACCTGCTGCCGCTGCTAGTGTCATCGGCGATGAAGCGCGCACGCCTCGATCTCGCGGTTCCCCGTGGGCGCCGTGGGGCTGGGCGCGAGGGGCCGTGTGTACGTCGGCGTCAACCTCAAGTTCCGGGGCCTACCGCTGTCCCATTCTGTCCACGCCGAGCAGTTCCTCGTCGCCAACGCGGCCTCCGTAGGGGAGCCTACGCTACGCGCCGTCGCCGTCTCCCACATGCCCTACGGCCACTGCCGCCAGTTCCTCCAGGAGATCCGCGGTGCCGCCAGGATCCGCATCGTGGTCACCTCCGACGCCGACAACGGCTGCGCGCCCAAGTGGCGCACAGTGCCATCACTCCTTCACCGCCCCTTCGGCCCCCACGATCTCCTCCCCAAGCATGCCCCCCTCTTCCTCGAGCCGCACGACAATCCTCTCGGCGACCCCGTCTCCACCATCGTGCCCGACAGGGTTCGCGGTGGCGAACGGCGAAGGGAAGGTGTACGCCGATGGCTGTCTGGAGTCCGCGGCCTACAACCCGACACTGGCCCCATCCAGGCGGCCCCCCAGGGATGTAGTGGCGACGACGCTCGTGGAGGAGGAGGGGATGTAGTGGCGGCGGCGCTCGTGGAGGATGGCAGCTGTATAGAGGCGAGGGTGGTGGCTAGGGAGGAGGAGGGTGCGGTGGGGATGGAACCATGGGGGAATGAATAACTGCAGAAGAGATCGAGCAGAACGTGGGGGTGCGAGACGAACGTGGGCTGGAATTGGGCCTTATCAATGTGTGGACGACAGGGTAAACTCCTTCTTTTATTAGTTAAGATGTTGTGAAAGATAGAACCCAGGATCAAACAATTGATGTCAAGCATATAAGTACTAACTCTATGCTTGCGGATCCACTTACTAAAGGCTTACCACCCAGTCTCTTTCGAGAGCATGTTGTCGGCATGGGTTTATTGGAAAGTCTCTATTTCTGGAAATAAGGACCATAAGAAGTAAACCAACTCCCATTAAGATAAAATTGTACACTATAGATACTGGGGTTTCAGCGGTGACTTTATTAACCGCTGTAATACTTTATCTTGGTATGCTATTCTGTTGAGTATGGACTTATGTCATTAGCCTTTCGATCAAGTGGGAGAATGTTAGTGGTGATCTCAGTCAACCTAACTAAATCCGAAATTTTCGGATCTAATGACCACTACGCGCTCTGATCGGGAGCATACCATATAAAATTGGTTTTGGTCCCTGTTGCCAGTGCTGACATTAGAAGGGAGAAGCTGCAGCTTATGTGGACTGACGCTTTGCCATCAAGTTCAACTTCTCCTGAAAACCCATCCGATTTGGGAGCCAGCAGAAGGTTACCGAAGGCCCTAACCCCGCCGAGTGGATCTCGGCGTCTCCCTTTTCTTCATCGCGCAAGAACATCAACCGAGCAAAGCAACGCTAATGGATTCTACCTTACCGGGTCAGTGATTTATTCGTTTCCGCATTTGTTTGTGATGATGACTTAGGCTAGCTCATGTTTTAGTTCAACACTTCAAGTCTAATATTTGGTATCAGAGCGCGTAGTCGTCATTAGATCCAAAAATTTTGGATTTAGTTAGGTTGACTGAGATCACCACTAACACATTCCACACCACCCAGACAAAAGCAACAAAGCAGTAGAGCGTAAGATTCCCAATTAAGCCAAACCCCCCCTATAGAGCAATTGTTTAAGAAGCCATCCACCCCTGTTCCCAAACAAAAATTTCACACAACGCACACCAAACAAAAAAGGCCACATGACATGGTAAGAATATGAGATCTGAATTTTCAGGCACCCATTCCACTTCATTTTCTCAATTGCTGCGCAGATTGCACTTCGTCCATGGAACAAACTTGGCCTCGGATAATTGCTATCTCCTTCAACAGCATGATGAGCTATGACATGATTCATGACAATCCATGGAGCAAAATTCTCTCGTCCATGGAGCAATGCTGGTTCATCGAGGAAAAATGGTGATTTTCGAATGTAAAATCGGTACAGACTGGAGATTTTGTGATTATCTCTACAGAAACTGGAGACTATTTTCTAGTTGATTTCGTGATATGAACCTGCCTGTAAGTAGATCTCGGGAGGAGAGGTTGCAACTCATTGAGACGTCGGCGACGATGGGTGAGGCCAACCGAATGAAGTAGAGCCGAGCTAGCGAGCGTTCCATTCATCGTCAGTTGAGCTGCATTCCTTGTCTGCCATAGGCATAGCGATGATGCTCCCCTTGCTGCTGCTGCTGCCGCTGTCCGCCGCCGTCGCCAGCATTAAGGCCCACTCTTCCTTCTCCCTCGATTTCTTCCCCGGCGACGGCGCCATCGCGCAGCTCGCCCTCTCCGGCGGGGCCAATGCCACCTCAGGCTCAGGCGGTGCCATCTCCATGTTCTCCCCCCACGCCCGGGTCGAGTACAAGAAGCCCATCACCTTCGCCGGGAGCACCCCCGGCTTCTCCACCTACTTCTCCTTCTCCCTCCGCCCCAACAAGAAATCCCCAAACGCCTCCGCCTCCCTCGCCTTCTTCCTCACGCCCAACGTTCTCGCCGTCGTTTTCGCCGCCACCTCCACCACCACCAGCCACATCCGAATCGACCTCGCCGGCGACACTGCTGTCCAGACTGCCGACCTCGCCATCCCCTTTGCCCGCACCCCCAAGCTGCATTCTTGGATAGACTACAACGCCACATCCGCCACGCTCCAGATCCGCCTCTCCGCCTCCCGCCTTCCCAAGCCGCCGGCCGCGCTGCTCTCCTGCCCGCTCGATCTCTCCACCCTCCTCCGGAGGAAGCCCATGCGTGCCGGATTCGCCGCCTCCTCCGACACCGCCGCCAACTGCAGCCTCTTCAGCTGGGCCTTCCAGGCCAAGCACGGCCCTCCCTACCTCATGCACTCCCAGCCGCTCGATCCCAGCGAGTTGCTCACCACGCAGCCGATGGAGCGTCTCCACCGCGCTCCCGACCGCCTGCGCTCCCGTTACCCCTGGGGCTTTGCGCTATCGCTGCTGTTCGCGGCCGCGTGCGGCGCCATGCTCACCTTCTTCGTACTCTTCGTCTGGTACTCCGTGGTGGCGCGCCGCCCCGTCGCGCCGGTGGAGTACGCCATGCACCCGTCCGACGTCGTCTACGAGAAGATCGTGCTCGTCGACGGCGCCGCCGATGTGGCCGCAGGTGGTAACAAGTAGTTCTAGCTGCTATAGCTCCTGTTTGCTTGTACACTCTCACTCACTCACTCCCCCTGTATTATTGCTTCCAGTTCCAAGTGCCCTGTAAGTAGTTCTACTAGTAAGTGTGGTGGAAACTGCAGATTTTGCAGGCAAAGAACATCACAAACTCTGCAGTTTCCACCGAGATTTAGAGGGATCGAATTCGATGCTGTTCCTAGGTTGTAACTCAGCCATGTTATCCACTGCTGCTAGTCTTTTTTGCTTGTGATGCTTAGTTATGTGCTACTGTTTCAGTTCTCATCTCTAATGGAGAGCAACACCATCCTTTTTTTTTCTTGATGAATGCATACATATGGTTCACCACAAATTGGGGAATGGTTTGATAGATAGTGTTTCGTTTGCTCGAAAAGATGGACAAATTCTTTCTACTATGCCGCCTCACAAACATGGTTTCACCCAATTTCTGCTTATCCTATATTGAGGTGATAGTGATGCCATAGGTTTCTCCTAGTGCTTATTCACAAATTTGCTGTAGAGCTCTCCAATCCTGCTATCGAGTGTGTCTATGTCTTGCTACATATAGTTAGCACACATGATGATACGAATGTTCTATTTGTACAATTCTGATACAAGGTGTGCAAATGATCTGCATCAGTCATTAGCATACCACTTGGTCTTGAGGAGCATTAATCAGTTTTTTTTCTACTAGAGTGGATATGTTGGTGAAAATTGTGTGCCTTCCTCCTACGGACACACAGGCCTTCGATTAGTGGTTGTGTTGTAAGTAAACCTTTGGGCTTTGGCTTAAGGCTTTGGCTTAAGTGCATGTTTTTTTTACCTTCAACCTTGTTATTAAGCTGCTTTGGTATCGTACTGCTTTCCCTATGAGAAAGTAATTTTGGATTGCTAATATCTGGCTTTGTTGACAAAATAGCGCCTACGTGTCGTATGTTGGAAAGCAGGACATAAGAGAGAGAGAGAGAGAGAGAGAGAGAGAGAGAGGGAGAGAGAGGTAGACGATCTGCCGTCCGACTGGCTGGCGTCTGCGAGAGTATTAGAGACACGGTCATTTATACAGGTTTGAGCGCTAATGAAAGCGTCCTACTCCTATCGGTGTGTCCCTGAGTTTGGGTAAAGGAGGTGCCTCCTTGTCCGCGAGTGACACCGAGGGCACACTGGTTTTTGTATGTTGTGTTCCATTAGAGTTCTATGTTCTTTACAAATGAGGGTTACAATAAGCTTTTATATGTGCTCAGCCTGGTACGTAAATACTACCATACCCCTAGTAGGGTGACTTAAGTGTGGTCCTGGGAGGTGGCAGTGGATCTCCAGTCATTGCTCCCTAGGGGTAGGACTTTGACTACAAGGTCTCGTGATGGTCCTGAGGCTTAGGCCCTCCTTCGGGGGACGACCTCGCATGGACCATGGGACTTGGTGGCCCTACTCGTTAGTCAATCGTAAGCGAGACGAGAGTGTTCATCCATCTCCACAGGCGTCTAGGGGGAACCCTAGTGGATCAGATGTTGAGCCATATGATTCGTAGATGGTGTCGGGATCTGAATATGCAAATCCAGACCCTCTGTGTATTTTGCACTAGTTCATGATCACGCTAGTGCACACAGTCTTAATATAGATGAATATCACACTCATACACAGCAAAAATATAAATAAAAACTTCATCTATTAAATATAACTTGTTAAACGATCTTAAAATCAACCTTACATTGACACTCTGCAGATGTTATACACTTTACCCACAAGATATAATCAACTCACAACGTCTGTCGTGAATCGCCATACAAGAGTATGCAAATGAGCTATCATAACAAAGCATTTACAATGGTATGTCTAAATCCAATACTGCCCCGCTGAGGTTTCAACATTGAAGGAACTAGTTACCACTATCAGGGCCCCCTCTTGCGCCATGTGAGTCTACTCCTGTACTCGAAACCCACACCAACATGACAGTACCAAAATTTAGACATCACAAATTAATCAGTTAGGTTTGTTCCATACCAGACATATGGTTGTATGCTTGGTCCGGTTCAAATGCTTGCAATGTGAAGTCCTAAATTGACCAAGATAAGACTTCAAAAAAAACGCACAATAACCATTATCCATATCACCAACCTTCATTTACCAAAATAGCAATGCGATTACCCAATTGCCATATTGGCCCACCATAGTTCGCAGCTCTTGCCACTTGCCCCAGTCTAAATCATTTTACCATCCTAGTTGATTATCATGCACCATGTTCCATCAACAACATTGTGTGATAACACTTGACACATCTTTTCATAAACATATTCTATATTCCATTAATCAAGATTAATTTTTTACATCCAAAACGATATCAATAATCCGTTGCATAGCTAAGCAAGCTAGCACGTGCTAACAATCCCATATTGGCAATTAATAAAGAACCATTCTAGGTTGACAAATGAATCTTGACATACAAATGATAAGGTAGTCATAGTCAATTCGGGCTAAATAACTAATCCAAAGTTACTTGAAACAATTATACTTTGGATTAGCATGCAATAGTTTAAAACAATATAATTTTTGACAACTAGGTTCGACATGGTCAAAGCACAACTTGCCTTCAAAAAGCTCTTGCTCCTGTTCTGGAATTTGCTCTTTAGTTGGCTCCTCGCTCACGAACACCTCGGGTACTTTAACGTCTACACAGAACGATTAAATAAAACAATAAGTACAAAAAAATAGAGAGCAAAATCGGAGCTCGTATAAAGGATCTCGATTTTACAAATTTTTAGAAACTATTATCACCTCAATCGGAGCTCGTATAAAGGAGAACATGCTCACAAATTTTTAAAATAAAAGAAAAAGAATAAAACCTAATTACTCGAATTATTTTTCTACTAGAAATTTAGGTTAACGACGTCATGGTGACATCACTGGCGAATTAAGTTTAGGCTGAAAAAATCTAATTATAACATCATGTTGACATTGTAGGGTCGAGGATACGATTAGAGGGGGTCGCGCCGCCGTTTTCATCGCTGATAGGTGCGGGCCACAGCTGTGTCGGGTGCAAAGTTCGAGGCACGGTCACTGCGCATTCGCGAAAGCTGAAGGGCCGGTCGCCACTCAGGCGTGGAAAACAAAAGGTGCGGCTCTCCGATGGGTACACACGGAATAGTACAAGGTGCTGTGGGCGCCATCAATTCGCATCTCGTCGTCGGGTGTGGGCGGTTCGGGTGCTCCACCGGCCATTGCCGATGTGTCGGTAGCTGCCGCCGGCATGGATGCGTTCACCATCACTGCCATGCATGGCCGCTTCAGGCAGTCCACCGACCACCGTCGATGAGTTGGCCGCTGTCGCCACGGACGCCATCTCGATCGCCGCCGCGAGTAGTAACGCTGCCACCTCAGCTTCAAGCACAGGCATGTATAGGCAGCGCCATCTCGTCTTCGTGCGTGGGCGCATTTGGGTGCCGCCGCCTCAGACGCAATGCGGTTTCATTTGGCACTGTGCCGGCGAACAAGGATGCGGGAGGAGGCTACCTTCGGAGCGGCACAACCGCAAAGGGCGCGAAGGAGCAAGCTCATTGGGCACTTCGGGCGCAGCGAAGCGCTGGAGTCACGTGCGAGGGTTCTATCGCCACTTCAAGGGCGAGAGTCACCGCATTGGGCCACCTTCAGGGGTCGCTGGCATTGTCGTGCGTAGAGCCGTGTCATAGCCGCCGCCAGCCGATGTATGGGTGTGCGGGTGCGCCGCCGCATAGGGCTCGTGAATGATCTTAGTCGCATGTCGCAGGACGAACTCGATGCAGTATTGATCGATGCAGGTAGACGATCACGATCGACTTCAGTAGAACGTCGTGTGTTCGTTCTTGCATGCAATTCCATATTTGTGTTGATGCGATTGATCTCTCGTACGAGTAGCATGTAAATCAACCATAGTTCAATTTGTGATTAGTATCAAGAAAACAAGATTGATCTACTTGCAAATAATAAAGAATGACATACGTTGCATGTAGATTGATCTAGGGCTTCAACCTTGTAGAGCTTCGACCGCCTCCCCGCTCGCTCCGCCTCCATTCTCGGCCTGTCGTCTCCCCGCTCGGTCGCCTCCTCGACTCACTTCGGCTTGGGCGTCACCTCGCTGAATCCCTCCTCACTCGGGCCCACTCGGTTGCCCCTCAAATGCTACAGCTGCAGCAGTCAGTTTACCAAATGATATATTAAGAAAACCCACCGCCGTCAGCTATAGCTGCTTTACAGCTCAACAAACAAATCAGCTCAGCCGCAGCCCTCCAAACATGCCCTTGGACTGAGTTTGATGATTGAAATCCGGACTCGAATCACATTTGAATTCCGAAGAATATTCTTTTTCCCAATCAAATTCGAAAAGGAAATAACTTTGAGTGCGAAATTTCTATTCCAAACTGGCTGGCCTTAGCGCACGGGGATATATTATGCATATCCACCTTTTGAATGTTATTTTTTTGGGGTATGAATGCGCACTGAAATTTTAGTGGCCTATCGTGGCACATATAATAACGATAGTATTTTTGCGAGCTGATAATGATAATTCGGGAAAAGTTTGTTAGGACTGGTCCTGTTTGTTTCGGCTTTTTCATCGGTTTAAAAGCCAAAAAGCCTAAGCCGAAACAAACGACTGGCTTTTAAGCCGGGCTTTAAAAAAGCCAAAAGCCTTTGTATAACTAAAAGCCAAAAGTCAGACAAGAGGATCTTTTTTGGACTTTTTTTGAATGAAATAACCCTATGCCATTAAAAGTTTCTAAAATTACCCACTAAATACCATCATATATAAATTGAGAATTCATCCACCATCTCATTTAGGGTATTTTAGACTTTTCATCTGTAAGATGTACCATATAACCCATTAATAAGCCATGATACCAAACAATATGTCTTGGCTTAAAAGCAGACGGCTTAAAAGCTCATTAAGCCAAAAAGCTAGCTTTAAACCAAAAGCTAAAAAGCCTAAGCCGAAACAAGCCCTTAGGAGTTTGTTTGATGATGGAATTTTGAGTTACTAGTTACATGCCCGTGCATTGCTACGAAAAACAAAATTGATAATGAAAAATAAAGATTAAAAAATAAAAAAATTATTTCACAAGATCAAACATCTATCTTTAACGCTGCTTTCATAAAGTTCTGGCTAATTAAAGCAACGCTTCGTTTTTTGCGTAGGGCAATTAAGCAGGGCAATTAAGTAAGGCAATTAAGCAGGACAATTAATGATATGAGTAGAACTCACCACTGCCACCAACTGTTGCTTTATAATAGCAGAGATTAGCACGATAGTAGGTTAGCGGATTAAAAGGACTTACACTCTCCGTTGCGTAGACGCCTAGCCTAGCCTAGGTAGGGTAAGAGAGGAGAAGAAGAAGAGGAGAGAGGAGGAGGAAGGGGGAAGAAGAGGGAGAGGAAGAGAGGAAGAGGAGTCCAAGAAGACAGCTCAAATCTCCGCCTCCGCCATCACACAGCACCTCCGCCATCATCAAAAGCACTAGCGGCACCAGGCGCAGGCATAGATTCTAATCTAATCTATTGTATTGCCGCGCAAGATCAAGCTGCTGCTGCTGCTGCTGCCTGCGGCAATCAATCAGCCGCGCAGAGAAAGCGACGGTGGTGTTAGTGGGGAATCTATCTTTGCCGGACTCCTAATCGCGGATTCCTTTTTCCTCGGAAATTCCCTCTATTCATCAGTCGGATCGAATTGGATTGAACTGAATTGATTCGTTCCCCTACCCGCCAAAAATTAAAGGAGCAACCCATCAAAAATGGACGTGAGTCTTCTTCCCCTCTCCCTCTCTCTCTTTTCTCGGTGGTCGCTTCCTTTCTTGTTTCTATTTTGACTAGTGTACATGCTCCTTTTCTCTACTCCGCTCACTCAATAATACAGTATGCTCTTGCTGTTCGTGTTTACGGGTCCAATTTGCATTGCAGGAAAGGACCACTCCACTCCATTCCCCTCCTCTCCATCTAGGGGAATCAATAGGCCAGGTTATATATATAGCACAGGGAGGATATGATTCGATAGAATCGGATGAATGAACGAATGAATGAATGAATGGAGTGGACAGTCGCCTTTTGAATTGTGCCATTGTCACCAATTGATTCAGTTTTCTTTCTTTAATATACCACCCATCATTCTTTCTTCCGCAACAATACAGATATCTGTCATGTTATGTGGAATGCAAAGCAGTGGATTCGTCAAATGATACTACTTTTGGGGAAGCCACCACCTTGGCGGCTTCCTTTTTATAGGCCACCATGCCCCAGCACCAGCACGACGAGGAGGACCAGCGAGCCTATTCTTCTTCTTCTTGGGATTCCTCGTCGGCGTCCTCTTCCTCCACTTGCTTGCCCACCCAGCCGGGTCCAGACGAGAGAGAGTGGGCGCCGCTGCTGTCCAACAAGATGGCCGATGAGAAGGGTGAGACCGTTGACGTCTCTGAGGATTCGGCGCACCAGATTAGCGTCGGTAATGAGTATTTTCTTTTTTACTTCTGCCCTTTCATTTTTACCTCGTTTATTAATGCTCAAATGCCAGTTAAACTGCTAAACCTGACTTTTCCTAGATGACAACAGCCAAATGCTTGCTTATTGATTGTCGGCTTATGAGTCTTTGATGCATTTCTTTTCAGTTGTCTCATAATTTAGTGGAAGAATAGAAACTGCTCTTACCTTCTATGTTTCTTTAGTCTTTATACCGTTGCGTATGTTAGTTTATGTTGTCTCAGTTGTCGTCAACAATCTGTTGCCATTCTTGTCAATAATATGTTCTACTATTAATTTGTTCACACGCTGCTTTGTTTCCAATGAATGAAATTTCTCCTTTTCGCTGGAGTTGTTCCTACATTAATGTTTATCATATTCAGCTTTGATCATGAAAAGAGCTCAAACGCACAAAAAAAGAACAAAGATGCTGATTTCATCTGAGTTTTCAGTGATACCTCTTACCACTGCTTTCACTACCTGAAAGTGAGACATGGTGTAGACCATGGATCCCCAATTTGGGCTCAAGACCAAATAGAAAAAAAAACATTAATCACATTATGGTTCACATCAGATTCTTTTCATCTACTAATTATTTCTAATTATTTATTTTGAATGCAACTTGCATATCCGACGTCATGGGTTACTGTAGTACAATTGAATCTTAAAGTAGAATGTATTGTTAACTCTTGAAAGGTTTTGGTCATTTTCAGATCCTTGGTATCAAGTTGGATTTGTCCTGACAACTGGGGTGAATAGTGCATATGTTCTAGGATATTCTGGATCAATTATGGTCCCTCTAGGCTGGATCAGTGGGGTATGTGGCTTGATCCTGGCTGCTGCAATATCGATGTATGCTAATGCTCTTCTTGCCCATCTTCATGAAGTTGGCGGCAAACGCCATATCAGATACAGAGATCTTGCTGGACACATATATGGTACATATTCGTGTGCTCATCTCCTACGTTTCTATGAGATGGACTTAATATTTCATAAAGTGGAGTTCCAAACTGTTGTGGGTCCTGATCGGGTCTACTATAGGAAAGGCGCAAGAGGGCCGGTTGTGGCCTAATCTTGGGCCTGTTAAGGCCAATTTATTATTACCTTCCTTATTATGCTACTTTATTTAGGAAAGCTATCATTAGGACTTTATTTCCTTGTAAGTCGGATCAATCTATATTAAGGGGAATAGACACATAAAAGGGCACGTTTTTGGATTGCCAACAAACCTAACCCCAGGCGCTACCGTCGATAACCGGCCGGTGGCGTCGTACCGCTATCTACCCGGCTTGGTGCTTCCTGGCGCCTACCCTGCCTCCTTCTCATGCGGGACGTCGTCCTGGCACGAGGGCTTACCAGCGGGAACGCTCGCAACAATTGGTATCAGATTCCGACGATCCTCCGACAGCAATGGCGTCTTCCGAAGAGCGGCTGCCGTCGGTGGAATCTGCCATCGAGGGAATTCAGAAGTCCCTGGCTGATATGCACACCATGATGGTCGACGTCCTTCGCGCGGATAGGGGCAAGGCCTTGGCAGCAGATTTGGGACGCCAGGATGAGACGCTGGACAACGAAGCACATGGTGTCGCCCCAGGTCATCCAGCGTCGTTTCAACCCAGACCATACGGCCGCGATTTTCACCGCACTAATAGGGACAGGGGTCCGGATGGAGATCATGGGGACCGCCGGTGGGCTCCACGTGCACCTCGATATGAGCTTCCGGTGTACGATGGCACTGATGATCCCCTACTCTGGTTACGTCAATGTGAAAGATTCGCGCGAGTGCATCATGTTTCACCGCATGAATATGTGGAGATGGCAGGTCTACATCTGCGAGGCGAAGCACAAGAAGTTTTGGATAATTGGGAGCAGGAGGGAGGTCCCATCTCCTGGGAGGAATTCTATAACACTTTTTTGCTCCGGTTTACTCGTCATCCCAACGCTGGCCCGTTGGGTGATCTAGTCAATCTGAAACAGGGAGATCGCCGAGTGACTACAGTCGGGAATTCCAGCGGTTGCTGGCTCGAGTATCGCGCATGCGGAAGGATGACCAGATTGAGACGTATACGGCTGGGTTATCTATTACCCTGGCCGCGGACGTCCGTCGGGACAGACCACGCGACCTCGCAGAAGCTATGGGGCTGGCTCGGGAGGCGGAACGAAGGGAAGATGCGTGGATCGCAAAGGCTGCACAGGGGCTGTCTCAACCAGGTCGACATAAACCTCCTTTCAGCCGAGGCGTAGCAGCCACGGTGGCTTCAGGCCCGGCGTGGTCTCCTCCGGGGATTGCAGCTCCAGTCGCTCCCCCTACGATCACACCATCGCAACCAGCAAGGCCGGTGGCTAGCTCCGGAACCAATCGCACATCTCCAGTGGCAGCCCCAGCGTCGCCGATCGTGTCCTCAATGGCATCTTCGCCATACAGGCTCCGGTTAGGTCCTGATCAACTGGCGGAACGCCGTGCCAAAGGTTTATGTTACAATTGCGATGACATTTATACTCGCGGCCACCGCTGTAAGCGCTTGTTTTATTTGGAGGTGGTAGATGAGGGCGAGGAGGATACCGAGGGCGTCGGTCAGCAGGAAGAAGAGCCCTCCCTATCAGCCATGGCGTTGAGAGGGCCCCAGGTGTGCAGCACCATGCAAGTCGAATTGGAAATGCACGGGTGTCGCCTTCTTAGTTTGGTGGATAGCGGTAGTACTCACAATTTCATTAGTGCATATGCTGCCAAAGTGATGGCACTACCTTTGGAAACAAGTTTGGAGCAACAGGTCAGAGTTGCCAATAGGGAACAATTGCCCTGCCTGGGCAGGATTGAGGCTGGTCAGTTCTGCATTGGACAACATGTTTCCTGTGCTCCCTTCCTGGTGATTCCATTACAAGGGTTTGATGTTATTCTTGGTGTACAATGTTTACGCACTCTGGGCAATATCCACTGGAATTTTGATTCCCGCTGTTTATCCTTTGCGGATGGGAACAAACAGGTTACAATAAAGGGCATTCTCAGGGAGAAGAGCACCATCAGTTTCCTTCTTCACGGGGAACAGCAGGCAAGGCTGAAGGCCCTTCTGGCCTTGTTTGCGGATGTCTTCCGGGATCCTCAAGGGCTACCTCCGCCGCGATCTTGTGACCATCGTATTTGTCTTCAGGAGGGCACCGACCCGGTGGTTGTCCGAGCTTATCAGTATCCCTTCCGGCAAAAGGATGAAATAGAGAAACAATGTGCGGAGATGTTGGCCCAGGGCATCATCAGGCCTAGTCGATCTCCTTTCTCTTCGCCAGTCCTTCTAGTGAAAAAGGGGGATGGCTCGTGGCACTTTTGTGTCGACTATCGGGAACTTAATGCCAAGACAGTTAAGGACAAATTCCTGATTCCAGTGGCAGAAGAGCTCTTTGATGAATGACACGACGCCAAATTTTTCTCCAAATTGGACTTACGCTCGGGTTATCAGATCCGGATGTATGAGGAGGACATCGCGAAGACAACATTTCGCACTCATCAGGGCCACTATGAGTTTTTGGTCATGGCTTTCGGACTGTGTAACGCACCCTCCACTTTTCAAGCATTGATGAATACAGTATTGGCTGAATTTCTTCGCAAATTTGTTCTTGTCTTCTTCGACGATATTTTGATTTATAGTCAGTCATTGGATGAACACATGGAACACTTGCGGACGGTCTTAGAGCGATTGCGCTCCCATGACCTTTTTCTCAAACAATCCAAGTGTTCTTTGGCCCAGCGGGAGGTTCTCTACTTGGGGCATATTATCTCGGCACAAGGGGTGGCTGCAAATCCTCAAAAGCTTGAAGTCATAGCGGAGTGGGCAGCGCCAAAGTCCGTCTCGGCCCTGCGCAGTTTTTTGGGTCTTGCCGGATATTATCGTCGGTTCATACAACAATTTGCCACCATTGCCGGTCCTTTAACCTCTTTGCTGCGCCGACAAGGGTTTCATTGGACTTCGGAGGTCGAGGCGGCTTTTCAGCACTTAAAAGAAGCTCTACAGTCGGCCCTTGTTCTTCGCCTGCCAAACTTTGATGCTCCATTCGTGGTGGAGTGCGATGGTTCAGGTTATGGTATTGGGGCTGTGCTTCAACAGGAAGGACACCCAATTGCCTATTATAGCCAGCAGCTAGCCGAGCACCATCGGAAGCTTGCAGCTTATGAACGGGAACTTATAGGTCTTTCTAAGGCCATTCGTCACTGGCGCCCGTACCTATGGGGTCGACCTTTTGTGGTGCGTACCGATCATGCTAGTCTCAAATTCCTTCTGGAACAGGCTCTAGTCACACCTCCCCAACAACATTGGCTCAGTAAGCTCATGGGGGTATGACTTCTCAGTTGAGTATAAGCCTGGGGAGACTAATGGTGCAGCTGATGCATTATCTTGAGCCTTTGATCCTACTCCGGTATGCGCTGCTATTTCTTGGCCGGTCGAATCATTAACTCAGAGGTGGCATGCGGCTCTCCGTCGCGATCCGGAAATCCAAATGCGCTGCAGCCAAGTAGCCACAGCCTCGTTGGGGTCGGCCGGCAAGATGACTCTCCTACGAGCCAACCAATGATTCCATCAAAGACGCAGAGTTGCGGCGCCACCTCCAGCCGTGTGGCAGGCCCGGGACGGACTTCTTTTTCGGCATGGCAGGCTGTTTATTCCAGCTACATCACCCCTCCGACCTCAGATTGTGGTGGCTTTTCATGATCTCACTCACGTGGGTGTTCATAAAACTCTCCATCGCCTTCGAGGCCTTTTCTTTTGGAAGGGCCAACGGCAAACAGTTGAAGAATATATTTCCAGCTGCTCCGTATGTCAGCAAAACAAGACAAGCTCTTTATCGCCGGCGGGTCTTCTCCAACCATTGCCAATTCCACAGCAAATTTGGGCAGATATTTCTATGGATTTTATCGTGGGCCTTCCGAAATCTCAATCTATGACTGCAATATTGGTCGTGGTCGATCGCCTTTCCAAGTATGCTCACTTCATTGCCTTGAAGCACCCATCTGCCGCACCCATGGTCGCCAACCTCTTTTTTGATCATGTGGTGAGGTTACACGGTATACCAGAGTCCATAGTGTCGGATCGTGATCCTATTTTCACTAGTGCTTTTTGGCAAGCCCTTTTTAAACGGTATGGTACTCACCTTCTCTCTTCGTCGGCCTACCACCCGCAGACAGATGGACAAACAGAGGTGGTCAATCGTACGGTGGAGATGTACCTTCGTTGTCTGGTAGCAGACAACCCTTCCACTTGGGTGAAATGGCTTCCTTGGACAGAATTATGTTATAACACCTCTTTTCATTCAGCCCTTCGCATGACGCCATTTGAATTGGTCTATGGTCGGGCAGCTCCTAGCTTGCTTCCGTACACACAAGGAGCGTCCGTTATTGACAGGGTCGATTGTCAACTTATCGACCGGGATGCCCTCCTGGAGCAAGCGCGTCATCACCTTCTCAACGCCCAGAACCGGATGAAGCAATATTATGATCAGCGTCATCGCGAGGTGGAGTTCGCTGTTGGTGATTGGGTGTGGCTTCGTCTCCAGCATCATCGACAGATTTCACTTAGGCCGGCCGCACAAACCAAGTTATCTCCACGGTACTTTGGCCCCTTTCAGGTGGCGGGCCGGGTGGGCAAGGTGGCATATCGCCTGATACTGCCAGCAACATCCCGCATTCACGACGTTTTTCACGTCTCCCTTCTCAAAGCTTTCAAGGGTACTCCACCGGCTTCCATTCCGCCACTACCGGTTGATGTTTCTCCTTCAGTTGATCAAGCCAGGCCAGTTCCTCACCGACTACTAGCTCAACGGGTCATGAAGGGACATCGCCAGTTCCTTGTTCATTGGGTCGGCGAATCAGCAGATGACGCAACATGGATGGACGCCGTTGTTCTCCGACTTTCTTACCCCGAATTCCAGCTAGAGGACAAGCTGGTGCTCGAGGGGGGGAGTACTGTTGTGGGTCCTGATCGGGTCTACTATAGGAAAGCGCAAGAGGGCTGGCTATGGCCTAATCTTGGGCCTGTTAAGGCCAATTTATTATTACCTTCCTTATTATGCTACTTTATTTAGGAAAGCTATCATTAGGACTTTATTTCCTTGTAAGTCGGATCAATCTATATTAAGGGGAATAGACACAGAAAAGGGCACATTTTTGGATTGCCAACAAACCTAACCCCAGGCGCTGCCGTCGATAACCGGCCGGTGGCTTCGTACCGTTATCTACCCGGCTTGGTGCTTCCTGGCGCCTACCCTGCCTCCTTCTCGTGCGGGACGTCGTCCTGGCACGAGGGCTTACCAGCGGGAACGCTCGCAACACAACCCCCCCCTTCTCAAATGTGAATTTCGTAAGCCAATTTCCTTGTTTTACTTTCCCCTTGCATTGTAACTGTGAATTTTCATATTATTTGGATGAAATTCAAACCGCGATCCTTAAATGAATTTTATTTCTTCATAGAAAAAATAAGTTTGCTTGCGCGACATGATTGGTTTACCTTTACTTTGGTGACTACAGGAAACAAGATTTATGCGCTTACATGGGCTCTGCAATACATTAACCTTTTCATGATCAACATTGGCTTTATCATCTTAGCTGGCCAAGCTTTGAAGGTACGGTAACATAACCACTATATCACCTAACTTTTGTTATGGTGAAAACTAATTGTGTGCAAATGTTCCTCCTATTATCTCCTTCTCCATCCCCCATGATATCTGGCCCTGCTTTTCTTTTTCTTGATATCTATGTTTAGAATTTTTTTGGAAATCCATCTGTTGAATTTATTTCCAGGCAGAGCAGTTAATTGTTGATGCCACACTATACATGGACATATAACAAGACAGTTCAAGATAATCTGATTGATGCGAGTACTTAACTAGACTTGTTATCACAGAAAAATTGAAGTATGATTAGAGTGCCGTTTATTTATTTTTTTTGTGTTTTGTCCTTCAGAACTTATTTGTGGCATCCTCTGTGCAGGCAACATATGTACTCTTTAGGGATGATGAAGTTCTAAAACTTCCCTACTGCATAGCATTATCTGGGTTTGTCTGTGCTCTTTTTGCCTTCGGAATCCCTTATCTGTCTGCTCTCAGGATTTGGTTGGGATTCTCTACAGTTTTCAGTCTCATCTATATTGTGATAGCATTTGTGCTGTCGCTTAGAGATGGTATTATCTTGTTCAGCTGCCTTGCCAACTTTTATACCATGATTCTGTATGCATTTTTATTTGTTGTCATAATATACAATACTGGAAGTGTGTTTACTATGACATTTTTTTTCATCACTGATTTGTCATAGGGATAACCACACCTGCAAGGGATTATAGTATTCCTGGATCACACTCAACTAAAATCTTCACGACGATAGGAGCTGTAGCAAACCTTGTATTTGCTTACAACACTGGAATGCTGCCAGAAATTCAAGTGAGTCAGTGTAGCACATATGACTAGTGACTAGTTAATTTGCCATGAAATTACCCTATGTGTCTCGTATTGCAGGCAACCATAAGGCCTCCTGTGGTCAAGAACATGGAGAAGGCTCTATGGTTCCAGTTCACTGTTGGTTCGTTGCCTCTGTATGCTGTAATCTTCATGGGTTATTGGGCTTACGGCTCTTCAACATCAAGTTATCTACTGAATAGCGTCAAGGGCCCAGTTTGGATTAAAACTCTTGCAAATGTCTCGGCCTTTCTTCAGACTGTCATAGCATTGCATGTGGGTCCACCTTCTTAGTATCGCTCTCGTCCAAACCGCATATTTTCATCTCATTATGAAGTTCACGGCTGCATTATTTAAACCCAAATATTCACGTCCCAGTTTGTTTGTTTGTTTACTTTCGATCTAATTGCCCCTCAACGAACTAACATGAGGTTCTTTTGGTATATTCCTCAGATATTTGCAAGCCCAATGTACGAGTACTTGGACACAAGATACGGCAGTGGACATGGCGGCCCTTTTGCAATCCACAACGTAATGTTCAGAGTTGTTGTGAGAGGAGGCTACCTGACAGTCAACACCTTGGTTGCTGCGATGCTCCCATTCCTCGGCGACTTCATGAGCCTGACTGGTGCCCTGAGCACCTTCCCCCTCACATTCGTTCTTGCAAATCACATGTACCTGATGGTGAAGCGGCACAAGCTGTCTGCCCTCCAGAAATGTTGGCACTGGCTGAATGTTGGTGGCTTCAGCTTATTATCTGTCGCGGCTGCGGTTGCTGCTCTAAGGCTTATCACGGTTGATTCCAGGACTTACCACCTATTTGCTGATCTGTGAGGCCAAATTTTCCAGCGGCAACACCTTCAACTGTAAATTCCATTTTCTGGAAGGCGACTACGTCAGTAGTGTAATGGGCTCCGTATTGCAATAGCAAAAATAATGTCAATGAAAATGCGCCTAAATTCGGTCTGAATTTAGGCTGCCTAAATTCGGTCTGAGTTGCAAGCTGTTTGCCGGAAAACGTACTGTTTTTGGATAACTTTTTGCGGTCATTGTGCAGGTTCGCGTGGAAACGTAGATGGTACGCAGGCATGCAGGTTCCAAAAACCGTCCAAAACCAGTTTGATTTTCGCGAAAATCATCCATACCGTTCTGGTTTGAATCACTCGGTTTACTGATCAAGTAATATCTTTATGACCTTTGGCGTAAATATTTTTTTGAAAAAAATAATGAAGTTTGGAGATATTTTTGAGCCGTTCAAAATGTAGAAATTGGAAAATCCAAAAAAGAAATTAGAAGTATATTTATAGCAATGTAAGGTGTTGAAACGTAAATGGTGTTAATATGTAAGTGTTATTATGTGAATGCCTATTTTTGCACTTGCTGGATTGATATGTGAATCTCTACTATATAAAGTGAGAGTTTCTTCCCACGTCACATTAATTGCTATGCTTAATTGCCATACTTAATTGCCCTGCTTAATTGCCCTACACAAGAAACGAAGCGTTGCTTTAATTAGCCAGCTTTTGCAAGAAATGAAGCGTTAAAGATAGATGTTTGATCTTATGAAATAGTAATTTTTTTTTTCGTTATCAATTTTGTTTTTCGTAGCAACGCACGGGCATATAACTAGTAGTATTGAAATGAAAGATTATTTGTTGATATATTATTACTGAATGCCTACTTTACAACTTATAATTGTCTAAAATATAGCAAAGGTTATGTTGAAAATTTTCCCCATATATATATATATATATATATATATATATATATATATATATATATATATATATATATATATATATATATATATATATATATATATAGGAAGCCTTTTCTGTACTCTTGGGAGTACGTACTCCCACATCCAGTATACCATTTAAACGAATGTGTTATACTCTTTTATCACTTTCAGTATACTCTAATAATAATTTTAAAATACTAAAATGCGACATTGTTGAAAAAAAATCATCGGAACCATTTATTTCTTGCTATATACCGTTTTTCATGTATAAAAAGAGTATATAAACAAATTATGCTATAAAGTGTGGGTTTTGATGAAATTTTTCGGGAAACTCACTTTGGAGTATCTTATAATTAGTATTAGAGTATACTCAAAAGGATAAAGAAGTATAATAACATCATTTATGCAGTATATTGAGAGTGGGAGTACATACTCCCAAGAGTATACAACCATTTTCCTATATATATATATATATATATATATATATATATATATATATATTTCTTACACTTTTCTTATTTTTTGGACCTTCAATGACTTTTTACAAATTCTACAACAAATTTCCCCTGTTTTTTTTACATTTTGTCGTAATTTTTCAACGTGGCCGGTTTTCACCAAAAACCGCTCGAATTTTGAGCGAATTTCTAGCGGAATTTTGTGAATTCCAATACCGATGTGCTATCGAAATTCAAGCTCGAAATGGTATTGTTAACCTAGTGGTACGTACGTCCATTCATTAATAGATCTGTAGCTGTAGATCGGCGAGTTTGCTTGTTTACGATGATGTTTAAATGCATTTTGTCGTAGGTCCAAATCAAATGCTACACTTCTAAAAATAAAGTAATCTGGAACTCATCTCAACAAAATAACAATTTAAAAATAGATAGTGTTTCGTTTGTTCGAAAAGATGGACAAATTCTTTCTACTATGCCGCCTCACAAACATGGTTTCACCCAATTTCTGCTTATCCTATATTGAGGTGATAGTGATGCCATAGGTTTCTCCTAGTGCTTATTCACAAATTTGCTGTAGAGCTCTCCAATCCTGCTATCGAGTGTGTCCATGTCTTGCTATTTGAGTTCCTTTGTAATTCGTCCACCTCAATTCATGTACTACTGCTTTGCAAAATCACTCGCTATGGTTTCTAACACAATTCACTAGGTCTAATTTAGGCCTGCATTTGTGTATTTTGAGTTTCTTTCTCAAGCAGCTTCAAATGGATGGAGCGACTCTTCTTGCAGCTTGGTGACATATATAGCTTCAAATCACTCGCCCCATGTTGCCTAACAAAATCAAAATGCAACGAGGATAGTTATACTTTGGAACCGGGTGCTGCTTTTAGTTGGGCTAGTTGCATCTTTGGAAATTTTGTGACAACCATACGACTTGGAAGACCACATATATTGATATGAAATATGACTACATATAGTTAGCGCAAATGATGACACCACCTGGTCTTGAGGACCCATTAATCACTTTTTCTTTCTACTAGAGTGGATGTGTAGGTGAAAATTGTGTGCCTTCCTCCTAGGACACACAGGCCTTCGATTGGCGGTTTTGTATTGTAAGGAAACCTTTGGGCTTTGGCTTAAGTGCATGTTTTTTATACCTTCAACCTTATTATTAAGCTGCTTTGGTATCGTACTACTTTCCCTATGAGATAGTAATTTTGGATTGCTAATATCTGGCTTTGTTGACAAAATAGCGCCTACGTGTCGTATGTTGGAAAGCATGACATAAGAGAGAGGTGGACGTCTGCCATCCGACGGGCCGACATTTGCGAGAGTATTAGAGGCGCGGTCATTTATACAGGTTTGAGCGCTAATGAAAACATCCTATTCTTGTCGGTGTGCCCCCGAGTTTGCGATGGAGGGGGTGCCTCCTTGTCCGAGAGTGACATCGAGGGCACACTAGTTTTTGTATGTTGTGTTCCATTAGAGAGCTCTATTTTCTTTACAAATGAGGGTTACAACAAGCTTTTATATGTGCTCGGCTTGGTACACAAATACTATTATACCCCTAGTAGGGTGACTTAAGCGTGGTCCTGGGAGGTGGTAGTGGATCTCCCGTCATCGCTCCCTAAGGGTAGGCCTTTGACTACAAGGTCTCACGAGGGTCCTGAGGCTTAGGCACTCCTTCGAGGGATGACCTCACGGGGACCATGGGATTTGGTGGCCCTACTTGTTAGTCAATCGTAAGCGAGACGAGAGTGTCCATCCATCTCCACGGGCATCTAGGGGGAACCCTAGTGGATCACATGTTGAGCCATATGATTCGTAGATGGTGTCGGGATCCGAATATGCAAATACGGACCCTCTGTGTATTTTGTACTAGTTCATGATCACACTAGTGCACATAGTCTCAACATAGATGAATATCACAATCATACACAACGAAAATATAAATAAAGACTGCATCTATTAAATATAACCCGATAAACGATCTTAAGATCAACCTAACATTATTATGCCTCGCAGGGCTTAAACTAAATTAAATAAAACTGCAGCATAAATAAATTGTTCGTGGTAACCTTTCAATATGCCACATGCAACTAATAAGGTTCGCACCCTAATTGATTGTCTCCTCCTGGTACTCCTCGTAAGCTGGTGTAGACTTTTCTCCAACTGGTGATTTGGTTGCTGTAAGGAGTTGAGTACATAAAGAACTCAACAAATTGTGCACAAAATGCAAGTATATTATACTACATGCTTGGTTTATTCTAAATGAATGGTTAAGTTGGTTATTTTACAATAAAGCAACATTTACAAATGAATAACATAAATAAATTGAAAAGTAGGAAAACAAATAGTAATAGTAATAATTTTCTCAGTTATTTCACAAATAAACTGACTTACAAACTTAAATCAATCTTCACACTTCCATAGGCATACTGCCTCCATTTCTCAGTTTATTTTATCAAAAATCTAACCCTTAATTGTAATTCCCGAGTATTGTTTAATACCGTGAACACGGCTATTCGAATAGGTTTGACACTCTGCAGAGGTTATACACTTTACCCACAAGATTAATCAACTCACAACGTCTGCCGTGAATCGCCATACAAGAGTATGCAAATGAGCTATCATAACAAATCATTTATAATGATCTGTCTAAATCCAGTACTGCCGGCTGAGGTTTCAACACTGAATGAACTAGTTACCACTACCAGGGCCCTCTCTTGCGCCATGTGAGTCTACTTGTGCACTCAAAACCCACACCAACATGACAGTATCAAAATTGAGGCATCATAAATTAATCAGCTAGCTCTGTCCCATACATGTGAAAAATCAATGCATAAGCTTCTCCCATTTGCAATACATGTAAATCAAAGCATTATGCAAAAAACAATGCACGAGCTTCACCCATTCACAACACATGTCAAATGGTCAACTCCATGCAAAAACCAAATAAGAAGATTGAGCTCGAGTGAATAGATTGAGTTCGTCAACACATGATGAAGCTCAAGGAAATGACTCAACCCCTCTTAATAGTACGGCTCTAAAACTAGACTCAAAGACTAGGAAACGTTCTTAGACTATCTAGTTATACTTTGCCGCACGCGAGCGATCTTCTTTGGGGCTTTTGATTTGCAATCAAATCTTCTTCTTCTCCCGGGATTGCAACCCTTCTTCTCTTTCTTGTTCACCAACACATGATGAACTTCTTCACTTCTCTTCTTCTCGGGATCTCGTCTTGATAATATACTATCAGAGACAATTCTAGCTTAGAACCATCTCTAATGTTAATTTTCACTGACGGTTCAAAAACCGGCTGTGATGTGCCGTTGTTATCACTTACACATGTTTACAGACGATTCACAAAACCGTCTGTGATAAGGTTTTAGAACCGCCTGTGATGAGCATTTGTGTAGTAGTGAATATGTCGATCTCATCTATTAGTAGTTTATTATTATTATTATTATTGTTATTATTATTATTATTATTATTATTATTATTATTATTATTATTATGATGATGATGATGATGATGATGTTAGAAAGCCACATGCAGCTGTAGGTTGTTAGACTCTTATCAACTATGTACGTGTGACAGTATCCTCTAAAAAGCTATTTTCACCGGTATAGGGCATGTCCTCCATTTTGATCATGGAAATAGGAATGGTTTATTAGTTACACTCACCTTTTCTTATCCTTGTGTAAGATAAAAGGGCAGTACTTCCATCCGGACGTCCGATTTTTGTTTTTTTCGGACGCCCTCGCAACATTTTTTTTGTACGCGTGAAACATTTTTTTGTACGTATGAAATATTTGTTTTAACGTATGAAACATTTTTTTACTGTTTATCGAACAAAAATGTTTCACACGTATAAAAAAATATTTCACACGTATAAAAAAATGTTTCACATGTACAAAAAAACATGTTTCACACATACAAAAAAAATATTGCAAAAAAAACAGACGTCTGATTCCTAGCAATTTCGAAGATAAAATTGTCTATAAATTAGCGGGAAAAAAAGCTCAAATATACATCATACAAATCAAAATAGCAAATATATACAACAAAAAAATAAATTTTCAAAATTGCCCACCGCTCCCGCCGCGCCACGTGGCGGCCGCCACGCCGCACGGCGGCCGCCACACCCCATGGCGGCAGCCTTGGCTGCCGCCACACTACGGCAGCCAGGTGGCTCGCCTCGCGCCGCCACGTGTCCCCAATTTTTTGATTTTTATTTGATTATTTCGCGTTGAATTTTTTTAGTTTTGATAGTTATTCGACCAGGACATTGAAATGCAAATAACTTTCGCTAGACAACTCCAAATTTGATAAGAAAACTTTATAAGTTTTCGCCAAATCCTCTGGATTAAGAATATGCTTTGAATTGTATTTTTAAATATTATTTGTGTACACTGCATCGATAATTTTGTAATACCTTTTAATTTCGTATTCTTGTTTGAGTCTATTTTACCTTTGTGGAATAGTAGTATCTTTGTTGTATTTTAATGCTAATACAACACCCATTGAATAGATTATCTATAATACCGTCTCATATGGCGCTTATTTATAGTATATTATTATATTATGTAAAAATAACTCATACAATAGATTATCTATAATACCGTCTCATTCTCTTTTTTCCTTCTTTGGTTTATTCCGTATCACTTAAAATTTAGTGGAATGTTAGACTTGACCCTTTGTATAGGACATTACATTGTCATTCGCGTCCATATTCGAGCGGTTGGCTCTGTTAGTCGGTGGGGAAAGCGGTTTTATATACAACATGTAAATAAAAATCAGAGAAATATACAACAAGAAATAAAAATATCAAAAATAGCGGCGGTTCCACGACCTTTATTTATTTTTGTCTCATTATTTCACGAATTTTTTTAGTTTTCTCTGGTTATTCGAGGATCCGATTGAAATGCAAATACCGATAATTGTGTAATAATTTTTTTGTACAATCAGACCGATAATTGTGTAATAATTTTTTGAGACTTCGTGTAGTTTTGGTCAAAGATGGGCATATAGATTACGTGACGACTACGAATGGTAAACAAGAATGGCATATACCAGGACAAAACCTAACATGCCTTAGGGAAAGGGAACAACAAGAAGGGCCCTTGTCGTACATTTCCATCGAGAGCGAGGATATTTTCCCTTACGCAATCCTTCAGCCTCGCCGCCTGGCCCTAGCTGCCCTCTCACGCTTTCTCTACTCGGCCTCCCTCTCCGCGGCATGGCGGCTGCCGTTCGGCTTCCCTGCGTGCAAGCATCTGTTCCAGGTGTTTGCTTGCGCTTCTCCTCCCGATCTCGCTCACACCATCGCCGCTCCACCATAGCCCTCCGATGCGAGTACTCCCGATTCCGCATCCTTTCCATCTCGAGAGTTTGTTCAGCGTCGTAGAGAATCGGATGAACTCGCCTGATGGAGGCTGCAATTGGTCACATCACATGGTGTTAGACACATGCAGGTTCGATGCAACACAAAATGCGAGTATGAACATACCAGGGCTTCTCCGCCAGCCGCATCCCGACTTTGGCTCAGTCGTGGTTGCGGCAACTCGATACCTCATACCGTGCGTGTATGAGTTGTCTATGGACTGCCGGAAGCGGCAAGGATCCGCATAGGCACATGGGGACCTCCGTCCGTGCCGCCGGGATGGTTTGGACAACGCTGCGTGCCTTGGGGCGAGGAAACTCCATTGGTGCCGCTCGTTTGGTTTGCGGGGATGGTTCTCTTTGTTGTATTGGAGCGATCGTTCGGTTGATGCAATCTTTGGGAAGCCAGGAAGGGGTTAAATAGCCTGAATTGATAAAACGACAGACTTGAAGCAAGAACGAATCCGCGAGCATCGGATTCCTTCAGCGGCTCTGCTGTGCTTAGGCGACAAATGCATGCAGCTTTGTAGTCGCTTAGGGAGGTGCCGGTCGGGCTTTGGCAGCTATGCTTTGACATGACGACTAAGGCATTCTTCGCCACGCATGCATTTGATGACATGATATATCCTGCAGGCTTTGCCGCCAGTTGCTTTGACAGACGTCTCGAGGCCAATGCAACGAAAGTTTGGATGATGACAACTTAATGGATAATTATAATAGTCGCGGAAAAATATGACAACTTAAGCATATTCGGCTTGCCGTGAAATATCACGTGTGAGTCCATTTTTTCTAAGAATGCAGCCCATTTGGTCTTGTGTATACCGACTACGATATTATGGAAAAATATTATAATTACAGCTTCCTTTGTATGTACTTTCGTATAGTTCAAAAAGGCTAAATATAATAGTCGCGGAAAAATATGACGACTTAAGCATATTCAGCCCGCTGTGAAATATCACGTGTGAGTCTATTTTTTAGGAATAATGCAGCTGATTTGCTCTTCTCAGATATCGACTACGATATTATGGAAAAATATTGTAATTACACTGCCGTTGTATGTACTTTCGTATAGTTCAAAAGGGCTAAATATAACGGTCATGAAAATTGCATCTACTACGTCTTTACGAGTATTAAAATGGAATGAAGTTGTTAAATTAACTCTTCGTATGTTGTGTTGGTGTATCCGGTGTTGTGCCGTTTCGTATGGCTTGTAACGACAAAAGATATTAAAGGCGGAAAATACAACGTTGAAACATATAAGTTACGACATAACATCACAACACGGGAAAAACAACGTTGGAATACCGTACATCGCTAACGTACATGACGGGTACATGACTACTACATATTATTTGAACAACTCACGCAATTCTGGATTAGAACTTTCCAGAATCATCACTATCTGCATCAATACCCTCCTCTTCTAAAAACTGCCAGCGGTCGCGTTTGCCCTCGTCATCAGTCTCGTAGTCACATGGAAGACAAAAGTCTGGGTCTACACCTTCGGTGTCCTCCTCTTTGGCAACGAGCTTAGTGTCCTCTTGTGCTGGGCCGTGGGGGTTTGACTGCAGCAATTCGTTAGATTGTATGGCGACATGTTCGAGGCTACTAGCAATAGCTTCGATGTCAGTAACAAAGCTGTTGAATTCGTTGGCGCTTGAACTGTTGCCAGGACTGAAGTTGTCTTTAGCAATTTTATTCAGGTCAGCTGCGATGCCATCTATTTCTTTGATTGTCCAGGCCCAGCCTTTACTGAGCCGCTCCGGATCCTTGTCCATCTACACATTGGAAGCAATTATATTTCAGCCTAGAAGAGTAGGATTCAAGCATAACTGAAATGTACTTCGAACAAAAACATAAAAAAAGGAACAGATGGCCTGAAAGCCCCCAAGAACCCATCAATATCCATCGTACTTCACTGACCCAACAACACAACAATGTCACTCACCGTCGAAAATAAATTTCATAAATAATACCTTTGAAACACTCGCGTTGTGGGTTGAACTCAGTCGCAACTTACTGAACTCACTCGCGATTGCCCGATAGAAATGCATGCGGCGTTGTAATTTATAGGGAGGGCACAAGGGACAAACAAGACAGTGGCGGCACATCGGTAGCGGAGCGAGGGTCCAAGACAGAGCAAGCGGCACGTGGGAGCGTTTGCAATGCGCGGTGGGGGCCTGGCCGTAGCCGGTGCATCCGCATGCTGCGCCACGTGGAAGCGTTTGCAGCGCAATGGGAGGGTATGGCGAAGCAAAGCTGCAGCTCGAAGTGTCTGGTAGTGCCCATCCCTCCGTTTGCGGCTTATGCACATCACTGCAGGCGACGGCCAGGATAGGAAAGCGCATATTCGGCGTAGTAAAATATCACGTGTGAGTCCATTTTTTCTAAGAATGCAGCTGATTTGCTCTTCACTATACGGACTACCGTATTATGGAAAAAAAATGTAATTACTTCTTCCGTTGTATGTACTTTCGTATAGTTGAAAAGGGCTAAATATAATAGTCGCGGAAAAATATGGCAACTTAAGCATATTCGGCCGGCCGTGAAATATCACGTGTGAGTCCATTTTTTCGGAAGAATGCAGGTGCTTTGCTCTTCTGTATACTGACTACGATATTATGGAAAAATATTGTAAGTACACCTTCCATTGTATGTATTTTCGTATAGTCGAAAAGGGCTAATTATAAGGGTCGCGAACAGATATGACAACTTAAGCATATTCGGCCGGCCGTAAAATATCACGTGTGAGTCCATTTTGCCGGAAGAATGCAGCTGATTTGCTCATCTGTATACTGAGTACGATATTATGGAAAAATATTGTAATTACACCTTCCGTTCTATGTATTTTCGTATAGTTGAAAAGGGCTAATTATAAGGGTCGCGAACAAATATGACAACTTAAGCATATTCGTACCGTAAAATATCACGTGTGAGTCTATTTTTTCGGAAGAATGCAGCTGATTTGCTCTTCACTATACGGACCACCGTATTATGGGAAAAAAATGTAATTACTTCTTCCGTTGTATGTACTTTCGTATAGTTGAAAAGGGCTAAATATAATAGTCGCGAAAAAATATGGCAACTTAAGCATATTCGGCCGGCCGTGAAATATCACGTGTGAGTCCATTTTTTCGGAAGAATGCAGCTGATTTGCTCTTCACTATACGGACTACCGTATTATGGAAAAATATTGTAATTACACATTCCGTTGTATGTATTTTCTTTTAGTTGAAAAGGGCTAATTATAACGGTCGCGGAAAAATATGACAACTTAAGCTTATTCGGCCGGCCGTGAAATATCACGTGTGAGTCCATTTTTTCGGAAGAATGCAGCTGATTTGCTCTTCTCTATACTGACTACGATGTTATGGAAAAATATTGTAATTACACATTCCGTTGTATGTATTTTCGTATAGTTGAAAAGGGCTAATTATAACGGTCGCGGAAAAATATGACAACTTAAGCATATTCGGCCGGCCGTGAAATATCACGTGTGAGTCCATTTTTTCGGAAGAATGCAGCTGATTTGCTCTTCTCTATACTGACTACGATGTTATGGAAAAATATTGTAATTACACATTCCGTTGTATGTATTTTCGTATAGTTGAAAAGGGCTAATTATAATGGTCGCTGAAAAATATGACAACTTAAGCATATTCGGCCGGCCGTGAAATATCACGTGTGAGTCTATTTTTTCGGAAGAATGTAGCTGATTTGCTCTTCTCTATACTGACTACGATGTTATGGAAAAATATTGTAATTACACATTCCGTTGTATGTATTTTCGTATAGTTGAAAAGGGCTAATTATAACGGTCGCGGAAAAATATGACAACTTAAGCATATTCGGCCGGCCGTGAAATATCACGTGTGAGTCTATTTTTTCGGAAGAATGCAGCTGATTTGCTCTTCTCTATACTGACTACGATATTATGGAAAAATATTGTAATTACACATTCCGTTGTATGTATTTTCGTATAGTTGAAAAGGGCTAATTATAACGGTCGCGGAAAAATATGACAACTTAAGCATATTCGGCCGGCCGTGAAATATCACGTGTGAGTCCATTTTTTCGGTAGAATGCAGCTGATTTGCTCTTCTCTATACTGACTACGATATTATGGAAAAATATCATCTTATGCCTGTAACTCTGTCACGTATGTCACGAACCAAATTGAACAGTCTGCAGTAACTCGCATTTTTGGAGGTCTTTATGTGCTGCAATCATTTTTTGCTCTACATGAAAGTTGTAGAGAATTCCAAGACGCAACTTTTTCATGTCTACAAGTTTTTTATTTGAGCAACAGAAAAAATCAAAGAAAATCGGAAAGGTAAATGCATTTGCGTCGGACCAAAAATTGTTCGCGACGGACCCTTCTGTAATTCTCGATTTTGGAGATTTTCCCTTGCTCTAATCATTTTTTGGTCTACATGAAAGTTGTAGATAATTCCAAGATCCAACTTTTTCATGTTGACAAGTTTTTCATTTGAGCAATATAAAAAATCATAGATAATCGGAAAGGTAAGTGCATTTGCGCCGGACACGAAAAACTGTTCGCGACGGACCCTTCTGTAATTCACGATTTTGGAGGTCTTCCTATGCTCGAATAATTTTTTGATCTACATGAAAGTTGTAGAGAATTCCAAGACGCAACTTTTTCATGTTGACAAGTTTTTCATTTGAGCAATATAAAAAATCATAGATAATCGGAAAGGTAAGTGCATTTGCGCCGGACACCAAAAACTGTTCGCGACGGACCCTTCTGTAATTCACGATTTTGGAGGTCTTCCTGTGCTCGAATAATTTTTTGGTCTACATGAAAGTTGTAGAGAATTCCAAGACGCAACTTTTTCATGTTGACAAGTTTTTCATTTGAGCAACATAAAAAATCAAAAGAAATTTGACAAGTTTGAATGACATAGATTAAAGAAGTTAACATAAGTCTCATACAACACGATCTAGCTCGCAATTGCAGACAAAATTAAAACATTACATTGAAAGTAAAATAATGCAATCGAACGGGTTGATCAATAACGGGTTCAACGGCCTTCTGGGTTAGTGTTCCCCCTTCCTCTTCCCCTGCGCGTCCCCCTACCACGACGTTCCTGGTTATCGTAGTCCGACGGTGTGAAATTTTTGGGCGCATGGGGGACACGTAGTCCAGCCGCCTGCGCTGGACCTAACCGTGCATCTCGCGTTTCAGCGTCGAATCGCACAGGCTGGACTGCGTCGACGGCGCTTGTGGATGCCCCATGCAGCCATCGATCGTCTGCATGGTACCCTGATGCGCGTAGTACGTCCGAAGGCTGCTGCTCCTGCCAGTTCGATCCACCGGCCTCCTCGGGGTTACTGGGACGCGATTCCAACCCTAGGGATTGCAAACACGTCGTCGCGAGCAAATCAGTGAATGTAGTCCCGGATCCCATAAGGTCATCGTACGCCCTCGACACGTCCTCCCATGTTTGTTGATCTTTGGGCGGGGTACTAAAAGACTCTGCGGCAATGATGGGGACGGTGACATGTTGATGTGTAGTCCTCCTTGAACGCTTGCCCCAAAGCACCTATTTCAACGTACCCGCCTCCATGGCCCCGGCCGCTCTCATGGCTCGGGACCCGGGAGGAAGTCGATGCTCTGGGTGGGTCTTGCTGCCGCCGAGGAGGCACAGGCGTTGCACGTCTATCCATGGACATGCTCCTCATCGTGGGGCCTTGCGCGGCGGCGCCAGACGGTACATCCTCGTAATCACGTTGGGTAGACGGTCTATGGCCACCAACATCTCGGCCGTATTTCTTATCGCGGTGGCCCGTGGCGGCGAAGAAGGTTCCGTAAAGGATTGCTTGATTGACGTTGTCGCTCCGGATCGCTGCGTGAGGATCTCGTCCCGCTGGTCATGCATGTACTCCGCCTCACGCCTCGCAAATTAACACGATCGAATGTTTAATTGGGTATATCCCCGCTTTTAATATGTGATAGGTGCGATCCGTACCAGGTGTGCATGCGCTCTGCGTACTCCTCAAAGATAGCCATGTTGCAATCGCATCGCCACACCCTGTCTAGGAGCACCGCCTGTGTGCGAGGTCTCAGTACTACCAAGGTACCCAAGTGTGTCCGTCTCGTGGCTGCGCGCTGATGGGTTCCAGACGTCCTCGGTGGCCATCGAGTTCCACCTCTCAATATGCCGCTATTCCGTGCGACCCGGTTGTAGTTGTGCCCGATGTACTCCTCCTGCGGATCAATCCAACACGTTATTAATGGTTTCCACGATGGCGTGAAAGTAATGTGACATGTAGAGACATACCCATGGGAGCTTTGAGTCTGTCGGAGGCGGTGGAGGGAAAGACTGCCGGTACCCAAATTACGCTGAACGCGCTCCGAGAGTATGGCTCAACGGCACTCATGCACAGGAGGAAGCATTTCGTCATCCAATAATGAGGCTCCCCCGTGCACAGATTGGAGATACGGCCTCCCGACGCAACCTCCGCCGCGGCCTGGGTGGAAAAGGGATCCCACGTGACCTGCGCTGATGTCAGGAAGTCTAGGTCCCCCACGAGACGAGGGTAGGAGCCGCGGTCTGATTCCTGGGCCCATCGGAGTCTGGCATGCATCCATTTGTAACCCAAGGTTGGCCTTGCGAGTGGATGCACGTTAGCTTCATCGATGGACACTGGGTAGTACCGCGTTGACACTCTTGGTCGCGCTATGGGTAGGTACGACCAGGACCACAACTGTAGAAGCAGGGGGCAACCTCCCATTATTGAAGTTGGCTGTGACCGGCGGCAGGCCGCACACATCTCGCGATATGTGTCTGCGAGAACTGCCGAGCCCCAGCCGTAGAAGTCTGGTGCTGCATCTTCTCGCACCTGCTCGGCTAATTCCCGAGCGACCCAAACGAGGTGGGGGGCAACGGAATCACCATTTCCGTTTGTAAATAAAATTCCTGCAAGGAGGAAATAGAGGTACACCTCGAAATGCCTATTTATCTGACTGTGGGTCGGCGTTTTGAGACATGGTCCAGCCTCCGAGAGGCCGAGCCATGTGAAAGAGACTCCCTGATCACAGTTCCCTGTGTACGTTGTGCCAAACCTGCATCGAAGAAAATCACATGTTAGCAAATCACGTTAGCTCCCAGATAAGTGTGGTCGGTGTGCTTTCACAATTATTACCTTTCCTCTACATAGTTCTTCCATGCCTCTTTGGAGGGCTTGCGCACTACGAGGGGTTCTGCAGGAAAGTGGAAGGCCAAATAACATGGCGACATCTTTGAGGGTCACCGTCATCTCGCCGAAGGAGGTGGAAAGTATCGTCTCCGACGCCATCTGTCGACCAACGCGGTGATAAGGGCCCCGTCGATCTAGGCATCGGGTCCACTGCCCTTCCTTCGTAGGCTCCACGCACCATAAATGCGAAGCTAACAGCCCGTCCGTCCCCAGCCGTATATGAACCGAGGGTCCAATCTCTTAATGTTACGGAGCCACGCATGCGAGAGTGTTAAGCTGCAAGGACAAAGCAAGTAAACGCATCGAGCATAACGAAAGGTGCGTGACGCTATGCGATACGTTACTTATTAAAGCTGTAGTAATGACGTTACCGTCTGGCCGGAGGCCCACTTCCGGGCCCTGTGGTCGTCATCATACTTCGATCGCAACAGCTCTGGCAACTCTATCACAAGCCTGCATAATCTCCAGGGAATGAAACAATGAAATACAAAAAAATAACATCAGAAGAAATTACAAAACCACTGTACATACCCAAAGAAATTTAGGTTCATAAATTACATAACTGAAATTTCACGAAGAGAATGCAAAAGGAAGGTAGTAAGAAGATGTTGCATGTCTAATGCGTATAGTTGAAATATTACATTGGACAACATCACCCTCTGTTTGGGCAGCCTCTACGGTCATGCCCTGTCTGCCTGCAGATGCGACAACGCCGAAGGCCATTGTCGGGACCCCGAATTTGCAAATCCGGACCCTCTGTGTATTCAGCACTAGTCCAGGAACGCGCTAGTGCACACAGTCTTAACATTGGTAAATATCACAATCATACCATTCGATATTATCAAAGTACTTTATTTAAATAACCAAACTGGTCACTCGACCTTATGGCCAAGTTACAAAATGTATGCCTCGCAAGGCGAAACTTATTAAAAGAGAAATAATAGCAGCGGAAAATCAAATAAGGTAACATCGTGGCGCCATCCAGTATACCACAGGCAACTGACTGGGCTCGCTTCCCTAAGTAGACGGATCCTCTTGGAGTTCCTCCTCCAAAGCTGGTGCAGTCTCTTCTTCAACTGATATTGTGTTGAGGCAAGGGTGAGTACTTGGTACTCAGCAAGTCATGCACAGAATGCAAGCTAATATACTATATGCATGGCTTGGTACAAAAGAATTGCACAAGGTATTTTTGCAGTAAACAGCATTTGACAAGTAATATAAGTAGATTCGAAAGCAGTAGAAATAAGTAAAGCATAAATAACTTTTCAAGAAATTTAATAAACATTTTCCCCATCCTAACCACATTTCCATCATCTTCATTATTAAACCAAACCAACCTTTCAAATCCAAATTATTTTCGGAAAGTCTAACCCTTGACTGTAATCCCTGAGCATTGTCCAGTACCGTGGACTCGGCTATTTAAATAGATTCTACACTCTGCAGAGGTTATGCACTTTACCCACAAGATACAGTCAAACACCACAAAGGCGAGTTCCCGTAACAAAGCCTTTCGGAAGCCTCAAACAACACAGGTGGTCCTCTCCGGTTCGTGCTCTACACCATCCCTTCCCTTAGCCAAGGCGAAGTATGGGACCAACACACCGTTAGATGGGTATCTGGCCACACCACGACACGCTCCTCGCACAATCACACAAGCGGTGTAATTGACACCCCGAGGCTCCACAAGTGAGTCCTTAGCGACTTAGTCAACTAGGGCCGTCCCCATTCCACCATGTGGTTGCAAGTATGACCCAGTTCAAAGGCTTGCAAGGTTAAGTCCTTAGAGTGACCAGGGCAAGACTACCCAAGAACCAAATCAACACTCCCAATGCCACAACTGCCCACTGATTACTCTTTGCCACATGCCCTTGGCCGAAAATCGTTTATCAAACCCCGCTTGATTACCATGCACCACGTGCCATCAACATCACATGATACTTTTCCAAAACAGGTTCAATATATCATTAAGTCAATATTAACATTTGATTGTCCAAAATCATGTCATGAGCACGAAAGTGTGTCTAAGCAGTATACTACAACGGTCTAAAACCCATGTTGGCTATTTGATTATGGCCAACTAGTAAACCACAACTAGGGTGACAAGGGTCATGGCACATACTTAAATAATCAAGGTGTCATACAGCAAATTGGTACTTATCTAACCCCCATGTTTAAAGTATTTTTCTAATTGAACTAGCATGCAATAGTTTAAATCAAAATAGATTTCGAAATAGGATCAACATGGTCAAAGCACAACTTGCCTTCAAAAAGTACTTGCTCTTGGTCTTGAGTTGGATCCTGAGTCAATACTTCTCCTTCGAATCCTTCCGGCACTTCAACGTCTACTCGTAAAGCGTGCAAATAGCAAATACACAAATAAACAATAGGCAAAAACATCCCAAAACTCCAAATAAAATCATAAACAGAGAGAACATAATTTTCTGGATTTTTAGAAACTGAAATCGTCAAATTTGGAGTTAAGACGCAAAAGTTATGATTATTTAAAGTTTAAATAATCAATTAAATAATATTACAGAGAAAAACTTTAGTCCAAAAATTAAATAAAATTCATATTTAGGTATATCTCAATTTTATACAAATTTAGAAATTTGAATCACTCAAATCGGAGTTGAAACGCAAAAGTTATAAGCGTTTGAAGTTTTGGAATTCAAATCAATTATTAAACCGATTTATTAAATCATTTTCTTTTTCGGAAATTAATTATTGCGTCATCATGGACACGTGTCGGCTCTGATTGGCTGGTCGACGCCACCGCTCATGGGCTCAGCTCACGGCTGTTCGGTCCACGGTGGACCGGCCCACGGCTTCCACGCGTGAGACCGAGCAGTGGGACTCCACTGTCGGTAAGTGGTCTCACGCAAAGCGGCCGTCGTGTGGGCCCTCGACATGCGGGCCCGCGTGTCGTGACACACGCCACACGCCAGCGTCTGGCTGACCGCGTCGGTCCATCTCCCGACACGTGGCGCAATCGCGCCGTTGGTTTGAAAATCAGCGCGCGATTGGATGCGAGGTTGCTGCGTTAAAACTACTCGATGATCGTGGGCCGTTCGATCTAGATCGGACGGTCCAGATCTAATCCTATAATAGCACTGCTACGGCACGTGGCGATTGTGAACCGTTGGATCTTGATCCAACGGTCCAGATCTAATCGGGTTTGGAACACGTGAACTCACCTCAACCGTCCGATCTGGATCTGACGGTTCACCGAGCTCGCGAAGTCCGGCGATGGCACGGCGAGGCTTGGGCACCGGAGACGGGGACGATGACCAAGAGCGCGGCGCTACGGGGCTCCTCCGGCGACGTGCGTGGTCACGTTCGAGTCGCCTTGGCTCGGGGATCCCGGTTCTGGCCTCCTTCTCCTCGGGCGACGGCGGACGGCGGCGGAAGGTGAGAAAAACCACCACAATACCCTAAGCCACTACGGCGAGCAATCCCGAGCAAGCTCCGGCTGCTAGGGTTTAGCAAGCTAAGGCAAAAAGTAGCGCAAGGTCACGGCGGTCCTCGGGGTGCGATCCGGGCATTAAATAGCCCTGGGAGGCGTGCTCAGGGCGGAGCCCTAGTCGGTTACGGCGGCGCACTCGGCGGCGGAGTCCGGCTCGGACTCGGCGGGGAAGACGGCACGAGAACCGTCCACGTGTCCAGATCAGCGGCCCCGATCGGACCGGCGCGAACGGGTTCGGGTCGGACACGGCTCAACCGTGACGGCGGATCTCGGTAGTTGGATCTTGATCCAACGGTTGGGATTGATTAGGTTTAGGAGTGGGTTCTGGTCGAGTCACGTGGCCTGGGTCGGACTCGAACTTCGAGTCCGACTCGGGCTCGATCGGATGAAACGATTTGACCCGAGTTGATTTTCCAGCGATTTAATATTTAAAATAATTCCCAGTAATTCATTTAATTCATTAAAAATAGCAAATGACTCAGAAAAATTCCAGAAAAATTCTGGAAAATATTTTGGATCATTTTGGACTCAAATAAAATATTTCCAACAAAATTTTATTTGCACAATTAAATTCTTTAATTATTTCAAAATGGAATAAATTCAAATAAATTCCAAATAAATCCAAATAAATTCCAGAAAATTCCAAAAATTCACCAAAGTGCCAAATCACACATGAATTCAAGAAAAGAAAAATTTTGGGGTGTTACAGCCATCGTCTCGCTGAGACGCATCCATGTCACCCTCAAACCGCGCGGAACGCGGTCTACCCGGCGTATCGCGCCTTAGTGTGGGGTACGGGAGCCACGTAGGGGGTTCGGAGGTCTTGTAGTTCGTGCCGATGTTGAACGGTTCGAAATGCCCCGTCCATGTTGCTCTAACGGCATCCATACGGTAGTACGGTGTGACATATTGTGTGCCGTCGTTGCCCCCCATGTCACGGCAAGACGCTAGCACGCGGCGGCAGGGATGTGCTCTAGGCGAGGCTTGTTGCATGAGCAGTCGCCTCATACGGGCCGAGCCGGCATCTCTGGTTTGTGTCCCCGCGGAGTATCCCGAACGGTGCTTGCGCTTGCACTCGACGAAAAATGTTCTCGCGCAGGTCCATCATGCGCGTGCGGTGGAATTGAGCTTTCGCCACGACGCCAGTAACAAAGCCTCGACACGGGGAACGAAGGTTGAGCCGCAGTTGTACGCCGCCCTTTGGCGATCAACAAAGTATTTCGCGGTCCTAAAAAATGTGAGCTCAATGATTGAGCAAATGGGTAGGCAACGAGCCCCCCGCAGCACATTGTTGTACGACTCGGCGAAGTTCGTCGTCATGATGGAGTATCTGCAGAAGAGAAGCATACCGCTTAGGTGGAAAAGAGTCTTTGTCAAATGATGTGCTACCGTACTAGAGAGGGCATTATCTTACCGAGCACCATTTGTATCATGCGCCTAGGCCCATCTCTCGGCGGGTTTACGAGCTATCCATTGAGCGAATGTCATCTTGCGCCGTACGGAGACCTCCGAGCCACCAATTACCTGTGTGCCCTCCGTGGTCTCTTCCGCCACCGATTCCTTTGAGCGCTGCTCAATTTGGTTAAATATCGATCGAACTTGCGAGTTGGTTTTGCATGCATAGGGTTTTTAATAGCTTCACCATGTTCTTGTTCACGCACATGGTGTACTGTGTTCGCCTAAGGTGACGCATGCACCATCTACGCTGAACGTCTCTCCACCGGGCAATGGCAATCTTCATCCTCCGCCATTCTATCGAGGGCGTTCAGCAGCTCTGCATTACGGTCCGACACGACACACACACCGGGCCTATCCCGCACCACACGGGTCTTCACCAGGTGACAGAACCGAGAACCGCCGTTGCTTTCGCCCTCAACCACGGCGAAAGCCGGTAGTAGCCGGTTGTTTGCATCCGCAGACTAGGGCGGTGAGTAGGGTGCCATTGTCTCGGCCGGACAAAAATGTCCCATCCACGCATATAACAGGGGCGGCGATTCTTGAATGCCGTGATGCACGGACCAACGCCCGAACACCCTGAGGAGGTAGTAGTGTTCGAGCGATCGTTCCATCGGGAAGTCGCACGGGTTCGACAAAGAATAGCATATTCGGAGCCCGGGTTTGTTGCAGCTATCTGCCTCAGTAGGCGTGGAGCCCAATTGAATGACTCCATAAAACTACCAAACATCATTTTCAAAGCCATCTGCTTTGCTCGCCAAGCTTGCAAGTAGTTTATGGACATCCTCGCCTGCTCGCATCTCAAAGAATTATGGTTGGGCACGAGGCTGATGTCGGCCTTCAAAGACGCCTAACAGGATTTGCGCGATGAATCTTGATTTCACCACACCGCTTGTGTTCCGAACAAGCGCCTCTGTGCATGTGTGCGGTGTGTACCGAGTTATAACGAAATGGTGCTGATGTTTAGGGCGCATCGCACGAACATAGTATTCGCACTGCTGCCCTTTCTTACATTTAAGCTCGAAGCAGGTCTGGTCCGAGCGATGCACACGGTGGTCACGCCGGGTCAGCACCGCGTAATTAGTGCAGAAGTGCATCGCTTCGTCCTTTGTGGCAAACTCCTGATCGAGTTCTATATCGCTATGGTCTTGCCCACGCCTAGAAATATCCTCCAAGCGGGCCGTAACACGATCGGCCGGGTTCGCAAGTGCAAAAATGCGATTGCCGGCCCCGGTCCTCATCTTCGTCAGGACCATCACCATAAGTAGGGTGAGGGTCATCCGCTAGGGCATCCGTGATCAACCTCAGGGACGGGCGCATCCATCTCGCCAGCCCTCGCCAAGCCCCTTGAGCGGGGACTTGCCGCGAGCTCATCGCAATTTCCTCTTCGGGCTCGGGTTGTTCGTCCGCATTGACCCCCATGTCCTCCTCCTGGCTCGGCTCGTCCCTCGCCTCCCGGTAGTGCGAGGACCAGCTTCACGTGAACACCTAGTGCGAACCCTTCTGTGCGGCCTTCTCCATGTAGAATCGCCAGGCACTCGTTCTACGGAGCTCGAATAGGTTGTACACGTAAAGCAAGCTATTTGGCACTACATGGGGCCTAACCCCATCTACCACGAGCTTGTACAACGTACGGTCAACACTAAGAGCGCGTGCAACCGCTCTTGCTACTGTACGCAACTCTATCGGTGGATTCTGATTGTCTCTATGTGTGCACAATTATGCATGCTGACAAATGGGCCCTGCAATTTTTCGGGCTCCCCCCCATGCCATATATGAAGCGGGATCGCCATCGAGGACTGTAGAAATACATAATTGTAGTCAACAATAAATGCACACACGCACCGCTAACATCTTTAAACGTATTGGCATTACTCAAATTTTAATTACGAAAGCATTAATGTTATGGTTACGTACAGTTGAAATGTATGCCAACATATAATTATGTATATGTTATATAACATACTAGCACAAGACATATGCAGTTTATTAAATCCTAAAACCACATTCCACACTCATAATATCATGTAAAATACTACTAGCAGCATGCATGCATACATTTCATCATAACAACATAAGTTTGGTAAAAGCGTGCTAGCAGCATGATATAAGGGGAGATGCTTGCCTTGCTCTGAGTTTTCTGGAACGGCGTCGAGGTCAACGTGTGCGGTCTCTGCAGTGTCGGTACCTACACGAAGCAAAAAGAACAATAAGAAGTCCAATAAGTAATAAAGGAAAACTTCCGCCCACCAATATTTAAGTCGGATTAAGTGGATACTTTGGTTCGAGTTGTAAAGTTCAGAAAGGAGGTCAACTCCTTTCGGGTCCAAGTAGATATTACGTCCAAAAAAACAGTCCTTCGCTGGAGCGAATCATCATGCGAAATAAATACAGTGGAACGTTCGAGCAGAAGCTCGGCAGAGGGTCCTGACCTCTGCAGAGACTCCTTTCGGGTCAAAAAAATTAAGTCAGATTAAGCAGCTACTTTGGTTCCAGTTATTAGGTTCAGAAAGGAGGTCAACTCCTTTCGGGTCCAAGTAATGATTACGTCCAAAAATAAATACAACAATACGAAGTCGAATAAGTAATAAGGCAAAATGACTTAACACAGTCCATAACTTCGTGCCACCAATATTTAAGTCGGATTAAGCGAACTTTGGTTCGAGTCATTAGGTTCAGAAAGGCGGTCAACTCCGTTCAGGGTCCAAGGTGTGATTCCGTCCAAAAACACAAATCCTATGCTTAAGGTGAAGATCGTGTGAAATACTGACAGGCCCATGGTCATCGGAGGGTCCAGCCCCACAAAGACAAGGTTACCTCGGCAGAGTGTCCCAAAATAAGGTTGTTAATTCATGTAATATTCTTACTTACGTAAACATTTTTAGGTGTCACGGTTAATTCATGTTCTCCGCACATAATATCACATAGATTACTGCTACACACATAATATCATAATAGCATTGTACTAATGTTTCCTAATACCGTCGTAACATTTCACTATAGCTTTCCAATTACATTCCAATATTTATTTTTACCAAATTTACGAGAGCTAGACAGGGTGTTATGTAAGAAGGCAAAATTATGTAAGAAGGCAAAATAACTATGCGAAATAAATACAATGCAATGGTCCATCGGAGGCTCCAACGCCCCGACATATTTCAACGTTCGAGTGCAAGCTCGCCAGAGGGTCCTTACCTCTGGATAGACTCAGTCCAAATAAATGGCTCTTATTTTATGTGGGAAGAACTAATTGAGCTGTTTATTCCATTCGAATTTCATACTTACGTACACATTTTTAGGTGTTACGGTTAATTCATAAATTTTATGGGATGCGGTCATATCATTTAATTTAACTACTAGTTTCTAATATTTTATGCCAAAATATTAGCAAATTTTAGTGGAATCTTTGGGATATATCTACAAGGTTCACAATAAAGGGTGTTTACCTAGAAGAACGCATGCATACATACATTTGACATAACAACATTAGCTTGGTAAAAGCATGGCATGAACATGACAAAAGGGGATGTGCTTGCCTTGCTCAGGAGTCTCTTGGAACGGGGTTGAGGTCGTCGTGTGCAGTCTCTGCAATGACGGTACCTACGAAGCAATAACAACGACATGAGGTCACATAAGTAATAAGGGAAAGTAGCTTACCACGGTCTTGAACTTCGGGCCACCAATATTTAAGTCCGATTAACCGGCTACTTTGGTTCGAGTTGTTAAGTTCAGAAGGAGGACAACTCCTTTCGGGTCCAAGTAGTGATTACGTCCAAAAATAAAAGCAGTCCTTGGCGCAGCGAATAAACGTCTTGAAATAAATACGATCCAATGGTCATCGGAGGGTCCAAATTTCCGAGACAGTTCAACGCTCAGTACAAGCTCGCTAGAGGGTCCTGAACTCTAGAGAGCCTCATCGTTTCAAAAAAATATTGTTATTTTATGCAACAATATTTAGGTGCTACGATTCATTCGTAATTTTTATGGACGGCGGGGATATTCTTTTATTTAACTACTGCATGTTATTTTATGCACGTAATATTACACTGAGATTATCATATCGTCTTGTACTCATTTACCATGTTTTTCTGCACTAACCATAATATATTGCACAAACGTCAATACTGCAACCTAACAGAACAAGTTGGTCACTAATACTACACTGTAAAAAACATACTATTCTTCATGAGGATTTGTAACTAACCTTTTCGAAGTTTTACAGATGATCACCAAGCTCGAGCAATAAATAAATGTTCCTCGTAAATACCGCAATATAAAATACATGAATGAAATAATTCAAAATAATTAAACTTTATGAAAATTTCAACAAACTATAACCACCGACTAATTAGTCTCCTGTCTTCGCTCTCAATATGATGTCCTCGCCACGCTCTCGCTATCAAGCTCTCCACTCTACTCTCACTCGGCTCCCAAGCTCCTGCTCTCACACTAGCTCCAGTGCTCTGCTCTCTCACACCGGCTCCAGGGTCTCTTCTCTCTTGCTCTAGAACAATGCGAAGAAAGCGCGCCAAGTCCTCGGTGCCCTGGCGACTTGTCTTTATAGGAGCCAACGTCATCACTGTGGCGTTACGTTAATCGTGATTTTCTTACGTATAACTATCTTGTTTTTTATAATCGCGTTCATTACCACCGTTATAACCTGAAATCGCAGCTATAATGCGCAGATTCGACAAGAATTGATTTGACGCGACGTTTCTTCTTTGTGCCAACCATCGTCTTCTATTCACCCCGGTGCATGCCTCCATTTGCGCCGAAAGCAACCAGGCATGGAGCAAAATCTCCATTATTTCAGCTTGGCCGCCCCCCCCTAAGCCCCCCGTGCGACGCCACCTGGCTTCAAAAAAAATAAAACATCAAAAAAAAATTCAAATTTCGAAAAAGGGGACACGTGGCAGCGTGGGACGGTGCCACCTGGCTGCCGCCGTGGGGGGTGGCGGCAGCCAGGGCTACCGCCATGGGGCGTGGCGGCCGCCGTGCGGCGTGGCGGCCGCCACGTGGCGCGGCGGGACCGGCTGCTACTTTTGCTATTTTAAAATTTTTATGTATATTTCTGAAATTTTGATTTATATATTGTATATTTAGGCATTTTTTCCTAAATTAGCGTGGATAAATCTTTGAGCTGAATTTGTGAGTTTATGTTGTAGTCCACTTTTATAAGGATTCTTGTCTGGTGACTTATGTTTACGTTATGAATACTTTAATTTTATCCTTATAGAAGGTGATCTATGTTGACAACAATTGAAGATAATTAAGGCATTAGGTTCCAGTCGAGGTCGAAGATGTCTTAACGGTATCTATTCTCTGTTGTACGGTGATAGACCCAGATTCATGTTTCCCCCTGTTGTGGACCAGCATGCATATTCGCGTCCTCCTTCCTTTTTGAAGATATTCGCTTCCTCCTTCCTTTTTGTGGCTAGGATGCGTTTCGCGGTCTTTGGGTAGTACAATACAGCAGCAGTGCCAGTACCAATCGATCCGTCGGTTTCTCTCAGCTGAACAGGGATCATTATCCCTTTGCGGTTGTTATTGTAACTGCAACTTAAGCAGTTGCGTGTGGTGTGAGCCGTCCAATCGAACGACTGAACGATCCGGATCATCCAAATCTGTTTGCTACAATATTTTCACTATAGTACTTCAGACCGATCTGAAAATGTCGCTTTTCGATCGCAACTGCTTAAGTTGCAGTTACAATAGCAGTTGTATGTGATCCCTGTCCAGCTGAATCATGTTTCGGAGAAAGGAGAAAGGACCGGCACCAATGAATCATCTTTCTAGAGAGAGGTGTATATTACGAGAAGTGTTTGTATATTTTTTTAAAAAGAAATTATATAAATATTAAACTATGAATGAATGGTACTTTTGGAGACCCTAAAATATGCTAGGAGTAAGCAAGCTACAAAAAGTGACGATAAACTGTTTCTTATTCTAAGGAAAAATGCCTTTATTACATATCATGAACCGGGGCTATTTATAGGGACCCTTGTAGGTAAGAGGTGATCTTATGACAGTACCCCTACAAGGCCCATAGGGTGTTAGGAGTCTTGCGTTATTTTCCCCTCTGCTGGCTAGCTCATAGGTGTTATGATGCCCATTTGCATAGGCTTTCTTCTTGAGACGTTGGGCTCCTTTGTATACCCTCTCGGGTCCACTCACAGATGCCCCTTTGGCACATTGCCCTAGTCCCCACCATGATTCCCGAAGGTTTTGTTGTCGCTGAACCCTCTTCGGCTCCCTAACAAGGGGGTCCTATTGTCAGTGGGCCCTTGTTAGGTCGCAGAGGGTGATAGACGTCCCCACGGCAATACTATTTACAACAAACTTTGTCTTTTTTTTTTTTTGGTTTCTTCTAACACATTTTGAATTTCGGTTGAAATTTTAAATGATGTTAGAATACTCTAAGGACTACATCGTCATTTTTTTTAAAATTTTTGTGCTGATTTGGTGCCAAAAATGAAAAATGATTGCATTGGTGTGCCAAAGAGGGTGTGATTGCATACCATATGTTCCGAATAAATTTGTTCTTTTTTGAATTAGAATATATGCTCCCATTATGTACTCCACATGTCAGCATGTGAGACTTTGGTCTAAAACTGAATTCGTCTCATTTCATTTCACAGCCGGAGCAACCTACACTGAGAGGTTACGGCCAGTATATCATCTGACAGACCAGCTGAATGTATAATAGCAGAGTATGTATATCATCTGACAGACCAGCTGAATCTTAAGGGGATAGCAACCTCTGTTAAGCGATCCAATTGAGTTGAACCTGATGGCCGTTTCTTTTATGTCAGCGAATAAAATCTGAAAGCAACCTACACTGTTACCGTGCACGTTACGGCCATAGCATATTGAATCACTGAGAGGTTCCATTTGAAATAAAAAGGAAATATTAGAAGAATTTATTTTTTCAATTGAAGTATAAGTAAATTGGCCCGTCTTTCCTCATCAGCTTAAGTTTTTGGGTGAATTGGCCGGTGCATGCAACTCAATATGGTATCAGAGCTAAGAGATCTTGAGTTCAAGACCCGATTGATGCAATTAAAAAATAATAATTGCAGTCCACTTCTATTCCACGTCTTAGGCCTGAGGGAGCCTACACGAGAGGGGGAGTGTTGAAGTATAAGTAAATTGGCCCGTCTTTCCTCATCAGCTTAAGCTTTTGGGTGAATTGGCTGGTACATGCAACTCAATAAAGTTCAACTCTTAACTACTCCTGTAAGTCCAAAATTCAATCTGTAAATCTAAAACCATCCATTTTACGATCCCCAACTCTCAGGGATTGTTTGGAAACACTGTTTCCGACCGGGATCCCGGCCCATTTCCAGGGGTGGGAAATCACGTGGTGGGCTTTCTCGGTCTAGGCAAAATGCGCATTTGGAAGCTCACGCCCCGGAATTTCCTGCTCCGATCCGCGTCGTTTCCACGGGGAAAAAATTCTCCACTCCTTCTGTCGGGCTAGGTTTCCCCATCGCTCGCGTCGTCTCCACTTGCTCAGCCGCCTCCACTCGCTCCACCGCCTCTCGCGACCGCGCCTCCACTCGATCTGCCTCGCGCGACGGCTCAACCTCCTCCATCAGCGCCGCCTCACGCTACAGCGTGACCCTACTCGCTCCGTAGCCTCCACTCGCCTTCACTCGCTCCGCCGCCTCTCGCGACCGCGCCTCGACTCGCTCCGCCTCGCGTGACGGCTCGACCTACTCCATCAGCGCCGCCTCGCACAACGGCGTGACCCTACCCCATCAGCGCCGCCTCGCGACGGCATGACCCTACCCCATCAGCGCCGCCTCGCGTCGCGTCTCCATCCCCGCTATTGAATCGGTTAGTTCATCGTCCTCTTGATCTATCTTCCTCTGATCTGGACCCCAATCACTCGTCCTCTGATCTATCGTCCTCTGATCTATCGTCCTCTACCCAATCACTCGTCCTCTTGCTAGGTTTCATCGATCCCTGGATCTGGGCCTCTTTTCTTTTCGAGAGAAGGTGGAGAAAGGAACCACCGGCCCGGGTATGTCTCTTCACTAGTTTCCTTGCTCGGATCTGTTGATGGTGAGATCCTTTGCTGAGATGTCATTTTGTTCTCTCTTTCTCAGATCTGTTATACCTAGCCTTCTTCAACCTGGTGCTGCAGGTTTGTTCAACCCTACTACTTGCTTGATTGATCTTGTTTAGCAGTATATGATGAATGATTTGCAATAGACATGGCCGGGTATATGATGAATGATTAATATAGTTTTCAATATATGACGAATTATTTGCAGTATATGATGAATGATTAATCTACCAGTATATGCTGAACGATTTGCAGTATATGATGAATGTTTTGTAATAGACATGCCCGGGTATATGATGAATGATTAATATAGTTTTCAGTATATGATGAATGATCTGATATGCTAATGCAACTTGATCTGATCTGATATGATTCGCAATGCTAGACAATAAGATGCATCAGTTTATCTCCACAATGATGAACAATGATCTGATATGAACGATCTGATCTGATATGATTCACAATGATATGATGAATGATATGATATCTGATCTGATCTGATCTGATTCACAATGATCTGATATGATCTGATATGATATCTGATCTGATATGATTCACAATGATTAATAGTGCTAGTTTATCTCCACAATAAGATGCATCAGTTAGATTACGTTGGTTTATTCTGTGTTTCATATGATACAAACATAATTTTCATGATTGTTGTGTTGGATGCTCCAGAATATAACTTTATCTAGCAAATGGTTTTTAACAACTTCAATGCCAAGAAAATATTTGGCATTTCTTTTGCTATATGGGCATTCTTCCTGATTAACTTCAACAACTTCAATTAGATTGTTGCTTGTGCTTCAGTTATTGCTAATCATAATCCTGTAAATTAGATTCTTCCTGAATAAGGTGTGTTTGGATTTTACCTATGTGTGAATGCTTGTATAGATCTAATTTGAATGTGTGGATGTAAAGATCTTGTTAAAATACTTTCCCCTGAATTTTCTGGATTTTTTTCTTCTTCTGATTTTTGGATATTTTTTAATGTTCGGGATTTTCATCCCTCTGCCTTCCAAATGACGGCAGGGAATATTTTCCAGGGGGGTTTATTTACCCAAGGTATTGAGAGGGATTCAATGTGCCCTTCAAAATCCCCTTAGGGATTTTATTCCCTAGGATTTTCTCCCCTAACATCCAAACAAAGCCTCACAGGTGAACCACCCCCCACCCTCTGAAAACCACTATTATATTGATTTTGTCTATACAAGAGGGTGTCCAATATATAGTAAAACCAGCATGAGATAGATTCGGATTTGCCCATCAATAGATAGAGTCCTTTCAAACTCGAACTGGGATTTTATCTATATCATAACACTCCCCTTTGGACGAATACCATGTAATACACGTTTTATTAAAAACTCCTCCCAAAAATCCAATGGGAAAAAAGGGATGGAGAAAAGAGTATATTGCACTCGCACTCCGTGTTACACTAGTTGACTCATTAAAAACTTTAATGTGAGAAAACTTCAGGAAAACTCACTAAGGGAAAAAGAGCGCAACCTGTAATCTTCAGGATATAAAATAGGATATTTAGGATCATGTAAAGGGTTATGGTTCAGGGTTTTACTCCTCCTGAACTCTGCATATCTCTAAGTCATCTCATTCCAATACCATTAATACATCTTTGAAAAATAGATTTTGGCAAGGATTTAGTGAACACATCTGCTAGATTTTCATATGACTTACTCTGTAATATATTTACCTCACTATTCTTTTAGAGTTCGTGAGGATAGAAAAATTTAGAGACAATATGTTTCATGATATTTCTCTTTACATAACCCATTTACATTTGTGCAACACAAGTAATATTATCTTCATAGATAATCATAGGGATATCAACGGTATTAAGACCACATGACTTCTGGATATGGTTAATAGGGTAGATCTTTGCTGATTATATATATTTTCCTTTAGAGAATTCAAAAGTATCAGCTAGTTCTCTTCCATCAAATATTCTACCTTCAGATCCGTATGAAGATGGTGCCTCAGGAGGCACAAAGCTGTACACCTGGCGACTTCGAGAAAAGCAGGAGTACCAGCTTTAGGTTGGAAAAATAACATCTATAAAAAATCAAACTATCATATTAATATTAGTATTCATTGTCGGGGTAAGGTAATTATTACCATTTAGGGAAAGCTCGATAAATTTCCTCCATGTGATGTCCAACATATCATATTTCTATTTATGCAAACTAACTTTTACTACTGGTAAAATCATTATATTGTATGCTCACTTTTTAGTCAATAAAGTTTGGTCTATAACTATTCATTAGAAAATTATCTAAATTTTTTCAGAATTTTTCTAGTTGTTGTTATAATTTTCTGTTAATTATCAAGTAATTTGAGAATTACTGAATAACAGAAAAATAAATCCAAGATAAATTAAACATGTAATAATAACAATAAAATAAATCTAAAGACACAAGTCTCCTAATATGCCAACGAGAATTTTCTAGAGTTTTTCTAACATTTTCGGTTAATTATCAAGCAATTTTCAGAATTACTAAATAACAGAAAATAATTCTAATACACATAACATATATAATAATTGCAATAAATAAATCCAAAGCCATAATATTATCAATGTATCATACATTTTTTTTTTCAAAATTTTCAAGCATTTTTTACATTTTTCTATAATGTTTAAGCAATTTTCATAATTACTTAATGATAGAAAATTAGATTCAGCACATATTAAAGATGGCATAATGCTAGAAAATTCATAATTAATTAATGGCAAAAAATTATATTTTAGCACATATTAAATATGGCATAATGCTAGAAAAATAAACCTAGGGGTATGAAATTGTCAATATGTGCTCATACAATTTGCCAAATTTTACGGAAGTCCATGTAAATAGAAATCTAATTTCTAGGATTTACCAATAATTTTCATAATTACAGAGAATTCTAGGGGTGTAAACTGTAAATTTCCCTTTTAAATTTTCTTTGATTTTTTTTCTTTTGGAAAATTGGGCGAGCTGTACGCTATTTGGGCCGCCTGGCCCATCTCGTCCCATGGAAAGAGGACCCATTTGATCGGTTTAAGAGGGCGGCTAGGGTTCCCAACCCTATTCGCCACTCAATTCAAGTGGTGGAGGCCGGGTGCAGGGGCAAAGGCACCGGCACCGCCGTGGTGTGCGGGCCCTGGTGGTGCCATCGTTGGGACGAGTGACACCTCGGCCGAGCGCAAACGATGTCACCGGCTTGCCAAACGTCGCCTTGTATCGATCACCACAGGCACCGCCATAGTGTTGTCTCTGGTGAACACGGGCACGGGGCTGTCTTCGAGGCGCATGCCGCCGTCTTCACCGCTGATGGGTGCGGGCCACAGCCGTGTCGGGTGCAAAGTTCGAGGCACGGCCACTACGCATTCGCGAAAGCTGAAGGGCTGGTCGCCACTCAAGCGTGGAAAACAAAAGGGGCGGCTCTCCGGTGGGCACACACGGAATACAAGGTGCTGTGGGCGCCATCAATTTGCCATCTCGTCGTCGGGCGTGGGCGGTTCGGGTGCTCCACCGGCCATCGCCGATGTGTCGGTAGCTGTCGTCGGCATGGATGCGTTCACCGTCAGCACCAAGCATGAGCGCTTTAGGCACTCCACCGACCACCGCCAATGCGTTGGTCGCTGTCGCTACGGATGCCATCTCGATCGCCGCCGTGGGTAGTAACGCTGCCACCTCGGCTTCAAGCACATGCATGTATAGGCGTCGTTGTCTCGTCTTCACGAATGGGCACATTTGGGTGCCGCCGCCTTAGACGCGATGCGGTTTCATTTTGCACTGTGCCGGCGAGCAAGGATGCGGGAGGAGGCTACCTTCGGAGCGGCACAATCACGAAGGACGCGAAGGAGCAAGCTCGTTGGGCGCTTCAGGCGCCGGAGTTGCATGCTAGGGTTCCACCGCCACTGCAAGGGTGGGAATCACCGCACTGGGCCACCTTCAAGGGTCGCTGGCATCGTCATGCGTAGAGCAGTGTCACAGCCGCCGCCGGCCGATGTATGGGTGTGCGAGTGCACCCCGCATAGGGCTCGTGGATGGTCTTAGTTGCGTGTCGCAGGACGAACTTGACGTAGGTAGACGATCACAATCGACTTCACTAGAACGTCGTGTGTTTGTTCTTGCATGCAATTCCCTATTTGTGTTGATAAGATTGATCTGTCATATGAGTAGCATGTAAATCAACCATAGTTCAATCTGTGATTAATATCAAGAAAACAAGATTGATCTACTTGCAAAGAATAAAGAACGACTTACGTTGCATGCAGATTGATCTTAGGCTTCAACTTTGTAGAGCTTTGTGCTGATAACATATTGTAAAACGTAGTCATTCATTCACACCAATCAACAGCACGCTAGCGTAATCACACGAACAAGAATAGGGAGCACACACAAAGTAGGGGGCAAAGCTTTTTCTGTTTTATTATATCGATTTTTCTCTACAAAAGGAGGTGACCAATATATAGCAAAACCAATAAGAGATAGATTCGGATTCGCCCACTATTAGATGGAATCTTTCTAAACTTGAACCGAGAATCTATCTATATCATAACAATGTGTACATATGGAGTGCATCCATGTCAACATCCATATCATCCTCAAAGCATCTTCTTCTTTTTAAACTTGGGCCATGTTTAGAAAGCTGTGCTTTAACTATGCTTTAGTTTTAGACCTAAAGCTTCCCTAAACTTCCCTAAATCAGGAGGAGGAGGAGGAACCAGAGCAGCAAGCAATAACAAGAAGACAGCCCAAATCTCCGCCTCCGCCTCCGCCTCATCATAAGCACCAGCGACGGAGCAGGCTGGCTAGCGGCACCAGACGCAGGCGGAGGCGGCATGATTTTAGTATTGCCGCGCAAGATCAAGCTGCTGCTGCCTGCGGCAATCAATCAGCCGCGCAGAGAAAGCGATGGTGGTGTTAGTGGGGAATCTATCTTTGCCAGACTCCTAATCGCGGGCTCCTTTTTCGTCGGAAATTCCATCCCCTCTCCCTCTATTCATCAGTCGGATCGAATTGGATTGAACTGAATTGATTCGTTCCCCTACCCGCCAAAAATTAAAGGAGTAACCCATCAAAAATGGACGTGAGTCTTCTTCCCCCCTCTCTCTCTGATTCAGTTTTATTTCTGTCATGTTATGTGGAATGCAAAGCAGTGGATTCGTCAAATGATACTACTTTTCGGGAAGTCACCACCTTGACGGCTTCCTTTTTATAGGCCACCATGCCACAGCACCAGCACGACGAGGAGGACCAGCGAGCCTATTCTTCTTCCACTTGCTGCTGTCCAACAAGATGGCCGATGAGAAGGGTGAGACCGTTGACGTCTCTGACGATACGGCGCACCAGATTAGCGTCGGTAATGAATATTTTCTTTTTTACTTCTGCCCTTTCAGTTTTACCTCGTTTATTAATGCTCAAATGTCAGTTAAACTGCTAAACCTGACTTTTCCTAGATGACAACAGCCAAATGCTTGCTTATTGACTGTAGGCTTATGAGTCTTTGATGCATTTCTTTTTAGTTGTCTCATAATTTAGTGGAAGAATAGAAACTGCTCTTACCTTCTATGTTTCTTTAGTCTTTATACCGTTGTGTATGTTAGTTTATATTGTCTCAGTTGTCAACAATCTGTTGCCATTCTTGTCAATAATATGTTCTGCTATTAATTTGTTCACATGCTGCTTTGTTTCCAATGAATGAAATTTCTCCTTTTCACTGGAGTTGTTCCTACATTAATGTTTAGCATATTCAGCTTTGATCATGAAAAGAGCTCAAACGCACAAAAACAACAAAGATGCTGATTTCATCAGAATTTTCAGTGATACCTCTTATCACTGCTTCCACTACCTGAAAGTGAGACATGGTGTAAACCATGGATCCCCAATTTGGGCTCAAGACCAAAGAGAGAGAGAGAGAGAAAAACATTAATCACATTATGGTTCACATCAGATTCTTTTCATCTACTAATTATTTTATTTTGAATGCAACTTGCATATCCGACGTCATGAGTTGCTGTAGTACAATTGAATCTTAAAGTAGAATGTATTGTTAACTCCTGAAAGGTTTTGGTCATTTTCAGATCCTTGGTATCAAGTTGGATTTGTCCTGACAACTGGGGTGAATAATGTATATGTTCTAGGATATTCTGGATCAATTATGGTCCCTCTAGGCTGGATCAGTGGGGTATGTGGCTTGATCCTGGCTGCTGCAATATCGATGTATGCTAATGCTCTTCTTGCCCATCTTCATGAAGTTGGCGGCAAACGCCATATCAGATACAGAGATCTTGCTGGACACATATATGGTACATATTCGTGTGCTCATCTCCTACGTTTCTATGAGATGGACTTAATATTTCATAAAATGGAGTTCTAGTCCCCTCTCTCTCTCTCTCAAATGTGAATTTTGTAAGCCAATTTCCTTGTTTTACTTTCCCCTTACATTGTAACTGTGAATTTTCATATTATTTGGATGAAATTCAAACCGCGATCCTTAAATGAATTTTATTTCTTCATAGAAAAAATAAGTTTGCTTGTGCGACATGATTGGTTTACCTTTACTTTGGTGACTACAGGAAAAAAGATTTATGCGCTTACATGGGCTCTGCAATACATTAACCTTTTCATGATCAACACTGGCTTTATCATCTTAGCTGGCCAAGCTTTGAAGGTACGGTAACATAACCACTGTATCACCTAACTTTTGTTATGGTGAAAACTAATTGTGTGCAAATGTTCCTCCTATTATCTCCTTCTCCATCCCCCATGATATCTGGCCCTGCTTTTCTTTTTCTTGATATCTATGTTAAGATTTTTTTTGGAAATCCATCTGTTGAATTTATTTCCAGGCAGAGCAGTTAATTGTTGATGCCACACTATACATGGACATATAACAAGACAGTTCAAGATAATCTGATTGATGCGAGTACTTAACTAGACTTGTTGTCACAGAAAAATTGAAGTATGATTAGAGTGCCGTTTATTTTATTTTTGTGTTTTGTCCTCCAGAACTTATTTGTGGCATCCTCTGTGCAGGCAACATATGTACTCTTTAGGGATGATGAAGTTCTAAAACTTCCCTACTGCATAGCATTATCTGGGTTTGTCTGTGCTCTTTTTGCCTTCGGAGTCCCTTATCTGTCTGCTCTCAGGATTTGGTTGGGATTCTCTACAGTTTTCAGTCTCATCTATATTGTGATAGCATTTGTGCTGTCGCTTAGAGATGGTATTATCTTTTTGGTGCCTTGTTCAGCTGCCTTGCCAACTTTTATACCATGATTCTGTATGCATTTTTATTTGTTGTCATAATATACAATACTGGAAGTGTGTTTACTATGGCATTTTTTTTTCATCACTGATTTGTCATAGGGATAACCACACCTGCAAGGGATTATAGTATTCCTGGATCACACTCAACTAAAATCTTCACTACGATAGGAGCTGTAGCAGACCTTGTATTTGTTTACAACACTGGAATGCTGCCAGAAATTCAAGTGAGTCAGTGTAGCACATATGACTAGTGACTAGTTAATTTGCCATGAAATTACCCTATGTGTCTCGTATTGCAGGCAACCGTAAGGCCTCCTGTGGTCAAGAACATGGAGAAGGCTCTATGGTTCCAGTTCACTGTTGGTTCGTTGCCTCTGTATGCTGTAATCTTCATGGGTTATTGGGCTTACGGCTCTTCAACATCAAGTTATCTACTGAATAGCGTCAAGGGTCCAGTTTGGATTAAAACTCTTGCAAATGTCTCGGCCTTTCTTCAGACTGTCATAGCATTGCATGTGGGTCCACCTTCTTAGTATCGCTCTCGTCCAAACCACATATTTTCATCTCATTATGAAGTTCACGGCTGCATTGTTTAAACCCAAATATTCACGTCCCAGTTTTGTTTGTTTGTTTGTTCACTTTCGATCTAATTGCCCCTCAACGAACTAACATGAGGTTCTTTTGGTATATTCCTCAGATATTTGCAAGCCCAATGTACGAGTACTTGGACACAAGATACGGCAGTGGACATGGCGGCCCTTTTGCAATCCACAACGTAATGTTCAGAGTTGTTGTGAGAGGAGGCTACCTGACAGTCAACACCTTGGTTGCTGCGATGCTCCCATTCCTCGGCGACTTCATGAGCCTGACTGGTGCCCTGAGCACCTTCCCCCTCACATTCGTTCTTGCAAATCACATGTACCTGATGGTGAAGCGGCACAAGCTGTCTGCCCTCCAGAAATGTTGGCACTGGCTGAATGTTGGTGGCTTCAGCTTATTATCTGTCGCGGCTGCGGTTGCTGCTCTAAGGCTTATCACGGTTGATTCCAGGACTTACCACCTATTTGCTGATCTGTGAGGCCAAATTTTCCAGCGGCAACACCTTCAACTGTAAATTCCATTTTCTGGAAGGCGACTACGTCAGTAGTGTAATGGGCTCCGTATTGCAATAGCAAAAATAATGTCAATGAAAATGCGCCTAAATTCGGTCTGAATTTAGGCTGCCTAAATTCGGTCTGAGTTGCAAGCTGTTTGCCGGAAAACGTACTGTTTTTGGATAACTTTTTGCGGTCATTGTGCAGGTTCGCGTGGAAACGTAGATGGTACGCAGGCATGCAGGTTCCAAAAACCGTCCAAAACCAGTTTGATTTTCGCGAAAATCATCCATACCGTTCTGGTTTGAATCACTCGGTTTACTGATCAAGTAATATCTTTATGACCTTTGGCGTAAATATTTTTTTGAAAAAAATAATGAAGTTTGGAGATATTTTTGAGCCGTTCAAAATGTAGAAATTGGAAAATCCAAAAAAGAAATTAGAAGTATATTTATAGCAATGTAAGGTGTTGAAACGTAAATGGTGTTAATATGTAAGTGTCATTATGTGAATGCCTATTTTTGCACTTGCTGGATTGATATGTGAATAGTATTGAAATGAAAGATTATTTGTTGATATATTATTACTGAATGCCTACTTTACAACTTATAATTGTCTAAAATATAGCAAAGGTTATGTTGAAAATTTTCCCCATATATATATATATATATATATATATATATATATATATATATATATATATATATATAAGCCTTTTTCAGATCTTGGGAGTACGTACTCCCACATCCAGTATACCATTTAAACGAATGTGTTATACTCTTTTATCACTTTCAGTATACTCTAATAATAATTTTAAAATACTAAAATGCGACATTGTTGAAAAAAAATCATCGGAACCATTTATTTCTTGCTATATACCGTTTTTCATGTATAAAAAGAGTATATAAACAAATTATGCTATAAAGTGTGGGTTTTGATGAAATTTTTCGGGAAACTCACTTTGGAGTATCTTATAATTAGTATTAGAGTATACTCAAAAGGATAAAGAAGTATAATAACATCATTTATGCAGTATATTGAGAGTGGGAGTACATACTCCCAAGAGTATACAACCATTTTCCTATATATATATATATATATATATATATATATATTTCTTACACTTTTCTTATTTTTTGGACCTTCAATGACTTTTTACAAATTCTACAACAAATTTCCCCTGTTTTTTTTACATTTTGTCGTAATTTTTCAACGTGGCCGGTTTTCACCAAAAACCGCTCGAATTTTGAGCGAATTTCTAGCGGAATTTTGTGAATTCCAATACCGATGTGCTATCGAAATTCAAGCTCGAAATGGTATTGTTAACCTAGTGGTACGTACGTCCATTCATTAATAGATCTGTAGCTGTAGATCGGCGAGTTTGCTTGTTTACGATGATGTTTAAATGCATTTTGTCGCAGGTCCAAATCAAATGCTACACTTCTAAAAATAAAGTAATCTAGAACTCATCTCAACAAAATAACAATTTAAAACATGTTTTCCCTTAGGAATGCTAATAATACATCTATTATGTGGGGAAGATTTGAAGCCCAACCAAGGGTGCCACCTCACCCCCATGATATTTTGCAAAAAGGTCCCTCCCTTTTCTGTAAATTATGGATAGGTCACTGTAAATTACAAAGGCGTCCTTTGCGATTTTTTGTGAGTATAAAAAAATCTTTTTCGGATTGCGTTTAGGTCTTTGGTTCGTTACTTTACGGCAAAGCCCCCCGCCAAATACGAATATCGAACGAGCCCTTTTCTAATTTTTCATAATAGCGATCAGGTCCAAAAATATAACAAACAGGTCCCCGGCCCTTATGTCCAGGTCATTTCTCCGTTTTTCCCAAAAAAAATATTTTTGTCAACAGAAATATGTGTACAGCTCTATCTCTAGATTTTTTTCCCAACTCGATCTCTAATCTCTAAATTTTTTTCCCAACTCGATCTCTGATATTTTTCGAAACGTGTATTATTACTCGGTGAACGTATAGAGTATTAAACTCAATAAAAGAGGGTTGACATCTCTAATATTTTTCGGAACATGTATTATCACCCGATTAACACATAGAGTATTAAACTCGACAAAAGGAGGTTAGTCGGGTAATGATAAAGTGTTAACCAAATTCGTCAAAAGAAATTTGTGTCTAGGTTCTTTCTTTGTTTTTCCCGGAAACAATATTTTCATCAACAGATATATGTGTACAGCTCTATCTCTAGATTTTTTTCCCCGGTTATTTTTCATAAAAAGACCCGTCGTTTCGTATATTCGCGACCGGATCCTTCACGTCACCTTTTTCCAAAAAAAACTCAAAAAAAAATGACTAAGTCATTTCTCCAGCGTTTCCTTGCAAAAAAGAATTCCGAACCAAATTTTACGCGGTGCGGTATTGCTGCACGGTTCTACCTAGTTAATTAGATTCCTTCAAAATTCTTCCAAAATCCCACGATCCAGACTGGCCGTGAAATCACTGTGTATATGTACTCTATCCCATCCCAAACTAATATATTTTTTTGTTCAGAGACGTGCTTCTATGCTTTTCTTTTTAAAAGTTACATAAATATTAAAGCATGTATAAAAGATAGATGATGATACTTACCTTTTCGTTTGTTTTAAGATTTATGCAACAGTGCAAGTTGTATTGAAAAGAAAAGCATAGAAACACCGTGTGACGGACCGCCTTTTTAGGGGCAGTGCGAAACTCACAACAGTTACCCAGGAAGACTAACTGTTGGAAGACAAGAGTACAATTGCCTGACAAAAGCAACTTTCAACACTTTTTATTCAATATAGTTGGTCTAACGACCGGTTTTTACAGGAGAAGCATCCAAGCTTCTAGACTTACACTACCAAAAGAGAGAAACCACAGGCAGGGCCTGAGCGAAGACAAAGACCTAGAACCAGACTAAATCGCCATCTACGACCTCCTGGTAGGCTCCAGCATCTTCGAACTCTGAAAGGGCGGGGGTTTGCAAGGGTGAGTACGGGAGTACTCAACAAGTCGTACGGAACCACTGAATACTATATGTAGGGGTAATCAAGGGATGGCAGTAGGGTTTAGTATCTGGATGCAGTTTTATTTCGCAATTCATTTTACATTTGAAGCATAAACCAATAAATAAGTAATTTGAATTTCACAAGTTTCAACGGCATTAAACCACACTTATCCAAATTCCAAACAGTAACTTGAGCTTAGTTACGGGTATCAACCCCGATTCCAACTTAACTTCATTTACCGGAAGTACGGCGTAATCGATTACAATTTAGATTAACTCTGCAGAGCGGCTCAGCTTTACCCACAAGATATCTATAACCTTTATGCCAATCGCGAGTTTCATGCAACTTAAATGCATGTGGCCCAGTTTAGATTATCACAGCATTTCGTTTAATCATTCCTGTCCTTTAGTTGTTTACCGATAGTACCGCTACCTTGGACTCAGGGTCCCCATTAGCGTCACTGGTTGTGAGAACCAAGAATGTCACTCTGGACCATTCCCGTTCCACCCCTCCGGTCCATTTCCACTGGGGAAGGTTCGGTCCCCATTCTCTCCAGAGAATGGTAGCCACCAAGATACCCAATTATTATCTCAGGAATGACTAACTTATCGAGCTATGCTCGGATACGGTCACCGACCAGTCCGACTGTGGTTGAGCTGAACTAAGTTATTTACTTTGCTCAATGTTCTTATTAACCTTAAACATTTGCAACAGACCAAGCCTTCATCCCCAAACCCATTCCGGGACTCGCATGATCGCCACCGCACTCAACCAAGGCATTAATCACCAGTCGGGGATCGGAATCTCATCCACTCCGGGATTTATCCGATACTGTCCCCCTGACTGCAGCACTTTTATAAACATCCGAATCGGAGATTCGGCAGCATTTTCTTTAAATCCAGGTTTTGAACTAACCTAATAGTATTATCTAACCTATTCATGGCAATAAGTAATTAACTAGGGTTCCAAAGGATTAACAGGGTTCAATTATTTCAAGGGGTTTCAATGAGCAATTCGGCATTATCTAATATCATGTCATTCTAAAATACCGGATTTCAATAATTCAACATACAGTAAAATAATGCGATATAAAATAATTACTACTATATCATGGCATGATAGGATCAACATGATCAAAGGGTGTACGGCTTGCCTTGCGAGGCAGCTGGATCGGCTGAGTCGTCGAGGAAGTAGTCGTACGGTGCTCCCGTCGGGTCCAACGTCTGCTCCGGGAACTGCTCCGACTCCAGGGACTGCTCCGGCTCCACTGGCGTCTCAACGGTCGAATCTAACGCGGAAAGACAACCAACATAAATAAAACGACAAAACAATAACCGAAAAAGAAAACGGAAATCAAACGGAAAATCGAACCGAGCCTAAGAGAACGGAGGGCAAAACGGGGATTTGGGGATTTTCTGGATTTCGGATTTGGAAACGGGCAGCATTTCTGGACTCAGTGGATCGAAACGGTTCGGGAAAAGTATTTGGTGGAGCTCTGGGATTTTCCGGGATTTTTCTGGATTTTCGGGCTATTTTTGGAATTAAAAACGATATTTCGGAATTAATATTTAAATTAAAACCGAAAATCGGTTTTACTGTGCTTGGGGCACCGGGTCAAGGCTTCCGCTGAATGGGCCGAGGCTCACTGATGCGGCGCTGGAGTCGGGCTGGTTTACCGGCCCAAAGACGGCGGGCGAGGCGGGCCACGGCAAAGTGGGCGGGCGAGGTCGACGAGGGCCCGCTTCGCTGGGCATGGGCGGGGGACAGGGTTAGGGCACGGGAAAACAGGGGCGAGGCGAGGCGGCGGCGGCTGACCGGCGGCCGGGCCGGACGGACGGCAAGGCGAGGAGGGAGAGGGAGCTCACCACGAGAGGAGAGGAGCGGGGCGAGTGGGAGAGGTGAGGGGAGGCGGGCTTTTATAGGGCGGGCGAGGGCGCAGGCGGCCGGGCGAGGCGGCGATCGCGGCGCGGCGCGGCGCGAGCGGCCGGCGACGGCACATTGGCGAGCTGGGCGCTGGGAGGCGGCAAAGGCGGGCACGGCGCGGCCGGGCGACCACGCTGAGCGGAGGAGGCGCGGCGGCCAGCGCGGCGGCGGGCGGTGCGAGGCGGCCGCGGACGAGCGCACCGCGCCGAGGCGAGGAGGCGAGGGCGGTCGGCCACGGGCGGGCAATGAGCCGGCCGGCCGGCTGGCCGCGGAGCTGGCCAAGTGAGGCAGCCGACGGCCGAACAGAGCAGACGCATGGGCCAAGAGCAAGGGAGAAACGACCCAACAAGGTTAGGGATTCAAACTCGATTTCGAATTTTCCAAATCCAAATCAAACGCGAATTCAATCAAAAACCGAATAAATTCATTTTGAATTTTTGAGGTTGTTTCAACCTACCCCACTTAAAATGGAATCTCGTCCCCGAGATTCATTTCGCCTGGGAAAATAGGTTGGGAAAGTTCTGCTGCAATTCCGATTCCTTCTCCCAAGTAGTTTCCTCGAGTGTATGATTCTTCCATAGCACTCGGCAGATCCTGACATTCTTGAACTTGAGTTCCCTTTCCATTGTCTCCACAATTCTGACTGGTTCCTCATGATAAGTCAAATCCTCTTTCAAGTCTATCCCCTTCAACTGTACTTGCTCTGACGGCTGACGGAGGCATTTCCTCAACTGGGACACATGGAAGACATTGTGTACCCTTGATAACTCTGGACTTAACTGCAACTTGTAGGCTACTTCTCCGATTCTGTCAGTCACGGGGTATGGTCCAACATACCTCGGAGCTAACTTCCCTTTTATCTGAAAACGGCGAACAGGCTTGAAGGGTGTCACTTTCAGATAAACGAAGTCTCCAATCTGATAACTTATGTCTTTTCTCCTTGTATCCGCATAACTCTTCTGCCGGACTTGAGCTGTTCTCAGGTTCTTCCTTATGATCCTCACATGAGCTTCTGCATCATGAACTAGCTGAGGTCCAAAAAGCTGTTTCTTTCCGGTCTCGGTCCAATTCAACGGGGTTCTGCACTTCCTTCCATACAAGGCTTCAAACGGTGACATGTCCAGACTGGCTTGGTAACTGTTATTGTACGAGAACTCCGCAAATGGCAAACACTTAGCCCACGAGGCTCCATATGCTAGAGCGCAGGCTCTCAACATATCCTCTAGTATCTGGTTGACTCTTTCTGTCTGACCATCTGTCTGAGGGTGATAGGCCGTACTAAAATTCAAGTCTGTACCCATAGCTTCATGCAGACTTTTCCAGAATTTAGAGGTGAACTGGGCTCCACGGTCTGACACGATCTTCTTAGGGATTCCATGCAATCTGACAATCTGGGTCAGGTACAACTCTGCCAACTTGTCTCTTCCAACAGTCTGCTTTATAGGGATGAAATGGGCTACTTTGGTTAGTCTATCAATGATTACCCAAATGGCATCATATCCTTGCTGAGTTTTGGGCAACCCAGTGACAAAGTCCATCCCAATCTCTTCCCACTTCCATTCTGGCACTGGAAGGGGTTGCAGCAATCCTGCCGTCTTCTGGTGGTCTATCTTGATTTTCCGACACACGTCACAACACACCACGTGTTCGGCTACTTCCTTCTTCATTCCATTCCACCAGTACTCCTTTTTCAAGTCTTGGTACATCTTCGTACTGCCAGGATGTATTGAGAATTGTGACGAGTGAGCCTCTGTCAAAATCAATCCTCTTATATCCTTATCCTTCGGAATGCATATACGATCGCGGAATCGTAGTATGCCTTGCTTGTCTTCTGAGAACTCCGAGGGACTAACTTCCTTCATCAACTTTTTGTATTCCAGTATTTCTTCGTCTGTCTGCTGAGCTGCTTTGATCTGCTTCAGGAGATCTGACTGTATCTCTAGGAAATGCACTGATCCTTCTGGCACTATCTGCAGGTTCAACTCCTGTACTTCTGACTTCAGCTGGGGAGAGATAGTCTCGACTTGAGCTAAATGATGGCAGGCTTTTCTGCTCAAAGCGTCTGCTACCACATTAGCTTTTCCTGGATGATAAAGGATCTCCGGGTCATAATCCTTAATCAATTCCAACCATCTTCTCTGTCTCATGTTCAGATTGGGCTGGGTGAACACGTATTTCAGACTCTTGTGGTCTGAAAACACTTCACAACGATTCCCCAACAGGTAATGTCTCCAAATCTTCAATGCATGCACTACTGAGGCTAGCTCCAGATCATGGGTTGGGTAGTTCTCTTCATGCGGTCTAAGTTGTCGTGACGCATACGCAACCACTTTTCCTTCTTGCATTAACACGCATCCCAATCCTCTCTTCGAAGCATCACAGTAAATCTGGAAATCCTTATTCGGATCTGGGAGAGTGAGGACTGGGTCTGAGGTTAACTTGGTTTTCAGCTCCTGGAAACTCTTCTCACACTTCTCAGTCCATATGTAGGGGCTGTCCTTTTTGAGAAGCTGAGTCATCGGTTTAGCTATCTTGGAGAATCCTTCGATGAACCTCCTGTAATATCCTGCCAAACCGAGAAAACTTCTGACTTCTGTTACTGACACAGGCTGTTTCCATTCCAACACTGTCCTGATTTTCTCGGGATCCATCTTCACGCCATCCTTGGTGATGATGTGTCCTAGGAAAGCGATTTCATTCAACCAGAAATCACATAATTTTCACTGTCTTCTACTGTCCAGCCACGAGTGCCTTGGTATCGTAGCTACGATGATCGATTCGATGGGCTCCTTCCTTATCCTCTCCCTTTTTCTCTGTCTGTTTTTTCGTCTTGCTCCGGTCGTTTGCCACGGAGAGCGTTGCGGTGAGCACTTGTCTGATGACGATGAGGAAGACGAGGCACGGCGATGGTATCGCTGTCCGTCGTCCACTGTGGTTTGGACTCTGCTGTTTCTTGCGAGGCAATCCATCGGTGCTCACGACCGGTTGACCAGGAGCTTGCACTCCAAGGCATTGACATTGTTTAGTGCTAGTATAACATGTTCGTAGAAAACTTATTTCTAATGCATAAGATCCGAACAAATCACTTATATCTACTCCCTTCTCCAAGCAATATAAATCCGAGCTCACTGTACACAAAAAAATATCCAAGAAAAAAATCCTTCACCCTAACATATCCAAGAGAAAAAAAATTCACCCCAGTTTCACGTGAAATGGCAGTGATTTTGGCTGATGATGCTGTGCTGGAATATGCAATGAACATTTACATTTTTTCTGCTATTAGTGCATACATGGACCTTATTATGTTCTTTCCAGAACATGCTGTTCTTTCATACGATGAATATCTTCCTTGTGCCGGGTGGCAACGCAAATGTACAAATTCCAAATAAAGCAAATGAAATCCAAATTTAAATTCATTTTGAATTTTTGGGGTTATTTCAATGAATATCTTCCTTGTGCCGGGTGGCAACGCAAATGTACAAGAGGCTTCTTGAGGCACTTCACATGGAAGATATGTCTGGAAATTTTTTTAGTTGCTGGAAACATGATTCCTGAGGAGGTTTCTCTTGGGGCCACTTGCTCGTATGGCCAGCTTTTATCTCATTCTGGGTTAGATTTAGTCTCTGAACCGTCATTCTTTGATTGGTCTTGTTATAAATTGATCCCAATTTTTGATTGAACTTCAAAACTTAAAAGCATTTGACTTTTTTCGGACTACAATTACTTTTTGATCTCTCTTCCCTTTTATATTTTCATGACGGTATATGTTTCTTCAAAGATATTATGAAAAAGTTAGTAGTTAAAGTGGCACCTTTTGATTATGAACGACTTCTGTTTTTATTGGAGGGGAGTAGTACTAGCAGGGTTAACAAAACCGAAACCGAAAAAACCGATGGAAAACCGAAATTGGAAATTCGAAAATATCGAGCCGAAAATCGCTCGAAAATCGTTAGAAACCGAAGAGTTTCAAAACCGAGCATTTGAACAAAAAACATTCAAAACAAATTTTAAAAAAACGAAAACCATTCGGTTTTCTCGAAAACCCATCGGTTTTCTCGAAAAACCGGTCGGTTTTCTCGAAAAACCGATCGGCGAGTTGAACGCTTTGGGCGATCGGTTTTGGAGCGATTTTCGTCGGTTTTTTGAAAATCGCTTCGGTTTTCACCGGTTTTCGATCGGTTTACATCGCATAAATTTTTTCAAATTTTTTGAATTTTTTGAATTATTTTTTTAATTGAATCGGTTTACCGACCGGTTTAGGATTTCGAACCGGCTCGATACGGTCGAAAACCGCGATTTTCGAGCGATTTTCGTCGGTTTTGTGAACCCTGAGTACTAGTTAGTAGTTTCATTTGATTGTTGCAGCTACAATTTTTTTAGTCACAGCAACAAGAAGCAGCAGAGACGCAGTTTATTAGGAAAAAGATGGTTTGCAAACTCTTCCTACTAATTTGTTTTTTTTTTCTTTTTCTCAAACTGTATGTCATGTTGGATTTTTACTATTTCATTGCATTTCTCGAGGTGATGTTTGTGCTTTTAAGGTATGAGGGTAATATAATGTTCAAAAATACTTAAAAGGTGTCAGCGAGGACACCGGAAGTGAGGGGAGATCAGTTGTATCCAGCTTTGCAGAAACTGCTGAAGCAGGTGGCGCTTCATTTGAAAGCAGCGAACTCAAAGGTGGTAGGGGCAACAATTCTAGAGATGTAACTAGCATATGCAAAGGGGTTACACTGTACTGTAGTGAAGATGGGCATGGTGGACACCAGCAGTAGTAAGGCTTAAATGGTTTCTCAGAAGAACCCTCAAGCAGTGGACATTGAGTTGCAAGAGGATAAAGAGATGGAAGCAAGGGGAATGAAAGAGGCAAGGGTAAAGGAGCTGAAGTCAAACTGTTTTTTACATCACTTCTCGCTTGTAGAATCAGGGCTAACACTTTTTGATATCAAAGGATATGCATGAACAGAAGCAGTTGACGGGCTCAACCATTCCCCATGCCGCTTCAGCTTATCTCTCCCAACAATCTTTGCACAAGAGGTCCTTGGCACCCCATCTTTAAAAGTGCCGGATCTGGGACTCAGTCTGGCTTGATAGACAGGACTTGCCTTTGTTGCATTAGTTGCAGAGGTGCGAAACCTAGAAGACTTGGAAACAACTGATGGTGATTGTAAATACTGATCGTGTGGGCTTGAAGTACTCAGGAAGTCATTAAGTGGTCCCAGCGATTTAACATCCCCAATACTTGATGCAAGAAGATAAGCATGTAGATGAGTGGCAAAAGCATCAAGTCGTGAATTGGATATGCCTGTGAGCTCAGAGAGCGTTGGCCTCCCTTGAAGTAGATTTTTCATCTGTGCACACACACAAAAAAAGTAGAGAAAATAATCAACATCCTCATTGGTACGTGCATATTTCCAATAACACCTTCATTCTATGGGCCGTTTTTAGTTTCATGTGGATAGGCTTAAGTTATTGTAGTTTGCTCTCGAAGGTAGATGTTGCATATAGGTCATTCAACATTTATGTAAACAGTTGGTAGATAGTACAAATACAGACCTTTGCAAGAAGCTCCATTCCATGTTCCTTTGACTTCTCGGCGCACCAGTAGTAAAATACTTGAGATTTTGAAATTCTGATGAGAAAAGAGTGTCCAGAATTATCAGCTGATATTTCTTCAATCCTAACTTCTGAAACGTTGAAACCATTGTTCAAGACAGCTAGTTGCTCAGAATGACCATCGTCGCCAGCAAAGGTAATGTGCATGCTCGATGAAGGCAGAAGAACAAGGCTTAGCTTCCCTCTGTACATAGGAAATGAGTGCATGTAAGATCCCTGAATTCCTATGGTTAATGAAAAGAAGACAACTAAGAAATATATATTTATCACAAATTATCGCAACAGCATTGTTGTTTGCTCTGATAAAAAGCATATACAACAACTATTAGTAAGATTTTTTACATTTTGAATTCAACTAAATGAAGATCAGAAGAGGGACTTCAGTAGAAAGAACAGTTAAAGGATATTACTAAAAAGGGCTGCAGACATCTATGCATGTAATGGGTAACCCTGGGAAACAGGGTATGGTGAAGTGATTGAACATTTCATTAAGACCTAACCTCACTAATAGATTTTGACCAGCGACACCGGAGGCTGGCAAAAAATATTTAAGGGTGAAGATATTGATAAATAATTAACTCACCAAAATACAGTGTTTGCCAACATTTTTTAATAAAAAAATTCACTGGAAGAAGTTAGAGAATCTAATACAAATCTAGGCCAGGACAGGGGGCCAAGTATTTGACAACTTGTTCCTTTGTTTGACATGAGTTCATAAGAACTCTGCTTTAACTAATGGCATTTCCCTCTCACGTAACAAAATGAAGCATGTAAAACCTTCTAGAGAACTATCCCAGACTAGCGACAAATCGTAGGCACTAGAGAGTTGTGATTATGCTTGGACATGAGCAAATCTACAATACATCACAATATGTGGAGAATATTACAGATATGCATCATGTAGAATATTAGAAATAAACTTGATAAACATGAACTGAAAATTGAAAGAAATGGTTGCCAATATTATAAATGTTGAAAAAAAATCCACTTGAGGGTATTAAAAAGGGCATATGCAACAAGTGCATGCAGGGTATCCGGTATCCTTGTAGAGAGTAAGACAAAAAAAATGCAGCTAGCACACACAAAATGATTGTAGATGGAATAACTTGTTAGGCACAAAGTAATTGATTTCAGAATAAGCACTGGTCTGCCATATTTTACATTTGTTCATAGCACAAGTTGTCCACAATGAACCAAATATTATAAGAACTGTGTAAAGTAATGGCACCAGAAGAGCCTGCAATAAGTTAACTGCAAACACAAAACATATGCATGATAACCGCAGAACAAGACATTCATAGAAATAATACCAGATGTGAAAACATCAACAAAGAATACATCCCAGACTAAACAGTACCATTATACATAGCATCTATTGCATCACCTAATCAAGAATCTTATTAATCCAACCTCATCAAAGACTGCAATTGTATGTGATCAGTCATTATCAACGCAGGTAACATAATAACGTAAGGCCATGAAAGAAACTACCTTCTCTTTCCTCATATATCAGAGATTATGACACACGCCCAAATTACCTACAAATGAAAAGATATATTTATTTGGTAGGATGAACAATGCCATCACTAATAAGATGAAACATGTAATCCTAGAATCAACAATCTCTAGTATGCATCCCTTCTTAATTAGGTGAGAATAGTTGAAAACATGTCCCCTCAAAAGATATTATTAGGTTCCAGAGAGTAAGAAAGAAGAAAACACATGTTCATGTTGAAAGCAGAAAAGGTGCTAAAATAGCAGACAGAATCAAAACAGCAACACAATTTGTGAAGTAGTAACTAGTAAATATGTGGTATTGCAACACAGGACATCAACTGCATGAACAGCAGGTGTAACTGGATTAGGGCACTGATATGAAAATCGCATAGAAAGAATATGACGCACCAAGGACGTTATACTGACCAGGGAAGAATAGAAATGGTCAGTTTGTTAAAGATTGTATATTTTAGTACTGGACAATCTATTGAATCATGTCACTTGTATTGTAATACTTATCCATTCCCATGCAAGTAATAGAAAATTCATCATTTAATCAAACCTATCCGTCTGAGTCTTGTAACATGAAATCTAGTAGTATGACAGCCTAAGTTGCACTAACATATTCCTAAGGAAAAAAATGCGCAAACATAGATGGGCACTATAACCACATCATATATTTTTATCCAAAAGCACCAACACAACTACACGATCATACATACTTTTTTCCTTTCATTGGCAGCTAAGTATGTATTGATCAACAGTGCTTGATTTACACACTAAGCTTACAGGATTCAAGATACCAAAATTTTAGTCAACATATTGCAGTTCCTTTACATGAAATCAGATGCTAGGTTGTGTCTAAAGTAGACATAGCTCACAAAAAAAGTTGAGTGTCAGCAATAACATATCAAAAGTTTAGAGTCCCAATGGAGACAGAACACACAATTTCCTCACACAAGTATAAGAATTATCTGGCCGTGGCCGTGCTAAGCAGGTGCCAGACATGCTAGACAATCCCTGAGTACAAGTCAGTTAAAACCTACCTGAAGCGATCTAAAGATCGCAATTGTGTATCCTCTACATGTAGGCAAGAACAGACCGAAGTTTAGGCGTTTAGCACTGTGGGCTACACTGGCTTGATTTGGAATGTGATTCAACCAACGAATTGACTATTATGAAGTGATTTTGTGATTTTTGTTAAGAGTGGAGAGAGACATACATGAATGCAGAAGGCTAGTATAGCAAACAGTGGTGTTGCAAGGAGATTTTAATTGCATAATGAATGTGAGGAAACATTAGATTGACTAACATGTATAGCATGTAAAGGTTAGCTGCATGTGAGGAGAGTATACAGGTTAAGAAATAGTGAAGGAAGATGCAGAATGAATAGTTGGTAAACTTGATTTTAATCATTTCATGCGATTGTGTGCAACAGTTATGAGATGTACACGATATACAATATACAAGAAAACTCGATTCTTTTTTTCCTTGGATTGCTGGATAGATAAATAGCTAAGAGTCTGAAAGCCTCGAATCGAATCCAGTAGATGAAGTTGGCAAAATAAAGGAAACTATGTTTGAGCGAGGCTACCTCATGGTTGTTGGGCAGAGGAAGGGACCGTGTCGGTCGACCTTGCCGACGCGCAGAGAGACGAGGGGAACGCAGAGGCACCTGGCCAGCATGCCGACCTCGGACGCCTCGAAGTGCTGCACCAATAAGGCAAACGAATGAATCGATGGATGGAACGATACATCACTACCTACCTTGTTCTTTTCTTCTTGTATAAAACGAATCAATCGGAGGAGGAGGAGGAGGAGGAGGAGAAGGAACCTTACCTGGGAGAGGTGGGAGATGAAGCGGCCGTCGGCGGCGGAACATGAGACGTTGAGGCTGAGGAGGGGCCTAAGGCGCTCGTCGGCGCGGCAGGCCCCCATCAGCTGCTGGCGCAGAGGCACCGGCGGCCGATGAGCGTCCTCTCCTCCTCCTCGCTCCGATCGGGAGGTCTCCGGCTGGTCGGCGTCGGAATCGGCGTCGGAGTAGGTTGCTTCTCTGCTCGGCGGCGCAACCATCGCGGGAGAGAAGGGGGGAGGATTAGGGTTTGCTAGAATTGGGGATTGGACGACCAACTGAGGATTGCGCTTAGATTGGCATTCTGGCGAATTTTTTTAAATAATACTTTTTTTAAAAATGAATCGCGGTTTTAATATCCAAAAAAAATTGCAAAAATAATATGACTTCGCCAAACCGTACGGTGAACACACTATTTTCGTCATGCCGTACGGCGAAGACCCTATTTTCGCCATACCGTACGACGACAATAGCCTAAATTCGCAGTTAATCTGCTACACGGGAATCAAGGCTGTTTTCGCCACACGGTGTGGTGAAGACCATATTTTCGCCAAACCGTATGGCGATAATAGGTTTTCGCCACACGGTATGGCGAAAATAGCTCGGTAAAAAGTGGTCGAAGCCAGATCGATCGATCGATCGATCTCTTGCGCCGCCGAAGAAAAAACAGAGAGGCAGAGACCGATCGCCGCCAGAGGAAGGGAAGGAGAGAGGGAGATAGAGAGAAACAGGGCACTAGCTCTACTTTTACTAGCAACTCACTCTACTTTTATTTAATTTTTGTCGACTAGGAGTAATATACATTATCATACTTTTATCCTTCTTTCTGACACAAAAGAACTAGCACTCCCCACGGTGATGAATTAGGTATCACAAAACCTTTTTCTAGCAGTTCTCCAATTTACTTCTTCATTTCTACGAACTCATCGGTAGGTATTCGATACGGTCTTTTTGCTATTAAGACTATACCAAGCAGATCCTTAGGAAAAACATCTGCGTAGTTTCTGACCACGCGCATGTCTTCCAAACTAACTGAAAGGACCGGGATGTCGGCCTAGAGGGAGGGTGAATAGGCGATTACAAAATTATACCAAATTTAAACTAAACTATCAGAGATAATGCGGAAGCAATGAGTATAATTAAGTTTTGCAATTTAAGCAATTCAGCCTGAGAAAGTCAACTCGGATACTTCAGATATTTGGTTCGGATATTCCGGTATATCCGGATACTCTAGATCAATGTACCAGATACTCCGGGTTGTCTGGTACGGCCAGAATAGAGTAAGAGCAATAAAATTAGGCACTTCTTCAAATCTAGAGATACAAATTACTCTACTGCAACAAAGTAAGGATATAAGCAAGAATAGATGCAGTAGATGCAATTTAATCAATATAGTCACAAGAGTCGAGAGCAAATTAAGCGGATGAGAAAATAGGATAAAACCAAAATAAAGAAGGAGACACGAAGATTTTATCCCGAAGTTCGGATCCTTGAGGGGATCCTACGTCTCCGTTGAGGCGGCACCAAGCCGGGGTCTCTTTCAACCCTTATCCTCCCAGTGTTGCACTTTGCACTCGCCAAAGACCCGGTCACCCAAGACACGGGGGTCTCTTTCAACCGGCTAGCCGCCCGGTGTTGCACCTTGCACTCGCCGGCTTCACTTCTTGATCCCTTTCCTTCCGGAGGAAGAATCCAACCTTTACAAACTTCCTACGGCACACCACACAAATAAACGGTGGCTCGTAGGCGACCTCCTAGCCGTTTAGGAGTCCTCAACCTCCAAGAGCAACAAATGCTCACGAAGAATTCACTTAGAGCTATCTCAAGTGCTCAACAACTCAAATCAATCCTCAATCCAAACACCTCTCTCCTCTACCCAATCCTTCACCCAAAAGGGGGTCACTAAGATCTAAGGAGTAGGGAGGAGTATTGGAGGCTCAAAAACTCATAAAGAACACCTCTAACACCCAGTAAAAACCTCCCCCAACGGCTCCTTTGAAATGAGCAAGAAGGGGGCTTTAAATAGAGGAACCCCAAAAACTAGCCGTTGGGGACCGAACTGGTCAACCCGGAATGCCCGAAACAAACCCCGGATACTCTGGATCATCCGGATACTCCCGATTTAATCCTGGATACTCCGGATCTTCCAGGCAGCACGCAGTCGCCCGACGAAACGGGCATAACTTTTGATCCCGGATTCCGATTTCAGTGAATTTGTACTCTACGGAAAGCTAAGAACGAGGGCTACACAACTAACAAGGTCTCACTACCCAATTCTCAAAGGATAAAAATAAATTTCACAAGGAATCCAAAAGAGACATACAATTTTCCGGCACCACCAACACCACTCTCTCTAAGTTTCACAAGGATGGATCACTTGAGCACTCGAGACTTGTCTAAGTAATTTCAACGATTGCATCCCTCTTAATTGTACGGCAATCCTTAGACTCAAATTAAATCAAAGATAATACAAGTCTAGAAATAGTCACTTGCCGTCTTCTTTCTTAATGCCGATGCATGAAGACCTTCACCATATAAAGGATGACAACTTCGCCTTGTCCAACTTGACTCGATTCATCTCATGAGACTCTTGTCCTATCAACCTTGACTTGATCATCCTCTCCGACGATCTCCACGTCAAGTCGATCTTGACTTAATCCTCAACTCTTGATGACACCGCCGTCTCGTTGACCTTGGCTTAACGATCATTCTTCAAGCACTACTACAGAATAGGTCATCACAATCGGTTCTTTTTCGTCATCACTATCGGTTTTGATAGCGATACAAAGTCCAACGACAGTGATAAACAGGCTCTATCACAGTCGGTTCTCACCCGACGGTAATAATCTATTATCACAGTCGGTTCTTAACTAGAACAAACCTGGATGAGGTCATCTCGGTCGGTTCCCAACTAGAACCGACACACAAATTACCCCTCAGTGTCGGTTCTAGTTAGGAACCGACACAGATCCCCTCATCTGTGTCGGTTCTAGGTGGGAACCGACACAGATGTGTCATATGATGGTTTTAACACAACACGAGGATTTCCCAGGTCCTCTCTATCGCCGGTTTTAACACAATACAGGCATTCCCGAGAGGTCACCTCTCGGGAATTGCCTGTATCGTGTTTCAACACAACACGAGGATTTCCCAGGTCCTCTCTATCGCCGATTTTAACACAATACAGGTAATTCCCGAGAGGTCACCCATCCTAGCACTACTCTCGCCCAAGCACGCTTAACTTCAAAGTTCGTATATGGTCTGGTACTATAGTGTTAGTATGATCACAACTGAAATATAACACGTCCCCTTCCCTTTAACCTCACAGAGCACCCGAGCATCGATTTTAATATTCTCGTACTCCAAACACGGGTTGAGCATATATATATAGCAGAGTTATCTATGATCACAAAGAATACGGTTTGGAGCACACGAAAAAGCAAAAAAGAGAGACCGAAAAGGCTACAAAACTTCGGAGGCCGTTTTGAGGCCATAAATGATGTTTTTTTGGAATTCTGATTTTCCCGCACACACGCACTCGCCCAAAAGTTCAAGATCCAACCATCTGATTTTCCCGCACTTGTCATTTTTCGAGTGCAACTTTTCGTTATCTTTTCAACGAGCCCAAGAACGTCCCGATCGGAGTTACGAGTCAAAAGTTATGGCTGTTTTACAAAACATACTCAGATGAGGGACATCTCCTTATCTGTGTTGGTTATAACTTAAATATTTTTACAGCTTTGAGTTGCTTATAACCTCATAATTCCAACAAAATTTGTTTCATTAAATTTGGAGTTCATTTGTTCAAATTCTACAAAATAGCATGCATGTTTTAACCTAATCTTTAAATTCAAATCTGAATTTTAAACAGAGGTAAAACATACAGTATTTTTGCATATTTTGAATCTACAGGATTAAACATGAATTTAGAAATTTATTTCATAATTTTTGGATTTAAAACGTGAAAGTTATGTGAATTTGAATTTAGACACTGATTTTGGTCATCAGTGTCGGTTCTAGCCCAAACCCGACACTGTTGACGCGCGATCATCAATGTCGGTTCTTTCCCAGAACCGACTGTGATGAGGGTGCACCTCATCAGTGTCGGTTCTGGGCAAGAACCGACACTATTAACATACAATCATCAGTGTCGGTTCTAGGCCGAGCAGAAGCGTGATGAGGTGCTCCTCATCAGTGTCGGTTCTAGCCCAGAACCGATACTATTAACATACCATTATCAGTGTCGGTTCGGGGCACCCTCATCACAGTCGGTTCTGGCCTAGAACCGACACTGACGAGTGCCCCTCATCACTATCGGTTCTAAGCTACAACCGACACTGTTGACCACGTTTCTAAAAATGATTGGTTACGTACACATATCACAATCGGTTTTTCCATCACAGATTAGGAACCGACACAGATGAAGCGATAGTGATGTACCATTCTGTAGTAGTGAAGATACCTTGGTCATCATACACACACGGGATCTAATTCTTTCCAAACCACTCATGAAAGACATTAGTCCCAAAAACTCAATGGATATATAAGCAAGTTGATATTTGAGCAATTGATTACCACAAGTGTTTCATATAAAGAAGCACAATAGAAATGGAAACACTTGACATACGCAATGTTCTCTACTAAGTACATCATGATGAATATGTAATTGATCTATATGCACTAGAGAGATAATTGCCAATACGATGAATCAATTAAATTATGGGAATGATCACATTCTTTACTTAAATGAAACACATGATATAATATACATGAATTGTACATGTGCAAAAACTGTTTGGAAAGAGAGTAAATATGTGATCCAATTCTAGATTAAACTTCACTCAAAGAAGTGCATGAGAAGATATACAACTAACTGAACTAAGACATGTATGCACCATGTCAATCTATAGCAATTTGAAGTTTAACTCTAGTTAATATATGCATACTAAAATCAAAGCACATAATGAACTCAAATGACTATGCAATTTATCAATATGCACTCAATTTAAAATTGATGAAAGAATTTAACCAAAGATATACCAAACTCCTCTCAATAAAGTGAGACTTAGAGTAATCTTAAATAATCATCATCTTAGTCTCATAATAACATGCAACCTAGAGGATTGGTATGAATTAATCACTTAATAGACTAATGACCTTAACAAGATTGCTAACAATACGCGCTTGTTATTAAACGCTAAAGCCATGCATTATAAACATAATCAATAACAATATATGCATGTCAATTAAGCACAAAACATCTTTCATTGATATTAATATGATTGTCATCAAAACACGTTTGTCATTAATCACCAAAATCATTGCAAGAGTCACTTGCACTTTCACTAACAACTTTCACATTGTTGATCATTAATTGACCATCATAAACTGTTTTGACGTGAAACTCTACTTTCTCACCTATCCGGCTTCAATTGATATGACTCTTCAACCACAATCCAAAATAGCTTTATGCTAGGACAAACAATCTATTCCAGGAATAATATCTAAAGTCTGGTTACCCAATATGATGAGATTTGCCAAAAACTCGATCCAGCAATATGATGAGATTTACCTATTGAATATAGAAACAGGGCACTAGCTCTACTTTTACTAGCAACTCGCTCTACTTTTATTTACTTTTTGTTGACTAGGAGTAATATACAATTCAAATTATTCTCAACGGCGAAAACTTGAGAAACAAACGAATAGGACGCTTTAGAATAAAATAAAACTGTTACAGATATTGAGTTAAACAAAAACTTACCTAGAACACCATCTAAAGCATCCCGAGCTCCATCGGCAGTGATATGGTTGACACCACCTCACACCATCGCTTGCGGTGTAGCTCCAGCTTATCTTGTAGCTTGAATTGTTCCAAAAGGAGCACCCTAAGTAGGAAATCTTAGCTTTTGTAGCTCTTTTGTATATTTTTTTCAAATCTAGTCACCGCGTGAACGTAATTGCAAAAAAAAATTCCCTCCTCTTGCCACACGTGGGTTGCCCTTCCGTGGCACCTATTGCTAAGCCGTATTATCTTGCTGCCGTGCCTGCGGTGCTTGGTATCCCTTGTAGTGGTACATGGATGCGAACCAGTGGCGTAGCCAGGATTTTAGTTAAGGTTGGTCCAATTTTTTAACGCAATAATTCCTTTAGAGCTAGTCTGCAACCAGGAAAAATAACATAAAATCTTTATTATGAGAACTCGAAGCTAATTACAGTTAAGACAAATTAAGCATAGAAACGCAAAAGTGCATAAATGAATAATGAATTATGTTGTATTCTGAATCTAGAAACTGAAGCTCTGAAACTTGTCACCTCTCTGTTTCAAAGCACCACTGCAGAAGCTCTCTGTCTTCTATTGTCGCAGTAACCAAGTTATCCCTCTTGCCATAATCTTCAAAACATGCATTGTTCAGGAAGTAACTTCTGAAGTTCAGAAGCAGCGACAAAACAGCCAAGCACAATAGAATACGAAGACTCCAATTCAAAAACACAATTGAAGGGATTTTTTGTGGTGCTCAACTATTGCCCCTTTTCTCGTTTTATTCCACATATTTAAAGACTCAAACTTACAATGATCCGATTCAGTTTACAGCAAGAAACTCTGATTCTATTTCCAACTCTGAATCCAAACTGGACTCGGCTACTGTAGCACAAATGACACAGACAGAAGCGAACCAAACTTTGAAAACGTCAGGACAACACGTCAATGTGCATCTTGAATGAAAATTATTGATTTTTGGCATGAGAAATGGCTACCTATTTCTGTTTGCCTTGTGCAATTAAGGTGAAATCTGGTCAAAGCGAAAAAAAACAACTATACGTGACAGCCCACTTCATTGGTAATTAACTATTCGGTGGAATCAAACGCTTTCCATTTGTTTTGCCCATTAGCAGACTAATTAATTAACCAAATTACGGCTCATACCTTCATACAATTCTGATCCAACGACGATTGTTCTCATCAAGGAGTGATGACGTATCCCTAGCCACTGGCGGACGCCGGACAGGCGGAGCGTCTCTTCGAGTCCTGGCGTCCGGCCGTTCGCCGTCCGCCCGTCTCGTCTGTGTCCTGGCGACTGCGTCTGCGTTTCTTCGAGACTTTGAGTCCTCGATCAAAACATGTCCCGGCGGCCGGCAGCCGCGTCGTGGTCTCTTCGAGTAATCCCAGCCTCGCATGCAGGTAGTAATCGAGTCACTGAGTGGGCCGGCCGGCCGGACATTGGTTGGACCACGGCCCAACCGTGACAACGTGTGGCTCCGCCGCTGATGCGACCAAAAAGAGGATTTTTTTTTTGCATGGGGGATAGTTTTGAAAAAAATAAAAAAAAGAGAGAAAAGGTGCAAGGGAGATGGAGTCTAGACAAAGCCAGGGCCTCCCGGCACCGCACCGCACGCGTCGGAGTCGGAGTCGAGTCACGCGCTCCTTGCTCGGCGTCGGCGATCTGATCTGTATTCGAACAGCCTCAGGGCGCACCGGACAAGCGTGAAGTGGACTCCCTCCTCGCCAGACTCTACAGCGCGAGAGGAGAGTGAGGCCTTGGCTGCGTTCCAGTTCCAGCTCTGCACTTCCACCATGACCATGTCCCCTAGATCTCTCCTCCCTCTCCTCTTTCTCCTCCTCGCCGCCCCCTTCCTCCTCGCCTCCGATGACGATCTCGAGTACCTCATCGACAACGCCGACGACATCCCAGCCAACGACCCCGACGGATGGCTCCAAGAGGGCTCCCCCGACGACGACGACGACCTCTTCGCCGACCCAGACCACCACGACCAACAACAACTAATCGATGAGACCCACGTCCTCCTCCTCACCGCCGCCAACTTCTCCGACTTCCTCGCCACCCACCGCCACGTCATGGTCGAGTTCTACGCCCCCTGGTGCGGCCACTGCCAGGCGCTCGCCCCGCACTACGCAGCCGCCGCCTCCCAGCTCGCCCTCCAACCCCAGGACGTCGCCCTCGCCAAGGTCGACGCCACCGAGGACACCGATCTCGCCCAAAAGTACGACGTCCAGGGATTCCCCACCATCCTCTTCTTCATCGATGGCGTTCCCAAGGACTACAACGGCGCAAGAACCAAGTAAACCACTTCTCTCTTTCTTTTCTTGCACTATCCTGAATGAGATCTCCAGATCCCACTCCCAGAATAGATGCCATCCCATGCCAATTTCCCTTTCCCTTCTTTACTAAACTCTGGATTCATTTCCTAATTTTGTTCCAGGGAGGCCATCGTTGCGTGGATCAACAAGAAGCTGGGGCCCGGGGTGCACAACATCACCGCCGTCGACGAGGCCGAGAAGATACTCACGGGGGAGGACAAGGCCGTTCTTGCCCTCCTCGACTCCCTATCGGTAGGTGCCCTGCTACCTGGACACACACACTAACTCTATGGAATAGAATATTTTGGAATCACTCACTCTAGTCAAGTCAACGCAAATGCTGTTGTGTTCTGCAGCCTATCTGATTTGGGCTCCCAACTGCACTGTTTCCCGTTCCAAATCCCACACTTTGGGCAACACGCAAAAACCGTGTACTCAACTTCTTCAAACCCTTCATTGGTTAAGAAATGCTGAAATAATCCATTTCAAACCCAAAAGACATCGCAGCTACTTTTCTCAGTGCCACCGTCCACACCCTGTTTCTATATTCAATAGGTAAATATAGATGGTTACAAGTTAGAACTTGCATGCTTTGTTTCCATGTATTGAGAACAAATCGTACTGGTCGAATAATGACTTGAAAGAGCAAAAAGGAGTTGTGGTGGAAGATGCACCTGTATGTTTAGCTCTTGCAGACTATATTAATTATGCTGTACTCTTTTCAAATGCTATATAGGGTGCGCACAGTAATGAACTTGCTGCTGCTTCAAGGCTGGAAGATACTGTCAACTTTTACCAGACTTCCAATCCTGATGTAGCTCAGCTTTTCCACATTGACCCGTCAGCAAAGCGCCCGTCCTTAGTCTTGCTGAAGAAAGAGGAGGAGAAGTTGACCTTCTATGGTATCTTCGTCTCTAAGTTGCCATAGCTTTCGGCAGCAGCCTTTTCTTCACATTTTTTCTTTGCAGGGATTGACTGTTGGATTGGATATAATGGATTGTGTATCATGCAGATGGTGAGTTCAGAGCATCTGCCGTTGCAGATTTTGTATCCGCAAACAAGCTTCCATTGGTCATCACCCTTACACAGGAAACTGCCCCTTCCATTTTTGATAATCCAATCAAGAAGCAGGTATGTCATGTTGTCTGCCATGGGATCTCTTCTCTACATTTTCTCACATTGTTGGCCCATGTGTTCTTCCTTTATTCAGCTTGTGTTCTTTTTTCAAATCAGATTTTACTATTTGCTGTTGCAAATGAGTCTTTGAAATTTCTGCCCATCTTTAAGGAATCAGCAAAATCATTCAAGGGAAAGGTAATTCTTTCTGTTGATCTGTCCAATTTGATGAGCTTCTTTCTTTTCTCATTCCATGAGCTCAAAATTTTCATCCAACTCATTAATCTTTTTCCTTGTAATACGTGTGTTTCTTGCTGTGTTCATGTGTCTTACTAAGCACTGATGAGGTGTGCGACTCAATTGCAGCTTTTATTTGTCTTTGTGGAGCGAGACAATGAGGAAGTTGGTGAACCAGTTGCCAACTACTTTGGTATTACTGGACAACAGACCACAGTAATACCTAGTGTTTCTTGTCATTTTTGTTTACCCACTGGTTTCTTGCATAGAAATAGTAGAATGCCGCAATTTGACTTTGATTTAGTGTGGTTGTGTTTATTTATTTTTTGCATTCCAATTAATGGTTTTGCAGGTTCTTGCTTACACTGGGAATGATGATGCTAGAAAATTTTTCCTTGATGGTGAAATGTCACCGGACAGCATTAAGGTAATTACTGAAATGTGCCAGACATTCTCTACCTGATTAGAAGTAAAAATCCTAGGAGTGCGGTCAACAGTCACAATAAAATGTTTGCTATGTTATTATTTTTCAATCTGGCTTGCATGTTGTGCTGATCATTATTTGATCTATTTTGTGCTTTTCAACCTTTGTGTTCTTCTGCCACTCATGTATTATATGTAACTTGAAAAGCTTGCATATATTTGGTGCATTTTCTCATGAACTAATTGTTATGTGTATCTTTTCGCAAGATTAACACTTTGCTGTAGAAGATATTTCTTAAAACCAGTATATCGATTTGTTTTTTTTTGTCATTGTTGATCGGGAGTTCTTAGTGCTGTGCTAGGGAAGACCGGAGGGAGTCAATGATAATTGTTCAAGGAAATTTAGTGTTTTCTTGGTCCCTTTTTTTAATACGCAGAAATTTGCTGAAGATTTCTTGGAGGACAAGCTCACACCATTCTACAAGTCTGAACCTATACCTGAACCTGTGAGTCTCAAGAATTGTCTGATATCTCCTTTCTTCACTCATTATACTATAATGGGACATTCTTTGTGTTCCCGTGCAGAATGATGGGGATGTCAAAACTGTTGTTGGCAAGAATCTGGATCAAATAGTTTTGGATGAATCAAAAGATGTCCTTCTGGAGGTATGTTCTTGCTAGATGTTTGAGAAAACTAAACCTTTTTGATGTCCACAACATATAATTTTGGATGCAGATATATGCACCATGGTGTGGGCATTGTCAGGCACTAGAGCCTACCTACAACAAGCTAGCCAAGCATCTCCATGGCGTCGACTCCCTTGTAATTGCCAAAATGGATGGCACTGCCAATGAGCATCCACGTGCCAAGGTCTGTAGCACTACCTGTTGGTTTTGGCAGTTTCCCTTTAGTTTTCTTTAAATTGGTTATTACTTCGTACTAAACCTGGGAGACACTGCAATGTCTTAGTCCTATTGTGCTCTTCTATCAGCACTTGCAAAACCTGTGCATGTGCTAGATGAAACATTGCTAGCTGTGAAACATATGAAAGTTTGGTTTGCTAGACAATATCTTGTACTTGCTTTGTATAGTGATTGCTAATATCATATATTGCCTAGTATAGGCTTTCCTTTTGTACGTATTGCCTTGTATAGGGTTTCCTTTTGTACTCTCATGTAACACTATATATTCATAACATGGTATCAGAGCTAGGTTAGGGTTACCTTTTTTTTTTCTGGCGTTGCACTTGCAGTGTTCGTCTCTTTTCTGACACTGATCGATTCTTCCTCCGGCCGACTGTCTATTGCTCTTCATCATCGTCTCTGGTGGCTCTTCATCCTGACATCGTCTGACGCCCGTCGCTCCACCCGACTCTGCCCCTGTGGCTTCGGCCGGCTTTGCGACACCTCCGACTCTGGCGAGCTCTTCCACTCGTCTCTCTGGCTGCTCGTCCGTGGCCGTCGTCACCTCGTTCGCCGCCTTTGCCTCTGGATCCGATCGAATCCGCCGAAGCTCCTTCGCGTCGGCCACACCCAAGCCTCGACGCCCTCAACGTTGGCTTGCAAACCTGGCGTCGTCGCCTCGACCGGTGCCGCCTCGGCACTTCGCCCGCACCCGGTGCGCCGTCTTCCCGCCAGCCGCCTCACTAGCTCCTGTTGTCCACCGCCCGACGTAGCTACCTCTACTGGTGACATCCCGACCTTCGGCCACTTGCACCAGCCCACACCTCCGCCGAACGCTTGAGCCTGAGCTGATAGCATCGCTTGATCGGATTTGAAATCTGATCGGGGAAAGGAGAAATTGTTTGGAAAGAATTTGATTTAGCCAATGATCTGGATTCCCCTATTGTTAACCTTTGATGTACTGATGGTGAACCTCTTGAAGATCCTACTTGTTATCGCCATCTTGTTGGGAGTCTTGTTTACTTTGATGTCATTAATCCTGACATTTCATAGCAAGTTCATATCTTGAGTCGGTTCGTTTCTGCTCCTACTCAGCTCCACTATAGTCATCTTCTTCATGTTCTGCGATATCTTCGTGGAACTATCTTTTGCCGTCTTTTCTTTCCATGCTCCAGCTCTTTACAGCTCCAAGCATATACTCTGATGCTACCTGGGCTAATGATCACTCTGATCGTCAGTCTCTTTCTGTTTACTGTGTTTTTCTTGGTGATTCTGTTATTGCTTGAAAAACTAAGAAGCAGACAACAGTTTTTCGTTCGAGTGCTGAGGCTGAGTTGCGGGCTATGGCTTTTTTGACAGCAGAGGTTACTTGGCTACGGTGGTTCTTTGTGAAGTATAAGCTCACCAAGCATATTGGTGTTGATGCTTCCTACATAAGGTCACAGGTACAAGATTAGGTTGTAGCTCTTCAGTATCTGCCTTCAGATTTTCAGTCGGCAGACTTCTTCACAAAGACACAGACTAGAGCTCAGCATACCTTTTTATCTCCAAACTCAGTGTTATTGACCCATCACGAGTTTGAGGTCGTATAGAGATTGCTAATATCATATATTGCCTAGTATAGGCTTTCCTTTTGTACCTTCTAATTGTTAACGATATATTGCCTTATATAGTTGATTCCCATATATATGTTTTCCATATACATGCTTTCCTTATTTAGTTTTCCTTATTTAGACTTTCCTATTGTACCCTCATGTACTCTATATATTGTGGCCATTGGCCTCATATTGAATACATCAAGTCCTATTCGTAACATGGTATCAGAGCGTAGGTTCAAACCCTAGCCTCAATTCTTTCATTCTGCCGTACTGGGAGAAGCAATCTGCTCTCGGGCGAGCCCAAATCCTCGCCTTCCTCTGCACCGGCGACGCCACGCCTCGGCCTCAGTCGGCTTGCTCTACTGCCGTCCACCAGTGCTCGTCCGTCTGAGACCATGTCGTCGTCGCCGTCTGCATTGCCGTCTGCCGTCCGTCCGTCGTGTTCTTCTGCTGTTTGGACTCTTGGTCCTCGAGGCCTAGCGCTCGGTGCTGGAGTCGGCTGCCGCGGCATCTTCACTGTCTGCCCGTCTCATCGCGGCCAGATCGTGCGTTCGGCCCTCGGCCCTCGTCTGTTATGAATAGCACTTGTATTCATCATGAGGCCAAAAGGGCCTATATATATACATGTACAAGAGGGCAAGCAATAGGAATAGGAATAGGACTCTATCCCTAACATACAAGGAAAGCAATAGGAATAGGAATAGGACTCTATCCCTAACATACAAGGAATAGGACTATATCTCTAACACCCCCCTCAAACTCATGGTGGATCAACAACACTGAGTTTGGAGAGAAAGAAGTTATGATACGCTCTAGTTTGTGTCTTCGTGAAGAAATCTGCTAACTGGAGCTCTGAAGGCACATACTGAAGAACCACAATCTTATCCTGTACCTGTGACCTCATATATGAAGCATCAACACCAATATGCTTGGTGAGTTCATGCTTCACTGGATCTCGCGCAATGCTGATAGCCCCTGTACTGTCAGATAAAAGAGGAGTCGGTGTAGACACCTAAACACCAAAATCCTCAAGCAACCACCGTAGCCACGTAACCTCTGCTTTGTCAAAAGAGCCATAGCTCGCAACTTCGGCCTCGGCACTTTCGAGCAGCGCTATTTGCTTCTTAGTCTTCCAAGCAATGAGAGAACCACCAAGAAAAACACGAAGCGAAAGGGACCGACGATCGATTGATCACTAGCCCATGTAGCATCAGTATGCCCGAGTCAGAAAGAGTGGAGCGGAAAGAAAAGACGGCGAGAGATGGTTCCACGAAGATATCGTAGAACACGAAGAAGATGACTATAGTGGAGTGAGTGGGAGCAGAAACGAATCGACTCGAGGATATGAATGGATAAGAAATGTCGGGACGAGTGACACCAAGATAAACAAGACTCCCAACAAGATGGCGATAGCGAGTAGGATCCTCAAGAGGTTCACCATCGAGGTCGAAGGTGAACATTGAGCTCCATGGGAGTCTCGGTATGACGCTCATCGGTGAGAGAGGCACGATCAAGAAGATCCTGGATATACTTCTCTTGGGAGAAAGAAGCCCTCAGAGGTGGAAGAAACCTCAATCCCAAGAAAGTATCGGAGAGGACCAAGATCGAGACATGAGAAATCGCTCATTGAGGCGGGATTTTACAAAGGCAATATCTCGAGAATCATCGCGATAATGATCATGTCATCAACATACAGAAGGAGAAGAGTCCGACCACGAGAAGAGGTGTGAACAAAAAGCGCAAGATCATGAGTACTGGCAGAAAAACCAGCGGCAGTGATCACAGAAGAAAAACGCTCAAACCAAGCACGAGGGCTTGCTTGAGCCCATAAAGAGAGCGGCAAGCCGACAAACCATGCCCTCGAGGCAGTAATACTCGGTGGTGGTGCATATAGACCTCCTCATGCGACTTACCATTAAGAAAGGCATTCTTGACATCAAGCTGAGAGATGGACCACTCTCGAACAGAGGCAACAGCAAGAAGAGTGCGAACAGTGGTCATGTGAGTCACAGGGGCAAAGGTCTCATCATAATCACGACCATGCTCCTGCTGAAAACCACGCGCCACAAGGCGAGCCTTGTAGCGCTCAAGAGAACCATCGAGCGAAGTCTTAATCTTATAGACCCACTTACAAGTAATGGGGCGGACACGGGGAGGAAGTGGAACAAGATCCCATGTGCCCGATGCGCTCAAGGGCAGCAATCTCCTCCGCCATCGCATGCTGCCATTCACGATGAATAACAAAGATCACGGTAAGAAGTCGGCTCGGCGAGCCGCACCAACAAAAGCAAAACGCCAGAGGCCGAATAGACTGCCGATCGCGAAGAGCATAACGAGGAGGAGACGCCAAGAAGATGGCTCATCGAGAAGAAGAAGATGGCATATCGTAAGAGTCCTCGGTGGCGGACGACGAGTGTAGTGGAGAGGATAGGGAGAAACAACATCTGAAGATCCCTGTGTAGGAGAGGACGGTGGTGAAGAAACCGGCGCTAAAGGAGACGCCGATCGTGAAGGAAAAGTGACAAGCTGGAGTGTCGAGGAAAAGTCGAGAAAGACAGGTGGCTCAACAAGAGAAGTAGGAGAGGAAGAAGAACGAGGGTAGAAGGGACGAGACTCATCAAAAGTGACATCTCGTGAGATCCGTATCCGTCGGCCAATAGGATCCCAACAATGATATCCCTTATGCTCAAGATCGTATCCCGAGAAAAACACACTCAACGGTGAGCGATCGGCTTAGTGCGTTCACGAGGTGCAAGAAGAACATAGCACACACACACCCAAAAGACGAAGTCGAGAATAATCTAGAGGCATGCCACAAAGACGCTCATCGAATCCCACCCTTCAGGCGAGAAGAAGGTTGGATATTGGTCAAGTAGGTAGCGATGGAAACGGCCTCGGCCAGTGAGGTGGAGCGTGAAGCAAGCATAAGAGCCTTGGTATTTCAAGAAGATGACGGTGCTTGCGCCACCACACCATTCTGAGCATGAGCACCAGGACAAGAAAACTGAGAAAGAGTGCCCTGTGTGGCAAGAAAAGCTCGAAGAGATCCGGACAGATACTCCCCTGCCGAGTCAGCACGAAGAACACGAATGGGAGAATCAAACTGAGTGTGAATCATGGTGGTAAAAGTCTTATAGATGGATAAAACCTCACTACGAGAGGACATAAAATATATCCAAGTGTGGCGAGAAAAATCATCTATAAAAGAATATAATACCGATGACCCCTTTGGAAACAAAAGGAGCCAGGACCCCAAACATCGAATGAACAAGATCAAAGGACGCTGTGAGATAGACTCACTAGAATGGTAGGGAGTTGTAGTTTGCCAAGCTTACAACCCGTGCAGTGTAAAGAGGCATCACGGACCACGAGCCTAAAAGACCACGACGAACTAAAGAAGACAGACGCGAGCCACAAAGATGACCCAAACGGTGATGCCACTGAGCGAAAAGTCCCGGTAGAGAAGCAAGCGGATCTGATGCCGACGCTGGAGGAAACGGAGAGATCGGCAGAGGCGGCGGAAGGTAGATGAAGCCGATCAAGCTCCCAAAGACGCTGAGAGTCACGGCGGCGAGGGCCAGTCCCAACTAGGGGCCCCGTGCGGAGATACTGAACACAACAAGAGTCAGAATCAAGAATAACGCGACAACCGTGATCGATGGCGGCCAGCGGATATGAGTGCATGGTCGGTTTGGGAACATAAGAAACAAAGAGAACATGAAAAGAGGATGACAAAAGATTTCCTCGTCACCGCAGGAAGGGAAGTACCATCTGCAGAATGCACAGTGATAGGAGCAACAAGAGGGCTAATAGTATGAAGACTCGAAGGATCAGATGTCATATGAAAAGAAGCTCCAGAGTCAATGATCCATGGTGTGATACCTGAGGAGGATGGTGGTTTCTCACTAGAAGACTGAGTAGCAGAACCAGCAGAACCTGTCGGTGTAGTGGCAGCCATGCGACGCAGTAGCATAAGAATCTCCTGAGTAGAGTCAGAACCAACGGAAGTCTGCTGGGGAGGGGCACCTAAGAGACCAGGGCCCTTAGAAGGGCGTCCTCCTCGACGAGCATGATCCTTCTTCTTCCTGTAGCAGAATTGCTCCACATGTCCGTTCTTATTGCAGTATGTGCAGTGAAGGCCTCCACCCCCGGTGGCTGAAACTGGAGCAGGCGTCACTGTCGGAGGAGTAGAACGTGGTGCCGCCAAAACTGAGGGAGACACCAAGAGGCTGCCAAAGACCACGAAGACGAGTCTCCTCGATGCGAATAGCGGCAAGGGCCTCCAGCAGTCACCACGAGGATGGCGTGCAAGCGGTGGGCACGACCGCTCAAACTTCGGCCAAGAAGGCGTGTCGAGGAAGTCGTAGATGCGGCGAAGCTCCAAATGAGAGTCTTGTGGCCGACAACATTGGCAAGCGCGGCGGACCTCCGGCCCCAAGGAATCAATCGGCGCCACACGTAAGATAGGCTGCGCATAGAACTCATCCACGGTAGAATCACCTGCTTTGTAGCGATCGCTCTGTCGCACAACAAAGAAGGTAAAGGATTCACGGCAGGTTCATAGCGATCGCGAAGATGCGCCCACATCAACTGTGCCGAAGACAAAGCAACAATGTCTCCAGTAAGATGCACCTCCATGCTAGCAACCAAAATAGCAGAGGCACGAGCATCTTCATCAATCCATGTCTTGTGAGCGACAAGCGAGTGCGAAAAGACTCCACGACATCGATATAATCATCGGTGATCTTACGGCGGCGGCATCATCGGCCTCGCCCAGGAATAACAGCGTGGCGAGGGGAGTTGGGCGAGGCGGGCGGGATAGCTCGCTTGATAGAAACTCCCACGACGCCCGACCACGCATGTGAAGGCGCATATGAAGAACCAGTCGATAATTGAGACCATCAAAAATAAGCTGGCGGCGAGCAGCTTGATCCACGAAGAGCCAGAAGATGACGACAAATTTTTTTTTCTCTCTTTTTTTTTTTTTTTTTTTTTTTAACCAGACTTCAAGCCACACCAGAAAGTATCGGGCGATGACACCTGACTGTTGTCTCTCGAACTTCTGCAGCTAAAAGTTGCTTCACGGGATGTGAACCAACCAAAGTCCAGAGCCAAAACTCAGTCTTCATGTGAGCATTTGATTTCTTCACGTGAGCTTTGGACTTGAGGCCAGGCAAATACTTGGTCTGCTCGTGGCTACGGACTTGAAAAGCAAACAAAACGTTGAGGTTTAGCTCTGGAGTCCGAGCAACGCTTGGAAGACAGGCGAGGCAAACGCACGGCAGGCAGCCACGCGCGGCGTCCCGCGTCGACGTTGTCTTCGGCTGCAGCGTCGGCTCGGCAGCGAGGAGACCGAGCCGAGGCGGCGTGTCTGCAGCGGGAGCTCCTGGACAGGGAGGCGGTTCGAGCTGAGGCGGCGCGTCAGCAGCGCGAGGAGGCCGATCTCTGGTCGAGCCTGGCGCTACAGACACGCTGGCGATCGGAGACAATGACAGCGGACGAAGGCAAATGAGGTGTGGCCAGACGAAGAGGCGAGAGCTCCTAGTACCGCCTCGGCGCCGGAGAAGATAGCCGAGTCGGCAACACAGAGGAAGGAGGTAGAACCGACGGGAAGAGTCGGTGACAGAATAGACGCAAGTGCAACGCCCAAGAGGCAACCCTAACCCTAGATTTGCTCTGATACCATGTTATGAATAGCACTTGTATTCATCATGAGGCCAAAAGGGCCTATATATATACATGTACAAGAGGGCAAGCAATAGGAATAGGAATAGGACTCTATCCCTAACATACAAGGAAAGCAATAGGAATAGGAATAGGACTCTATCCCTAACATACAAGGAATAGGACTATATCTCTAACAGTCCATGCCCGCGCCATCTCCGGCTTGCTGGCCGTCGTCGCCCGCCTTCGGCTTGCCGTCTGTCGTCGCCCGCCTCCGGCTTGCCGTCTGTCGTCGCCTCCTCGCCGTCCGTCTTCATTTCATCGACCCGTGGCCGATCTCGGCCGCCAAGCGTCTTCATCACACCGTCATCACGCACGTCCCCGACTCCTTCATCACGCTGTCCGGCCGCCTTCATCGCCACGTTTGGTCCCCTTCATCCGGCCGTCGCCATCCCCCGATCGCTCGGAGCTCTTCGAGTCGCTTCGGTTTTCTGATGCGATTCGATCGGACTTCAAATCAGATCGAAATCGGCTTTTCCGTTTTGGGTCACGTTGGCCCAGCTTTTATGACTTTCGTATTCCGTTGCGTCCATCCAAGTCATAGCATCTTGATTCCGTCTTCCGTCGTCGCTCAGCTCTCTTATCAGCTCGACTCATTCTGTCAACACTTTTTACCTTGGCTCGGCACGTTTTGTCGGGCCTCGTCGGTCCTTCTTCGTCGAATCGGCCCTGTCTTCGACTTCTCTTCGTCGATTTGGCTTCTTCGTCGACTTTTCATCACCGACTGGGTTCTTCGTTGGCTGTTCTTCGTCAGCTCGATGTTTTCAAGAGTTACATGCTACGACGGCTTCTTCAGAACTATGACTTTGGATTTTCCCTATTTTAGTTCATCCCTTCCAAATGCAATGCTATTGCATACGCCTTGCATTTGTGGGGGGGTGTTAACGATATATTGCCTTATATAGTTGATTCCCATATATATGTTTTCCATATACATGCTTTCCTTATTTAGTTTTCCTTATTTAGACTTTCCTATTGTACCCTCATGTACTCTATATATTGTGGCCATTGGCCTCATATTGAATACATCAAGTCCTATTCGTAACACTAATAACACTATATATTCTTGACTATTGGCTTGATATTGAATACAAATGCACATAACATGGTTAACCCTTCTTTGCTCAAAATTGCATTTGTTTGTGATGCTAAAAAATGTATTGAATCCATTCTTCATCTGCTGTTATATACATGTCAAAGTATATTTTATATTTACTTCCCATCTATGTATTCATGCGTTATAGGGTCATGGTAGTGTTACAGTATATTGATGCAGTACCAAACAGTGTCCGGGGATGCTTGTGCCCATTAATTTTTTAATTCAATTCATGTGAGAGAAATGCATGGTACTGTAGCACTGTTAATTATGACTTGTCACACAAATGAACTGTTTCCCCTCCGTACACGCTGAAGCTTTGTAGCCATAATTTGCAATGTTTTCCTTTCATTATCTCACTTAATTTTCAATGTTTTCCTTTCATTATCTCACTTAATTTTCAATGCATGGAATATACATGCTGGTTTTTTTTATAAAAAATTACTACTGTGTAGACTTTCCAGAATATGGAATTGACACTTGTTTCCTGTTGCAGCCTGATGGATTCCCCACGATCCTCTTTTATCCAGCAGGGAAGAAAAGCTTTGAGCCTGTAAGTGCTTAACTCTGCTGTTTCACTTCTTGTTGAGCAATGTATCTGGTACTGTATTTCGTGTTTCAGTTGGTAGTAATCACATTATTCTCACTTCTTTATTGGAACTGTCTCTGCTGTAGTTTCTGTGTCTTGGTTTCAGTTGTCGTGCTTTCCTTGTAAACTGGTAAATCCAGTTCATCCTTGTACCTATCAAAAACTTCTTCTACTTTAATAAAAAGCTGGGCAACACCTATTGTCTAAAACACATCTAAAACTGAAATGTCTGTTTGGTCTAATATAAAGCTGGGTGGGGTATAGACATGTGTTTGATGCAGAATTCGAAACTGCAGATTTGTCCTCGACTCCTCACTAAAAAGATGCCGAGTTTATACCCGGCAAATTTGTAATCATTTGAATATATGCAATTGTAGAGGTTTACAATTAGTCACGCCCTGCAGTTTTCTATCACCAATCATACTTCACTATTTGGCGGACAGGCAGAGCTGGAAATGGGCACCATGGGACTCCTTAAAAGAGTTTTATAACGTTTTGAGAGAAGCTTAGCTCTCCAGAACAGGGCCTTCATCAACTGGGAAACCAGAGATTTGGTGTCGCATTGCATCTCCTAAGATATGATCATCTACTAATTCAATCTGTATGTTTGTTTTTGCTGAAACTTTGCAGATTACTTTTGAGGGGGATCGGACGGTGGTAGAGATGTACAAGTTCATAAAAAAGCATGCTAGCATCCCTTTCAAGTTGAAACGCCCAGACTCATCAGCGACAAAAACCGAGAGCGCTCAGGGCTCAGCTTCGACTGAGGGCGAAACAAGCTCCGGTGCAAACCTGAAGGACGAATTGTAGGGCATTACACCGCTGAACAACTCAATGCTGGCTGCTAGTTTTGAGGTCTATCCTCTGCTGCAATATTGGTCAGCTCTAGCTAGTTCTTTTCCGGAGGAAGCATGAGGTTAAAAAAAGGAATAGTGGTTAACTAGAGTGAGTGGTCAGCTTGAGAAGTTGGATGTGTATGTTCAGATTAGAACGAATCGAATCGAATAAAAGAGATCCTTTGTTACCTTCAATTTGACTGTGTATTTGTTTAGTCAACAAAAGTCAACATCGAGAATCAGTTTAGTTCATTGTGAATTAACATATCTTCATGGACCCGATCTATAGATCGAGAGCCCATATGTGATTGTCCGTTCAATCAAGATAAGAAATAATCTTTGGAATATTATTCCTTCTTCCTCAGTTATCATTCCTTCCCTTTTCGGTGTTTTCCGAAAGCTCATTCTCTTTCGGGTGTGGGATGGGGAGACGAGGAGGCAGGCAGCTTCCGCTGAAGATCTATTTGTTACTCCCTCCAGTTCCATAATACTTGTCGTTTTGGACATTGGCACGGTCTTCGAAATGCAACTTTGACCATCAGTTACTAATGAAATTTATTTATAAAATCCGCAAAAAATATGATATTGTGAAAGTGTTTTTCAAGACAAATTTATATGTATGGTTTTCATATACCCAATCTATATAGTTTAAAAGATTTTTATAGATAAAGTTTCAAAACTTTGATTTAGGACAAATCTAAAACGACAAGTATTATGGAATTGGAGGGAGTATTTATTGTTAGGTCTTCGGTTTGATTGATTGGTTCTTTCTCTCCAATCCCCCCTCCCTTTTTCGGGGGACATGATTTTGGATAATTAAATGTTAATGTTGACTTAATGAGATATGAAACATGATTTGGAGAAGTGTCATGTGTTATTAATGATGAAGTTGATGACACGTGGTGCATGGTAATCAACTGGGATTGATAAATAGATTTAGACCGAGGCATGTGGCAAGAATGATCGGGTGGGCCAGGTGTGGCACCGGGAAAGTCGATTTGGTGGGAAAACCTGGAGCGGAAGGGGGGCGAAGAGGAATTGCTGAGGGCATAACCACAAGAGAAACCAGGAAGCGCCGCTGGGCCAGGGACCAGAGCGTGAATTCATAGAAACACTTTTCATGAATTAATCTTCTAGTGGTTGCTAATTCCATTCTTCACTACTAGCAAAGTAGCATTTCTGCCTTGAAAAAACAAAGAACCATTTTCGCTGTAGTATACCAGTAGCATTTCACTCACTTCGGTTTTTTCTTTCCAGGTTCTGGTAATCTTGAAAGAGAAACGGAATACGGTGTAGGATGCCACTGTTGGTGCCAATAAATACGTTGAGCATATCAATGCATGTACAGCCGATTTACCCAGCTGTGCAGGGAATGTCTCTGTATGTTTCAGAATGGAAAAATGTAGTTGCATTGCTTCGTCGAAAAAACTGCAGAAGGAAACGCGTAATGGAACCGAAAGCAGGTACTATTGGTAGTACTGCCCAAGTATAGTAGCGATAAATGGGACGTATGCAGTTTCCTTGCACAGCTGGGTAAATCGGCTGTATAGGTAGTTTTTATTAAAATCTACCCATCACACCAAAGAAGAAGATTGCATTTGATAACTTTGTTCCATGAATCCATGATTAGGTGAGGAACTAGCAAATTTTGAGAAAATGTATTATAATACAAAAAAGATACAAAAATCTTGTAGGGGCATTTTAATGTTGAACTACTAAATAGTTGATTTGCGAAGGATCGAGGCGTACTAAGAAGGGGGTGAGTTGGTGTAAATTAACACATAAACTTATTTTTGGTTTTTAATAATTCTAAAAATTACTAAAATAATGATCAAATTTAAAAAAAAAATCAATCTAGAATAATTGATCTAAGACCATGAAAGAAAAACTAGATTAAACATGCATACTAAAAAGTAGTTATATGTAAATATAAATTAGTAAATCAGAATCTATACTCACTTATTTCATCAAAAACACACATGAATCTCTTTACATGAAAGCACAAATCCCAAATAATATCTAAAATTTTTCACAAATTTTCTGTGAATATTTCTTCTAATTTTCTCTCCTTCTCTCTATTCTTTTCTTTCTCTCTCCTGTTTTCCCTTTGCCGTGTCCTTGCTTGCGCTGGTCGCTGGAAGCAACGAAGGTCGCCCGTCACTTTCGTTCAATAATGCAGCCGCACGTCCCCTAACCCTAAACCCTAAACCCTAAAACGAATGATCCCTAAAGGTTTAGGGTTTAGGGTTTTTAGGGTTTATGGTTTAGGGTTTTAGGGTTTAGGTTTAGGGTTTTAGGGTTTAGGGTTTAGGGTTTTGGGGTTAGGGTTTAGGGTTTAGGGTTTAGGGTTAGGGTTTAGGGTTTAGGGTTTTAGGGTTTAGGGTTTAGGTTTAGGTTTAGGGTTTAGGGTTTAGGGTTAGGGTTTAGGGTTAGGGGTTAGGGTTTAGGGATTAGGGTTTAGGGTTTAGGGGTTTATGGTTTAGGGTTTAGGGTTTAGGTTTAGGTTTAGGGTTTAGGGTTTAGGGTTAGGGGTTAGGGGTTAGGGTTTAGGTTTAGGGTTTAGGGTTTTAGGGTTAGGGTTTTAGGGTTCAGGGTTTAGGGTTTTAGGGTTAGGGTTTTAGGGTTCAGGGTTTAGGGTTTAGAGGCTCAGCCGACTCCACCATTCCTTTTACCCATTGTCGGTCCCCTTTTTCCACCGAACTATAAATATGATTTCTCTGTGGAGAGGTCGGGCATCCAATTCATTATCAAGGCGAGAAGGTATAGAAGAGAGGGACATCCACCAGAGGAGAGCTGAGAGTCGAGTTCTAGTTTAGGGTTTAGAGGTCTAATCAAGCTCTAATCATCCCTAGGTGTGATTAGAAGCCTTTGCAAGGCTCTCTAATTACATTTGTTCTAGAGGTACTTCTAATCTCTGTTATGATCATGGTTGTAACATGGATTTGATTTATTATTATGAGTTATTGATCTTGTTCTAGTTCTTGATCATGTTCATCTTGTTCATGTTCTAGTTCTAATTCTTTGTCTAATTATATATCGATCTTGATCTAAACATCTGGTTATGCTTACCTCTAATATGTCTATGTCTCATGTTCTTGTAATCATGGTGATTAGAAGTACATGTAGCCATATTCATATTAGAGGACTACACAAAGTGATTAGTAGCATGTTGCTAATCATGTATGCCTCTGCGGGGTTGGAGAGATTACTTCGCCTTGCGTGACACAGGGTGCGGGAAAATCCAATACTCAATGAGGGGGCTAATCAGAGATTTAGATTATAGCTTGATAGTTAGTCTTAATTTGCTTGATCATGCTCTTTTACCTTGAACAGCTAGTTATCTCGTGACTCTAATCTGTGGTTGTTTCTTTATCATGCTTGATTGGATCCAATTAGAGCTTGGCTAGATATCAATTAGTACCCTTCTAATTGATCGATGTTCTAGTTGTGTTGTAATTGTTTTATCTCTGACTTATCTAAATAGTTTAGACCTAGTTTAGATTAGAATAGATTATATTGTTTATTCATAAGTTTGCTCTAAGCTCTAGATAGATTAATCTCTATTAGCTCTAGATAGATTAATCTCTATTATCTAAATAGTTTAGACCTAGTTTGTTTATTCATGTTTGGTATTGCTCGCTCTGAAGACAAATTCAGGGAATTGAAAACACACATGGAGCCAGGCATGCGATTCATGGGTCACGCACGCAGTTTGATTATTGTAGTGAATGTAGGACTAGTGCCGCGCTCAGTTTGCGCGTCAACCTCGACACCATCGGCGGAACAAGTGCGTGAAGTATAGGAGGATTTGTCCAGTAATGTCTTGTGTATCTCGTCCCAACGTCCTTTATCGTAAGAGGTGACAGCGCCCATCTCGCAGTAAGCCTACATGCATGCAGCACCCATTGCATTGGAGGGTGATCGAATTCGGCCGGTGCTCTCACGAGACGGTGATTAGCTTGGAAAGGATTGGATTGGGGAGTACCTTGTTGTGTTGCTTCAGAGACCAGGGAGTATCGATCCCAGGCGAGCAGGATGTCTCGGTCCTCCGCACGTCTGTTCTTGCCGCGGGCTCCAGTCCAGCCAGACGACGCGCCTTTCTTGTGGACGTGAAGGAAGGCCGCCCACTGGCCGTTGCCGATCTCCTCAGGGTACCCTGCCTTGTAGAGGCTGCAACTCAACCAGTCGTTGTTGCTGCAATGCAACAGGGATCACATTTATAGTCCGTCGACGGCAGACACGTGATTATCTATGACCATGCATGCATGCTATAACGATATGCATGACACATGCAGTCTAGTTTACATTTGCTGCTCACTTTATTCTTTTTTGTCTTTTCTTTTATCTTTTGTCACTTTATTCTTTATGTCTGCCATCAGTGGAGTTAAATAGTCATATCACTCATATAAAAAAACTTACATATACAAGTTACGAACGCAAAGTTTATACAAAATTTATCTCTTACATGAACACAATTAGTAAACCGAGCTTACAAAAATCAAACCTATATAAAGTTTCTATGCAGAAATTGGAACATACAAACATATGTTATAAACAAAAAATTTATTTAAACCAAACAATTTGTATGGAAGACAAAAACTACAGAAACAAAATTTTATGGAAAAAATTGCATGCCAAAACTTTTTATAGGGATAAGTTAATGTAAAAACTATGTGAAAACAACTTACAAAGAGATTTTATGGAAAACAACTTATAGCCACGAGTGCTAGCTATTCAGCCTCCGGGCTTCGGCGAATTAGTGACTAAATTTTTTAGCATAGTCATCACCCCATGTGCACATTTCCTTTTGTGGACACTTGGTCTAGACACCTTCCGTCCTCCCTGTGCAGCCCATGGGCCAAGACTTTTTCTTTTTCTTTTTCTTTCTTTGTCTCTCTTTATTCTTTCTGTACTAAAAGAGTGTTAAATTTTATCAAAAAAAACAGAGTGTTACACAAACATAACACTCATTTAAAATGCAGAACATATACAAAATTTAATTATGAACAGAATTTATATTTTTATGAAGAAAACAAGTAAACAGAACTTATGAAAGGAAACTTATATAAAGTTTTTATTCAATTCTAAGTTATAAGCAGAAAAAATTATATAAACAAAAAGTTGTTTTTGAAAAACAAAAACTACACAAAGAATATTTCACTGAAAAATTTAGTCAAGTGAACTTCGACGCAAGAGTATGAATAGGTTCCTGTGGCCACTAGGGACCCATTCACATAGGTTTTTGTCGCGGCTAAAGAAACTCTACGGCACCGGAGACATATCTAAACTAATTTCGACAAGATCCGAGCTCGATTGATCGACTTTTCACAAATTCGACCCTTCAAGTTACAAATCTTACCCGAAATCGGCTTTTAGCTCAAATTCAAGCTAAACTCCAATTTTGCCGCGTGAACAGGATCTCTACGGCACTAGGGATCTATACGCGTCGAACTCGTGGATTTTGGAACTTCGGAACACGGATTTGCTCCGAATGCCCAAAATGCACGTTTTCACGAATCTAGTCAAACGACAGATTCGCAACTAGCGTATTGAATCCAATAACGCGTTAAGGTCCTACACGACCGAAAGCTAGTCTACGAACTTGTTGCACGACGATCGAACCTCTAGAACTTGAAAACCCTAATTAGTCCTGAATTCTGATTCTGGACCCGAATCGAGTTCAAACTCGATTCTTCCGTGAGAATCGAACTTCGACAGCGTTGGACATATTTGTGGGTCGCTTTCTCGACTTTTCCGGAGCTAGGGTTTCAAGGGAAATCTCCGAAAAATTCGGGAAATGACTTTTTAGCGCAAACAAATCCAACGAGGAGTAGATCAGGGTTTCCAGAACAAATCAACCGCGCAAAAGAGCTCTTCTAACCCTAACCTAGGTCCAGGAACTTAACGAATCAACCATCTACCACTAGATCTAGGTTTTCTAGGGTTAAACCAAGAGGAAAATAAAGAGAGAAGGATGGAGGAAGCAAGGGTTTGCTCCAAACCTTGGGGTTTGAGCTCAAACTTCGATCCACCGCTTGATCATCCTCCTGGGGTTCTTGATGAAGCTTCCCCGCGCCTTGGTACTCCTTGCTCTTGCTCCCAGCTCGCTCAAGCCAACCGGGAATGGAGGGAGAGGGAGGAGCCCGCACGGGAGAGAGGAGGAAGAAGAGGATAGAGCTAGAGAGAGTGGGAGAGAGTGAATGAGGGAGTGAGAGAGCAGGGGTGCTCTCCCCTGGATAGATAAGGATGAGAGGGAGGGTTAGGGCGACGTGGAGAAAAACTATTGGCCAGCAACCCCCAGCCCACGACACTTGGCCAGCGACGCCGCTCTGTAGCGGTAGTGCCGCCACCGACAAGATCACGGCCCTGGCGATGCTACCGCCCTTGCGATGAACTCCGGGTTTTCTTCGCGATCTCTTCTCCGATCTTCAGGATTGTTCCTCGAGGATCCTAGGAAAAGGTTTTGGGACCTCAAAGAAAGGTTTAAAATCTTAGGGTTTGGTTCTAGTCCACACGATTCGAGATTTCACCCGAAATCAAATTCCGGGGCTGAAAACTCGGGGCATAAGCGACAACGCTTGGGATCCAAGGGTTTCGACTCGGGAATTACTTGGGGTGGGTTCGTAGAGCACTAAAGAAGGTTTCGAAGCTACGTTTTCAAGCCTAACTTAATCGATTTGAGTTTCGACTCAAGTCGAAACCTGAGGCTACGATCGAGAAGACAAAGGAACAAAGCAACGAAAACACTCCGAAAACAAATAACTCCAAATTCTAAGATCCAGAAATCAAATACAAGCACAATTAAACACTCAATTAGCTTAATTAAGCCTAATTAATCTTAATTACAAATTCAGGGTGTTACAATACCTCTACCGGACAAAATTTTCTTGGGCACCTCATGCAGTCACTCAATCCCTGACATATACAGATCTGCCAAACGACCTTTTGAATACGTAGTCTTTAGTGGTACGAACCTAGCAACTTTGGTCAATCAATCAATAATGATTCCTCCGAATTCATATCCCTTCTGGTCAATTCACACTAGGGATCTATTTAATGATTTGCCTCCCAATTCCACTCAGGAATATACAATGATTGCAACGAACCTTTAGGTCCCTGATGCTCTAAGATAGTACAATGGTAGATCTTGCTAGATTCTTACTGTTTTAGCTGTTCTGTGAGGACTTTGACATAGTTGTACTTACAGGATCTTATCATGGATGAAACAAACAACTACAATATAGAAACATCCGGAAGTAAGGGCAGGAAGAAGCTACATACAGAAAGAAAAGGTGAGAAATAACAAATCCTGCATACTCATACTTAATTAAATTAAGATTTGCTACTGGGCATATCAAAAACATTTCTGGAATACCATGCATGTGATTTTTATGGAGTATAATTTATTTGTTGCTCATTGTATTGTTGTGCAACTGCTATTATGATAGTTATAATTCACATTAACAGCAGTTATCCATGTGGTCATCAATTTGGCAGGAACATCGATCTTCTTGTGTCTCTATTCATTTGATAGTGTTTCGGTTTCTAACTACTCTCAGAAATATTCAAATATTTTTTCTTTATTAATCTTCAACATGTTACCTGCTATGAACTACCAACTGCTGCGTGCATCTACACTTTCAATTTGTAACTGGTTTAAGAAAGTTTCACATAATTCTCTTTTCATGGTACGATTTGCTAATAGTATGCTATCCTTCACCTTGGTATTTACCCTGTCAGGATATGTACTTGTAAAAAGTAGCAAAGAGAGAGGAGCAACCTTTATAAGATCAGTCTTTTGGTCTATATATATATTCTAGTAAGAGCAAGGAGTCAGAAGATCGTATGCCGTATATATCTCATAGCTAGTAAGAACAATGCCTTATGGTGTCATGTATGATGTATATGTACTCATGTGAGAACAATTTAGTGGTGAATCCGTCATTGTCAATGTATTGTCCTCACAAATGGGCTCCAAATTATTTAATATCTATGTTGATTATCTGTGCTATACGGGCAATTGCTGGGCAGAGTGATGCCTGTGTTGGGCTTTTGGTCCAGAAATGTGCATGGGCATTTCAGTGGTTGTGGCCCACTAAAAACTGAGAAAATATGAATGGAAAAATGTAAATGGGCTTTGGTAGGCCAAAACATATTTTTATAATAAATTAAATCGTCACAATGTATCAGCCATGACTGCCATGTCATATAGCCACGTCATATGGTTTCCAAAGCCTTTATGATGTTTTTCGTCTGACGTGGCACTTCACACTCAAGGGTTTGTGCATGACATGTTTTGAGTTTGATAATGATGAAAAATGAGTGCCATAATTTAGTGGCTGAGGAAGGAATGCCACTATATTTATGACGAAATTAAAAAACGTTTACGTCCTAGAACATGAATTAACACCCATGATTATCCCTAAATAGAGATGCAAGTGGCATCGATAACCCAGCAAGCAAATCCCACGTCTCTGTGCCTCTGTGGTGGGCTAGCTCCTTCCGCTTGTCTCGACCATGCTATCAGCTTATCATGGTGGGTGAACATCAAGTACCTGTCCTCATCCTCATGCTTGGAGGACCATGCTCTTCAATCTAGTGAAAGGTTGAAGAAGAAATTAATGAACCCAGTTGATCTAAGTCGAAATTAATTAATGAAGATGGGGAGTGAGATGAAGAGACTAATTAAGGAGAGGCTCGGGTCGGGTTCCATCTAATTGCATTGCAGTATGTACTAGTTAGTGTCTATGTGGAGATGGTTTCTTTAGAAATGACTTGGGGTTTCAACCATTGGGACTGCCCTAACTACGTTAGGTTTATTAATAACGACGTGGCCGTAGTTACACGGTCCTGCGTTGTAACATCTAAAAGACTACTAATAAGGGGCATGGAGATACATGAATCCATCCGCGTGCGTTTCATACTGTCTGGTTGATGAATTATTGAGAGTGGTCGCTGATCGATTTAATTCTCCGGCCCGTCATCATAGTACTCCCTCCAGTCTGGTAATATCTGTCGTTTTGGACATCGACACGGTCTTCAAAACACAACTTTGACCGCTAATTTTTATTATAATATATTTATAAAACCCAATAAAATTATAATATTATGAAAGTACTTCTCGAGACAAGTCTACACATATAATTTTTATGTATCCAATTTAAATATTTAAAAATATATTGTTAGTCAAAGTTTCAGAAGTTTAACCATCACTATGTCCAAAATGACAGGTATTACCAAACCGGAGGGAGTATGTCAATATCGATCACCTTTTCTAAGTAGGCATGTGCATTTAATTGCTTGGTAAGGTACATGTGTGTATTTAATTGCAAGATATTTTTCCTTTCAAAGATGCATGTCCATGATTAAATGAGGCACAGCCTTTTTTCCCCACATGGACAATTTTCAATGCTACTATTATATGCATCATTTTCAATGCTAGATTACAATCTTGGTTGTCGCTGTCGATTTCATCTACCATCCAGTCCGTCGTCAATGGCATATTCCCCAGGATCAGGAGAGGACTGGTTGCCGGTCACCGGCGAGGGAGGGTCGCCCATGCAAACCATGCATGCTCATTGCTCAGCAGAGGAATGGTCATTTTCGGCCGTGTCCTCAGATCTGGCGACATGCATGTCATGGTCCATCGTTGGAACCAATTCCTGCACCTACTCCGATCCGCTGCATATATATTTATTTATTCTAGTGCATGCATGGGCTCCCTCCGAACGTATCAACTGGCCAGAGAACGTGTGCTGCATATATATATATTTATTCTAGTGCATGCATGGGCCGTCGTACTATTATCAACTGGCCAGAGAACGTGTGCTGCATGCTGATTCATCCATCTCATGGATCCAAGAGAACGTACGTGTGCTGCATGCTGATTTTTTCCAACGTTTTTTTTCCTTCTTCATGACATGTGAAGAAATCAAATGAAATAACCCTAAATTTTCAAATTTGAGTTTGATTTAGGCTTTAATTACATTTTATGAATTTTTCTGAATTTTTTGGATTTTATTTGAATTTATTTGGTTATATTACGGCTTTTTGCCGTTTCGGGAAGGTTTCGCTCCCGGGACGCTTTCCTTTTCCGGCATTTACGCCTTCCTCCTCCCTTCGCGCTTCGCCCGCTCAGCCGCCTCCCCGTGCGCGCCCGCGCCCGCCCGCCTTTCCGCTTTCCGCCCTCGCTCGCGCCCCCGCGCCAGTGCGCCTTGCTCCTGTGCATCTCCCTCGTGGAGCTCTGCCATGGCAGAGCCCGCAGCTCCGCCCGTGACCTCGCGTCCCGTCGCTCGCCGCCCTAGCCCCTAGCCCACTCCACCTCCCACCGCACTAGCGCTGCACCGCCCCGAGCCCCGCACTCGCCTCGTCCCATCGCCGCACTACAATGATGGAGCCGGCGACTCCATCGTCTTCGCCGGCTATTTAAGCCCCTCCCGGCCGCCATTTGAGGCCCTCAGAGCTCGCCGCACCCCCTCTCTCTATTCCCCTCTCTCACTCGCTCTCCCGTGCATTCCCCACACGCTTCTCCTCCCGCTCCGGCCAAACGCCGCCGCCGGCTCGTTCCGCCGCCGCTCGGCCTCCCCCGAGCCGTGCCCTAAGTTTGTGGTGAGCTCCTCTCCTCCCTCATGTTCCGTGCGCTCCCGTGCCCTAAATCGCGCCGTCCCCTTCTTCTCCTAGCTCGGCGCCCCTCGCCTCGCCTTGCCCGCTCGACCACGCCTCCTGTGTCATTGGCGGGCGACTGCTACCCGACCAGCTTCGCCCCAGCCCATGGCCTGCGCCCGATCACCCCTCCCTCTCTCTGCTCCCCGGCCCACTCATGACCCTCTCTCTCTCTCCCTTGCTGCCGGATCACTTTGTCGAGCGGCCTTTGGCCGTGAAACAGGCGGCCGATGGCCTCCTGTAGCCAGCAGCGTCTGAGTGGGCGAAAGCAATTTTGGCGCGGCCCAAAATAAACAGAACCCTTTTCTAATTTTTATTCGAATTTTAATTTCTTTTATTCGTTTTAATTTATTTAAATATCCAAAAGGACTCCCAAAAATTCCCAAAAATCCAAAAAGGCCCAAATATACTTTTCCAAACCGTTTCGAGACGCTGAGTCCGAATATGACCTCTGTTTCGCCAAACCAAGTTTCCAAAATTCCGAAAACGCCCTCCAACCCATTTCCGGCTATTTTCTCTCTCAATTTTTTTCTTTTCTTTTCTCTTCTTTCTTTTTGTATTATTTATTGTTTATTTTATGGTGTTTGTTTACGATAGAACCAGCCTTGAGCAGTACCAACTCCGGAGCAGACACGGAGGCGGAGGCGATGCTTGGAGCAGAGGCCGGACGGCGTGAAGCCGAATACGACTACACCAACTCCGAACTAGGGAACCCCTCCGCCTCGCAAGGCAAGCCATACTCCATTGATCATGTTGAACCTAATGTTTTCTAGAATAGTTCATAATTATTTTCTACCGCATTATTTCCGAGTTATATGTTGAAATATCATAAAGTCGGTATGTTTGAATGACATGATAGCTAGTTAATGCCGAAAAGGCTCATGGAACTTCCTTGACAAATATTGAATCCTAATAATCCTTTGTAACCCTAAGAATATACTATTGCCAGTATTTCGGCTAGATGTCACTACTATAATCAATCACCTCTTTATAAAAACATGAAACGTCGATGGAATATTGATTTGGAATATTTATGAAATGTTACGGACTGGGGGACAATATTGGGCTAAACTACCGGATGGGTGTTAGTCTGATCCCCAGCCGAGGACTATTACCAAGGAATGGATGGATGTTGGTACGTTGGATACCAGGGGCATGTGGAACGTAATGGTTTGGTCTGTAACAAGATAAGGACTTACAACCTTGGGCAAAGTAAATAACTTACGAACTCGTTCAACCACAGGTTGGGCCGGTCAACTACGTTAACTCGACTTAACGTAGCCCAGTACATTGTACTTTCCCCGGAATACCTATAGGAGCAGGGTTACCTTCCCGGTATGGGAGATGGTCATGATTATGGGGTGGAGCGAAAGTGTGCACGTGGAAAATGTGGCATTTCGGGTTCACAGCGGTAGGTGTCCACGATGGCGGGACCGCGAACTCCACTCACGGCGAGTGGGGACCCGGGTTAATGTGGACGAAACTCTGGGATAGGGGCTAAAGGGGAAAGATCCAACGAAAAGCTATGATAACCTCGATCCGGCCGCATGCATAAAAGTTGCATGTTAATCGCGTGGCATTAACGATCGTGGAATCTTGTGGGTAAAGCTGAACACCTCTGCAGAGTGTATTAAATGGTATTCGAATACGCCGTGCTTCCGATAAATGAAGCTGAGTTAAAATGGGGTGAATCCCGAACCTAAGCTCAAGTAGTTTTTGGATTAACAAGTATGGAAGTGGATAACTTTGGAACCCCCCTTATTCATATTATTATGGTTTGTGTTTCAAAAGAAATGTCAAATATTATGAAAACTTGCATACACAAATGAGACATATGGCTATCTCTTGTTATCCCTTGCATGTGGTAATCAGGCTTCACTGTGTGGCTTGTTGAGTGCGTTGTAGTACTCACTCTTGCTTAATTAACCCATTTTAAAGTATCAAGATGTTGGTGATTTTCAAGAGATCGTGGATGACGATGCCGTTTGGTTCTAAGTCTCAGTCTCCGCTCAACTCGCCTGTGGTTCTTCGTTTGTGCTGGTTATCTTTTGTGATGTAATATATAACTTGAAGCTCGTCGCTTCCTTTGAAAACTCTGGCTGTTAGGCCCTATGTGATGTAAAAACAATTGTATCGTTCTTTTGCGGGTAATGTACAACTTGGTTTCCGATGACTAAACTTCCTGGGTAGTCATTTCGGAGTTTAAACGCACCCCTGAAAAGGCAGTCCGTCACATCAAACAACATGTACCGGCAAGCAGGAATTATCTAGCGAAATAGGAGGTAAAATGTGAATGTTCTAACATCCTCATTCACCGGGTATCAATGGAACTATATATGAACTATATATAAAGTTGCTTTGTAATGCGGTTCTTATCGCAATGTGAAAAAAGTCAAACGGCCTATAAATTAGAACGTGCTCTCAGAGTTTGCTGGGACGGTAATGTGCCGTTGAGCTGCAGGCGTGTTGATCGGGTTGCCTCGGAAATTCATCAGTCACAGCCGGAATCAATCGTGCTCTCAGAGTTGCACATGTTGGAAAACAGGACAATGTGCTGCCTACTACTCCCTCCGGTTTGGTAATACCTGTCGTTTTGGACATAGTGATGGTCAAACTTCCGAAACTTTGACTAACAATATATTTTTAAATATTTAAATTGGATACATAAAAATTATATGTGTAGACTTGTCTCGAGAAGTACTTTCATAATATTATAATTTTATTGGGTTTTATAAATATATTATAATAAAAATTAGCGGTCAAAGTTGTGTTTTGAAGACCGTGTCGATGTCCAAAACGATAGATATTACCAGTCTGGAGGGAGTATTTATGGTGTGCGGAGGTCTTACCTCGTTAGAGGTCGAAAACTTGTCACAGACAACCCTAGGATCAACTTAAAAGCCTAACTCAGACTAAGCAAGCCATCAAAACCCAGGCAAGCTGGTCCACGGGATAACCCTACAACATCAACGATATTTTGGATTTTAAACATTTATTCATGTTAAATAAAAGAATTGTTGACTCGGCCATGACGACGGTTGATCATGTATGTAAACTACGATATCTTGGTAAAGCCCAACTAGAATTTTAATATGCGTGAAATGGCAACCAAGAATTAGACAAATACCATGTATAATAACAAGATATACCTTGATACATAGTCCATGGCGCATGCTTTGATGGAATATATGATGAAGACCAATGAGGTGACCACCAACAATGCATATGAATATTTGTTTTAGTGATGATGAGTTCCTTTGATCTTGTCCTAGAGGATTACTATCCTTTTAGACGCCTACCTTATGATATTTGGATAAAAGCTCACCAAAGCTTGGCTTCTTTTTACTCCTCACCTTGGAGCTACCCCTAGATCCTCTAGATATGCTGGACATGCCGATCTCATAACCGGACAAGCTGCTGGTGTCTGGGCTGGACAAGCCGGCACTGGAACCAAGCAAGCCGGTTGTCATATACCCGGCTGGTTTGATATCATCCTGCCCCCTATCTAAACATGACTTTTGTTCAGCCTTATTATTTAGAACATGATCATTATTGGGGACCTTTTAATCAACATGACAAGCAAACATTTCCTCAATGGTCGACATTTCATTGTCTAGTGCCAAATCTGAATTTTTATTTGCATTACCATCTATCTAGACACGATAGACCTTTTGAATCACCTTATGCTTGTTTTGACCAATTTCTTAGATCAAAACAGTCATTATAAGCAATTGAGGACTTATCAACCGTTGGCCTTGTATATGTAGCGTAATCTCGACAAAAATATCAAGGCATAGACGGCATACACAAATAAAAAAAATACCGTGCTAGGCAAGAATATGACATGTTAGAACAAGATCAGCATGAAAAATACATATATGACCTATATGGTGAAAACAACATTGATGTATGAAAATCATCCCGTTGCCAATTTCAAGAAGCAAATTGTTGTTTTAGGCTTATTTTTAAATTTTCTATCACCACCACCGGCTAGTCTTGTTTCTAGAACTAGACAGTCCGATTTTGACAGAAAAATTGAGCAAATAACTCACTGCTAAATAGAAATTAAGAAAATAACCTGCAGTATATCGAAATGCGTTGAATGGCACTGGATACCGCCAGCCGAAGTGGCTTCCGCCGCATGGGAGGCGCTTCCGCCGCACGGCATGGAGGAAACCGGGTTTCCGCCACCCCGTGTGGCTTCCTCCATGCCACACGGCGGAAAGGAGGGCTTCCGCCACCCCGTGTGGCTTCCTCCATGCCACACGGTGGAAGCCACCTGGCACGGAAAACAATGCTGCAGTTCGAAATTTTTCGTTTTCATCCGAATTTTTGTTGGTTTGAACGTGGAAGAGTGATAATTCTAGTTTGATAAGTAATCTTGATAGCTAATTCTAGTTTTGACTGGTTTGTTGTTTCAAGGTTAATCTATTTATTCGTCTCGATAAGATTTATTCTTGTTCACTAATAAATCGATTAATTAAACTCATGTTTCTATAATCAATTCGATCCCCCAGGACAATCCGAGGACACTTACGAAAAGGTTGTTTGGATTTACGAAAAGTTTGCTTGGATGAAACCGCCTTAATTCCCGCCTGTGGAATGCACGAAATTTTGATAAAATAAATCGTAATAAAGTTTTCCTGTTAAAAAAACTTATCGTCAAAAAACGACAAACTTGTTGATAGCAATTACATGTTCCACAGTAAAATTTGCTGTAAATTTTTGCAAAAAATCGTATTTCATACAACTTTATAACAATTCTGACATTACCTGCTCCACAGTAAAATTTATTCGGTTATTGTTTTGTGCAAGGGTTTAGATGGACATATTAATTTTTGACAATTTACGGTTAATAGCAGTTGCTTCCGCCATGCGACATGGCTTTTGCCCGTTGCAGCCACCGCAGGTGGCTTCCGGCATACCGTGTGGTGGAAAGGGGTTGCTTCCGCCACACCACACGGTGGAAGCCGGGTTGCACGGAAAGACATGCGGGGCGGTGGCCGAAACGGGAAATCGGAATGCACGAGAATTTGATAAAATAAATTATATTAAAATCTTGATGTTGAAAAAAATTATCGCCAAGAATCAACAAACTTGTTGATCTTTATTTGTTGTCAATTTTTTGGAGCAATTTTCGTCTACTTTTTAAAAAAATTGAGCGATTTGTACTAACTAATTTTCGACCGGTTTGTGACACGTAACTTTTTGCGATTTTTTTTGTATGAGTGGTAATGAATAAATGTATATGATTGAGAGAGAATAAATATGTACATAGAAGAAAAGTCCTAATTAAATTTAGATGCAAACCGTATATTTGTTAACAAAACCATTTAAAAATAAACCTTTTAAAAATGAACCCCGGAGTAGAAATTATGACTGTTTTAGTTATTATTCTAGTGAAGGTTCCATCTACCATCACTAGTATAAAGGCTCTATCCGCCACGTTTTAAAACAATTAAGGTAATCCATCTCATGACTCTATCCGTCATGTTCGAAACAGGTTCCATCTACCTGGTTGGCTCAATCCGCCAAGTTAACATCCGAGAGTTCTAACCACTCCTGAATCCCAAAACAAAACATTGTTCATATTTTTAAAACTAAAACCAAAGTCTACCAGTATGAAAGCATCCAACAAGCTTTGCCCTTGACCGCGGGCACGGCTATTCGAATAGTTTTAACTCTGCAGAGGTGTACAACTTTACCCACAAGACATGATATTCCCTTAGCGTCACCGGATAAACACACTTCCTTTGGTGTGTCGGCAGGGATATCACGACAAGGCCTTTACAATGTATACGCCTAACCCGACTCACCCGCTGAGGTTTCACCGCTATTAGGGTTCTATCTGCCCAGTATAGAAGCCTCCTCTTGCGCCCTGTGGGGTGTACAACTTGCCTCTATCTGGCACCCACATTCCGCCATCTGGTGAGTCTAAGCTAGGTTTCTACAAATTATTTAGCCAGATCACACCCATAATAGACATGTGGTTGTACGGTAATGCTTAGAATGGAGACAGTCATAAGCGCCGGTCCTTAGTTGACATTGGGCGGCACTTTCACAAACCAGAACCAGTGTGCAAACTGCACCCGCCAATCCTTCCATTCCGCCCAAGTCCAAATTACTTTTATTTTCATTTTTATTTTGTAAAAACATTACTAAATACTTTATAATAAGTCACAAATCACATTTCAAAACATGCCATTTGATAATATCCCACCCATGGGTCATTTTCAATCAATTTTGCAACTAAGCATAACTAACGATCTATCATTTCATGTGACAATATAATTCGAACATATCATCCATTTCTATCATAGGGTTACAAATAACATGATAAACAATGCCAAGGAGGGAATAACAATTTCGGAATATCTATCATCCTATATTTGACATAATTGAAAAAAAGTAGCATGCAACTTTGTAAACGATTTAAATCATTTCATAAACATGGGATCAAGGTGCATCAAAGAGACTTGCCTCCGGTTGCAGCGAAGGTCTCAAAGTCTTGAAGTTCGGCGGCGACGTTGGCGGTCTCGGCGGGATCCTCGGTTACGCGCAAAACGGTACAACAAATAAATAACCAAAAATAAAATAAAATTTAAAAATTATAAAAATTATACTGGCAGGAAGGTACTGATTTTAGATGAATTTAGAAATTTGAATGGAGTCAATCGAAGTTCGGACGCAAAAGATATGGACGTTCAAAGTTTGAAATCTAGGAAATTAGAAAACGAAAGAATATTCCTCGAAATCTTCTTTTTTCTGATTTTCTGGTTTTTCTTGAGTCTATTACAAGTGGGACCATGCTGTCAATGACTTGCCTCCTTCTTCCCCCAATGCTCCAAGCCATGGACAAAACAAAGGAGCTTGTGCTCCCATGGGTGCCGGCAATGGGGAGGCCAAGGGGGGCTGGCGGTTAGGGAAAAAGGACCGGGGAGGCACGGTGGTCCGGCGACCGTGGCCGGGACGGAGATTGATGGCGGTGCTCTTGGCGGCCGGCCGGGTGAGGGCAGCGGGATGGGAGGGAGGCCCGAGGCGCTGGCGCGAGCATGGGGAGGCCGGCCATGGGGTTGGCCGAGGCGAGGAGGACCCCGAGCGGCGGGCGGCGAGCTCCGGTGGAGGCCGACCATGGAGCGGCGCTGTGAGCCAGAGAGGCATCGCCGGCGGCGTCTGATGGCCGGAGAGATCGGCACATGCCAAGGCGGCGGCGGCCGGAGGGGCCTCGACGCCGGCGAGGCGGCCGGGCACCGGGCGGCCGGACACGAGCAAGACAGAGGCATGCCAAAATCCAAAATTTCAGGAAATAAAGGGAAACGAAACAAATACTTAGGTATGCAGTCTCTACTAGGCCACCCTTTGGAATATGTGTCTACACAAAGACCTGATAAAGGGAAACGAAACAAATACTTAGGTATGCAGTCTCTACTAGGCCACCCAACCAGTGGCGGAGCCAGAAAAAAAATATAGCCTGGGCAGATTTTATTATAGCTAACATATTATGAATTGATCGATATGTGAACTAAAAACAATCTTGAACGCTAATACACATATGATCATGTAAATGAAAACTAAAAGCATAAAACAATGGTAATACCTCTGTAAAGAAGCATATGTTGCTATTTGTGTTGCAAAAGTGCAGTGTACACCAAAATACCAATCTGTAAGAAAATAAATGATTAGTGCAACAATCATATGACATGGTTATTATTAACATTGAAAAGGATTCAAACATACCATTGAGGTGGTAATGTACGATTACGAGGCAAATTCATCCTCCGAGTTTTGAAGCTTTGAAACCGTCGAGTAATGATGTTATCATCCAATGTTTGAAATATGCCCCGTTCGGTATAACATACAATTAAGTCATTCAACCAATCATCAGTAATCTTGTTGTGCAACTCAGTCTTTATAAGATTCATTGCTGAAAAAGCTCTCTCAACGGTTGCTGTTGACACTGGCAATATCAAGGCCAACTCAATGAGTTTATAAACCAATGGAAAAACTATGTCTTTTTGAGTTTCAACCATCTTTGTAGCCAACGATGCAAGATCTTGACAATTAGCAAATGCAGTATGCCTTCTGACATGAAGAATGTAAGTTTCAAGTTGATCACTTATAATTGCACGATCGCCTATTGAGAAATCTTCATCATAAATTTGAGCAAGACGAGTAAGTTTGTTGGCATTAAACTTGGAGAAAGAGTTCTTTGGATCAAGGCAAGAGAAGCATGTTAGTATCTCTGAAGAAACTTCGTTGAACCGATGCTCCATCTCCGCTTTAATTCTATCAACAACAACAAAGTAAATCTCTGCACGATAATAATGTAGGTTAGTGACAGTGAATCCATCACGCCTCGAACGTCCTCTAATTGGTATTTCTTCATCCATATCTGGCACTGGAATAGCTTTGTCGACACAAAGTTTGCTACTTGAGCAAATAAGGTCTCCCAAGCACTATCTGTCCTCATCTTTGGATAAACGTTCTTTCACATCATCAATTAATTCCATGGCATGAATAATGTTCAGATCCTTCCTTTGCAAGATAAGTGAAAGCTCATTTGTCACTGCAAATAACTTTAGCATTAGCTTTAAAATAAATACAAATTTAAAGCTCTCCATTTTTTCTATGAAACCTGCTGCTTGAGTGGGTACACGCCCTTCTTCATGGACTATATTGAGCACATGTAGGACCGAATCCCACATTGTCTCCAAACGAATCAAAGTTGTATGATGTGAGCCCCATCTAGTATCCCCAGGTCTAGCAAGGTTGGTTTCTTGATGCAAGCCTCTTCCTGTAAAAATCTCACCGCTCTCCAACTTATCCAAAATACCTTGGTGATGATTTTCAATCAATGCATCCCTCCTCTTACAAGATGAACTTGTAACATTGACAATCAAAGATACATACTCAAAAAACTCATGAACAGATTTGCAACAACTACTACTCGCGACGAAACAACCACTAGTTGCAATTGGTGGGCAAAGCGTGGATATAGAAAGCATATGGGTTTTCATCTAAAATTTTTCTCTGCAAGCCATTATATTCACCTCTCATATTTGAAGCTCCATCATATCCTGTCCTCGTAGCTTTGAAATAGATAGCTTATGATGATCAAGAAGAGCAAAAAGAGCTTCTTTTAGTGCTTCTGATGTAGTTAATGATACTTTTTTCAGACCTAGAAATCGCTCCACGACCTGCCCATGACAATTCACATACCTACGGAAAAAAAATTCATTATGCAACCGAATTGATAAATGCTTAAAAAAATAGCACAGAGAATCATATATACCCAATTACTAACCTCACTATAACCGCCATTTGTTCTTTCACTGCTATATCGCGTGACTCATCAATAAGCACGGAGAATTGTCTATCTCCAATCTCTCCTCGAATGACCTCGGTGATCTCTTGTGCACAACATTTTGCAAGTTCCTTTTGAATCTGTGGAGAAGTCATGATGCAATTTCTTGGAGCACGGTCATAAGCATGCCTCACTTCTTCTTTTTTATCCTTGTACCAATCTATCATCTCTAGAAAGTTACCCTTGTTTGAGGAAGAATGTTTCTCATCATGGCCACGGAAAGCTAACCCTTGCATTATGAGAAATTTTGTACACTCTAGAGAAGAAGTCAAACGGATTCTATATAATTCTTCGGACTCCTGAGTTGCATTAGAGAACACACTTGACACACTTTGCCTTTGATTTTTAAAATCATCACACTGCAATCTTGCCTTGTTATGAGCACTATTGACACCACCCAAATGGTCAGGCAATGCCTTGTATGCATGCTTCCAATCACTAAACCCTTTTTTTGAGAAGACATCAAAACCAAATTTTTCGGCCCATCAGGTTGCTTAAAAGGAAGCAGTAGAAACAAAATGCCGCATCTTGGACTCACTATATTCTATCCAATCATATTTGACATACCACGATTGTGAGAATGCTCTTTTAACATTTCCATATTGTTTGCGAGGAAAACATAGAATTGGTTGGGTTGGACCTTTCGATATGTACGCTCTCCTAACTTGATCTCGAACATTTGGGCCATACTCATGTATTTGTTTCCTAAGTGCAGGATCACATATAATTTCATCCGGATTGAACTCATCGACATCATTAGTGCTATTTGGTGCTTGGCCTTCCGGTTGAGCTTCTTGAGGTTGTGCTAAATCTAAATCTGTACTTGCATTTGTACTTGTATTTGCATTGGTTGCACTGCCTACAGTTTCAATGCTTCTCTTACTAACCAAAAACTTCCTCATTTCTGATTTAGCACCTAATTGAAATTTTATCACAATCAAAATATCAGACAATCATCACATATTCATATATTCACAAAATCGCATTAATACTGTGCACAACGATCTCGATCGATCTGTGTTAATTCTTCCTGCCTGAACTAGTTGATTCTTTATTGCTGCTTGTGCAACCTTAGGAAGCTAATTGAGAGATAGCTAGTGCAAGATTGCAAGGGATAGAGCTAATATATAGACTGATATACAGTAATAACAGTATACAAATATACTCAGATTCACTCATTCACATCAAATCGCATATTCACAAATCAGTCAAAATCTCTCACCTTGCTCTGCCGTCTTCTGTTTGTGTAAATCTGCGCGCCTCTCGCTGCGGGATCGGTGGCTCCTCTGCCTCGCCCCTCGCCCGGCGTCGGCGCTCGGCCGATCGGCGACTTCGGCGTCGCGTCGTCGCCCCTCGAGGCCTCGAGCCTCGCCTTAAATCGCCTCGCTCCGCGTCGAGCGCTCGGCGCCTTGCGCCGTCGATTGCGATTCGGCCCTCCTCCTCGTCGAGCGGCAGGCGGCGCCGTCGGTTCGGCCGTTCGCAGTGGAGCTTCCGGCTTCGGCTCCTCCTCGTCGGGCGGCTCGGCGTCGCCCTCGGCCGCGCCTCCTCCGCCCGCCTCGGCCTCGACTCGTCCGCCCGCCGGCGCCGCCCCCAAGCCTCCTCGACGCTCGGCCTCGCCCTCGCCCTCGCCTCCGCTCGGACTCGAGAATGATTTGGGGGCAGCGCTACAGGAAGGCTACAGTGAATGTTAGGGCTACAGTAGTTTTCTGGGTAGATTTAACTGGGTCTATTGGGCCAAGCCCGGGCAACTGCCCGGCCCAGCCAGGGGGTTGCCTCCGCCCCTGCACCCAACCGAACAATGCAATGTATGTCTAGCGGCTGTTGACCTATAGTTTCAATGATCCCACAATAGTAGACTCATATCTTTGTGTATCTTTCCATGCATGTGAAGTGGTGAAGGTTTTGGGGACGAAGAGAGGCCGGACGGCCTGGCCATTGCCCAACTTGGCCTCCTTTTCCTTGTATTTCACATATATTTTTGTCCATCACCCAGATATTTCACAATGCAATTTGTGGAACTATAGTAGTAGTAAAAGGTTATATAAATGTGCCATGAACGTCCTCTTTTGATTGGTATTGGTGGTCGGAATCGTTCAATAATGACCGCCAACACAGGCATACTTTCTTTTCTCACCATATAAGATTTATTTTTTTCAGACGTAATACAAGCCATAGTTGGAAATCATCAGTGACACTAGAATTGATTGTAGGAGCAGGGTGTGTCCCATCATTCTCTCCCTCTTGAAGCTTTGGGGTAACTCTAGCAGCAACTTTCTACTTTTTCATAGTATCAAACAGAAGGACAGGTCTAAGAACATGATGAGTGACCTTGTGCACAAATGAATAGTAATAGTTAGAACGACTACCATGTGTAGCATCCAGATCAAATTGCCATTGGCTAACTAATAATAAATGGCATGCACACACATGCACGACATCACGGTCCACTCTGCCCATATAATTTTCAATAGAAATTTTAACTCTCACCTTGTGATTTATTTTTAGCATACCACTTCGATTCTTCCATTGCATATAAAGTGATGTTGGAAGTCTACACGGACAAGAGGAAGAATGCACCAAATCTAAATTAATGGCATTAGCAAAAGTGCCACAATCAATTATCAATTTGCATACCTTGTCTTGCATTTTACCTTCTGACAAAAATTGGTTGTGGGAGAGCCAAAAGGCTGGGGCACATGGATTTTGGTCTACTAGTAGGCGTATGTCAGGTGGTGTCGTCGTTAAGGTTCACATTTATAGAGCCATGCATGTGTATAGGACACAAGGTAAATTTCAAGCTGACATAATTAACCATAGCATAATCCATAGCCACTGCAAAAATCTATGGAGACACATTGGATATGTCCTAAAGGCAAAAATTGTCAGTCCGTAACAACTATCCATATAACGTCAAACTGGTTCTAGGTATTGCTAATGACACGTACAACGATTATACAGGCGTCAGTTCATATAACTTTATAACGTCTGACCATCCATTGCTAATACAATCTTTAATGGTTGACCGTCCAATCCTGTTTCAGGGCTGTGGTGTCCTAGCTGAGCTCTACGTAAGCTGATGGTACTTAAGTCCATATATATACGCAGTCTGTGTATGGTTTTTTCTGCAGAAGCTGGTACATATTAGTTGGCATATCGATCGCCTTTAGATAAGTTGAAAAATAAATATTTGCCAGTACCACATATTATAAGTCGATGGTAAAATAAAATGAACTTGAAATGCATGCAATGTAAGTCAAATTAAAAACATGTGGATTACACAACACCGTGAAACAGAATAAAATAGAAATCCAACTCCAAATGGAAGAAATATCTGTCTAGGCATACCTCCCAGCCCTAGACCCTAGTGCTTGCTTCCATGTGATGTGATAAACACGTTCCATAGCGCGAACCTCGATGACACCGCCCACCATCCACCACCACCTCTGCATGTATAAATAGCTGTAGAATCGGTTCATATTTTCATCAGTCTCTGCATTGCATGCCACGTACTTCATCTAGTGTGGGGTTGCAGGAAGTAGCTAGTCGATCGTAACGTAAAACGTGCAGGTAATCCGACCATTCGTAGTTCATCCGATCGATCCTCGATCGATCCGTTCACGCAGACATATGGCGCCAACCTCGCTCATCTACGTGAACGACAATGGCTATGGCGCCACGAAGGTCGTCGTCGCCGTTCCTCCGCAGTGCTCCTCCGCCGTCCTGCTGGACCCTGAGCAGCTCCGGTCGCAGGGACACCAGGTGATCGACTTCATGGCCGACTACTATGCCCGCATGGGCGACTACCCCGTGCACCCAACCGTGCGCCCGGGGTTCCTGCGCGAGCAGCTCCCCGCGAGCGCGCCGCTGCGGCCGGAGCCCGACGCGTTCGGCGCGGCGCTGCGAGACGTGCGCGACCTCATCCTGCCCGGCATGACGCACTGGCAGAGCCCCCGTCACTTCGCGCACTTCCCGGCGTCGAGCAGCACGGTGGGCGCCCTCGGCGAGGCCCTGACAGCGGGCATCAACGTGGTGCCCTTCACGTGGGCCGCGTCGCCGGCCGCCACGGAGCTGGAGATGGTGGTCGTGGACTGGCTGGGCAAGGCGCTGCACCTGCCCCGGAGCCTGCTCTTCTGCGGCGGCGGCGGCGGCGGCACGCTGCTGGGCACCTCCTGCGAGGCCATCCTCTGCGCGCTCGTGGCCGCGCGGGACGCCAAGCTGGCGGACCCGGACGTCGGTGCCGGCCGGGCTGGGGACCTCGTCGTCTACTGCTCCGACCAGACCCACTTCGCGTTCCGCAAGGCCGCGCACATCGCCGGCATCCCCCGTGGGAACTGCCGCGCGATCCCCACGTACCACGACGACATGTTCGCGCTCTCGCCAGCCGAGGTGCAGGCCGCCATGCAGGCGGACGTGGACGCGGGCCTGGTCCCGCTCTTCCTGTGCGCCACGGTCGGGACCACGCAGACCACCGCCGTGGACCCGATCCGCGAGCTCTGCGCCGTCGCGGCGCCGCACGGCGTGTGGGTCCACGTGGACGCGGCCTATGCCGGGTCGGCGCTGGTATGCCCGGAGTTCCGGCACGTGGTGGACGGCGCCGAGGCCGTGGACTCGTTCAGCATGAACGCCCACAAGTGGTTGCTCGCCAACAACGACTGCTGCGCGCTGTGGGTGCAGAGGCCGTCGCTGCTGGTCGCGGCGCTGGGCACCGAGGACGAGTACATCCTCAGGGACGCGGCCGCCGACACCGACGGCCACGACGTCGTCGACTACAAGGACTGGTCCGTGATGCTGACACGCCGGTTCCGCGCGCTCAAGCTCTGGCTCGTGCTCCGCTGCTACGGCCTCGAGGGCCTCCGCGACCACGTCCGCGCGCACGTCCGCATGGCCGCGACGTTCGAGGCCATGGTCAGGGCCGACCCGAGGTTCGAGGTAACGGTGACCAGGCACTTCGCGCTGGTGTGCTTCAGGCTCCGCGCGACGGAGAAGGTCGGCGGCGAGAAGGCCGCCAACGACCTCAACAGGAGGCTCCTCGAGGACGTGAACGCCGCCGCCGCCGGACCCTACATGAGCTCCGCCAAGGTGGGCGGCGTCTACATGCTCAGGTGCGCCGTCGGGAGCACGCTCACGGAGGAGCGCCACGTCCGGGATGCCTGGAAGGTCGTGCAGGAGCGAGCTGCACCACTCCTCGAAAAGATGGAGAGTGCGTGCAACGCCGGTTAGTTGGACGAGATAATGGCTTATTTGTGCGGTATGTTTTTATTTTTATTTCTAAATTTGCGAAATAATGTACGCGTGTGCTGCCGCTTTGTGTTTGATAAAATAATGTGCGGTATGTTCCTTTTTACTATTCGAAGAAAACAAATAAAATGGCATAAGGCCTCATGAGTCGATGTCCTTGTATTAACTTGAATGTAAAAGAGCCTTTGTCTAAACAGCTTTGAATATGGTGATTTTACGTCGGATTTTAGCTTTGCAAAGATTAAGGATCCAAGGAGGGTCAGGTATGTTATGTTCGACGTAGAGATGGGCGTCGTGCCGTGCCGTGCCGGCCCGGGCCGGGTCCATCGTGCTTCGGGCCGAAACCGTGCCGTGCCACGACGGCCCATCGTGCCCACCGTGCCGGGCCATGCCGGCCCGACTCACTTTTGGCGAGCCCAAGCCCGGCCCATTTGGCGCTGCAGGCTCGCCGTGCCGTGGCCCAAGCCCGACCCATTTTACTATTGTGACGAACAAAGAAATAAAACAAATCACTACTACTAAACTACCTATTTTAATTACATAAGAGACTAATAACATCAACAAAATGTCAAACATAAATGCAATGCTTGAAGATGCTGAATCAACAATATACGCCAACTTTTAAGCCTTAATCCGTGATTTACGTGCCCGTTAAATGCGTCGAAACGCAGCCAAACAAGCGTAAATCGTCTTGCGTGCCGTCTGGTCGTGCACAGTTCCGGGCCCGACACGGCCCGTGCTCTGATTGCGTTCGGCGGCCGGCGGAACCGTCTTGATGCCGTGCTTTGCACCGTGCCATACCATCGTGATTCGGGCCGGCCCAAAAAAGCCCGGCCCAATGCCCACCCTCTAGTTCGACGTGATGCATGCCTTCATCGATGCGTGCAATGTTTTCCTTTGTGACCACTACTCATGGAAGGTTCTGATCAAAATATTCGTACATGCATGCCAAGCGTAATCTCCATATATAGTAGGTATTTTACATGATTTATCTGTATCTTCTGTGTTTCGTCGACAATATAAAATTAGGAAGGCATGCAAAGTACGGGAACTTGTCAGAACTCACGTGCCTTAATGGAAATGCCGATCCTATTTAACCCGGGATGGCGGCATGTATACCAGAAGAATTCCCCGCGCGTTGTTGCGGGTATTTCTAGCAATCATAGGCGCTATTACAAGGACTAGACTGACATCTATTTTATCTCTACTCATATCGTTCTACAAACTTCACTCGCAGGCAACGTCCTATCTCTACGGTGATTTATAGGCTGTTTGGTTGCCTTCTCATCTCAACCTGGCTCGTACGAGTCAGCCAGGCTGGTGAGAGTCAGGTTGTGTAGATGCAAAGAGATGGTGTTTGGTTGAGTGTATGAGTTGAGTCAGGCTGTGAGAAGAATAGGAAGAATGTGTTTGGTTGACTGTTTATGTGTCTCCCCATGCCTTGCATGCACCCCAGCTTGCATCCCACCAGCCATGCCCATAGGAAGCGACCAAAATCTACGTTTCCCCACAGCCTGGCTCAGCAGATGCAATTGCATCTCGGGGGACAGGCTCCACCTCTCGTTCAGCCAACCAAACAAGTGTCTTTTGTATCTCTGTAGATGCAATTCTCTTTGGATGCAGCCTACCAAACAGCCCCAGAGTAGCGATTCTAGTTCTTTAATTTAGAGTAGCAGTTTTAGTTATTTAATTTACAGTGGTGATATTAGTTTGCATATGTAAACATTTTTAAATTTACAGTAATAAAATTTACTTATTAGCATTGTTGAAGAAATCATTAATCGGTAACTAATTGGTCGACCTAGGATTAACTGAACTAATCGGTCAATCATTAGTCGGTAGGTCCGCAAGGGCAATATATCGATGTAATTACTAAAATATTGAAAAAGTGATTAATCCCGTTTTATCGATCGGTCGGCCACGCTTTATCACCGTAAACATAAAAAATGGAATCTTTAGGTCTTCGATCACGAGCCAATCGGCCAGTTAATCGGCTAATCGGCCGATTTTTTCGAACATTTAGCAAATAGACATATTACACACGCGCTATAATATTATAAGAATATAGTATCGATAGCGCGGTAGTTAATTAGCGTGGTTGAAATTACGGTTATGATATTCCATTTTAAGTAGGAAAGGAAAAATTAATTATGTCTATGTCTATGTCGTCGCAGTGATGTCGGAACCAGTGAAATTCCGGGTATATTATGGCGATGGTGAAGTAAAAAATGGGCAGAATGGAGTGGATTTAAGCTGCTTTGCGGTCACCATGGCCGAGCACTTGTCCCCCGATACTGTTAGCATTCGTGATATACAACTTTGGTTGACCCAATTTTTTTTCCCTGGATCCAAGTGTTTATTCTGTTATCATCCAAATCGTATACACGCGTAGCAAGGGTGACCCGGCTGTGTGGGAGTTGAAGACAGTAGATCGAACACAGTTGTGGCATAAATGGTTAAGATGGTGCAAGGGATCTAGCCTCGAATGTGTGATGCTGGTGCGAGCTTGCCCTAGGGAAGAGGTGAGTACTATTGGTGTGGCGAGAAGCGACACATCGACTCTGGTTGAACAAGTTCAGCCAGTTGTGTCGGTTGAGGCAGCAGCGGGGGATGATCACATGGATGCAGCAAGCGCCGAAGGTCGGGCTGATGAAGGGGAGGATATCGATCAACTTGTGGATCAATTGGATTGGGTGGACCGCATGGCGACAGAAGAGGAAGCCGAAATGTTGGACCCTGTCGATACCATCGGCGAAGATGACGAACGGGAGGAAGATGTTGAAATACATGGTAATACTGGCTCAGCGGAGATACCCATCCCCGATGAATGGAACAGGCAGAACAAAGCTGGTATGGAAGCTTTGTGAGGCCATGACTCGCATTGTGAGTATGGTACTGGTGCCATTCGGTTGAATCAAATATTCCCGAACAATTTTGAATTGAAGTTGGCAGTGAGCTTGTGGGTACTATCGCTGCAAAGAGAGTTTCGGGTTGTCCTGTCTAGCCCAGATAAGTACACAGTGAAGTGCGTAATCGATGGTTGTGAATTTAAAGTACATGCATACAAGCCGAAGTGTGAGACGTATTGGATTGCATCAAGAGTGGACGAGCACACATGCAGACTAGAAAATGTTTTTGTCAAACACCGTAACTTGAATGCGTCTGTAATAGCTAGCGTGATGTTTAATGAAATCATTGAGAAGCGGGATATCGAGTGTTCGTATATTCAGAAAGCAATGTTACGAACATTTAAGTATCAAATAAGCTACTCCATGGCCTGGCGTGCGAAGCAGAAAGCATTAGAGAAGAGGTTTGGCACATACGAGGCATCGTATTGCAACCTACCTCGTGTGCTTGAAATCTTGAAGCAAACCAATCCTCAGCACATACACCGCTTTCAAAGAAAGCGGCAGATGCAAATGGGATCTGTACATTTTGTCATGCTTTCTTTTCATTGGGGCCTTGCATTGCGTCATTCAGTCTTGTCGTCCATTGCTTTGTGTTGATGGCACATTTTTGTTGGAAAATACAAGGGGCAGATTCTAACGACCATTGCAATTGATCTGAACAACCACATACTTCCATTGGCCTTTGCTTTTGTTGAGGGTGAGAATCGGGATAGCCGGTGTGGTTTTTCGGACATCTGAAGGTGGGGGTAGTTGGTGATCGGCCCGACATGTGCATCATTCATGATCGTCACAAAGGTATCCTCTCGGCAATTAAGACTCTACAGAGGACCGAGATGAACCATTTTCATGGCCTGACCTGCGAGCAGGTGGTGCATGAGACATTTGGGTGCCAATTTCTTGAGGCGAGTTCAAAAGCAAGAAGCTGATGAATCTGTTTAAGAGGTTATGCAAGCGAATCGAGCACGTAAGTTCAACGCGCTATTTGCCGAGTTGGATAAGCACACCAAAGGCGCATATCGAAGAGATGAAGAAGCAACCACCTACGCCAAGCGAATGTCCACCCAAAAGGCTAACACCCCTTGGGGAGCTCGATCCTCTAATATGAGGAGACGAGCGTCAAGGAACATTAAGTGTTTCGCCTTTGGATAGAGGTGAGCATCTAGAGAAGTGGGCATTGCTCCATGACACGAGGCGCCAGGTTAGTATGGTACATTAAAATATCAAAACACCGCTAAACAATTTGGCAGTTGTTCTAAAGCTGTTTGCGTTGAGCAGTTTGGCGTGATGACAACGAACATAGCCGAGGTTTACAATTGGGTCATCCGAGGCCTCCGTCGCTACCGCTTGTGGCCATCCTTGAAGGCATGTTGCACGGTATTGTTAGCTACTACCAAAAGGCATGCGAGCGGTACTTCATGCCTCGACATTGCAAGCGCCCGTATTGTTCACGGATGATGACCTACATGGAGGAACGAACCATGAAAGCTCGGCAAAGATATGGTGCATAGCTACGGGTCATCGAATACCGCTTCGAGGTGACTCTTCGGTGCAAAAGGGGATTAGGAACGGACACAACGGTTATTACGCACGAGGTTAATCTAGGCCAAGGGGCATCTGGATGGTGTGAATGCAGCTGCAATAAGCCAAAACTTCTCCATATTCCTTGCTCACACGTGATGGCTGCTTGTGGGCAAATTGGGATGAACACGTCGCAATACATGTCCCCTTTCTACTTGAAGGATCATGTTGTCCATATCTGGTCGGGTGAGTTTCGTGGTTTTCGTGCACATGGTGATTTCACTGCGATTAACAGAGATGAGCGCATCTGTTTGCCGGATCCAACCTTGCGGAGGTGTGCGGAAGGGCAGTCTAGTCGTCCACAGACTAGGCGCATTCGCAACGACATGAATGAATCTGAAGTGGGTGGCCCTCTTAGGAGGTGTTCTGAGTGCGGCGAGTATGGCCACAAGGCAAACCAGTGCACGTAGGGTGTAGGTTCTGAAAGTGGTGGTGGCTATGTATCGAAATATGCTATTATATGCACGTTGGATGTCTTTTATTGTAATATTGACGCGATTGGGTGTCTTTTATTCATATATGTTGTGTTTCTCACATGTTGTGTATTTTTATTTATGTTCACCCCTTATGTCTTTTATACATATATGTATTGTAATATTGACGCGATTGGATGTCTTTTATTCATATATGTTGTGTCTTTTATTCAAATATGTTGTGTTTCTCACATGTTGTGTACTTTTATTTATGTTCAACCTTCATGTCTTTTATTATTATACGTTGTGTACTTTTATTCATATATGTCGTGTTTGCCGTACGTTGTGTAGTATGATTTATGTTGAAACATTTCTATTTGCAGGGATGGAGCAGGTCGACTCACTCCTGGACCCTGTGTTGGATGCGCGGCACCGTGCGCACGTCCACACGACACAGGAGAATGACAAGTTGGCTTTACTGCGGATTCGTGTGCCTAATAAGGCATGGTGCGTTGACCCTCGCTTCCACACCAGGTTAGTTGCAGTACTTGTACATGTTCCATTGTTCGTACAATTAGTGTTCATTACATTCAACTGATTCAACTCTGTGTTCCTCGTTAGGCTGGCACGTGCCGGGCTGCTTCCGCTAGTCCGCATGGTGGAGGGTTCAACTGCCGACCCCGTTGAGCACGACCCCCAGGCCCAGGGTGATGACCCGCAGCGGTCGCGGCGTTTCCCGTTCGACCACTCGCTGTTAGCGTGTTTGGTCGAGCGCTGGAGGCCGGAGACGCACACTTTTCACCTGCCTTTCGGGGAGATGACGGTGACGCTGCAGGACGTCACCATGCTCACTGGATTGCCGATCGCCGGGGCAGCGATCGGCCCCTCGGTGACTCCTGCTGGGTGGGACGCGGACTTACAGGTGCGCTTCGCCGTGGTCGCGGAGGTCGACCCACAGATACCGGTAGGCGAGAAGCACGGGCCATCGAGGAGGTGGTTGGCACAGTTCGAGGTTAGTGATTGTACATATTACTATGTTACTCCAGCTTTGCATAGCATTAACGTGATATCACACTCTTTCAATTGTCGCAGGTGCAGCGGATGGCGGCCCAGCCCACCGACTACCAGGTTGCTAGGCACCTTGAGGCCTATCTGTTTTGGTTGTTCGGTTGGGTGATGTTCACGTCGAGTCACGGCGACACCGTGGACGCGCGTTGGATAGCCTACGCACGGGCTATTGCGGACTCGAAGCCTGACGACGTACCGCAGGTATCCTGGGGTTCGGCGGTTCTTGCTTCCACGTACCACGCCCTTTGCGACGCGTGCGTGAAGAAAGGTAGGAACTCCAATCTTACCGGGATGCCGCTTCTTCTTCAGCTTTGGTCATTCGAGCGCTTCTCCATGGGTCGACCCCATGTCGACTCTCGGCACTACATCCCCGACATGTACGGCGCTGATGCGCTGAACCGACCGACGATGGGCTCGCTCTGGACCAGGCGACGGGTACATGTTCTTACTCATTAATGAAATTGTAATTTCAATGCCATGTGCTTACAGTTATTTCTACTCTATTGCAGCCACAGTGGGCAGGTGTCCAGGTACGTGCGGCGTACTTCTCCTTCACGGAGGCCTTCGACCACCTGAGGGAGGGGCATGTCGTCTGGGACCCCTATAGCGACGAGCGTGTAGGAGAGAGAGCTGCGGGGGGGCTATCGATCTTTGTGCGGCGAGGACCAGGCTTACTGGATGACGAGGAGGAAGCTCGTCTTCGACGTCTTCGTAGAGGACTACGCGCCGCACCGAGTCCTCAGGCAGTTTGGACTACTCCAGGTGGTCCCTGTTCCTTTGGGGGAACGCGTGCCAGCGAAAGTGTACTCGTGAGTTACTCGCCACTACAGGTATGCTAAGTGCTTACGACATATTTGTAGTAATGAGGTCTTTTATGCAGGTACTCCACCCAGGGACCCAAGAAGGCCATGGTGACCTTGCTGCAGAGGATGGCGCCGTGGCTTGCGCTGTGGGAGGGGGCGCTGGAGTACGTTGTCGAGGAGGCCGCGCCCTACGACTCCTCCTTCTACCAGGAGTACTTGTCTGCACGCGTGCCCCGGACCGTACTGCCTCCTCACGCGAGGAGCAGCAGGCCCAGGTGTTTGCTCCTAGCATCGCAGACTTGTACTCGAGCCACGCAGGAGTGGCACTGCACCAGATGGTAAGTCTCGTTGTATTTTTACTCATTAATGCAATTGTAATTTCAATGCTATGTCGTTATGTTTATCGTTTGTTTGTACGTGATAGGTGGACGAGGCGAGGGACTTGCACCAGCATGCTATTGACTTTCTGTCTAGGCTGCAGCGAGGACCACTTTCACCGGACCCGGCTATCGAGAGGCCATGGGGCGTGTGGAGCTGCGATCCCGACGGATCGTGGAGATTGGTGCTTGGCGAGGCCCGGCCCCATCAAGCTTTGGTGGCACCTCGTCCAGGCCGCCACCCGGGTTTAGCTCCTCGACACCACCTTCTCGACCACCACTACAGCCAGGGTCCAGCTTCCACACCCAGGTGCCTCGGCTCGAGCACGGTGGAGGATCGATTAGCGGCGCCAAAGACGCGGGCCTACCATGGTCCCCACACCGTAGGTGATAAAAATTGATTGATCTCGTTTGAATCTAATCTTCTCACTATAATTAAATGTTAATGTGCATCTTTGTAGGCCTCCTAGGACATGCCTCTACGCCGGACACCCGATCGAGCACGGCGTCACGACTCATCGACCGATCGATTCTTCGCGAGGGCTCGATTCACGCGGCATCCTCCGACCACGCGATACACGCCGCGCCTCCTCGACCCACGCGAACCACGCAACCTCCTCCAGACACGTTGCCTCCTCGCTGCGTCGCCTCGGCGGTTCTCTGACCCGCCGGACTATGCCCAAAGCGGGACCGTCGCGGGTGCCGCCCACGACCTCTCGACGATGCACCCCTTCTGGCGTCGGCAAAGGAGAGCTAGGGGTCGTGGTCGTGGTCGATCCACCACCGGGGTGATCAGGATTAGGATGTGCGTTATTTTTGGGTACTTTGTCCTATTATGTTTTACCATCTATTTTGTGTACTTTCTCATATACGTGGTCTATTATATATTTCTGTCATCTTTAGTCATATCAACCGCGTGTCATTATTGCTTTTTCAGCTTTTGTCATAGCAACTTTTCGGCCTTTGTCATTTCAATTTGCATAATGCTGCCAAAAGCCGGCTATGGCAGAGATTCCCTATCTAAAGCTGTGGGCATAGCCAGGCTCATGTCATCAGGAGCTGCAGAAGCATCCGATGCTCGCGGATTTGAACTACTCTGAAGTCCGCGAGACTCTCCTTTGGCTGCCCCTTCGCCAGCTCTTTATAAACCCACCGAGGGAGGGATATGTGCATCACACTGCCAGAACTTCAATAAACTTTAGTCTGTTTTCCCCACACACACAGTAGACCACGATGTCGTTCTACCGTCGCCTCTTCAGCAAGCGAAGGCTAACCCCCCCAATACCCGGATGAGAGTAGCGTTGACGCCCTAGTTCTGCCGGAGCTGCCACGCCCGAAATATTTTTCCATAATATGGTACTCCATATATCAAAAAGCAAATCTGCGGTATTCGTGCCGAAAAATACATTCGAACGTGACATTTTACAGGCTGCCGAAAAGGCTTAAAAGTTATGGTTGACAATAGTATTTAGGGTTATTGCGGCAGTATATATTTGTAGGAAACAAAGGCGTAGATGAAATATTTTTCCATAATATGGTACTCCATATATCAAAGAGCAAATCTGCGGTATTCGTGCCGAAAAATACATTCGAACGTGACATTTTACAGGCTGCCGAAAAGGCTTAAAAGTTATGGTTGACAATAGTATTTAGGGTTATTGCGGCAGTATATATTTGTAGGAAACATAGGCGTAGATGAAATATTTTTCCATAATATGGTACTCCATATATCAAAGAGCAAATCTGCGGTATTCGTGCCGAAAAATACATTCAAACGTGACATTTTACAGGCTGCCGAAAAGGCTTAAAAATAATTGGTATATATGTTATTTAAAAGGTAGGATTCCTAGTTTTTTTTATATTATAAAAATATCCTAAAATTGTAATCAACATGAGACTAATAACTAAAAGTCTATATAAATATATAATAGGTATATACTTTATTTATAATGTAGGATTCCTAGTTTTTTTTATATTATAAAAATATTCTAAAATTGTAATCAACATGAGAAAAACAACTAAAAGTCCACAAAAATAATCTTTTCAGTGTATTAACATAATTGGTATATATGTTATTTAAAAGGTAGGATTCCTAGTTTTTTTTATATTATAAAAATATCCTAAAATTGTAATCAACATGAGACTAATAACTAAAAGTCTATATAAATATATAATAGGTATATACTTTATTTATAATGTAGGATTCCTAGTTTTTTTTTATATTATAAAAATATTCTAAAATTGTAATCAACATGAGAAAAACAACTAAAAGTCCACAAAAATAATCTTTTCAGTGTATTAACATAATTGGTATATATGTTATTTAAAAGGTAGGATTCCCATACCCTTTTCCTACTGTGCATCCATTGTGTGTCAAATTTTAGATTAGTTATACCACTTTTGCAAGTTTTAATGTTGCTATCCTATAACAAAATTTTAGTTAAGACCTAAGCCATGTTTCTAAGTTATTCCACATCATATTTTAGTTGTACCCTATAGCATGACACTAAAAATACACATTCCAAGGACCTACAGCCCGCTCTGATACCAACTGTAACACCCCGACATTTAATATGCCCGAATGCTACCAAACATAGACTAAGCAACCTCTAAATACCACAATTACAAGTAAATTACAGCAAAGGAACAAATGCTAATACCGAAAATTTTGGCAGCATCTCCTTTGTTTTTCCATGATTCGGAGCATCAACAAAGTAACACAAGTTATATCATAATGGAAAGCATCTAAAACAGCAATAACATGTGACATAGCAACAATATAAGTCCAGGATAAAGCATTCAACCACTTAGTGAGCTAAACGAATCAAATAGTAAGACCGAGCACACAGTTAAGCAATTCTCCAAGTTTCATGGCAATACTTTCATTATCATGACTCCAAGTGGTAACACTTGTCTAATTTGTGTAGAGCTACGTGTAGATGTGTAGCTAACCCCTTTTTCCCGCATGCCGGTTTCATGGTACCTAAGAAAAACAACATAAACACAAGCGTGAGTTCATCACTCAGCAAGTATATTGCAATGGAACAAGAAAACACATTCCAATACCTTCATCATCATTTTTCACATACAACATCATACACATCTCATATTCATAGTGTAAGCATATCATTGACATCATCATAAATCATTCTCATATAACATCCTCATATAATGCAATGCAATGTAATGCAATGCGATGCACATGTCTCCTGGAAACTCATACCGGTATGGTTGAGTACACACCCGTCGGTGTGCACCCTCTCCCCCCCCTTCGATCCCGAAGATGGAGGGTGCCTACTCCTCGCTTCCCCACACCGCGGTGGATGGAATCACGATGTAGGACTTACTCATTGGCTTTCCGGATTAGTCATAACTTTCTCACCGACCTTCCCGGACTAGTTATGACTTTCTCACCGCCCGAGCCATGTAACATGCCATGTATGCATTTATGCCAACATCATATTTAACTTGTACATTAACACATGGCATCATCATGGATAACTTGTACATTAACACATGGCATCATCACATAATAAACATACTCATCCTATCAATGGCAAACATTAAAGCATGCTGTGGGATGTCAGAGACAGGGGTCCCGCAAGAGGGACCTACGCCCGGCTGGGCCTGACAGGCGGAATAGAAAGCCCAAAGCCCAGGAGCACCACGACGGGCCCAGAGGAGACCTTCGACTTGCTCCCCAAGACAACTCCCGGTCCTTCAAGGAAGCTTCGTGCCCCGCCCTAGCAACCCGCCAGGGACGAAGCATGCGGTCTGACACTGCCAGAGCCTGCGGAAGCTGGAACCTGACAAGGCGGCAGGCGTGGGTCGGAGAAAGCATAACCTCCTCTCCAGGACGTAGAGCGTGAAGGCGGATAAGGACAAGGGACATGTCGTCCAGGCCACCATGTTTAGGGCCCGGTGGCGCCCATCTATGATGATTCTCCCCCCAGTATGTAAGGGGAGGAGGGAAAAAACAAGGAGGAGGACTCTCTCTCTCTTGAACACACACAATACATCCAAGAACACAGGACTAGGGTATTATCTCCTCCGAGAGAGCCCGAACCTGTCTAAAACAGATTGCCCCCGTATCCTGTGTTACCATCAAGCTCAGATCCCGCACAAATCCCTAGAATCACAAATCTTATTGCCAATAAACCGATCGTCGACAGCGGTTGGCGCGCCAGGTAGGGGCTTGTGTCAACATCTTCGTCAAGCTTGATGGTCGCGACGAGCGAAGTCTCCACAGTCTTCTTCCGGCCAGGTCTTCCGCTTTAAGCTTGACCTTCATCTCCAACGACCTCGGAAGCCTCTCTCTCTATGGAACCGCGCTACACGCGGTGAGGTTTCCGGCGATCCATCGTCATGACTTCCGCCGATCGGAAGGTCCCCTGCCTCGCACTCTAAAGTACCGAGCGGGGATCCGAAGACCCGTTCACCATGGAGTCGGGCTCGAGGACGCCGAGGCACGAAGGGTGGGAGTTCTCACCGCCAAGCCACTCGACCCCCGAGCGCCTAGGTTTGTCTTCTCGGACTCACCCACCTCGGCCGCCGAGTCGAAGAAAGCCTAGAGAGAGCCGCTGAATTTCCGAGAGTCTGGTGGTGATCGAAGGCTCATGGCAGATTCGCAAATAGCGCCGACACCTCGCCGCCCGATTTGGAAGGAGGCCGAGTGATCGAGCCTCGACGCTACGGGCGCGCTACTCCGGACGCGCCGGGCTGTCAATGAAGACATTTTGCAAGCCAAGATGGGGACCAGGCTGTTTTTCGTACTTACGCCAGAATATCGCCGCCTTCCAAGACACTCCTGGATACCACGACCCTATCTTCGGGGCAGATGATCCAGCTTGCCCGATCATGGCCCAAGTAAAGGCCATGGTGACGGCGGCAGCTATCCAAAGATACTCAAACCGACCCGCGGCGAAGGAGCCGCCACGTGGTCGGCGAGGACCCAGCATACCAAGAATGGCCAGGTCGGGAAGCCCGCCGATACATCATGTTCTACCTCGCGAGACGACTTGGCGACATAGCATCACCGCGACTGCGTTCGCACCTCGACGCCAGCGCGCGATCGAGAAAGGGAGGAACAACGCCGTCAAGCCGATTTAATATGAGCGCCGGCATCCTTCCGCGAGGCCGCGAAATACGCCAAGCGCGATCCCTCCGCGTCGATCACCTCCCGGGGTATCGCGAGTCATCGAAGGGGTCCGTCGTTTACCCTCACCTACGCCGAGTGGTTTGGCCTGATGGATTTAATCCTAAAGGCATCACTAGGTTTGACGGTGAGAGAGACCCGAGGCTTGGCTACAAGTATACGCCTGGCAGGGCCGCCAGTGGGGATCGTAAAGTAATGGCAAACTACTTGCCGGTTACCCTCTCGCCTCGCCCAAGCATGGCTCACCTGGACTTCCAAATAACTCTATAGATTCCTCGGGGAGATCTGTGTGAGCAGTTCATCTCAAATTTCCAAGGCACTTACGAGCGCCTGTGCACCCCTTGGGACCTATACCAGCTACACCAAAGGAGGAACGAATCCCTCCGGAGTTCGTCAAGCGCTTCATGAACAGGAAAAGCACCGCTCGACGCCACAGATGCGGTTGTGATAGCCGCCTTCCGTAAAGGAGTCGCCGACCCGACCTCATCAAGAAGATGTCGGAAGCCACCCACGCCGGTCCGGGAGCTGTTCGCCCTAGCGGACCGTTACGCTTCAGCCTCCGAGGCTCTGGCGAACGACGTGATGAAGGAAGGATCGGTCTGAACCCTCGGCGGAAAGAAAAGAAGCGCAAGGGCGAAGAGCTAGTGGCGCCGCCGCGCCAACTCATCCTCGCTCTCAAAGGGGATGGATATGATAAGGTCATGAACTCACTCGCCCTTTCCATCCAAAGGGGAGGCATGCCGCCAAGGATTGTTTCACCCTAAAGAGGTTCGCTCACGAGAGCAAGAGGCAGGCCGGACAAGGTCCGAGTGGTCATGCCGCCGCAAACCGCCTCCCTCGGCCGAGGAAGACTATCGTGAAGTCGACCTCGAGCTTAACTACATATTCAGGGGTTCACCAAGATATGAGTCCAAGCGGAAGCAAAGCTCACCGCCGGGACATCTATGCAGAGAGCCGAGACCCTCGATATGTCCGGTGGTCCGAGGTCGCAATAACTTACGACCGCACGGATCACCCAGATCGCGCCCCATTCCCTACAGATACCCGGTCTTGGCGCCGGTTGTCCGCGACATCAAGCTCAAAAGGGTGTTGATTGACGGTGGAGCGGGCTCAACGCCCTCTTCGTGGAAGACACTCGATGATATGGGGATCCCGCGGTCCGACCTCAAGCGCTGGTCGTCACCTTTTCATGGAGTGATACCCTAACGTCGGCGATACCACTCGGACAAATCACTCTACCACCACGCTCGGCGCAAGGGACAACTACACGGACGGAGAGCCTTAGCTTCGAGGTGGCGATTTCGCGACAACAGATCATGCCATCTTGGGGAGGCCAGCTGGCCAAGTTCATGGCGGTGCCCCACTACGCGTATCTAATGCTGAAAATGCCGGTCCGAGTGGTATTATCACTCTGCTGGCGATGTTAAGCGCTTCTTCTCTTGCGACAGGAGAGCTGCGAAATGGCCGAGTCTCTCGAGGCGCTGGGCGGTCGGGAAAGAATTCGCCAAGAGGCGGATTTCGACAAGCGGAAGGCAAGATCCCTACCCGCAAGCCGCAGAACTTCGGGATCAGCCCCGAGGAAGGCACCAAAAGGATCCTCCTCGACCCGTCCGATCCGGCTCGAGCCGTTTCGATCGGGACAAGGCTCGGGGAGGAATAGGAAGGCGCGCTCGTCACCTTTCTGCGGGCAAACCAAGACGCTTTTGCCTGGAAGCCGTCCGAGCATGCCCGGGTTCCTGTGGAGGTGATCGAGCACGCACTAAATGTAAACCAATCCGCCAGGCCCGTCAAGCAAAGGTTACGACGGTTTGCTCAAGATCGCCGAGAAGCCATCGAGAGGAGATCACAAAGCCGCTAGCCGCAGGTTTCATCAAAGAAGTGTATCATCCCGATCGGTTGGCGAACCCTGCACTCGGCCCGTAAGAAGAATAAAAGTCGGGCGCATGTGTGTTGATTACACCGACCTCAACAAGGCTTGTCCGAAAGATCCCTTTGGTCTCCCTCATATCGATCACCGGTAGACTCCACTGCCGGATCTCGGTTACTCGACTTTACGACGCCTATTCAGGCTATCATCGATTCGGCCGAGAGGAAGATCATGAGAAGACTTCGTTTATCACTCCATTCGGAGCATATTGCTATATCACTATGCCGCTCGGGCTCAAGAATGCCGGCGCAGCGTACGGGCCGTGCGTGTAAGCTTTCACCATCGGCTCGGGCGCAATGTGGAAGCTTATGTGGATGATGTGGTAGTTAAAACGCAGACAGAGGACAGCCTCACCTCCGATCCGCCGAGACGCTCGCAAGTCCAAGACGTTCCAGATGAGGCTAAACCCAGAGAAGTGCGTTTTGGTGTCTTCCGAAACTACTCGGGTTCATCGTCTCCGTCGTGGGATCGAGCCGAACCGGAGAAAATTGGAGCCATTATGAAAATAGCCCCGCCTACCACCAAAAGGAGGTCCAAAAGCTCACCGGATGCATGGTAGCGCTTGGCGTGTTTATCTCACGATCGGGGTCCGGGAATGCCTTTCTTCAAGCTCCTTAAGAAGCAAGATCGCTTTGATTGGACGGCAGAGGCGCAGCAGCCTTCAAGAACTCAAGGTGTTTCTCTCCACTCCCAGTCTTAGTCTCGCCGGCGCCAGGTGAACCTCTTACTGCTCTACATAGCGGCAACATCTCATGTAGTAAGTGCCGTGATAGTTGTGGAGCGGGAGGAATCTGACACCGCTACGGTGCAACGCCTAGTTTATTTCGGCATCTTGGGCGAATCCAAGACAAGATATCCTCCAATCCGTAAGCCGCCAGACGCCATTTTGATCTCGTCACTAAGTCGAAGCATTATTTCCAAGGACATTCGATTTCAGTAGTCACTTCTTTCCCGTGGGAGAGGTCCTCCATAATCGGGAAGCTCTCGGAAGAATTTCAAAGTGGGCAGCCGAGCTTGGAGCTTTCGACATCTCATTCAAGCCGCACCGCCACAAATCCTGTGCTTTGGTCGACTTTACTACGAAAGTGGATCGAATCCTGCACTTCGCACGGAAGAAGTACCGTAATATTGGGTCATGCACTTCGACGGGTCTCTCATGCTTGGAGGAGCAGGGCGGGAATCCTCCTTATCTCGCCTAAGGGTGACAGTGAAGTATGTCCTTCGATTCACTTCGGCCTCAAACAATGCCGCTGAGTACGAGGCCCTCATCCATGGGCTTCAGATCGCCACATCACTCGAATCCGACTACCGCGCTTCGAGGCGACTCCCGCTTGGTGGTGAATCAAGTCTGAAGGACTGGTTGTGCGTGGATCGTAATATGGCGGCATACCGCCAAAGAAGTCCGAGAATTGGAAGGCAAGTTTGACGGCCTGAGCTGGTTCATGTCCTCCGCCGCAATAATGAGGCAGCAGACGAGTTGGCTAAGATGGGAGCCACTCGGGCAGATGTCCCAAGTGATATCTTCGTACAGGATCTTCACGAGCCAACCGTTACAAAACGGCAAAAGCCAAGCGAGGGTCCCGGAATCGGGTCCCGCTTCATCGATCCAGATCGACTACCCTGCACCTTGATTATCTCCTCAAGGACAAACTCCGGAAGCAACCACTCTGGCAGAGCGCATCTCCCGACAAGCCAAATCCTACGTGGTGGTGGGCGACGAGCTCTTCCGAAAAAGTGCCTCGGGTGTCCTCAGGCGGTGTATTTCGGGACAAGTGGGAAGAGAGCTGCTCCAAGAAATCCATTCGGGAATGTGTGGCCATCACGCGGCGTCAAGCGCCTTGGTTGGGAAAGCCTACCGACAGGGTTTCTTCCGCCAACGGCGTAACGGATGCCAAGGAGATAGTTCGAACTGCGAGGGTCGCCAATTCTATGCAAGACAGACACACTTGCCGCACAGAGCTACAGACTATACCCATTTCTTGGCCTTTCGCGGCCTGGGGCTCGACTTAGTGGGCCCGCTCAAGAAGGCTCAAGGCGGTTTCGCTTACCTCTTCGTGGCCATTGACAAGTTCACCAAGTGGATCGAAGCCAAGCGATCGTGAACTATCACTGCAGCTTAAGGCCAAGGAGTTCTTCCAGGATATTGTAGTCGATTCTGAGTGCCCAACCGGATCATCACGGACAACGGCACCCAGCTCAGAGTGAAGAATTCCAAGAATGGTGCGAAGGCGTCGGGATCAAGATCTGCTTCGCCTCGGTGGCTCACCCACGAAGCAATGGGCGGTCGAGCGAGCTAATCGGCCTGGTCCTTCAAGGCCTCAAGGCCAGGATCTTCGACCGCCTCAAACCATACGCCGCCCGATGGGTGAAGGAGCTACCGTCGCACTCGGGACTCGTAACCACTCCCACCAAGCGACCGCCAAACCCCTTTTTTCTCGGTCTATGGCGCAGAGGCGGTTCTCGCTGACCGAGCCGGGATTCGAATCCCGAGGGTTCGGAACTACAACGGCCGAGTCCGAGGGAAGCCGAATGGTGGAGCTTGATCAACTCGAGGAGGCTCGAACGTTGCCGCCTCCGTCGGCTAAGTACCTCCAGGGACTTCGGGCGCTACCACTCTCGCAACGCCGAAATAGAACATTTTCGAAGGAGATCTGGTCCCGAGGAGGAACTAAAAGCGAGCACAAGCTCTCTCCAATTTGGGAAGGTCCATACATCGCGGCAGAAGACAACCCGGCCGGTGCTTATCGACTGCAGGCGAGAAGACGGCGAGGTTCTCGCGAATACTTGAACGCCGAACAGCTCGTCGCTTCTACGCATGAGTTATGTATCCCACTCTTACACATTAAATAAAATAGTGGTTCGCCTTATTTTCTCAAGTTACGTGTAATGCTAGCCCCGAGTGGTTATTACCCGATCTTTGTAGCGCTAACCCTGGTCGTGCCGATATAGAATGCACGGAAATAACAAACCACGATGAGCACAAAGCCTCGGCGGTTTATACCACAAGCACAACTAACGGGTAGAAAGCACTAACCACTCGGGACTGCAATTCGCAGCGCAGAATTTAACCAAGATTTGCCTCGATCGCGAATTTCTAACCGTCAAAAGCTCGAGCCCCACCTCGCTGTCGGGTAATCGAGCAACCGACTAGAATGAGTTGATCAGCGGAACCACTAAGTTCGGGTTAAATGTGATAGGCACGAACTGGATAAAATTTCTCGTGATTTCATTCCATAATGTTAATAATTTACATTGCTAATTTTCTTTTTTCTTTTCTCGCTTAAAAAAAAAAAAAAACTCAGTCTTCTTCGGTGCTACTGGTCTTCTTTGGTCTTCTGTACTCTGCCATTCAGTCTTGTCAGTCTGTCTTGGCCGCATTGGGAGACCCGGAGGCGAGATCGCTGAGGTTAGTCGCGACCCACGCGACCCAAAGCCGCTGAATCTCTCGCCAACCACCCACAAGGGGGTATAAGGCGACGAGGGCCTCGACGGCAAGGTCGTCGCCGCGACGATCGCGACCAACCATCTCGAGGATGATCTCCGCCACCTCGTGGAGCCTGCGGCGACCTCCAACAAGGTGGCTACGGCGGGCGCGCCCTCGCCGCTCCGCCCTCCGCCTCCGCCTCGGTGTGAAAAAAGTCAAGGTCTTCCCATGCTTCCGCCTCCTCCCAGTTGTGCAACATCCCGAAGAATCGATGGCGAAACAACGCCGCGTAGGGACCAACGAACCTCCCCGTAATAGACATGGAAGGAAACTGGAAGAGGAAGACGAAGGACAAGGCAAGAAGAAACGGGCGATCGCTCATTAGCGGTGACGCCCCATTTATAAGCCACCCCAGCCTCGGAAATTGAAGCATCTCAAAGGCAATCAAAACGCGCCACCTCACAATCAATGAAGCGCGAAAAACGAAGCGACAGTGCAAATACCGAAGAAGATCGGCGCATTGAACAAAATCAAGGAGAATTTCACCAGACACGTGTTGTAAGCAGTTCAAGCTCATTCGGCTTCCTCGCTTAATTACACCAGATTAGCGCAAAGCCCGGGCCGGAGAGCTAGCAAGTGATGCAAGCCTGGGGCTAAACCACTCACCAGGTGGCCACAACGTAAGTCCCGACGCCGAGCTGCACGCCACCTCTCTCGAAAAGCGTGTCCGGGGCAAGAAAGCCACTGCCAAGGCCCTGGCGTTTGGAAGCCATACCGCCTACCAAGCCCACCGGAAAGGCACAACAGATCCAAAAGGCTACGGGCCTATATTCGGTCTCAAGACCACTCGGCGGAAGATAATACAGGCAAATCATATTGAAGTAAGAAGACACAATATTTCAAACAAGGAGGGCGAGCACTCGGCATCAAGGCCCACATCAAAGTCGAATTCTAGATTCTCCAACAAGGCCTCGCGATGCACTGCACACCTCTTCGAGGAGCGCTGGCCTTATCTTCATCACAAAGTAAGCCTTCTTTCACAGCCTTCGAGGTCAACTCTCTGATAATGAGACTTGACTACCGCCAATGCCTGGTTCGCGCCATTGTCATGACTCTTTGGCGTAAGCTCGATCTGTCGGGCCTCCCGAGAGAAGTGGAACAAAGATCGCCCCTCGGCCCGGCGTGGCTCCTTCAATGCGCAGAAGGTGCAGGATCGCTCGCAGCGACGCCAGCTCAGTCCGCCTGCTCGGCGGCCGCCATCTTCTCCTTGCACTCGCCACAAAGTCAAACAGCCATCAAGAGCACACCCGACGCCAAGTATGTTCAACCTAAGTCAAATAAATTTACCCTTCAGCCTCACAGCATCCTTTCCAGTCGACTCGAGCTTTGAGGCCGAATTCTCTGAAGCCTCGGTAGGACCTCGGCTCGACAGAACGGTCGAAGTCGCGCTTTGAAACACGAGTGTGTCATCATCCTCTCCAACCATCATCCAAAAGCATACGAACCGAATTCGTGGAGAATCTCACCTTCGAGCATATGCTCAAGCTTCGCCTTCTCCTCCCGGATCGTCATACACTCGCCTCAAGCTCGTGGACTTCTTTCCATCTGTCCGCTGATCTCGCTGAGCTTGTCCTGCATCGCTTCGCTTCCTTGAGCTTTGGGAGCACCTTCCGAAAACCGCGACCTTTGCTCCGAGCGCTCCCCATGTCCTAAGTAACAGGCGTAATCTCAGGGAGAAGTCAAGAGCGATGTGATTGAAGACAAGAAGCTCACCCCGACGAGCGTGCTACACTTGACGGTGAGCTCATAAAGCTCCGTCCGAGCCGCTTTCTCCATCTCGCTGCCCTCTTCCATCCCCTTCAATGGAACCCTTCCCACCATACGGTCCGATTCGGGCTTCGGCAGAGGACCGAGCGGCGGTGGCTCTCGAGGCACTTCCTCCACTCCGGAGACGATGCCGGGTCGATCTCGCGGGCGGACGGACCACCGGATGGTTCGATCGTTGGACCGCTGCCGGTGTGGCGACGCCCGGCGCATGGCGGCGACGGCGACCTAGCCGACGCGGCGGGCTCCTTGGGGAAGCTCGCTCGGGACTCCTTTCAGAGACCCTCCACCGGACGCCCATAGCAGGAGTCCCGAATCCAAAAAAGGGAAGACACCTCAAGACAGCAAGAATAAAAAGACAAGGATCGCCCAAAAAATACCTTTTGGATTTCTTGAATTTCATTCCGTGTTTCATTCAAACCCAAAGACCACTCGGAGGGAAGTTGGCGCTGCACCGGGTCGCCATCGACAGAAGGTCGTGGGCCCCGCTTATGATCCGGTGCATCGGAGGTCGGCGTCCGGCCGACGAAGGACCGACGACCTCCTCCGCCGACTCTCGGCGCAGCTCGTCGACCGATGTGTCAGCCACTCGCTTCGCCTGAGCGTGTTTCAGCCGAGAGAGGCCGACAACTGGAGCGTCAGAAAGGAAGGACGCGCGTTCTCGAAAAAAGGAACGATCGCACTCGCTTGAATCACACGCTACCAAAGAAATCATGGAATGACCTTTCGAGAGAATAGCACACTCACAGAGGGGGAGGCCTTGCCGTCGAAAATTTATGAGGGCAGCCTCGTTGGTGATGATTGTGCCAGCACGAAGAGATCAACTACCCGCATCGCCGCCTCCATCGACAGTGGCCGCGTCCGACTCCCGTGGGGTCCAGAGGCCCGCTGTATTGGAACCCCAGATGGACTCTCTCCTTCAAGGGCTGCACTCGGCGCTTCACAAAATCGATCACGATCCCGGACCCGCCAGCCCTCGGTTCTTCAGATCGTCAATCAATGCCGAAGCTCGGGATTTGTCCCGAACCTCCTCCGTCGCCCGTCGCTCCAAAGATCGGGAAGCTTTAGGAGCGCGCCGGCAAAGGGGGCGAGGAAAGGATCAACGTTGGCACAATAGAACCACTCCCGCCTCCAACCTTTGAGGGAGGTCTTGAGAGGAACGACAAAATATCGCTTTCTTCGAGCCCTCCCATTACTGAGGCCCTGCGCCCCAACGACATTGGGAGCGGCCCGGTTCGGATGAGGCTTCAAATGTAAGAAGGAGCGGAACAAATCCAAATGAGGACGTATCCCAAGATACGCCTCAGAGCCGGACGAAGATGGCAATGTGAAGAATCGAGTTGGGGTTCAAATTGATCAACTCAATTTCAGAGAAGTGGAGGAGCCCCTAAGAAGGCGCTCCCAGAATGCTAAGTCCCCGCTGAAGAAGGACTCAAACACCACAATCTCATTCTCTAGAGGTGTGGGGTAAGGGTCACTGCGGCGGACGAGCGGAGATCAACTCCACGGAGGGAGGATGCCGGCGGCAACCATCCTCCAAGCGGGACATCGCCGTGATGGAAGTCTCCCACCCTACCGTCGCAGGGTCGGTGCTACCCTCCGATGACGAGGAAGACGACATGGCGAAGAAGAAGAATCGAGGGAAGAACCGCCGCAAGCCAAGGGCGCCAAATCGTAAAACCCTAAATCGCCAAGGAAGGTTTGAAGGTTTCGCGGTAGTGGTGGAGAAGGTGCGAGGAGGCCGTTGCTCCAACGAGGGTCCTTCCGACTTATAAGAAATGGGCCCCAATTTCCACCTACGGTGGGAAGAAACGAGGGCCCTCCTGCTCACCTGGGGCCGATCTGTGGCACGCCCCATGACGGGCCAATAGCTTGTCGCGCAAAAACGCGGCCAGGTGTCAAATCTGGTCCGGTTTGGGATAAAGTGCGCCCACGACGGGCCTGAACGCCGCCGCCACGGAAGCTTGGGGCTGGGCACTTTCCGAACATCCTTCGACAAGACACCCCATAATTTGGGGTCAATTGCTGGTCGCTGCCTCACAATGCGATTGGGTGTCGCCGGAGGATCTACAACCAACACGGTCTTGAGAATGCGCCCCATGAGGGTCTAAAGCGGTCGCCGTAAGTGGGCACAGCATTACTCAGATGACCAAGGTATGCCCCATGAGGGTCAACCGAGCGACAAGCCGGTTCTGGCGCCGTAACGGGCGCTGGTACCACTCGGCCACGAGCCAAAAGACCAAGGTATGCCCCATGAGGGTCACCGAGCGACAAGCCGCTGTCACAAGACCGTAAATCCAAGCGCTGGTACCACTCGCCACGAGCCAAAAGAACAAGGTATGCCCCATGAGGGTCACCGGCGACAGCTGGCTGTCACAAGACCGTAAACGGGCGCTGGTACCGCCGCCACGAGCCAAAAGACCAAGGTATGCCCCATGAGGGTCACCGCGACAGCCGGCTGTCACAAGATCAGAACGGGCGCGGGTACCACTCGCCCCGAGCCAAAAGATCAAGGTATGCCCCATGAGGGTCACCGAGCGACAAGCGGTTGTCACAAGACCGTAAACGGGCGCGGGTACCACTCGCCACGAGCCAAAAGATCAAGGTATGCCCCATGAGGGTCACCGAGCGACAAGCCGGTTGCACAAGACCGTAAATCCGGGCGCTGGTACCACTCGCCACGAGCCAAAAGACCAAGGTATGCCCCATGAGGGTCGGTAGAGCGACAAGCCGGTTGTCACAAGACCGTAAACGGGCGCTGGTACCACTCGCCACGAGCCAAAAGAACAAGGTATGCCCCATGAGGGTCACCGGCGACAAGCTGGCTGTCACAAGACCGTAAATCCAAGCGCGGGTACCGCCCCGGCCACGAGCCAAAAAGAACAAGGTATGCCCCATGAGGGTCAGCCGGGCGACAAGCCGGTTGCCGCGCACCGTAAACGGGCGCGGGTACCACTCGGCCACGAGCTAATCAACCACGGTGGCTTCATACTACAAGTTCTTTATGATCTCTCTCCCGCATAATCCTCATAACAGGGTAAGGGACGGAAAGTCGATCCTAAAGCACTTGGGGGCTGCTGTGGGATGTCAGAGACAGGGGTCCCGCAAGAGGGACTCCACGCTACCGGGCCTGACAGGTGGAATAGAAAGCCCAAAGCCCAGGAGCACCACGACGGGCCCAGAGGAGACCTTCGACTTGCTCCCCAAGACAACTCCCGGTCCTTCAAGGAAGCTTCGTGCCCCGCCCTAGCAACCCGCCAGGGACGAAGCATGCGGTCTGACATCGCCAGAGACTGCGGAAGCCGGAACTCGACAAGGCGGCAGGCGTGGGTCGGAGAAAGCATAACCTCCTCTCCAGGACGTAGAGCGTGAAGGCGGATAAGGACAAGGGACATGTCGTCCAGGCCACCATGTTTAGGGCCCGGTGGCGCCCATCTATGATGATTCTCCCCCAGTATGTAAGGGGAGGAGGGAAAAAACAAGGAGGAGGACTCTCTCTCTCTTGAACACACACAATACATCCAAGAACACAGGACTAGGGTATTATCTCCTCCGAGAGAGCCCGAACCTGTCTAAAACAGATTGCCCCCGTATCCTGTGTTACCATCAAGCTCAGATCCCGCACAAATCCCCTAGAATCACAAATCTTATTGCCGGCGAAACCGATCGTCGACACATGCCATGTGAACATATCATATATTCAAACTTCAATCTCAATCAATCAAACAATCTACAATCGCTACCCATTACAATACACTTGCCTCAACCACGGGCAACGGATTGGCGGGAAGTAGAAGGCACTCCCGGGGTCACACCACCTGCACATAGGTACCACACACTCACAATCATGTCCACAAAACAGTACGCAAACCCTCATCTACCCCGACATTGCCAACTACTCGCAATAACCAAAAACAGAGGTTCTGTCCCGTCGGGACAGCAGCCTTCCAAAAGGCATAACTTGAGTTCTGGGACTCCGAATCAATTAAACGAGTACATCCTCACATAGCTTAGGAAATTTCTCAACTTTTTCTAGGTATAGGGAAAGACTGATTCGAACTCTAAAGTTGTTTAATCTACAAAATACCGTGATCTGTTCCAATCACGTCACAGATTTTAACACGCTCGGTAAAACAGCCATAACTTTCAAACGGCTAGGCGGAATTTAACGTTATTTATATCCACTGAAAGATAATGAAATTATCTACAACTTCTTCAACGTCCGTATGACCAAATTCGGAACCTAAATTGGCGAAAAACTGAACCCTAGGCCGACTGATCATGCTGTCCGAAACAGAGAACGTGACCAACTCAAGAATCCATCTAATCTAATCAAATCCAGCACCACCAATTGATCTAAAAACTTGGTAATCATCCTTAGAACAGTACCTAGATCAACCCCAAGGTTTCCCATGGCCATACCTTTCCCCAACGCACGAAATCTGAATGGATCTCCTCCCGGTTCGCTCCTCGCTCCTCGCTTCCAATGGATGGATCCTCGAGGTGCAGGGGTGGGGAGGCCACCCTAGGGAAGCAAGGGGGTGGAGGAGAGGTGGGGAGCAAAGGGAGGCAAGGGGGCGCACGGCCACATGGGGGAAGAGGAGGGGAGGGCGGCTAGGGCAAGGAAAGGTGGGGGGGCGCACCAATGGGGGGTGGGGCGCACCAAGGGCATGGGGAGGCCTTTTTACCATCCCCCACACCCAATCCTAATCCTAAATGGATTCCCACTCCATCCCACCAAAGCCCACAACCCCCACTTTTAGGCCCAAACTCCCCCGGGAAGGCCCAAAACCCCGGAAAGGGCCGAGAAATGGCCCGAAAACGCTATTAACCTCCATACCCTATGGTTTTAACCTTATTTCCACATCTCATAATGTTTTTGACCTTATCATGCACCATTTATAAGGTTCCGACTCCGTGGTGACACAACACTTCAAAAGGCTCAAAAACGCGAGTAAACCTCAAGCCGAAAGGTTTTATTCTCTAATTTCACATTCTATAATGTCACACCATACCGTAGTGTCACAATTTTGGATCAATCTAAGGTTAGCACAAACAAGAGAGGTTTAGGTTTTGATCTTCATGCTTCATTTGAAACTAAACCTCGCACTGTTGTTCATGCTCCTCGCAATGATAAAATTGAGATTCTTAATGAGCCTAAAAAGATTGCTTTTGAATCTGCTGGTTTTCTTTCTTCTACTATGATGAATGCAAAATGTGCTTCTACTGTTAAAACAAAACCTCATGTTAAGTACACTTGCACTCATTGTGGTAGAGATGGACATCTAGTAGATTTTTGCTTTAAACTAGTCAAACAACAAAAGAAAGAAAAGACCAAGGCTAGGTCTAACTTCAGAAAGGCACAGCTTGCTTCTCACTATGTGCCTAGGGTGATGCAAACACCTTTTGTTGCTAGAAACATGGGAAAGGACAAATCTGTTTTTGTGCATAAAAATTATCGTATTGTGCCTACCTTTGTGCGTCGTGTGTCTCAGTACTGGATTCCCAAAAGTCTCATTTTTAACCCCAGTACCGAGACCTCGACATGTTTTGCTACGTAGGCTTCTCGCGCGAGGAAGGAGAACATATGGCTAGTGGATTCCGGATGCTCACGCCACATGTCCGGTGATAAGAATTGTTTCTCCTCCCTCACTCGTGCATCTCGTGCTGAAAGTGTTACTTTTGGAGATGCTTCTTCCTCTTCTGTTGTGGCAAAAGGTACAGTAAAGGTAAGTGACAAGTTTATGTTCAAGGATGTGGCTTTGGTTGAAAACTTGAAATATAACTTGCTTTCTGTCTCTCAAATGCTTGATGAAGATCTTGAGATAAGCTTTAAGAAAAATAAATGCAAAGGGTTAGATGCTTCAGGTGATCTTGTTTTCAGGATTTCGCGCTTTGGAAGAGTTTTTAAAGCTGATTTTGATGCATCACCTTCTTCTAAGCATAGATGTCTAGTTGCCAATGTTTCTAAAGATTTATTCTTTTGACATCGTAGACTTGGTCATGTTGGTTTTGATCATCTTACTCGTGTAAGTGGCTTAGATCTCATACGTGGCTTGCCTAAGCTTAAGGGTGATAGCAATCTAGTTTGCTCTTCTTGTAGACATGGTAAGATGATTGCAGGTTCACATCCACCCCTTACCATGGTGATGACAAATGCTCCAGGGCAGCTACTACATCTTGACACGGTTGGACCATCTCGAGTTCAATCCTTTGGAGGCAAATGGTATGTGCTTGTGATTGTTGATGATTTCTCTAGATACTCTTGGGTATACTTTATGGCATCTAAGGATAAAGCTTTTAGTCATTTTAGAAGTCTTGTTCTTAGGATTTCTGTTGATCATCCAGGAGCTCTTAGAGCGATTAGAAGTGATAATGGAACTGAATTTAAAAATTCATCTTTTGATCACTTTTGTGCTGAAAAAGGAATTGATCATCAATTTTCATCTCCTAGAGTGCCTCAACAGAATGGTGTAGTTGAAAGGAAAAACAGAACGTTAGTTGAGATGGCTAGAACCTTGCTAGATGAACATCTCACTCCTAGAAACTTTTGGGCTGAAGCGATTTCAACTGCATGCTATGTTTCAAACTGTGTATTTTTGAGATCAAAATTGGGAAAGACTCCATATGAGCTTCGGTTTGGACATAGGCCGACTGTTTCTCACTTTAGGGTTTTTGGATGCAAATGCTTTGTCTTGAAATCTGGAAATCTTGATAAATTTAAAGCTAGATCAATGGATGGCATTTTTCTTGGATATCCTGCTCATACTCGTGGCTATCGTGTACTTGTTTTGGAGACTAACAAATTTGTGGAAACTTGTGAAGTTACTTTTGACGAGGCTAGTTCAGGCACTAGTCCAAGTGATGCAGGTACAGGCGCATACGTTCAGGGGGAGACAATCTTTGAAGACAATGATGATGTTGACGTTGAAGATGAGGTCTTGACTCTTCCTAATGCACAACAAGCTGTAGCACCCTTGGCACCTACTACTACATCACCTACAGCTAACCATCCTCAAGCTACAACATCATTTGTACAAGCTGAAAATGAAGAAGGAGAAGGAGAAGTTTCAAAAGCCAAAGCTCCCTTGCACATTCAGAAAATGCATCCATCTGAACAAATGATTGGAGACCTAAATGAGAGAATCACTCGATCTAGGTTTATTCATTCTGACACCCATGCTCATTCTGCTTTAGTTGCTTCTTTTGAACCCAAAGATATATCTCATGCATTATCTGACAAATCTTGGATCAATGCCATGCATGAAGAATTAGAGAATTTTGAACGAAATAAAGTTTGAAAACTAATCTCACCACCTCCTGATTTTAATGTTATTGGAACTAGATGGGTTTTTAAAAATAAACAAAGTGATGATGGTGTTGTTGTTAGAAACAAGGCTAGATTGGTTGCTCAAGGTTTTACTCAAGTTGAGGGATTAGATTTTGATGAAACATTTGCTCCTGTTGCTAGAATTGAAGCCATTAGAATCCTTTTAGCATTTGCTGCATCCAAATATTCCAAATTGTATCAAATGGATGTGAAAAGTGCTTTTCTTAATGGCTACATAAATGAGGAGATTTATGTCAAGCAACCACCTGGTTTCGAAAATCCAAAGTTTCCAAATCATGTGTTCAAACTGTCAAAAGCTTTGTATGGTTTGAAACAAGCCCCTAGAGCATGGTATGATAGGCTAAAAACCTTTTTACTTGAAAAGGGGTTTTCAATAGGAAAGATTGACAAAACTCTCTTTTTACTCAAGCAAGGCAATGATCAACTATTCGTTCAGATTTATGTTGATGATATTATCTTTGGTGGTTCCTCTCATGTTTTAGTGTCTAAGTTTTCAGAAATCATGAGGGACGAATTTGAGATGAGTATGATGGGTGAGTTGACATACTTTTTGGGATTTCAAATCAAGCAAACAAAGGATGGTACTTTTGTGCATCAAAGCAAATACACAAAAGACTTGTTGCATCGATTTGGAATGGAAAACAGCAAGCCGATCATGACACCCATGGAGAGCGCTTGCACACTTGATCCGGATGAAGATGGTGAGCCGGTTGATCAAAAGGAATATAGAAGCATGATAGGTTCACTTTTGTACCTCACTGCATCAAGGCCGAATATTCAATTTGCTGTGTGCTTGTGTGCTCGTTTTCAAGCTTCCCCACGTGCTTCACATCGACAAGCTGTCAAAAGGATTTTCAGGTATCTTCATGGAACTCAAGATTTTGGCATTTGGCTTTCTGCTTCCTTATGCATTAGTTTAAGAGCCTTTTCTGATGCTGATTTTGGAGGATGTAGAATTGATAGAAAAAGCACATCTGGTACATGCCATTTCTTGGGTAACTCTCTCATTGCATGGTCATCTAGAAAGCAATCCTCTGTTGCACAATCAACTGCTGAATCTGAATATGTGGCTGCTGCTAGTTGTTGTTCTCAAATTCTTTGGATAGTAGCTACACTTAAAGATTATGGGGTTAATTTGGGTAGTGTTCCTCTTTTGTGTGATAACACTAGTGCAATTTGCATTGCTAAGAACCCTGTGCAACATTCTAGAACAAAACACATTGACATCAGATATCACTTTCTTAGAGATCATGTTGAAAAAGGCAACATTGTGCTTCACCATGTGGATATTGAACATCAATTGGCAGACATTTTCACAAAACCTTTGTTTTGTTCTCGTTTTGCTTTTATTCGGGGAGAACTTGGGATTGTTCATCCAATGGGTTTGTTTTGAGGGGGAGTTTCCTTGCCAAGTTTCTTCACTTAATGAGCTCACTTTATCATATTTCTTTATATATTACGTATTGTGCTAATATATGATAATCTAAATTGTTCCACTTGAACTAAAAATGACATTGCGGAATTCCTTGATTTGATTGCCTATAGCTAAATATCTTACTCTTCTAGGCTTGATATTGAATCTTCTTAACAAATATGGGCTATGAAGCAAGTATGTTTTCAGCTTTACTCTTTCAGAAGACCTTTTTATCACTTTTGCATGTTTACAATCAAAGAAAAAGGAAAAGAAAAGGGAATCAATAAAAAAGGGGTTGTTAAAAGCAAAAACCTCAAGTTATGTGCTTCAGGCATGCTTTCCCTAAAAAATAAGATGTATGCTTCAAGCATGCCATTCCCTCAAAAGACAAGAAGTATGCTTCAAGCATGCCACTTCAAGGAAATAAAAGAAGTATGCTTCAAGCATGCCACATGCAGCTTACTATTTAAAGATTAAATTGGTCTACTAGATTGGAGTTGAAACTACTTTCTCGCCCTGATTTGTTAGTTGCTTCAATTTTGAGTCTGTGTTTTTTTTACTAAAGGTCTTGCTTAGTACTTGACTATAGTTGACTGAATTGTGGTTGAGATGCATGTCATTCCCTAACTTGTTAACATCACATTAAGATCATGTATTTTGCATATTATGTGATATATAAGGTTATATGATCAAATGAGCTCATCTTTTCTTATCTTGGCACTCCCTTGTTTCTCTTTGTGAAATCATTGTTTCAGGAAAAATTTTGAACATATTCTCTCTTTTGTATTCTTGATGAATCCATTGTCAAAGGGGGAGAAGTTTTGAGAATCCTTGAGAAGTTTAAACAAAAAGGGGGAGAAGTTGTGTTTGGAATATTTGAGAGTTTTTGAGAAGTTTGGAGAATTTTGGAATTTCTGGACACATTGCACATTCACACACATTTTTCTTCTTAGGGGGAGTTTTTCAGTTTTTCACTTTGCATATTGGTCAAAGGGGGAGATTTTCTGTTTTTATGACCTTTGATTCTAATACTTTGGTTTTCAAAATCTTTTAGTGAATGCCAAACGTTCAATTCTGAGTGGTGTTGCCAATGTTTTCATCAAGGGGGAGATTGTGAAATCATGTGCTGAAAAATTGGCTTAGAATTGAATTTGCAAAATGTGCTTGTGCATGTGTCTCGACAATTTGACAAGAAACAGTGTATCTTTTCTTGTGCCGGACCAAATTCTCAAAAACAATAAGTTTTCACTCTTACGCCGGATTATTGCACCGGACCAATTTTTAGTCCGCCGAGGATGTGTTTTTGAAGGCTTCAAGTTCTCTTCAGAAAAATGCGTTTTTGGCATGTACGCCGGACCAAATTTCTGGTCCGTCGTAAACGTGTTTTTCGGCATTCAAAAACCTCGTCTTTTCTTGTACGCCGGATCCAAAATCTTAGTCCTTCGTGAACGGTGCTTTGAGGTTGATTTCGTATATGCGCCGGACTGGTTTTCTACATGTACGCCGGACCAGATTTTCGTTCCGCCGCGAACGTGTTTTCAAACACTTTTGAACCGGACTCAATCTTCCGAAACCAGTAAGTTTTACATGTACGCCGGACTGCTTCTTTTTTAGTCCGTCGTGAATGTTGTTTTGAACGTTTTTGCGCTGACAAGAAACCAAGCGTGGCACGTGTACGCCGGACCAATTATTTAGTCCATCGTGAATGCGTTTTGCTCGATTAGGGTTTTAGAGCAATTTTGAGATTCAATTTTGGATTTGATTTTGAGATTATGAAGTTTGTGAGAATTTCATGATGGTTGTTTTGAAGTGAACTGTATGCAATGCTCGTGTGAGTATTTGCATGGACTGATGTTAAGTCAAGTCGCGGACTTGTGCTCGGAATTGTTTTGTGGTTTGATCATGTGCAGGTATTGCTTAAGGGCGAATGTGGTCGATGACGGGACCAGAACTAGGTTCATGGAGGAACTGAGGTTCGGGACTAGGTTCAGGAGGAACTGAGGTCTTGGTGGTCAAGGATGTCATGCGGGACGTTCGGGCTAAGAGAATGGTGCACATGAAGAATGGTTAGTCACGTGAGAATGGCAGGGGGCCATGCGCGTGCAAGTGTTAGTCACGTGAGTATGGTTGGGTTGCTATACATGTGCAAGTGTTGTACTTGGCCAGGTTGGGCCAAGTGGAGTTGTGGTTGAATACATACTCTTTCTAGGATTAGGAGTAGGACTCCTTCTAAGATTAGGAATTGTATTCAGGACTCCTTGTGGGTTGCTCCTTTAAATAGGAGGGGTTGTCTCCTGTTGAAGGGCACCAAGAGCTGGGCGCATTGAGCCTTGAGTTCAGTTTTAGGGTTTGTACTCTTTTGATGGGAGTATTTTAGACAAAAGAAATAAAGATCAATTCTTCTAGTTCTTTGTGTGCTACAATATTTCCTTTTGGTTCTTGTTTGCATACTTGTTCTAGTTCTAGATTGGTTTTTGTTCTTTGAGTATTATCTTGATTTGATCCATCAAAAACTTCTCTAGGGTATTGATCTAGTGTTCCTCAAAGTTTTGTTGATAAATCTTTTGTTGTTCTTGATCAATCTACAAGTTTCGATTAGATTGATTTTCGTCAAGTTCTAGAACAGCAATCTTGCGAAGCTTATAACTTTTGATCCGTAAGTCCGATCGAGCTGATTCTTTTTGGGTTCGTTTCGTATTGAAATCTAGTTTCTTGTGTACAAATTTCAGATCGATCTGACGGTTGGATCTCTAGGAATTTGCATTTTACCTAGACTCTATCAATCTATTTTTGTCAAATCCGAGGCAATCTTTTGGTTTCTTTTAGGGTGAAGTTTTTAATAGATCAAAAATTTGGTTTTAGCTTCCGCTTAATCATTCACCCCCCTCTGATTGCTAGTTGATTATATCTCGATCCTACAGGGACGCTACGCAGTAGCTCGGGTTATGGTCGGTGGACTCGGTCAAAATTACTAGGAAGGAAGGTGGCAACTGATTCGCCGAAGATCCAGGAAAGGTGCACCGAAAATTCAAATAAAGCGCAAAACAAGGACTCCGGATCGTGGGCTTGATGGATATGGAAGCCAGCATGATTATAGGGATTAGTTGCCATATGTATAGCAAGAACATCCTGTATTTAACCCCTAGGCCCCTGCGGCAAAGGGAAGAGGACACACAAACGCATATACTAAAGACACCGGAGTAGGGTTGTTATCTCCTCGGTGAGAGGCCCGAACCAGGATAAAAATACTCGAGCCTCCCTCTCGTACATTGCTCGGACGCCATCCCCCTCTCGGGCGAAGGGGCCCCTGTTGATCCCTCATTCAACAAGTAAGCTCGGCGGGAGCCCGTTCTCCAATCGTCAACAGCTGGCGCCGTCCGTGGGATACGATAATACAATCTTCGTTCGAGAGGGATCCTCGAGGATGTCGAACTCAGGAGACAATCGTGACCTCAGCACCTTCGACGATGTCGAGGATGATGATATGTACTACACTGACGACGATGTGGCCAAGATAGCCGATCCAGAGGGCCACATCGAACCCGGGAGTTTTTCCCCGGCGACTGAAGAGCGAGGACGTCCCGAATGGTCCCCACGCAATACCCTCGAAGACGACAAGGATGACTACGATGGACTTTACGATGGTCTGGACATCCCAGAACAGATCGAGTTCGATCGCGAGACAGCATCTCGAGGGGACACTATGATGTCCCCCTCGCGCTCGTCTCACTCCCGCCATGTCAACATGACTGGGAACCCCGTCGAGCCTGAGGTAGAATCCTCGGGGGCTGCTAGGCGTGATCGCTACGAAGCAGCTAGACACCATCTGGAGGCTTCTTTGAACAGGACCCTGGCGAGCATCCGTCGTAATGCTCGAGCAATGCCCCCCTCCAGAGAAGAAAGATCCGCCCATAGGAATTCTCGCGAGTGTCGCACCCCGGATCGCGTCCCCGAACGTCGCCAGAGCTCTCCGCCACCCGTCCTCCATAATCGGGAACGGCTGCAGGCCTTAGCGGCGGTCGTGCGCGACCTTCGCAATTTTCCCGACCAAGTGGACCTGGAAGCTATGGGTGCGGTTATGGCCGAAGACTTAGAAAAACTGGCTGCAGACCTAAGGATAAACCCGCCGCATAGCCAGTCCACCCGGAGTGTTTCCCGGGATCGCCGGGAGCTCACTCCCATTCGGTCACATCGGGACGAATCTCGGAGCCGTGATCGAAGAATGCTCCAAACGGTCAACCCGCGTCGCGAGAGTGCTCGGAGCAGTTCCCGGACAACTCTGGGGCATCACAGGCAAGTTCGGCCAGCCCACGAGCGTTCTGAGCGTTCCACAACGGCACTATCGCCAATGCGCTACCCACGGGAAGTCTTCTCCCGGCTAGGTCCACGTGTCGGCCGACGGGTCGGCAATGGTCGGGATGAGTACCGCGACCGGAGGAATCATCGTGATACGCCAATCTTTGGGTGTAGGGCTTTCACGAGCTCCCTCCGAGATGTCGCGTGGCCAAACAAGTTTAAGCCCGGACATATCGAGAGATTCAACGGGACCCAGAACCCGGATGAATTTCTCTCAATTTATACCGTCGCGATCCTGGCTGCCGGCGGTGACGAAGGAGTAATGGCAAATTACCTCCCAACGGTCTTGGATGGTGCCGCCCGTACTTGGCTGTTTAATCAGAAAGAAGGATCGATTCGCTCCTGGAGACAGCTTAGCGCCGCGCTCCGGGCGAACTTCCAAAGTTATTACATCCGTCCCGGGAAAGAGCGCGATCTCGAGCGCTTGATCCAGACGGAGGGCGAAACTCTACGGCAATTCGTCCAGAGATTCATCCAAGTCCGAAACTCGATCCCGAATGTGTCGGACGAACCAGTCGTCCGGGCCTTTATGTTCGGGGTCCGGGATGTCCGATTCACACAGGACATAGAAATTCATCCGGACTTGACGGCCAACGAGCTTTTCCGTATGGTCGACCGTTACGCCAACGCTAACGAGGCCGTCCAGTGGAAGAAAATGTTGGACGAAGGCAAGCTGCCACCACAGCCCGGGCTTGAGGTCTCCATGAGCAAAAAAGGATCAAACTCCATGGATAAGAAAATCAAGAAGAAAAAGAAGAAACAACCGTCACCAGGCATGGTCACTGCAGTCGAGCAACAACAGTCGCGGGCACCTCAGCCGCAACGCCGAGGATTCAATGCTCGGGGCAGAGGCCGCCCGCCTCAACGTCGTAACGACCAAGGTCGCGGCGAGCAGGCTGCGCAGTAGAGAGCCTTCTTCTGCCCGCTCCATCAAGCGTACGGGCACGACCTGCGGAACTACCGCACGTGGACTTACAACCTAGAACAGTTCTATAGCGGCAAGGGTCCCATGCCAACGCTTCTGGAGCAAGGTGAAAATAGCAAGGGAAAGCAACCAGCCAAAGATGAAGACAACGATATGGAATACCAGGAGCCCCAAAATCACATCGCCGTCATATTCGGGTGCTCCTCCACCTACAGATCCCGTCAGAATTTGAAGGAGGCCGCACGGGAAGTACACCACGTCATTTAGGGAAAGCCCCCTGTGCAGCAGCTCAAGTGGTCCGAGCTACTTCTGACGTTCTCCAAGGAAGACTGTCCCCTTGGTATGACCAAACCGCAAAAGCTCCCAATGGTCGTGAGCCCGACCATCAGCAACACTATCGTGGGACGAGTGCTCGTGGACTCCGGGAGCTCCTTAGACTTGATCGCAGCCAAAGTCTTGGATGAAATGCAGATTCCTCGCTCCAAGATTAAGAGCATGGCGATTCCCTTCTTCGGGATCATCCCGGGCGCTTCGGTCAAGCCCTTAGGTCAGGTCGTTCTGCCCGTGACCTTTGGCAGTCCGAGCAATTTCCGGACAGAGATAATCACCTTCGAGGTGGTAGATTTTGAGTCAGCCTACAATGCCATCATCGGCAGGCCAGCACTTGACAAGTTCATGGCTGCCACGCATCACGCATACCAATGCCTGAAGATTCCCGGACCTAACGAGGTTATAACCGTGCGGGGAAACCACAAGTCCGCGTTGAATTGTGATGAAAGGGCATTGGACATGGTCAGACAACTGCCCACACGCAGTCCTGACCAAGAGCCAAAGCATTACCGGCCAAAAGTTACCCTCCAGCCCGGAGGAGAGACCAAGGCCGTTCCGCTCAGCGAGGCGGAATCGACCAAGGTCGTGCATTTGGGGTCTTCCTTAGATCCCAAATAGGAACTCGAGCTCATCACTTTCCTCCGGGAAAATGTAGATGCGTTCGCCTGGGAGCCATCTGACATGCCCGGAGTCCCAAGGGAGGTGATCGAGCACAGGCTAGCGGTTTGGCCTAACCACAAACCAGTGCGACAGAAGCTCAGATGATTTTCCCTGGAAAAGCAAGCAATCATCCAGGAGGAATTAGACAGGCTCCTCAAAGCCGGCTTCATTAGGGAAGTCGAGCATTCGGAATGGCTGGCCAACTCGGTCATTGTCAAGAAAAAGGGGGGCAAGTGGCGCATGTGTGTAGACCACACAGGCCTAAACGTCGCCTGCCCAAAAGACAATTACCCGCTACCTCGCATAGACCAACTGGTCGACGCGACAGCAGAATCTCAAGTGATGAGTTTCTTGGATGCCTACTCGGGCTATCACCAAGTTAGCATATCACCTGAGGATGATGAGAAAACTTCTTTCATCACCCTGTTCGGGACCTTCTGCTACACAACCATGTCTTTCGGTCTGAGGAATGCTGGAGCAACCTTTCAGCACCTTATGTAGAAGACCTTCGCCGAGCAAATTGGTCGAAATCTGGAAGTCTATGTGGACGACATAGTAGTCAAGAGCAAGCTTGCCGCAAGTCATGTTTCCGACCTCAAGGAAACATTTTGTAACCTCGGGAGACACCAAATAAAGTTAAATCCAGAGAAATGTGTTTTCGGTGTAAAGGCGGGCAAAGTGCTCGGGTATGTGATCGGTCCACAGGGCATCGGAGCAAATCCGGAAAAGATCGAGGCCATTGAGAACATGAGGCCTCCCACTTGTGTCAGGGAGGTACAGGCCCTAACCGGACGAATGGCCGCTCTAAGCCGCTTCATTTCCCGGTCGGGCGAGCGAGGCCTCCCCTTTTTTAAGGCCTTGTGCAAACACGATGGTTTCGCCTGGATGGAAGAAGCTAGTCGCTTGTTCGAAGAGCTAAAGCAATACCTGTCCAAGTGACCCATCCTAGTTACCCCCAAGAAGGGGGAAACATTACTGTTGTACTTGGCAGCAACCCCACAAGCTGTCAGCACAGTACTAACAGTAGAAAGGGATGGAGTGCAATGACCCATCTACTATGTCAGCGAAGTATTGCATGGACCAAAGAAGCGCTACCCCGAGGTTCAAAAGCTCTTGTACTCGCTACTAGTAGCCTCGAGAAAGTTACGACACTATTTCCAAGCTCAAGAAATAGTGATCCCAACCAATTTCCCGCTCAGAGAGATCCTGAGAAACCAAGACGCCAGCGGTCGCATAGCGAAGTGGGCCATGGAACTCGCCGAATTTGGAATTCAGTTTTCAGCCCGCACAGCGATCAAGTCCCAAGTCTTGGCAGACTTCGTAGCAGAATGGACCAACCCAGCTCCACTAGAGGCGGAGCCCATCAAGTCCGATGAAGGACACTGGACCATGTACTTCGACGGCTCTCGAGCATATAAACGCTCGGGGGCTGGCATCGTATTGATCTCCCTACAGGGAGAACAATTACAATACGCCATCCAGTTACACTTTACCGCAACCAACAACGCAGCAGAGTATGAAGGCCTCTTGGTCCAACGGCTATCTGTGAAAGGCGATTCACAGTTGGTCGTGAACCAGGTTAATAAGGAGTATCAGTGTTCCGATACATCAATGGCGCTTTACATGGTCGAACTAAGGAAGATGGAGAAGTACTTCAAGAATTTCGAAGTACTCTACATCCCTGGGAAGGATAATGCCTTGGCCAACCAACTATCCAAGGTCGGTTCCTCCCAAGACACCGCCCCGGTGGGGGTGCTCGTCGAGCATCTTCACAAGCCCTCCATTCCCTCTTTAGAGGAGGCACTAGAGACTAGCGGTGAGATCTCTCTCCTCGAGCAAGGCGCAAATTGGATGACGCCATTCATCCAATACCTCGCGCATGGGACACTGCCTGATGAAGAAGCCGAGCGTTCCCGGCTCATAAGGCGATCTTCTCAGTACAGACTGATCGAAGATTCCCTATACCGCAAGGGTGCACTAGGAGTCCTCTCCAGGTGCATCCCTCAAGAAGAGGGCCAGTACCTTCTTCGAGACATCCATGAAGGAATGTGCGGCGCTCACTCGTCGTTTAGAACACTTGTGAGCAAAGCCTTCCGGTTGGGTTATTATTGGCCAACGGCCTTGGCCGATGCAAGGTCGATCGTGACAACTTGCCGAGCATGCCAGTTTCATGCCCGCAAAGTCCATCGACCAGCATACGCGCTCTAAACCATACCACTTTCGTGGCCATTTTTGACCTGGGGACTGGACATACTCGGACCTTTCCCCCGAGGACGAAAGGGCTGCAAATACTTGCTCGTGGCTATCGATACTTTCACCAAGTGGATCGAGGCCGAACCCGTATCAACCATCTCGGCACAAGCGGCCAAGAGGTTCTTCCGATGCAATATAGTGACGCGATTCGGGGTCCCCAATCACCTTATCACGGACAATGGAACCCAGTTCACCAGTGAACTGTTCCAAGCCTATTGCGAGGAAGTCGGGACCAAAATCTGCTTCGCCTCTGTAGCACACCCACAAAGCAACGGAGCAGCCGAAAGAGTAAATGGTCAGATTGTTCAAGGGGTAAAAAAGAGGGTCTTCAAGAACCTCAACCAGCACAAGCAGGAGTGGGTGGACTAGCTCCCCTCAGTACTTTGGTCGATTCGCACCACGGCAAGTCGGGCCACTGGCGAAACACCGTTTCAGCTCGTCTATGGTGCGGAGGCCGTACTTCCTGCAGAAATTGTGTTGGGTTCCCCAAGGGTGCAGTTGGTCGACTCCGTTGACCAAGAGATCGAGCACCTCATCGACCTAGACCTCGCGGAGGCAACACGGGAACGGGCTTTGCTCCGATCCGCGGTTTACCTACAGGCACTACGTAGGCACGCGGCAAAATCGGTTCGACCAAGGACCCTGCAAGTCAGCGACCTTGTCCTACGTTGAGTTCAGGACCTATCAAAGGCCAATAAGCTGACCCCCAGGTGGGAGGGTCCTTACATGGTCGTTTCCGTAGTACGCCCGAGAGCTGTTCGCCTCGCGATGGAGGATGGTCGGGAGCTCGCTAGCACCTGGAACATCGGCCAGTTACGTAAGTTCTATGTTTAAAAGCTTTTCAAATTCAGTCTCTCTCTCTCTTATTGCGCGTCATTTTCAATAAAATTCAGTTCTTTCGCCTTCGTGCCCCCCCGTTCTTTCCGTCACAATTGTGACTGTCACAGTCCCTGCCCAATGGTAAGCCGACCAATTCTCGCACAAGGGTATACTCCTGCTCACGTTTTTGATGGTCGGATGGGACGGCTCAAGGTAAGAACATTCGCTTCACACCATTTCTTAAGTTCGGCAAACGAGCACAACTAACAATGCACGTGCACCAACACCTACGTCGCCAAGCTCAAATGCTCGGGGGATGTCTACGTAAGCCGATCATCATTCGCAGTAGCTTTTCGCTGCATGACAAAATCGCAAACAGACACCCTGGACGAACAAAGCTCGGGCCGACCTAGTTTTGTTCGTGCAGCACGAGCATCGAGCGTCTAGCGCTTGTTTATCTTCCCTACACGTATAACTATGCTCGCAAACTAGGGGCATGGCCTAAGACGCGTGGGGGGATGCAGCCGCACGCGCAATTGTCTATCGCGACTTAGCCCACACTCGCAACGCGGAGTCATGGTGCTCGATCTTGTGCAAGGAGGCATGCGCGAAATTTTCTAACTCTCTTATGAACAAACTCGTGCTCGCAATTTAGGTGCACGACCTTTGTTCATAGTGGGGGCTAGTAGATACGAGCAACCGTGTTTTTTCTCGTAAAACGACACGTCTAAACACCCATCTTTCTTAACCCGCGGAGCTTGCTCGTGTTTTGCTCGTTTATTTGCAAAGTTTGCTCGTGTCCTTCCCGCTTGGTCCGTCTCTAACAAGACAACCTTCGACCAAGTTTACTCGCTCTTGTATTTTGCTCGTTTGTTTGTCTTTAACAGTATGACCTTCGACCACTTCAAGGGCGCGTCATGCAAAAAAGGAAGGGCGGGAGGAAAAAACAAGATTCATTTCAAAAGGAAACATGCTACAAAAATTTTTACAAGAGGCTTCTAAGCCTTGCCCCATCGTTCTGCTTGAAGGACAGCGAGCTCCTCCTTAACTGCGTCGAGCTCGGCCTCAAGGTTTAGGACCTTCCTTCTAGCAGCACGACCTTCGGCGGCGCTCTCCCGAAGGCGCTGCACCTCCTTCAGTTGCGAGTCGGCCAGCTCCTTGGCTTCCTGCGCAGCTTGCCGAAGCTCCGGGACCTCCTGCCTCAGTTGGCTCGCCTCCCCTTCCAGGTCGGCGTGCTCCAGCTGCAAGATGGCTTTCGCCGTCTTGCTTTGGTAGAGCTGATCCCGAAGCTCCGCGGCGAACTCCCTTGCCCGGTTCACCTCAGCCCGGTCTGTGGAGTGGACCCTGGAAATCTGACGCTCAAGGTCGGCTATCTTGGCCTCTTGTTCGCCATGATACTTCCAGTATTCATCCGCAGAAACAGTCGAGGCGTCAAGATCCTCCATGGTCTTGGCAACGAGCTGTGAGCAAGAAGATCTGTTAACTTGAAGAATCAGTCACAGGTAAAAGGGCACTTGGGAAAGTCAAACTTACCAAGAGTGCGTGGGTAATCATCTGGTCTTGGAGGCGCTGACGGTCGGATGCGCCGGCTCCGAAAAAAGGATTGACCCAATCGGGGTCAACTCTGGCCCGAGCTGGCGCATCCCTTGGGGAAGAGCTATGCCCCTCCCGATCATCTGAGGTGCTCGGGAGGATGGAGGTGGCCTCCTTCTGTCCCTCCACGTTCTGGGGATGTTCTTCCCCCAGGACTTGTTCGTCTTGGGATGTTCTTCCCCCAAGACCTGCGCATCTAGAAGGCCCGCCACCAGGGCGGGCGTCGGGTCCTCGGCCGTTGTGCGATCTTCGGAGGCACCTTTCCCCAGAGGCGTCTTAGGATCTGAAGCCTCCGGGCTCTCCCCCGGACGACCTCCGGACTCGAGACCTGGGCCGGGTCATCAGCAGGGACCACGGCCAAAGCTCCGGGCTCCTCTTCGGCCAGAGGGGACCCAACGACCTCTTGGCGCTGCTCGGAAGGAGTTGCTCGGGGCGGCTCCCCCACACCTTCGGCCATCACCAAATCGGTGATACGCTCGAGCTCGGCATCAACTGCACGATCGGCAATCTCCTCAGCCATTCGCCGAAAGTCCAAAGATAACAAAAGAGCTATCACGCCCACACCAAACGGAATGGGGTTAGCTCGAACAACAAAAAACAGCGAGGGAGAACCAAAGGGCACGAGCAATCCTACCTTCCCAAAGGCGAGCAGCCTCATCCTCTTCCTCCCCACGGCGGCAGTATAGGCCTCGGTGATAGCCTCAGACCGTTCTCTGGCCCTCGCCATTTGGGGGTCAACTTCCCCCATGTCGACCCCCATCAAGGACAAGGTCGGGAGCATCGACCTTGTGCTCAACGACCTCCTTGTTCTCTTAGCAAGAGGGACGTCGTCCTCCTCTTGCTCCTCCTCGGCAGGCGCCTCAGCCACTTGCGCGAGCCGAGCCTGGAGATCCACAATCTGCTCTTCCAACTGCTTCTTGCTCTCGGTGGATTAGGCCGCCGCCTCGGCCGCCTTCGCCTCCTCGGCGAGCTGTTGCAAGCGAGCCATCAGCTCTGGTTTTTTCTTTTTGAAGTCTGCGAACCACCGTTCAAGCTCCCTTACCTTCTTTCGATCAACGTACTCCAAATGACGCTTGGTCAGAGGTTTGGTCGTGACCTGGCGCTTGGAGCGCTTGGGAGGGGAGGCTGGAGGAGATGGACAGACACGCTTACTCGGAGCTTTCTTCCGCTTGGCCTCCGCAAATGCAAGCTCAAGGGCGACCTTCTCCTACATCAGCAAAAGGAAGTAAATGGAAGAGCTCACCTCTTCGTTGCGGTCGAACAGGTTTCTGGGGAACTGGCGATCCGGCTTCAGTTCCTTCTCCTTCGGGACGCCGAACATCTCGGCGACCCTTTCTTCAACCCAGTCCACGCTCGGTGCTAAGTAAGTGTCAGGACCCGAATTTACAAATCCGGACCCTTTGTGTATTCAGCACTAGTCCAGGATCACGCTAGTGCACACAGTCTCAACATCGGTAAATATCACAATCATACTCAACGAAATAGTAAAGTTCTTTATTTAAAGTAATCAAACGGGTTGCTCGACCTTATGGCCAAGTTACAAATATACGCCACGCAGGGCGAAAACTAAGTAGAGTAAATAACTGCAACGGAAAGTAAGATAACGTCGTGGCGCCATCCAGTATACCACAGGCAACTGACTGGGCTCGCTCCCTAGTTAGTCGGGTCTTCTTGGGTCTCCTCCTCCGTAGCTGGTGTAGCCTCTTCCTCAACTGAGGTTGTATTTGCAAGGGGTGAGTACTTGGTACTCAGCAAGTCATGCACAGAATGCAAACTAATATACTACATGCATGGCTTAGTACAAAGGAATAGCTCATGGTATATTTGTAGTAAACAGCATTTGACAAGTAACATAAGTAGATTCAAAAGCGGTAAAAACAAGTACAATATCAATAACTTTCCAGGAGTTTAGTTTAACATCCTTCCCATTCCTAATCCACATTTCCATCAACATCATTCTTTAACCCAACCATTGTTTCCAAACCAAGTTATTTTCATGAAAGTCTAACCCTTGACTGTAATCCCCGAGCAGTGTCCAATACCGCGGACTCGGCTATTCGAATAAATTTTACACTCTGCAGAGGTTATGCACTTTACCCACACGATACACTCAAACACCACAAAGGCAAGTGACCGTAACAAAGCCTTTCGGAAACTGCTAACTATACAAGTGAACCTCTCCGGTTGCCATACACCATCCCTTCCCTTAGCAAAGGCGAAGTATGGGACCAACATACCGTTGGACGGGTACCATGCCGCAGCCCTGGTACGCTCCCCCTTCAAGCTACACAAACGGTGTAGTTGACACCCCGAAGTACCACATGCAAGCTATTAGTAACTTACTCAACTAGGACCGTCCCATTCCAGTCATGTGGTTGCACGATTGACTCAGATCAAAGGCTTGCAAGGTTAAATCCTTAGGGTGACTAGGGCAAGACTACCCGAAGAACCAAATCAACATTCCCAATGCCACACCGGGCCCACCCGATCATTCATACCACTTGCCCCAGTCTAAAACTATTTATCAAACCTAGTTGATTACCATGCACCACGTGCCATCATCAACATCACAACACATGATACTTCTCAAAACAGGTTACATATCTCATTAAGTCAATATTCACATTTGATTGATCAAATCATGTCATGTACACGTGGCAGGTCTAAGCTTCATCTACAACGGTCTAATTCCCATGTTGGCAATTCTAATAATGTCCAACTAAATTAATCCACAACTAGGGTGACAAGGGTTCATGGCACATAAATAAATAATCAAGGTGTCATACTGCAATTTGGTAATTATCTAATTCCCAGAATATAATTAAAACAATTTCTAAATAAACTAGCATGCAATAATTTAAATCAAACTAATTTTCAAAATAGGAGCAAAATGATCAAAGCATAACTTGCCTTCAAATAGCACTTGTTCTGGGTCTTGAGCTTGCTCTTGAGTCCAAACCTCGCCCTCGAATCCCTCAGGCACCTCAACGTCTACTCGTAACGTGCACACAATACAATGAATAAATAAAGCAGTACACAGACATTGCTCAAAAATTCCAATAAAGTCCATAAACAGAAAGGGCATAATTTTCTAGAATTTTAGAAATTTGAACCACTCAAATCGGAGTTAAAACGCAAAAGTTATAATAGTTTGAATTTTGAGAAATCTATTAATTAATTAAAAACAGTAGACAACTTATGTCTAAAAATTAATTAAAATTCACCATTGAGTAGATCTCAATTTTATAAAAATTTAGAAATTGGAATCGCTCAAATCGGAGTTAAAATGCAAAAGTTATAGCATTTTGAAGTTTGAACTAAATTTGAAAATCAATAAACCGAATTAATAAATCATTTTCTTTTTCGGAAAATAATTATTGCGTCATCGGTGACACGTGTCAGCACCTGATTGGTCCACGTGAACTTACTGACGTCACCACCGAATGGGTCCCGTGATGACGTCATGCTGACGTCAGCATGACACGTGGCACCACCCGGGTGCTGCCACGTGTCCGGTCCATGGACTGGGTCCACGGGCGGCACGGGTCCACGGTGGATTCGGTACACGGCGCACGGTCGCTGACATGCGGGTCCCGCATGTCGGCGACACGCGACGCGACGCATGTGCTCGCCGGCCGACACGCGCCCGGCCGCAGCCGCGACGCGGTAAGGCGCGCTTAGGCACGTGTGGCGCAATCTGGGCCGTTGGTTTGAAATCCGACGGTCCGGATTAGATCCAATCGGCCACAGTGCGCTTAACGCGGTTTGATCTCGGCCGTCGATTCAAAAATGGACGGCGCGGATCCGATCTACTCACGCGGGTGTCGTGGCATGACCCGGCACACGACACGTGGGTGCATCGTGGCCGTTCACGCCTGATCGGACGGCTACGGTGAAAAACCTAATCGCGGCAGTACGGCTACGTGGGTAATGTTCGGCCGTTGGATCTAGATCTAACGGCTGAAATCTAATCCAGCACGGGCACAGTACGGGGCGACGTGGACTAACCTGGGACGTGCGATGGAGATCTGACGGTTGCGGGAGCTCGAAGCGACGATGGCGGCGCGGCGGCTTGAGGTCACCGGAACCGGGGAAGACGACCTTCCAAACGGCGTTTGAGCGCGTCTCCGGCAAGGTGAGTATGTCCTTCGGGCGCGCCTTGACTTCGCGGTTCCAGATACGGGCACGGGGACGGCGGATCGCGGCGGACGGCGGCGGAACGAAGTCAAAAACCGTGGCGGGGCCTAAGGCTACTACGGCGAGTAATCACGGCGTGCTGGCGGCGGCTCGACGACTAAGACCTAGGGCAAAAAACGCGCGGGGTGGCGGCGGTCCTAATCGGACGTCCCGGGCTTTAAATAGCCCCGGGAGGCGCGCTCAGGGTGGAGCCCTAGTCGGACGCGGCGGCGCTCTCCGAGCTCGATTTGGGCGAGGACGACAACTAGATGACGTCCACGTGTTCCGCATCGGACGGTCCACGCGCACACGCGACGCGACGCACGCACGGCCGTTGGATCGAGATCCAACGGTCGGCGGCTAGGGTTAGGGTTGGGTTCGGGCGACGCGGTTCGACCGAATCAAGAGGCTCGGTCGGGTTCGGGTCGGACTCGAGTCCGACTCGGACCCGAGGAACAGTACTAGACCCGAAGCGATTTAATAATTCATTTAATTCGTAGAAAATTCATTTTAATCCGGAAAAAATAGCAAAATACTTGGAAAAATTCCAGAAAAATTATAGAAAATACTTTAGGACATTTTAGACTTAAATAAAATATTTCCAAGAAAAATTTATTTATACATTTAATTATTTAATTAAATCAAGAAGAGGTTTAATTCAAATTAATTCCAAATAATTCCAAATAAATTCCAGAAAATTCCAAAAATTCATAATTGACTCAAATTAAATTCAAATACATGAAAAGCAAAAATTGGGGTGTTACAGGAGGCAAGCAAGATGTCAGAGCCCGAGCAAGATAAGATCAAAAACGTAAAAGGATCCGGCGAGCGTACCTGAGTCCGCCTCACGGGTGAGGTCCTGCCACCCGGTCAACTCAAAGAACGGGTGCTCCCGCCTCCGTAGAGGAGACACCCGGTTCCTGACGAAGTCCCAGGCAACGTCCCGACCAGTGAGCCCCATTTGGGAGAGCTCACTGATGGTCTGGAGGATCCGTTCCTCCTTGGGCTGTACGGGCGGGCGTGGGGTCTCGATGGCCGGGGCGACCGCCCCGGTGTACACGAGCTGGCTTCCCTCCGTCTTCTTCTGGTAGAACCAGAGGTCGGCCCAACCCGACACCGAGTCCTTCAACGAGAGAAGGGGGTAGTCGTATGGTCGGGTGGTCCGGAGGCGGAGGTAGATGCAGCCGGCGGGGGTATTCCCCCCCGGTGCGGAAAGAGGAGTAAAAATGGAAAAAGAGGCTGGCCGTGGGTACTACGCCCACGTACGCCTCGCAAAGGTGAGCAAAGATGGACAAGGCGAGAATAGAGTTTGGATTGAGGTTAGAAATCTCGCACTCGCAGAAGGCAAGTACGGAGGCCAAAAACTCACTTTCGGGCAAGCGAAGCCCGTTGACGGCGTAAAGTTCGCATGAGACGATCTCTCCCTCCTGCGGCGCAGGTTCCGCGTCGCCGCCGGGTGTTCGCGCCATGCTTGGGTCGACGTGACCGTCGTCGACGAGCACCTGAAGCCTCCGTCGGTTCATCTGGCTGACCCCGAAGCGCGCCATTGCAAAGAAAGATGAAGATGGCGAGTGCGGGAGTTCGCAAGAGAGGTTTCGAGCAAATCCGAGCAAAGTGCAAGTGGTTTTTCACCTCGCGCACCGTTCAGGTATAAAAAGGTAGTGAAAAGCCGCATTTAACGCCGCCGTGACCTTTCGCGAAACGGCGCGTGTCCGTTACGGTCGAAACTGCCCAGTTAAGCGCACAACTCCCAAGAAACTGCACGGCAGTTACATAGACGCTTCTTGGGGAAGGAACCCGCACGACCATTTCGAATTCTCCCCGAGCATAACCGCTTAATCGCGAACCGAGGCCCCTACTCATTCGTGGGCTGGCAAAGCTCGCCCGTCGCCACAGTATGCTCGGATGCTGCAGCAGGATTTCGCTGCAAGAAACCAATCCCCCCTCGAGTCTTTTAGGCTCAAAGGGAAGCCCGAGCCGGGTAGTTTTCCGCTTGAGCCTCGGAGGCTAGCTGTTAGGGATTGGATTATTTATCAGAAAGACCATATTACCCCGACGGCCACGAGCCACTGGCCATATGGTACCTTTGGGCAGAAACCCGAGGAAGGCACCCGAGCAACCCATGCTCGAGCAATGAGCATACACATCCACCCGCAGAGAAGTATGCTCGGCCCCGGTGCGCGGACCGTACACGAGCAATCATGCTCGGGGACGCTACGCAGTAGCTCGGGTTATGGCCGGTGGACTCGGTCAAAATCACTAGAAAGGAAGGTGGCAACTGATTCGCCGAAGATCCAGGAAAGGTGCACCGAAAATTCAAATAAAGCGCAAAACAAGGACTCCGGATCGTGGGCATGATGGATATGGAATCCAGCATGATTATAGGGATTAGTTGCCATATGCATAACAAGAATATCCTGTATTTAACCCCTAGGCCCCTGCGGCAGCAAAGGGAAGAGGACACACAGACGCATATTTCCTGCTAGGCCCATTTTTGGGATGTTACACTAAAGCGTTGTGCCCTGTGCTTGTAAAAATTTGACGTTGGAGTAGTATGGGGGCTAGTATGGACATATGGTTACAACCAGAGCGGCCCATAACACATAATGCCTAATGCCTAACTCAGCAGAAAAGATTGAGGTTTGCCCATGTCTTATAAATCATGTTTCTGCACCATCAATTATAGATGATGGACAAAACCTAACAATCTCTCCCATCACCACACATAGGGACCAACTCTTCCATCACGCAGCATGTGACCTCAGGAAGACGTTATCCAGGGCCTGGCCCACGCGAGTCTAAATCTACATGCCACACACAACCTGTGTCGTGTCACCCTCCGGAGACATCCATAGACTCCTCCATCACCGTGTCCGTGTTACCCTATAAATAAATTATTCTAGGCTTCAACCATAGGCTTTGGTACTTGTTAGAGTGCGCAGCGGAATCCGGCCTAGCTCTCTCGGAACCCATGTGGGATGTGGCGACGCCCCTCCGGCCTAGTATGTCCATAGGAGTTGTCCCCACCATCAATTATTGATGTGGGACCAAACCTAACAGCCAGTAGAGGTCCTGTCCAAGTTTGATACTGGTGAGTAGGTTAAGTGCTCCGAAAGTAGACTAGCACTGCAAACGGGGACCAAGAGATCAAAGGAAAAAAAAACGTTGGAAAAATCAGCATGCAGCACACGTACGTTCTCTTGGATCCATGAGATGGATGAATCAGCATGCAGCACACGTTCTCTTGGATCCATGAGACCGGTTTGGTAATACCTGTCGTTTTGGACATAGTGATGGTCAAACTTCCGAAACTTTGACTAACAATATATTTTTAAATATTTAAATTGGATACATAAAAATTATATGTGTAGACTTGTCTCGAGAAGTACTTTCATAATATTATAATTTTATTGGGTTTTATAAATATATTATAATAAAAATTAGCGGTCAAAGTTGTGTTTTGAAGACCGTGTCGATGTCCAAAACGATAGATATTACCAGTCTGGAGGGAGTATTTATGGTGTGCGGAGGTCTTACCTCGTTAGAGGTCGAAAACTTGTCACAGACAATCCTAGGATCAACTTAAAAGCCTAACTCAGACTAAGCAAGCCATCAAAACCCAGGCAAGCTGGTCCACGGGATAACCCTACAACATCAACGATATTTTGGATTTTAAACATTTATTCATGTTAAATAAAAGAATTGTTGACTCGGCCATGACGACGGTTGATCATGTATGTAAACTACGATATCTTGGTAAAGCCCAACTAGAATTTTAATATGCGTGAAATGGCAACCAAGAATTAGACAAATACCATGTATAATAACAAGATATACCTTGATACATAGTCCATGGCGCATGCTTTGATGGAATATATGATGAAGACCAATGAGGTGACCACCAACAATGCATATGAATATTTGTTTTAGTGATGATGAGTTCCTTTGATCTTGTCCTAGAGGATTACTATCCTTTTAGACGCCTATCTTATGATATTTGGATAAAAGCTCACCAAAGCTTGGCTTCTTTACTCCTCACCTTGGAGCTACCCCTAGATCCTCTAGATATGCTGGACATGCCGATCTCATAACCGGACAAGCTGCTGGTGTCTGGGCTGGACAAGCCGGCACTGGAACCAAGCAAGCCGGTTGTCATATACCCGGCTGGTTTGATATCATCCTGCCCCCTATCTAAACATGACTTTTGTTCAGCCTTATTATTTAGAACATGATCATTATTGGGGACCTTTTAATCAACATGACAAGCAAACATTTCCTCAATGGTCGACATTTCATTGTCTAGTGCCAAATCTGAATTTTTATTTGCATTACCATCTATCTAGACACGATAGACCTTTTGAATCACCTTATGCTTGTTTTGACCAATTTCTTAGATCAAAACAGTCATTATAAGCAATTGAGGACTTATCAACCGTTGGCCTTGTATATGTAGCGTAATCTCGACAAAAATATCAAGGCATAGACGGCATACACAAATAAAAAAAAATACCGTGCTAGGCAAGAATATGACATGTTAGAACAAGATCAGCATGAAAAATACATATATGACCTATATGGTGAAAACAACATTGATGTATGAAAATCATCCCGTTGCCAATTTCAAGAAGCAAATTGTTGTTTTAGGCTTATTTTTAAATTTTCTATCACCACCACCGGCTAGTCTTGTTTCTAGAACTAGACAGTCCGATTTTGACTAATCTGAACCAGATTGATCACAAGGAGGACTTGAAGCTTGTAAGGGTCTGTTTGGTTGGGTGCATTATAGCTTATTCAGCCTAGGATAGTGCAAGGGTTGGTGTTTGGTTGTCTGGCTCATAACTTTATGCAGCCTAGACTAGTGCTTGGGATGAGAGGTAAGCTGGCTTGGCCTTCCTATCGGGGCCTGGCCCTAGCTATCCAGGCGGCTCAGAACCATCTTGTCACTTGACACATTGATTGGCAAGGCAACATCATAGACTTAGCATAATTCACTATCAGACCAGTCAGCAAAGGTATTCAACAAGGCCTTTAGAGTAAAAAGCTACTCAGCATCTGCCTCCATTATAAGCATGGTGTCATCAGCATATTGCACAATTGGGAAATCTGAGTCAATTTGTGGCAAGGGTGTGAGACCCCGGATCGGCTATCCGAAATCTCTTGTGTATTTCTGTACTAGTCACAGATCAGTTGCTAGTACACACAGTCAGACAGTGCTGTATCAATACTGAACAGAACGAAATAATAACATAAAGATAAAGTACTTAGCCACCTGGCTATTATTACAACTCCCGATTACAAGATCAGAGTTCACAGCAACGGAAATAAATGACAAATAGCAAAAGTCCGAAAACACCACCTGGCTATTATCCTCCCTCGCCCGCATGGAAACGGATGAACGTGTCATGATGTGATGTACCGAAGATGTACATTTTTTAAAACGAGTGAACGTGTCAATGTTGAACAAGACCAACATTTATTTACACAACATTTTTCTTCCAACATAGAGAGATATTTAACACACGCATTGCTCTAGTGCCCGCAGAATGCAGGGAAACTAAGTTCAAGTGGACATTATTTGAAGCAGATAGAACGAAGCAGAGCTGCCAGCAGGCAGCAGCAGCACAGTTTTATAGAATGGCTACTTGGTGTACTCGATGGCCCAGAAGTTGGCGTAGATGTAGGTGGCCTTGAAGCTGGTAAACCCTGCGGCCTTGGCGAGCTCCACAAACTCCCTCTCGTACCTCTCCTTGCCGTCGGGGCTGTAGGCCAGCAGGGACACGTCGACGGCGATCAGCCCCTGCGCCCTGTTCGTCACGTCAGGGTTCACCGGCATGATGCACTCGACGTTGATGAGCTTGCCGTGCGGCGGCAGCGCGTCGTAGCAGTTCTTGAGCATGGTGGCGCAGTGCTCGTCGCCCCAGCAGTTGAGCATCCACTTCATGAGGATGGCGTCGCCGGAGGGCACCTTCTCGAACATGTCGCCGCCGACGTGCTGCACGCGGGGGTACGCCGGCGCCTCGGAGATCACGTGGGGGAGGTCGAAGTTGATACCATTCATACTCGGGTACTTGGAGGTGATGGCGTGGATGGTGGAGCCGAGGCCGCCGCCGACGTCGACGAGGGTCCCGACGCCGTCGAAGCCCTTGTAAAGCTCGAGGATCTTCTTGGTGAGGATGACGGAGTGCTGCTTCATGGCCTCGTTGAAGAGGCCGTTGAAGCGCGCGTCCGTGCCGGCGTAGTCGAACCAGGACGCCGTCCCGAACGCCCTGTTGAAGGGGCTGCCACCCTCGAGGACCGCGTCCTTCATGTGGCACCAGGCCTCCATGAAGAGCTTGTTGTTGGCGAGGAGGAGGAACGGGGCCATGGAGACGCCGTCCTCGTTGGGGGCCAGCCACATGCACACCGGAGCGGCGCTGTACCGGCGGGACAGGCTGCCGTCCTTGGCCTGCTCCACCCGGCAGGACACGACGTTGTAGGAGGCCAGCAGCAGCAGAATGCGGTCCACCATTGACGGCGCCGCAGGGTTGGCCGTGGACGGCAGCTTCACGGCCACCTCCTGCGGAGTGAGAGCCTTCCCGCCGGCGGCCACAAGAGTCTCGAGCAGGCCCAGCTCGATGGCAGTCCTGAGCGTCATCGGCAGGACTGCCGAGGACACGAGCTGGAGCGCGTGCAGGCATGTCTCCTCGTCGACGGAGGCGGCGGCCAAGTCAGCTGCGGTGGAGCCCATCTCTGCGTCTCCGGTGCCGAACTACTGGAGGGGTGTGTGTGTGTTGTTGCTGTGAGCTCTATGTTGTGGTGTGCAATGAAAGGACTAGGAGACTGGGCTGGGGTTTATATAGAGCCTCTGGGATTCTTAACAAACCTAACCCCCACACCGCGCGACTGGCTGTTTTCTCTATTACTCCTAACGAATCTACTAGAGCATGTCCAAGAGTGCCAAAATTTAATCTCCCAATACTTATGCATATATGTATATGTTGAATGTGCAACTTAACAAATTGCATTTTAATAACTTTAAAATTCTCACAGTTAAGTACCACTTAATTGTCCAGGATTTTAAACAAATTTAAAAACATGTCTTACATTATTTTTTTGAGAGGTTTTGATAAGTTTCATACGGATGTTTTTCTTTAGCAACCATCATCTTTTAGAAGATGTCTTGCTTCTAAACTCAAGAGAGCATAGATGGCCCGGATGTTTTCTTTAGCAACCATCATCTTTTAGAAGATGTCTTGCTTCTAAACTCAAGAGAGCATAGATGGCGACAATTTCCGTTCTCTATAAAACCAGCACCGAACCGAACCGCTACTTAGTAATTTTATAGACGACGATAGCCATGGCTCAAGTGCTTGCCCAGCTCTACGAACATGCTTCTCCACAGTCTATAGCACTCGTCCTTGCAATCTTCCTCATCGCAGTGCGCTTGGCTACGCCGAGGTCGAGAGCAGAGGAGTTGCTCGGCAGATTGCCTTCGCCCCCGTTCAAGCTCCCCATCATCGGGCACCTCCACCTGGTGGGCTCCCTCCCCCACCAGTCCCTCCGCGACCTGGCCAGGAAGCATGGCCCCGACGTGATGCTCCTCCACCTCGGCGCCGTCCCAACACTGGTGGTGTCGTCTCCTCGAGCCGCGATGGCCGTCCTGCGCACGCACGACCACGTGTTCGCGTCCCGGCCGCACTCCGTGGTGGCCGACATCCTGTTCAACGGCTCCACCGACGTCGGCTTCGCCCCCTACGGTGACTACTGGCGGCAGGCCAGAAAGGTTGTTGCCACCCACCTTCTGGCCGTCAAGAAGGTGCGCTCCAACCGCGCCGGCCGCGAGCAGGAGGTGCGGCTGGTCCTGGCAAGGATAAGGGAAGCGGCGGCCGGGCGCACGGCGGTGGATCTCAGCGAGGTCTTCAGCTTCTTCGCCAACGACGTGGTGTGCCAGGCCGTGATGGGCAGGCTCCCCAGGGAACACGGCCGGAACCACATGTTCCGGGACCTGCTGGAGACAAACGCCAAGCTCCTGGGGGGGTTTAACCTGGACGACTATTTCCCGAGCCTGGCAAGGTTCAACTGGGTGTCAGCCAAGGCCAAGAAGCACAAGAAAAGATGGGATGACCTCTTGGACGGCCTCATCGACAAGCACACAAGCGAGAGGGTGAAGGAGGAGGAGGAGGAGGACTTTATCGACGTGCTGCTCTCGGTTCAGCAAGAGTACGGCCTGACCAGAGACAACATGAAGGCAATACTGATGGTATGTATGTATGTATGTATGTATGTACTTATGTAGTATATGCATATCAATCGGTCAGTTCCATTTAATTCGTACACATAATAAATTCTAAATTCAATTGATTTGCTCATCAAATTTCAACACGTACGTACGTACGTAGGACATGTACGAAGCTGGGACAGACACGACGTACATATCGCTAGACTACGCCATGGCCGAGCTGATGCGGAAACCCGAGGCCATGGCCAAGCTGCAGGACGAGGTGAGGAGCTGCAGCAGATCTAGAGCTGCCAAGGGGAAGGAGGAGGAGGAGGAGGAGGAGGTGCTCACTGAAGAGGACCTGAGTAGCATGAGCTACCTCAGGGCGGTGATGAAGGAGTCGATGCGGCTGCACGCACCGGGGCCTCTCCTGATACCCCACTCCTCCACTGCCGACTGCGATGTAGAGGGCTATACCGTGCCCTCCGGGACACGGGTACTCGTCAACGCGTGGGCCCTTGGCAAGGACCCCACCTGCTGGGAGAGTGCGGAGGAGTTCGTCCCTGAGCGGTTCATGGATGCTGCCTCCGCCTCCGACTTCCAGTTCCAGGGCAACGACTTCCGTTACCTGCCCTTTGGATCTGGCCGAAGGGTATGCCCCGGTATAAACTTCACCATCGCTACCTTCGAAATCATTCTGGCAAACCTCATCTACCACTTCAACTGGGAGCTGCCCCCGGGGTCGACGGGCATCGATATGACGGAGTCGTTCGGCTTGGATGTGCACCGCACGGAGAAGCTTCTTCTAATCCCATCCCCATGGCTGCCACAAGACGTCTAGCTACATCAACATCATCTAGATCAGCGTGCAAAATAATAAGATAAATGCTACTGTACGTAGGTCCTTACAACGTCACGTGGTGGATATACCAACGCATCATGTACGTAGCTAGGCCCGTGCACTTGTAGCAATCCTTGACGTGGACATGCATGGTTGTTTTACCTTGGAATTAATTTCAGCAATCTAGTACTGGACATGGTGTTCAGTACTAGCTAGGTGCAAACTCTTAATTTCAAGCTAGTTTGGTTTTTACCATTCATATTACTAACTTCATGCATATACACTTGCACTCACGTACACCCACTTAGATTTTACTAAGCTTATCCAGGCCACAAGTTAAAAGTCGATCCGAATGGAAGAGAGGAGGAGCTGCATGCCCCAGATCTGCCGCTCCCCTTGCCATCATGCATGTGCGAGAGCATGTCAGGATCGAGCTACCCCAAATCCGCGCAGGTTGAAGACATCGTGAGGCCATCCCTGCCTGGATGCGCTGATCTGCTTGAGCGACATAAATTAATCCATGCAGATCTCACATATAATCTCGCTGACACAAGGGAAAAGGAACAAAAGATCCAAGAGCAAGCAATCGACACTCACAAGTGTGGGGAGACCAAGATCCAAATCCGACACGGCTGCGAAGCGCTGCTGCAGAGAGCTCAGACAGGCGGACCCACTTTAGGGAGGCACGCCGCGCACCAGCCAGTGGCGCCGGCATGGTTCCATGCGCCCGGGCGTGTGAGCCGTCGCAAGAGAGAGCGAGAGGAGTAGAGCATCTAATATTTTGGCTCCCGATATCTCAAGCTTGGGACCTTCCTAAAAAATTTCAGACCCAAAAAGCATCCCCTCATCCAACAATTCCTTCTTTTTTTTTTCTTCCTAAAAAGTCTTTAACAATCTACGTGGTCGTCCTTCCCCTCGCTCTATCCTTTTTCCCGTAGCCGTACGTGCCGCCGGACATTGGACACGGCGAGAGGCATTGTATGATACTAGGTGCTAGCTGGTGATCATTTGAGTTGGTCGCCGGTACGTCAAAATCGCGGAGCCTGCGCTCTTCCCATCTCCATGTGTCTCCGGTTGTTAATTTTTTATATTTAATCTACTGTTCTTGGCCAGCGTGGTCTGAAATCCAAGATGTTTCTTCATTGGTGTTCCCATTGTATCACCAAGTGCTTGCTCATAGCACCGGCATTTGCGAGGACAGCAAGCATAGCAGGGCTATACCAGGCACCAGCGGCCAATCTGCATCTGGTAGACGTCCAGGCAGAGGAGTTCCGCGCGCCAGCCCCAGCTCGCAGCCAGTCGCGCCGGCAAGTGTGTGCAGCCCCTGAAGCACGCTCGGAGGAGAGCGCGGAAGCAAAGGGCAACAGGAGGCGAGCAGCGCCGACAGGTCGCTGGCTCAGGAAAAAATGGGCATCGACACACTGCGACATGGGAGGTGCACATCCGCGGCTCCGCACATGTGTGGCTCACCTCTTCCGCAACCGCAGCCTGCATAGACATCCACGGGATCGCGAGGTGCCTCGGGGCCTAGGTGGGCAGACCTGCGGCCGCGGTGTCCGAGTGTAGGGGAGGCAGGCGGACAGGAGGTTCAAGCTGGCCAATGACCGGACGACCGTCGCGAGGTGGAAGAAACGTGATTGGGGCTGCACATCCACGGCAAATATCTGCGCACACGGATGGCATTTTGGGATGCGCGAAATAGTGGGGAGGAGGATTGGGCACTGTTGGTTGTTGGAGGGGTCATTTTCTTATTTGTTTCCTAAAAATAGTTTTGGGAACAAATATTAGGAGCTATTGGAGATGCTCTTAGGGCAACCGGCTCGCTTCTATCTCAGGCACAGTGGATACCGCCCGTTTCAATCTGACGGCCATGAGGCCACAGGCTTGGTAGGCCGTGGCTTGGCCGCCAGCATAGCATGCTGGGCCGGACTGTTTTTACCAAGAGAAGATGAGTTTTTCATTAACAATTATTTTCACATCTCCTCTTATTTTATTATTAGGTGCATTATCTTATTTTGAGTATAAATTTGAGACAACGGCATTGTCATCTTTGCACAATTAAGTTGACAGATTATTTTCAATTAAATTATATTCTCACTACAATTGAGCTTATCTATGAACCTTAATGCATTTTAATTATGTATTATTTAAATAAGTTTTAAATTTTTAGTGCAATTTAAAATTCTAATGGTTTATTAGTTTAGATTAAAAGTTTTAGGTTTGAGTTTATTCGATTCTAGAATAAATTTTAAGCTTGAGTTTAAGTTAGCTTATTTATTTCTATTAGAATTAATTTATTGATTGAGCTATAAGAAAGAATTTGCATTAATTTGCATAATTTATATCAGCATTAGTTTAAGTTAGATGCTCATTCATTTTCCTTCTTATTCCACTACATATCTGTCGGGGATTGGGATATTCAAAAGGACTATTCTGCCCCGACGGTCATGCACTCACCGACCATAAACATCCTCGGACGCGGTACCCAAGGATGGGTCCCAAGCACCCCCATGCTCGGACACGGGCATACCCGCTATGCCTTGGCAAAAAGTGGCTACGAGCTTTAAAGACGCGCACGAACAAACGTGCTCGGCGAGGCTACGGGGCGGTCGAACCAGGACCAAAGGGACGCTCGGAGATCGCCGAAGGACGTGGTCAACCAATAAAACAGGAAAGTAGCAGTTATTTAGCCAAAGATCCAGGGAAGTTACACCAGGAATTCAAATATGGCGAGAATCAAGGACACGTCCAAAATGGCAACTAGCATGATTTTAGGAGGCGGTTACCATGTATATACCACGATACCTTGTATTTAATCCCCCTCCAACAACAAGGAGGGGGGAGCATCCCATTGCGAGATCCATGTATTTGTATCCTTCAATCCAATACAGAGAAACGACTCTAGGCGACTGGACGTAGGGCTATTATCTCAACCGTGAGAGGCCTGAACCAGGATAAAATCCTTGTGTTTATGTCTGTTCTAGTGGACCGTCTCCCACGTCTTCGACGTTACACCTTTGACAGAAAGGGGCTTTGGTTGATCCCTCATTCAACAAGTAAGCTTGGTGGGAGCCCGTTCTCCAATCGTCGACAGCTGGCGCCGTCCGTGGGGATCGACGGATTCTTTGCCAAAGGAATCCCGAAGGCGTCATCTTCCACATCTGACGACCAATACTACACAAATTATGATGAGGAAAGGTATGTAAGAGTTCTTTACCTCAATCAAACTGTGCTTAGAAGGGTTGTTCCTGTTCCGCGCCGAGCAAGACTTCGCTCGGGCGCGAGTCTCTTCCTCCGAGCACGCACTTCGCTCGGGGACTGATCCTGTTCCGCGCCGAGCACGCACTTCGCTCGGGCGCGAGTCTCTTCCTCCGAGCACGCACTTCGCTCGGGGACTGATCCTGTTCCGCGCCGAGCACGCACTTCGCTCGGGCGCGAGTCTCTTCCTCCGAGCACGTTATTCGCTCGGGGACGCGTTTAAATTCCTCCAAACGAGCATCGCGTTTGGGGACTTTTCTTGTTCTGGGCCAAGAGTGCTCTGCGTTTGAGCACAGGTCTACCAGTTTCTTTCCCTAGACATCTGGTCCATGTCCAGGATGCGGCAGCTCGAGCTGGTCTCGTCTATCAGTTCCTCGAGCATCTAACCAATGCTTGGGATGCAACAGTGTGAGTCCGCTCGCTATCTGCTAGTTGCCTAGACATCTGATCCATGTCTAGTTCCCCTGTGCACCTGATCCGTGCATGGGATGCGGTAGCATGTGTTTGTTCACAGTCTGCTAGTTATCTTTTCCCTAGGCATATGATCCGTGCTTGGGATGCGGCAGTGTGAGTCCGCTCGCAATCTGCTAGTTGCCTAGATATCTGATCCATGTCTAGTTCCCCTGTGCACCTGATCCGTGCATGGGATGCGGCAGCATGTGTTTGTTCACAGTCTGCTAGTTATCTTTCCCCTAGGCATTTGATCTATGCTTGGGATGCGGCAGTGTGAGTCCGCTCGCAATCTGCTAGTTGCCTAGACATCTGATCCACGTCTAGTTCCCCTGTGCACCTGATCCGTGCATGGGATGCGACAGCATGTGCTTGTTCACTGTCTGCTAGTTACCTTTTTGCTAGGCGTCTGATCCATGCCTAGCGTCCCTGGGCCTCTGATCCATGCTCGGGATGAGTTTCGATCGCGTTTTATTTTCCCGCTCGGTGCAGCTCGTGCCGACCCTTTTCCCCGAGCATGGCTCGCTCGGGATGTGATAGTATGAGCCTGCCTCATCTATCAGTTCCTTTTCCTGGTCGTTTCATGACCAGATGCTGAGGTAAGTGCTTCACCATCAAGAATTCAATCCCTCCTTGAACTTCTCAGTCTCAAGGAGATGACCCATCTCACTTGAGCCTCGGGGACTAGCTGTTGGGGATTGGGATATTCATAAGGACTATTCTGCCCCGACGGTCATGCACTCACCGACCATAAACATCCTCGGACGCGGTACCCAAGGATGGGTCCCGAGAACCCCCATGCTCGGACACTGTCATACCCGCTATGCCTTGGCAAAAAGTGCTCGGCTACGAGCTTTAAAGACGCGCACGAACAAACGTGCTCGGCGAGGCTACGGGGCGGTCGAACCAGGACCAAAGGGACGCTCGAAGATCGCCGAAGGACGTGGTCAACCAATAAAACAGGAAAGTGGTGGTTATTTAGCCAAAGATCCAGGGAAGTTACACCAGGAATTCAAATATGGCGAGAATCAAGGACACGTTCAAAATGGCAACTAGCATGATTTTAGGAGGCAGTTACCATGTATATACCACGATACCTTGTATTTAATCCCCCTCCAACAACAAGGAGGGGGGAGCATCCCATTGCGAGATCCATGTATTTGTATCCTTCAATCCAATACAGAGAAACGCCTCTAGGCGACTGGACGTAGGGCTATTATCTCAACCGTGAGAGGCCTGAACCAGGATAAAATCCTTGTGTTTATGTCTGTTCTAGTGGACCATCTCCCACGTCTTCAACGTTACACCTTTGGCAGAAAGAGGCTTTGGTTGATCCCTCATTCAACAAGTAAGCTCGGCGGGAGCTCGTTCTCCAATCGTCGACAATATCACATTGCATTACGACAATAAAACCAATTAAATTTTCCGTAGCAACACATCGATATCTTTTCTATATTTATAAGTTAGTTGATCCCAAAGAAATATATACACCATAACAATATACAAAAAAAACTATAGTTAACTATGATATTTTTAAAACAAAATATACAATCAATAATGATGTAATAGTAACCAAATGTCAAAAAAGGTAGTCAAAATTATAAGGTTAAAAAATTCCCAAAAATTTATCTAACTTCACGATAAAAGTTTTATTAGACATGTGCGGAATGGCTAGTAAAAAAGAGCGAGTTTAAGAGAAATCAATTTTCAGCCGACAAATCTTGACCACCTCGTGTCTCTACCCTTGGATGCAAATTATCATTAAAATCTAGGCATTGAGTTGATTTCAGGTCCACAATATAGGAATCGCGCGAAAACCTGGACGTCATATCCTGCGTAGGAACACATTCCACCCGTGGCTCTCTCACCGGTTTTTTTTCCCGCAAATTTTCCCATACCCACCCCTCAGCTCTCCGTCTCAGTTTCCCACCCTTGGTCATGAACGGCCCATGTGGTGACGAGTGGTGGAGCGCGAGGCTTCCTCCACTACGTATGCTTAGGGTGTTGCGAAACCGTCCGATTTGAGCATACTCAAGCACACCTGCTATTGGCGATTCTTAGGCCCAAAAGAATGGAGTAATATATTTCGCAAGCGCACGAAATAACCATTGTAGCGCATCATCTCGGAGTATTCTGGGGTAGACGGTTGAGGCGGTTGGCCGGGCGGCCAGGTCCTTGGCTGGTCAGCCTCCCCTCTTGTCCAGGCGGCCATGTGATGCACCGACTTGCTTGATCAACGGTCTGAATGCCTTCCCAAGGTTGGTAACAATGTGTTTTCTTGCATGTTGTCCGTTTAACCGCCTTGACACATGGCACTTGGTGGTTGGTCATCAAGACGTGTGTGTGGATCACTGACGTCACCAATCCGTGTGTTGATCCATGTGTGGTGGCCTTCCGACCCTTGTTCCCATTGGGGTGTCGATCCAACGTACGGCTGCATGTTAACTCTTTTGTGCTTCTTTGCATGCAGGGTCGAGGGTGTGGTAGTTGGACTCTGGAGGGAGGCCGGGCGGCTAGGTGAGTTGGCTGGCCGGCCTGATAGGGTGACCGGCTGGCCAGGGCCTCTTGCTCAGGTCCTGCCATTCCCTTAGTGTTTGCGTAAATTTTATCCAGCATCAAATATCTTGCAACATAGCTCGTGGAACTTGATTAGTAGAAAGGGTTAGTGTAAATGTATCAAAAACCTACTCTCGAGTTAGAATACTGACAGTTGAAATGTTCAATAATGGCCGTCAACACCTGCCACCATTGGCTCTCAGTACACTTGAATTGGACTAAACCCGATAGTCCGTTAGAGCCCCGGAAGGCCCTGATTACACCACGGTTTACAAATCCGATCGAAATGTACGCAGGTAACCAACATAAATGTGGTTGAATGATTACAACATCATAGTGCCCTTTGTACATGAACTTTGTCATTTTCGTTTGAATTTTTTATACAATGAGATTGTTTCCTAAGTTCCGAACTTTTGCAACATGGTTCATATATGTATGAGCCATAAATGTGCAAAGTTTTAATAACAAAACATCCAAAGTACACTTTTTATAGGGTTTTGTAACACCCCAAAAATCCAACCTTGAAAATTTCTCCAATTTTCACTCAAATTCAAAAACATGAAATCAAACCTTTCTCAAACATCTTTCCTAATTTCAAAAGCTATTCCAAAAGCTATTTCAAATTGTTTGTGTGTGTGTTGATGAGATCGACAAAAAAAATCCTTGACCTCCAACAAAATTCCCAATGAAATCTCCCCATGAAATTTCTCCATAATTTCCCCATCCCCCTGTCACAAAATTCTTCTTTTCTCCTTTTCTTTTTCCTCACCTTTTCTTCCTTTTCTCTCTTTCCTTTCCCTCCCAGCCCAGCTGGACACTAGGCCGGCCTGGCCCTCTCTCTTCCCCGCCCACCCCAGCTCGCTCCTCATCCTGGCCTGGTCCTCCCTCTCCGCTCGGCCCACCTTCGCAGCCCAGCCAACCAAAGGGCACGCCGGCCTGGCTCCCGCTCCCCCCTTCCTCTCACTGACGCAACAATCCCACCCGCCAGCTAGTCTCTCTCACCGACACCTTGGCCCCACCTGGAAGCCTCCCTCCTTCCTTTTCTTCTTCCTCCGTTCGAATGGAACCACGCCGGCCATGGCACCATCGCCTTGCCGTCGCGTGCCCTCGTGCCTCGCCACCCCGAGCTCACCCCTCCCCAGCATCCGCCTCACCCTGCTCCACCCTCCCCCGCTCCTCGATGTAGCTCTACATCGTCGCCTGCGCTGCCGTTGTTTGACACGAGAAATCGCTCCGGGATTTCTGATGCATGGGGATTAAGGTGCGGGCGTGCTAGTGTACTAAAGTACACAAAATAAATAAATAAACAAAGATAGGGAAACATGTATTTTATTAATTCTTTGGAGAATCACAAAATTACAAGTTCCCTTGGTGATTGCGCTCCATGGCCTGCTTGGCATAGTAGATCTGACATAGGCGATGTGGTCTCCTGGTTCCTAGGGCCTCGAAAGGTTCCCAGATAATTACTCCCGCGAGATGGACTCGCAAGATACCTCCGATTAAGCTGCGCGCTGGTCGTCGTCTTCAGTGTTCGCTTCACATTCTCCATGCATGTGATGAAAGGTTGATGTAGATATGGGTGTGGCGTGTTCCATAGCCTCGTCTGTCTATGGGGCCATGTCGGGACCCGAATTTGCAAATCCGGACCCTCTGTGTATTCAGCACTAGTCCAGGATCACGCTAGTGCACACAGTCTCAACATCGGTATATATCACAATCATACTCAGCGAAATAGTAAAGTACTTTATTGAAAAGGAAATATAACCGATTACTCAACCTTATGGTCGAGTTACAAAAGTACGCCTCGCAGGGCTAAGTCTTACTCGAATAAAACTGCAGCGAAAAATAATAAGAAATCACGTGGCGCCAACCAATATACCACAGGCAACTGACTGGGCTCGCCCCTAGTTCGTCGACTCCTCCTGAAGTTCTTCTTCCAGAGCTGGTGTAGATTCTTCCTCAACTGATGTTTGTATTGTGGCAAGGGTGAGTACTTGGTACTCAGCAAGTCATGCACAGAATGCAACTAATATTCTACATGCATGGCATAGTACAAGGAATGTTATGGCTCATTTGCAATAACAGCATTTAACAAGTAGCATAAGTAGATTCGAAAGCAGTAGAGACAGTATATAATATCAATAACTTTTTCAGGAGTTAAATAATCATCCTTCCCATTCCTAATCCACATTTCCATCAACGTCATTCCTTAAACCAAACCCTCTTTCCAAGACCAAATCATTTTCATGGAAAATCTAACCCTTGACTGTAATCCCCGAGCGATGTCCAATACCGCAGACACGGCTATTCGAATAGATTATACACTCTGCAGAGGTTATGCACTTTTTCCACAAGATACAGCCAAGCGCCACAAAGGCGAAAGTCCATAACAAAGTCTTTCGGAAACTGCTAACCACACAAGTGAACCTCCCCGGCTTTTGCCCTACACCATCCCTTCCCTTAACCAAGGCGAAGTATGGGACTGACATGCCGTTGGACGGGTACCAAGCCGCAGCACTGGCACGCTCCCCTTTCAAGTTCACAAACGGTGTAGTTGACACCCCGAGGTACCACAAGCAGGTCATTAGTAACTTAATCAACTAGGTCCGTCCCATTCCGGACATGTGGTTGCACGATTGACTCAGATCAAAGGCTTGCAAGGTTAAGTCCTTAGAGTGACCAGGGCAAGACTACCCGAAGAACCAAATCATCACTCCCAATGCCACAACTGGCCCACCGGATCATTCTTGCCACATGCCCCGGTCTAAAACCATTTATTAAACCCAAGTTGATTACCATGCACCACGTGCCATCGACAACATCATCAATAACACATGATACTTTTCCAAAACAGATTCCACATCTCATTAAGTCAATATTAACAAGTGATTAACCAAAATCATGTCATGACTACGTGGCAGGTCTAAGCATCATACTACAATGATCTAAATACCCATGTTGGCAATTAATAATGTCCAACTAAATAAACCACAACTAGGGTGACAAGGGGTCATGGCATACAAATAATTAATCAAGGTGTCATAATGCAACTTGGCATTTAACTAATTTCCCAAAATTAATTAAAGCATTTATTAATTAAACTAGCATGCAATAATTTAAATCAAACTAATTTCAAAAGTGGGTTCAACATGGTTAAAGCATAACTTACCTTCAAAAAGTACTTGCTCTTGCTCTGGAGATGGCTCCTGGGTCAACACTTCTCCCTCGAAGCCTTCGGGCACTTCAACGTCTATTCGTAACGCGTGCAAATAGCAATAAATAAATAAACAACAAACAAAAAGTGTTCAAAATTTCAAATAAAATCCAGAAACAGAAAGATCATAATTTTACAAATTTTTAGAAACTGGAATCGTTCAAATCAGAGTTAAAATGCAAAAGTTATAATTGTTTAAAGTTTAAAGAATACATTAAATAATTAATAACCGAGAAAAATTCATCTACAAAAATTAATTAAAATTCATATTTGAGTAGATCTTGATTTTATAAAAATTTAAAAATTTGAATCACTCAAATCAGAGTTGAAACGCAAAAGTTATAAGCATTTGAAGTTTGAAATTCAATTTAAAATCAATAAACCGAATTAAATCTTTATTCTTAAAATAAAAACCGATTATGACGTCAGCGTGATTTTCCTTCGAATTATTTTTCTATTGAAAAATCGATTTATTGCGTCAGCCGGTCCATAGAATTGGTCCACGGTTCGGTTTGGGTCCACCGTGGACTCGGTCCACGGCTCCACGTGCGGCTGACAGGTGGGACCCCTCGGGTGACGTCAGCGGGGCTCGGCCGAGGCGTCTGACAGGTGGGACCCACCGATGACGTCATGGGTGACGTCCGCGGTGCGATCGGCCGACACGCGGCGTGTCAGTGCCCCACGCTCACGCCCGCGTGGGCGCGGCGGTTCGGCTCCCCGGACACGTGGCTCAATCCGAGCCGTTGGTTTGAAATCCGACGGCTAGGATTGGATCTGGGATACACGCGTTGGAGCGGACGTGGTCGATCTGGGCCGTTGGATCTTGATCCAACGGTCCAGATCCAATCTAGTTCTTACGGGTTTGGGAAACAAGCGGCTCACCGTAGCCGTTCGATCTTGATCGGACGGTGGGGAAGCTTAGCGAAGGTGATGGCGACGCGGCGGGGTCCTGGCTGCCGGAGATGAAGACGATGACACGGAGAACGGCGCTGCGGGCGAGCTCCGGCAAGATGGATGGTGCGGCTCGACGCGGCTCGTCGCAAGGTTTCCGGATCCGAGCACCCACACGGCCGAGGATGGCGGATGAAGACGGAAATCGACGAAAACCGCGGCGGAGGAGTGCTCCAAGTTCGGCGAGCAGTTACGGCTGCGACAGGGCGTTCCAGGCGGCGGCGGCGGCTAGGGAAAAAGGTGTGTGAGGTCAAGGCGATCCTCGGAACATGTCCCGGTCCTTAAATACCCTCGGCGTGCGTGCGCAAAACGGAAACCTAACCGGACGCGGCGACGGAGTCCGTTTCGGACTCGGTGGAGACGATGACGGGCGACCGTCCACGTGGCGCGATCAACGGCCACGATCGCACGGGCGGAACCGGATCCGGCCCGATCACGGCTCGAACCGGTGTAGTCCAATCCTAACCGTTGGATCTCGATCCAACGGTCGGGATCGATTTGGGTTGGGGTTGGGTTCGGTCGGGTCGGCTGGCTCGGGTCGGACTCGAGTCTGACTCGGGTTCGGTCAGATGAACAGTAAAACCCGTTCGACATTTTTCAATGATTAAATAATTAAAACAATTTCCAGAAATTCATTTAATTCAAGAAAAATAGCAAAATACTCAGAAAAATTCCGAAAAAATTCTAGAAAATATTTTAGAGCATTTGGGACTCAAATAAAATATTAGTTTCAAAATTTTATTTTAAATTTTTATTTATTTAATTATTTCAAATGAGAATAAATTCAAATTAATTCCAAATAAATCCAAATAAATTCCAGAAAATTTCAAAAAAATTCACCAAAATGCAAAATAGCACCTAATTTCATGAAAAGCAAAAATTGGGGTGTTACAGGCCGTTGGAAGCATAGCCTTTGCACTGGCTACACTTGCCCTTGCCGTTCGGCCTCATCGGTCACGAACGGTAAATAGATGATGAAGTGCTTGTAAGGCATGCATAGTTCCCGCCAAGCGAGACTGATCCGATGACATGGCAGCTGCGTCAGGGAGTAAATCGCTGGACTTCGTATAGGAGTAAGGTTGATAGAGACAAGTGCTTGAACATATTGTCTTGGTCGGTGGCACATTTCGCAAGCGCCAGTCAGGCCATGCCGCCGTGCGAGTTGCGTTGCAATAGGGAACTGATGAAGACAAGCGCTCACGTCCGAAGATGTGATTGAGACGGCTGACGACTACATGTTAGCATCTTTGGCGTGGCGTAATCATCATGGAGTCTTCTAGTCGAATTATTCCACATCTTCTTGCTTGGTTCGGTGTAGATATTGGCACATGCATGCGTACTAGTACCAGTACGTGCGTGCTTACATGCTGCATGTATGCATCCATCTGTGCTTCACTTCAGATTGAGCGAGTGGCCTGCTGGCGCCGTCCAGTTATAGCCGGTGGCTCGACGACGATCTCAGCATCGGATGGATCACGACTGCTGGTGACTGGGCGTGGTTGACGACATCATGAGTCTCTTGCTAAATTATGTAGTCATCTCCATACTTTATAGGGAGTAACTAGTATATGGTTTGCATGACACATGCACATACTAGTGCGTGCTTACAGCGTGTCACATGCAAGCAAGCCATCATGCATAGCACCCCCAGTTCGAGCAAGCAGTGGTGAGGCGTGTGGTTGCCTCAGCAACGTCCAGCGGCTCGGTAACGTGCTTGGCGACGTCCCAGCTTTGCACTCGGCGGCTCCGACAGACTCATTGGCTCGGGAGACAACAGCAACTTGGAAAAGCAGCTTGGTGGGTTACGGCATCGTCCACGCCAGCTTGCAGGCGGCGTGCCGAGCATGGCAACTCCATCGACATTCATTGCGACTCACAGTAGAGCGACCGCTTGATGATGATCCCAACATTGGTACATGCTTGTGGTTTATGGCGCGCGCGACTGTCTCAGCAACACGCTCAACGACTCCGGCAGTAGACGTGGATCTCGGCGACATGCTGGTGACGTCTTCGGCTCAGGCGAGCCATCCGGACGACGAGTGTATGTGTAGGCGACAAGCTTGTCATGGCCCCAGGTTGAACTATGCACTCGCCATGCTGAAGAATGGAGAGACGTGATTGTATGCGTGAGCATGCACATAGTAGTGCATGCACGTACAACCCATGCATGCATGCGTGTTGCATGTGTGTATGACTCCACACATACACTGCATGACTATATCTTCACTTAAATATGGATTTGATGATGTCGGCTTCGACGACAGTAGCTTCGATGGCATCTTCGGTAGTTTACAGCGGTGGCAGCCATTCAAACGGTTCAGTTATGAACCTCAAAAGTGTAGCCTGCTTTTGGGTAGATATCTGCGCATGGTAGGCGGCGGTCAACGGCATCAAGGTGTCATCGGCGCCGTGCAACACTATCCATATCTGGAGCAATCGTGACCTGCATGCGTACATAAAAATGTGTGGCTTGGCGTGTATGCCCTCTACAAGTCGAGGAGGGCTTTCGGAGGAGCATGACGGTAAACTCCAGAATGTCGAATTGATGGCATCTTCGGATGTTGAGCGTAGTCGTCGGCGATATGGATGAAGTCTCCGCTGCGGCGCGGCCTCCGTTTGGCGTATATTGCTCTCTTCTCATCAGATCGGAAATCGACGGTCGCTGTGACTGTGATGTTGAAGCTACGGCGACTCGGACGTGATCGCCTTATTCAGCTGCTTGGTGGCAGGTCTCAACGGCTCGACATAGCTCTGACATCACGCCATGGCTGGATGGTGGCAGAGTAAGGCGAGGGCGCCCACTGCCCGCCCGCCTGGAGATGTAGACGACAACAGCAACGATGACCACGGTGATTCCCACCTCACGGCCAGGGAATAAGAGAATTAATACGCGGCGGTCGAGCTAGACGCCGATAAGCAGTTGCCGCGCGCTGCACCACCTGCATGTTAGATGAGAGAGCGCAAAGGATACTAAGCCATGCGTTGGCCTGTATCATCGAGGAGAGAGAACACTATGCATGCTGTTGTGTTTCTTGGTCGATCTGCTCTTCCTCTATATGTGTATTGCTCTCTGGAGTGATCTCTATGCGTCTGCGTATGTACGCCTGTTCGGCTGTTCGCCCTCCGGCCCCTGCGACTATGCGTGTGCTTTTATATCAAGAGGAGAGGCGATTTAAAGCTTTCCATTCTATCATGCGTGTGCTTTTACCGGGCAACCATGCATGTACATGCACGGGTCATAGATCAACTTTGATTCTAGCCGAGATTATGCTTGTAAGCATGCATGCATGGTGACGTGATTGAGTAAGTTGCTTGATTTTGTTATTTTCTACACATTTGATCAATGATCTTCTGGAGATTATATCTTTTAATCCAAATGTCGTATTTGCGATTCGTTTGAACCTCCACGCACCTTACAACGAACCCTTCCAAATGAGTCTAATATTGGATAGGTTACCCGTAGAAAAATATTGTGCAACACGCGGGGCCCGCACGTCATAGAATTGATCCGAGGAATTTCGTACGTCGCATACTGCTCTTATGATGCGTACGTTTTGCTGGTATATGGGCCACCGATTTTTTATCTTATTTATTTCTTTTATTTAATGAATTTTGCATACAAAAATTCATCAAACAACCGTCATCTCCAGCGGCACTGCCGCCGGGCCCACGCCATTGAAGGTGGCACCCTGTGCCAACCGCCCCCGCCCACCACCTGGCCTATAAAAGGGCATGTCGCCATCGTTCTCCTCTGCACACCAAGCCCCGAGCTCTCTCCCCTCCCTCCATTCCAATCTCCACCACCCCCTTGCCGCCGGCGTAGCGTAGCCAGGGCAATTATCCCTCCCGCGGCCCTATTTGCCTAAATTAAGGTGAGCACGAGATCCACCTCTTCCTTCTCTACCTTCCCAGCACCACTAGCACCTGCCACCGTCGCTCCGGCGAGCTCCCCACGACTCACCACCATGGCCGCACATGCCCGTACCCCGGCGCTCATCGCCAACCCCCTTCTCACCTCCCTTGTTCTTCCAGAACCCCTAGGGCTGAACCGCCTCGCCCCAGCAGTGCTGGTGACGCGCCAGCGCTCACCTGCGGTGGTGGTGCGATAGTGTTTTCCTGGCTCTGGCGATTGCTGGAGCCGAGAGAACATCGTCGCGCTGCCGTCGCAGGCAAGCGAGGGTGTGACACCGGCGTGTGCACGCGCGCACCCCTGCCGCCATCACCCCGGCCGTTGATGCTGTTTCCCCCCGATCACTAACACATGGGCCTGACCCCCTAGCAACGTCGCCTCCCGTCTCCCTTCTTGCCGCTCGGCCTATGACATGTGGGTGCAGTGGTCCCATGGCACCTCCAACCCCACCCATACTCTGGGTCCACATGAACCGGTGACTCAACACCCCCTTCAGTCCACCACACAGTAATCTAGTCCATGATACAGTGCCACCGGCTGGCCTGGTGGGCTTGGAACTTTTATGGGCCGACAAAAAGTCTAACACCCCCCTGAACTTTTCATAAAGTTCGACAATTACCCCTGAAGCTAAAAACCCTCGTATCTCCTACGTTCGAACTCCGATTTCGATGATTCTTCTTCCTAATTTCTTCTAAATTCATTCTCTATCGAACCATACCATTAACAACTCTAGTTGAGCTCATTTTTGTATTGGTTTGCATGTTGTTCTTGTTTGTGCTGCGTAGATGTATGTTGGAGTGTTCGAGCTACGACCCGGTCGTCCGTGCCCCAACTTGAAGATCAAGCACCGCGAGTTGAAGGCCGGCACCATAAGACAGAGCAAAAGATCCCAACGTTGAAGCCAGAAGCCTTGTACCACGAGCCTAGTGTACAAGGTTCAAGCCAGAGACCACAAAGCCATTCCGCGAGCTCGAGTCCGCCTACGACCATATCGACGGCAAGTCCACTGGATCCTTTTATGCACAAATTACCCAGTTTTGAACAACCCAAGCCTATTTTATATATATTGTATCTATTATTTTGCTGCCAAGGTAAAACCTGGTAGGAGAGCCACCGAAACCATGACATAGCATTACGCTTAGGAAATGATCAACTGTTCCTTCGACTTGATTATCAGGAGAAAACTCCTTTTGAAAAGGAAGTTGAGGAATTCCTTCGACTTGATTATCAGGCGATATACAATCCTAAACTTGCGCTGCCTCTTCCCCATGACCACCATGAGCACTTCTTCCTCCTCTTCCTCGTTGGACTCTGACTCCGACGCCGGCTCTCACCTCCCCAACACTCTGCGCTTCACCACCGAGCCAGCTTCCATACCCAGGGCGACTCCAACTGGGTGCAGAATGACTGTGCCATCGTCTCGTGGTTCTGTTCCGCAACAACAAGCCCTCCCGCGCCGTCTACGTCAACGCCGAGTTTCGGAGCCTCTATCCAGGTGACATGTCTGTGCTCGCCTACTGCCCGCACGCCTTGGCTACTTCATGTAAGTCCGCATCTGCCAGCGTGCTCTGCAACGACTCCAGGACCGACTGGCACGGATCATGCGGTTGCTATGGCGAGCAGTAACCTCTGGAAGCTCGACTTTTGGGTCAGAGGCCTGACCATGTTCACCGATAGGCGTACCCAGAAGAGCGCGAGTGAGGCCGCGAAAGCCTACTACTCGGTCGCGCTGGTGAGGCCGAGCGACGGGGACGCACACCTTGTATCCGTTAGTGTGATGCTGACGATGCTAGTTGTCGGCGTTTCGAGCACCGGCAAGTAAATTGTATGGTGAAAGGGGCCGCGCGCCTCCCGTCCCTGAATGGTGAACTCGAAATGAGCCCGGGATGTATACTGGTTCGGGCCGAATGTCCCTACGTCCAGTTTGGAGTGGTTTGTATTGATATCGAGGTGCGGATTGCCGCGTGTGTATATAGGGGGAGCCCAAATCCGACCTATAGCTCTTCGCTCGGGCGAGATTCGCGGACCGGGCCTTGGCTCCTTCTCGTGTGTGCGTATGTTGTGTACGTTGTCTCTCTTTTTCATAGGGTCCTGCCTCCCCTTATTTATCAGCCGGGGAGGAGCAGGTTACACAGGGAAATAGGAAAGAAAAAAGGACAAAGGGTGGAGTCCCTAAGACTGGATGGTCTAGCTCAGCTCCCTGGTCGTCGCCCGTCACCTCGGCGCTCCATACCGGGTTGGTGGCGAGATCACGTGCCCCCGCCTAACCTCCGTGCTGGTGCCTGACGCCGGTGGCGTCACAGTTGACCGTAGTCCGTCTCGGGACGGTGCACGCACGCCTGCCATGCGTTCGATCGACAGGACCGGTCCCTGCTCCGGCACCCCTGCTGACATCTTTGGGAAGGTACCACCTACCCAGACGTGACTGTGCTCACCCGTCCGCACCGACCGGGTTGGTGGTCTTCCGTCGTCAGCAGCCCCTCAGCCGACCGAGGGCGGAGACAACCTTACGAGGGCCGGCGTTGGTTGGTGCCCCGACCTTTTGCCAGGGTCGAGGCCTCTAGGCGTCTCGACCTGAGTCGGTCGGGCGCCTTTTAGTCGGTTCGCATGGTGCGCCTTTGATGGCCCAGCGCGACTGTTCGTCAAAGCTGTGCTCGGGACGGCCCATTTCGTCGACTTGGGCCGCTGGGGTACCCATGGTATGTATCCTCGTCACTAGTGATCCTAGCTCGCCGATGGCAGCCGCATGCAGGAGAGAAGACGGGCGGGTTCCGGACTAGTGGAGGAGAGAATACATGCCGAGGGGCCCAGGATGGAGTAGTGGAGGGGCTCCAGGGCTTCACCTGCTGACCCTGATGCTGCCATACGGAGGAGGTGAGGCACAGAAGAGGTGGGGGCCTGCGCCAGAGGAGGCAGACGCATAAGAGAGCCAGCGGGCGTGCGGAGAACTATTGTGAATATTAATGTTACAAGGCCACGACCGCGACTTGTAGCATTTGTTTGGCTTGTGATAGTCTAATGTGTGTCTTTGGTTGATATGTTTGCAAATAAGTATGCACGGTGGGTAGATCATCTTGTTGGAGAACAAGTAACGTGGCGAGCTCATCCTCATCAGTAGTAAGGTGTTGTTTGGCTACTTACCTTGGTTCAGTTTTGCAAATGTCGCTCTAATTTATGATAGGATCCTTTCTATGTTATTGGTGATGGTGCATGGTAATGGCTGGTTGAGATATACTTTTCAATTTCACTAGGAAGATGATTTGCACGCTGAAATTTTGAGTCTCACTTGCTACGTTGTTTTGTATGTGTGCATTTCAGCACCAATTCGTTATCTGAGCAAAATGACAAGGACAACAATCCTAATGTTAATGGATGAATTGGTGTATTGCCATTTAATGCTAAAATATGTTGTGCATGTGGCTCCATTTCAATCCTTTCATGAATCAGATATTCAGGTTTGGGAAATGTTCTTTTCTAAATAATAATTGGTAGGTTTGCTCCTTTGTTTGACAGTTTTTTCTTAATACTGAGCCAGTGCAATGAGACTTGAAATTATGGTCTCTTTGTTTTGTCCTTTGCTACTATGAATTGATGATGGAATAATTGGTCTGTAGTGCTAAATGTTACAAATTCTACAAGATCAAAGATGCAGAAAGAGGAGGCATTTAAAAAGAGGTACATTAGCAACAGATGTATTTCGATTTTATCATCTTCATCATGTTGGCTATTAAATGACAATTTCTATCTTAAGCCTTTATCAACATTTCAGAAGTCAATCGCTTTGTCAAGTGTATTTCTTGTCTATGTTCTTTGCAATTGAGATTTTCAGCGATGCATACAAACCTTGCTGCAACCCCAGTATCCTTGATTCAACTCGGAGCCTTGCGGACAAATGATATGCTTCTTAGTGACGTAGTTCAGAGTCCAAGTAGTGCTTCTGCATATTTTAAAGATCATAGTTACCAAAACAAGATAAGCTGTAATCTAGAAAAAGTTGGTACACTAGCGTATTGGTTTCACCAATGAATTGTGTTGTGTATTTTTTTTTAATAAAAAGTCAAATATTTCGGAATGATGCATTCAGTTATTAAGATCCATACATTTTGCTTGATATATCATTTGCCATTTTCTCACTTGTATAACCAACTTTCCAATTGTATACCTGAAATTGATCCTCCTACCAACATGGATTAGCATTCCGTATTTTGTTTCTGTTGTGCAATATTAAAAAATGCATATCTGTATGTTATAAAGTTAAATAGTATGGTCTTATGCCCAATATAAACAATTGCTGTCAAATGATACTAATTTCTTGAATGGCATCTGACCTTGTTTGTGGTGTTTTCTTATTGTAGTTGTCTCCTTATGTTATGATCTCCAAAGTAAGCTAAATAATATCAACCCTTTTGCAGACAAACATTGATTTTGATGCAAAGTCAATGGTTATGCTCTTAGGTCAATATTCTACAGGGAAAACAACTTTTATCAAGCATCTGCTAAGAACAACCTGTCCAGTTTATTATCTGGATAAATCTAATCCTTTTTCCCTCAACACAGGTTGAAGAAAGTCATGTGTCTATCCCTTTCATTGTTGTTTCTCCAGCTGGTCATGTGGAGTCACATAGGAAATGCTTGGTAGAGAATGCCTTTTTTGGCTTGGACACTCAGAAGGTACAATATATCGTCTTACAATGATCTTCATGTAATTGTTCTTTGTTTTGCTAAAAAGAAAAGGTTAAGCTAAGATGACTATTTGTTTCTATTTTTTATATTAGATAATTTGTAGTTCTTAAGCTTTCCCCATTGAGCATAGTCCAATACAAAGAAGCACTGCTTTAGTGTAAGAATATATGTTTAAAAATTCAAAGTGTATGGAGAACCTGAAATTTGTGGAGAGAATCTTAACAGCCATATGTACACAAGTGCAGTACTTGTGTCATACTCAGCCCTGTTCTTGCTTTTTTTTGCTGCCTGTGTTTCGCGGATTCTTTATATGTCCAATTCTTCAGGGTGGATGTGTGCATTCTTGTTCCTTTAGAGATCCACAAGCGCTTTTTGCCTCTTCATGCTTATTCTTTGAAATTAATTTGTGCCTTTTGTTTTGCATCACTGAGCATGCAAGTTGACAAGATTACTGTCAGTAGCTTGGATTTTTGGGTTTCATTCAGTGTAGTTTGGTAAGACATGTCCAACAAATCAAAGTGCAACAACAAAACGAAAGTTCAAAGTCCCCTGGTTTTGGTAAGACATGTAATCATATCCTATATATTGGTTTGTGTATTTGAAGGAAATATTGTCTAATCTTCAATAATTTATAGTTCAAAGTCCAACCTTATTTTTGGAGGCTCCACCAAAGAAAAGGTTTTTAATATCCATGAGAACTCATTTCATAGAAGCTCATCATGAAGGTACCATGGCATCATGATTCAGTGTTTTTATATATGTATGCTTTTCTTTTCTGGGTGGCTAATTTTTTATATATATTTAAATAGAATACCTTCACCATATAGTGATTCTTTTATTTGTTTAGACATGTGTTCTTTTATATATAATCATGGTTTGGTGGGATGGAGTTCTAATTTTGGTTTGTTTTCTTATGGAAGTCATCAAAACTTGAAGCATCAAGAGGTCACCATGGCAGTGCAGATGTTAGGAAGGAATCATTGCTTGCACCGCGCATCCTCATTGCCAAGGTGAGAAGTTCTGTACATGCATTATAATCAGGGTAGCAATCTTTACTCATTTTGGAACAAAAATGAATGAATTTGTTGAACAAATGTTATGTATACCTACTTTCAGAGATGATATAAATACTCAGTTTCCTCTGATTGCTTTTGGGATGGAGTTGTAATTTATGAAGACTGCCTCTTGCTACAGGAATAAAAAAACATCGTAGTGGACTTGAATAACCAGGTTGTTAGAGTTCTTGGGCCTCTCCCAGTGAAGACAATGTTAGATGCTCTACATCAAACGGGCCGACATGCACGTCTTATTGGACAAGGGAACCCAAATGGTTAGTGTTACTTTCTATATTTTTTTAGCGTGTTTTTCTGCTGCTGTAGCTGAGCTCAATAAATATGTACACCTGATAACGTGGGATACATGGAGAGATTTAGAAATTCTCATCTGATATTTCGATTTCCAAAGAATATGATATGGGATAACTAACCCTTAGAATCGTATAATCGGTTATGATGATACATTATTGCAATTTGGAAGGCATGCATTTTCCATGTAGTTAGCCATGTTTGTGTTCTTGCTCATATCCATGTTTGTTCTTGCTCATAACAATAGAAACTGAAAAGATTATCTTCAATAGCAAAACTTCTTACATTTTTTCATGTCCAAAGTGCAGTTCTGTTGTCTGTTAATCCCACTAGTTCCCATGTTATCTCATTTTGTATGAATATTCTCCAAGCATCTTTGCTGTATGAGTATTCTCCAAGTACCAAAGAGCTTGCAGGAAGGGTTTTTATATATTTTTTAAATTTTTAAAAAGTATTTTCGTCGGCCTAAACCGACGAAAATAATGTTTTTTATATTTTTTTAAATTTTAAAAAGTATTTTCATCGGCCTACACCGACGAAAATAGAAGAAAATTGCCGACGAAAATATAGACGCCACGTCAACGGTGCGAAGACGGCCACTATTTTTATCAGCCGCTCCGGTCGACGAAAATAAGATTTAGTCTCTGAACCGTCATTCTTTGATTGGTCTTGTTACACTAAAAGAAGACGAGGGAGATGCGGCGGAGCCCGAGAAGTCGGGAGCTGCCGAGAGGAAGGCACCAGGGAGTTCCCGATTATGCTCGTTGATGTTGGAATACCAACTTTAATCATTTGAAAGACTACATATCATGAACAAAGAGTGATTGAAGGCACATAAAGCAAATAACCAAAATCACTAGCCGGTTCGCCTCTAGTTTGTCAAGGTATAATACAGTACAGACAACTAATCACATTTGCCAACCAAATGAGCCATTTGGCAGGGCAGAGAAATCATAGCAAACAGGCTGTATACAGAGGATTACATTGCCTAAACCATATAGCCTACTACCATGTAGATAAAACTTCCGTTCAAAATACTATGGCATTTCATACCAACAATTAGCTAGTTGACAATCCTCCTTCTTTGTGCCAAACTGTGCAAACTGTTTCTCTGAAAATGCTGCTAATCACAGTCGTCGCTGATATAATCATATTCCGCAAGCGTTGCATGATCATCATCTCCGCTAAAAACCTCATCCTCCATGGCTGCAATCCCACTTCCAATCACATTGACACAAGATGAACTAAAAAAATTGTCGTTCAGATGAGCGCCAACATGCTTGTTCACCTATGCAACAGACCAAGGGCAGTTAAGCCACACGAAAAAACAGTTAATTGAGTTGAACCGCAACGTTCCCTTGACTTACATTAGCTTGAGAAATATTTTCAGGCACATCAGCATGGACTGCAGGGAAAATGTTGGCCAACTGGGGATTGCTTGTGGGTGGTGCCGAAGCTATAAGCCTCATTAGTGTTTCCCTAGCACTTCTCTCAACCAATGATTCTGTTTCTGAAATTAGAGGCTTCAAGCTAGGGAGCAGGGGAACAGTTGAAGATATAGAAGCCCCACAACTCACCAGATAAGCCTGGCCGGAGGAACACACATCAATGACTGGGACATGCACAATGGGATCAGACATCAACGGTGTGAGTGTTGGAACCTGTGAACCATGCAGGGAAACGAGTGGTGAAGCAGGAAGCGGCAGGTGAAGTAAAGGATCACGCAGTATCGATGGGAGATTAAGTGAGGGGAGATCAGTTGTATCCAGCTTTGCAGAAACTGCTGAAGCAGGTGGCGCTTCATTTGAAAGCAGCGAACTCAAAGGTGGTAGGGGCAACAATTCTAGAGATGTAACTGGCATATGCAAAGGGGTTACACTGTACTGTAGTGAAGATGGGCATGGTGGACACCAGCAGTAGTAAGGCTTAAATGGTTTCTCAGAAGAACCCTCAAGCAGTGGACATTGAGTTGCAAGAGGATAAAGAGATGGAAGCAAGGGGAATGAAAGAGGCAAGGGTAAAGGAGCTGAAGTCAAACTGTTTTTTACATCACACTTCTCGCTTGTAGAATCAGGGCTAACACTTTTTGATACCAAAGGATATGCATGAACAGGAGCAGTTGACGGGCTCAACCATTCCCCATGCCGCTTCAGCTTATCTCTCCCAACAATCTTTGCACAAGAGGTCCTTGGCACCCCATCTTTAAAAGTGCCGGATCTGGGACTCAGTCTGGCTTGATAGACAGAACTTGCCTTTGTTGCATTAGTTGCAGAGGTGCGAAACCTAGAAGACTTGGAAACAACTGATGGTGATTGTAAATATTGATCGTGTGGGCTTGAAGTACTCAGGAAGTCATTAAGTGGTCCCAGCGATTTAACATCCCCAATACTTGATGCAAGAAGATAAGCATGTAGATGAGTGGCAAAAGCATCAAGTCGTGAATTGGATATGCCTGTGAGCTCAGAGAGCGTTGGCCTCCCTTGAAGTAGATTTTTCATCTGCGCGCACACACAAAAAAAAAGTAGAGAAAATAATCAACATCCTCATTGGTACGTGCATATTTCCAATAACACCTTCATTCTATGGGCCGTTTTTAGTTTCATGTGGATAGGCTTAAGTTCTTGTAGTTTGTTCTCAAAGGTAGACGTTGCATATAGGTCATTCAACATTTATGTAAACAGTTGGTAGATAGTACAAATACAGACCTTTGCAAGAAGCTCCATTCCATGTTCCTTTGACTTCTCGGCGCACCAGTAGTAAAATACTTGAGATTTTGAAATTCTGATGAGAAAAGAGTGTCCAGAATTATCAGCTGATATTTCTTCAATCCTAACTTCTGAAACATTGAAACCATTGTTCAAGACAGCTAGTTGCTCAGAATGACCATCGTCGCCAGCAAAGGTAATGTGCATGCTCGATGAAGGCAGAAGAACAAGGCTTAGCTTCCCTCTGTACATAGGAAATGAGTGCATGTAAGATCCCTGAATTCCTATGGTTAATGAAAAGAAGATAAGAAATATATATTTATCAAAAATTATCGCAACAGCATTGTTGTTTGCTCTGATAAAAAGCATACACAACAACTATTAGTAAGATTTTTTATATTTTGAATTCAACTAAATGAAGATCAGAAGAGGGACTTCAATAGAAAGAACAGTTAAAGGTTATTACTAAAAAGGGCTGCAGACATCTATGCATGTAATGGGTAACCCTGGGAAACAGGGTATGGCGAAGTGATCGAACATTTCATTAAGACCTAACCTCACCAATAGATTTTGACCAGAGAAACCGGAGGCTAGCAAAAAATATTTAAGAGTGAAGATATTCATAAATAATTAACTCACCAAAATACAGTGTTTGACAACATTTTTTAATAAAAAAATTCACTGGAAGAAGTTAGAGAATCTAATACAAATCTAGGCCAGGACAGGGGGCCAAGTATTTGACAACTTGTTCCTTTGTTCTACATGAGTTCATAAGAACTCCGCTTTAACTAATGGCATTTCCCTCGCACGTAACAAAATGAAGCATGTAAAACCTTCTAGAGAACTATCCCAGACTAGTGACATAAATCGTAAGCACTAGCGAGTTGTGATTATGCTTGGACATGAGCAAATCTACAATACATCACAATCTGTGGAGAATACTACAGATATGCATCATGTAGAATATAGTTTTTGCAAGAATTTTAGGGCAGAATAAATACCAGCTGTCATTTATAGTCTGCGACCTACATTTTAGGAATAAACTTGATAAACATGAACTGAAAATTGAAAGAAATGGTTGCCAATATTAGAAATGTTGAAAAAAATCCACTTGAGGGTATTAACAAGGGCATATGCAACAAGTGCATGCAGGGTATTCGGTATCCTTGTAGAGAGTAAGACAAAAAGAATGCAGCTAGCATACACAAAATGATTGTCGATGGAATAACTTGTTAGGCACAAAGTAATTGATTTCAGAATAAGCACTGGTCTGCCATATTTTACATTTGTTCATAGCACAAGTTGTCCACAATGAACCAAATATTATAAGAACTGTGTAAAGTAATGGCACCAGAAGAGCCTGCAATAAGTTAACTGCAAACACAAAACATATGCATGATAACCGCAGAACAAGACATTCATAGAAATAATACCAGATGTGAAAACATCAACAAAGAATACATCCCAGACTAAACAGTACCATTATAACATAGCATCTATTGCATCACCTAATCAAGAATCCTATTAATCCAATCTCATCAAAGATTGCAATTGTATGTGATCAGTCATTATCAGCGCAGGTAACATAATAGCGTAAGGCCATGAAAGAAACTACCTTCTCTTTCCTCATATATCAGAGATTATGACACACGCCCAAATTACCTACAAATGAAAAGATATATTTATTTGGTAGGATGAACAATGCCATCACTAATAAGATGAAACATGTAATCCTAGAATCAACAATCTCTAGTATGCATCCCTTCTTAATTAGGTGAGAATAGTTGAAAACATGTCCCCTCAAAAGATATTATTATGTTTCAGAGAGTAAGAAAGAAGAAAACACATGTTCATGTTGAAAGCAGAAAAGGTGCTAAAATAGCAGAGAGAATCAAAACAGCAAAACAATTTGTGAAGTAGTAACTAGTAAATATATGGTATTGCAACACAGGACATCAACTGCATGAACAGCAGGTGTAACTGGATTAGGGCACTGATATGAAAATGGCACACAAAGAATATGACGCACCAAGGACGTTATACTGACCAGAGAAGAATAGAAATGGTCAGTTTGTTAAAGATTGTATATTTTAGTACTGGACAATCTATTGAATCATGTCACTTGTATTGTAGTACTTACCCATTCCCATGCAAGTAATAGAAAATTCATCATTTAATCAAACCTATCTGTCTGACTCTTGTAACATGAAATCTAGTAGTATGACAGCCTAAGTTGCACTAACATATTCCTAAGGAAAAAAATGTGCAAACATAGATGGGCACTATAACCACATCATATATTTTTATCCAAAAGCACCAACACAACTACACGATCATACATACTTTTTTCAACTTCCATTGGCAGCTAAGTATATATTGATCAACAGTGCTTGATTTACACACTAACCTTACAGGATTCAAGATACCAAAATTTTAGTCAACATATTGCAGTTCTTTTACATGAAATCAGATGCTAGGTTGTGTCTAAAGTAGGCATAGCTCACAAAAAAAAGTTAGCAGTGTCAGCAATAACATATCAAAAGTTTAGAGTCCCACTGGAGACAGAACACACAATTTCCTCACACAAGTATAAGAAGTATCTGGCCGTGGCCATGCTCAGCAGGTGCCAGACATGCTAGACAACCCCTGAGTACAAGTCAGTTAAAACCTACCTGAAGCGATCTAAAGATCACAATTGTGTATCCTCTACATACATGTGGCAAGTAGGCAAGAACAGACCGAAGTTTAGGCGTTTAGCACTGTGGGCTACACTGGTTTGATTTGGAATGTGATTCAATCAACAAATTGACTATTATGAAGTGACTATGTGATTTTTGTTAAGAGTGGAGAGAGACATACATGAATGCAGAAGGCTAGTATAGCAAACAGTGGTGTTGCAAGGAGATTTTAATTGCATAATGAATGTGAGGCAACATTAGATTGACTAACATGTATAGCATGTAAAGGTTAGCTGCACGTGAGGAGAGTATACAGGTTAAGAAGCAGTGAAGGAAGATGCAGCATGAATAGTTGGTAAACTTGATTTTAATCATTTCATGTGATTGCGTGCAACAGTTATGAGATCTACAGAATATATACAATATACAAGAAAACTCGATTCTTTTTTTCCTTGGATTGCTGGATAGATAAATAGATAAGAGTCTGAAAGCATCGAATCGAATCCAGTAGATGAAGTTGGCAAAATAAAGGAAACTATGTTTGAGCGAGGCTACCTCATGGTTGTTGGGCAGAGGAAGGGACCGTGTCGGTCGACCTTGCCGACGCGCAGAGAGACGAGGGGAACGCAGAGGCACCTGGCCAGCATGCCGACCTCGGACGCCTCGAAGTGCTGCACCAATAAGGCAAACGAATGAATCGATGGATGGAACGATACATCACTACCTACCTTGTTCTTTTCTTCTTGTATAAAACGAATCAATCGGAGGAGGAGGAGGAGGAGGAGGAGAAGGAACCTTACCTGGGAGAGGTGGGAGATGAAGCGGCCGTCGGCGGCGGAACATGAGACGTTGAGGCTGAGGAGGGGCCTAAGGCGCTCGTCGGCGCGGCAGGCCCCCATCAGCTGCTGGCGCAGAGGCAGCGGCGGCCGATGAGCATCCTCTCCTCCTCCTTGGTCCGATCGGGATGTCTCCGGCTGGTCGGCGTCGGAATCGGCGTCGGAGTAGGTTGCTTCTCTGCTCGGCGGCGCAACCATCGCGGGAGAGAAGGGAGGGAGGATTAGGGTTTGGTAGAATTGGGGATTGGACGACCAACTGAGGATTGGATTGGGTTGGGTTGGGTTGGAGACGAGGGGAGAGGACGGAGACGGTGTGTGTGCGTCGCTTAGATTTGATCTGCCTCGCTTTAAAATTCGCATTTCAAAATTTGACACTCTGATCTACTGTTATATACACAGACGGTCCTATATATCATTTAAATGCTCTAAAAAACTTACGAATTGAGTGTAAAATTCTGAAATAACCTTCGTCTCGCTTTGTGTTTCCAATCCATCCACCGGATATCACTAAATCCATCTTACCAAATATGCCTTCTATAATATGAATGCTCACAAATTTAAAAACATCCTCTTAAGATGTGCGGTACCTTCTCTATCCATCTCTACGGTTATCTCTTTCCTCCTCCTTTCTCACTTTCCTACCTCCTTTTGTCCATCTCTAACATGAAAATTTAAAATTAGAACATTTTAACCTAAAAAAAATTAAATATGAAGTTCCAACTCAAAAAAAATTAACGCAAAATTTTCAACTAAAAAAAAGTTGAATCGAAATATTTCAAATAATAAAGTTTCGACTTGGAAAGTTTCAAATTATAAATTTTCGACTTGAAAAGTTTTAAATAAAACATTCTCAAATCAGAAAATTTCAACTCAAAAATTTTAAAATAGAAAAGTTTCAGTTAGAAATGTTTTCAATAAAAAAAATTCAAATTAAAAAGTTTTAACTCAAAAAATTTCAAATTGAAAAGTTTCAACTCATAAAACTTTCAATTCAAAAAATTTCTGTTTGAAAATTTTCAAATAAAAAACTTTTCGCTCGAAAAGTTTCAATTTAAAATTCAACTCGAAAAAATTTTCAACCAAAAAAATTTAAATTGGAAAGTTTCAACTCAAAAAAATTTAAATAAAAAAATCATATTAGAAAGTTTTAACTCGGAAAGTTTCAACTTTGAAAACTTTCAGATCAAAAAGTTTTTATTCAACAAACTTTCGGTTCAAAAAGTTTCGCTTAAAAAACTTTCAAAAGTTGTTAAAAATACTTATTTTCTAAAACTTGGAGGGGAAATTTGAAATATAAAAACTATTTTGAGTTTAAGGGAAAGCGAATAATGAAATCACTAACAAAGATAATAGATAGTCAAAGATAATAAATACCACAAGAAATCTCTACTATTCTAAAGCAGCACTTGGTGGCAGTGGTCCGTTTTACTCACGTCATTAATTGCCGCTTAATTGCCCTGCTTAATTGCCCTACGCAAGAAACGAAACGTTGCTTTAATTAGCCAGCTTTCGCAAGAAACGAAGCGTTAAATATAGATGTTTGATCTTGTGAAATAATTTTTTTTATTTTTTAATACTTATTTTTCGTTATCAATTTTGTTTTTCGTGGCAACGCACGGGCATGTAACTAGTATAGTTAACATGGGGCTTAAGGGGTATTTGCACACGAATATAATTTATTGGGGGCGGAGTTGGAAAAGCAGGTGACTTATGGAGTATTTATCCATTTTCCTATTTTTACCCTATTTCATATAAACTGATTTATTTTTCCATGTACAAATTACCGTAGTTTTTTTACTTTAAACTAGACGAACAGTGCTTCTATGTTTTTCTTCTCAATACAAGATATAAATTTTAAAACAAACGAAGGAGTAATTTATACTTTAATATCTGTGCAACTTTTATAAAAAAAGCATTGAAACACCTCTACGTGAAATCAAGCCTTGCCTTGTCGGCAGTGTTACTACATTCATTTGTAGGCAAAGTTGAGATTCGCCGCCATTCGAAACGAGGAATCCAGAATCCTTGGAAATTCTAAAACGCGGGAATTATTCATTTCAGCTGTTTGGATGATCATGTACAGAATTCTGAAGAAATAAAAGGCAAAAGAGAGATTTTCGGCGAGGCCTAACCTTAAAGTATGTTTCCTACAAAATTTCTATAGGTCAAGCCATTCCATGAGTCTCTCATAGGAATACTACGAGTTTCTTCCTTTATCTAGAGGGATGTATAGAAGAGATTTTCCTATAGAATCCAGTTCTTACAAAAATCGTTCATTGCAAACACCCTTGTCTGCCAGTCACCGGACGATCAATAATCACCAATATAGCAAGCAGTATACAATTGCAATTTACCATCTGTCACCGCCGCCGAGGCCCGCATGCATCCTGAGCGGTTCACAAAACCGACGAAAACCGCTCGAAAATCGCGGTTTTCGACCATATCGAGCCGGTTCGAAATCCTAAACCGGTCGGTAAACCGATTCAATTAAAAAAATAATTCAAAAAAATCAAAAAATTTGAAAAAATTTATGCGATGTAAACCGATCGAAAACCGAGCGATTTTTCGAAAAAACCGACGAAAATCGCTCCAAAAACCGATCGCCTAAAACGTTCAACTCGCCGATCGGTTTTTCGAGAAAACCGACCGGTTTTTCGAGAAAACCGATGGGTTTTCGAGAAAACCGAATGGTTTTCGTTTTTTTAAAATTTGTTTTAAATGTTTTTTGTTCAAATGCTCGGTTTTGAAACTCTTCGGTTTCTAACGATTTTCGAGCGGTTTTTGGCTCGATATTTTCGAATTTCCAATTTCGGTTTTCCATCGGTTTTTTCGGTTTCGGTTTTGTTAACCCTGTCCTCAAGTGATAGTTCAATCATTCAGCAGTAACAACATTGTGTCTTCCTTGGTTTATCTGTCTTCCAAAGCAGCAAGCGTTCCTTGATTCCCTCCATTTTGTTTTTGCTAGAGCATTATTATATTCACATCACAGGGAGAGATCAACAAGTCTAGATCCCTGACTACCTTCAATTTGATTGATATACCTGCCTCCAACTGATGGAATCAACTAGTATGGTTATGATTGATTTGTTACGGCAGGCGCCGACCTGAACAACCTCCGGACCACCCACTGGACAGGTCTCAGCAGTTGTGCCCTCTTCTTGCGCCAGAACCAAATTGCAGCACTGTACTGTTCATTCCGAATTTTCCTCGTCGCCGCTCTCCAGTCAAACTTCTCCATCTCCTTTCTGGCAGCTTGCCCCATTTTCTCCCTCAACTCTTCACATGACAAGAGACGCTCAATCTTACCAACACAGTCATCGACATCCCCTGGTGTATACAGAAAGCTGGTCTTGCCCTTCTGATATTCTGGTATAATGTCAGGTATTCCTCCAGCTCGAGCTGCAACTACAGGAACTCCGGATGACATAGCCTCCAAGACAACAAAACCAAGCGTCTCTGACTCGGAAGGCATCACAAAAACATCCCCACTGGCATAGGCCTGTGATAGCTCTTCCCCCTGTAATGTGCCGGTGAACATTACAGGCATTCCCAAGAACATCTGTTCAAGTTCAGCCCTGCACAGAAAGAACAGAAAGAATAATTCACATTCCCAGTAGATAAATCAAGAGCCACCTGCAATGTACCTGTTGCATTTCAGTATAGTTCAAATCCATTGTTCCTACAGGCGATGATACAAAAGTCCACCTAACTGTTTTGACAAAATTAGTGTAGCATTCTAGAAATCTCACAAGAATGTTTCCTTAAGTGAGTCATCATCCATTCACATGAAAACTATGTAGAGATATCTTCCTATAGAGGGTACATAATCTAATAAATATCTATTATTGAACCTTATTGCTTCCATACATATATCCTCATTTTGCCACCTTTCATACTAAAAGAAGAGACTAACTACTTGGTTCTGGCAAAACATACGGAACAGGAGACATCAATGCTTTTGTGCTCACCTGAATGGTCCATCTCCAATAAATGCAAGTCTTGATCCTGGAAGTCGGTCCATGACTCTAAAAGAAAGAACCCAAAGTCAGCAGTGAATGATACTTAACGGCCACAAGATATGACTCAAGTGAAAAAAGTGGCTAAAAAGCAAAGGTGTGCCAATAAAACATTACGGTAAGAAATAAGGACACGAGCAGAAAGTTAAGGTTTTAAAAATACACCACTCAGTTTGCATTCCAGCATTTTAAAAAATCAGCCACATCAGAAGCTCACCTCTTCAGAAAATCCAGGCTTTTCTCAACTCCTAAGCGTCCAACATGGATTATGAGTGGCTTGTCTGGTTCACCATTACTGATAGATGAAAAAGCAACATTTAAGCACCATAGTTAGACACGACCAAGAAAATATTTGCCACATTTCACTCATTCAGCATTCTTTTCTATATAGAGGAAGAGGCAATAACCCATCAACGTTACCGCATCTGCATTGCAAAAAGACCAACTGAACAAAAAAAAGATATTACATACGTTAGCCTTGCACGCATTTCCTCGTTACGGAAATGGGGATGGAAGCTTTCTGAATCAACACCCTTGTTCCAAAGGCGTATCTTATTGGCTGGAAACATGCGCCATCAGAGGAAGATGGTAGAAGTAAAATAACATGCAGCTTATATATAGGAATGCAAACCTGCTGTAACACGAGCAGCTTGAAGATCCCTGCCGATAGCAACTGATGGTACTAGTGTGAGATCCGCAGCTCGGTGCAAGAATTCTTTAACAAGAGAGAAATGTATCAGTTGTCTACTCTTGCAAGAGGCTGTATGCCTGTATGCATATAGTAAATGAGTGAAAACTTACTTATAATCAGCCACATGGGCTTGACAAGCCAGCTGAATGTATATCTGGGTATATAACTGCCGTAAATCAAATGAATCAGTGTCTAATTGTCTATGAGGATAAAACCATAATTCCTTAGGATGTGAACCAAATATATTTCATTTACAGAATGCAAATAAAATCCTTAATAAGAGTTTTTGCTAGGAGCCTAGGATTATGTTCAAGTGGTGTTAGCCACAAGATAAGATAACATATTTCAATCTCCTTCAAGATGCAATTCTGTTGGTGATACACAAGCTCTGTCTGTTATTGGATATTACGATGAAGAAAACGAATAAGGTTGAAAATTTCAAGTATTGTGCAGAGCTGCCACATGAAAATGCTGATGAAAAGCAAGATATGGAAGCAGCAGGTATGCCATTATCTAGCAAGCAGCAGTAGCAGTGGTGACCGGTCAGAGACCCTGATTCCCTTCATTTATTCTATGTGAAGTCCTAAAAATTGCCTTTTACTACAAATTAGCACAGGAAACTCACATTGGAACATGGGTATGGTATGACATTACTAGAGGGACGCAGAGCAACTTTGCGATTATTAAGGCACTGAAAACCTGTTATAAGAAGAAAAACAAGCAGTTAGCGGTGATACACAAGCTCCTCTCCCTCGTGCCTCCTTTCCATCCTCTCCCTAGGGTGTGGGCTAGGGTGTTGGCCCATGCGCTCCCTAAGGTACCATGACGGGCAGTTGCTGTGGCACCCAAAGGGCACCTCCACGGGCGTTTATAGCCCCAGCCGATCCTGCTTCTCCCTACTTAAAGCTGTCGCCAATCCGTGACCCTTCGGACCTAGCCAGCACTCAGGCTAGTGCTCTCTGCGTGGATAGTGCTCAGAGGACATGTTTGGGATGTTTGGCCTCATGCCCTTGGCAAGCCCAGCGACCAGATCTTGGGTGCTTGACCAAGCGCCCTCGAAGAGCCCAGGCGTTTGGACATCGGGCACTTGACTTAACATTCAGAGGGCGCAGCGCCTTTGTGCGATGTGTACACGGAGTCTCCCCCTACCACTCATGGGTCCTGGAGGGGAGAGTATAGGAGCGAATCATTTTTGGGGGGAGCAGAGGGAGCCTGCAGTCTCCCCCAAATCCTCCTTGCTCTCCTTGGCCACCGGCCGAATCTGCCTTTGGGGGGAAACAACGACGTCGCGCAGGCCAAAAAGGAGCACTGTCGTTGTGATGCTGAGGGGGCCTTGCTGCCACCGGGCCGAGGAGGAACACCGTTGCATGGGCCAGGGGGTACTGCTACCGCTCGGATCAAGGGGGCCACCGCCCCGCAGGCTGAGGGGGAGCACCGCCGTTGCAGGTGCTAGGGGGCCCCTACTGCTGCCGTGTTGAGGAGGCACGCTGCCGCGTGGCCCAGGGGGTGCCGCCGCCATGCGGAATGAGGGGGAGCACCTCCCGTGGGGGCCAAAGGAGCCCCATTGCCGTCTCCACCACCGGGCTGAGGGGCCGTCACCTCTGCCTGGCTGAGGGGGCCACCACCCACAAAGCCACCGGAGCATGAATCGGATGGAGTGGCCTCTGAGCTCCAGATCCACGTAGCCTGTGCTAGAGAAGGGAGGGGTCCCACTGCCGGCTCTGCACGCGGAGAAGGGTGCCCCGCCACCGACCGGATGGCGTGCTCGGCTGGCACTAGTGAAGGGAAGGGAAGCGCCCCACCCTCTAGGCCGACGGGGAGTGCCACTACCACATGGGCCGAGGGGCCGCTCGCCGCCTGCTATCGCCGGGCTGAAGGGGCCCCACCGTTTGCTGTCGAAGTTTGACGCAAGATTGAGCTCAAAGGTGGCTGAAGCAAGGTGTATAAAAGGGGATGCCCCTTTCATCGCCCGAGGGAGTAGAAGGAAAAGTTGCCCCTGGTGCTCGTGATTGCTTCAGAGCAGCAGGTGGTTGGGAATGTCTCTCAATACTCTCTTTTCAAGTTTGTTGTCGATTCATCCACCCATGAGAGTTTTGTTTTGTGCCGGTACACTTACTGTCCTATTGGGGCGTTGGTCTCATGACGTTGCCTTTCGGGCGTTACCCTCACCACCAATGGGAGTAGGGCTCGAGGATATGCAATTGTGCGTTCCTCGGTAATTTTTATAGAATTCTGATTCTTTACTTGACTCAGCAGGTTCTAGGAGCACTTCACCCTTGCATTTGTGAGTTTAGCAGTCACCCAAGCTCGATGGGTATGTTCATCGACTCGACGATATCCTGTGATATTTCTTCGTGGTCCACGGCTTGATTGTGTTAAGGTGACTATTATTGCTTGTAGGTGACTGTCCTCGCGATGCCCTCGGGAAGGGCAAGGGCAAGGTGGATGAGGTGGCTTCCATGGGGGTAAATGCAAAAGCAAGCCCCCCGTGGAAGGGACTCGCACAAGGGAGATATGGACATGATGGCTCCCGCCAAGTTCACCACCTTCATGGAGGCGACGGGGACGAGTGCGACGCCCTTGAGGGAACGAAAGTGGACCCTGGACCTTCGGAACTTACCGACGGGGAGAATCTCTCTCATTCGGCAAGGGAGTTGCCTCTCTCCTGGGGACGTGGAGTTCCCGAAGCCGAGGGAGAGCCCTAATCCGTCACCGGGGTTTGTGCTGGAGCTCAAGGCTTGGGTGGACGTCAGATTCGGGCTTCCAATACACCCTTCATCAAGAAGTATATTCAAGTGTTCGGAGTAGAGCTCTCCCATCTTAACCTGAACTTCTTTGTTCAACTGAGGATTTTCTTATGGCTGTTTGAGATGGCTAATCCTAGGACGGTTATGGAGCTAACAATTCCCCTCTTTGATTACTACTTCCGCTCGTAGTAAGGGGACGCAAAGAGGGGACCCTTGGGGTCCATCTTCTACATGTTGAGGCATGATGATGAGTTCCCCATTCAAACCACAATGGACTGTTGACCCTCCACCACCAAGATGTGGTTTTACTTGAAGGTGGGGAGCGACTTCATCTACACTGGGATGCATCCAAGCTTGACATCACGCACTTATCCCAAGATTGGTCGCCACTCCGATGAGGACTGCAAGCTGCGTAGTGCTACCCAAGAGGTACGGGCGATGAAGGGCACACGCGATTTGATGGAGGAGATGACCCTCCTTAACCTAAGCACGCTCATCCAGCACAGCAAGCTGGGTTGTCATGAGGACCTTTATCCCGGTGTCGCGGAAGGTAAGGATCTTTGTGCCATGTTAATTTACATGTACACTACCCTTAGTCTTATACTCTTCTTTGTGTGTAGTTTGCTCCATCGAGAAGGCCATGGAGGAGGCCGAGCTGCTCCTGGGGAAGTGGTTTGTCACTGAGGCATGGGGCTATGAGACCGAGGGCCTCCCGGTGATAGGGGTGAACTTCATGGCTGAGGTGTTTGGCCTGGACCTACCCACACGGGGCGATCCTATTCGGGACCAAACAAAGCGGAAGAGAGCCCGAGCTTTAGCTGATGATGATGACGCCCGAGCTCCGCCCGTCAAGGCCCGAGCAAGGGGAGCCATAGGAGGGCCTACGGGTGGCACCTCCAAGCCAGGCACTGCCACCACAACTCGCGCTGGAGGGAACACGGCTCGCGCCACGGGTGTGAGGGGTCCTTCTCGGGCGGTACCCCCGAGGCCCTCAACATCGCCTACCGCCAAGGATGAGGGCACCAGGGCCCTTGGGAAGAAAAGCGTGCCGAGAGGTGAGGGTGCGGGCCCTTCCACCAAGCGGGCGAGGGGGCGCTCACCTTCACCCCCGTCATCCCTGGCCTCTAGCTATGGCGAGTCTGGGTCAGGTTTTGGGTCGAGGGACTCCGGGGGAGGCATCCAGCAGCTCGGTGAGGAGATAGAGGATCTCCTTGATGTCGGTACAAATGAGTCGGCTCCTGCCCCAATTGAGACCATGGTAGCAGAGGACGCCGGGTACACTTTCCTTGAGGACATTGGGTCCTTCTTCTGCCCAGGAGGTATGTGAAATCTGACACGATCGGTAGTTATGATGTCTGTTTTTTATCAACCCTAACTTGGCCTCTTTCAGACGTTATGGAGCTTGTGGTGCTCGTGACGAAGGAGGGTGCTACTTCTGCTTTCGTACCTCTCAGGGCACTGAGGAGAGGGGCTCCTCCCCCCGTTCGCCCACAAGGGCAAGGACATAGCGAGAGGGAGACCAGGGCGGCTCCTCCAGCAGACTTCTTGAGTATGCCATCCCTCATACTCTGGATGCTGAGGCTATCGAGACGACCTGTCTGTAAGTTCAAGCCCCATTTGGTTTTGGTGATTGGTTTAGATTAATGATTAATCTGTTTAATGACAAATCTAATCTTATTGAGTCTAACATGTTGATTGAGTTAGATTCAATAGTCTCATATTTGGATGGAAAATGGAAAAGCCGAGGTATGTATGCATATCCATTCTAGTATTATTGGCATACTTTGAATTCAAGTTAAAATATGAATTCTCCATTATATTAACCACAAAATGTGCATTATGTTTCCCAATCCATATATTACTTGGATGCACATATCTAGGGGGAGTTCACACTTGAACTTGATGTATCAATGTATTGATCTATTCTTCACTCCATATATAAAGAATCAATACATTGAAACACATCAATTTAAATGAATGTTTAAATTGAGTTCATTTGTCTCCTAATCATCAAAGGACATTTCATCATGTGTTGATAGTGTTCTTGTGATTGATTAAGGACAAATGAAGAGTTCTTGAGTAGTATGAAGCATTAGTTGCATTATGTGTTCAAGACACATATAAATTCATTGAATTGATTTAGGTTGTGCTCAATTGATGTAAGTGGTATCCATTATTGTTAATGGAGTGCTTAGATAATTGAGACAACCATGCATCTTGGACTAACCATTTTCATAAGTGATAATTGAGCCAGGTTAAGTCCAAAGATGGTTGAGATGATGAAGACAGGACAAGGACGACATCGTGAAGTGATGGACATCAAGAGGAGATCCCGAAAAGAGATGAGAGAGCCAGAGTGACGATCCCGGGGGAACAAAGTGATTGAAGATCATAAAGACCCCAAACGGGATTGCTTGCAGCGGCTAAGGTATAATTAGATAGGCTAAGGATCTTTCCTAGCGTTGTGTCTAGTTTTAGCGCTGTACTATTAAGAGGGGTTGAGTATTTGCTTTAAGCTTCATCATGTGGTGATGATCTCAATCTCGTAGTCACTTGAGATGAAATCTTATTTGGATTTGGTTTTTGCATGGAGCTAACCATTTGGCACGTGTTGCGAATGGGTGAAGTTCGTGCTAGGATTTTGCATAAGCTCTATTTGGCATTTGTTGCAAATAGGTCAAGCTTATGCTTGGAGTTTTCGCATTGAGCTTTGATTTGCATGAGTTGCAAATAGGATAAGCTAATGCGTTGGCTTTTGCATGAAGTTCATGTTTTGCATGTGTTGCAATAGATGAAGCTTCATGTTTTGTTTTTTATTTTCAAACCAAAATCCTTATTGCGTTTATTTGAGTTTGCTTGGAGCTATGTTTGCACGGGTTGCAAAAGAAGAGAGCTCAAGCAAGTGTTTAGTGCATGGAGCTAGAGAATTGCAGGAGTTGCAATTAGAGAGCTCATGCACTCCGATTCGATTCGATTTGGTTTGGTTTTTGCTTGGAGCTATGTTTGCACGGGTTGCAAAAGGAGAAAGCTCAAACAAAGTGTTTGGTTTAGTGCATGGAGCTAGAGAATTGCAGGAGTTGCAATTAAAGAGCTCATACACTCAGATTTGATTTGGAGTTAGGATGAGGCTATGGATTTGCAAGTGTTGCAAAAGAGAGATAGCTCATTCCTTGTGGTTTGATTGTTTATTTGCGAGTTCGTTGTGCGAATAAACAGAAGGTCTGTGAGGAGCCGCCCAGATCGTCCTCGAGTTGTTGGATGAACAGTTGCTCCCATCGGATTTGGATCCTAGCAACCAATCACCGGAGGTGATCCTGATGCTAATACCCAAGCCCAATGGAGACAACCTTACGAACGTCCAAACGACTCGACAACAACCCCGGTATTCCCCCGGTATGCGACCCGAAACACGCCCAGGATCACCGCATACCGGAAAACAATACGATATCAATTCAATTTGCATAAAGGGGGCAACGAACCCGAAACTTTCGAACCAACACGCAAGCGGAAAACAACAGCATAAAGACGAACCCGACAACCACCAACCAAGACTAAAAACCACGCCGAGACTCCAAACTAGGCAAAAACGGAGAAAAAGACCAAGACTCCGAAAACTGAAAAAATTCGGCATGACCTTTCTAGATTCTACGGACATCCACTCAGCAGACAAGAAAACACAGTTGATATATACATATGGAAAGTAAAAACGACATCCACAGCACCACAGCAGTATCAACGGCTCAAGAAGACACAACGGAACCCGACATACGCGTAAGCGTCCATTACCAAATCCAAAAGCCCATCGAAACGCCTATCTATACAACAAAAGAACCAACCAACGCATTTAACAAAAGTAAAGCAAATCCCCGGAAGTGTTCTGCCCCTGAACACTCCCGGGCGTAGGCGGCATCGCCAAGCCGCTACTCGGTGCCCCGCCTGTTCACCGAGACAAGACGGGCAGAACTACTCGCCAACCGGATCCTCACCGAAACCCACAAAGCGAAGCATGAGTACGAAAGTTACTAGCAAGAATTATCCGTGGGTCCATATATGACCGACTCCAAAGGATTATGCATTTAGTTGTAGCAAGGAGTAAGCTTAAGGTAAAAGTGCGGAAAAGCATTAACATTTGTAATATAAGTGCGACAACCGAAACAAATACAAGTTTAAAGCAGTTATAGACCGCACTTACTTCTAGTGTGAAGTTGAAAGTAACAACAATTAAAGTAGAGCAATACATAACCAATTTAAAGCTCAAGCCCAACGGCGAACCACAAGTTCAAGTTGTTTCCTACGTATTTGTGCGATGAAAGAGCTTGCTCATATCCGAGAGCGGCAATTCGAATCGCAATTAACCTGCAGGGAAGCATTGATCGCACGACACTTACCACAAGGGCCTAGTGTCAACCCTCCCAATCATACCCAATCATTTGAGCGTCCTCCTGTGGCCGAAAACCTAGCACCCTCGAGCAGCCCCAAGCCCGGCTTGGCGCTCGAGAGTCGACCTAAGCCTCGCCCTCAACCACGTCCAACCACAGGAAGTTCACGGTCCATCGATTCCGTATGAGAGAAAGAGTGGCTTACCGTACCATAATCGGGCATGCGACCAACCGGGGTGTGCTCAATCAAAGGGCAACCATCGAATCGGTCCTTAATCGACTCAGACGGGGCTACACATTTGAGTCTCCATACCCAAATGAACCAACTCCCGCCTGGTCCACAATTCATTTTCTTTTCAAAACCTTTCCCAATTCCAAGCCAACAAAATGTAGCGTGTGTGTAATAATAACAACCGCAAGTGACAGAACCCTCCGTCACTTGGCCCGAACCCCGACCTCTAAGCAAGACTAAGCGCTGACTCAGTTATATTACCCGTATTAGCTTCAAGGAAGTGTTTAACAATTATCAATGGGTGTATGTGCAGCAAATGGGATCTAGTCCTATCCCACAATTAACTCCTAATGCAAAACGTAACTCACAATTTAGCAATTTATTCTCAAAAATAGAATCATATAAGGGTTCAAGATGCTTAGGTGCTTGCCTTGAGCTTCTGCCGGATTCTCAACAACAACTTGCCCCTCAAGTTCCCCCTCGGCCGCGGTCACGTCAACCTCCGCGGGTTCATTCTCTACACGATCACAATGTATATGCAATGAGATGCATGCCGTGCCAATGGAATGAAATACTAAATGCATCACTCATGAAAGATTCAAAAAGTGCAACATTTATCTCAACTCAGGAAATAAAACACAATGCTAACCCCACTTCAATCCTATAGCACAATCTGAATTTTTCACTTATACTACTCTAAACAAGCACAATCCTTTGCATGGCAACTCCCAAACCTAATTTATTAGACCCTAAATGCCCATAAGAGGATGTTTTACCTTTACTCTACTTCTAAACATTCAGAACATAGCATTAAAACTCTCAAAACTCAATCTGAAATTCATCTCCCAAGTTCTGAACATTTCAGAAAATTTCAGATTTCAGACATTGACTTCGAATTGGAATAACTTTTGATTATTGAATCCAAATTGAGTAAACCAATACATTTTTGCAATCTACGAGGAATTCCCTAACTTTCTCTAGGCAAAATTAAATCTTAATTCGGCCTACAATAAACTCTAAATTGCAATTCCATTTTCAGCCTCATGCTTTCAGCAACACTGGACAGGCAGTAATTCAAACGGCCATAACTTTTGAACCGTTTAATCAAATTGTGCAAACTCAGACTCTAAACGATCGTGAGACATAGAACTACAACGTAGATTCGGCCAAACATCCAGCAACTTCATCATGAACTCCCAGTTTGGCCCGGAACAGAGAACAGTCTCATTACCCGAAATATTCAGAGTTTCAGAACAGCATGCACCAAATTCAACATATAAATTGCTATACTTAGTAGAATTGAGTAAAGGATGACATTTTTACAATCTACAAGAAATTTTCTAAAACTTCACAGGCAAAATTCATCTCTAATTCGGCCTCTAACAACTTCTTATTCACAGCTCAAGTTTCCACCCGAAATCTCCAGCAATTTCAGAGCAGCAAGCACTAAAATAGACATAACTTTCAGCTGGATTGACGAAATCGATCGATTCCAGTTGGAAATGAAAGATAACTCGATTATCTACAACTAATTCTTCAGCCGGCCAGTGAGATGAAGCTTTTAACTTGCTCAAAAACACGAAAAACAGCAGCTCTGAAATCTGCTCGAAAATCTGAACTTTGCTCCAAACCCTAGAATTGTGGTTTCCCTCCAAACTTTTCCCAAATCCAACCCTAGGGCGCCCAAAACAGCAGGAGGAGACCCCCTAGCACAAGATCTAGCCATGGGGGAACTCACCTTTGCTTCTCTCAAGAAGGAGCCATGGGGAGGAAGAGGAGGAAGAAGGGAGCTCGGCTTGGAGGAGCAGGGAGCTAGGGCGCCGGTCTTGGGTGTTGCTGGGTGGAGCTCCAAGGGGATGCACAAGCTGGAGGGGAGCTGCAGGAGTGGCTCGGCCAGGGATGGAGAGAGGAGGAAGAAGGCTTGAGGGTGGGAGGAGCTGCACGTTGGGGAAAAGGGGATTTGGGTTAAGTGCTGTTGGTTTTGTGGTGGTTGCTGTTTTGTGTTTGCATGTGCTGCTGTTTGGTGCCCCTTAGCCAACACACAAGGTGACCAAGTGCTAGTACTAAGTACTAAGTGCTATGGCTAAGTTCCCCCAATATTTCAGCACATGGATTAAATCTTTAAACCATGTTTTAAACTAGTGGTTGCTCTTGGATTAGGCTCAAAACTTTGATGGGAACCACATTTGCAGTCCAAAATTTCTAGCTCTAACTTTTGGTTAAGCTTGGGATCCTCTACATGGCAGTTTAGGATACTCCCTGAAGTCTGGAATCAATCTCAAGCGCAACTAGAAATTGGTTGATGCTAAAATGAGCTGCGTGAGTCGAAATTGAATTCGGGGCCATGACAAGGTCTATGGGTTCCGGTGCTGAAAGCATGTGATACTTGCACCGTGGTTTGTGCAAGTCCGTTTGGTCGTGGTTTGTGCAAGTCCGTTTGGTCGTAGTTTGACCATCACATGGCTAAGAGGATAAACCTTATAGACTCCGGGATTTATTTGCTTAATACGTTCTTGCAAATATAATCTTTGAGCGTTTGCGAATTGTGTTCTTCGCAAATTGATTTAGAGTTTGGTTGAATTCTTTGAGCATGGTTTGGTGGTGTTGCAAAAGTGTTTTGCAACTAAGTGTGATCGTGGTTTGATCACTTTTTGGCTCAAAGAATTGTCGGTTGAAGTTTTGGAGAAAATTTTTTAGAGAAAAACTGGTTTTTCTCCGGAGGACGGCACTACCGGAGGTATTATGGCAGTAGTGCCGCTAAGGCCAGCAGTACCGCTTATGGGAGTGGTACTGCTGCTCAAGACGGCACTAGCGACCCTATTACGTTGGTAGTTATTTAACAGAGAGCATTGTGCTCTGGATTGTTGGCCGGCACTACCGCCCAAGTGGGTCGGTACTGCCGAAGGTGCGGCAGTACCGGGGGTTTAACCCTGGTAGTTGTTTTACGGAATGGGGTGTTATGTTTTACGCCTGAGGTGGCAGATCGCCGAGAGGGCGATCTTGCCGCTCGAGCGCACACTACGATGGTATACTGCGGTAGTGCCGGGTTTATAGCCGTTAGCCGACCGTTGGGCTGAGGGCGACACTACTGGCCCTATGAGTGCGGTAGTGCCGGCTTTGCTGATTTTTCGTGGTCCCCCCCAACGGCTAGTTTTGGCTTGGGAGGCTATATAAGACCCCCTTGGGGGTCATTTGCATGTTGTTGTTGGCTTGGTGAGTGCTCTCGAGCATTGGTTTGGTTTGTGGGAGGGTTTTGCATGGTTTTGCCTCTTCCAATTTGGTTTTGAGCTCAAGAGTGATCCTAATTGCATGAATTGCAATTAGAGGGAGTTTGAGAGGACCCTAGTTGCATGAGTTGCACTAGGTGATCACCGGAGACGCGGAGGTGCGATTGGTGAAGCTTGAGCGGAGTGCTCAACCTATTGCTCTTGGAGGTCGGTGCCCCTAGACAGCATGGGTGTATCGTGCACGGGAGCTCTCAAGGTTTGTGAGAAGCCCCGGCGAAGTTTGTGAAGGTTGGAGCTAAGCCTACCCGACGGGGTAAAAAGCTACCATGAGTTGATTCGAGGTGAAGGCTCAAGTGAGTGAGCCGGTCCAAAGTGAGTTGGACTTCCTCAACGTGGAGTAGGAGAGAAGCCTCCGAACCATGGTAAAAAGTATTGTGTCTCTTGCCTCTTTTACTTTCAATCATTTACTTTATCGCATTTATATCCATTGCTTGATTGTGCATAGAGTTGCTTAGTATAATTTGCTTGATCAACATAGCAATTCTAGTTAGAGACATAATTAGTTAGTGCACTAGTGAGCCTAGTTGATTTAGGCTTTAATTGTCAAAACCTTAGTCTTTCGCTTGCGCATAATTAATGTGTAGGTTTTGACATAGGGTTGATTAGAGGCGATCCTTGATTAGTAGTAAAAGATTTTTTAAATCGCCTATTCACCCCCCCTCTAGTCGTATCCTCGACCCTACACCATCTCCTAGTGACGTAGCGGGTACAGAGGTACATGGCCGACTTAGTGCCCGACGACCCCAGGAAGTTCCTTAAGGTGCTAGGGGAGAAGCTAGCAACCACCGTGACCCTTCAGTACCAGGTAATAAGGCTACTCTTTGTTAATCCTACCACCTCGAGATCTCATGCGCCTTGCTTGACGTCCTCTGCTCCCCTCCACAGGCCACAGTGATGAGCCATGTGCTCTACGACAGGGTCCCTCGGATGAAACATGAGATGTTTGCGGCTACGCGACCGCACGGTCCCGAGGATGACCCTGAGGTTCTCAAGAGGGCCTTGCAGGAGGCCCAAGAGGGTCGAAGGGTCGCTGAGGCCGAGCTAGAGGGGACACCAAGGCTCAGTTGGAGAAAGTCGTGGCCAAGCTAGAGCGGTCTCGGAAGCGAGCCAAAGACTTGGGAGATGACTTGGATAGGACATATGCGATGCTAGAGGCAGTGAAGTCAGATCGAGACGCCAACAACCAGTGGTTGGAGGCAAACCGAAAAATCATAAGTGTAACTCTTGCCAATCTTGTTGTGTTTGTCCAGGTCACTCTACGGGACCTCGGGGATCGAGTGGAGGACCTCCCATCCTCCGTGGAGGATTGGGAGGAGTGGATGGTCATCTTGAGGGGCCGCATCGGCCTACTCGAGAGAGCGGCAGGGGACAAGGGCAAGACCTTCGCCAAGGTCGCCTTTACTGCGGGAGTTGCTGCGATCTCTTGCCTCTCCGACGATGCGGGCAAGGAGGTAGTCCTTGCCGCACTTCGTGGTCTGTACACCCCAAAGGTGTGCCGACACACCACCTGGGGCGCACTCGTTGAGAGTTTCGTGGAGAGCCTCCTGAGGGGTCCTCGCACGCTAGGGCCCCCCGGCGCCCGGGGAAGGCTCGAGCTCGGAGAATGTATGACTTCTCCCGGAGTAACATCTTTTACTGAGTAGCTAGATAACATGACTTGCTCTAGGGTCATCATTTTACTAGGTGCAGAACTCTATTTTATGGACACATCTCGAGTGGTACCCATGATGGTAGGCAGGGGCGGCACCCCCATTTTGTATAAACTTTTAATGTTTGGAATAGATGACTTATGTATTTTAAAATGCTTTGTTTTAGGAGATGCCCCAGAGGGCGGTTGATATCCGTTATAAGCAAAGTGCACAGAGGGCTCAGGCGCCCCTGAGATTATGCCCGCTAAAGAAGGTTTGCCACATGACTGAGCGACTTCATGGGGGCATGATCATGCCTTGGCACCCAAAAAGGGGCCAAGGCACATGCGCTCTCCCGGGAGGTTCTTTGGTTGCTCCCCCCAAGGGGGAGAGCTTGCTTTGCATCATACCGTGTACGAAGGGACATGTCCCCTAGGTCTATAGGGAATGAGGGAGCATGTACTCCCTCTCTCAGTGGAGAAGGAGGTTCGACCCCGGTGTGGCAATAACAATTTTGCCTTCGTCGAATCACTTGGGGGTCGCAGTTCATGGGGCCTTACTCTAAGGAGCCGGGCATTTAGTTCGGGGCGTGGCCCCATAGGTGGGCCGTAACCCCTTGTAATAAGGACTCGTGCTCACCGGGAATGAGATGTCTCCCGGGTTAAGACTCATAAGGTAACGAGAATATATCCCACGATGTTGCAGGATTGACCCGAGGATCGTTTGGCTTATCGCTTGGGGACCATGGGGAACTAGTCCGCGGTACACCCAATGACTTAGGCAAAATACCTTTTAATTTGTCGCCTGCTTCCTGGGTCCAGCAGGGAGGGGGGCGCCCAAGGGGGACTTGATATGTCCCGACCGCTCGAGGCTTTTTTAGGGGTAAGCCTCAGAGGCTATGAACCCTGTAGAGTGTTGCACGGGCTACGCGACTCCAACATGTCCCCCAACAGCAATGAGTTGAGGCAGTTTTCACAAATGAAGCATTTGACGTGACATGTAGGGCTCAAAATCGTGACTTCATTGATAACCCCGGAAGGTTTTACATCATTACAAGGTAGGTGCCATCACGGTGTACAAAAGAGCTTTAGATGTAAAATTTCTTCAATTTGTCAGTGTTCCATGCATGCTTGAACGGCTTGTCCTCCATGGTGGAGAGGTGGTAGGTGCCTAAGCCCAGGACCGCAGAGATGCGGTAGGGTCCTTCCCATTTGGGGTGTAGCTTCCCTTGGGTGCTCGGGTCTGTGACCCTTTTCAGCACCAAGTCTCCCAAGAGGAAAGCACGCTCTTGCACTTGCTTGTTGTATAAGCGAGCAACTTCGTGCTTGTACGAGGCATGCTTGATGAGGGCGCGGTCACGGGCCTCCTCCATGAGATCCACCTCAACTTTGTGGTTCTCTTCATTCGCCATGAAGTCAATGGGTAGGGGCCTGGAGAGCATCTCCATGCGAAGGGAGCGATTCCATGAAGACCTCTGGTGGGAGGGGCTCTTGGGAGCTTGCTGCCCGAGCCAAGCAGTTTGCGCGGTGATTGTCTCCGTGGGGGATGCGTCGAGCTTCCATCCCCGAGAAGTATCGTTCCATTCTGCGCACTTCTTCGAGGTAGCTTGTCATTTTGGGGTCAAGGCATTGGTAGGACTTGTCCATTTGATTGACGATGAGTTGAGAGTCCTTGAGGATGAGGAGGCGTCGGATCCCCATGGCTTTTGCGAGGCGTAACCCAAGAAGAAGAGCTTCGTATTCGGCCATGTTGTTTGTGGGGTTGAAGGAGAGGTGCACAGCGTATTCGAGTGCTTTCCCTTTTGGACTTACCAGTACGACTCCAGCACCTCCACCATTTAGGTGCCTAGAACCATCGAAGTAGAGGGTCCAGTGAGGGTCGGGAGGGTTAGGGCATTCCCTTGCCTCCCCTTGGCCAGCTTGGGGGGTCGTCCATTCCGCCACAAAATCCACAAGGACTTGGGACTTGATGGCAGTTCTTCCTACGAGCTTGAGGGAGAAGGGTGCCAGCTCGATCACCCATTTGGCAATCCTCCCGGTCGCCTCTTTGTTCCCTATTACTTCAGCAAACGGGTAGCTGGTGGGAGCAGTCATGGGGTGTCCGAGGAAGTAGTGCCGAAGCTTCCGGGACGCCATGAGGAGAATGCAGCATATCTTCTCCACTTCCGTGTACCTTATTTTTGCGCCTGCGAAGGCCTCGCTAACATAGTACATGGGGTGTTGGACCCCATCCTTCTTCTTGATTAAGACAGCACTCACGGCGATTGGAGTCGCAACGAGGTACAGGAGGAGGGGTTCCCCAGGACTCGGGCTTGCAAGGAGTGGCAGATGGATCATATATGACTTGAGGTCTTCAAAGGCCTTCTGAGCTTCGGGGGTCCAAAGGAAACCTTTGAACCCATGAAGTATCTTGAAGAACTAATACCCCTTCTCGGCCGACCGTGACATGAAGCATCCCAGGGCCGCCATGCGACCCATGAGGCGCTGGACCTCCTTGATGGATTGGGGTGGTTCCATATCAAGGATATCTCGAATCTTCTCCTGGTTGGCTTCGATACCTCTGTGGGAGACTAGGAAACCCAAAAGCTTGCCTCCTTTCACCCCAAAAGTGCATTTTTTAGGGTTTAGCTTGAGGCCGAACTTGCGAAGGCTCCCGAAAGTTTCCTGAAGATCTTCAATATGTGTTGAAGCCAAAGGTCTTTTTACGACTGTGTCATCAACATACACCTCCACGTTTCGGCCAAGTTGTCCCTTCAGGATGAGATACATGAGCGTTGGAAGGTTGCCCCCGCATTCTTCAACCCGAAGGTCATACGTAGATAGCAATAGGTGCCCACTGGGGTGATAAAGCTTGTCTTTTCCTCATCTTCTTGGGCCATATGAACTTGGTGATAGCTCGAATATGCGTCTAAGAAGCTCACCAGCTCGCACCCAGCGGTGGAGTCAACCAATTGGTCAATGCGAGGAAGCGGGTAGTCATCTTTGGGGCTTGCCTTGTTGAGGTCAGTGAAGTCGACGCACATATGCCACTTACCATTGGACTTTTTGACCAACACGAGGTTGGCAAGCCACTTCGGGTGCCAGACCACTCGAATAAGGCCAGCACTTAAGAGCTTTTCAATCTCTTCCTTGATGGCTTGGCATCGCTCGAGGGAGAGCTTACGGAGCTTTTGCCTTACTGGGGAGCGCCCGGGCCTCACCGCAAGGATGTGTTGAAACACTTCACGAGGTATTCCTCTCATGTTTGATGGGGTTTAAGCAAAGACATCCACGTTGGTCCATAGGAACTCGATGAGTTCCCCCTTCGCCTTCTCTGAGAGTTCAACCTCGACCCGGACAAAACGCTCATCGTTCGGGCCAAAGAGCCATATCTCTTTTAGTCCTCCTTCGGGACGAGGTTTCAAGGAGTACCTGTAGGGTCCCTCCCAGGGGAGGCCTGTCAGGGGGTAACTGAAGGTGAACGGGTAGGCTACACTAGCAACAATTAAAAATTTTCTACCGCAAATAACCAAGATCACATGCAAGTAGAAGATCATGAGTCGTTACCCTTGACGCGCCGATGCAGTGGAAGCAGATACGTGCGTGTAGAGGGAGTAGTCGTTCACGTCCCGATCAACGCCGAGTGGTTCCCGATCTGCGCTGAGTGGTCAATCACCAGAAGTCGTCGGAGATCCAACCGAACAGTGCGTTCGCATGTGGCAGCGCCTCTACCGGTATCCACACGTGTCGAGGAGGAATGCCGTGCGGGGTGTGCTAGCACCTCGCCACACGGCTAGGGTTTTTGGGGAGCAGGAGGGGCGCGTGACGGCTAAACGTGGTGAGGGATCTCCTTGTCACTGCACACCATCCTGTACTCTCCTTTTATAGACAGGCTTGTGGGCTAAAGCCCGCTAGGGTTCTGTCTCCAACACGGATCTTATCCACGCACAAACCCATTAAACAGTTCCAACTCGTCAAGTGTGTGACCCGTTAGGTTCAGTGCAAGTCAAACGTGGATCCGAAAACCTGTTTCCAATCCATTGATCAGCAGCGGCACCTAGTAGTACGTATTGACCCCCAAATGCATAGAATCAATTTTTGGCTAAACCTTGATACACTAACATACCAATCCCTTTGCCACACGATACTAGTCAAGCTCAAGGCGAGATGTGTGCCACCCTTGTTGATAGCTCGACCACTTCACCCGACAGTGTGATGGATACAAACCATGACTAACTCCTTAGTCATGTTAGCATGGCAGTGTGCTTTTCCCTATCCATCCACACGAGGGGCCCAGAGGTATCTCTCCCGTTATCTAGGAGGGGCAAATCCCATCTTGATCATCACACCCTTGGCGATGTATCATGGTATACCCAGTAGTCATCTTTATAACTACCTCGCGTAAAGTTAATATGTTTATATTTACAAACAAGAGCAGGTACAAGAAGCATTGACTTGGATACACGTTGTCCCATGTGTTACAGCTAGAGTTGATGAAGATGGTAGCCATCTCTTTTTCAAATGTAAACATACCAGAGTGGGGTGGCGGGAGCTACTTATGGATGATATACGGTTGCTCTTGGTTGAGTGCAGCTCGCTAAAGGAAGCTTTGCAAATAATATGGCGTCAGTCCAAAGAAAACAAAATTAAGATGGTAACTTTCCTTGTTCTGAAATCAGATAGATAGCGCAAGGAGCCAATTGGCCTCCTTATCCATTATATAGCTGATTACATATGAGATTACATTGATTAGGATTACATTTGTTAGCAACTAAATTGATTGTCGGACGGTGAACAGTTTGTTAGCAACCAAATGATGTTGTCTTTAAAAAACCCGATAGTAGTTCAAAAACACAGAGCAAAAGCTCCATATTTTTTGCTTGTTGAATGTCATGATTCATAAAAATAATGGTATCATTGGCATAATGCAGATAAACAACCCATTATCGACCACATGGGGTAATAAAAATAATGGTATCATTCTCCCTAGTTCATTAGGAGTAATAGCCTAGCGGCAGCTTGGGGAATTTAAGAAACATACAGGTTGTAAATCGTCAAGCTGTATTTTATCGCGGCTCCTCTGGCTCTTTCGGTTTAGAAAGACTTGTTGCTTTCAGCTTATGGCGTTTTAGTCCGAACAAAAAAAATCATGAAGGTTAAGAGTACAACAAATCTTGTTTTTCTTTTCTTTTAGATTACATGTCGAACTAGCAGGTGGCGTACATATTTGTGCAGCTAACTTTGGTGCGTATCGTTCACATATCCAGTATTGATATTTGTCGATGTTGGTTGTTTGATTCCCCCTAATTATAGCTGGATTTGACTAACTATTGGATTAGCCTCAGGATGTTTTTGTGCAATTAGATAGACCTTCGAAGTAATAAAAAGCTTGTAGTTGATTTTTCCTGATATAGATCCAAATTAAAGAATGAATGACGATGAGAAGAAGAAAGAGAATATATATAGAGTGAATGAGTGAGAAAGAGGTCGATGATGTTCATATCAATAACTCTGAATTGGATATCATTACGAAAACCCGATAATGTAGCTGCCAATATGGTGAAAAGCATCTTGAGTGGGTTCCAAATTATCAAAACCACCCTCTAAAATTGTCTTAGGGTGTCAGTTGCTCTAGTTTGTAATTTTGGTTGGTTAAATGCCTTGTTTTGTAGTTGAGGTTGTTAAATGAACTTTTAGGAAAGGTGAGGGTGTAAAGTGGACTTATTCCTTTTCTTCTATCTCCAATTAACACGGTAATTTCTACCCCTTGAAAGTACACTTGGTGCCTTTTTTTGTATTGTTTTAATTATATAATACATAGATTGCCATATTGTTGGATTGCACATAATATGGATTTTTTTTATATTGTTGTAGGTGAAAATTGTATACAAATCCAACTAGTATTTTTTGTTTCATTTTATTCTGAATTTCAATTTTACTTTGAAGTTTATTGGAGTTCACATAGTAATTTTATTTTATTTTGTATTCCAAATTTTAGTTTCAGTTGAAATTTTTGTGCAAAATCGAACGGCTAAATTTCTTTTCATTTTTATTCTGAATTTCAGTTTACTTTGAAGCTTGTATGGACATTTAGTTGCTAATTTTATTTTATATTTTAATTCTCAATTTTATTTTTATATTTTAATTTGTATGCAAATCTAACTACTGATTTTATTTTATTTTAAATACAAATTTCATATTTTACTTTGAAGTTCTTCGGAGCTCATGAAAATTAAATTGCTAATTTTATTTATTTTTATTCCAAATTTTAGTTTTATGTTGGAATCCATATACATATACAAATCCAACTACTATTTTTATTATGAATTTTTGTTTTACTTTGAAGTTCTTTGGATTTCGTATAGAAATAAAATAGCGAATTTTATTTTATATTGTTTCTTCTTGTGAATTTTGGTTTTAGGTTTGAAATTCACCTACAAATATAGCTACTAATTTTCATTTAACTTTTATTTCAAATCTCATCTTTTACTTTAAAGTTCTATGGGCATGTATGAAAATCAAATTGCTAACCATATCCTATTTTTAATTTGAATTTCAGTTTTAGTGTGGAATTCATATACAAATCTAACTATTATTCTCACCAGTCATAAATAGTTATCGTTTTGGATATAGATATAGTCAAAATTTTGAAACTTTGACTACTAATATCTTTTTAAATATTTAAATTGGATAGAAGAAAATTATATGTGTAGATTTTTCTTGAAAAGTAATTTCATAATAATATAATTTTATTGGGTTTTATTAATATATTATGATAGAAATTAGTGGTAAAAGCTGTATTTTGGAGACCGTATTGATGCTCAAAATAACAACTATTTGTCACCAGGGGGAGTAATTTTTATTACGAAGTTTAGTTTACTTTGAAATTCGCACGACATCAAATTACTGATTTGATTTGGTTTTTTATTATGAATTTTAGTTTTAAATTTGAATTTGCATACAAATTTGATAATTTTTATTTAATTTTATTCAAAATTTTAGTATTTACTTATATGTTCTTATGAGCTCGCATGGAAATCAAATTGCGAATTTTATTTTCCAAATTTCAGTTTTAGGTTAGAATTTGTACACAAATCCAACTACTAATTTTCATTTAAGTTTTATTCTGGATTTTAGTTTTACTTTGAAGTTTGTATGGAAATCAAATTGCTATTTTTTATTCCAAACTTTAGTTAATTTTAATTGTACCTAACATGGACTCTTTCTTTCAATTAAGCCAATATAACATGGGTCCGCCAAATAGATGGCTAGATTTTCTCTCTCTCTTTTTTCTCTGATTAATGTGAGAATTTCTAGTCCTTGAGATCAAACGTGGTGGTCCGCTAGCTCCGATTGACTTGGAGATTTCTAGCTACTGAGAGTAAATGTGATGATTTCTTTTCTCTATTTTAATAATATAGATAGATAGATAGATATAGTGGTGGATCAAGGCCTCGGGCCGAAGAAGTGTAGCCTGTGGATCACCAATCTCTGTTTTCTCTATTGTAACCCGTGATCCGGTGGACTAGATAGGTCGATCCGAGATCTGATCACAAACTAGTTTTGCCCCTGTATAGATAGATAGAATAGATTTGCAATCGGTCTATGTATATTTACAGTGGAGGTATCTAGCTTTGTGAACCTTACTGGATAAGGTTTGTCATATTTAGCCGAGTTGATTGCACGAATAAATAATTATGCAAAACGGATGACCTAAAGAAATTGCCTACATTCTACGTCCTTATAAAAAATTAGGAGTCACTAATTGATGAATATTTGTACCATGGGTACCCCCAGCGGCCTAGGACGACGAATGGGCCGCTCCAAACCCAGCTCTGACCGAAAGCCCAGTGGGCCACCAAGGACGACTCGTCCCCGACCAAACTGATCAGGGGAAGGATCCGATCCCTCCCATGGGTCAGACGCCCCACAACGTCCGACCCAACCGAGGCACTCTCCGCCAGGCGTCGGCGCCGGACCATCACCGGTCGTTGACCACCTGCCCCACGAACGCGATGACTCAGAGTGACCGTGCGAGGGCAGGCGGCTCCTTCCCAAGGTGGCGAGGAGGTTGCCAAAGTCAAGGCACCAGTCTCATCGCCCAGACGTGCACAGTGGAAGGATTGGCTCCCTCCCGAGGCAACGCTAGAGTCAAGCGCCGCATCAGCACCTGGCAAATGCACAGAGGGTAGATGCACCACTTTCAGGCGAAACGAAAAACCATGCCATTCGATGTGTCTACCGACCCAGCGTAGGGCGAGCAGGCACTGGTCATTCGCTGAATACCAGGACTCCCAGGCGTAGGACACCCCATCCTCTCTTCCTTTTCAAGATTCTCATGTAACCTGCCCCCTCCGACTATATAAAGGGGGCAAGACCCTCAGGGAAGGGGGACTCCTCTTTTTTTAGGCAAACGGCTTACTCTCCCATTCGTATGAGGTGCTCAAGGTCAGCCCTCAACCCTCACTCGTAACATCGTGTAGCCATCTGCCCCCGAAAGCAATACAGACCGACCACAAGAACTGGAGTAGGGACATTCAGCCCGAACCAGTATACTTTTTGGGCTCCCTGAGTCAGGCCATTCGAGGAGAGGGAACGCGCGACCCCTAGACTAAAAATCGTATTGCCGGTATCCGAAACACCGACAGTTGGCACGCTAGGTAGGGGCTCCGCGCGTCATCGTTGTCATCTCTGGATTCTCGTTCACTTCCTTGATGGCTTCCATCACCCGTGACGGCATATCTACGTCGAGGAGCTGGATCCGCTTCGGTGCCCTCGACTTCGTCGCCACTTCGGCGGGAGAGATCATGCTCGTTCTCGCCACCTCTCAGGACCAGGCATCCGCTGGGAGCCTGGACTCCATCGCCAACACCCTTGGTGACCTCCAGCTCGAGACCCCCGCACGGACCCCGACGCCAGAGCCCATAAAGGGCTGCACCATCCTACACGGCCCACTCGTGAGCTCAAGCGGGCGGCGACCTTGCCCCCCGCAGGCTCACAGCTCATGGCAATGACCGGCTATGTGCCGGCCTCCATCCACGACCTGCTGGAGGACTCCTCCAGCCACGACTCCAGCTCCGACATGGAGCGTGTTGCGGGCGAACCACACTCCCGCGAATGCAACATGGCGGGCGTGATCGACCTGGTCGCAACCCCCGCAAGTCCAAGAACTCTCCCCCGGTGCACCGAAGTGCAGGAAATGGAGTATCAGCACGAACACGCTGAGCGCCTCCGTGCTCGCCGTGCTGAGCTCCAACAACAGCGCGATGAGCTGGTGGCTCAAAAGGACGAGCTCGACAAACTCCAGGCCGACCTGGAGCAGCGTCATCCCGAGCCCCCACTTGCGTCTGGCGCCGCTCACACACACGCGCGTCAGGTGTATCACCAACTGGCTGAGGGGTCCGACGGCCTGCCGTTCTTCCCCCACTCAAGCCAGAACGTCACCGCAGATGCAATGCTGCTCTGTGGCATCCCCGAGCTGGACGACCTGGAGGCCAAGGCTGCCTACCAGAACCTTTGCGGATTGGTGGAATGCGTTGCCGTGCAGCACATGCAGGGCTCTGGCTCCCACCGCTCAGGCGCCTCCTCGGGCCGTCCGAGCCGTGCGACCACTCGGGCTCAGCAGAGTCCGGCGAGAACGGCGCCGCACCCTGAGCGGCCCCAGGCCTCACGCACTCCGATGCGTCATCGCCTGGGCAGCAACCACGACATATGTGCCACTCTCGAAGCGCAAAAAAGAGTGATAGGCGAAGCGGCCCAATCATGGGTCGCAGACAGCAGTCGACGTAACGACCGTAGCCCGAGCCCTGATGGCCCAGGGCCACGGGCGTTCTATCAGGGGATCCGCAACGCGGACTTCCTTGCCAGGTTTCAGGCGCCAGTCAACATAACCAAGAACACAGGGGCAACAAACCCCAGTGTCTGGTTAGAAGACTACCGGCTTGCGTGCCGGGCTGGCGGAGCTACTGATGACCTCTTCATCATACAGTACCTCCCCATCTACCTCGCGGATTTGGCTCAGGCCTGGCTCGAGTACTTGCCCGCGAAGACCATCAGGAACTGGGCCGACCTGAAGAGCCTCTTTGTCAACAACTTCCAGGGCACGCACAAAGCACCCCGGGAATTCCTGAGACCTGAAGAGCTGCAAGCAGCAGCCAGGGGAGACTCTCTGGGACTACATCCAGCGTTTCTCCCAATAGTGCAACGAGATCCCCGACATCCGCGACGCCGATGTCGTCGGGGCGTTCATCTACGGCACAACCTGCAAAGCCTTGGTCCTCCAAGGGCTCAAGCCGTGAATCTTCAGTCGACTGAAGAAATTCGCGGGACGATGGGCAGCCGAGCTACCCTCCGTTCTCTGGAGCCTGCGGACCATGCTGACCGATCGACCGGGTTTACGCCATTCTTCATGGTGTTCGGTGCCAAAGCTGTCTTGCCAACCGACCTGGAGTACGACGCCCCGAGACTACTGGCCTTTAACGAGGCACAGGGGCTCAACTCACAACAAGATGCCATTGACCAGCTTGACGAAGCTCATGATGTGGCCATTTTGCGATCGACCAAGTACCAGCAAATGCTGCGATGCTATCACAGTCGTCAGATCCGCAGCCGGTCCTTCAATGTTGGCGACCTGGTCTTGCGCCAGGTTCAGTCCAACAAAGATAGGCACAAACTTTCCCCTCTGTGGGAAGGCCCTTTCATTGTCCTGGAGGTCCTCCGACCCGGCACCTATTGGCTCAAGGATACCGATGGCAACGTCGTCTCCAATGCATGGAATATAGAAAAAGTTAAGGCGATTCTATCCCTAAAGCTCTTTTCTTGTTCTTGCACCTTTTTTCACCCTGTCCTCTGAGTTCAAGCGCTGCATGATGACCACAGTCTGGTCGCCACACACCACTCGGGGGCTACGAGTTTATACGCTCACACGGGTCGGTGACCCGACCGGCCATTAGGTTCCCCCTAGCGGTAACCATCTCGACCCAAGTGCTACGGCCTACGCCCCAGCGGCTACGGTTGCCAAGTAGTGCTTTGTGGAAGTAGAAAGTGCCCGTGCGGAGAGATCCATTGTCGGTCGGGAACACTCCTTTCCCGTGCGAGCGCACACAAATGTTTCGTACCAAAGTTCCTACTCTCTTTGCGGTTCCCTCAAAAATGTTAACACACCAGTCCACGCTTGAGCAACCCCTACGGTTTCTAAGGCCATGGCTGTCAAGTGTTCATCACAGCAAGGAAAGTGCAAAAGGCAGAGTCGAACTTACGGTCAGCCCGACCGGCCAAAGCATTAAAATAAACTTTAGTTCATTTACATGCTAAGATTATTACATTACAAAAAGCAAAATATCTAACATTTTTCTACTCTTGGTGGAGGATGCTCCGCGGTGGTATCCTGCTGGCGATCACCCCGGCACGTGGCTCGACTTTGGCCTCGAACCCGTCGACCTCCTCATCGGTCTGGTTCTCAACGATCCCACTGCTGACGGTGTCGAGGTCGATACCATCATAGTGGGAGAGGGTGCAGACAAGCACCGAAGAAGCCCCGAGTACAATGCCCTCGCTCACCGAGCTCTCCACATGCTCGGCAACGCGGGCTAGTTCGGCGGCAAGCACGCCCGGACCTGCCACAGTCCCAAGCACCCGCTCACAGATGTCTCGGTCGACCCCTCAAAGGGTCGCCAGCTCAGCGGCCTGCTCGGACCGCTCCCCCTCCGCCAGCTGCTGCACCGTCAAGGCCATGTCCCGCGCCATGACCGTCGTGTTGCGCGTCTCCTCCGTCAGCCTCTGCGCCTCCACGGTGTCGCTAAAATTCTTCTGCAACTCTGTAGATCAAAACGATGTCAGAAAAGCGCTCCCGCCGGATCGCGATCGTGAGATCGACCAAGGGGTTGGGTCACTTACCGGCCGTGGAAGTCTCCAGAGCGCGGAAATCCACCTCGGCCTTGGCCCGGGCCTCTCGGTCGCGCGCAGCATCTTCTATAAGCTTCCTCATCGAGGCCAACTCTTCCTGAGCGGTGTTCCACTCAGTGTGCAATCGCTCGGCCTCCCTTCGGGCCGAGTCGCACTCACCCCGAAGGCGGGTTGCCTCCGACCGAGCGGTCCCTTCCGCGGCAATGGCGATATCCTTGGCACTGTTGGCCCCCTCCAGGGAAGACTTGAGCTCAGATGCCTCCGCCCTCAGGGTCTGGATCGTCGGGCGCGTATCGAACAAGACCTGCGCAATGTGACCCAGCTCCTGGCGGGCCTTTTCCGCCCCCATCCACTCACGGACCAAGGCTCCCGGGTGTCGTGCAACTCGGGACGCAGCCGGTCGCACTCCTCTTCGGCAGCCATCCTTCGGCCGTGCAAATACCGGAGGAACCCAGACTTGTCCTCCGATCGGACATGCAAGTGCTACGAAACACGAATACCCTATTAGCCTACTGCAAACTCGCCAAAAAAACTGCAAGAACGAGGTTTTGTTTGGCTTACCGCGCCGATCGGGTGAATCCTCCCGGTGATGGCGTCCAGCGCCCTGCTGAAAGACTCGAGGATGAGGGACAGACCCTCTCGAATCCAGCTCACCTCAGCCTCAACAAGTCGCGCACCCTCATGAAGGGCCTCCCACTCCCTGCGTTCCGCCGTGTCATCCTAGACAAGGGACGGCCTCCCGAACGGGTCGGCGCCCGACCAGATCAACGCAGGCAGAGGTGGCCGAGCGGACTCCACTGGGACTGCCCTGGAGGTTTGCGCTTGTGGAGGATCGCGTGGTGCCTCCGACGCTTGGGCCATCCCCACCGACGGGACCCCGGGCGGCGGTGGCTGGATCGCTTCAGCCACCCGGATCGCATAAGTCGGCGGTTCCGCCGGCAGTGGCGGTGGGAGCTGTTCCTTGCCTTCTTTAACCTCTTGCCGAGCTCCCGACTCGGCGAGGGCGCGAGGCTTCTTCGGCGCTCGGCTCCGCCATATGATGCCTTGACCCTGTCGCTCATTGGCGGCTCTGACACCGCCTGCGGCGCCTCGATACTCGCCGGCGGCACCAGCCCCATCGGTCGCTCTGGCTCGACCGGCGGCCTCTCGATCCCCACCGGCTGCGAGGACGGCACCAGCGCTCGCAGGGCCACTCTGGATGCGCCGCCGCCGCCACGACCACCCCCGTATAGGTCCTGCACGCGGCAGTCGGTCGGGAACTGCTCGAGCGACTCTAATATAGTATAACTCGGGAACGAAGAGGACACTTACCGCGACGAGCGGGTGCGCGACAACCGCACTCTCTTCGACGGCCCCCCTCGCGAAGGTGAGTCGGCCCTTCGCTTCCCCAGGGACACCTCCACCAGGGGCGTCTCCACCTAGGACACAACGGTGGCAGCACTTGCACAAGCACCCTTGCCCGGGCCACCGCCAGTCGGCAGCTCGGGGTCAAATGCACGGTACGGGTCACCCCCACTATCCCCGCTGCTCTCGCTCGAGGTCGACCCTAGACCGCCCGACTCAATGGCGATCGTGTCGGTGACCTCTTCACCACACGCAACTCTTGCCGTGCTCTCTTGTCTCTTCTCTGCCCTCCTCCTTTCCTCCTTCTACCTCCTGCGGTCGGAGTCACGCTGCGCGGACCCCACACGGGCCGTAGACCTCAACTCCTTTCCCCTGGCAGCAGTGCCCGGGAGACCATCTAGGTAAGCCCCTGGAAAACATAGAGGCACTAGTCGGACCAAGTACTAAGGTCAGAGGGATGAAAAAAGAAGAGGGGTCACTCGGGTTACCAGGTCCGGGGGATTGTGCGCCGAGAATGGCTCGGGGCAGCCGCCCGCTGCTTCGATGGCACTCCCGCCCGTGACGGCGGATACCCGAGCCTCTACCTCTGATGCGGAGAGCTCCGACTCCGCCATCCTCATAGGGTCGGGCACCCCCTCGTACCGAAACATGGGCGCGCGTCCTGTCCATGAGGGGTTGGACGCGCATCCTCATGAACGCACGCACAACGACGTCACTGGTCAGGCCCTGCTACCTCTGGACCTTGATCCGATCCATGATCGCGGCCACCTTGTTCTTCTCCTTCCGGTCGGCGCCCCAAGTCCACTTGAGCCCTGCCTCGGGAAGCCGACCGGTGAAGGCCGGGGTGCTGCCTCCTAGGTTCTGAGCGTAAAACCACTCGGAATGCCATCCTTTATATATATTACATGGATGCACATATCTAGGGGGAGTTCACACTTGAACTTGATGTATCGATGTATTGATCTATTCTTCACTCCATATATATAAAGGATCAATACATTGGAACATATCAATTTAAATGAATGTTTAAATTGAGTTCATTTGTCTTCTAATCATCGAAGAACATTTCATCATGTGTTGATGATGTTCTTGTGATTGATTAAGGACAAATGGAGAGTTCTTGAGTAGCATGAAGCATTAGTTGCATCATGTGCTCAAGACACATCTAAATTTATTTAATTGATTTAGGTTGCGCCCAATTGAGACAATCATGCATCTTGGATTAACCATTTTTATAAGTGATGAATGAGCCAGGTTAAGTCCAAAGATGATTGAGATGATGATGACGGGACAAGGACGACATCATGAGGTGATGGACGTCAAGTGAAGATCTCGGAAAAGAGATGAGAGAGCCAAAGTGACGATCCCAGGGGAACAAGTTGATTGAGGATCATAAAGACCCCAAAGGGGATTGCTTGTGGCGGCCAAGGTATAACTAGATAGGCTAAGGATCTTTCCTAGCTTTGAGTCTAGTTTTTAGCGCCGTACTATTAAGAGGGGTTGAGTTCTTGCTTTAAGCTTCATCATATGTTGGTGATCTCAATCCTGTAGTCACGCGAGCTCAAATCTTATTTGGATTTGGTTTTTGCATGGAGCGAACCATTTGGCATGTGTTGCGAATGGGTGAAGCTCGTGCTTGGTTTTTGCATAAGCTCTATTTGGCATTTGTTGCAAATAGGTCAAGCTTGTGCTTTAGTAGTTGCAAAAGGAGAGAGCTCAAGCAAGTTCGTGGTTTAGTAGTTGCATGGAGCTAGAGAATTGCAGGATTTGCAATTAGAGAGCTCATGCACTCTGATTTGGATTTATTGCTTGCTTGGAGCTAGGTTGTGCATGAGATGCAAAACGAGGATGCAAGCAAATTAAGTTGATTTGGAGTTGGGATGAGGCTATGATTTGCAAGTGTTGGAAAAGAGAGATAGCTCATTTCTTGAGGTTTAATTGTTATTTGCATATTCGTTGTGCGAATAAACGGGATGTCTATGGGTTCCGGTCCTGAAAGCATATGATACTTGCACCGTGGTTTTTGCAAGTCAGTTTGGGTCGTGGGTTGACCATCACATGGCTAAGAGGATAAATCTTATAGACTCTGGGATTTATTTGCTTAATACGTTCTTGCAAATATAATCTTTGAAGAGTTTGCGAAAGGTGTTTTCGCAAAGTATTTGGAGTTTGATTGAAATTCTTTAAGCATGAGTTGAGTTGTTGCAAATGTGATTTGCAAATTATTTTGACCATGAGTTGATCATTTCATAGCTCAAGAATTAATCTTGTTGACTCTTGCTAGCTTGTGGTCATGGTTTTAATCAAGTCTATTTGAGGATTTCGAGAAAATCGGTTTTAGACTTGAGTGGCCACTTTGGAGTTTTTGTGATTTTGTAAAATATCTATGATTGCTTAAATTTTGAAAAAGAGTGGAAAATGTAGCCCTCTTGATAAGCTTTTCATAGAGTCCAAGTTCACCGAAATCGGAGTTCGGAATAAAAAGTTATGGCCGTTTGAAATCTGAAAAGTGTGGCACTACCGCCCCTGAAGAGAGGTAGTGTCGCCCATATAAGGCCGGCACTACCGCCCATATAAGGCCGGTAGTGCCACTCGAGGCCGGCACTACCGCCATTTTAACGTCGGTAGTTATTTTCCAAAAAGGGTTTTTTCTGGAGTTTGCCATGAGGTCGGCACTACCGCCTGTGGGGGCCGGTAGTGCCGCCCGAGCGGCACTATCGCGATTTTGCTTGCGGTAGTACTGGATTTATAGCCGTTAGCCGACCGTTGGGACTAAGGGCGGCACTACCGGCCCTATGAGTGCGGTAGTGCCAGTTTTGCCGATTTTTCTGAGATTTTGATCCCAACGGCTAGTTTTGGCTTGGGAGGCTATATAGACCCCCTTGGGGGGCAAGGGTATGTTGTTGCTGGTGTTTTGAGTCCTCTTGAGCTTTGTGTGAGTTTGTGGGAGTGGTTTGCATGGTTTTGCTTCTTCCTACTTGGTTTTGAGCTCAAGAGTGATCCTAGTTGCATGAGTTGCATCTAGAGAGGATTGAGAGGGCCCTAGTTGCATGAGTTACACTAGGTGATCACCATAGACGCGGAGGTGCGATCGATGAAGCTCGAGCGGGGTGCTCGACTTGTTACTCTTAGAGATCGGTGCCTCCTAGACGGCGTCGGTGCGTCATGTGCGGGAGCTCTCGAGATTTGTGAGAAGCCCCGGCTAAAGTTTGTGAAGGTTGGTGCTTAGCCTACCCGGCGGGGTAAAAAGCAACCTTAGTGGATTTGAGGTGAAGGCTCAAGTGAATGGGCCGGTCCAAAGTGAGTTGGACTTCCTCAACGTGGAGTAGGAGGGTTATCTTCGAACCATGGTAAAAAGTAACATGTTCCTTTTCTCTTTTACATTCAAGCATTTACTTTATTGCAATATTATCAATTGCTTGATTGTGAATAGAATTGCTTAGTGTAGCTTGCTTGATCAACCTAGCAATTCTAGTTAGACTTATTTAGTTAGTGCACTAGTGAGCCTAGTTGATTTAGGCTTTAATTGTCGACACCTTATTCTTCCGCTTGCGCAATTTAATTGTGTAGGTTTTGACATAGGGGTAATTAGAGGCGATCCTCGATTAGTGAGTAGAATTTTTATAAACGCCTATTCGCCCCCCCTCTAGGCGCAACCTCGACCCTACACACGCCCCGCAACCCCTCGGTCTCTGCCTCTAGGCTAGGTCGACTGCCCCATAACAGGTATGAAAGGCCCACTAGGCTGCTGCGGCCTCAAAGTGGCAAAGAGGTCAATAGCTTGCGCCCGGGGCCCAATCTAGCGCTATGGGTTCCAAAGACCTGATCCGCCAAGTGGGTTCAGGGCCGCCATATCGGAAAATTGAGCAAGGGGCGAGGACGAGGCGAGCCCCCAGTGGGCCTCTAGTTGGGTCAACAGACGACCCAATCGCCTTAACTCGTATCCGAGACCATACTTCACGCTCTCCTGCGGAACCCATCGATGGGTGGCAGCCAGCTGCGCTCCGGGTAGGCGGACGGCCCGGAGTCCGATACGGGATCGAGCAAAGAAAGGTTTCTCATGGGTCGCCCTAGTGGGTCGGACAACCTCGATGGGATCGTCCACTAGGAATGATCCCCCTTGGGAGGGGTCTCCAGGTCCCACTCGGATCACCTGTTATTAGCTCTAAGAGCACGGCGTTCAAACCGACATGGTAAGCGCGCGTTCGCTCACCCCCTCTAGGTCCCACACCTGCGGACAGGGCGTATGCGTGGGACGGATAGCGGCCACTCCTCCCGAAGATAGCCTCACCAGATGAGAGCTTGGGATGGACGCCCTCCGCCTAGCTCCAGCGTAAAACCAGCCTCACAAGCACGTCGAGCTACGATGCAAAACTAGCGTTGGGGCACCAGAACCTCGCCTGAGGCATCTGGGTGCCCGCGCCTACCAAGGCGACGTCAGGCTAAGACGTGAAACTAGCACTCGAACACCAAAGCCTCGCTTCAGGCCACTGGGCGTCTGCGCCGACCCAGTCGGTCCGCCCCTGCCGACTAAAGTAAACCCCCCGACCCGCTCGGGGGCTTAGGGGCTACACCCACCGGGTGCGCTCGCGCGCACCCGGACGAAACTTGCCGACCAAGGCGACGTCGAGCTACGACTTGAAACTAGCACTCGGACACCAAAACCTCACTTTAGGCCACTGGGCGTCCGCGCCGACCGAGTCGGTCGGCCCCTGCGGACTAAAGTAAACCCCTCGACCCATTCGGGGGCTACACCCACTGGGTGTGCTCGCGCGCACCTGGACGAAGCCGATCGACCAAGCCAGTCGGACTCTGCCGAAAGGCAAGCCTCAAGCTGGATCCCGCTGACCAAGTCGGTTGGACTCCGCCGACCAAGGCAGCCGGCCGATCCACTTGGGGCACAGAGCTGACGTGTTCACCCGCGCGTGCGCCCAGTTGGATCTCACCGACCAAGACTGATGGAACCTACCCACGAGGATAACCCCCTAGCGTACCCAGACGGACCGGGCGACTGAGTCCACTCGCCGCACTCGGTCGAATTTTGCCGACTAAGGCAAACCCCCTACCGCTTCTGACGAACTCGCTCGGGGGTTCGAGGGCTACTGACGAATATTCGTACCATGGGTACCCTCAGCGGCCCAGGACGACGAATGGGCCGCTCCAAGCCCAGCCTCGCCGAAAGCCCAGTGGGCCACCAAGGATGACTCACCCCGACCAAACTGATAAGGGGAAGGATCCAATCCCTCCCGTGGGTCGAACGCCCCGCAACGTCTGACCCAACTGAGGCACTCTCCGCCAGGCGTCGGCGCCAGACCATCACCGGTTGTTGGCCACCTGCCCCACGGACGTGATGACTCAGAGCGACCGTGCGAGGAGGTTACCAAAGTCAAGGCACCAGTCTCATCGCCCAGACGTGCACAATGGAAGGATATCCGCTACTCATAGAGGTTGTCCTACGGCCGAAAGGTTATTCGTAAGAACTTTTACCTTGTTAAAATAGGTCGTCGGCTGAAAGGTTATCCGCGAGGACTTTTACCTTGTTAAAATAGGCCGCAACAGAGAGATCTTTCTTTTGTATGGTGGCTAATTGCGTTCTTACTTGCATTACCCTAGCTTTGGATCGAGAAGAGAACATACGTTCTAAAGCAACCCACATATCATAAGATGTAGAAATAAAAGGAAATGGGACCCAGCTGCTAGCTGAAATAAAAAAAGAGAGTGTATGTGTATTATCTGGATGTTCTTGTTTTAGCTACCATCCAAATTTTGGACTGTTGGATACCTCACCCGGATATCACCGGGCCGTTGGATCAAATCATAGGATCGGATGTAATCGATACTCCCGAATCTCAACAATGATTCGATGGTTCTAGATTTGGATGATTTCAGCAATAAAAACATCTGGATGAAGTTTATCAAATCCCATAAAAAATGCGTTGCGTCACACATTGCGATCTCTTAACTGATTGGTTCTCCTTTGTTCACACTGCGCCTCTCCCAAAAAGCCTCTCCTAGCACGATTCCCCTTTTCCCTACCGACGCCGTCGCCCTGCTCTAATTGGCACACTCCCGCGCGTCTCCGTTACTCAAATCCCATCAGGTTATTGTTCATGCAACGTATCATCATGAGAAAACCGCACAAAAAAGAATCACCACGATCGATAATAGTAGTACACATGCAACTAAATTTTACGTGAATATTATGGATGTGTTAGAACTATCTATACAAATTTTCAAAAATTTCTAACGTGATTTGCACTATTTTTTTTCATTCGGTTGAAATTTACCGATCAATCTTTTATCAGAACAATAGTAAGAAAACCGCACAAAAAAGAATCACCACGGTCGTTAATAGTAGTACACATGCAACTAAATTTTACATGAATATTATAGATGTGTTAGAACTATCTATACAAAATTTCAAAAATTTCTAATGTGATTTGCACTATTTTTTCATTCGGTTGAAATTTACCGTTAGTCTTTTATCGGAACAGTAGTACTGTCAGAATTTTTAAAAATTTCTCAAGTATAATTATCATCTGAAATTTTTATGGAGACATTAGTAACATGTCAGATCATCCAAAAAAATTAAATTTTTTAAAACATTATTTGAACTATTTTTCGTTCAGTTGAAATTTATTGAGCTTTGACAATTTCGATCGGAATTTCGAATGTTTGGCCAGAATTTCGGAAATCTTGGGCTAAAAAAAATTCCGAATTTAAATTTTGTTTTCTTAACTTTGTCAAATTTTTATTTGAAATAATGTGATTTTAATAAAAATTTGAACTTTTGCAACGTGACAAGATGTAAATCAAAAACGAAATTTTGGTACTTCATTTCGTTGAACGGAACTCTAAATCTTGAAGTTATCCCAAGTTCCGTGCCTGCGAATATTCAAACCAGTTTTAAACTCGGCTGTGGGATCTGTTTGGAGTCCGCTGGTTTAAGTGCTCGGTGTCTCTCGGGTTGAAGACGTACTGCTTGTTCCTCTCCATGAGCGTCTTGTGGTACGCGCACCCGTGCTTGGCCGCGAACCTCGTCGCCTCGCACGCATCGGATTCTTCTTCGCGCTTAGCTTAGTAGGCGGCGAAGGCGAAGCGGCGGCGTCGCGCCGAGCCTTGGTAGGCGATGTTTGCGACGTCGACCAGGAGAAGCGACGTCGCGAGGCGACGAAGCGCCGGCAGCCGGCGGCGAGGTCGCGGCGAGCGGCTGGTCGACAGAGGCGGTCGGCGGCCGAGGTCGGTGCGCCATGAGGCGCTCGCCTCGATCTGGCGGTCTTAAGTGAGGCACGGCGACGAAGGCGCTTCGAGAGGCCAAGCGGCCGAGCGAAGGCGGTGACGTCGGGCTGGCGCGAGGGGCCGTCAGCCGAGGCTTTACCTGCTGTTTATATTCATTGTACATTCCTTTGCACTTCACCTGCTGTTTGTTATTGTATGGTACATTCATACCTATTTTCCTATGTTGCCATTTTCACTGCTGCTTTCCTGTATTCCATTATTATATTCGCGAATCTTATTTGGTTCCTATTTTCGACTTGTCAGGTGACAGGACAAATTAGAGTACTTACTAAGGGGGTAGCATCTGCTTTGGGTTGTATGAAAATCCAATATCAAAATTTGAGTTGGTTGCAGAAGAGCTTCTAACGAGTGACAGTTATAAAGTGTCGGGGATTGGCTATCTGGCAAAAGACCACGGTACCCCCGTGAAAAGCTAAACCCGCCGACCAAGCGGCACTAAGGGAAGATGCTCGGGAGAACGAAACGAGCATCCCTCCTTCTCCTCCGAGCATACGCGTTTGCGCCTCCGTTCGCAGAAGCACCAAACACACCCCCCACGAGCAAGCATGCTCGTGGAGGCCACGACCTGCTCGGGTGTCTTGGTCGGAGGGCCCAATGACTGCGAGGAAGGAAGGAGGCAACCAATCAGCCAGGAGATCAAGGGAAATCATACAGAAATTCAAATAACGCGGAATCAAGGGCGACATCACGGATATGGATGCATAAGCGTGATCCGGAGGCGATTACTTTTTCGCATCTCTAGTCATAGTATTTAAACCCCACGAAGATCTCAGAATGAGAGGGCACACGAAAGATAGAACACAATACACCGGAGTAGGGTCATTATCTCGGCGGTGAGAGGCCGAACCAGGATAAAACACCGCGTCCCCCTTTTTCCGGCCTCCTTCTCCCGACCTCGCGTCGCTCGAACGCCCTCTTCGATCCGTGCGGCGGGGCTCTGTTGATCCCCATTCAACAAGTAAGCTCGACGGGAGCCCGTTCTCCAATCGTCGAATGGCGGTGGCCTGGTGGGGACGGCAGTTTGATTCCGTGCGGATCAAGATCCTCGAGGATGCCAAACTCGGGAGACACTCGGGACCTTTGTGTCTTTGACCACGTTGAGGATGACGACGTGTACTACGCGCCCGACAAGCGTGCCCGGGGTGACCGATCCTATCAATCACACCGAGTCCGGGAGCCTTTCCTCGGACACGGGAATGCGAGGGCAGATCCTCCATTCCCAGACATTACCCTCGGAGACCCAGAGGATGGCGCAACGAGCTCTACGATGGCCTGGACATACCCAGGCGACCTAGAGCTCGGCCAGAGACCGCGTCCCAAGGGGATACAATGATGTCCCCATCGCTTCGTCTCGCTCTCGCCGAGTCAACATAGCTGGGAGCCACGCGGAGCCGGAGAGGGATCTCGGGCCGCCGAGCACGACCACTATGAGGCGGCCAGACGCCACTTGGAGGCGTCTTTGGGAAAGACGCTTGCGAGCATTCGCCGCCAGGCAAAGGGGAGGTGCGCCTCCACGGAAAGGAACTCGCGAGTACCGAACTCCCGATCGCACTCGGAGCGCCGTCAAAGCTTCGCCGCCGCTTGATTCACGAAAGCGAGGAGCGGCTCTGAGGCCTTAGCGGCTGATGCGTCGCGTGACTGCTTGATTTCCCGAGCAAGTAGACTTAGAGGCCATGGGCGGTGGTCGTGGCGAAGATTTGGAGAGGCTTGCCGAGCTAAAGTCTCGGATCCTCCCCATGGCCGGATGCGGAGTGTGTCCGGGACCATCACAACGCTCCCCGTGCGTTCGCACAGAGATGAATCTCGGAGCCATGCTCGGAGATCGCCCAGTCGCCGACCGATCCGGAAAGGCCGGAGCGATCCACAGAGCGACCTCGGGCGATATCTCGCCTGTCGCCCAGATTCTGGCGCCCGAGCACTCCGCAACCATGCGGTCATCGGCCACGACCGACGCATGAGGTTTTCTCCGACTCGGCCCGCGCGCGGGGCGTTGGGTGGAAGATCGCGTGGAGGCCGCCGTGGCCGAGGTTTTCGCCGCGAAACCCGAGCCGGTGCCGGGCCTTCACGAGCTCCCTCCGGACGTCGCATGGCCAAACAGGTTCAAGCCCGGCCACGTCGAGAGATTCAACGGGACCCAGAACCGGATGAATTCCTCTCGATATACACTACCGCCATCCTCGCCACGGAGGTGATGAGGGGTAATGGCAAATTACCTTCCGACGGTCTGGGCCGGAGCTGCTCGTAAGTGGCTTTTCAATCAAAAGGAAGGATCCATACGGTCCTGGGGCAGCTCAGCGCCGCACTCGGCGAATTTCAGAGCTGCTACATCCGCCGAAAAGAGCGACTGGAGCGCTTGATACAGGCATTTGACGGGGAAACCTGCGACAATTCGTCAGAGGTTCATCCAGTCGGAACTTCGATCCGAACATATCGGACGAGGTGTCGTCCGAGCTTTCAAGTTCGGGTGCGAGGCGGCGCTTCACGCAGGACCTGGAGATCCACCCGGATCTAACAAATAACGAGCTCTTCCGAATGGCCGATCGATACGCCAACGCAGATGAAGCCGCCCAATGGAAGAAAATCTTTGGATGAAGGGAAGTCGCCGCCTCGGCTGGCCTAGAGACCTCGGCTAGCAAAAGGGTTAGTGCAGTAGACAAGAAGATCAAGAAGAAGAAGAAAAAGCAACCCTCGCGGCCATGGTAGCCGCGGTGGAACAACAACGACCGGCAACTCGGCCACGGCCAGTGGCCTAATGCTCGAGGGAAGAGGACAACCACCAGGCCTCGAGGACGAGGCGACCAAGCGGACCGACGAGGCGACCAAGCGGACCGACGGCGACCTCTCATCCCACTTCACGGCGCGCGGGCACGACCTCTGGAATTGCCGAACGTGGACCTACCGCTGGAAGCGATTTCTGGCGGCGAGGGTCCCATGCCGACGCTTCGAGCAGGGTGAAAGCGACAAAGGAAAACAGCCCGCCGAGGAAAGTGAGGATGAAATGGAATATCAAGAACCAAGGAATCACATAGCGGTCATCTTGAGGGGCTCCTCCGCCTACAAGTCCCAGGACTTAAAGGAGGCTGCAAGGGAAGTGCACCATGTCACCCAGGGTAAGCCTCGGTCACGGCGGTGAAATGGTCGGAGGTATCCCTCACATTCTCGAGAGGCGATTGTCCCTTGGGGATGACCAAACCCAGAGGCTTCCGATGGTCGTGGAACCCCACCATCGCCAATCTTGTCGTCGGTCGGGTCCTCATAGACTCAGGAGCTCTTTGGACCTTATTGCAGCCAAGGTATTGGACGAGATGCGATTCCTCGTTCCAAAATCAAGAGTGTGGCCGTGCCCTTCTTCGGGATAGTCCGGGCACCTCGATCAAACCTCTGGGGCAGGTCGTCTTGCCCGTAAGTTTCGGCCCAAGTAACTTGAGCGGAGCTAATCACCTTCGAGGTGGTAGACTTGAGTCGGCCTACAACGCCATCCTCGGCGGCCGGCCTTGGCCAAGTTCATGGCCGCCTGCATCACGCAGCGTGACGGTGCCTAAAGATTCCGGGCCAAACGGAGTCATAACCGTCAAAGGGAACCACAAGTCCGCACTCAATTGCGGCGAAAGAGCGCTGGATATGGTCGGTCGATTGCCGCTCGCGGCCACGACCAAGAGCCGAAGCATTCGGCCTAAACTTGCCCTCCAACCGGAGGAGAGACCAAGGCTGTTCCGCTCAACGAGTCGGAACCGGCCAAGTCGTTCATTTGGGATCTTCCTAGATCCCAAATAGGAACTCGAGCTTCGTCACTTTCCTCCGAGCAAGGTCGGATGTGTTCGCCTGGGAACCATCCGAGCATGCCCGGGTCCCAAGGAGGTGGTCGAGCACAGGCTAGCGGTTCACCGACAAAAAACGATGAGACGAAACTTAGACGCTTTTCCCGGAAAAACAAGCAATCATCAGGGAGGAACTTGATAAACTCCTAAAAGTGGCTTCATCGGAGAGATTGAGCACTCCGAGTGGCTAGCCAATCCAGTCTGGTCAGGAAGAAAGGAGGCAAGTGGCGCGTAATGCGCGTCGACCACCCGGAGTTTGAACGCGGCGTGCCCAAAAGACAACTATCCGTTGCCTCGCATAGACCAATTGGTGGACGCGACGGCGAGTCGCTGAACCATGAGCTTCCTAGACGCCTATTCAGGCTATCATCGATCGACTGTCGCGAAGACGAGGAAAGACTTCCTTCATCACCCGTTCGGTACCTTACGCTATACGACCATGTCTTTCGGTCGAGAAATGCGGGAGTAACCTTTCAACGCCTCATGCGAGAAGACTTTCACAGACCAAATAGGTCGAAATTTGGAGGTATATGTCGGCGACATAGTTGTCAAGAGCAAGAGTACTTCAGTCACGTTCTTGACTTAGAAGAAACTTTCTGTAACCTCAATAAGCATCGAATAAAGCTAAATCGAGAAAAATGCGTATTCGGCGTGAAGGCTGGCAAGGTGCTCGGCTACATGGTCGGGCCACATGGCGTTGGGGCTAACCAGAGAAGATCGAAGCCATTGAGAACATGAGGTCGCCCACATGCGTAAAGGAAGTACAAGCTCGACCGGGAGGATGGCCGCCTTAAGCCGGTTCGTCTCCGACCGGGGAGCGAGGACTACCTTTCTTTAAAGCCCTCCGCAAACATGATGGCTTCACATGGACGGAGGAAGGCGATCAGCAGCGTTCAAAGAGCTAAGCAGTACCTCTCCAAGCCGCCTGTCCTCGTCACACCCACGGCAGGGAAGAATTGCTATTATACAGCGGCAACCCGACGCAGCGGTGAGCTCGGTGTTGGCGGTAGAAAGAGATGGTACCAATGACCTATCTATTACGTCGGCGAAAGTACTTCATGGACCAAAGGAGCGTTACCGAGGTCGAGAAACTCTGTACTCATTCTTGATGGCCTCCGGAAGTTGCGTCACTACTTTCAAGCACACAAGATCGTGGTGCCGACCGGCTTCCCACTCGGGAAATCCTGAAAAATCAGACGCTGGTGGTCGCATAGCCAAGTGGGCAATGGAACTCGCCGAGTTCGAGCTGGTATTCTCACCAAGACGGCGATAAAATCACAAGTCTGGCTGATTTCGTGGCGAGAATGGTCGGCTCGGCACCACCGGCCAGTAGGACCAATGATTCGAGAAACTCACGGACCTTGTATTTGGCGGATCCCGAGCATCTGGCGCTCGGGTGGCGTCATCTTGGTCTCCCGGACGGAGAGCGATTCTGATCGCCATCCAACTACATTTATTGCGACTAACAACGCGGCGGAGTACGAAGGCCTTTGGCCGGACTTGGGCATGCAAATCGCTAGGAGTCCAACGGCTCACCGTGAAGGGCGATTCACGGTTGGTCGTGAACCAGGTCAACAAGGAGTATCGGTGTTCCGATACCTCAATGGCGTATGACTGGCGAAGTAAGGAAGATGGAGAAATACTTCAAGAATTTGAAGTAATCTACATCCCCAGGAAGGATAATTCCTGGCCGACCAAATGTCTAAGGTCGGTTCCTCCCAAACCGCCGCTCGTGAGGTGCTCGTCGAGCACCTACATAAGCCCTCCATTCCCTCGAAGAGGAGGCACGAGAGACCGGGCGGTAGGGTCTCATTCCTCGAGCAAAGCGCCAAATTGGATGACGCCATTCATCCAATACCTTGCGCATGGGACATTGCAGGAAGAAGCCGAGCGTTCGGCTAACAAGGCGATCTTCTCAAGTCTGATCGATCGAAGGCGACCTATCTGGAAAGGCGCATTAGGAATCCTTTCCAAATGCGTCTCCCAGGAGGAAGGCGATACCTTCTTCGTGATATCCACGAAGGAATGTGCGAGCTCATTCGTCTTCGTAACGCTTGTGAGCAAAGCCTTCCGATTGGGTTACTCTTGGCCGACGGCCTTGACGGACGCTGGTCAATCGTAACGACTGCCGAGCATGCCGGTTCCATGCTCGCAAAACCGATCCAACGGCATATGCCCTACAAACCATACCGCTGCGTGGCCATTCTCGACACAGGGGCTCGGCGTCCTTGGACCCTTTCCCGAGGTCGGAAAGGCGCAAGTATTTGCTCGTGGCCATCGACACTTTCACTAAGTGGATAGAGGCCGAGCCGTCTCGACCATCTCGGCCCAGCGGCCAAGAGGTTCCTCCGCGACAACGTGGTAACCGGTTCGGTACCCAACCGTCTTATCACAGACAATGGGACCCGATTCACGGTGAAGCTGTTCCAAAGTTCTTGTGAGGAGGTCGGGACCAAGGTCTGTTTTCGCCGTGGCACATCCACAGAGTAACGGAGCGGTAGAAGCGAGCAAATGGGCAGCTAGTCCAGGGCATAAAAGAGAGTCTTTAAGACCCTCAACCAAAGACAAGCAAACGTGGGTGGAGGAGCTTCCCGCCGTTCTTTGGTCTATCCGCACCACGACAAGTCGAGCCACGCAGGCGAGGCGCCTTTCCAACTCGTCTACGGTCACGAAGGCCATTACGCTGCCGAAATCGTCTTTGGGTTCCCCAAGGTGCAAGCGATCGATTCCATCGATCAAGAGGTTGAGCGCCTCGTCCGACTGGACCTCGTCGAAGCGACACGCGAACAGGCGTTGCTTCCGATGCGCAATTTACCTACAAGCTCTTCGTAGGCATGCAGCCAAGGCGGTCAGGCCTAGGGCCCTACAAGTCGGCGACATGGTCTTACGAAGAGTTCAAGACTGTCGAAGGCCAACAAGTCGACCCCAAGGTGGGAAGGACCCTACACGGTCATGTCTGGCGCGCCGGGGCTGTTAAGCCTCGCGATGCCCGGATGGTCGGGAGCTCACCAAAGACTGGAACATCGATCAAGCTGCGTAAATTCTACGTTTAGACGAGTACTCTATCTCGCGCCCCTTGCGTTCTTTCCAATAAATCATTTTCCCTCTTTCTCGAAGTTTCGTCCTCGCTTTGTCGAGCGAGCATCGTCGTCTACCAAAGACTACTGACGAACTTATCCAACAAGTATGTGCGCGCCATCTCCCTTGGCCCCGTGGATGCTCGCCTAATCGTCCACTTTCCACAAGAGCTCTTGTATGCATGGTCGGCGCGAGCATCCACTCTAAGCCGGTTCGGTGACCACTCCGGGTATGGTGGCTCTACGTATTGTTGGTTTAAAGCTCAAATGCGCTCTGTGCTCACGATTCACTCAAACACAACCGATCTATTCGAGTAATTCAAAAAATCGTTACGACCAAAGCGACCCTTAAAAACTCCCATGAACAAACTCGTGCTCGCATAGCGGTGAGGACACGACCTTTGTCCATGGCGGGGGGCTACGTATGATAGGAACGCGTTCCGTCCCTCCTTACCAAGGCTCCTTTGCTCGTGTCTATGATATTTGATCTACGCTCCATGCAGGAACTTGCTTTCTTTTCTCGCAACCGGATCATACGGGCATATGGCCGAAAGCGAGTTCAAGCAAAAAAAAAAAAAAAAAAAAAAAAGCAGGCAGGACCAAACTCCTGCGAATATGCTCATTTAATCCAAAAGCGTTGTTTTTTACGAGGTTTTACACAAGATAAAAATAAAAAGAAAGAGCTAAGTCCTACGGCCAGGCTGGAGGGCAGCGAGCTCGCCCTTAAGGAGTCGACCTCCGCCTCTAGGTCCAGGACCTTCCGGCCGACGCGCGACCTTGGCCGCGCTTTCCGGAGGCGCTGCGCCTCCTTGAGCTGGGCTTCCTCGCGCTCCCGAGCTCGTGAAGGTCTGCCGAAGCTTCTGACTCTTCGTCAAGCTCGGCGCATACGCTCTGAAGTGCTCTTGGCCGTCTCGCTCTGGAAGAGCTGGTCCGAGCCGGCGATGAGGCTCCTCGCCGATTCCACCGCCAGTCGGCCTCGCGCACCTCGGAGACTCCGACGCTCAAGATCGGCGATCTTGGCGTCTTGCTCATGATGGTACGACCGATTTCTTCTGCCGAGACCGAGGTGGCATCGATATCCTCCATAGCCTTCGCGGCAAACTTGAGCGAAGAGAAAGGAGAAGGAAAGAGCTGAGCGGACTCCCGGAAGATCGTTCGCAGCAGAAAAGAAGAAACATGGAAACTTACCGGAAGAGCCGGTGACCAGCTTGTCCTGAAGCCGTGGCGGTCGGTCGCGCCACCGAAAGAAGGGATTGACCAAGTCATCGGCGGCGCGTCAGGTCTTGCTCCTCCCGAGCACCGGTGCTCCCAGGAGAGCAACGGGCGTCACCACCTTCGATCAACCAGGTCGCCCGGTGATCCTCGTCCACAAGCGGCTCGTGGCGCCTTCCCCATGGTCCGCCATCACGGGGGTCAGACGCCAACCACGAGCGCCGCCACTCCATGCTCGCGGTAGAGGCGATTGGTCGTTAGCAACCACCTCCGCCTCTGTTCCTCTTCACCGGAGGCGACCGATGCTCGTGGCCGAGGCGATTGATCAAGCACGATCACCTCGCCCCTTGCACCTCCGTGGCGGGCGCTGGTGCCGGGACCGAAGGAGTTAGGCGGGACGACCTCCTCCTCCTCCTCTCCTTGGCTCATGGCCAAGGGCTGTTGGTCGGGAGCGACCAAGCTCCTTCCCGGGACTCGGCGCTTGAGCCTCGCCAGCGATCTTCTCTTCGCAAGAGGCCAAGGCCAAGGCGCCTTGGTCCTCGCCCCTGCGGCTCCTGCTCCTCATGGTAGGATAGGCTCCACGGCCGAAGGGAGCGCGGTCCCGCCGAAGCGAAGCTTCGGGCTTCACCGAGTCCGGCTAGCACCGGCTCCTTCCCCGTCTCGGCCATCACCCGGCCGACGACGCGGTCGAGCTTCGGCGTCCGCTGCGGAGTTGATAATCTCCTCGACCATCGGCGGAAGTCCAAAACGACATCCGAGCTATCACGCCCACGCCAAACAGGGTGGGGTTAGCCCAAGAAAGTCGCAAGACAAGAGCGGAATAAGAGAATGAAGAACGTACCTTACGCGTGGCGGCGCCATCCTCCTCGGCCTCCTCGCCGGGCCCACGGCGACCTGCCGCGCGGCGGCCTCGTAGGCCTCGGCCACGACCACGGCCAGCGCTCCTCTGCGGCGTCATTGGCGCGATGCCATCGCCGGTCGACATCGTCCATGTCGACCTCTTCCCGGCGTCGAGGCGGTTTGAGAGGTCGACCTCCTGCTCCTTCTAACGAGCATAGGCGGCCTCCTCCTCTTCTTCCTCCTCCTCGGGGCATCAACCACCCGAGTGAGCTGATCTGGAGGGCCTTGATCCGCCTCTCCACCGCTCCTTGGCTCGGGAGAGACTGGCATCCTCCTCGGCCTTCCTCGCTTTGCTCGGCGAGGCTGTTCGATCGGCTCATCGACTCGGCTTCCCCGTTTGAAGTCATCGAACCAAATGCGGAGTTCGCACCTCCTGGCGGTCGGCGTACTCAAGGTGCGGGGTAGGGGTCTGGTCGGCTTCGGCGCCTCGACCGCTGGCGCGGGGAGGCGAGGCGGATGCTCGGCGACCTCGACCCGCCGCCCTCTTCACGGGAACCCTGGCGGGAGTCTTTGGCTTCTTGCGGCGGCCTGCGGCTCGACACCGCAAGCTCAAGGGCGACCTTCTCACCTTAGCAATCGGGAGGAATGAGCTCGGAAAACATGCCCTCGGACGGAAGTGGGAAAATGTACTTACTGCGTCGCGCGGTCAAAAATATTCTTGGGGACCTGACGATTGGGCGTCGGCTCCTTCTCCTTGGCGCCGAACATCTCGGCGACCCTATCGTCAACGATCCGTCCTCGGGCTGCGTCACAACCGAAGACTAAGACAAAAGGCATATCACGGATGCATAACGCGATTCACTGTAAAGCAGCGATGCTCGGGAAAGAGGTCGAGGAACATACTGCGTTGTCCTCGCGGGTGAAGTCGTGCCACCCGGTCACCTCGAAGAAGGGATGCTCGCGGCGCCTCGGGGGGACACCGGTTGAAGGTAAAGTCGGGCGATATCCCGACCAGTGAGCCCCATCCGGGCAAGCTCACCGATCGTCTGAGCACCCGCTCTTCCTCGGGTTGCAGGCGGGCGCCGTCTCGATGGCGGAGCGTCCTCCCGATGTAGACCAAGCGGGACCCCTCCGCCTTCTTACGGTAGAATTAGAGGTCGGCCCAACCCGACACCGAGTCCTTCGTGAGCAACGAGGGGTACTGTGATGGTCTTGGGCCAAGGCGAAGATAAACGCAATGGCGGAACCATCCCCCGGCAAGCGGAAGGGAATAAAAGTGAAAGAAGAGGCTAGCCGTGGGCATTACACCCACGTAAGCCTCGCAAAGGTGGGAGAAGATTGCGAGGAAAGGATGGAGTTGGGGTGGAGATGAGAGATCTCGCACCCGCAGAAGGCAAGCACGGAGGCGAGGAAGTCGCTCTCGGCAGACGGGCCCGTTGATGGCGTACAACTCGCAGGAGACGATCTCCGTCTCGCGCAGTGCGGCGCCGCATCATCCGGGCACTCGACCGAGCTTGGGTCGGCGTACTCTCGTCCGTGAGCACTGGAGCCTCCTTCGGGTCATCGGCTAACCTTGAAAGCGCGCCATGGCCGAAGAAGGAAGGAGAGCGAAAAGGGTTCTTGGGCGCTAGGGCTCTTGGAAGATTTTTAGCGAAGACGAGCAAAGAGACGCAATGGGACTCCGACCTCTCCGGTAGAAAGGGTTAAAAGGATAGTGAAGAGGCGGGATAAAAAATCGCCGCCTATCGCGCAAAGAACACTGGCCGGAAAAAGCGCCGCTTCAGAAACTACCGCATCTGATTCTGAGGAGGCTTCTCGGAGAAGGAACCGCAGAACAACCAAGCAGCCTTGCCGCAGAGCAAGCACGCGCGGGTAAAGAAGCTCGTCTCGGACGTAAAATGGTCGTGAGCCACGACCAAAGGAAATTCAATCCCCCCTCAAGTCTTCTTAGGCTCAAGGAAGCCGAGGGTTCCCACTTGAACCTCGGGGCTAGGCTATCGGGGATTGGCTATCTGGCAAAAGACCACGGTACCCAGTGAAAAGCTAAACCCGCCGACCAAGCGGCACTAAGGGAAGATGCTCGGGAGAACGAAGCGAGCATCCCTCCTTCTCCTCCGAGCATACAGCGTTTGCGCCTCCGTTCATGAAGCACCAAACACACCCCCACGAGCAAGCATGCTCGTGGAGGCCACGACCGCTCGGGTGTCTTGGTCGGAGGGCCCAAATGAGCTGCGAGGAAGGAAGGAGGCAACCAATCAGCCAGGAGATCAAGGGAAATCATACCCGAAATTCAAATAACGCGGGAATCAAGGGCAGCATCACGGATATGGATGCATAGCGTGATCCGGAGGCGATTACTTTTTCGCATCTCTAGTCATAGTATTTAAACCCCCCTGAAGATCTGTAACAGGAGAGGGCACACGAAAGATAGAACACAATACACTGGAGTAGGGTCATTATCTCGGCGGTGAGAGGCCCGAACCAGGATAAAAAACACCGCGTCCCCCCTTTTTTCCGGCCTCCTTCTCCCGACCTCGCGTCGCTCGAACGCCCTCTTCGATCCGTGCGACGGGGCTCTGTTGATCCCCCATTCAACAAGTAAGCTCGACGGGAGCCCGTTCTCCAATCGTCGACATAAAGGTAGGCCTTGTTGTCTACACACTTTCTTTTGTTGATGGTGCTCATAAATAATGACTTAGAAGTATCACATAGTAGAGGAATCAATTTGATATATTGTTTAGTGAATGTTGTATCTGCCTGCTGAAGATCTCATGGTCTCCGAACAAACCGAGACTCGTTCCCTCCTCCTGCGAACAAAGCAGGCAAAGATGGTTCTCATTGTCATATAAATACTTATATGTGGACTAGAAGCAATCAGGCAAATCAAATATACTATTTTGAGATGAACAAAATATTATCTTGCAATCTTTGCCACTGGTGCCAAAGATCTTAATCTCATCTCATAATGTGGTTTTCATGCAAATCAACTATATAAGTGGTTACTTGCCTGGAAGGATTGTTTTCTTCTTGGTATATATCCAAAATATCTGAACTCTTTGTTGTCCACACCTTAATATTAATAGCTATCTTTGAAGTTCATTACATTGAATGGTGCAAGCATCTAATTTATTGGGGTCTCTCTAATTGGTTGCACAGTTTTCTGAATATTTTTAACTAGATTTTTCCTCACTCTGCTCAATATTTTACATTTGATGTTGGATTAAATCTCCGGTGACTTACATGGAACCATTGCGATTACAGTTTGGGAACCCTTTGAGCTATTGATTGCTGTCTCTTAAGGATCAAGATCAACTTCCTGCTTTCCATGTTTACTTAGTTTTGAACCATTGCGGTTTCCATGTTTTCTTAAGTCTGCATCCCATATGTTCCTTGCCTTCCACGACAAAACCTTCCGGTTGAACCATGTAAACATTCTCATGCAAATCACCGTTAAGAAACACAGTTTTAATATCCATCTGATGTAGCTCTAAATCATAATAAGCAACAAGCGCCATGACAACTCTTAATGAATCTTTCTTTGAGACGGGAGAGAAAGTATCAATATAATCAATCCCCACTCTTTATGTAAATCCTTTTGCTACAAGCACTACCTTGAACCTTTCAACGTTTCCCTTAGAGTCATGCTTAGTCTTGTAGAGTCATCTACAGCTTACTGTTTTGACTCCATCAGGAATTTCTACTAGATCTCAGACGTCATTAATGCTCATAAACTTTAGTTCATCCTACATGGCCTCAGCCATTTGGATGAATCCTTAGTCATTATAGCCTCCTTAAATGATGTACGATCATCTACCTTCCCTATGTCATTTACAACTTCATTTATGTATACAACATAATCTTTCGGGATGGCAGATCTTTCCCGCTGTGATCTCCTTAATGGTTCATTAGTTATCACAGGGGGTTGTTGTGGCTCATCATTAGGTGCTGTATTGTTGATACCTGAATCCTTAGGTGGGGGCTCAACTCTGGGATTGTCAGCTGGAGGTATAACTGTATGAGGTACATGAATAATAGTCTCTTATATTATCGGTAATGGTACATAAGTCTGAACTTCCTCAATATCTATTTTCCTAGCCTCTGAGCTCCCACTGATTCCATCATTCTCTAAGAATACCGCATGACGGGTTTCCACAAATTTAGTGATACGATCTGGACAATAAAATCGATATCCCTTAGATCTTTCAGGATATCCAATAAAATGACAACTTATTGTCTTAGGATCCAATTTTCCAATATGTGGATTGAAGACTTTAGCTTCAGCGGGACAACCCCACACATGTAAATACTTTAATCTCGGTTTCCTTCCAGTCCATAATTCATAAGGTGTCTTAGACACTGATTTACTCGTAACCCGATTAAGTATATGTGCGGTTGTCTTTAATGATCCAATGCACAAACTAGTTAGTAAACTTGAGTAACTCATCATTCTACGCACCATATCCATAAGGGCGTGGTTGCATCTTTCAGCTACTCTATTTTGCTGAGGTTCACCAGATGTGGAATATTGGGCTACTATGCCAAGCAAAATTAGGTGCAGTAGGAGCCTTCTCCTTTGGCTTTGACTTGCTTGATTCAGCCTTGGGAGAGAAGTGCAGCTTCTTCTTAGACTTATAGTCCCTTTGGAACTTCCTTTTGCTATAACCGACATGGTAAACATGGTCTTTCCTTTTGGCCATAATCCTCTCCTCCTCCTGGACACACATGGCGATTAGCTCGCTCATGGTCCACTGTTCCTTCTGAGTGTTATAATTAATCTTAAAAGCATTATACTCAGAAGGGATGGATGTCATAATGAAGTGGACTAAGAAGCCATAAAAAATAGCTATGTTCATACCCTTAAGTTTAGCAGCCATATCAGTCATCATCATGATATGTTCACGAACGCTGCTAGAGCCATCATACTTAGTTGTGAGCATCTTCATGATTAAAGTACTGGCATATACTTTAAGGAGCCTTTGAATTGCTCCTCAACTGAGGCCAAGTACTGCTTAGCATTGTTGGATTCAAGGATTGCTCTTCTTATCCCAACGGATATTGTGCTCTTCATAATCATTAAGGACATGCGGTTGGATCACTCCCACTTTTCCGCTGCTAAGTCATAGTGTTTCTTTTTCTTAATGAAACTCTCATAATCAGCGGAAGGAGTTACGGGAGCGTCCTCACGTAATGCATAGTCTAGGTCCATAACTCCAAGGATAATCTGGCTGCTCAATGCCGTTCAAGTAAGTGGCAACATTAGTATTGTTATGGCTGAATCAAAAAACATAATATAATCAGTAAACATTAGAGAAAATAAATATTTTGCATGAGAATTAACCCTACATTGATCTGATTAATAACATGCTAATGACAGGAAAAATTAATAGTTTTAACTTGCATCACCGTTGGGCAAAAACGAAAAAGAACTAAATTATCTTATGGGTGACACATGGTCATAAACAACGTTGGTCAGAATATGATTATGGCCATGAAATAATCCCAAATTTTCAATATTAAATGATAATTTCTAATTAAAACTTCCAGCTGGTTCCATTTTAATTAGAGACAAGTACTCATAAATAATCATGAAATTAACTGTCACACTAATTAACTTGCTCAGAAAATTAGTCATAAAATTAATCCGAATATTAATGTCCAGAATATTAATCATAAAATTAAATATAGTAATAATGCCCAGAAAATATTAATGGAACAGTACTTACTGCTAACTTTAAATGAGACATAATGCAACAAAATTTAAAATGAGATAATAAATTACTAAAGCAGTAAAAGGCTCCAAATGAGTAAAGGCCGTTGCGGCCCAACCGAGAAAAGCCGGCCTGGCAGTCCAAGAGCGCGAGCGCGGCCCAGCCCAGCGCGCGCAAGCCCGCGCGGACGCGAGGCGACAGCCATTGATCACGAACAAACGGCTCGGATCAACTTAGATCGGAAGAAAACTGCAGCATCGGTTGCGAACCCTAACCCTAACCATTCGTCTCCCCATTGCGCCGTGCGGTAGGGCGGCAAGGCGTCGACGCACGCACGCGCCGCGAGGAGCGTGAGGGTGGTGCGACGGCTCGCGAGGGCCCCAGAGACAGTAGCGTCGAGCGCCGCTGGCGAGGCGGCGCAACGGCCATGCGTGGCGGGCGAAGAAGCGCGAGCGCGATGGACTGAGGAAGCGCACAACTTCACCGAGGCGGCCGCGACCAAAAGTAAGCCCGAAAAAATTCCCTTAGAGCTATAGGTTTGCTTGATTGAATTCGGGATTTTGGGGAAATTTGGGAATTAGGGTTCGAATCCGATGGGGATTTGGGGGCTAGGGTTCAGATTTGACTCATCCCCTGCTTTTAAATGCTGAACCGAGGCTAATTAACCCTAAACCGAACCAAAACAAGACTAATCTGAGCCAAATTAAATGCTAAACCGACACAATGTAGGTCCAAAATGGGGCTAGATAGGATCATGCTTAGGCTAACCTGACTCTGATACCAAATGTTAGTTTGCTAAGATCTAAGTTTAAGTCATTATCTAGCCTAGGTCATGATCACAATAGTAATGCAGAATAAAACATTAGTTTAACTGACCTGGGTTGAAAGAAGACAGTGCCATTAGGGTTCCTCTGCTCGGTTGAAGTTCTTGCGCTATGAAAAAAGAGGGAGACACCGAGATCCACTCAGTGACGGTAGAGACCTTCGGTAGCCTCGCGCCAATTCTTAGATTGGATTGAATGTGTTAGGCAGAGGTTCTACTCACGATTTTTCTCAATATCTTGAGTACCGATCTTTGTCTCTTATTCAATCTGGTGTTGGTTATCGGGACCTAAACCAAATATATGTTGGATTGCTCCCGATCAGAGCGCAGGTGGTGGGCCTGAGATCCAAAATTTTCGGAGTTTGTTCGTTGGCCTGAGATCACCACTAACATGTTTTTCTCCCAGGATCTATGATGTAAGGACAAGTACTTATGTATTTTTATTTGTGTGCGATTAATATAATATGATGTATATTTCAAAAAGAAGCGTATAGGTGTAGAAAGGCAGCAACCAACTTTGAGCAAAGCAGGCAGACAATTTATTTTCTAAGGTTAAACACAAAAGGAGACTAAAAACAAAAATAAATTAGATGTGGAAGTGCGGAGGATGGAACGCGTGCCTCTCGTATGGAAGCAAGCAAGGTTTTAAACCACAATTTTCAGGATCAAATCCCCCGGTAACGTTTAGTTTCTAAATGAATATAATATATTGATTCATAAGCACCTATATATGATAGCGAAACTATCGTAAACTACAAACTACAACATAAAACGGAACTATTTCTACCTATAGACCTTATAGCTAATATAGCAGAACATCGTTTAAAATCCAAAAAAAATATAGCATAACTATTTCTAGCTATCTAAAACACTTAAAGCAAGTGCTCTACCATTCGAGCTACACCCCCATCAACCGTTTGTCTAGTCGACAAAGCTCTGGTAGTACCCTTACATAATGATTCGAGAATGCAAAAAAGTTAATGACCGAAGAAGCAGAACTGCCTGATGCTTCACTGCGGATCCCAGAGTACGTATCTACATTTCATGCCATGAGGTCACGTCAGGAAATGACACTATCATCCTAGGATGATGACTATCCCAGGTCATATGTCATGTGTCTGCAAAAATACAACAGTACTAGATTGCTAGTGTATAGCTAAGTCTAACTTAACAATTAATTGTAAATGGAGAACAGAAACAGCACATCCTCTTCCCTTTTTTTACATCAATAACGGCCAATTAGACAAGCAAAACACCTCATGCAACCACCACCACTAACACAGCCTATATTTACGGCCTTCCCTTCATCTGAATCAAGTCCGGCAGTCTAGTCTCAAAGCAATGGACTCAAGTACCACCAACACACCCTGCATTTCCTCCTTCCAGCACCCAATACAGCTCAAAAATCTAAGCCACCGTCACTGAACTGATGACTTGTTTAAAATTTCCTTCCCTTCCCTTTTCCAATAATCAAGGATAGACAGCTGACGGCTGAAACAATTAGCTCACACAAACACAAAAAAAAACATCCCTGAAAAACATTGCTTATTCTGCAGCGTCTTGGTCAGTATAACATCATCTAGTTCTAGAGCCTACCTTCTTCATGCCATTTGAACAAATCAGGCAAAAGCTCCCGGCATCTTTTGCTAAATGGTGCTTACATCTCCTCGCTTCAATTTTATCTTTTGCTACAGGAGGAAAGAATGACAACAATATAATCCACAGTTTCTAAAAAGGAATCCAAAGCTGAATCCTAAAAAGAATCCAAAGCCGAACCATAACATTGAAACAATAATATGAATAGGTTTAAACACAGAAACATAGATGAGAAACCCTTCTAAAAAAATACCAAGATGGCAGTAACACAACAAAAGAAACTTTTTAGGAAACCAATCGTTAGCAGAAGGAAACCAGTGCAGTCAACCGGAACAAACAACTGCCCTCAGCAAAGCAATCAGCAGTAAACACATTGATTGTTGGTACTAAGGCCCTGTTTGTTTCCTTCTCCAGCTTATATAATCCAGCTTTTTGGTGTTGGATTATATAAACTGGATTATATAAGCTACTTTTAAATAAGCCGGTGGGTTGTTTATTTTCCTGGATTATTACTGTGTTGGATTATTAGTTTGAGATTATATAAGCACCCTAATGGCTGCTTATAGATTATTATAATCTCATGCTTTAGATTATATAATCTAGATTATAATCTAGACTGTTTGTTTCCCCATTAACTTATATAAGCTGGATTATATAATCCATAGGGCAAACAAACAGGGCCTAAAGCTAACAGAAATAGCGTATGGAATTGAAATGCATATTATTTCCATTGTGTCCTCTTAGAACTTTAAAAGTCACAAAGTACATTTATGAAAATCTTCTCAATGAATGAATAATACTCCTTAGACAGTCTCCAGTAATACGCCATCTAAACTGTATATCCAGTGCAATTAAAGTTTTCGTGCAATCACCGTGTAACCCTACTAAAAAAGTTTCAAAAATTCTGAAAAAAATCATGGATGTACATCTCAACTTACCCCATCTACGTATAAAATTTCATGATCAAATTCGTCATATGCTAGAAGTTACAAAAAAGACAGATTATTTGTCAGAAATTTGTCTTTTTTGTAACTTCTAGCATAGGACGAATTTGATCATGAAATTTTATACGTAGATGGGGTAAGTTTAGATGTACATCCATAATTTTTTCAGATTTTTTTGAAACCCGTTTTAGTAGGGTTACACAATAATTTTATAAAAACTTTACACTGGAAATGTTACCACCAAAAAGATCCACGTATTGCAGCCCACCCAAACCCCAACAAACCTCCGTCAAGCCCAGCCACAGCCCCCATCATCTGAGCGTAGGGGCGAACCTAAGCCTCGGACCACCAAGATCTAGACTCGAGGCCTAGCCTAAATACTAGTAAAAAAATACATTTGGGCCGCCGCTCGCTGGAGCCCTAGCCGCTGCGGCTCCGGCCTCATCTCGACGCAGGGAAGACCAGAAGGGCGACGTCGGCGGTGACTGGATCTGAGTTGCCGCCGCTCCTCCTTCTTCCGATGATGCCCGGTCCGCCCCCGCTCGCTGGCCGCCACTCCATCCCACAGGCCGCCACCCGCCCGTTGGAGCCCTAGCCGCTGCGGCTCCGGCCTCAACTCGACGCAAGGAAGGCCGGAAAGGCGACGCCAGCGTCGACCGGATTTGAGCCGCCGCCGCTCCTCCTTCCGATCCCTCATCCCGGTCTTACCGCGCAGAGGTGGCTAGCTCTGCTTGCTCTCGCGACTCACGGTGAGTGCTTCACCGTCCATTATGTCATGTGTCTTGGTCTTTGTATTGTTGATGTCTGATTGCTGGATTGCGCGATATGCTTATCCGCCGGGATAACCGTGCGATTTTGCTACCGGTGGCGCTAATTCTTGATGCAACATGGTGTATGTTGTGTTTCTTAAGTGTTTGACTATTAGGGAAGTTCAATTTGCAGATCTAGATATGTTAACTTATGTCCTATGTTCTTCAGACGATTTTGGAATTTGGTATGCGGGGAAACTTTGGCGCTCTCTTGTCTGGGTTAGTACTAGCAAATAGATCTAAGCAGTAGATTTGAGCGGTTGAATTGGGGAATTTTTGGCCCGAGCCTTACCCAAATCCTGGCTCCTCCACTGCTTGAGCGTGTGGCGTGCCATCCGGACACAGCCACCTGGACCTGCCAGCGATTGCGACTGCGACTGCTGTGGTTGCACGCCCACCTGCTGCAGACGGCTAAGCATGAGCGCTCTACTCGCTCTCGCTTGCTTAGTGGCCCGCGCGGCGTTGGTGGCTGGCATCAGTCCGCATGCACTCCCGGTTGCCGAGCCGACTGTTAGTGCCGAGCAAGACCATCTCCACTTGCCGCGCGCGCCTGCTCCTGCTGGCCGGGTTCGCCTCCACCTGATCCCTCTGGTAACGAGTGGCAAGTCCCCAGCGCGACTGTGCTTTGGCCCTTGCTCCCTGCGCTGGTTCGCCCCTGGCCCGGACCCTGCCGGCTGGTGGGCAACGAGCAATGCGGCTCACGGCTGTTCGTTCCCATGCTTCGTCTAAACATCCAAGTCCAACCAGGTTAGAAATTCAAATATGATCCTATTAGTTCATGTGTTGCAATATTTCCTCGGTGGCACATGGCCTAAACATCTCTAGCAGGAACTTGCAAAGCCAATAGTCTATTACTAGAGTCTAGCGTTTAGCAGGAGGGGACTTAAAAAAAACTTACTTTTGAGCGAGGCAAATGCTAATTTGTGCTTTCACTTACTGGAAATTTTTTTGGGTAAATATCGCCGTACTTGTGTACACTCCCACTTTTGAACTATGCAGGTACATAGGAGTATATTATTGTTGGAGATGTCAGGGGCTAACGAGAAAGATAAACTAGCGGAAGAGGAAGCGGAGGAAGAAGAAGAGCATATCTTGCTAGAGTTGGATGACTGTCTTTATTCTGACATACCACCAAATGCTCCATATGTACTCTCTGTAAGTTGGTTCATCTCTGAGTCTGCAGCTTAATGGTACAAATGAGCATTTTAGACTTTTGATTGTAGGAAACTAGTGTTTTTGAATGAGAATTTTTGTATAAAGATACTAGGATATGCTGTAAATGTGATAACAAGATGCAGTGGTTGTATAATTTCCAGATTAAGCGTTTTTGCTACTTCTGTATTGTCAATATCAAGAAAGAGCCTGCTTGAGAATTGCTCGAGCCAGAAATGCTTAGATGGGCCATAAAGTGCTCGAGCCAATTTTTCTTGTTTAGCATGAAGCTGGACTAGTAGGCTATATGTTGATATCTAAGCGGGTTGTTGCCATTATTATGTGCTATTGCTTACTGCTATTACATGCTAGGAGAAGATATGTATGTTTCTTGTATTTTGAGCAACCTTCCTTGGCATACGTTCAGATTTCTTCTCCGTGGCTGCTGTTGGCAAATGTCATTTTTAGCTACAAGGTCTTTCTCAGAGTGTGCCTATGGTAGCTTCGGGGAGAAAATTTGGGTAGCATTGTGTTAGAACATGGTAACTTGTCAGCACATCTGCTGTTTATTTAGCTGTTCAGTACCTAACAGTGTACATTGACAATGGTATCACAATTTATGTATGTGCAAATCAAGATTCTTTTAGTCAGATGCTTAGTGATTAGCTTGTTCATCTATAAATCTTCGATCACTGATATGTTGGCTCATATATATCTATAGGATTTTGTTCATCTTACCAAATTCGCTGTAATCACGTTTTTCAGGGTTTGGACACATTGGCTCCTACCTTGATAGTAGGTGATGGTCTGAAGATGGTGAGTGTTATTAACTTATTTTTGCTTTTGAAGACGTGCACTTGCCACTTTAAGGGGCATTGTTGATCCTATGGGTGTTTTACCCACCCCTCACCTTTACAAAATACAAAAACTCAAATGAAAAATTTTCTAACCTAGACAAAAATAAAGTAAACCTAGGTGAACCCATACAAAATACAAAAGCAAAAAAATTTTATAACCTAAACAAAAATAAAGTAAACCTAGGTGAACCCTATAACTACAAAAACAAATAGAACTAAAAATTGTAGTAGCGTGGTACTAAAATTGCACATTACTTAGCACTGCAATTTTAAGTTAGTCTTGTGCAATTTTTGGTGACTGAGAGATTAGAAAATTTCATGCAACTGAGAATTAGCAAACCCTTTTTTTAATCATTGGAATTTATGTTTAATCATGCCTCCTATATGTGGCTTGTGGATTGGTTGGCGGTGAGTAGATCCTTTGTGCACTGGCTGCATACACTGCCAATAAATTCTTTGCATGCGTATAAATATACAGCTAATGTACCACGGTTCACTCTTTATTTGGGGTATACTAGAACAAGTATTTCGATACCTCCATTTTAACTTTTTATCGGATCAAAATCTAGATCTTGTTTAAGCTGTATTACTGGAGACTGTCTAAGGAGTATTATTCATTCATTGAGAAGATTTTCATAAATGTACTTTGTGACTTTTAAAGTTCTAAGAGGACACAATGGAATGCATTCCAATTCCATACGCTATTTCTGTTAGCTTTAGTACCAACAATCAATGTGTTTACTGCTGATTGCTTTGCTGAGGGCAGTTGTTTGTTCCGGTTGACTGCACTGGTTTCCTTCTGCTAACGATTGGCTTCTTTTAAAAAAATGGCTTGAAGATTTCCAATCTGTACTTTAGGGCTTCAAACTCAACCTGCTTGTTGAGTGAACTAGTGGCTAATGCCTTGTTTAATGACAGATTGGAGAATACGAAGAAACTGTTGGCACATGTTATTTATTCTCGGAAAGTGGTAAGTGTGTGCACTGAGATCATTCCCCCTCTTCTTTCTTTTCAGCAAATATTACTTCAAGGCCTGTTAAATGACATTTGCAGCTTTGTATATTGATTTGACGCCCTTTGAAGATACTGATATTGTTTCTTAAAGATTTTATATGAGATGATCTTGTCAGCACATAAACCCCTATTCTTGAGTCCCTTTATTAAGGATATTATTGAACCAGAGATAGAATTTTCATATGTATGTATAGAACTTGTCAGTCAGGCAAGCTACTAACCAATGCCAACCTGTGCAGTGCATTTGGAGTGCTGCTCGCAGAGTTTAAAAATCCCCTTTCTTTGACCTAATGCAATTTTACTGTATATTCGTTTACCATTTTAATGTTTTCTTTTTCTTGTCAGATGCTCCACCAAAACCCATTCGCGATGAGATGCCACCATCTGGAGAAAATAAGGACAAGCAAGCCAGCAGTAATAAGGAAGCACCATCCAAGGAGGTGAAACATCTTGCAAGCGTTCACAAGATCCTCAAATTTCGATCTATTAATGTGGATCATCAGCAGCATGGAGCATACCAGCACAAGGACAGGGAAATTTGTGATATGGATCAGCAGCAGCAGCAAAGGCGCTGGGGCCAAGTGTATGTGCGTCGTAAACTTAAAGAGAATTGCTAAGTAGCACTCGAGTGTTTTTTTGGTTTGTGAGCACTCAACTTTTTTTTGCCTATAAAGCACTCAAAATATGAGAAGAGATGGCAAATTGATTCTATTAATTGAATATAGATCTAAAGGCTTAAAATTTGAGAGCTATTTAATAAGAAAACACTCAGGTACTCTCTAGACACCCCAAATTTAAATTGGGCGCATAGCACAAGTCTAGGGCAGCGCCTAAGGGATAGATTAGGAAATTTCAGTTTATCTTGGAGTTGTTATTGGATAAGGGATTTAGTTTAAATGTAATCTAGTTTAATTGACCTAGGATTCTTATCTTTAATCAGCTGGAGCTAGTCTTCTTCCAGCCGAATAGCAGTTAAGAGTCCAAATTGGATGGGACTGATTCCCAGCGGGCATTAGGAATCAGAGTCGGCATTAGGAATCAGACTCAGAGTCCAAACCGGATGGAACTCGTACTCCCAGCTGAAAGAGAAGGCAGTTAAGAGTCCAAATTGGATGGAACTCAGTCTCCTCTGTTGCTCTTCTTTAAAAGAGAAGGCAGTCAATAAAGTTGAGAAGTTTAGTTAAAAGGCTGAAGGTGTTCTGATCTAAGATCTGATGATTGCTGTCGGCTAAACAATACTCCCTCCGTTTCTTTTTATAAGGCGTATTTGGTTTCGTTAGGACAAGACTTTGACCAACGATTACTTCATTAATATATCATTTATGCAATACAAAATCATAATTATATATAAGTACTTTTGAATACAAATCTGCTAATATCAATTTTGTGTCATAAAAATTATATGCTAGTAGAGTAATTGTTGGTCAAAGCCTTGTCCTAACGAAACCAAATACGCCTTATAAAAAGAAACGGAGGGAGTACTTACCTGCCACCATGACACATACTGAGCCCCTACTCACAATCATCTCGTCCCACCACTTGATCTTTTGCCGGAGCACATAACAATCTGAAACAAGACCTGTAGCTGTTTGTTTCTTCTTTACTGCCTACATCGTACCGTAAAAGTAAAAGTGTGTTTGGTTGTTTATACTCGGTGGGGTGTGTGTGTAAAAGATGGTTCAAGAAAAAAAGACGTGTGTTTGGTTGCTTGAATAGAAACATCCTATCCTGAATGGTGGGATACAAATATAAGGAATATGCCCTATAGATGATGAATCATTTCATTCGCTTAAAACAATGTAACCAAATGATACAAACCATTTCATCTCATTTAACCTCATCTTATCAACCAGAGTAATCTGTTGATCCTCCGAACAGAATGTAAGGATGATACTTGTCTAGCTTATATGCACTACACTAGTATCCTCTGGCTTGATTTAACTTTAACTATATGATTCTAGTGAATCGTTATCGTCTGTTTCGAAATATTTGACGCGTTTCTCAAAATCCGCATTACGGTGGACTAAGCTCGAAGTTGCTAAGTTGTTTCAATTATTTTTGGCTGGAATCAACGTTGAAGAGACATCTTTGCCCTTCTGACTCTTTTGTTTTCTCCCATTTCATAGAGTGGCGATATTTGTGATAAATAGTAGATTTTCCCTTGATTTTACATGTTGCACCCTTCTCTGTTTGGATCTTTTTTTCGTATGCCCGTGTATTCAGCATTAGTGGCATTGCTAGGTTAAGCTACGGCTACGAGATTCAGTCTAGTTCAAACGCTAAGTCCATACTATGGTTTGAAGGTTTAGGGTTCTTTGTACTCATAAAACAGTCAACCTATGCGCTTCACTAGGCAAATCTAACTATCAGCAAGAGTGGAGTCCTTTTTTCCTTTCAATTGTTGGCTGTGTTTTTTTTCCTAGACAAACTACAGTGCATAGATTCTGGTAAGCGTTTGTTTTTGTGTTTGTTTTTTTTTTGAATTTTGGCCAGGAGCTCTGGCAATCACTTAAAAGAAGAAAGAACAACAGCCGGGCTACAAACGCCCACACGCCCACACACCCACGCACACACACGCGCTGCACTCGATCCGTACGCACCCGGACGAGACCAAGTCTCGATCCCGGGCGGGCAGCATCGCACACCAGCGTTGCTGGCCAACCGAGCGCAAGCTCGTCCGCCTGGTAAGCGTTTGTCACTCACATCCATGACGAATGTGTTTGGTATTGCGCTCTCTCTTATCTCGTTTGTTGATGCTCAGATTTTGCACGCACGGAGCATAAGAGCAAGAGTTCCCTTTCGCTACGATGTCTATGGATGTTCAAATTTATGTGGATCGTGTTGAGTGTTGACAGTCTAGTTGCGGTGATGGAAAAAATTTGTGTGGCCCTCCTGTTTTAGGTTCGTGATCAACATTTTAAATGCTACTAAATGGGAGTTAGGAAAGAAGACAACGAGGAAGAAGGGCAAAAATGCCTTTTCACGCGCTAATTTTAGTCGGGAGTAGTTCAAAAAGGGATTTGATAAATATCATCCAGATGTTTTGTTTGCTGAAATCACCCAAATCTGGGAGCATTGGATCATTGTTGAAATTCGGAAGTATCGATTACATCCGATGCTATGATGTAATCTAACGATTGGATTTTTAATCCTACGGTCCAAAATTTACATGTTATTTAAGACAAAAACATCCGAGAGATGCTATACACTCCCTTGGAAAATACTAGAATACAAGAAGAGTGGCAAATTCTGACTATTTTCATGAATTTGATGTAAATCCTTCGGGACAATCTTTGGAGTGGTATTGCACATGGTGGCAATCTTTGGGGTGGCAAACAGTTGATTTTTCTGCTAGTAAATATAGGCCATCCTGGTCATGCGCAACCTAACGGATCTGAACTTCTAAAGTCAACATTAAGACCGGAATCTGGTCGTCATTTGCAAGGACTGCCCGTGCCACTAGCAGCATAGAAAAACCAATGCGTGCCGTGAACGTGATGGAGACTCTAAACTAAGCGCAAAGGTCATTGACGAACACTAATCAAAAGCAAATGGCAGGCATGCATTTGAGCTCCCACATTAGACCCGAAGAGGAGACATGCAGTCTTGCAGTTCGCCGAGTCCATTTCTTCCTTCTTAACAAAGTAGTCAGCTAGTCATCAGTAGTAGTAGTCCTTGGTGATCTGGTATCTCGACATGGAGTCGGTGAAGATGAGGCCGGCAATGGCGACGAAGAGCGAGCACCAGAGAATGGAGCCGGAGGACCTGGACGAGGAGGAGTGGGCGCACAGGGCGGAGGTGTGGGGCCACAGGCTTAGTAGGAGGGACGAGAGGGGCGTCTTCACCTGCGCGCTCCTCGCGTCGCTCAACGCCATCCTCCTTGGTTACGGTCAGTATCCTGCTCTTTCTTCCTACAAGCTTCGTTTCTGAATGATTTTAAATAATAAATTTTTAATAAAAAATTACAGAAATAATATGCTAATTTAAAAAAAGCAAATGTACACCTTTGTAGCAATTTCAAATGGTGACATGTCACCATTTCAAAAATCGACAGAAAGTCTGTCGCCATTTGAAATGCTGACAGAGAGTCTGTTGTAGAACGGTCACCTCTCTGTCGCCATTCCAAATGGCGATACAGAGGTCAACAAAGGAAAAAAGAGAGATGGGGCTGATGGTCACGATAGTGACAAGCACAACTGCAGCTTTGCATTGCCGCAGCAGCAGTAAGTGCAGTAGTCACCACCGAAGTGGACGACCTCTTTATTATTCCTCTTCTTAATCCTTTGACGACGGAGGTCGTCGTTTTGGGTCCGAAAGTCGTTGTCCAGCTTGCGAAGTTGTTCGTTCTCGTTCTTCACCATGACGAGGTCCTCTGCTATGTCGTGCATGTGCCTCAGGAATGTTTAAATCAATAGTTTTTGAATTTTTTTGGTTCACTAATGTATCACAAAATTGCACAATTTGAATCGATATTTTTCAAATTTTTTGGTTCACTGATGTACCACAAAATTATGGAATTTTGAATCGATAGTTTTAAAAAAAATTTGGTTCAGTAAAATTATGGAATTTTAATTAATAGTTGTTGATTTTTTGTGAGTGTTATACTACGAAATTGTGAAATTATAATCAAATCAATGTACACGTAATAAACATGAAGATGCACAAAAGGAGTAGAAAATGACAAAAGATAGATGACGTATATAGGACCGTTGCATTGCATGATATAGAAACAAGTAAACATACGTGGCGTATACAGTTTGGCTCGTTGCCTATGTTAGCATTCGTACTTGTACGATACAAATGGTGATACGGACGAACAATGAACGGGAAGTATAACTACGATATATGTGCGCTTTTGGAATTGTAAAGAAGTCATGTTGCATGTCATAGACCTTACATGGAAGGATCCATCCATGTCTTCCCCTTTGATTTCGCGAGGCTTATGGCTTTGGCTTTCTTCCAATTATGTCCGTACATATCCACCCAATAATAGTCTTCAGGGATGATCTTTGGCTCCTCCTGGAAGCGAGCAACCTTAGTTTGCTCCTTCCGCTTCCTTTGTTGGTCCTGAAGCTCATATATGGGCTTCTAGAAGGCAGCATCTTCTGGGCGGTAGGGTGGGTGTTTTGGTTTATTTTCCGTAGTCTTAAGGGAAGGTTTCTACTGGGTGTAGTGCTTGGGCGCAACTGCGTAGTGCATGTACAATTTGTGCTCGAAGTACTCGCTGTCATACTTGTTCGGGCTATCGATTCATTGGAAGAAGTAGCAACTGTCGTGTTGTTGGTGTTATGTGTAGATGAAGTTAGAAAATTAAAAAACACATTACAGAATGTACATACATTTCATTAACTTACACGGATTTCATAGCGGCACGTGTAGTGTGTCCCGCCAGCGATGTCGGGATGTCTGAACTGCATTATTCACGCTGGAGCACCGCAGTCGCAGTTTGGGTGGGGAAACTCCGATGGCACAGGTGCATTCTTGCAAGAAATATCTGAGCAGCATTTTCCCTTCTTGGCAAGCCACTTCCGCTTACGAAGAATTGCTCCGTGGTTGGTCATCGTGAACCCGCTGGTGAAGGGGTCAGTGATGCTGGTAGGGATGTGGTGTTCGGTTTAGGGATTGACTTGGTGTAGCGTGGAATATATATGCTGGGTGTGGCTCCGTATTTATAGCAAATTTTCGATGGTAGCATGTTGTATCTACGTGGGTGATAGAGTATGGGGTAATGTGAGCTCAATTTGGTATGAAAAAGCTTGCTGCAACATTTTGTCCAATCGACTTGAGAAAGCTGCTGCCCGTGAATTGTCTAATCGGCTTAGCAAAGCAATAAGCAGTGTGTTGTCACTTTACGGTGTGCAGAGTGTTGTCAAATTGGCCTAACAAAGCTACTGGTAGCGTGTTGTTAAATCGCACAAACAAAGCTGATGTGTACATTTTGTCCAATGGTTATGACAAAGCTATTGGCATTACGGACAAAAGTAATATGTTGTAGTTAACAAAGCAAAACATCATTTTCGTCACTACAGAGGCTATTTTCGCTAGAAAACATGACTTAGGGGCCAGTATAGTAAAATTTTCAAAAAATTGCAAACGTACACTGAGTTGGCCCGGATTTGTGTTGTCACTTCACCCTGAGAAAGCAGGTGGCAGTATGTTGTCCAATCTATGTGAGAGAAATAGGCAATGTGTTATCACTTCGTGGTGCATAGAGTGTTGTCAAATTTACCTGACAAAGCTACCGGTAGCGTGTTGTCAAATCGATCTGACAAAGCTGGTGGCACCGTGTTATCAAATCGCATTGATAAAGCTGATGTGTATATGTCAAATCGCTTGACAAAGCTGCTGGCATTACGGAGAAAACTAATATCTAGTTGTTAACAAAGAAAAAGATTATATCCGAGTAGTACATAAATTAAGAAAGGAAAACATTATATCCAATTAGTACATCAGGTATGAAAGCAAAAAAAACTAGTTGGTGCCCCTGCGCAGTACGACCTCTCGTGTGGTCCAGACCTCCTACGACGCTGCACATGTCCGGATGGATACGTCAGTTGCTCAGGAGGCAGTCCACGAATACTCCTAATAGGTTGTACTGGTGCTGTCGAAGTAGAAAAGGCAACCTGCAACGGCTGACTCGGTCCGGGCACATCGGTGAGCTGCAACGGACCAAGGATGACACCTGGCGACTGCTGGTGGGGGTCAGAGAACCACTCCTTGATAACAGCATCATAATAGATGAAGGGAGACCACGACAGGAGTGGGTCTCGCTTTGGTCATTAACGGTCCCTGATAAATATTTCATGTTAGTACACCATATAATATAAAGAACGTAATAGATGAAGGGAGATCACGACAGTGTACCTACAGTCATGTAGACAAACATTGTGGAATGATGCTAGCTGGAGTCCCCCGACACGTCGGGAGGAGGGGCGGTCTGCGTGTGCACCGTCCTAGCTGCGGTGTGCGGTGCCTATCGACCACGTACAATTGATGAACGGCCATGGACCTATAGCACGTCATCATCCCTAAGCCTCCTGCAGGACGTAATGTGAATGATGCGAGAGGCCTTGTCCACAATATGCTGCAACGCCCCTCGCAGGTGGTCCATGGTGACCTCCAACTTGTCCCCCTACCAACTGCAGCAATCAGTGTGGTTACTTCCTCCGAAACCTTCCTGACAAGGTCACTCTACACACTCATTTAAAGGTTTATTAGTTGTTACTATTGTATTAAACGGTACATATATGATATGTGGAAAGACGTACTAACCAAGTAGTAAAAAGCAGAACCTGGCTAAGTAGGATATGTGTCCGCCGTGGAGGGAATGCGCCTCGGAGGTGAGTCGACGACACACACAACTCAAACGTGTGTATGTGGGCAGTACCACTGGATGTACTCATCGTACGTTCTGTGGTCATAAGGGGTAGCCTCCTCGTGCACGTCCGCCAATGCTTTGCGCCCATTGCTGAGCATGAAGCAACATGCGTATCACCCAGCTCGCAGTACCAATGAATTAGTAATGTGCACAGTTGCACCTGAGTCAATCCACCAAGTATTAGAGGTAAATTCAGTAAAAGGGATTCATCAATGTAAGAAATTGTTTCATTACACTTCTTTGCTAACCATTGCTTGAATCCCGCACAATCCTTTTGTGCGTGCCCAGGTTTCTTGCAAAATTTGCAAAGGAAGTTCCCTGCGGCTGGTGCAGAAGGTGCTGGAGGTCTATGAGCAACAGCCTTTCCCTTCCCATCATTTTTAAGAAGGTGATAAGACTTCTTATTTGCCTTAGAATCACCAGACTCCCCCTGATTCATCCTCTTGCCAGTGCTGACAAGATGAGCCTGTTCCTTCAGCCTCTCAGCCTTCTGCCTCTCTTCTTCCTCAACAGAGTGGCTTATGAGCTCAGCTATGGACCACTTCTCCTTCTGAGTATTGTAATTGATCTTGAAGGGTCCATACTCAGGTGGCAAAGAGCTCATGATGAAATGAACAAGAAAGCCATCAGAAATGGCCATGCCCATCCCTTTTAGCCTAGCCGCCATGTCAGTCATGCTCATGATATGCTCCCTCACACCGCTATTACCATCATAGCGGGAGGTGAGCATGCGCATGATCAAGGTACTGGCATAGGTCTTTGAGGTACCCTTAAAATTATCCTCAACATTAGCCAAGTACCTTTTAGCATTTTCAGAATCAGGGATTCCTCCCTTAATCCCGACAAAAATGCTTTTCTTAATGATCATTAGTGACATGCGGTTAGACTTCTCCCACCGCTCTGCCTTCTCATCATATTGCTTCTTGAGATCAGCGTAATTCTCAACATTAGGGGCAGGTGCGATGGGAGCATCCTCTCGTAATGCTAGGTCAAGGTCCAAGACCCCTAGCGTAATGAGGATCTTATCTTTCCACGAGGGAAAGTTAGTGCCATTGAGCGATTTTTTTTAATAATACATTTTTTATTCAAAATTGCAAAAATATACTACGAAAAAAGAAAATTCCAGAAATATACCTATGTAGCTCTTCCAAACAGCTATAAAGGCTTTGTAGCTGTTCCAAAGAGCTACAAAGGCTTTGTAGCTCTTTGGTTTGGTTTGTAGATCTTTGGTTTGGTGACAAAGCCTTTGTAGCTCTTTGGTTTGGTGACAAAGGCTTTGTAGCTCTTCCAAACAGCTACAAACCCATTTCATGGCTAAAAAAATAATTAAATAAATATCACTTGTTCGTAGGGTCTTAGATGTCCCATTTTTGCAAAAATATTTATGAATGAACTCAGTTGAATAAACTAAATGGCTACAAGAAGCATCTATTTCATGAAACGCTTAAGGGTTTTTGGTAGCGCGTAAAATATCGTATTTGAATATATTTTTCCAGAAGATTGCGGCAGATTTGCTCTTTGATATATGGACCATCATATTCTGGGAAAATATTTTATTTACAGATTGATTTGCATCTAAAATGCACTAGCGCAATAACCCTAAGTATTATAGTTTATATATAGTTTATAACAAACTATAACGCTTAAGCCTTTTCGGCGGGCCACAAGATATCGTGATTGAAGGTAATTTTTTGTAAGTATAGATGAGATTTGCTATTTGATATATGGACTATCATATTATAGGAAAATATTATATTTACAGATTGGACTATCATCTAAAATGCACTAGTGTAATAACCCTAAGTATTATAGTCCACAACAACTTTCTTTATTGCAAACGGGGTACCATGAACAAGGAAAATAGAAGTTACAACTAGACGGAAAGGAGTACCACGAACAAGGAAAATAATAGTTACAACTACACGGAAAGAAGAACCGCGAACAAGAAAAATAACAGTTACAACTAGACGTCTACTGAGTGCATCGAGGCCACTTTCCCTTCTCCCATGCCTCCGGTGGGGCTTCTCTGGCACGATGTGCCCTCTCTTGCTTCCTCTCTCTCTCGGCCTCCTTCTCCTCCGCCTCCTTCATACGTGCCTCCTCTCGTGCGGCATCATGATCCTCCTGTAGCCGTTGCCTGAGCTCATCACCCCGGTTGGCTTGATCTAAGAGCCTTTGGTCCTCGGGGTTGATGTCCATGTCAAACCACTGCTCAAATTCACACAATGGGGGAGGCGACTGCATAATACAGAAATTAGCAAAGTGTCATGTACAAATATTATGAAAGACGTATAATTATTACCAACTGACGATTCTTTAGGCTCTTCTCTGGCGGGTTGAAGGCGTAGTTGCGGCACTTCCATTGTCTCCTCTTCCAAGTTTGAACTTCCCATGAGCGGACCAGTCTGCATGGATTTCCGCACACACATTGGTGCAACAACCCCAGGAGGTGGGAAGAGGTTTTGGTACGCTAAATTGCCCGGAAAGCCCGAAGCGCCTCCCTCTTCCTTCGCTTTGCCCTTTCCCTTTCCACTTGCACGCCTCAGCATTTTGTCCTCCCTCTTTTTTCCCCTGTTCTCCTCCCTTTGTTTTGTTTCCTCTTCCCTGCGATGGGAATCTTTCGTTGAGAGTGAAGGCAGGAGGGGATGGCCGTTATATAGGCCGATCGCCCCATGTTGGCAAAGCTGCATGGCCTGTCCCGCCACAACTTGTCCCGCTTTGCCTAAGCATAAAGACCTGTCATGCTTTGGCTAAGCTGCAGGACCTGTCACGCTTTGGCAAAGCTGCAGGACCTGTCACTGGAAAAGGTGATGGATGGTGATAGATGCTTATCTTTAGCACTAAAAAAGCTGCACTACTGGTCAAGCTTTGGCGTATCCGGTGTTGTGTTGTCATGTCGTTGTTTTTTATTTTGTAATAATGCAACTGAAGGGGTTGATAACGCTCGTTGTGATTACGAAGATGCCATAAAACATTAGCTGAAGCAAGGAAGCCTACCAATTGATGACTACTTTTATTTGATGGGTACAACAGACATGGTGAAGTGCTAGTGGGGGTTGTGGATGTCTGGCTGCGGTTTATCCATTTATAGCCTGAAAGGGGTGGTGTATGGACTAGGTGTTGCCACGCATGAACTTACGATAGCAGGGGTGGATAACGAGCTAGTTGAACTTTTTTTCGAGCTTTCTTCGACACTGATTTATTCTTATTTATTATAGTCTCATGTATTGTTTGAGACCCAACTTCGAACCGATCTTAACGAGCCGAGCCTAACGAGCCGAGCCGAAGTTGACTCTGGTTCCAAATCAACTAATTTTTATTTTAAAAGAAAAATGAATGTAATCAGAGCAATTTTGAAACGAGCCACCGAGCCAGCTCAACGAGCTTTTTTTCCAGCCCAGCGTTATGTTGTTTCACTCTGAGGGTGTGGTACGGGTGTAGCGTGTTGTCGTTTCACTCTGAGGGCGTGGTACGGGTGTAGCGTGTTGTCGTTTCACTCTGAGGGCGCGGTAAGGGTGAAGCGTGTTGTAGTTTCGCTATGACGAAGCAGCTACCTGTGACTTGTCTAACGCATGTGAGTTGTCTCGAACAGAAAACCTACATATACTAGTTTGTACAACATAACCGGCACAGACAATAGTATCACATAACAAAATAGGCTAGTTCGTACGACATAATGTCAAAAGCCGCAACAATCCTAAACAAAAGAAACTAGCGTCTCCCCCGCTTTGCCTGGGCAGGCCTCTGGCGAATCTGGTCCCGCGAGTACGTCAGGTGAGCTGGCGTGTGGTGGGGCCTAAGTGGTCTAGCCGACGGTGTAGCGTACCCCTGCTGAGTGGCCTGCGTCGGTGGTGGTGCTCCGTGGAAGTGTGACGGTCCAGGCTCCTCAGGAAAGAACCTCAACAGACCAGCATCATCGAGGTCGTGGTACGCGTAAGTTGAGTCATCAGGCTGGTCCTCGTAGTCGTCGGGTGCAGCTGCAGACGAAGATGGGAACAACCGTGCCTGTGAGCCTATACAAAATGGAGAATTATTGGGTTAGCTAAGAAATGATTGGAACTTAGAGAAAGTGCGATGAAGTACTCACCTCCATCCTAACCAGCGTGCCTAGCCCCTCGCCCTCTCGTAGTCAGCGGCGTGACGGTGGCACAGGAGGATGATGTAGCATGCGAAAATGTACCTGCAACACCCGGGCCTCCTCCAAGCGGTACCTGGCCCTGTACCACATCCGAAGGCTGCCGGCAGCCTGCCAGCTCGAGGGCACGTCTGCTGCTGAGCTGTAACCTCACGAAGAAGGTCGTCACCTCCTCTCGGGTCACCTGAGATCCGCTGGTCAGGTGGGAAATGTAGCTCCCCGCCTCGTCGTGGTACTGCGCCAAAACGTCAGTCTGAAAAAACATTACGAATTAGTTAGCACTGTTACCAAGTGAGCGTACATGAGATCGTAGATAGGACGCAACATACCGCAACGTGGAGAGCCGAGTCATACAGCTATGCTGCTCAACCTTCGAGCATAGCCAATGGGTGCCCCATTTGGGCTTGTACGCGTGCACTCTCCACGAACACCCATGATTCTCACACACCACGTCGTAGGATGTTGGGGTGGATTTCTTAACCCTGAAAGTCCTTCTTAATGATAAGACCCAATCTTTCACAGCATCTTGCACAACCTCTTTTGTCGGGTACATACTGTTAAGCCTAACCTCATTGTCACTATACTGCCAAGGTATATCGCTGCTTTCATTGACAATCAACTTATCAAATTGATGCGTGCTCCACTCGCCCGGCACAAGCGGCTCCGTACCTACATCTTCCTCATCCAACTCATCGTTCTCTTCCACTTCTTCTCTGCTGTACTCATGGTCTTCCTCTTCCATTCTAGCTGTTATTTCCTCAATTTCCTCGCCTTCGTCCACCTGTCCCATCGCTTCTTGTCCAACATTCTCATCATCCTCCTCAAACTGAACTTGTCCACCACTCTGCCAAATGATGTCCTCCTTGCATTGTTGAACATACTACTCACGGCTAGATCCCCCAATTTCGGTCTCACCAAAACTAAACTCATTCCGTGGCCGACTACAGTGACCACCGTCCAACTCCTGCTGGGGGGCAACATCCCTCTCATATGCTTGCACAAAAAGGACCCGACTCCATCCCCGTTGCTGTGCCCCCCTCACATATGATCTCCACGATGCGGTTCCCTTCAGCTCAACTAGCTCCCAACAAAAAGGGTCGTTTTGCATACTACATAGGCAAAATACATTCAGCTGGCACTTCTCCTCTTCCATCCTGAAAGTATAATACAACCACTTCAACACAGATGAAAATGTGCGCTCTTCGACCCTGTTCAAACTTCTGTCCACGTATTGGAAGTTGCTCAGATCCGCACCCTCCAAACCATTCATTACAACCCATTCCCCGTAATAGATTCTAAATGGAACTCGTTCTCCCATATCTGCGAATCCATTCAATCACCCACGCATTAATTACTTTCCGTAAAAAGTACTGTGACACCTAACACAACTATTTCTATATGCTACAAAAGTATAGATCTATCTGTAGAGAAAATAGCTACATTCCTACGAATATATATCTACCTACATCTAACTACATAATTTCTACTAACTACATTCCCATGAATATATAAGTATGTACTTGTATCTGTGTAAAACATCTACATTCACTACATAATCTCTGAATTTATTTAGATCTAAAATTATTTGCAACCTCCGAATCTACATCTACATTCACTACATATTCTTTGAATATATAAGTACGTCCTTGTAACCTTTGAATTTATTTAGATCTAATGTTATTTGCACTGTAACATCATTTACTGCTAAGATAATAAATAAGTACATAATCCTAACTACACTGCAGAAACAACTACGTAATCTCCAACTTGTTTCTACTATACCATCATTTCTTCTAGTGCTAAATAATCTACATTCGCTACATCTATCCGTTAGATCTAAAAGTAAAGCTACAATACCGATTTCTTGTTAAAGAAATAAACAACTACACAATCTATAAACTTACTGCTAACAAAATCTATTCGTAATCTCTAAATCTATTTATATCTAAAATTATTTCTACTCTACACCTAAAATTTACTGCAAATAAAATTAAATAACGAAATCTTACCGAAATGAAGTCGCGTAGACCCTCTTCCTCCTTCTCCTTCCTTTTTTCCTTCCTCTTCCTCTTTCTTCTTCCTCCTTTCCCTCTCCTCCTCCCTCTTTTTTCTCGCCGGCAAGTGGGCACAGTGCTTGCGATGGGCATTTGTAGACGCCTTTGTCGCTATACAGAAGGGCGACAATTGCCCTGTCCTTTTGTCGCCGAACGATCGGTCGGTTCATTGTTTGTCGCCATATACACGGGCGACAAAAGCATCATCGCCATTTCATCGAGCGACTAATGTTTTGTCGCCATTCCAGAGAACTACTAAGGTATTCTCGTCGTTCCAGCGAGCTACTAAGGTATTGTCGCCAGTTCAACAAGCTACAAAAGCTTTGTCGCCCGATGAACGAGCTACAGAGGTACAATTCTGAAATTTTCTTTTTCGGTGGTATATTTTTGCAATTGTGAATAAAAAATGTATTATTAAAAAAAATTCGCCATTGAGCTGTTCAATGCCATTGATATGAGAGGCAACATTGGAAATTGCTGAAAAATGGTAGCAAAAAAATCAATAATTAGTAACAATGCCATATATGTAATTAATCCTACATTGGTCTGATTAAATACATATAAATGATAGAATATTATAAGATTTCATTTCGCATCACCATTGGGCAGAAAACGAAATGAAGTTTTAACAACAAGATTAAGTCCTAAATTTGCATCACCGTTGGGTAGAAACAAAATAGGAAATAAGTGTATAAGAAATGACTTAAAATTTCTAATAACGTTGGTTATACATAATTTTAAGTCAAATTAATTCTTTAACTAAATTTCGCGTTGGTTCCATTTAATTAGAGATAATACTCAGAATGATCATGATAAAAAAATAATCATCACATTAGTCAATTTTCCACATTAATTGAATTACTCAGGAAATTAATCATTAAATACAGTAAATAATGCCCAGGAAATAATAATCATTGAACAATATTTGTTGAATTACATAAGGCATGATATAGCAAATATTGTAAAAACAGCAAATATCACCAAGTAACAAAAGGACCTAAACAGTACAGGGCTTAAAAACAGTAAAAGGCTTCACTTCCCAAAATCACTGCCGGCCCAAAGTGCGTAGCCCAAACACATCCGGCGGCCCAGTAAATGCGCACGCGAGTAATGGCCGTTGGATAAGACGGACGGATCGGATTGGTTCAAAGCCGATCAAAACGGACGGCTGCTGAAAAAACCCTAACCCTAAAAAAAATCATTCGTCCTTTCCCGATCCAAATCACGGTGGAGCTCGGAGCGGGCGCAGGCGCGGGCGAGCGCACGGGAGCGCGTCGCGCAGGCGCGGTCAGGCACGAGCGCAGGCGCGGCGCGGCGGGGCAAGCACGCGCGATGGCGCATGGACCCGGGCGAACGCGCGCGGGCTTGGACGAGCGCGCGCGGGTGCGGGCCAGTGCGCCGGCGCCGCGAGCGCACCGAGGGCACCGGCGACGAATGCGGCGGCGAGGTAAGCCCCTAACCCCCTCAAGATTGAGTTCCGTTTTGGGGAAATTTGGGGATTTTGGGGATTAGGGTTCAAAACCGAATGGGATTTCGGTGTTAGTGTTTGCATCACCGATCTAATCCTCTCCTTCTTCATGCTAATCCGAGAAGATAACCTTTAAACCGACTAAGACAAGACCAAATCCGAACCAAAATCAACATTAAACTGGCGAAATAAGATCTAATCTGTGATTGATTAACCCTAAACCGACCCAATCGAACATGACCAAGGCTTAATCCATGACTATTCCGGGGTTTAAGGATCATGCTAAGGCTAAGGCGGCTCTGATACCACATGTTAGATGAAAACTAATGATCTAGTAACAATGAACCTTAGCCTAAACATAATCACTTAGATCTAATGCGGAATTGGAGTATTGACCGGAAGATGATGAAGCCATTAGGTCCTTGAAGATGATTGGTGACGTAAAAGTCGCAGGGAGGTTGACGTCGGCTTCAAGATGCGGGTGTAGCCGACGTTCGGTTGATGGGTGTCGGCGACCTTCGGGTCGCCACCTACACTGGCCCTGAACCGCCCTTCAAAGCTCCTCCAGCACCGGTACTGATCGGTAATGGTTTAGGGTTTTGGAAGAGAGGAGAAGTGCATAGATCGTCACCTACACAGATCATCTTCTTCCTTTAAATATAGCGCTGAGGAGCTCGGGGGCATGTTCATTGGATTTTGGAAAGCGCCTCCGATCATAGCGCATAATTAGGAAATAGCTGATGAGGAAAGTTTGATTTAGGTAGGTAATTGCCGTGCGGGATTTTGGGTGGTGACATCCCATATAACGGCTGAGATCAACCAACAGTAACAGCCAGAGCAGGAAAAGGCCAGAACATCTAGGGATTTCTTTAGAACCATTCGTTGGTCTTGTGACGCATTTCTTGGATTCGTGTTGGCCGATGTGCCATTAACTTCTTGCAGTGATTGCATATATTCACTTATGAATTTCACTTTGGATGCACATCCTTGATTTCATATTTGAATATGTTGTGTTTTTTGATAACTAAAGAGTTTGTTTACTCTGTAGATGGTTTTCTGGATGGACTTTTCAATAGAAGTAAGTGATGACTTGGATAGGGAGGGAGGTCATGAGAAGGAGAGAGAGGGAATAAGAAAAACTTGATAAAGGTTCTCAATTCTAAGGAAGGCACTAACCACCAAGCTATTGCATTCTCTAGCAAAGAAAAGGTTACTATATTTGCCTGCGTTTCTATCAGAAGAGCCTTTCTCAGGGAACTTGGTCATTTTAGTTAGCTGAATGGGCTTGCCAGAATTGCTGCTGATGCTCGTGCTCCATTTGCGCTCTGGGTTGCACGCCTAGAAACTCTCCTTCAGCAAAGGTTTGGGGGATCGGATAGCTTGCAAGTCTTTGCACTACATACTGTTGAAGCTTCTCTGATGGTATGGTTCTTGCTTCTCAGTCTGTGCCCTCTCTCTATTATACACATATATTTTTGATGGTGCGGTGATAGGATTCTTGATTCTTCCTACAGTAGTAAAGCACCAATGCAGGTCTATTCTGGAGCATTTAGCACGTCTTGCCAGGTTTTGCTGATTGTTTTACAGTTGCTGTTGGTCACAGTGCAGCATAACTTCATTTCAAAGTGTATCATCCTAGATGTCGCTTGGGGACCAGGTTGTTGCTAGGAATAGCAAAACTTAAATGATGGTCACATGGAATAAACTAATATGAGTTGTTCTATGAAATGGATGATGCTCAATTCTTTTTCTGCCCTGCAATTGTGCGAGACATCATCAGTTTGGCCTGCTGTTGATCAGTCTGGCTAGATACACTGGTAGGACGACTTTTGCAAAATATAGGTGCATGGCTTCTTTTGGTCGTTATTCTGAGTGCACCTGGTGCTTTACTTGTTTTGCTATTGCAGTATTTTTTATTACCTTTTTAGGCTAATCCTACCCTGGCTTTATCTACACGGTTTTAACTTAATTGCATGCTTTGGATGATTAATGCTTTGCATTTCTTCTGCTTGCTTTCTTATTTCCAGAATATTCTAATAATATGCTTGCCTGATCAGGTGGTAATAGGTGACGTGATCCTTGCTTCTATTTTTGGTGTTCTCCCCTTATCACTGGGAAGGATAATCCTACGCTGCATATAGTGTTTCAATTTTGGCAATGTGGATAAAGTCCACTCAACACTTCAACATCTTCTGTCCTATTAATTGGATATGGATTTATCATTTTACTGGGTGTACTTTTCACTGGGCTGCATACTTTCCTCCAATACTCCAGGGTGAACACCTGACGATCACAATTTTCTTCAAGGTCTTTACCAATATGATGTACTGGATGTTGAGCTGTTTTAGAAGGCTGCCTGGTGTACATGCAATTGTCCATAGGGCATTCTCTTTCTTGCAGAAGTTCTTCAGAGGGGTCGTAAACTTAATCATTCTTGCCAATATTATTCTTAATCTTATGAACACAGTTGTAATATGCCCATTGTTCTTTGGCTGGTCGTTTGATATCTGCACTTCGAAATTGTTTGGTGCAACAGTACCTCAGAAGCTCAAACTTCTGTTTGCCTCATCTTTTGCTTCTACTGCTCTTCATTGGCTCATCGGATGCATCTGTTTGAAGCTACATTTTAAAATTTCCAGTCTTCTTCGCCCAGTATTTGTCATCATGTTTGTGGTCTCATCATTTCAATAGTCTGCAGTATATGTTTCAGGGGTATACCGATTGATTTTCTTTTGTTTGTGAGTAGGTATTGAGGCTAGGAGTTAATATTCCCTTTCTCCACATTGCTGAAGATGGAAATGTGAAACAATTCTTTCATGAACCATTGTACAAAGTTTCTTTCAACATGCTGCCTGGTATTTTTGTCAGCGCTATCTATCTTGCTATGGTCATTCAAGTTCC